>CM067220.1:85371838-86696838 GCA_034190945.1 Octodonta nipae | reverse complement strand
TATTTTGTTGCTCCCCCGGATAAGTGGGATATATGGGATATCTACACAAACATATTACTCATCTGGAGATCAAACAAGTTCGCTACACGATATTCGTACCTTTTATATTTAAGCTGCTATAATGTTTTTATGGAACTTACAAGGTTATCTTTAGTAAATCTACTTGTTAGGTATAATCTACAGGGTTGGGCAAATTTGTCGGAACACTTTAATTCTGGTTAAAGTACTTTAACAAGTTCTATTGAAAAATGAATTTCAAAATCAACATCAGTTATTTTGGAAAAGGTTAATGAAATGGGTACATGAATAGTGTTAAAAATCGCCCTAAAACAAAGTGGACCAAAGGCGGTTACAAATGAAGATAATTGATTGGATCTTATTAATCTCCAAGAAGAACCAAAAACGTCAGTACCAAAACTGACTATATAATATTGCCCAGAGATCAGTAAGGAGGATATTGTCTAGAAATAAGTTTCATTGATACAAAGTAAAGTTGGTAGAAGAATTACATGAGGATGGACCTGAACATTAATCGTTATAATCGACCCATTCGTTCTTAGAGAAAATATAAACGCTAATGGTTATTTACATTGTCTACCAGCTTCAGACTAACATTGGTTATTTAGAACTTCTTTCGGGATGAAATTTATCGTGCAATAATTCCTAACTAGGTACATCCTTCAGTAATTTCAGCTGACAATTGGTATCAACAGGGTGGTACTCCACCACATTATGGAGTTAACAAAAATTACAATTTGAATGGCCACCGCGTTCGCCTTTAGTTTTTTTCCTTTGGGAATATTTAATATCTGTGGTGTATAGGACCTCATCTTAATCCATAGAAGATATGGAGTATCGATTTAGGAATGCTGTGCAAGAAATTTCACAAGATAACATTCAAATCTCATTACGGTCCTTCATTGATCGATTTTAAGATTGCCAGGCTACCGATGGTTTTCAATTTGAATATTTACCCTGCACAATTGTTGTTTCTGTATTCAATATTTGAATATTTTGTGATATAAAATTTTAATTTACATTAATATGTAAATTTTGCCCATTATTTATAATTTTATTTTACCCAATACTGAAACCATCTTGAGTCGTACATATATGTAGCAAACCTCATCTCATTAATTGTTGAAAAAATATTTTTTTGGAAATGTAAAAATATATAAAATGGTCAATTTATCTGCCGGTGACGTAATATCTCAAAACATGTGACAGCTGGTCCAAATCAAAGTGTAACATAGGCTAGTTTAAAAATACTACAAAGATTTTTTATTATGGCCATTTTTCAATAGAACGTTTGACTCGTATACTGAAATGAAAATAAATTTTGTCCTTACAGCATGATACTCGTTTAAGAGATAATGAAAATTATTCAGTCATTTTGAAATATCTGTTTTGTAGATTAAAACATAGTTTGGTTTGGAAATTGTATGCACAGATTAATTACAACCCAAGAATTACACATTTACCATTTCATTATATCATAAAGGTACATTAATTTTAACTATCATCACTATCTCACTACTATCACATTTCAAGTTTTAAGTCATACCATTTAAAATTTTCAGTTTTTTATTACTACTTGAATTATTTAAAGTATATATACATTTACTAATCTAACTTATCCTACACCCAGCTAAACATCAACTTTGTTTTCTACTGTCTTATGGTAAAACAAATAAAATATAATTTGGACATTTGAGTTATTAGTAGTACCTGTATTTATTTATTTTTTCTGTGTGCGGCTTCGTATGGTACGCATCTGTTGTACCTGAAAGTAGTGTCTGTTATTGTAGTTTATTATCCTTTCTTGTATTTATAATAGTGTCTTATGAAAAACTGTTTGTAGGAAATTGAGAACTTGGAAGGTTTAAGTAACTTGGAATACCTTTATATGGGCAAAAACAAAATAACCCAAATAAAAAATCTGGATTCGTTAACGAAATTGACTTGTTTAAGTCTACAGGCAAATCGATTGACTAAAATTGAAAATCTTGAAAAGTTGACAGAATTAACAGAATTGTACTTATCCGAAAATGGCATAACTAAGATTGAAAATCTTACAGAGAACAAAAAACTTGAGACTATAGATTTAGCACAAAATAAAATTAAGGAAATTGAAAACATTGAACATTTGGAGCAGTTGAGTGAATTTTGGGTAAGTACAAGTACATCTTAATCTTAAGTTTCTACCCTGGAAAATGTTTATTATTTGGTTATTTTTGACCTCCATTTATTGTATTTTTATTATACATTTTTTATAAAATTAATTTCAACAATTGAATGATCTGGAACAGGAGTATTGGAAGTTATAGTTTTTGTCAAGTTACAGCCTAATGGAAAAGCTGTGGAACTTTTGGTGTGTCACAAATGTAAAAATACAGTTTTGCACCCTAACACCAAACCTTTATTTTAAACACTCAACGCCGTTTCAACAACTCTTTAAGTTGTCAACTTCAGGGAGTAAACCAAACCAGTTTGGTTTACTCCTGACAACTTAGAGTTGTTGAAACGACGTTGAATGTTTAAAATAAAGGTTTGGTGTTAGGGTGCAAAACTCTGTTTTTACATACAAGTTACAGCATACTGAACTTGATCTTTATCTTTACTTTGATCTTGATCACGATTGATTGTGTTACCTGAAAAATTAATCCCACTGTCTTAATATTTTTTTACCCAAAATTTCGATATTTTAAGTTCATGATTAAAGTGAAACCAATTGAAAAATACATTGACTTCAAACAAAAACATATTAATTATCCTAGATCAGATTAATAAGTTTATGATGAAAATTGAAATTTCCTCTGAATTGTAAATAATTTTTTGCAATATATCAGTATTTTTAATAAGTTACAATTCATGTAACATTGTTATCAAATTGGACCTATTGCACAGGTATATATATCTAATAATATTATTAAAAATATTTCTTCAAAAAAATAAATTTGAGAGATTTCAGCCATTTAATATTATTTAGTAATTGTAAAATTTCCAAATTTACTAGAAATAAGTTTGACAATACAATCAGTGCAAACTATCATCTTTTTATTTATTTTTTAAATCATAAATTACTTAAAATTAAATTTTGTATCTGTAAAATTCAGTTACATCTTTTCAATATAATAAAGTATAGAGAGGAACGTTTAGAAGAAAATAATTCATCCCTTTTAGTATAAAATATTCCAGCTTCTCTGTTATGGACCGGAAATTGGGTTTATGTACAAAAACATATATTTGGTAAGGTATTGTTGCTCGAAGATAATGATTACAGAATAATGTTAAAAATATCTTCCCTTTCGAAAAAAATGGTATTTTCTTTATTAATTCATGTCATGATCTTTTAAAATGTGTTGTTTTGGTAAGGATTATTAGGGTAACCCCACATTGGCAACTATAGACACGCAACTTCTTATTCACAAACATAGAACACATTATTTCTTCTGAGTATCCGCCCACAGGCGATTATTTTGTGGCAGCAAGTTTGATTATCCTGGAGACTCAATTGAAATAAAACGCACAATTTCATATCTGCCACCGCCCACTGTCGATTAATGCGTTGATCTTGATTTTTAATGAGTTAAACATATAATATTGTCTACCTATAAATGTTGTGGAGAGACCAATATTTCCTATATTTTTCCTTTCCTTAAAACAAGAGCATAAACGCATGCAGTCTCGACAAAATCCTTTCAAAACTGATATTGAGCAAGTTTTCAGTTGCCAGTGGGCACTTGGAACAACATCAGGCAAATTTTAATACAATCGATTTTTTAAGGGCTGAAACTAAAAAGTTGTCAATGTGCGACTAGGTGATCTGCTGAACACAGCGCATTTTTTGCGATAGCTGATATGAGTCTGGAAATGAGCCGAGCGTTTTATTCATGCCTAGATGATCCCCGGAAATTACATTGTGTATTTTCTTAAAGATGTCGGATATTTTCTTGCTTGGACAACCACCTGTGGGTACCAAAAATTTACAAATATTCACCTTCACCGTCTTTATTTTTAACAAATTAAATTCACTGTTTACAAACACAATTGGTAATACTACAGCTGTTCTCTTCTTTCGCTGTCGATTCATCACACACCTCAGATTTTAAACTAATCAGTCTGGAGTATACTTGAATTTCGATGGTTACTTCTGTTTTGTCGGACTGTAATCAAGAATCTTTTTATACATATTCATCGTATTTTCAGGATAGCCGTTGTTTTTCTCTCTCGAAATATATTTTTTTGGCAATATTGAATGAATTTTATAACAATATCATCTTCAGTAGTTTATAAATGATTGAGGAGGCAAATAGTTATTTTGGATGTTCATTTGAGTTTTTCACTCCTCACAATGGTTTCTGAAAAAGACATGTTAAGTAATTGAAAATCAAGGTGTAGTATCTAAGATCAGTTTGTGGGAACTGCCCAGAATACTAGTTGTCATCTTATAGAAAAAACTCTCACGCAGAACTGTGTAAAAGTGGGTCTACGGATTTACCAACTAGTTTTCCTGTATAATATGTACTTTGTGTTATACTTATCTGTTTGATGTGTCAATTGATTAATTGACTTTGAAGTTTTTTTTTCAAAGTCAATCAATTGACATTGCCAAAAATTCAAACTACGAATACTGTATAAATAACTTTAAAAAACATTGTTCGACAACGATTCCTGATAAGTAATGGAAACGTCACATCAAACAGATAAGTATAAAACAAAACACATCCTAACATATTGTACAGGAAAATTAGTTAACAAATCCGTAGATCTACTTTCTCACATTTAATCCTGCGAGAGAGTTTTTTCTATAAGAGGGCAACTAGTATTCCGGACAGTTTCCACCAACTGCTCTTAGATACTACACCTTGATTCTCAATTACTTAACTTACCTGTATTTTTCAGAAACCATTGTGAGGAGTGAAAAACTCAAATGAACATCCAAAATAAATATCATTTTCAATATCTCCCACTATGACGGGTTCTTACTTCACCTATATGCAACTCGATCTCTGTCTAGCCCTAAACAGGCACGGACCTACTGGTGACTAGGAAATTGGGTGTTATTGGGAAGTTGATGGACCTAGATTGGCATGGCTTTAATACTATGGATTTAACAATTTATTCTGCAGCGCTAAGGCCCAACGTGATGCTGATAGCTCTGCTATTAGTGGTATCTTTGATGACTAAACGGCTGCCGTCTTTACAGGATCCCCGGACAGATACTGTTCTGGGGGCTTGTGGGTAGTTAGTCAGCAATTACCCCCTTACGCTGGCTGCATAGAGTTTCCATTATTTGTGGTGTAGTTGGCCCGGGTATCTATGGTCGGTGAACGTTCTGGCAGTCTAACTCTGCATTTTATTCACATCGAAAAAATTGTGCTCTGGGTCTGGTCTTATTTCCTTGGTTGGTCTGTTCTACAATCTTTTTCATCTAGAACAGGAGTTGGGTGACCTCTCGTGCGTGGACGGGTGTCTCTTGATTCACTAATTTCTTATGAGGACGTATTTATAATGGCTTTGACTTGTAAGGTACGAAGGAAGGAGTCATTAGATTTTTCTATGCCATTATAATTCTTGTAAAATCTCTCCAGACTTATGCGTTCGAGAACTATATTGAACCTGATACATTTGGCTTGAAGATTAAAAGCCATATCTACTATCGAAGGTTGACTGTATATTTCCTCAAATTGTTGTTTTTTACATGCTATTCAATTCTGTTCGGTTTTCCTTGAAAACTTTGCTTTTCTTTAAATTAATTATATTTTACTGTTTTTTTTTCAAGCGATGTAATACCATTTGTTAGTTGAACTCTAATGTTTTGACTATTTTTTTTGTTCTTCCCAAATGATATAACGCAATTTTGTAACTCTATTTCACGTTGTTCGACAAGTAATTTAATTAACCGTTCCTGTCATATTTGAGTTTCTCTTTACTCCCTTTTTTTAGAAGGGCCGATAGTTTTTCATCGTGTTTATCCGCGACCCTGGTAAATTGCTTATGTCTTTTTTTTATGCCTAACTTATTCTTCAGGCCTAATATTAACTATAGAATCTAATTTTCTTCCATTTCTGTACACCACTTGTACAACTTGGGTTCAATTTAATACAATATAAGTTTACACTTCACTTGACTTTCAGTATTCTCTCAATATCAATTAGAAAAAAAACATTAAGTAACCATCCATAAATTACGTAAGATATTTTAGGATGGGTGTGTGTCTGCTAATATTTTACGAAATCTTATATGGGGCTAGGTGGGTGTTACAAGTGAATTTTACTTAAGAATTTTTAAATAATATTTTTTCATGTTTATGACATTTATTTGCCTGAATTAACTATTGTCAATATCTATAGAAAATATAAATCTCGATACAACATTAACTATTAATTAAGTAAAAAATACCAAAACACCTACTTATTATATGCATCTACTTACATAACATAAGAATTAAGATCTTGATTTTTTTTTATATAAGTATATACAAATATTTTAGTCGTAAACATTCTACGAAAACTCTCGAAGTCAGTCAGTGTCCATATGTATACTCAATACTCACTGACAAAGGACTCACAATACCAAGAAGGAGATGTTTAAATTTAATATTGTTTTGGTAAAACATATATGCTATAGTAAGGAATAAAATATTAAAATTTGGTAAAGTTTCATGAATGAATGAATTAATATTGTAGTCGTTTTTTCGCATATTTATTAATTTACCAAAAAACAAACTGTTTGATGGGATCCAAAATCGATATTTAGTAATGTTAAAATGCCTGGAGTACGAGTACGCGAAATGTATCGCCAGCTAAGAGAATTTGAAAGAGGTGGAATTATTGGTTTACGGAAAAAAATCGCTAACCGCACGAAGAGAAATCCAATTACTGTTATGATATGTTGTCAAGTGTGGTTTGATAATACCCAAAATGGGAGAAGAGTAGGCACCGGACGTCGAAGGGGCAAAAAGAAGTTCAAGATCTACGTCTAAGAATTGTGACCTTTAGAGGCTGATTTATGACAACTCGGAATTTGTCTGATAAGTGGTTAGGAAAACAAAGCCATCTTGTGAGTGTCCGAACGGTTTTCCGCACTGAATGACAACATTGGAATGTGAAATGGTATCAGGTCATTTTCTTGATGAATCTCTGCTTGGGTGGACATGAGGCCAAAAAAAGGGTTATACAACCTCGAGGAGAAAGACGTCAACCTCAATTTGATGTTGGACGACATGTACACTGAGCAGTAGGTGTTGTATCTTTTTTCGAGGTAACATGACAGCGCAACCTTATCTTCAGGCAGTAGTGAAGCCTTACCTTAATCGGCTCCTGGATACCATATTTAAAGAAGATAACGCTCAGCCTCATATTGCTCGAGTTAGTTTGAACTTTTTTGAAGAGACCAATGTAAATCTGTTGTCATGGCCGCCCAGTCCCCTAATCTTTCGACTCTAGAACATTTTTGGGACAGGCTGGGTAGAAGGCTCGGAAATTTAGTGTAGAGCGCACGCATGACATGACATGAAATAGAGGTAGTTTGGGCTAGTGTTCCTCAAGAAGAAATAGATTACCTTATTGAATCAATGCCAAAAATGTTGGGTAGTGTATTTATAACCGCGATGAACTAATACACCAGTCAATAGAGATTTTTAACTGACATAAAATTCAACAGCAAACCGCATAAGCCATCACGTAAATTGTAGTTTATAAGTCATAACTGACAATTTTAACGGCAAACTCATAGAAGTAAATTATTTGAGCCTTAAAAACTCCAAAAAATATGGGGTACTTTAGTTTTTTGCTTATAGTGTAAAAAGTAATTATCTGTTCATAATGCCTTCAGTAGAAAAATTGTAGAAAATCAGAAAATCTTCAAAAACCCGATATAAAGTGAGTGATTTAAAAAAATTCATAACTTGGTTGTGATAACAGCTGGGACCTTAATCTGCCTCCTAGTGATAGATTATAACGTTGAGATTAATAAAACTGAAGATCGATATTGTACGTTAAGTAGATCTTGCAGAAATGCAATTTAAATAATTTGTAGAAATATTTTGCAGAACATACCGTATTAACCACTATATTTCTATAGCGGTAAGCAAAAGAAATTTTGTAAGCTTATAAAATGCATTTCACTTCGTATATCTTGGATTTTTGTCGTCGTGCCATAAAATGTATTCATACTGCTCCGAGGTTTTGACAGTGGCGGATCCAGTCAGTGGAAAAAAATAATTTAGTTAATATCAGTAAACTGTATACAGGTAACCATTAATTTAATAAACCAATGGAAAAATAGACCAATATGGGCAGGCAACAGTTATATAAATAAAAACGTAATAAACTGCTGAGAAAAAATAACATATAATTTACCATAATTTTCATCTCGTACCCCCATCTTAAGAAAATTTTGGATCCGTCCATGTGCCTTGATAGCAATTGTCAATGCACCGTTGGCTGGCTGCCGCATATTCGTACACTTAATACACAAATTGAAGGGGAATTTATGAACTTTCAAAATATCTTTAGTTTATCCAGGTCGGGCTTGTCTCCTTAATACAGTGAGATGTGCAAAATAGCTCTCTAAATTGTTTAAATTCGATTTCTTCAAAAACTACTTATTCATATTCAATAATATCCATCGTGAGGCCATATAAACTTGATATCATAAACTATCGTTTTGACGATGACTAATATTCCAGTACTCGTATTAGTTATCAGAAAGTTATAAATTTTTGAAAAAAATCCAAAGCAGTTTGTCTGAGTTTAGTCGATAAAAAATGATCCAATCAGGATGTATAAACACTCGTTAAGAAGGATTTCTTATTCTCTACAACTACGGCATTACGATTCCTTCATTAGTTTTCATTATATAAGCAAAAAACAAAAGAAATTCGTATTTTTGCGGGTTTTTATTGTTTCTACCACTTTAAAATCTTAACAGTAATTATCTATAAACGGTTACTGACGTGATGGTATAATATATAATATAATAATATAATAATGGTATATAATTGCTGTTGAATTTTCTGTCCGAAAATGAGTTAAATTTTGCTCTATAAACTTGTGTATAACGCATTATTAACAAACTTCATATAAAAATTTAAACTCCTGGGTATTTTTTATTCAAATTTTAATCATTTACTTCTTACTGATACGAGAATTCATCCGACAGCTGGTGCAATCGGCCATCAACCAATTCGTGGAAGGGACATTATTCCGATAAATTCTGGGAATCCGAAATGTTTGTCTCTCAACAGACAGGGAATTCCCTTAAAGCTTCCAGAACATGAAAGAGTTTCCCGATGGTTCGTGGACGTACCAGACAATTCCGAGATAAATATATAAATATGAACAGCTGGCGATAGGAGGCATTCAGTTTTCGACGGTCGTATTGTACAGTTAAGATAAAATGTAAATAGTAGTTTCTGTGAATATAAATTGTGTAAAAGTAGTGGAAATAAATTAGAGTGAGTTGGACTGTGTTTTTAAAAAAATCCAAGAACTGAACTGAACCCGAGTGTGAAAATAAAAACATTACATTACTATAGCATCTATGTTTTACGAAAACAATATTAAATTTAAAAAACTCCTTCTGGGCACTGCGATTTTTTTGTCATACTTATTTTTTTTTTAATTTTAACATGCTGTAATAATAAAAATATATTGAAAATGTAATATTGATAATGAAAGTATGTTATTTTATTAATATAATGAGGTACTGACTTTATTAATATAATAGATATATGACCTTACACAATGTATGTATATTATTTTATCCTTGAAATGAAGAATCTTGTAAAAATAAATTTCTTACGAAGAAATGGGGGGTGGGTGGTGATGAAATTATATCTTACACTTTCTTACATGGGATGGGTGGGGGTCAGAAAATCGTCAAAATTCATCTTACTTAATTTATGGATGTTCCCTAATGTTAGCTCATAAATTGTCAACACAAAGATGCTTCCCATTTTGAAGAATTTGATCTGCTGGCGTAATAATTTTTGGCTGAGGTTCAATTAAAGCTACTCGCCACAATAGTTATTGATTTATTCATGTATATGGTTCTTATCGATGATATTATTTTTTCCGAGTTCTTTGGGAATAACACCACATAAACTTGAAAGTCTGTATATTTCAAAAGTCCAAACGTTTCTATCAGAGCCCATTTTCAATGGTAATTAACTTAACACAAATGAACAAGAAAATTAAAAAATTAAAAGGACTCATAATGACAAATTTAGTAAATCACAATTTGACATTAATGTTTGACAATCAAATTGATGTAACTAGTGATGAGTAACATTTTAGATTTTGGAGTGCTGACACCTCAACACACTCACGGCCCAGTGTGTCAGTACAGTGTTATGGCGCAATTGTGCCTATCGCATAATATAAGAGGTGACAGTTGACGATTATTTTAACCCAGTTTTATTACTCTCATTTGTCTTTTCAAGCACAGTATAAGTTAACAAAATATATCCATTCGCGTACAGTATTTTTAAACTCTCTCCTTGCCCTACTTTGTACTTTATAAACAAACAAAAACATCTACAATCAATTATATTCCGAATTACGAAAACTCTTTTAGGCTACATACCTACCTTAAATATAGGCAACAAAATTTACTTATACTCTAATTATGAGTTGTGTTAAGCCTAACATTAAGTGAATCATTAATTTTATAGAACACGAGTCGTGTAAATTTAATGTTATTTGATATATTTAATTAAAGACACAAATTCAAGGTAGAAACATTTTTGAAAAAAAAAAATGTTAATGTAAAAAGAGAGCACACAGTTTCAGTTAAACAGGTCGAGCGAGATTTTTTGAGGCTCAACCTCGAGTCTTCCTTTCGGCCATCGCAGAGCACAGCACCATTTAGTGAGTTGCAGCACACTTTATTCAACACACGCATGTATCGGCGTCTGTGCCGCTTGCCGGCCGAATAGGTACATTATTTATTACTAAATAAAAAATATTACTAATTTAAACGGTGTCGAGCAAGAGTGAGTCGGTGTAATTTTATATTTCGTTAATACTTACACTCGATCTGAGGCTCGGCACAAAGTGTGTCATAAACTGTTATTGGGATCCTGTCAGCACCCTTGACACATGTGAAGGTGTTGACAGAAAATGCGGCACGGCACAGTGTTACACATCACTAGATGTAACTAAGGGAATTTAGTGCAAACTTGATATATACAGGGTAGCACTAAAAATTCTAAAGATCATGTGAAACAACAAAGCTTCTTTCAAATTATTTCTGAGTTATCAGGAGGCTTTTCCCAGAATATGGAATCAGATTATACCCTCGTATTTTGTTGATGTTCATATTTCTACATTCTTCTGGCTTTGTTTAGCGATTACATACTTGAGATCTTGAGATTACTATATCGTCGTTAAATAGATACAAATATAAATTGAAAACTACACTTTCAGTAGAGAATTAACTTTTTTGTATTATGATAATCTATCGCTGTATCTTTAATATGACTTTTGTAAATGTTTATTATCCATTATATAATAAAAACTAAATGACTACTAATATATATGGACCTGTCTGTTTACATTAAAAATGTAAGATGTTTGCCGGAAAGTAGTAAACAAATCCTTACAGATGCCAAACTTCTTTCTATTGTAACCAAGAAGACGTAAATCTAGGCATTGTAGCCGAAGCTTGGATGCTTTACAGCTTTACGGGAGTTTAAGAGACCAACACGCAACAGTGCGATGCGAAACTTTATTATTTATTTAGATTTTGTTTTGAGGTTAAACTCGAAATCCATATTAACTTGTTTAAGATCAGTGATTATATTCTTGAAGTGTAAAAAATCAATAATAAAATGGTATTTCAGTGTTGTATATACAGGAAAACGGCTAATTCGTTTACCGAATTATGTTTCCAGCGGTAAGTGTCAAATGATAAACGTAGCAATTGAGTTTTGTAAAAGGTCATTTAAGCTGTAAATAAAACTACATTTTGCGTGCCTAAATGAGTGTTTTGATAATGAATATAACATGTTGGTAATTAAACCATAAAATGGTCTTGGTTATTGTGTATATCTTTTCATGATTTTAAACATATTTGTAATTATTTGATTATATAGTTGAATTATTTTAATACTGAATAACATGAGCATTTAATGTAATGCTGAGATTAATTTACTCCTCAGTGAAAAGACATTAAAACATTATTTAAAACAATAAATGCTCATAAATCTAAAAACTAATTATTGTGCAAATTAAAATTTAATCATTGAGGTTTTTCCAATAAAATATCCAGATTGTATGTTTCGAGCAAATCACTAAGTTCCCAAAATGTTTAATAATATTTGTTCTTAAGTAACTACAGATAAGCGATAAATATTTTTAATTTTTAGCTTTTTTCCCTGAGGTCACTTACTACATCAATAAATATTCCCTGGCTATCCAAATTACATAACTTTTATTCAGTATTGTTCTAGCTACAATATCTAAATGACAGATAACCTAAATTTGTTACCATTTTCAATCTTTCAGATGAATAACAATGAAGTATCTGATTGGAAATGTGTGGATCGTCTCTCAGCACTCAAAAACTTGGCGACCGTTTATCTTGAGAAAAATCCAGTTGCTGAAGATCCCATGTATAGAAGGAAATTGAAAATGATCGCACCATCTTTAACCCAGATTGATGCTACCCTTTGTCGATAGACATTTAGAAAAAAATTAAAGAATAATTATCATGTTGGTTGTCTAAATATTATGTAATAATAATTTTAAGATTAATATTTCCAGATAGATTCCAATTTTATCTGTTAAATGCATTTTTACAAATAGTTAACTTATTGTTTGAATTCATGAATGATGATAACTAAATCCTATAACATATTAGAAATATACAGTTTTAATTAAAATCTGAGTTTGTTGTTTATTTTTTGATTGAATCATAATAACTATGAGTTTCGGACTTCGTGAAAATGCAATTGTCGATAAAATAATTATACATTGCTAAGAAATCCGTGGGTTCAAACAATTTAATTGCACCAAAAATAAATCGTTTTTATTTATTCACAAATTCACAACTAAAATTGGGTATTTTTTATAATAGCTATCCTACGTTCAGGAAATACTTTTTGTCCGCATTTGTTAATTCGGATAGATGGTTTTTGTTACAAATGATTAATTCTGAGAAGGATTGCTTTTTCAGCAGTGTAAAATTAAATGTTATAATATGAAACAAGAGAACGTAAAAATAATCAACCAAAAAGTAGATAACCAAACGTAGAAAGCATCAAGAAATATTTTTTCTTGACACCTACTTAATCAAATAATAAAACATACATACTCTCACAAGGGCGTATGTTCAGCATTTCCATGGGGAAGGGAAGTGAAATAGAATGCCCCTCCATATACTCATAGTCTATTCACTAATTTTGCAATCATTTAAATCAGCAGATATTTTAGAAATATATTATACCTACATATGAGTAGAAAACAATTTTAATCTAATGTAACATTTATCTAGACATACACATGCAATCTTCAGAATGGGAAACAATTGGAAGGTTTAAGGAATGTATATATCTAGATATTAATTATCATTAACGTGACGAAGTGAGGTAGGGAAGACAGAATAACTTAAGAGACAAGGTAATAGGTGTACTGAACTCAGTATTGTCAGAACAGAAAAGAAACAAAAAAAGAGAATATACAACACTGTATTACGGTCAATAATTATGTTAGAATCGCCCATATTGGCAGAAATAAAGGATTTTTTGAGATGCTCTTTAGAATTTGTATCAAAATCTATGAAAGGATACTATGCAGGGATGGCTTCTGATGTGCTGGAAGTATTCTTTAGTCAAGTGATTATACCAGGCAGTTACATAATAATTATGAATATGCCAGTTTATTCCTGATTAAATGAACCGTTACCTAACAAAGGAATAGCAACAATTCTTGAATTGGTTAATAAGCAACTGTTGCAGTTATGTAAATTACGTCCATCAAATTTTAAGAAGAATGTTATACACAATTGTTTTAAATGGCAACCCAATATTTGACATATCGATTTGAAATATCTAGTAATTCTACAACCAGGACGTTTAAATTTCAAATTGGTTACATAAAATCTAGAAAAAATCTCTTTATTCACTTAAACCAAAAAAAAATCAACTGAATGTTATAAATGTAACAAAAGAATAAGAACAAATCAAAGCAAGTGTTCAACTTGGCCACCTTTTACTAGCTTGCAATGAGCAATGTGATTTTCAAATTCTTTTTTAACGTTGATTATCACTTGAGGAGTGGTTAGTCTGATTTTTCCATTATTCTTATCTTTTAATCTTCAGTACTATTTGGTCGGTTGACGTAAACTTTTGAGTTCAGATAGCCCCCCAAAAAGAAATCGAGCAGTGTTAAGTCGGGAGATTTAGCATGCCATTCAATCGGGCCTCTCCTACCAATCCATTTCTTGAGGAATATTATCTTTCGGACAGGTGTGAATAATGTACCGTCGTGCTGAAATCATAGAAATAAATAATTCCAAATAATTCAGATCTTCAATAAAAAACGTATCTATGACTGCAGTGGCGTAAATCCCAGCCCATACGTTGACCTTCTGTTTACGTTGTGTATGTGCTAAATGTGCTTTCATCATCCAGTGTGGGTTTTCAGGTGCCCAATATCTACAGTTCTGCCTTCGTCTGAGAATACTATATGACTTGAAAATTAAATTTTCAATTACACTTGTAATGTGGTGAAATGTTGAAATTACTAATTCGGATAGGCAACTTAAAATATATCTTTCTAGAAAGATCCGGACATGAAATGAAATTTATTGAGAAATATATAAGAATTTTCGTCGATGATCTTAATATAACTTAATTATATATAATGATATTGTTTATGTAAACGAGTTAGTCAGACAACCCAAGATCAAATGCTAAAACATAAGTTAGTCGTCTTTACTTGAAGTAAACATCAATCATAAAAGTTACAATTGGTTTGAAGGCAAGTTAATTTACTTACTCTCTGCTGTCACTAAACTTTTATGTGTCCGGTGAGAGTTTTTTTACCTGGTTACTTGCAATTAATGTCAAGAGAATTTCTTGCAGAATTTACAGAGTTGTTTAGAGATAATGAGTGTTTATGTAAAATAAAGAGTAAAAATTATAAAATCAGATCAAAAATTCTGCCTACGATGTTTTAATTGAAAAATTGAAAGAAGTCGACTCAGCAGCTAATAAAGAAATAGTTCTAACGAAAATTAAATCTTTAAGAACTTGTCTAATTTTAGAAGACTGAGGAATAACTGTATACAAAACTGAACGTCTATGGGGTTCATTCATCTTCCGTCTTGCATGACGACTTAAATCTGAACAAGCAAAACGGACAATGGCATCAGTGTCCTTTTGACCACCTTACAGCCTAGATTTGACAGTTATTTTGAAAATTCATTGCTAAATTTGAAACACATATTTTGTTTTATTTTTAGGCTTAAGCATATATATTCAAAATGAAAAAAAAAAGATAAAAAATACTCGTCATATGATATATATCCAACAGAATTATTTAAACATTTGACAGACTACAGATTGTCTTCCAATGAGGTCACGAAACTTCCTATCAAGCTGAAATTTTAAGGCAGATTATGAAAAACCCTTCTTAAATATAAAAAAACACCCTTTTACTGGTTGAGATATTCTCCATGCTCATGGCATATTTTGTATTTGACGTGCATGAACATATTATCAAATGTTAATAAACACAATTTTAAAAAGCAACTTAATATCAATGAGCAAATACTTTGTAGCTCGCAAATTAGTCTATGATGGTCAATGGTCATAATATTAATTTAGACAGCATATGGTTGGTCAACAATAAATGACTGTAAAGTGTAAATTTTATAAACCCCTTAATCAATTACATAATTCACTTACAGTTTCATTTCAGCAGATCGAAATTTAATTTTTTGCTTAAACTCATTCCAATCAACACATATTACTCAAAACAGAAAATCTGATCAGTGTTGCAACATTCAATTTTACACTACTAAAAAGGAATCCTCGAAATTAATCATCTGTAACAAAAACCATATATCCAAAATAAACAAAACCCGACATAAACTATTTCCGGAAAGTACGGTTGTTGGTGGAAATAGGACCGAAATTTGCAGTCGTTTGCTAGAGAGACAGGATTACTAGGGGGACATTCAAGAGTGAATGCCATGGATTATACAGTGAGGAAGAGCCAAATGGAATGAATTCGATAACGAATAAAGACGTGTTGGGAAAAACGCTTGGACATGTCGATTCGTATTTTTAAATGCGCATTTTTTCAACAAAAAAATTATATAGGGTGTGTCATGTGACAGTGGCCAATACCAACCTTCTTATTTTAAATGCAAGCCCCTGTATATTATTTATTTTTGGATTCTCCAGAAAATTCTAGACATAATTCATGTGCTATGTCTTACACCTATCTTCAACTGTTTCAGAAATATTAAGTGTTTTCAAATTTGTTACAAAAATTAACATTAAAAAAATAAAATGATTTTATTTCACAAATTTGCTACATTACACTAAAAACCTAATAAGTAATACTGATTATTCCTTAAAAATTAAAAAAACATTAATCTCAATGTAGGAAATGTTCAAAATGCTCGCCGCGAACGTCTTGGCAACATGCTAATCTGGTATAGAAATGTCTTCTAACGTTACTCAACATCTCAGGCGTGACTGATCTAATCGCAAGAGTGATTCGTCGTTTTAGACCATCTAAGTTGAGGGCGTGTTTAGTTTTGTATACAGTACTTTTGACATATTCCCACAAAAAGTAGTCCAATGGCGTCAAATCAGGAGATAGTGCTGGCCATTCTATCGATCCGCGCCTCCCAATGCCCGACGTTGATTTCGTAATGGGGCGGTGCTCCATCTTGCTGAAACCTTATTACATTGGCAGGAACTGGTGGGTTTACTGGATCAGGATACAAGTTTGTCAAAGTTGGCACGCCATTATTTTGGAGCAGGTCTAAATATTTATCTCCATTCAAGTTGCCATTAATGAAAAATGGACCTACGATATGATTTCCAACAATTCCTGCCCAAACATTAACTTTTTTAGGATATTGCGTATGTTTCTCTGTCACCCAGTGAGGATTCTCATTAGACCAATAGCGGCAATTTTGACCATTAATATGACCGTCAAGTGTAAATATGCTCTCATCAGAAAACAAAACATCTTCTAACTGGATCACATTGATATCTAACCTTATCATGATTTGTTCACAGAAATACGTTCTCCGATCGAAATCGTCTTCCACGAGCTTCTGAGTCGTCATCATTTTGTAGGGATGCATTTTAATTTCCTTTAATACTCGAAAAATTGATGTGTGGCTGCTTTTCGACCAGAATTATGTGGATTTTCTTGAAACTCAAGCATAATATCCTACTTCGTATTATCATTTAGAGCAGTGGCAGCTACTTTTTTTATTCTGTCTTATAGGACCAAGCTTGTGAAACTGCTTTTCTATTTTGCTAATTTTTCCTTAGGATACACGCGGCAAACTTGGAAAATTTTCGTGAAATAAGCGAGAAACTTCTATTTGTGAACGTGTGTTATCTCCATAACCAATCATTTGTAGAATAGTTATTTTGTGCATTTCTGTTAAATGAACCATTTTCTGATATTATTACGTACAGTTAACGAAATTTAAACGACAATAGCAGACACTGATCACCACTGTCATGCAGGCAGACAACAAGATACTAAGGCTATGATTTTTGACGAAAATGAACAAAACTATTTTTTTTCAAATCAGTAAAAAGGAACGCAGTAATGGTTTTTGCTTACTATCTCAATATCAAGAGCTAAATGGGAATTAAGTATTGAGTGTAATGTAGCGAATTTGTGAAATAAAATAATTTTCTTTTTTTAATGTTAATTTTTGTAATAAATCTGAAAACACTTAATATTTCCGAAACAGTTGAGGATAGGTGTAGGGCACTGTACATGAATTATGTCTAGGATTTTCTGGAGAATCCAAAAAATTTATAATATACAGGGCCTTGGATTTAAAATAAGAAAGTTGGTATTGGCCACTATCACATTACACACCCTATATTTTTTTGTTGAAAAAAATGCGCATTTAAAAATACAAATCGACGTGCCCAGGCGTTTTTCTCTACAAGCCCTCCTTTATTCGTTATCGAATTTATTCCATTTGGCTGTTCCACACCGTAAATACGTGGCCGTACAGCAGCAACGGAGTTCAATCCAGTAGTTGGTGAAGATGTGAATCAACGCGGTAATATGCGATTGACTTAACTTACTGAAATGTAGATATAGTCTAAAAAAAGTAGATAGTGAGATCTAGTTGTGAATTTGTGAGGAAATGACGATTTATTTTTGGTGTAACTAAATTGTTTGAACCCACAGAGTTCTCACCTTCTAGTAAATTTGACTGTTAGCCAAATCATGTAGCCTGTTCATTTCAGAACACAAAATATATACCTTATAAGATTTACACATTCTAGACCAGTTTTCACATCAAATTTGGTTTTCTTCATTCAGATACATGTGCTGAGTATTATATTTAAAAACAAAAAGCCAATTATAAAGCTTTAAATTACGAAGGAGCTCCAGATTGATCGAACTCAAGAGTTTGATCTCAGAAAAGCAGAAACCTTTCTTGCTTTAAGGATGAAATAAAATCCAAGGAATAGACAAGTAGACCAATAGAATGTGTCACATTTGATTTCATGTACAACTGCCATATATACTAATCAGTCCTATTTTCTATGTTTGCGTTATGTATTAAGAATTTTAAATTCACTTATGTAGCTAGCAAAGAAAGTACTATTTATACTTACAAGTCAATTGAAGGATGCTACTTTGTATCATTTTTTGCACATGTGTAGGAATTTGTATTAATACAGGAGAAACCATTATGGTTTCTGTTCTTCCTATATTTACATCAATTGATAGAAAGTTCAAGTCGTTTTTCTAAGTACGAAAAATTACCAAATTCCCATTCAAATACATGTAAAATTATATATCAAAAATGTTTTTTTTTGTAGAAAACGGGTCCAGGTCAAATTAAAATTCTCTAATATCAATGATATAATGTTGCAAAATTAAAACAGTGGCTTGCTTGTTGTAATATAAAATTTTCCAGAAATAATAAATGAATTGACAGAACCTTCAAATTACAACATATATTTGTTTGTATCATACAAGTAGCAGCTTTTGGACAGAAAATCTTCAAATAATTTCAAACATACTGTTTACAGTTTTTTGTTTTAACTCAGGATCATCAAAAAAATAAAAATGTAATAAGTTCTAAACTATTTATTAGATTGTTTTATACACAAAATACATACAACATTCAATGCACATCAGTCTTGCAATAATATAGTTTCTACATGATACACCATCAGACAATATTTCACAAGGCTATTATGAATATTTACAGGGATTATTATAAATGCACAATTGGACAGTCACACGGCCTACAATAAAAAAATAGATTTTTGAACTGTTAAAACTGAAAACACAGGAAAAGTAAACAAACATATTAAATCAATTGCACATTTCTTCCAATAAGTAATTGAGCAAATTGACAAGTATAAAAAGTGCTGGTATTAACAAGTGGATAAATTTCAAATTTGAACAAGTGCTATCAAAATTTCTTTAAACAAAATCATTTCTCCAGAAATTTTAAAAATTTTGTACAGATTGTCAATGAGCACCAACAAAATTTGGTTATAATTTCAGAATATTTTTTTAACAGAAATCCCGGAAACACACCAACTCAAAAAGAATAGTAATAAATGGCACTAGTAAAATTATAGTTATGTTAATTGAAATTTCACTACAATTTAGGTAAACACTGGAACATTTTAAGACATTTAATTTCTTACAATCGAATTTTATTCATAACTCCAAAATGAAGTATTAAAATGCTACGTCTCTAACTTACACCTATGCCTTTTTGAGTTACTGCATAATACCTTTTTGTCCAAAAATTAGCATTTTCATTTAGGTACGTCTTAATTTGAAATACAAATAATATGTACAACTTTTCATATTTACAATATCAACTATGCTAGAGGACAAATTGCACATCCAGTTCTATAACATATTTATAAAATATAAAATAAACAACAATGTTGTCCGTTTTACTATACAAACAAACAAATTATTGATTCTCAGGATCATATGTGATAAATATAGTTTATTGTTGATGTTTAAACAGTTACAGGTAACAATTAAAATAATTGAATTATTATTTATAAGTAATCTGCTAGAAGTAACCAGAAACCTACAATGGCTTAGAGATTGTCATTTTACCAATGTGAATCTTAATCAATTTTGGAGATGAAATTAAATTGGAACAATTTTTTAAAAAGATTGAGAAATACTGAGGCTAGTTTTAAAATTTCTATTATGAACTTATATTAAATCACTATTTTATATTTACTTTATATTATTGTTTGAAATATAAATATGACCATAAAACAATCACAATTTTACATTCCAAATCATATTGCATTAACTCCATAGTTTTGCATAATAATCAATTTTCATTTTTGTTCTCTTGGGAGCTGAAGGAATGTAATACTAGAATAGAGCAGTACTGCAGCAGAAATTTCTGCAATTCGTGTTATTTCAATCTTTCTCGAGTTAGTTAGATATGTGATATCTATTGTAAAACTTTTAAGTTTGAAATCGAAATAAACAAATAATTATTGACTGTAATTATCTCTACTACCATTACATCGTTAAATTTTAAATCCAAAAACTTTTTTTTCTAATTGAAATTATGGATTGACACAAGTTGCTACATTTTTTCAATGTCGGGAGTTTTAAAAACCAAGCAAAAATCACAATGTGGTTGTTATTTTCTTTAACCGTTGGTTGGAGAACCTTCCACTAAGGTTGGGAAAATGTCGCTTACCTATAACAATGTTTCACTTCTCTTGTTATTTAAACCTTAGATGTAAGTAAAAATTCTTAAACTACTTTAGGACTTATAGTATATGTAAGTGAATGTGAAAATTGCTACCTTAAATTTTACAAGTAAAATTTTAATAGTTAACATATTAATTACATATAAAACAATAAGTCACATGGTTAAATTTTACATCCTAACAACAACAGTTATTGTCTCCCAATGTAATACTCCTGGCGTTTTCACCATCACTGTAGTGAGTTATAGTGATGCAATTTTTTTTGAGATATGCGCTTATTTGTAATATGATTATTGTACTAAAAACAATGTTGCTACCCAGATATTTAAATTTCTTCTATTTTCACTTTTGTTTGAAATTGTATTGTATTGTTTTTGTAAAACAGTAGGATCTTGTAATTTTTAATTTTGTTTAACTGTAATTTCACAGAGGCGGCAAATATTGGACATTTAACAGAACCTTCAGTAGTAAAATGTAATGGATGTAACAATGTTGTATAAATCCTCCTCCAATGTAATATCCATCGCTTGCCATCAATAACCAACAATTATAAATACATTTTTAAATTTAAACACTTCTGACATTTAACTTTTAATAAAATACTAATTTCAGTTGTTATCAAAATACTTTAATTACAAAATTAAAAACTAATACTAATTGGAAATTTACCTAGTCCTTATTAATTGGAAATATTTATTAAAGTTAATATGCTATTTGCATGCTTTTATTAAAAAATTACGTTTTTCTGTCTGAAATTACCACCTGACGCAAATTGAGAACTGTCTCTTAAAACTGTACAATTCTCTAATCTTTAACGCTTCTCAACTTGAATTTGACAGTAGAAAACCATTAGAAAATCCATAAATACAAATTCACTAAATTTGAAGTGAAAATTGTTCAATTTCTATTTATAAACACCTCATCATTTTTCTGTTGTGGTTAAAGAAGTTGTTTTGAGCATCCATATGATTAAATAATAATAAAATACTGTTCAATTGAAGCAAAATTCTGCTAAATGCGCGTCATTTTGAATTTCTCACGTGTAAGATGCAACTGTACTGTCTTAGTAAAATCGTAATTACAAATATGTTGATAGAACAATGCTGCATCAGTTAACCATTTCTTACATAATATCCCATACGTGATTATTTTTTTTTGTGTTTCTTTGGGGAATAACACCACAATAGAAATAAAATAAATATAAAGCCATTGACAACGAAGTCAGAATAGACTTTGAAACCTTTGGTATTCCTGCAATATACGTAATTTTATTTCTATTGTGGTGTTATTCCCCAAAGAAACACAAAAATAATCAAGAACATGCCACACACAACGTTTAGAAGACAATCCCATACGTGAGTTCAATATTCCCTATAATTTGAATTTACAGATTTTTGGGAATAAATAACATTACGTACTGTTTATTAGATCCTGGGCCGTTACCCAGGTTTACCTCTGAACGGTTTCAAGTACTCTTGAACTGTCCTTTTCAACTTTCCCTCACGGTATTTGTTCGCTATGCTATCGGTCTCGTGGTAATATTGAGACATTTAGAATCTGGGTTTAAGTGTGGTAGTAATTCTAAATAATCTGTAACTATAAACTAGAAGATAATGCAAGTATCTTTCCTTCAAAATTAATATCTAAATTAGAAGTGTAAAATTTTAAATTTTTAAAATATATTAATTGGGACAATTGTATGTAAATTTTATTTATCAGTTTGATTTGAAGCCTGTAATAATTGAACAAAATAATTGAACAATTTCGTAAATCAACTAGCAAAACTCTCTACATTGGATACCATCTAGGAAACTGTTGGATACTAATATCGAAAATTTTTACCCACAATGTAGTGCTTACTATAAACTGAATGTGCAATTTGCTATTGGAGATTATAGATTTTTGTAATCTATGTAAACAAAGAAGAAAACAACAAGAAAAAATATAAACACTAAACAATTTTTATACTCGAGTCCGCTTCTAACTTGCACAACGATTTCTTCACCCTCAACGCGGTGAGTCTAACGGCAGGATTTACATGCCAACATTCTTGCATAACTTTCGATAATGTCTGTAACACTGGTTCCGTATCCCATCTCGCGGGAATTTGCGGCCTGATTTTTTTCACACACACCACCTGTTGCATATCTTCGAATGAGGGATCCGAAGGTACGCAATCGTAGTACGGTACTTCGTATTCATCGACTGAAATTAAGGTGCCGTAGGTGATGCAGCGCCTCGTGAGTTCCCACAAAACCAAACCAAACGAGTACATGTCCGCCATTTTGTGGGCATCGAAACAGTTCATGTTAATGGACTTGTCTAATATCTCCGGCGCCATGTACCGCCTGGTTCCGGAACGAACAGTAGGGGGTACATCGATTTCACCTGTTTCCGAAATGTATTTGATGGCCAATCCAAAATCTGCTATGCAGCATTCACTGTTTCTCTTAACAAGGATATTTTTGCTTTTAATGTCTCGGTGCGCAATGGCTGGTTTACCATTGGTACTGAAAATTTCTGTGTGTAAGTGTGATAAACCTGAAGCTATGCTTTGGGCCATTAAAAGTAGTTTACTAACATCAAGACAATTGGTTTGGAGATAATCATACAGCGAACCATACTCATGGTAATCCGTGATAAGTAACATTTGCGTCCAGCTACCGTTTCCTTTGATGTCAGCAGCTATGAAACCTAAAATATTTTCATGGCGCATAAGTACGGTTTGATATATTTCAGTTTCCCTGAACCAACTCTGCTCTTCGGTGGTGAAGAACACTTTGACTGCCACATTTTCGCCTCGCCATTTCGCCAACCACACTTCGCCGTATCTACCTTTCCCTATTGACCTGGTCATCTGGATTTGTCTGGATATCGTCCTTTGAACTAGAATAGGTAAACCGGATCCTGAACCACTGGATTGTTCAATTAAACTAGCTAATGGGCCATGAATTTCCATATTGGGAGAACTACATCCTAGAGGGTATTTCTTCGAATATAAGCTGAATTTACTTTGTACTTCTTTGTTTCTGTTCCTTATATATACTATGGCAACTATTAGAAGAACTAGGGTGAGACAAAAAGTGACTGCTGCTAATACTATGATGAAAGGTAGATTGTCCGGTGCCCCTGGTACTTCTGACGTCGGCCTTTCTTTTATGAACGGTTGCAAGTTTTTATTGCACATGTCTTTCTCGCTACAACAAATGATTCTCCTGTCGCTGTCGTGTGGGACCAGGTCGCCTTTGCACTGAAAAATAAAATACGAAATCAGTATTTAGAGATCTTTATTATTTTGAGTTAATGGTTACAATTTAATACAGAAAAATTATCAGCTGGCACAACGTTTAATTTATGATTAACGCAAATATGTTTGATGAAGAAGGCTTCAATTACCTCAAAGCACAGAACTAGAAATAATCGGATCAAAGAGAGAATGAGCACAGGATTGTCCATCATCGATACGATTGAATCACAGCAGCTTAAGATGGAATGGAAACCTTCATTGCATTGAATAAGACAGATAGATTTTAGGAAATGGGACTAGCAGGATAGGGGAAGAGATGGAAAAGGGATGCGACTTTTTTAAAGTTGTATAATAATGACAGTGTAAATGTATAAATCCAAGATATTATAAATCGTCTTTAGCCCAAGTAAACAAATGTTGACATCACGTCAACGAAGGTATAATTTGACGCCAGAAGGTGATGGTGGCTAAACTCCAACACAACTGGTACAATTCTTACTGAAAGACAGGTGGAGTAGTTCACCTTAAGTCTATGGTATATATTTATAACTCACTTTATGGAATTGTCAAACTATTATAAAACTAGTATAAATCACCATATAAGAGGAAGTGTGAAAATCCAATAAGAATAACCAAAAATAAGTGAGCTTCAATATACCGTATACTTACAGTTGTTACATGGGACGTTAGGGAAAAAATGAGCATCAAGGTGATAGAATTAGAGAGTAGGAAGTATATTTAAATGCCAAATTCATAGAACCATAACTAGGAGTTTCAGCAAAAAGAAGTCTAAAAACTATTTATGAACTTCAAATATGATTGTTTTCTGTTTTTGTTTGTTCTGATATTTAGTTACATACATATTTTGATGACAACATTTATCAAAAAAATATATTTATTTTTCACTAAATTGAACTGAGTGAGAAGGACAACCTAAAAAGAATTGTTATACAATTTTCATAGTGCCATTTTGTATTATTATAGGTCAATTATGAACTTTCTCTTTTTAAGAGGCGTTTAGCATCAGTTGCAAAAACATGCTAAATATTTATGTAGCAATACATAAACTAAATTTGACTTTAAAACAAATTTTAAATCATAAAAATAAATCAAAGCAGATGGTAAAGATTGTTATTACATGATATTTCAGCAGATGGTTTATTTCATTATATATAATATGAAGATGTTGTCAGTTTTGTATTTTGACATTTAATTTTCAAGACAACAAACAGTTGTTGCCTGAAGCAGTTTGAATTGAAAATTAACACAAGTAAAATACTTTACTTAAATAAAAATTTGTCGTTGTATTATTTATACTCGTATCAGTACTCTTGAAGTCTTACTTACATGGTGAATTAATTTTATTGTTAAATTAATCACTTTGTTGTAAAACTGAAAGGCAGAAGGAATGAGTAACAAAAAAATGATATCTGGTATTAAGCAAATAAGTAATAATCTGCGTCAATATTTTTATATTACGAATAAAAGGACTATTTGTTAATGGGGAAATATTAACATCTGTTTCGATGAAGTCGGTTGAAAGATGGATTAGTCGGCTAGACTAAGAACTTGCAAGGGAATCGTAATTTTTATTAGATTAATGCATTACATAAGTTTGGTAATTAAAACCAAATACTTAGGAGCCATCGAAGTATGTACATTTTTCAAGAGATTAATAGAGTGTAAACAACTTTAAATATATGCTCAAGCTATATACATGGTGTTAGGCAGTCAGTGTGATTTGGATGGATTAATGTTATGTATGTAATCAGTTGCACAGTAGTTACAAAACATTTTATCTGGGTATTACGTATCGAGAACAATACCCAATTTTTCTTTTCAAACTAATATACTGGTCACGTTTCGCAAGAGACAAATCGGCGTATTTGACATTTTTAGGTTATACATTTTTTTCACTTGATATTTTTCACATCTACATTTCTTAGATGTTTTTGACATTTATTGTATATTTAACATTATTTGCATTTTTGACATTTACATCATTTGACACATTTTTATAATTACTAGATCTTTCTGAGATTTGCGACTAATCAGACAGTGAAATCATAAATGCGATATTCGCTAAATGGCGAATCACATTATTTATTTAAAGGCCTCCACGACTTTTTATTTCTCCGCCCTATGGCCCCCTCTTTATCCATAAATAAAATTGTCGAATAATATCGGATCACATCCACATTAATTTAAAGAATTATTACATTTTAATTCTCGTGCGTGTATTTTTTTTGTTTGCCGATAAATAGTAAGTTTTTCTAAAAATGTCCCACGCGCCCTATATATTGGATAATTGAATTTTGGCAAAATTAAACTTGTTTTCACTTATATTAGTAGTAACGGGAAATTGTAAATGATTTTAGAAACCCTGCGACCCTGTATAAGCGTAAACCCCCCCTTAAACGATAAATAATGGAAAATGAATTTTTCATACCGTGATTTCTCTAATAGTTATCAATCAGTGAAAGAGGATTTTGAAGATTTTAAGCTTGTGGTGAAATTTGCTGATGACTGGAACTCATTACATGTTCTGGTTGGCTCCAGTATACTACAAAGTCAACTTTTGATCGCGGGTGGAAAACTATGTCTTACAATCTGTATATCAAATATTCTTTAACAAAATTGCAGGTATTTAATAGTATATTTTACCTATTTCTCGATTGAGACAACTTTTCAATAATATATGTAAAGAGTGTTTAACAATTTTCATTTATTGGTGTTTTTTTCTGCCTTTGGAAATTACAATTATGCAAATTTCTTCGAGCCCAAAAGCAAGTACTGTTTGGAAAGTGTTAATTTAATAGTTTATTCATTTGAATATGCAAAACTGCGAACCGCAACTGAATATTTCCATTTCAATTAAAAAAGATGCCTCCAGTAATAATTTCAAACTAACAAAATTGAACTCAAAACATACTATTAGTTAATTAACAAAATTAACTGTCTTTTTGAGTGTTACAACTGCAATTTGAATTCGTTGATCGTTGAAAATTTGAATAGTTTAAACTAGTAAGGAAGATCTCGAAGTGGTCCCATATTTTTTCCAATGAAATGGCGTATGGAGTATTTCAGAAAATGGGGTAACACATATATTTTACAATAAAATATGGTGAAGGCGAGGGAGTTAAATGAAATATTTCTCTTTGTTCGAAATCTGGGATGAAAGAATTGAAAATAGATTGGAATGAAATCAGAATAAATGTTAATGAACCCACAAGAGCTTTTCAATTTGTCTATATACAATGTGACAGTTAAACAGGTGCCACTCTTGTAAAATCTATATTAGATGATGGATTTTGCAAACATTTGGAAGTTTAAATCTGAAAGGAAAGTCCTACCAGATTGAATTCTCTAACCTACAATTTAAAAAACTAGACTATGGAAAATTTTATTCAGAATTTGAATAAACCAAAGCAAATTAAATTTTTAGAAATAAATAAATGTAGAACAAAAAATTCACATATTTAACTTTTGAGGCTCTTGCCTCGAGTTGGAAACTACACCGATTTTTACGCTTCTTCTTTGGAAACAAACAGCTTAGTTATGGTCTTAACAGAATGAATGTAGAAAAGTCTCACCTGCATCAACCCCCGTTCGTCGTCCGGTAAACATCCATAGGTATAAAAAATGTAACCATCATAGTCAAGCTCCGCGGAAGTGAAGCACTTGCCACCGGATCTGATTTCGCAGGTTCCATTCTTATCGTTGTTCGGACAATGACCTTCACAGTAACATCGTTTTACTGAAACAAAAATTAAAAAATGATTTCAAAAATTCACGCGAAAACAAAATTCCATATAGTAAAAATGCACAAACAAACTATGCATCTGTGATGTTTTCACGAATGTAAACATTGTAAACTGTGAGCAATTTATTATCATGTTTCGAAATTTATTTTATGTTAAATGACTTCATATCTAAGAGATGTTTTAACTCATATATTTATCATTAATTCATGTAATGGGTTGTGTTTCATTAGCTTCTGTTATAAATGCATGTTTATTTGAAATAAATACTTCTTTATTAGAACAATTAAATTTCATTGTTTATTGTTAGTATAACAAAGCGAACAGATCTTTAATTTTTAACCCAAGATAAAGTTGTTACATTTTTCATATTCCACAATATTGTCCTGATAATTTACTTATTTTCAGATTAAAGCAAAAACCATACAGGTGAACAACCTGTTTTCACCAAAAACAGTAGGTATTAAATGTTCTGGATTACACTTAATATTATAGATTTTAATGGACATTATTTTAAAATAATAACTGCCAAGAAATAACACCACAAATTCGTGAATTGTGGTGTTATTTCCCAAAAAAGTGCTT
Source organism: Octodonta nipae (assembly GCA_034190945.1). Lineage (NCBI taxonomy): Eukaryota > Metazoa > Arthropoda > Insecta > Coleoptera > Chrysomelidae > Octodonta > Octodonta nipae. The sequence continues at coordinate 86,668,295 of CM067220.1, read as the reverse complement.
AAACATTATTGACAAAATGTGTCACTACTATCCTTCAGGAAATAACTGCAAAGGATTTGTTTTACATGTATGAATACATTTTTGTTTTATCAATTCTACTATCTCGACTCTGACACTAATTTAGATAAGTAAAGCAATTGTTAAAAAAAATCTATTTTAAAATCATTGGTTCTTAGAAATTATAGAAAGTTGCAGACCTCACAAAATCTTAGAACCAATTTATTGTCAGTTGTTTCTACTAATATAATATTTGCAAACAATAAAGTGTATTTAATCATTTAGAAGAAAAATCTTTACTTTAAAGTCGTAATTTGGTCTAAATTATTTTATTGGTGTTGTTGTTATTTATTATTCCAGTAACTCCGGATTGTTTGTATTACATTCAAGCGCGTCGCCGGGCAAGGAGGAGCAACTGCCTCCTCTTGACCTCGCCTGCCAATCATGGTGCTTCCTTATATGTAAAAATTGTATAATTATATATTTGAGCTAGTACTTACTACATTAACAGAAAATTTCTGATGTGCCCTTCTGTAGACTAAAAACGTGCCGGCCTACCCCTCTAAAATCCAAAACTTACCATATCTGGAGACGCTCTTTGTTACATAGATCAATCAATAGAGATTTTTTCGTGCAAAAAATACTATCAGGAATCAGGATACTGCCTGTGCCATCACATTAAGAATGATTTGTAGTGATATTTTGCTACCTTTTCCACTTGCAACTATGGTTTTTTACTTTATTATAAACAATTGAAATAAGAAAATTGCGTTTTTTACTTTTCATGTTTATAAAATGAAAAATAATAAACTAATCTCAATGGTGTCAACAGGTGAATTGTAAAGCATAGAAATACCAATGAAATGAGCCCAGGATCGATCCGATAAGATCTTTAGTAACAGGGAAAAACAAAAAATACCGGAAAATTTAGCGGTTTTCTTTATATTATCATAACTCCGTCACTATCGAAGTTGCAGAACTGGGCTTGTGGGAACTGATAGTAATTAACATCCACCTTATGCGTGACTAAACCAGGCGCTATCGGTTTATTAGTTTTTGAATAATTGCGATATGAAGTTTTTAGTCCACTATTCTTGCAGTGTGTCTCCATGGGAGATGGATCGTCAAATATCAATTCAGAATAGAGATGTTGAAAGTAGAGATATCATTCTACAACGCCTCTATTTTCATTTTTCATTAAATGTCTGTGAAATATACGAAAAATGTTAGCAAAAATGACCAAAATTTGGTGAGCGTATGAATGTGTTCGAGTAGTAGGGGGGAACACGGTTGTTGAGGGGAACTGCAAACAATAATTATTATCGATAGGAACTGTCACTCTGACAGATGGTGAAAGAATTTAATCGTTAAAAAAACTTCTATACAGAGTGATTTGTTCGATTTTATTACATCAAATGAGAACTGTTTGTTTATTAAATGGTTTCTCGGAAACGTTTTAGCTTTAATTTGTGGATTTTGGGTTTACGGAACATCGAAAGAGAGCGGTCATTAAATAAATTCTTACTTGTGAGGATTTTAAATATTAAAACGATCTATGTATGTGCCTCTACTATAAATTACTATACGCTTCCCCTCAACAACCGTGTTTCCCCAACTCCTTGGATATATTCATATGCTCGCCCATTTTTTGTCATGTTTGCTAACATTTTTCAGATATTTCACAGACATTTAGTGAAAAATGAGAATAGAGGCTTTGTAGAATGACACCTCTACTTTCAAATGCAAAAATAGTGAACAGAAAACTTTATATCACAATTGTTCAAAAACTAATAAACCGGTAGCGCCTGGTTTTGGCATACATAATATAGATGTAAATTACTATCAATTCCTACAAGCCCAGTTCTACAGCTTCTAAAGTGACGAAGATACGATTCAAAAAAACAGCTACATTTTACAGTATTTTTTGTTTTTCCCTGTTACTAATGATCCATTGGGATCGAGCCTGGGCTCATTTCATTGGTATTTTCATGCTTTACAATTCACCTGTTGACACCATTGAGATTAGTTGATTATTTTTGATTTGATAAACATGCTAAGAAAAAAAAAACGTAATTTTCTTGCTTCAATTGTTTATAAAAAAGTAAAAAACCATAGTTGCGAGTGGAAAATAGCAAAATATCGCTAGGAATCTTTAGTAATGTGATGGCACAGTCGGTATCCTGATAGTATTTTTTACACATTATCAGTTAATTTTTGCTCTATTGATTGGTTTAACAATGTTTTTATTAACACTAACACAGTTATTTATATGACTTATACCCTGTGTCAGAGGCAACTTTCCTCGGAGTTTGCTGCTTATAATCATTTTTTGCACAAATTAAGCTAAAATTCCATACTTAAATTCATTACGAGACTTGTTTAAATTCTCGACTTTACCATTAATAAATATGCGACAGAATGACGTCACATAGTCGTGTCGTCTTAAAATATGATATCAACTAGTTAGTCTCCATGTTTACAGAAAATCGTCTTGCTAATATCAAATTAATGGGACTAGTAACATAATTTTAACAGTTGAATCGAAAATCTAATTTATACTGATGAAAAGATCTCACGATCAGTTCAACAAACAAGGTCTTACATACCAAGGAAGTCAAACATACATTCTCTCATGTTCTTAATAATTGCTCATATACAAAGTGTGATTCGAACACGTGTGCATTGTAAATCCGGATATCTCGTTCTTGAAACCTACTACTATGTGCAAAGTATGATAACGAATTTCTTTTTTAATAACAAAAAATTATATCGACTGTTGCCTCAAAGTTGTAAAAATATCTCAGATGAAAGTCTCTTAATAATTATTTTTTATGGATGAAACTTACATATTCATTTCTGATATTTAACCGGAGCAATATTAAAGGAAACAAAAACAATGAAATTTTCCAGATATATTTTAATGAATGATTCGAAAACTATTACTGTGTAATGTAAAAAAAACGGGCAAATGTGAGTAGGACTTGCACCTTGAGTACAGACTTAACAATGTGTGTAAATAAACTAAGTGACATTAGAAGTGGTGTCCCTAAAAGAATAATTTCCTGAACTTGATTTTTAGGGCATGTGGTAGTCTTACATCAAGACTGCAACGAAAAAACTTGCAAGAAATTTGATTAACATCTATCCGAAAAAAAAAATGATAAGATTTTTCGCTTTGTAGGTCTGTACACTTCTAGGCATCGACAAAATGACATGACCGATGTCTGCTTGTGGCATCTCGTTTCAGGCAACTTGAACTTGGTGGATAAGCTGTGCCAGAGTCTGTGGAGGATGGTGCAAAGTGGAAAGTCTGCTCTCATTCATATCCCACATATGATCGAAGGGATTTAAAACTGTTTTGGGCGTTATCTTCAGTTACGAGGGCTTCCTTTTATATTTCGGGATTGGAGAACAAAAACAAATATTAATCATCGAAAATCGCTTTATTGTTTTTCAAAATATTCCCCATGAAGATCTGTACACTTTTGCATGCGTTTGAACCAATTGTCGAAGCATTTTTTCCACTCTGATTGAGGTATGTCCAAAACATGCATTCTGAACGCAGCAACCGCTTCTTCAGGTGTCGAAAAACGTTGACCTCTCAATTTGTTTTTTACGTACGGGAATAAAAAGAAGTCGTTCGGTGACAAGTCAGGACTATACGGCGGATGACTCATCAAATCGATGTTTTGAGTGGTCAAAAATGCAGTTGTTTGAGCCGATGTGTGAGAGCTCGCATTGTCGTGGTGAAGAGTGATCCGTTTTCGGCGGTTGGTTTTCCTCATTTCTTGGAAGACAACTGGCAAATAAATGGTTATGTACAACTCAGAATTGACTGTTCTGCGTTGTTCTAGTGGTACAGTGGCCACATGTCCAGTTTTTCCGAAAAAACAGGCGATCATTTGCTTGGAAGTGCTTCGGGCGCGAACAACTTTTGTTGGATTCGGCTCATCTTGAAACACCCATACTATCGACTGCTGTTTACTTTCGGGCTCATACGCGTAAATCCACGATTCATCACCTGTCACTATGTCGTGTTTTGAAGCACCGCGATCGTATTTTTTGAGCTTTTCTTTCGACCAAACGACATGAGCCTTTTTTTGAACGATTGACAAATTCTTTTGACATTCAAATGTTTATGCAATATTGAATGTATGCTGGTCCCACTAATGTGTAAGGTTGACTCAATCTAACGATAATTCACATGACGATCTTGCAAAATCAGTTCGCGCACAGCATTAATGGTTTCCGGAACAACAACTGTTTTGGACGTCCTTCACGAAATTCGTCTTGGAGTGAACTACGACCTCGATTGAATTCACCATACCATCGATAAACAGTGGTCTTTGATGGAGTTTCATCGCCAAAAATTAAATTAAATGTTCACGATTTAATTCCATTTTTTTCCTTTAAGTTACTGTAAACAACACATAGCGCTCGTATGTCAAAACGTTCTGAGTACGTATAACCTCAAAAATGGCAAACTTTACGATAGAGCTGTCAGTTGTCAGATTGCAACACTAGGGTTGTCCAATCCTGAAATATAAAATGCAGCCCTCGTATGATCTTGGGAGATTGCTGACAAACAAAGGTTTATTTAGTAGGTTGTATAATAAAAATTAGGCGACTCTAAAATTTTACTTCAATACAAGAAGCTTTTCTTGAATTACCATAATTTTTCGAAAGTTGTGCAGTCGTTTTAAATTCTGCGCACAATTAAGTTCAGACCCAATCGACTCCCTCCTCACGCTTGCACACTTTTACATACGCGTTTACATATACTGTGCAGTCTGTGAAAATAGTATAGGAAGCTTTGACTCAATGTTTTTATTTTAATTTTAGTAGTTTAGCTTTACAAAATCAAAATAAAACGTTAGTAATGTCCACTGTTTTCTTACACAAATACGTTTCTTAGCAGTAATCTTCTAGTATATTATAAGGTCCGAAGTTTTTGGAATAAGATCGACATCTTTGTTTGTTTTGACACCTTCATTTGAGATTTTTGAATGGACATACTAGTTATACTCTCTATATTGTAATAACCATTTAATACAAATAGTAATCCTAATAATTAGTTTGCTTGACATTTAAAAAATGCACAAAACTTTTTGGAGGACTATATAAGGTTAGACAAATTTTTAATTAATGCTGGTATTTTTAAAACCACTATTTTGTTGTCGAATTCAAATACATAAATATTTGGAGTTTTTATTAGAAACCTGGTAATAATAATTTTGCTTCCAATGACAGTTTTTTCCACAATGCTGGGACATAAATACATTGTACACGGAAAAGAGAACCTGAATAAAAATTAGGTTACTATCACTTAAATTGTACCTGCAAATGTGATTTGATAGTAATTTTTCGGTTTCTAAAACATCTACAGCGGCAAAGACGAAATAAATATGGAATGTTAAAAAACATAATGTTCTGTGCATATTATGATTAAAATCTACAGAACTTCCTTGCTTGAACCCATGCATGCAGACAATAATAAAGAGTAGAATGTTTTTTCTCAGATGATAAGACACACTGAAACAAATGTTATATCATTAACGACGCAACTTTAGATACGCATTTAAAATTAATTATTGCATCTCAATAAATGTATAAATGTGTGACTATGATGTTCCACTAAATGCTTCCTAGCTCGAATTATGTTCAACAACAAAAATGTACAATAGGCCTAAGAGAAAATAGCCCATTATTTATAATTTTGTGTTCCTCTGATAATCCAACAGATGCAACAATAAAATGCAGGCGCAAGCAGGTGTAAAAGTGAAAATCACTTTTTACTTTAATTAAAGGCTATCTATAATGTTAGGTCAGTGGTGTGCTCCACTTAACTGTTTAATTAACTTTAGTAAAACGCTTCTGTTTTAGGGAGATCCAGGGATATTTGGATTTTGAATGCGAAGAGCTGCTCATCATAGATTTTTAGATAGTTTTGGGTAGTTAGAATAAGTACTCATAATATTTAACAATTTTTGATCTTAAAGTAATTATTTCTATGTTAATTTAATACATATAAAACTAAATCGCTTCTGTTTTAGGGAGATCCAGGGATATTTGAATTTTGAATGCGAAGAGCTGCTCATCATAGATTTTTAGATAGTTTTGGGTAGTTAGAATAAGTACTCATAATATTTTACAATTTTTGATCTTAAAGTAATTATTTCTATGTTAATTTAATACATATAAAACACAAAAATAAAATGAAAGTGTCTATCTTTGATTTCGAAATAGCTATATTTTTAGATCATATAGGTTTAAAATTTTTTTTGTCTGTCTGCCTTTGTCTGGAGTAATGTTCTAAATCTCGATTCTGACCTGACTTTCACAGATACTATTGCACTCATTATTTTTATTACTTATTTAAACTTATATTTTTAACAGTCCCATTAGGATTAAGAGCAAACCCTTCCAGCTAAACTTTTCCATAATGTAAGTTATCTTAATAAGGACTTTTTATGATTATTATGTATGAATTGTTATCGGTTACTTTTCGTTCCGAAAATATTTTGATATTTTGTGCAAAAAAATTTCTGAAATAACGTAGTATAAATATAAATCATTTTTAGAGAAGCAGGACATACTCGGCATACTCGATGGTTGCCGAATCTCATAATTTTTATACCAAATTTTACTAATATATACTTTCAGTATACAGGGTGTTCTGTAGAAGGTTCGTCAAACATGGATAGTGGATGTAGGTTACGGTTTTTATTATATTTTTCTTAATTCCCAGATTTTTTCATATCAACTTTTGTAACTTATTTGTTTTTCACTGTCACTTCACCAAATTAAGTTAAATTTAATCTACGATGTTTGTTTGCTCGTCTGCAATCGATATTTGACACAAATAGTTGGTTGAAAAAATGATAGGAGTCCACAAATAGCGAGAGTCCATAAAAAAGTCATTAAGTTAAACACTTTATCACATTAAGAACTTCGAATGCTTACAAGAAGTTCTATACTTCAGCCACTTCCCAACGATATAACTTCTCCTTTGTTTCTATTTCTCTCTCGACTTAAATTTTTAAAATTCATGGACAATTCAATCCCAAACGCTTGGATTGGGAAAGCTGGCCTCTAAGGTACCCATATCTGATTCCCTTTGATTTTTTTGTATGTGGACGGGCCAAGCAACTCGTTTGCGAGATAGAAATAGAAACCAAGGAAGAGTTAAGAGAAAGAATAAATACTGCTTTTGAAACAATGCGGGATGAGATGCGATTAGAGACAACGACTTTAGCAGTCAGAAAAAGATGCCGCGCTTGCATCCGTAGTAAGCTAGTTTGAACAAAAAGTAACTAAGTACTTTTCAATGTGGTATATCGTTGGCAAGGGGCTGAAGTATGGAAGTTTTTGTAAGCATTCGAAGTTCTCGATGTGCTTCTAATTTTTTGCTGTAACGTGATAAAGTGCTTAACTTCATGACTTTTTTATGGACCCTTGCCATTTGTGAACTCATGTCATTCTGTCGATCAATTATTTGTGTCAAATATCGATTACAGAAGAGCAAACAAACATCATAGATTACATTTAAGTTTATTTGGTGAAGTTACAGTGAAAAATAAATAGTTACAAAAGTTGATATGAAAAAATCTGTGAAATAAGAAAAAAAGAATTAATATATAAAAAAAAACGGTAAGCTTATCCAGATGCAATATATATATTATGTATATACATAATAGCACATGAGCCCACCTATCCGCCCTTCATGTTTTGCGAACCTCAAACTCTACAAAACACCCTGTATATAAAAAATTATATTATTCTTTTGAGAATTATTTGTTACGAATTTGATTATGCGCACATAATTATAATTTTAATTCAGTTTAATTCGTTATCTGGAACAGCAGTAAATAAATTAAGACCTTTTAGATTTTTTATTTAAAACAAAATGTTATTAGTCATGATGTTTTTGAATGTGATAACTATCTAATAATTAGGTGAATGGAATTTTTATTCTCAAGAGATTTTAGAGAAATGTTAACAGCTTTTACTGAAGGTAAGGTAAGAACACATGAGAATATGTAGATTTGAGGAGATATACTAGAAAACTTTATTTGAAACATTAAATATATATGAAATTCGGAGTTCAGTCAGTTCTAGATGTTGGCACAAGAGATCTTCATTTTTCGATAAAAAAATTATAAATAAACTTACACCAACTATGTTCAGATTAGAATTACAAAAATATAAATTAAACATGCCCGTGTATGAAATTATTCTCAAATGAATGTGTCTGGAAGTTACTGTACTAAGTTTAAGTTTAAGCATATTTTGATACAGTTTTTATTGTATTTTGTCATACGTTCTGGAGAGATTCGTTGATAAATTATCCCATGTGTGTATTTATAACAGCATCAGTTAATTTTGATTAACAAAAATCGACATTACGATACGTAGTTTATAAATTCAATAAAAAATATATTACACCATCGCTGTCATTTGTTATTGTATTGCTTCTGTGATTCTCCAACATAAACAGCAAGGTCGTTCAAAATACGCACCACATTTGTTGAGTCACGGAAAAAAAGGTTATCATCATGCTTTCGAAGAAAATTCTTTTTCAGCTGCGTAATTCTCGGATGCTATTCGCAACCTATCAATCCATCAATGTACTTTTTTCTTTTCAACAAAATAGCGATTCTGTTGATATGAAACGAGAGGATATTACGGAGGCGTATCGAAAGAGATTTCTAAAAGCATTTCACCGATTACTTCTCAAGGCCGCTTCGCCATCCGCTTTATGGATTGATTTTATTACGCGAAGTGGGTTTGCCTGCTATTTTGTAATTTCCAACTGTAAAACCATACGACTTATTAGAAACAACCGAATGGAATCGTGGGTGTAGACCCTGCAGATAGAGATATTTAAAAGATAATTTAATGTAACTATGATTTTTTAAATGCCTGCTTTTAAAATATTATTTGGCACTGAAGTTATGCTACAATTTACATATTTATGACATCATCATTTTCATACTGTTTACACATTTCGTCTTGTAGTTATCTGAATAACAGAAATAAAAAATATAATTCCATAAACATGAGAATACAAAGAATACTTATAGTAGTGTGTACGTTTGTTGAAGTGGTCATTTATTTCACTTATAATGTTTAAATTTTAAGTTTGGTAAAATGAGAAGTGAGACATGAGATATTTATACACTAATAATCATATTGCAGGGTAACAGTAGTCTGCAGCTAAAAGATTTTTATGGTTAAATTAAAATATGTTTAAAATACCTTATAGTTCCATAAAAGAACCAGTAATAATAGAAATGCTATATATCACAAATTATTTTCCTAAGTTAAAAGAATTTAGGAACCCCCAAAACCAACATATTTTTTTTGGCACTATGTGCAGAGTACATGGTTCACAAGAAATTATAAAACTTAAGTTTTAAGTTTGGATATAGTAAAAAAGAATTGTGCCTTTTTTATTCAAGTTTCTTAACAATTGACAACGGGGTCTGACCTAGACCCCGAATATACAGCAATTTTCTTAACTGTGGTGTTTTTCCCAAGAAGTATTTAGACATTAAAAAACTATTATTTGCTGATTAGTAAAAAAGTTCACTATGGTAGAGATGTTAAAAATATTATCAAAGGCTCCCTTTGAGTATACACAAAGTACGTGACATTTTTCTGACAATCATGACTAACCAAGAGAATATTAATTTTCTTAAAATTCAGCTTCTAATTAATTACCAAAGGTTCAGGTAACTGATATTCCTAAAGTGGAAGTGTTAGGAACGTTTTCGCCAGGACATAATTTAATAAAGAAATCCAGTACTGTAGAGAAATATTAGGAAACTCTATCTGAAACATAAGAGTGAAATCGGTTCGATAAAATTCTGGTAGATGTTGGGGAATGAAAATATCCTGATATTAGTTGCAATCATTGAATTACAAATTAACTTATTTCTTGCATTTATAATCTTTAGAATATTTATGGCGTTTTCGCGGGTATATAGAGAGTAAATTATTTCAGGAACACAATATTGTATCATCATTTTTAAAATATTTTAATTTATATAGGACTAACGTATTTTTAAAAGTTAAAGAAGTTTTTTGGGAACGGGGGTCAATATTACTAAATGAGTGCATCTATTTTTTCAAGAATGTAGTTAGGTACTATTTAAAGCCTCAATTTATAATTTCCTTTACCTGTTTATTTGAGTGTTATCTGCATTTCTTTAATTATATATTAATTGAAATACTGAAAATTCAATTTTCGTGAAATCATAAAAACACTACACTTAAATATAATAAAAAACAGAAAAATTAATGGTTTATAGAGATATACTAATTTGTTCTTTTCTACAGATCAAAAATAAGCGGAAATTATCCACAAAATAATAAAAAAACACAGTTGATGAACTCTAATATTAGAAAGGTCGTTAATGTCTCATGCCACACACAGACAGCGAGTAAAGGATATAGAAATATATATATTGTAGGTATGTGACTTCGGGAACATATTGCGAACATATGCTAATCACATCCTGTGCGTTAGCGTCTCGAACAACAGGAATATATCAGCAACACTCTATAGGAGATTTACTTTAGTAAACATTGATCGTAAAGTGCTATGGTTTTTAGAGGTTTGTGTTAATGTTTGTTGTTTGGTGTATCTTACATAATTAAACTTTGTGGTTACATAACTGAATGTTGTGATAGATAAGATTCAAATATTTTTTTGCTAACTACCATGATATATGCAGTTTATTCCATACGCCATATACCTTCATTTGCAAAGAGGAAGGATTTCTCAAATAAGTAATTTAATTTTGTACTAACACTAATTTTTCTGATGAACAATAAAAACACCCTAAATTAAATTTAATTTTTGCATGAGCAGATTAATAGAAAAATCAGTTCTTTAACAACATTAACAAAAATATCAAAATTTTACTACAATAGCTGTTAGATTTCTCAAGTGGGATTGCAACGTGACTCCAGAAGATCTGAAATAGTCCATTTAGATATACTCAAATACCCTCTGGATTTAAATATTCTTGCACATTTAAACTGAAATTGCCCAGGCACCCTCATGCATCTAACACATGTAATTTGTAATTGCAAGTTATACGTTTTCAAATAGAGTAGGGAAGTTATTATGAAGAAAACGGCAATATGATTTATCAATAAAGCGTAAATTCTGATACGGAATTCATTATTCATTTAGTTTGTTGTAACCAAAGAGAAAATTCATTCTTGTTTGGAAATATCTCGGTAAAAGAGATTGATTTGTTGTAAGTGCTAGGGATATTACTGTTGTTCTTTTAACATTCTAGATAAAGAATTTGTATCAAAATAATGTTCATGCATCTGGTTGTTCCCCAATAAGATGTAGGACTGTTTTTCTTAATACAATTGTTCTGTGTCATCCGAAATCAAAAATTCATTTTTGAATTTTTCCCTTTGATGAAGCCTATCAAATAAAATGAAATGAGACGGGGATACATTTCTATATTATTACTAAATTAAAAGAATAGTTGATAAAGAAGAACTACCTTCATTATTCCACGTATGATATTTAATTTTTTTAATTAGGAAGAAAAAAGTGTCTAAATTATTCGGATTGCTTAGACATTTTTTGTCGATGCCCAGATGCAAGTTGTTTCCAAATTCTGATAAATTTTGTAATAAGGCTCGTCTACCATTTTCAATAAGTAACACATATGTGCCAAGAGTGTCCTTTAACAAGAGTAATATTTTCAAAGTTATTTCAAGATTCTCTTTTTGTTTCTGAATAACAAAATAATAAAAGTTATAATTTCTTCATGGGACTATACTGATAGATTTTTTTCTTTAACACTGTTTCTTTTCAATAAGTAAGACATTATGTTCTGTTCTAGATACCAAAACAATTTAACATAAATTTAAACTTTGTACAGTACTTAAGTCGATGATTCTTATTTACATAAAAAGTAAACAGTTATTAGATACTTTGTAAATAATATTTTGTAACAAAGGCGGTACCTACACATAGATTTTACCTCAGCTCTGTAACGGGAGGTAGACTGTCAATCATCAAAATTATTTAAAAACGCACTATTTGCCTAAAAAGTTGGCTATAACAAAATATTTCTTATTCCTAAAAATTATCGTTCCAAAGACCATCTGAATTACTGACGCGACTAGTAGCCAATGATACTTTTGTAAATTCCATTTAGATTATGTGAAAATTTTAGGGCACAGTTCATTCCTAAAAAGAAGATACGCGTACTCTACCAGAAAATATGTGTTTATCGTTTTGATAAATTCAACAGATTTGTAGTGTAATTTTAGGAAATATAAGAAAGGATGAAATTTTCAGAATTGATTTTTTTATATTTCAGAATTTTATTCGAAGATAGCCGACATGTGTTTCTCCATTTTAGGGCTTCATCAAGTCTTGTAAACAGGTTAAAAATTATTAGAATTTATCTAATGGATATGAAGGTGCATTTAGTCAAATTATTTGAATAATTCTGCCTCATACAATTACAGTTATATTAAAGTAAATGTATAACTTGATCCATATTTAAAGAGAATTGAGTCATATTATGAGTTAAATAGGGTAAATGGCTGCCCAATTGGGAATTTGCTTAATTATTCCTATTAGGGTGATTGATGATTTTCAATAATTTCACATATTCAGTTACAAATTTATAAATATTATCTTGGCTTTCCTTTTATTTGTGGGACTTCTTACTGGATGGGCAAAATGATTTTGGTGGAACCCTCATACCATTTAATAAGTTGTTATTTTGCCTTACTGATTCAAAACCTCCTAAAAACCAATACCTGTGCGGTAAATTATACCAGAATCATCTCTAAACTACAATTTGTCTGTTGAATGAAGTAAATGTAAAGTTTAATCATGTGTGAAAGAAGTTTCCTCATCTAACTAACTGGGATATTGAGGATAGAGAAATGTTATAAATGCTATACTGTACAAAGTGATGGTTTTATATCACCGTTCCATCTTAGAAGAAAAACTTTGTGAAAATAACGGATTATTGAAAGAAATTTGCCAAAAAAGCTAAATTTGATGCCGGTAGAGCTGAATACGTTAAAAGATTGCACCAGGGTACCAGGACAGAATAAACCCAAGTAAATGTTGACACATTAGTGTTGGGAACTGACACGTCCTTGCAGCAACATACAATATTTATATTAAAATTATTACACTATACAGGGTGTTCCTAAATTGGAGGTACAAACGAAAAGGGGAGATTCCTTGAATAGTTTTAGGAAGAAAAAGTCCCATAAACACCTAGTAGGCTGTGGTGAATGAATAAATTTATTGTTAGTCTTGACACATCAAATTAAACTCCAGTGTTTTGAAAATTAAAGATAGTTGCATTTTAATGTCAAAACATGCCGAATTTTACGAATTCCGAAATGGCTGACATGCATTTCATGTATGGTCTTGCAAATGGTAATTCAAGAGAAGCTAAACGTCTTTACATGGAGCCTGGTCATCGGATGTTCTCTAATAGGTAGACCACGAAGTGTGAGAACACCACGACTCGAAGAGGCAGTGCTGAACGAAATAGAAGAACATCCAGGAACCAGTACAAGAAAAATTAGTGTTACCTTAAATACAAGTCATCAAGTTGTTTGGCGGATCTTGCGGGATTCTTTGCTCTATCCTTATCACATTCAGAGGGTGCAGGCGCTTTTGCCTCGAGATTGTCATCCAAGAATTATTTTTTGTCAGTGGTACCTCAACAGACTATTGAACAATCCTCATTTTGATTGCATTTTGATTGCCAAATCCTATTCACTGATGAAGCCTGTTTCTCAAGGACTTCAATCATAAATTTCCATAATGAACACATATGGGCTGAGGAGAATCCACATGAAATTGCAGAAGCTTATTTTCAAGAGGAATTTTCATTAAATGTGTGGGGTGGTAATATTGGCGATTATTTGATTGGTCCTTTCTTCTTGCCAGGGCGACTTACTGGTCAATCATACAGACATTTTTTAGAGAACGATTTGCCCTTGTTTGGGAGAGGACATTTTCAACAATTGCTGTAGCTTAGTTCCTTTGTTGTTATTTATTTTTTTCATTATGATTAATTTTTAGTTGTACGTTTCTTGCAGTAATACATTTTTTTTATGATTATACCAATTTATCGAATCTTTAAGAATCATTGCTAGTTTAATAATTCAAAAATTTTTTCTCGAAATCGGTAGTAGATACGACAAAACTACAAGAGAACATAAAGTTTGGTATAACAAAGCTTTTCTGTACAATTTTTGAAAGTACCAGTGGCTCACCAAAAAAATATTCTGAAGGACAACGGTGGACAGTGTTCCCGAAAAAATATCACCTTGTAGATTTGCAATCGAAATTGGCATGTCACAAGGTGTAATCTCTTAATTGTAATATCTATGCCAAATTTCATTTAAATATCTTGTGAAGTGCAGATACTATGAGAAAAAAACTTGAAAAAAATTTAAACTTTAACACTCTGTATCTTGAAAACGAAACGTTTGCGGACGCATGTTTATGAGACTTTTACTTCCTAAAACTACACAAGGAATCTCCCCTTTTCGTTTGTACCTCCAATTTAGGAACACCCTGTATATAACGTCATTCATGATAAAGAAATTATTTTTGGAAAACAATCATAACAATACAAAATTTTATTTGAAGGTTTTCATATTATAAACAAAAAGTAATTTTTTGGTGACCTGTAAAAATAGTTGTATAACAAACAATACAAAATTTTGTTTGAAGGTTTTCATGTTATAAACAAAAAGTAATTTTTTGGTGAGCTGTGAAAATAGTTGTAAGTAAAACTCTAATGGTTTCACATGCATAAATGTAGTTCCACATATTAGGGTGTAAGTTAATAAATGTAATCGTTAAGACATATCAAAAGTGAACATGTTTATTTTTAACCATTTCAAAATATGGATTTGATACCTACATGAATTTGATGAAATTTATTATGAAATGAATATAATGGACAAAATGGTTTTTCTAGTAAAAAATCCATTAAGATAAATTTCTTAGTGACGAAATTTTACAGAACATGTTAAATGTGTTAATGGAATTGTGAAACTAATTAGAAGAGTAAAAAAATAAATTTTTAAGATGGTATTCCTTTGTTAAATCGTCAACGTTGTGTTAGTTACCGTGATGGGTGTGATGATGAAATAAAAATATATTCTTTATTTATTGATAATTCATTTATTTCTTATAATACGTGACCTGTTTGGATATTTACCAATATATTTTTCAAAAAACTATAAATGAAATAATGCCATTTAGTTTATTTATTATTTGTCAGTGTCAATGTTGACTTAGAATGGAGTAGCTAATCTGATTTAATCTGTTTAATTTTTATGTAGAAGTATCACCATGCGTTTTGATTTTGAGATAGTTCATTTTTTTATTAACGTTTTGAAAATAGATTTATTTGATTGCCAGTTTTAGGATATGTGAACAACTCTTAGAAAAATACAAGTGAAATCATTTATTTCAATAAGAAATGTTTCATGGGACCACCCTATACATCCGAAAATATTCCCAGAATCTCGTTAATTCTACGACCGCGCAGCCGATTTCTTAGATGTTTATCGCGCTGCCCGTCTCGTAATTTAACCCTCACGAACTTTTCAGTTGTTTTGTCTTCGTTTTCAAATTTAAATTTATATGTGATTCAAAATAATCCAGACACTGACTAAACTTTTATAAATTTTCAGTACAGAAATCCGTGCCGTCTAACGAAAAACGCGGAACTATGATCTAAAAACAACATAAATATAACATATGTTTATCATACAATTCAACTTGAAAGATTTTTATATCTTAAATCGTAAATGTTTATGTAAATTTCGCTTGTTGGCAACAAGACAGACAGCAATGGCTCCACACAATACTAACAGACATTTATTTTTAACCAATAACAGACGTATAAAGCAACACTTACTTAACTCATCGCCATCAACGTACATATTTTCTTCTATTTTGTCTTTTACGCTTCGCTCACATATCCCATAATCTATCTAATGTCACTAGCAGATAACGAAACGAACGTAGTTGCCACAGTAAAACAAATAAATCCACTTTTGTTAAAACAGTTGAAAAAACAAACCGAAGTACCACGACAACTGCGATTTAAACTCGAAGAAATCTCGGTATGCACTGACAGAGAGAAACGAAACGAGACTTCTATGCTAAAGCCAAGGCAGCGCACAGAATTCGAAAAGATGGTTGGTGCTGGTCGGGTTCCTTCCAGTCCAGCAGGTAAGGAAGTCGTGTTCACTCTCTGACGAAGACGAAGAGAAAAGAAACACTGGCGCCTTCCAAGTGGTCTCGGGTCTCGATCTTGTATATCTCTGTCTCGTTTTATCGGGTGGATTCAAAAAACAGATTTGTTCGTTTCAAGCTGTGCAACGAATTGACTAAAACTTTAATATATCACAATAAAAGTTTTTGCCAAGAAAATTTTAACATGTAAGATTTGAAAAATTGTTTAATAACAAAGACACGAAGTGGTTCTAGTACCAGGTGTTTCATGTTAACGATATTCATTTTCTGACTATCATCGTCACTGAAAGTACAAGTGTGATTTCCTAGGGAGAAACATTACCTGCAAATAAAAACAGTACTGGAATGGGTTTCAGAGATGAGTTGATTTTACGTGATGGGTTACCAATGTATAAGGGCTTACACAGCAATAACCAGTGAAGTCTATGCGCAAACATTCACATTTAAAGCATATATTCTTTGATTGTCAGTACAATTTTTCTTCGTGACAAAAAAAGCCACATTCACCATTATTGCAATCTAATCCGAAGTTGATCAATGAGTAGTTTTATCTTAATTTAACTTAACGAACGTGAACTCTTAAAAACTAAAGAATAACTAAAACTAACGAGTATAACGAACCCGCACAATACTCTGCTCACTAGCATGATTAGATTGCTCAAAAGGCTTTATTCTTTTGAGCATTCTTGTCTTGTCGAGGAGTTGGATTACATCAATGTTCACATGTTCATAGAGTGGTTGTTTGTGACTTTTAGATCTAGTGATAAACCGGTTAACAGTGGCCGTCTGAAGGTCTTGTTTAATATCATAATTACTGATGTACTAAGACGCATTATGACACGTTCAGTACTTTCTACTTTTGCTGCTAAAGCCTCATTTGAGGTCATGGTTTGAGCAATAATAATATTTTGTCGATAAATATATAAGAGAGTATTTTGTTGAGTCTTATATCAAACTCTATCCTAGAACGAAATTTTGCGTTCTATGTGATGGCTAGATGTTTGCTAAATTTACAGAGAATAGCTGGATATTATTTTTGTTGAATAAAATGTATGCCTTTTTAATTGAAAAGTTTGTATTTGGCTCCATTGATTTCATAAATAACTTTTGTCTATTCATAGGATGGTATTATTGCCTGCTAAAAAGGTTTTTATATCTGATTGATGTGGCATTTCAAAGTGTAATTCGGGTACAAGGTAGGTTGCAAAACATTTTCTTGTTGCACTACTGTTCAGGTTCAGAATTGTTAAAGGTATTCACAAATATATAAAATTAACCCTAAAAGAAATGCTCCCCAGATCAATGTGAAACAATCCATTATGCACTTGGAAGAAAAGCAAACAACCAAGTCTAAAGTAGGCCTTAAAAAACTTGAATAGAGCAGTTTTTATATTGCCAGAATAAGAATGAAACAATAAAATAGATCAGTAACAAACATTTTTCAAAACAGCTCTTTTGATATTCAAGAAACCTTTCTTAGGAAATCATGATCCATAGTTATTGTAAGTTCATTATTGTAAGATCATCATCGTAGGTACATAAAATCTGTTAATTAAGTTTTTCCAAGGTGAGGTAACAGAAATGGTCACAGCGGGCTGAATCTATACCGTAAGACGAGTGTTCGATTTCTATGATACGGAAATCGTCTATGAATGCTTTGGCAAAGCTTGATATGGACAGAGAAGCAGTAAATATCTCTCTGATTCGATACATTCAGGTATACTAGTTTCCAATTACCTTATTCAAATTATCCAATCAGAAAAAATCCTGGACAGGCCCAAAAATAGTTACATTATTTCTCTTGCTAAAGGAGAGACCTTAATCCTCTCGTGGAGGCTGTGTGTTCTTAATTTCACACTCCATAAGCTCTTATTTCGGCTTAAGAGCCCAAGTTTCATCATTCGTGTCAAGTATGTTCTTAATTAAATGTAAATAATTAATGTTCATACCGCTGTAAATAATGTAACCTGGTGCATACCTATGCAGTTCATTCATCTCGGCTATGTCGGAAAATTTCCATCTCTTTTTTTCTCAGTAGAGTAATAACATCAAAATTAGATCTTGTTTTCTGAAATAATTTACTTTACGATAATTATTGGCACAGAAATTGAAATCTACATCAAATGTATGAACTATATAGTCATGAATTTGCGAGATATTTTTTTGTTCCATTTTACAACTTCAACTGGAATACTAATAATTAATCAGATTGATGATCGAAAAGAAAATTTGACCACTGATATGTCAAGTGTATAATGCAATTTTTGAGGTACCATCTGTGGGTATGACCGTACACAGATCATTTATCAACATATCCGCGGTATCATAATAGGTTATATTTTAATTGCTGATACTTATTTTTCTTTTCAGCTGTTCAGCCTTCAATATTAGACTTTCGCTGCTAATATTTTGTACGCTATCTTAACAGAATCATTTCACCGTTTAAAAACTAATTAAATTTCAGATATTGTTATGGTAGAACATTATTTAATGATAAAAATAAGAATTCAGAAAGAATACGTTTTTAACGCGTTTCAAAATCAACCATGAAGATTTTTCGAGCCACCCGTTATGGTCTTTAGTGTTACGTTAATTGGGTTTTTGGGATGTATAGCCTTCAGCTGTGAGACGAGAGACAGAGAATAAAGGAGCGGACAAAACGGCCAAACACTAGCACGTTTCCGATGGACTCGACTCTCGACTCGGGGGTTTCAAAAAGATTAGTATAAGGCGTTATTATATAGATGACGTTTGATGTATGGCCTTTTTAATATACGTATTCTTAAAGATTTCTTTAGAAATCCAAAAGGAGAAAAAAATTAAATCATTTATAATACCAATTCGTGCCGTAATGTATTTCATTTTCTTTTTGACGTAGATTGAGGATGCCCTTTGGTTTCCGAAAGACGATTTATGAACGGAGAGGCTATTCAGGGAAATTGAACGAGGTGATAAAGTATGTAGGACTTGTAATAAAGTTGACGTTTATTGTAATTGAAAATGTTAATTTTATGATAGAAAAAATAATAAAACAAAACTTGGAAAGTTATAGAAAAATTATGGAATGTTTTAACACACCTCGATAATGCAAAAAGAACAAAAATGATAAGTGGGAAGAAATCATCTTCCGTTTTATTATTTATTTCCACGTTTCTCTTTTTCTGTTTAACTTATGGATGACTTATAAAATTTTAACTTCTGAACTGCAATTACAAACATATTTCTTCTTTTTAGAATGGTTAAATAGAGGTAAATAGTTTTAGAACACGCTTATATTTAGTTAAAAAAGTTTAAAATTTTATATTTATGTAGTTAATTCTTAAATTTTTATATTATTTATTGCGCTTTCTTTTGCTCTCTCTTTCTCTCTCTCTCCCTTTCTTTATTAGTCTAAAGTGCAACAAGCCTTTACTTGAAAATGTAATTCTGTTACATACATACAATGATTAAATAAAAAATATATAGCTAAAAATTCGAAAACAACACGGTTAACTAAACCGAAAAAAATAAAAAAATAAAACAGTGATACAAAGTCCACTAACTAAAGGCAATTTTAATAATTTTAACATAAGAATTGACAGAAAAACCGGGATGCTTGATATCATTTTTAATAAATATTTCATTAGCAGCTATTTATAAAAGTAAAAATATAGAAAAAGCACCCCACGCTTTTTTAATAATAAAAGCAATTTTTTATTAATCTCTTTACTGTTAATGAAGTTATTAAAAATCATTTAAATTCAGTGAATTCGTGGACTATGGCTATGGAACAAAATCTCAATAGCGAAAAAATATTTACTGTTTTATAGTTGTGTTTGCTATCAAATATTGTTTCTTTTATTTTTTTAAACTATAATTTATCATTTAGATAAAGAAGCCCAATATTTACTATCATGCATGTCACATCGATGAATGGTTCAATTTCAATCTGCAAAACTAGTCTTTTTTATCTATTGATCATGTTCAGGGCATTCGGACAAATTACTTAATCTGTCATTGGGAACCTCATAATTTTTAATTTTCTTGTTCAGACTTTATTACCATTGAAAATGGGGTCTAATTCAGACCCTGAAACGTTTGGACAATTTGAAATATACAGACTTTCCAGCAATTGTGTTGTTATTCCCAAAACAGAAAAATACAAACCAGAGATGCCACAACTATTTTTCAGAAAACAATTCAGAACATTATCAAATGGTTGTATTGATCAAAATAATAACAATATTAGTGTGAAATTTAAGATTTAATAATCTATAAATGAAGTTTTAAACAGAAGGGTCATTATTATCGGTAAAAAATAGAATTGAGATAAAAATTATGAGTCCGAATCCATCATTAGGCCCAGCACAATTATTATTTTTGTCAGCCGACTGACATATATATGCAAAGTTTCTCTTCGATTCATTTAAATGAAGATTTGATAATACACTGGCCCTGGTGAAGCTAAATAAAAGAGTTTAAAAAGGGTAAATTTGTTCATGTTGCTGGCGGTGCTGGCGAAATATTTTTTCTTCTTGTGTGGTAACTTTCCTTTTTTGATGAAACGAAACCTTCTTATTTTTGTTTCTGCAATTTCAGCTTCATATTAATATCCCTGAATCTCGTTAACCAATTGTATATATTGCCAAACACAATTGCCAAGATGTCACCCAATTCTTTGTCGTTCAAGGATTTAGCATAAATGTTTAATCACTATTTTTTATAAACTAAAAGTCTCAGAAAATGCGAAGGTTTTAATTTCTTCGCAAATAGATCAATTTCTAAATAGTTCTTTAACCTTCACTTATATTCTGCCAATACCATAAGATTTCAGCCACACGTCGTGAGATCGAAGCCTCATTCGTGTTGGATTGATTGTGTCGCCACTCCATAAACCATTTATGGATCATAAAATGTGAAGTTTAATCTCGCAATACTTTTTCAAAAGCTTTTCGGTTTGCGTGATGGTTTCTCCAAGTAAAATGTTTAATAAAACACTTAATTCACTTTTTCATTGCAGAAATGTTTAAATTATTAATTTTCGAAGGGTATTGAGACAAAACAAAATTGATATTTTAATACTAGTAAGAATGTTCATATTTAACGAAATAGAAAACCGACAATGCTAGTTAGTGTATATTAGGTTTATACATGTGGTTTGTCAGCAAAAATACTAATTCAATTATGATGTGACTGTGAATCCGTGATATGTATATATTGATACGGGGGTTTGATTTTGAGTTTGAAACGGATTTTGTTTTTGTAACAGATGAATTTTCTTTCAAATGATAGTTATTCTAATTCAATCTGTAAGCGATTCTCTAATGCAGAGAGTACAAATATGGTATAGAAAATAAATCATGACAACTACTAGTTACTATCCTCGCAATGTAAGAATGAAGTAAAGTTAGTATCACTCTTTAGTAGGTATTTTGTTTTAAACTTTTGAAGCAAATGTTTGGCATATTTCTGCTTTGTCCGCAAACAACTTTCTGGCTGGATATGATCTCACATTAGTTACCATCGAAACTCATGGACATGTATTTCAGCAAATATCTCGAAGCACATTCTTTATGGGGTGATACTAGAAATCTGTAGATAGAAGGAAATGCTGGTATTCCCCAAACATTTTCTATAGTACATTCACGATAATTATATACTAAGAGAAATTTTCATTAAATAAATTCTTAATATCTGAAATATATGTAATAAAGAAAACTACTATTGTAAAACTTTTTAGAAGTTGTGAAGCCATAACAGAAAGTGATATGAAAAAAATACATTTCATATTTCAAAGAATGGCTTGAATTTCAATAAATAGAACAGAAAACAAAAATATAACATACCCAGTCTCAGTGTAAAGGAGTGTCCAGTAGATGTTTTATCACAGTAAGAGTAAGATTGTTAAAAATATTTAATTACTATAAACTAAGAATTCCAGCACTAATGGAAAATAAAATTTCATTGTCTCAAAATTATTAAAATAAAGAAAAGGAAGCTTGCTTATCTAAAATATTCTTCCTACTACCTCATGGTGATCACAATGATTTGATTTGTAAATTTGTAAATAGTAGATCGTTTGGGATCTCGATTAGAGATTGTAGTCAAGAACAAAAATTAGTTATTTTCGGCAGCCCTACAAAGAGCTAAAGGCCTATTTTTACAGGAAGTAATCTTGGTTTTGGTATTACCTTTGGGTATAGAATATAAAACAGAACCATGACGTTTCTTTATTGATGCTTTATATGTAAAGATTGCCTTTTTACAAAATGGTAAGGGACTTATCTCCATGCCGATAGTTTATGCAAAAATAAAAGACTGGCTCAAAAGAGAATGTTTTAGTCGAGGACAGAAAATGTTTAAAATGCTCTACAGCACAATCCAAAAATGTATCTTCATTAAAACTAGTTCCCATCAACAACTACCCCAATCCCAAAATTAATGGCATAGTTGTCTGTTCTCAAATAAGGCAGTTGATAAAGGATGAAATTTAAAAAACTTACATACTCTGGAAAAATAACCTGCAAAGTTTTCACAAGAGTAAACTGATTTTTTTAATTCTCCGCGTAACTGTCTATAAAAATTTAAACTTTGAACTACAAGACTTTAGGATTTAACTTAGGTATCTTCAAAAATGGTATTTCCCATTTAAACTTCTTTCTAAAAAAATTCAGTGCCGTTAGTAATGCATACGATGAGAAGTTCCACCAGGTACCGGGACTCTATATTCTCTACTATAGAAAATCAATTACAAGCCTAGTGAAATCTTAGCGATTCTGGTGGCTTACTGTTAGGCATTGAACAAAAGAAAACCACAAGGTAAACTGTTAAAAGTTATCATGTAATACATGAAAAGTGGAAAAGGAAAAATAACAACAAAATTTATTGGATCAAAACTCATATTTCGCAACTCTGTACATAAGAAATACATTTACATATATAATCTTTGTTCGTATTTATTAAAGTGTAATTAATTTACTTGTACCGCGATAAATTGATTTTACTGTGAGAGAAGCCTGAAGCGACTCGACGTTAAAATATTACTTATCCGTCTAAAATTGTTGGCTATACGAACACGATCAACTTTGAAAAATCTCCGTAATTACATAACCGTCCGATAATGTATTGACAAGGTCGAATTTGAAATAAACGGTGTCAAAGTTTAGCATGTAACAAAGAAATCTATTCAAGTATTCATAAAAGTGTGTTATTTGCGCCGCTTAAAAAAATTAAATTTAGTACGTAGGAAAAAATAAGACTAGGTTTGTGTTTATGACAAATAATGAACCATCTAGTTCCTTTTAGTATTAATACCTTGTACCTGTAACATCCAAAAGCAATTACATCAGTTGAATCATTGATGTAAAATGATGTATCTAATAATTAATTTTAGTAATTTTTTTGCTTTTGCCTTTCTAGATATGAGATCTTTGCACTTTGTACTTTAGCTTCTTACCGATCTTGAGATAGGTATATTGGTGCTTTGTATTAAACTGTATTATTTATTTCGTCTTTGATGACTACTTTCATTACTTATTTGGGCTTCTATAGAAAATAATTTAGTAAAGTGCGAGTTAGACTGGTATATTAAGAGCAGAATCCTTAACCCTTTTAGACTTGTTTTAATAAAAGTAAATTACAATACATAATAATTTACTATTTTGGCCTCCAAATTAGCTAAGATTTTCTTGGATTCTATTTAAAATTGTTGGCTAAATAGTTTCCTATTTTTGAAACTATGAGGATAGAAATTATAAAAAATATACACTTTGAGTTCTCACAACGAGCATTTTTTATTTGGTACTACCCGTTACCCGCGGTTTCAACCGCGTATGGAATGTTCAAGCCTTCGCAAAAAGAAATAACTTATGAAACATATGGGTTATCCTATATAACAAAATTTCGAACTGGTTTGAACCACCCTACTGAACTATAAATCCACCAATCTCGAATATATTTCACCAAAACTGCAAGTAATTATGGGC
The DNA here is from genome assembly GCA_034190945.1 of Octodonta nipae. Classification (NCBI taxonomy): domain Eukaryota; kingdom Metazoa; phylum Arthropoda; class Insecta; order Coleoptera; family Chrysomelidae; genus Octodonta; species Octodonta nipae. The sequence goes on along the minus strand of CM067220.1, from coordinate 86,644,040 downwards.
CATCTATCTAACAATTTTATTCGACATTTTTTTGAATCACCTTAAATAACTGTAACTCTACTTCACCCTATATTGCAATCACCCAGTATATGCTGCTGTTTATTTGTCAACCAATATAACTTTTGAACACCTTACTATAACTCTTCACTACCCTACATTTCAGCTCTGCAACTGCTTATGGTCTACGCTGTGTAACAATTATTTCTGATATTTTTTGAACCACCTTTTAAAGTAAAATTTCTCTTTACCCTATATTTTAATCAACCTCTATATGCTGCTTTTTCTAACATTGTGTTAAACACACTCTAAAACTATAATCTAGCTTCTTCCCATAATTCAACTCTAACTAACTCTACTTCCATCTGCATTAAAACCATCCTGTATACACCGCAGCCGATTTATAAAACATTACAAATTATTTTTGAACCACCCTGTATAACCATAATTTACCTCTACAAAATATTTCAACCACCCTGTATGTGCATCTGCTTAGGGGCACCAAATATAAAATTTTTAAACACTTAACTATAACTCTGGTCCACTCACTATCTTATATATGCAACTGCTTATGGACTACGCTATATAACCATTTTCAACCACACCCTATATGCATCTTTTTATAACTTTTTTTAATCACACTGTATGAACTATAATTTTGCTTCGATCCAGATATTGCATATATGCAAGAGGTCATGTTCTATGCTACAAAAAATATATCAAACCTGTTTAACTATAAATCTATACACCCACTATTTCAACTACCTTGTATTTGCAACTACTTATCGGTCACCCAGTTTAACATTTTTGTACCACCCTGTATAACTATAAATCCATCAATGCCAAATATATTTCACCAAAACCGTAACTGGTTATTGGACAATTTTGTTCAACATTTTTTTGAATCACCTTGTATGCATTACAACTACCCTGTATACGCTACTGCTTATTGGTCAACGAATATAAGATTTTTTAAATAATTATCATAACACTTCGTCACCCTATATTTCAATTATCCTATCTTTGCAACTTATTATGAACTACGCTATTTCACAATTTTTCCTCATATTTTTTCAAGACATATTAAAGTATAATTTCTCTCCACACTTGATTTAAACCACCCTTCATTTCCAACTTTTTCTAACTTTCTTTGAATGACACTGTATAACTATAACTTACTGCGCACTATATTTCAGGTACTCCATATATGCAACTGCTAAATAACAAAATTTTTCTAGCATTTTTTCCCACCTGTATAATTATAACTGTACACCCCCATATATTTCAACAACCTTTTATATGCAACTACTTATTTGCCACCAAATATAACATTTTTGTAACACCCTGTATCCTTAGAATCCTACCCCACCCTATATTTCAACCATCCGGTACACATGGAACAGCTTGTAGATCATAACATTACTTTATAATATTTTGTAAACCCACCTGTATAGCTGTAATTATACTCCGCTACATATTTCAACCATCCTATATATGTAACTACTTGTGGATATAAAACAAGTTTTTAACCACAACATAAACAATAATTAAACCCCATCTTATATTTCAAACACCCTGTATAAACAACTGTTCCTAACATTTCTTCAACCCATTTCAAACTATAGTATCTTATGAACATAATTCAAAATTACGAAACACATTTTTTAGGATTTTTTTTCACTGTATAAATATTTACCCTTTTTCAATGACTGGAACTGTTTATGGCCCACTCAATATAATTTTTTTGGACCACCCCGTATAACTATTCCACTCCCTCTTATTTCCACCACATTGTATATAAACAGCTGCTTATAGGACGTCATATATATTTTTTTAGATTTTTTAAATCCATGTAATTCTACTCCGCTCTAAGTTTCCAATAAACAGAACACCCTGTAAAATTACGTTTCTTATATCAGTTGATTTTTGATAAATCGAAACGTGTTACATTTGCACATTCCGAATTTTGAATAAAAGCTAAGCTGATGCCAGTATCTAATATTTTGTGCTAGCGGTGGAACCAACTGAGTAATTGAATTACCCAACATGATAGAAGTTTTTTCACTATTTCTACCGTTTCTGTCAATTTAGAGAGATAAAATGTCTACCAGATTTTAAGTCAAACTTATAGGCTTCGCAACAAAAAAAGATTCACCAAAATCAGTTCAGTAGTTCGTGATGCCCGAACAAACAAACAAACAAACAAACAAACAAACAAACAAACAAACAAACAAACTTACAATTTTATAATAGTCCTATTGGAAGTTTTTTTTATTTGGTATAAATTACCCTCTAAGTCTTATTTATATTCGTAGATAAGGGGTGGATAGCCGAGTTTTGTAAAATTTTTATACAAAATCAGCATTTCTTCATTTACGCTATGTACTTCTGAGCGGGTCACAAAACTATTTGCTAATATTAAATTTCAACCTTTCCCATCCAGTAGTTTACTTAGTAACTACCTAAATATAATAATTTGAACACAATTGATACGACTAATTGTTTATCATTGGATTTTTCAGTGATACTTGTACATATCAAATGCCTGAAAATAATTTTAATCACGTCACTTCTTAATGCAAACATTTTAATTTCAAATTGTACCCTGAAACAATTAGAAACTTTGAAATATACAGAATTTTTCCTTAAGTGTGGTATTCCCAAAAAATCCCTAATTATTACTTTGAAGACAATAAATTCACGATATAAACAGTTTTGATGTTTTTCCGCCTATATTTTCAGATTTATACCTAAAGATGTAAATGTTGGAAATTTCTACACTCATTTAATAAGTCAACTGGCACAAAATTATATTATATTTTTTCAAAAAATAAACTTATTAGGCATAATAGGTAGGTAGAAGGCGGTAAATATTGTCTACATAATACTATTTTAATAAAACAATTCTAGGGACATAAATAAATAAATAAAATAAACAGATCATATTTGTGGCGTATATCAACAGTATTATATGAATGAGTGTTATATATAAATTGCGGATATACATATTTATTGTATAAGAGACCTGTATATGTCCGCAACATACAATCCACACACGAATAAACAGTTGCCTAAACATACAACGAGACTTGTACGTAAAAGCTCACGATTTATATGTACTTACTTGGAATAGACATTAACTGCTATTCATACGCTTTGGATGCAGGTTAATTCTATAAAGACCGTGTAACTTTATTAAAGCTTAAATCATAATTTTGTTTTAGTTGTTTGTTAGATGATTGTATATAATATTTTAAGAAATATGCCGTGAGTTACCTGTGTACAAGTTTACCTTTATAGAATTAGAATATAACTAGATTCTCTGTTTCGGCAAAAATAATGGAACAATTAAACAATTAAAAAAATAGTACTAATTTTTGGAAGAAGTTAGTTAGATTACAAGAATAAATTCACTAATATAGCAAATTATTTAGAGTCGTTTGTGAAAGTTAAAGAAAACAAATTAAAACTGACGCAGATATTTGAATCATGTTTTTTACTTATTTATTATTCAGCAATTTATTCATTTTATAATTCTATTATATAATGTGATGATATAAATCATGAAGATGGTAGTTGGTAGGTGAAGAAGAGAATAAATAATGCCTACAGCGGTGATAGTGAACCCATGACTTTTTTTTGCTATATAAAGAACTTGTTTTTATTAAATTTCCTTCTTTTTTAATACATTTTTCACGTTATTGATGATATTTTTTAAATTTGGTTCACAATTAAAAATAAAACTAAAAATAATCAAGGTAAATAATTATAAATGTATATTTTAATATGCCAAAACTGCTTACAGAAAATAGTTACATGTCTTAGATTTACTGTCGGACTAAAGATACTTACTAATATTTTTGTACGACACTATTTGGACAGAATATACACAAACCTCTCAAATGCAATCTTCGTTCTAGAATTAGTATACAAGAATTGTAGGACAATGGTGTCTCTTAATTTTAAATACAATTCCTAAGAGATAAAAAAAACATCTTATTAGTTTTGTAGGACAAACGTTATTTCATGTTTATTGTCACTAGCTCCAACTAAAAAAATAAATGTTAGTAATAAAAATTTTACCCTCATCAAATGGATATGTTTTATTTTCTCGCCCTTCGTTATCTACCTCTTCCGAAAATTGGATGTCTTGTCGAGATCGAGCAGCTTATTTAGCTTATTATTTTATTCCAGAAAAAACAATATTCTGCCCAATTCCACGTGGACAAAATCGTGGGTACCAGCTCATATATATATATATATATATATATATATATATATATATATATATATATATATATATATATATATATAATTTGTTAATTAATTTAAAATAATTTGTCCCTGTGAACAAATTTTCATAACTATTCTGTGAGAAATTGAATTTTGAACAAACAGCCGCAGTTGAAAATAGAGAAAACAGGAAACTCAGTTTTATTAATTTTATAGAATTGTGAATAACGCATTTTTTACTACTATCTTATAACGTGAAATCTGTAATAAAATAGTCGAAGAAGTTATAAATGGTTTCGTTGAAGCTGGAACAAATCATAAAATCATCTGATCGCGTGCTAACGTTAGTGCTACTGTGCTCGTAGCACAAAATAATGAAAGTAAGTCGAACCGAACCAACGATCGTCCATAATTCAATCGAAAACTTGCGATGACATCAATCCAAACAGCATCTCAAGGTTAATTATTTTGTTTAAATGATAAATTTTATTTCGTATCGAGATATCACTTACCGATAAAAGCTGAAGCGAACAGTGTTTGTTGTTTCTGTCTACCTACTCATACTCTGAATTGTGGACACTTTCACTCATGTGAAAATATCGAATGGTGTTCCTTAACGGGATATAATTATACCAGGAGAAAATCATTAATAAAAAAAACGTAAGCCGCCAGAGATTGAATGAATGGGAAACTAAAATTTGTTGAAAAATGTTTTATTGATTTTAATTAATAACATTGATTTTGTGGTCGATCCACCGCATATGTTTCAAAACAGTGAACATATGGCCGTTAATGTTGTTACCTTGTTGTTCCAAAGCTGCTCGTTTATGGAAGTCGCGAATTTCACGTTATGTAAAACTCATATGGTCGTTTATTGTCAGGGAAGAATAAGATTCTGTTGGAAACATATCGTCATATCAATACTGCATCCAGTTAAGACATTTTGTCAGATTTACAACTATTTAACATAGGAAATTGAGAATATTAAAGCCTAGGATATTTTCTATGATTCATTTAAATAAGTACTAAAATAAGTTTTAATTTTTGTATTTAGAACCGACGTCAAAAAGAAGGAGGTTCTCAATTCGTCTGTATCTATGTTCTTTTTTATGTTTGTTCAGCGATTACTTGCAAACCGCTCGACCATTTATACCGCATTCTGTTCCGGGGATCGCGAAGTGGTCGCATATTTTTTTCCATTAACATGTTGTTACATAGAAAATGGGGAAAAACTTTTTTACCGATTTTCTTATACACTATGCTTTGGTGGAGTTGCCGGTATTAAGAATATGAAAATTTTTCTATTCGGAACATGGGATAAATTGAAAAGAAATTGGATTAGTTCGGGGATATCCCGCCGTGGTGCCATATTTTTTCCAATAACATAGCTTGTACCGTTTCTTAAAATCGGGAAAAACTTTTTTACCGACGTTCTTGTACAGTAAACTTTCGTGGAATCGCTGGTGTTAAAAATTGGAAAACTGTTTTTGTTCGGAACATGGGTGTAATAAATTAAAAAAAAATTGGATTAGTTCCTGGGGATCCCGAAGTGGGGCCATATTTTTTTTCACTAACATAGAAGAATGATCGTCTATAATATAGTGGATCCTCCTAAGTTAGAATCATATAAAAAAATGAAACTAATTTTCCTTCAAAATTATTAAAAAAGTCGCCAGAAGAATTATTATATCACTTTAAAAGTTGATGACAGTAATAAAGTACATAGATAAGTTTTATTCGTTTACTATGAGCAGCATGTTCAATATTAGTTCTCGTTTTATTTTATATATCAATCACAATTATAACATCTGATGAATTGCAAGTGTGTAAAAAATCGTTTTAATTAAATATAAACCTCAAAACAACTTTCAGCATAGGGATTCTGTAAATTGTTATCCCAAGGATTTTACCCATCGAGAGAAGACTAGAAAGAGAGGGCAATAGAGAAAGAGAGAGAGAGATAGAGAGAGCAAGAGGCTATTTCACTCGATTGGGAGGTGCAGCTAATGAACTACATACCGCACATAGTTTATTGGGATATAGGGAAATAGTTTACCTTTCTGTAGTACCTTTAAACTACCAGTATTAATGCATAATTAAAGGTGTTCTTTGCATTGTCTCCTACCTCAATAACACATTTTTAATTAGATAATAAACCAATATAACTTCCTTCTAATTTAATAGGTGAAAATTTAAACAGTAAAAATTTATTTAAAAGCACATTACCTACATTTATCAGGGTAATATATTTTTCAAGGTATAAGAACCGTTATAGTCTTTATTTTGTCTGCATTCATTTTATGAGTTGTCAACAGCTTTCATTTTATGAGTTGTCAACAGCTAAGATTTACCAGTATTCAGTTGTATACGAATCCGTTAATATTGAAAATTATATTACTTTCGATATCATAAGTAAACCAGCATTTTTTCACAAATGTAGAGAAATTTTTAATAGCCTATAACCCTATAAACATGAAGATTATGGTTTATTATCATAATAAACGTATTATTTTTTGGTTGTAGTCAGATTGACCTTGTACAAGTAGGACTTTTGATATTAGACTTAAACAATGAGTTACTTTAGGATCTCACTGTATATACTTGCCATCTTAAATTTAAAAATATAATCCAATAAGTGTAGCCGTTTTGAACATCATAGTGCTGCTATAGGTAATTAATCACTGAATCGCATAAGACTATCCTGTTTATAATAGTGAAGTTGTAAACAAATTCTACTAATATAAAATCAAAATGGATCAACCACAGCTAATTGAAACTTTGAACAGTGAATACTGAAAAGCTGACATTTAGATTGATTAAAGTTGACAGCTGTCAGCGTGTTGAAATTTATGGCTTTTCGACGCAATTCAACATCAAAACTATTAATATAATTCTTGCGTATGTTGGTATTGATTCTGATTAATTTCGTTCAACGCATAATTAGCATTATTAGCAACTAAACAAAAACAACTGGTTCTGACAATTAATACGTATGGTTCAACATATTTTGCAATAAATAGAACATATCATTGGAATACGAATAAAACAGCTGGGCCAGAAAGTGAATTGAAGCTCAGATGTTCGTTGGTTTGTCTGGCACATGCGACTTGGATCGATTTCAAAAAGCTGTGACATTTGGCGAATATAGATGATGAGAGGCAGGAAATTAACAGATCAGTAGGACGTATAAAATTGGATGGATGATTATGTATGCAAAAAAATTAACACACAAATGCAGCAACAGAGTGACTTCTTTTTAAATCGGATTTTCTTACGGTTCCTTCGTTCATAAATGATATTTCAGTTTTTTTCCATTGTTACATTGCTATCTAAAATTCTTACGATTCTCAGTTATGATACATGATAGAGAGATAAATGTTTCATTTATTTACTTCATCGCTTTTATTTATAAAATTTTTACAGATTATTTCTGTTTTGATATTTTTTTGATTCCGTTGATAGACCCCGAATACCTATTACTTAGCTGAACGAGAGGATATATAATTGTTCAGCTTGAATATGAAAAAATTAAAAAATACTGCACATCAGTATGCCCAATAAACGAATTATTCCAGTTATTAATACTTCCTTTATGATAAAGTAGGGGGCATAGTGACAGAGATACATGTGCTCAAGTATTTAATGAAAGGTTAAGAAATTAAGATACTAGAAACGAATTTATCTGAACAAAAGAATCAAAGACCAAAAGAATAATTGGAAAGATCATTCAGTCACAGTGGAAGAAGACTACTTTCTAGTTAAACTATACAATGACAAATGTAAGACAAGAATAAATATATGTAGGCCAAAGAAACAGGCTGAAGCGAAAAAGAACAATACCTCTTATATGAAGTCAAGGTTGTGATAACAAATAATATTTGGTGCCACAAAAGTTTAGTACAAGGCGATGATTTCTTCACCGTTGATGGCTATCACATCTATCCCATATAACTTGTCAGATATCGTGCAACGATAAAACTGTAGGTGAAGATGCCTTAAGAGTTATTAGGCGTTATGTGGTATATAATTTCAAAACAGGGAAAACCAGTGTTGAATGTGCTGCTCATTGTCGGCAATCGAAATCAGATCCTGCTTGAATCATGATCAGAAATGTGCATCGCTTTAAAAGGAAAATTAAACAGAGTAGGTATATACCTACAGCCGGCAAAGTGTCAACATTTGCAGGCCGTTTGGGCACACTTAACAAGAATCCTGCAACATTTGGTGACGATGGACCTATAACATGCCTAAACCAAAATAAGAATCTAAATAAACAGTGAGTCCCTTGTGGTTCTTAAAAAAGAAAAAAGTGGTTGCATAGAAGAACCACTAATATTAATTGATTACCTAAACCAGGATGTGAACAATAAATGCCAAATCGTATAGGTACTAAAGAAATTGGCTATGTACATGTTATTCTAGTGGTATATTTTCAATATTGTGAAACCTGAGGTGAGGCACCTACTTCATGCCGGACTTGGTATCCCTTGATTACTATCTATTTGAATTTCAATAAACAACTGGCTGGGTAAAAATTTTCTTCACCTTCATTTACAAGACAAATCCTTCGACTGTGTTAAATGTGTATTGAAGGTGGATTTGATTCCAGTCCCTCATAATAAAGTGATATGGACCTTTTTGTTTTCTTACCGACATACTAATTTTTTTGTGGATAGGCGTGTTTGCATATTTAAAGATAAAGCAAAGTATCTAATGACTCTCGCACATGTCATACGTTTTAGCAAAATCCATTTAACGATATTTATATATTCATACTGGGTGTGAACTAAAATCTTTCAGCAACACCAAGATATTAAAACAATAGAATTTCACCACACCCACGCATTAAGTCTATCTATATGTGTAGTCATTTTGGACAGTTACTGAACTTTAAATCCATCTACCAGTTAATGGCATACTTCATTATAACATCTACCTACCTTTAAATCATACCATTCATAAGTTCCATTCATCGATATCACATGCACGGACCTTGAATCGCTAAAAACTACTTATATAGTTGTACGCAATACTTTTCACTACAATCCATGTGTATTTCGAATATCTCCACACAACACATGGCGCAATAATTAGTATTCCGCTTTGTGTCAGAACATTTGTAAATTACTGATCTTAATCTTCATTGTTAAAATAGGCATTGGCGTTTATGCGTTTTATTATCTCGAAATGTTTACTTACCAAGAGCGGGTTCAAATCGTAAGTTATAGGCGGGAAAATCGTTAGACTCACCTGAAACAAATGATATACATTAACTTCATGGACAAGTAATATTTCATATTCCCAATAAGAATGTTGCCAGTTCATTGTGACTACATTGAAAATATGTTAATTTTTATGGTACTTATATACTAGGTGACCAAATTATTGTTGGGTTAAGGTTACTATACGTTCCGTTTTATGGCAGGGCAGTCCCAATTTTTAACAATTTGCCAACGTCCCGTATCTTTTTAAAAGTTCCGATTTTTGGATGTTGATGGCGTTCACACTCCTTCTAAGGCAACCAGAGCGTGTTTTTGAGGGAAAATTCACTAAACTCTAGATATACCAGAAATCAAAAAGGTTTAGCTCTGTGGGAGCCTTGCCACGTTATCAGGCCCGTTGGCGTCGTGGCTGCAGTTTCTCATGAATTTACTGACCGTCTGGGCTGTTCCTATAAGAACGGCTTTTTGCATTAGTTGGTAAAGATGTTCGTCCAGACCGATGTATTTTAAATTGTTTAATACATGTTTTGGGATTACTCCTGTTGTTGACATATCAATTGGTACAGTTAGTGTGTTGTTCAAGCCCCACTGTCTCTTTATTTGAAATTACAATTCCCAGTATTTAGTTATTTTTTCAACCTGCTTAATATTTATATTATTGTTGTTAGGAATTGCTATGTCAATTAGGGTTGTTTTTCTAGAGACTATACTGGTCTATTGTAGGTAACAGCCCGATCGGTCAGTATCGTGCGGTCCCAGTACAGCTTGTTGCTATTTTCTAAAACAGATTGTGGTTTGTATATATAGTATGGTATTCTTACCGACTGTGATAGTTCAAATTTCAGTGCTATTTCCTGTTTCAGTATTTTCTCCACAGCATCGTGACGTTCTTTGTATTATTATTATTGATTGTAATACAAAGAGTTTATGTAAAACGACCGGTCAGGCCATGAAACTTTAGTGATCATAATGAAACAATAGATCCCATTATTGGCTACTAGTTGGCTATCGGTGCAGATTCTCAGAAAAAAACATAATTGGGTGATTCTATTCAAAATACTTTTCAAAATCTTTTTTTCACATTCAATAGTTTAACATGATAGCCAAGAGATGTCGTTTGCTCAACATATAACACATAGAGATGGATATTTATAATACAAAAAATTACATTTGGCGTTCCAAATGATCACATGAAGGAAAAATATATTCAGATTGACCAAATTGTGTTGCAGGAACCTACTTAATTATTTTTTGTAATAGGATGAAATTAGTCAGTGGTAAAGTTATTTTAGTTAATAATTTCGTATAATATTGAACTATTAGATCTAAATACCGATTTTACAGCGAAGTCTTTATTGCCAATGTAGTAAGTGTTTACGGAATTTATATGTATATTATAATTATGTTTATATTCAAGATTGCATAAAATAGATTTAATATTCTCAGTTTTAATGACGTTAAAGAGAGAACAAATAAAAGAACATTACACGTGCCATTATTATTTAAAAACTTTTATATTAAATTTTAAGGTTTCAGTTTCATCAGCATCTCTACCAGTTTACCAGTAATGTTATAAATAAAACAGATTATTATTTTTGGCCACTTATAGATTATTCATGGTGATTGCAAAATAATTATGAATAAGAAGTTAGTACCGTTTTTAACTTTATTTATTTCTTACCTTACTTATCTCATAAACAAATGTCTTTATCCGCAAATAACAGACAATAGAGTTGACAAAGTATAAATGCCTTATTACAAGCTATTTACTATAGGCGTGTGCCGTGTCTTTTACACCACAGGCATTCTGGTATATGTTTATTATTCGTAAATAAAATTTAAATAAACTTTCCTTTCATATGTAGCAATTCTTCAATTCGGAGAATAACACTTGTAGGAGACAATGATCGTACGTATTAAAATAACATTAAACATGAGCTTCATTTCCTGTACCTTTAGTGTACTTCTCAATGACTTGATGGGCCATATGGAGTTCATTGTCCACTATGTGACGAATTTATATGGTTAATAATACTTAAAATTGAAGTAATTTAAGCAGTCTTAGGTAGAGCAACATAGTAACATAATTAATAAAACATTTGAGTTTTAGCACACCTTTTGATATTTACTTGGTTTGAGTAAACAAAACCATTACACAATCTAAGCAGTTGATTTCTAATACGTATTTATATTTCAATTATTCCCACTACAAATATTTATTTTCTGTTTATTTGATGCCTGAAAGAAACCCTTTCGTTTTCTTTGCTTTCTCAATTTTGCCATTTTCAACAAATGTAATGTTTACACTGACATATTCTCACAAAGACATTGAGAGGCGTCAAATCTAGTGAACGAGTTGGCCACTTTATAGGACCGCTTCTACCAATCCATGGATTATAATAATGTATTACGGATTATACCCGTCAGGATTGGCTTTATTATTTCTTCAATTATCGGATGGATTTAATTTTGAAGCATGTTAGGATACAGAGATTTAACAGGACGTTTCATCCAGACATATTGATACTACAATATGGTTTCCCAGTATTCTTGCCCATACATTAAATGTTTAAGGAGTCAGTTAAGGAGTGACCCTCTCGATTGAAATGTGGTTTACATTAGATTAATACCGCACAACCCGTCGGTTTACAGTTGCATTAAAAAAATAGACAGGCAGTCACTAGATCGTTGTAGGGATGAAACTTATGTTTTCTTTGAAATTTTTACTCTGGTTTTTGACACTTCACAATACAAGGTAACTATGGAAAATGCTCTAAAATAGGTACAGCTCCAGTTCTTTGGATTTTTTTCAACTAATTCTTTTAAGTATGTACTTTCTGCCTATGGGATTATTAGGATAACGCTCTCCTTCTTGAAGATTACAACTGATTTCTGCGTAAATTGATATTCTCTGTTTTTGCATTAAGTATACTAAAAAGTTTTTAAAATCTAAATTCAGAGTGAAAGGGTTGCTAATTTTTCTTCAATGGAGTTCTGTCTTTGCACTTATTATAAATCGCTCAAACTTTGCAACTACTCATGGGATTTTAGCAACAAAAAAGCATTAAATAGTTTTTAAAAAGGTCTTTCAAGTAAGACATCATAAGACAACCTTTTCCATATGAAAACACATTTATAGTGTCTTTTTGTACTGGATAATGTGGCACATATCCATTTTATGTCAAAACTTTGATTAGCAACATTCTTTCATAGTGTTTGTTCGAGATCGATCTCTTTTTCCATTAAAAAGTTAATGGGTGGGGGACAATAAAGTCCTCACTGTAATGAATTGTGTTGATTCTGTTTTATTAAATTTCTTGAGGAGATTATAGGTTCCAATACACCATCGTGCACAATTTTTTTCTGATAATGATTCACGAAGTGCAGAACAAAATAATAAGTAAACTCTTCTTCACATAAAATTTCACACAAATCCGATACCTACCTACCTACAGAACAACAAAATGCTTGTGGAGTAGTAGCTAGGTTACCGATATCTCCATATACACTAACGATTTGTTGTTTGGTTTTATTGCTTAAGTGAATTAAAGAGGATAATTTTAATTATTCAAATGTATATTCGACGCATAATTATAGTGGTTTAAAATATTTGTGAACCCTACAAATTTTTGATTAACACTTCTGGAAGTTTTTCAATTGAAAAGGGTGTTTTTGATTGGAAAAGAAAAGATCATTTATGTAAAGAATGACTACTTAATATTCTCTAATAACCCTCGTACATGTCAAGTTATTTTACGGGGAGACGAAATATGTTTGGTTAGTCATTGACAAAACCAGAAGTTTGATATCATTCGATTCAACGAGAATCGGCAATCTCATACATAAATCATAAAAAGTCATTAGTCGTTAATAATGTATGTTGATAAATTATTTATTGCAGGACAACAAGAAATGTGTGTTACGAATATAAAGAAGGATTTTATGTCAGCCTCATGAAACACATTTTTTATAAAGTTTTGATAATACATATTTATGCGAAAACACTTTTTAAGTTTGTACAAGTACAAAGTAATAATGCAGCTTTACAGTAAAAATGGAGTCTGGCATAAATAAAATGAAAACAACAAAAAGGAGTAGTTTTGTATTATTCAGAAAAGTAGTTTAATTTCAGAAAGCAAAGCCAAATAATCAGGGAAACTTACGATAAGTAATGATTATGGAATTGCAATAAATTTTAAGGATAAACAGTTTTAGGTATCAAAACAACTATATATATATATATATATATATATATATATATATATATATGTTTTAGGTGGTGTATTCGAGTAACTATAAGCGAAAGCAGAAGGCGACGAGAATTATGCGAATCGACCTGAAGAGGGCAGATGTGACTCTGCCGAAACGTTGTCATTTTACCATCGACCCCGGCAGGGATCAGTTATCACCTACGCGGATGAATTCCCGGAAACCACCTAAAACATATATATATATATATATATATATATATATATATATATATATATATATATTTATCCGGGAATACATCCGTTCGTTATATTGATTCATATTTGAATCCTGCAGACGTTTCGCCAAGGTCTCACTTGGCATTCTCAATGCGTTGTTGCGGTGAACTGACAACGCAATAACGCATTGAGAATGCCTTGGCGAAACGTCTGCAGGATTCAAATATGAATCAATATAACGAACGAATGTATTCCCGGATAAATATTTCTTCATATTGTTCCATCCGTGAAAGTCTACGACTAGACATATATATATATATATATATATATATATATATATATATATATATAAAATTTAGTGGTCAGTCAGGAGAAGGGTCTGTCAGAAGTTTGTTAAGCATTTGAAAAGTACATTTGTAGTCACCCTAATTATAAACAAATTGGAGATAAAACTGGGAGTCAATGGCACGTTTTTTTAGAATTGACAAGATGAACAATAAATGAAATTTAGGATTAACGTACAAGTAAAAGTGAGAAAACATTCTAACAAAAATTTTTGCAATATTGGAACAGAAAAGGGAACTATGGGAAAAGAAGTTCGAGGAAAACAAGGTTCTAATTTTAGACTTTGAATAAGTCCAGGTGTTCATATAAATTAACACTGTACATGTCTTAAAGAATAAATCTGAATATATGTTATTGTATGTTTAATCAGAGTAGTTTTAGTATGTATAAAACAGAGATGCAATGGAATAAACATTAGAAGGAAGCGATTTCGATGGAAAATTTTTAGGTTTTGCTTGTTTTACATTAAGACTGGTGCAATACAGATCTAAAATATCACATATCAGTAATATAAAATATCGATATATACGTGAATTTAGAATCGATAACTTCTAGAAGCAAAAATTTACCCATGAAGTAACCCTTTGATTTTTTCATTAATTGGAGATCCTCCGGCATAGAATGTACAATGTACCAAGGGCGTCAACATGCAGGGGGGTGGGGGACACCACCGGATCATTGACGTTTCGTTATATGTGAAATAAACCCTATTATTGCCGAGTTGTCATTCCCCAAAAGCGAAAATCTACCATTTGTGGCGACGCCCTTGGAATATACCTTTCAATATCAAATGCAGGCAAACATTGATTTTAACATTTTAATTAACCTGATTAAGGTTGGAAATGTATTGGGACATTTTTTTTATTTTGACCTTTTTTGATTTCTTTAAAATTCATCTAAATAATTATAATGAATTTAAAAAAAATCTATTGGGCAAATTATTAGTTATCTAAGAGGCGTACTGCGAGTATGAATATCATTTTGTCGGCAACATCACTCACATTTTCTCGTTTCACATAAAACACAAATCAGAACGGTCAATGTTGAATACTGCCACTAAGATATTTATTACACATGGGTGGTACGATTAATTGTGCAGGTGCCTAAATCGATCAAATGAAAAATAATGAATCGATTATTTACTGGTAATGGCGGCCATTAAATGGGCACGTACGGTGAATATATGCAGATTACACGTTCATTCTCTAGCTACCGGATTTAAATATTGATATTGTATTTTTCGAATATCGATGTGCTCCTAACTCATCATCGATGGTTTTTGAATTTTAAATTTATTTTGATGTGGTAGGATTTGCATAAAATGGTCGTTCGCGAGAGCAACCCGACAATTATTTTGTAATTTAAACAGTTTAGCTATTTGTTGGACTCAGCCCACTGGGAGTATTTTCGAAAAATATTACATTAATTTGATATAGGTTTATTGCATTAGTTGATAATGGATTTTCACTATTGTTAAACACGACGTTTTAATAGTTTTTAAAAATTTGTGTAATTCGAAGAAAAATTCTGAAATAGAGGTTTCCAGGTTTTATAAGTACATATATTAGTACAGTTGCTTCCATCTCTTTCATAAATACTCAATATTAATAGAAAAAGTCAACCTATATCATTAATAAAAACATTAGTTGCTTGCAATAATATACCTAGACGATGTGTGATACATTTTTTCATTACCAATTCTAGATATACAAAATTTCAGCATAATTGATCTAATATAATTAGTGAGCAAGTGAGATTTTAACCTAGAGGTTTAAATGGAAAAGATTCCAGGAGAATTGTATTATAAGTTACATAAGTAAGGATAATACCTACTATTAATATAGATTTATTATTGCATACAACAACATATAAATGTCATATAAAGTTTGTTTAGGAACAATTTTCAACTAGAATGTTACATCTACTGATAACCCAGAACTTTAAAGTGTTCCTAAGTTATTTTTTTAAACAGAACACTTCAAATGAAACAAGCAACCTGTGTGATCAACAATTATTTTCTGACATAACTTAAATTTAGAGATTTGCGTACCACATATTTATGACATTCCTTTACCGTTTACAGTTTTTTGCTTTCATTTTTCTTACTTTTAGAAAAATAGTATCTTTTATGTTAGAAAAATATATCGAACTACTTCTGAATTCAACGTAATAGATAGCAATTTAAAATATTTAAATTGATTAAGCCATTTCAGAGAAGGCAGTGGAGATTCATTGAACGGCTCTCTTAATTATTTTTTTTTCAATTTTCTGGCAAACCATAAATATCACGTTATAGATAATTATAAGGTACCCCTTTGTGATAATCCCCAACACAAAGTATTTAAAATTATCAAAATTGATTATGCCATTTTAGAGTAATCGATGAGCATACATAAAACATATTTCGACGTACTGATAACCCCTTCTTCTTTTTTTGAAACCGGTTAATAAAGCGGCGTTAAATTCTATCCTGAAAATAAATAACAGTTTAGTATTATGTAAATTCTCAGGTCTGAAGTTATCTCGCATTGTCGGAATGTAAAAACTTCTGACTGGGATGACATATTTCCTGCAATTATTTGGTAAATGTTCTGACATCAAGGGCTTAGAGATTCAATAATTTAATATGGAGTATTGCAGAAACGGAGAAGTTATGGGATATATACGAGACAAAACATTTTATATAGACACACAGTCCTCCTTGTCAAAGTGCGATTCATAAATTTAAATCATTATCAAAAATTAACCTATTAAAAGAATTAAGAAACAACTGCATTTAAACGCGAATTGACTTTAAAAACGTTATACATAGCTGTTTAGCTGTGGCGTCTCTAGTGGCTCGTTTTCCGAAAACACCTAGATCTCGCTATTTATTTCGCTTTTTGTCAAATTATCTGTTTAAGTAGGTTATATTTAGAGAATTCGTGATTTTAAGGGTAGTACAACTACTGATGGTTCCCAATTAGAAGCGAAATGTAATGATGCATGCGTTTGGAAGAAGGCCTAAGGAAACATATGTGAATAGTTGAATTTGAAAACGTCTAAAGTGAACTACTTGTTCAGATTGAAAAAAAAAGAATTTCTTCAGGGCTACCACGTGGCAGGTGATCCCAAAATTAAAGTTATATTAGGATTAGGCATTACAATACAATTTAAAAAAATAAGAACCAGAACAAGAATGGAATGTGTTAATAATAAAAATGTACAAAACATATGAAAAGAAACATAAAAAGCCTTACTTATTTTATATGATAAATCGCTAAAATGCAGTAACTCGAAATTGAGGCAGAACAATTATATAAGTATTAAGTGTTAAAATTGGACATATACACTACTCGTATTAGAATATATAATGTAACAATGTTATTCTGAATGCATTCAAACCAGTTTACATTAACTTCAGAATCACTGTTCTGGAAGAGGAAAATAATGGTATCCTTGAAGTGCTCTGAACTCGCTTTTATGTGACACACTGTAAATGTAGAATGAATCAAAGGTTCTGCAATTGTTTAATAAAATGACTTAAATACAAATGCACAAGTATAGTGGTCTAAAACAAATTAACAATCACTGTTATAAGTTACCTAACTTATAAAAGTGATTGTTGTTGTTAAAGAAAGAAAACAGTTTATGACAAATTTGGTATTTATTCTAGATAAACCTTTATCTCAAGAAACGCACTATTTTGATGAAAAAACTGCATTGTTTACATATTAATGGAGTATAAATTTATTCACCGTACAAACAATTAAACCACTTCTCGACAGTTGAGGACGGAGCGCTTACATGCAGTTGCGCTCGCGATATAAATTCGCCTGCCCACATCGAGGGCACACACAATCTCTTTTCGAATTTATAATTTTCTTGTCCGCGAGGTATAAAACCAAGACTGGTAGGTAGGTAGGTAGGTATGTACTTCCAGCAAAAGCAGAAGCTACGCGTTGACCGTAATTACTCGACAATTAACTTATATCGAGGGGCAATTAGCGTTACACCAACCTACATACATCTGTTTAAGACAAGCCAAAAGATAACGTAAAAGACGGAACATGAGCGGTTTCTTAATGAAATTTAAGTTATTTCACGGTTTATAACTTGAATTTATGATGGGACATGTAAGATTTACGACAAAAGCGACTAAAACCGGAAGCCTACACTTGGAACGTTTTGCGCATATAAAGTTCATTTATTATCGGGTCATTCCAGGGGTAGAACGTTGTTGTGAACATCGCATAAATAAAGTTAGGTAAGAGGATATTATATTGGTAACGTTATTCATTGCTTTACTTATGGTATTTCTTAAATCCTGACAATAGAACACTTCTTACAGTGAAATAATTGCTAGAATATCATTCTTTACTAAATCAGTGTATCAAATTATCCATTGACAGAAACATTTCGTAGTAAAATAAATTATTTTCAACTAATTGATGACTTCTAACCAAGGTAGCCATGGATTCTTGCTGAAGAAAAATAAGAACAAATATTATTACCAAAAAAAAGTATCTGAGTACACAATTTTGAAGACCGAAGAATAAGGTTCAACGAATCATCTTATACTAACGGATTTTCCATTCAGAGATGTCATTTTAAATTAAGTACCATTTTTGTACTGCCAAAGAAATTAATAAATATTATTTTGGACAGTTTGAACCATGAAATAAAAAATATTAGTAGGTATTTCGGAATAATATGTGTCGTACAAAGCTAATTTAAAACGCAAAAACATATCTACTGAAAAATTTGATTATTAAAACGTTTTATCGATTTCCGGCAAAACTATAAGTCCTGTGGAAAAAAGTTAAATTGTAAAGTTGTAGGTAATAAAACGATCTACAACCCTTGCATTTACACTTTTTGTTTTTGATATTTATCTTTTACAAAATCGAAAATTCTCACGTCAAAATATCTGGTTTTTTAAAAAAGTGGGCTTTTTGTTCGTTGAAATCTCCACTTTCTGATGGTGTAAAAAAATGCATTACTATGGTAAATTTCTCAGAAAATACTGACAAACGGTTGAAAATTAGGGTGCTTTTAAAATATTAAGGCAAGATTAGGTGACAAAATAAATATTTTAAATAAAAAAAAACTGCAGTGTGTTTGGGACAAAAAAAGGTAAGTTAATAAAAGACAAAAACTTGGATTTTTGATTTTTTCATATAAACTTTGAGGTTGTGACAAAATTGTAAATACATAAGTTGTCTTCTTATTACCTATACCTTTGCTATTTAACTTTTTTCCATAGGTCTTGCAGTTTTGCCGGAAATCGAGATAAACCGTTTTTTTATCCTTAAAAACTCACCCCTTCCACTTCCCGATCTCAGAACGCCGCCAAATTATTTTCCTTTTATTGTTGTTATATTTTCTTTCTTTGCCAAAGGGTTTCATTCTACGATTATTTTTTTTTTGGTTTTAAAAAATTATCGGCCCTAGTCTATATAGCGATATAACAAAACAACAAAATCCAACCTGTCGTCACTATCAATCAAACAAAACAACCTTATCCCAAAAAAACAAAATTGTAGTAAATACATATGAGATTAACAGTGTTTATAAAACAAATGGGTGTTACGATCCATCCTCAAGCGTGTAATACCGTTATACACAGTCTAAGGTTTTAATAATAGCGTGTTACTTTATGTTTGTAGTCATACATATATGGGTGAGACTTTGAGACATCTAAAAGAACAAAAAAACACCAATCTTTCCACATGTCTTTGTGAACATGTTAAACTTAGCGAATCACATCTTAACCAGAGCTGGTAATCATAAAGTAGAATGGGACAGTACTAGGATCTTTATGCCAGAAGAGAACTTAAAAAAGAGGAATCTTGTTACATGGTGATTAGTAATGGTGAATTTGGAGCATCGCAACTAGAGCTGGACTGGACCTGGAAACAACTATAGCGTGCGCAGTAAAAAATGATGTGATTGAAAGTGATTGACAACAATCCCAGACTCAAAAGCAGATAAGTACCTATGCAGAATATAGGTACAATACATTTTTTGTACACAGAAAGACTGGTTGAAAATCTGTGAAAATACCTGGAGATTATAATCAGCAATTTGGGCAGTGAGGAGAAAACATACGAGTAGAACGAATAATTATTTTATGTCGTAATTGTTTGACCCTATCTAAGATTAAACACATAATAATGATTTTCTTCTATAATTTAAAGAAATTGTTGTAAAAAATGATCTATTAGAATAAACTAAATTTAACTCTAATATTTATTTTACAATAGGGCATGAAAACGGAAAATGGTAACAAAATACTTTCAGTGTTACAGCTTCCTTTTTAGCAACTGGTGTCAAAAACAAATGGCACTTATAAATCATCGCCACCCTATAGGTAAATGAACCATGTGTTATTTATCGAATTTCTCAAAAGCCAATAAATATTGTGTTTCAAACATCTGGAAAGAGAAAAGCCAGCCATGATATGTGGGCGGCAACACCATTTGGTTTTGCTTGTGATGTTTGGTTTTGTCGTTATATATGTAAATCTTTTGAAGTTCGAAACGGCAGATTTCACACAAGTTCGGAATAACAGCAGCGATTCAGTGAAATTATCGTGTGATGGTTTCTGTGGGCACAGCTAGGAATTCCGCAGCTCGTACTTTGATTACGTTCGAAATAAAATGTTGTATTAATAGTTTCGTCGTGATTGAAGGCAGATCATTTCCATCAACTACGCTATCTTTGTAATTTACAATGCAATAATTTTGAAATCTTCGGTACTGGAATACGAGACTATTCTTTGATATTTGATTTATAAAGAAAGTCAAAGATGTTTCTTAATATTTATGTACCTTTGTAAAGCAACAAAAGCAAACTGAAAAAAAATATTGCAGAAAATCCGGTGGAGTAAACGTTTGATGTGTTCGGATGCCTTTGATTTTAAAATTTATGATATGAACTGCATAAATAATTATACATTCAACACAATAACCTACGCTTTAAAAAATATTTATAATAGCTGAGAAGAGAAATTATCTATTTTATGAATTACTAGCTGTAACTCGCGACTTCAGTGGAATTTGAAAAAAAGATTGTTTTTAATTTCCAGATGTTTTCATTGTCTAATAATCCTGAAGAATTTTTGTGAACTGCGTTTGTCTTGGTGACTCTACTATGTTGTCATTTTTAAATAAAACTTCTTACTTAAATGTCTCCAACGTACCGCACTTCCAAAAATGCATTAATTTCAACTAATTTTGCAGTAAAAATTAGTACGGATTTATCAAAAAATCTCCTGCGATTAACATTTCAATTAAAAATGTTAATCGCAGGAGATTTAACATTTTAACGCAATTACTACACAATATCTTGTTCTGGATTCGAGCCCAATACATTATAATACACCGTTTTTGTTTTGTTTGTTGGTATGAATAAATTTTGCATCTTCTAAGTTTACGCCAGTCAAAGATATAATCGCAAAAGTTCACCATAAAGAACAAAACATTTTTCTCCTTCAACATATCACTGATTAAATATAGTTTGAGAGCCATGACCCTTAGCACCAGGATTGGTTAGTAGCAGTTACTTGGAAAGAAAAACAATTGGCGCGTCGATAAACGATTTGGAGTGATCTACCGGTGATGGTAGGTCATAAATGGTTTGAACTAAATACATTTACCGGTCCTAGTTAATACCAGTGACATTACGAAAACGTCAAAAATGAGCCCTTTGTTACGTCATTCTTTGAAGTATCTTCAACCGGTAATAACACAAAGCAGTAGTTGTTATTGATTGTCTTTTTCTTAAATGACATTTTAGGGTATGTATTTATTTCTAACAAATATACAAGGAAATTATTATTAATTTATAAACAGTGTTGGAATAGCTATTAATATCGTAATAGATTTATCACATTTTGTTACTTAATTACACTATTTTTATATTTAAGCTAAATCATTACAATGTAAGCTGGATTTCTTCTTCTATATCAGGAAATTTTATTACACTTTATCTTAACTGATTACAAAGAATAGCACTCTATTCACTACCCTCATAACTGAAATATCAAATTGTGTACCAATACTTATTAAACTATCTTGAGTAGCCACGTACCACAAGAATAACAATAACTGAGTACTGACGTCAATAGAATGATGTCCCCGACTATATTTTTATAGAACACATTATATGTGTCATTACTAACCACAGGTCAAATTAATTGTTCACTAAAATTAACAATGAAGCTTTATAAGAAAGCATTTGATTTAGCATATCTATTCTTACCAAATCACAATGTTATAAAGGCACTCACCTGTAAAAAAACAGATTGGTTAAAAACGTTAAAATATGGCACATGAAAATGTAGTTGTTTTCTGTCTGCATATTTCAGCGATTCCAAACGTTTTACTACATACCTATTATTATTTGAATTTTACATTTTAAGTATTCTCATATTTGCTATTCAGAACCGGGTCTGACCCAGACCATAAAAGGTTTGGAACCTTTAAAATATACAGACTTACAATAAACCCATAAATATAACGAAATATATACTGCAAGAATTAGAACAGAACGTATTTTTAGGGTTCCGTATATACAATATACGGATACCCTTATAATATCACTCATGATTTCTGCCTTTGTCACATCACAGAAATTTTCTCCTTAACTACTGGACGGAAGAGGTTGAAATTTGGAATCAATGTGTAGTTTGGTGACCCAATCAGGAGTACATATCGTAAATGAAGAAATTTTGATTTTAGAGGTACTTTTGTGGGGAAAAATAAAAAAAATCGACCGGTCCCCCCCCCTGATCACCGAAACTACTGAGCCTAAAATTTTGAAAAAAATAGGAAATATAGATCGTTGCGCGAACATTACAGGAAAAATAAGGAGAAACCATTAATATTAATTTTGGGGGGCAAATTATAGAATTAAATAAAACATTTTTTAAACGCATCATGTATAATAAATATCAAATGAAAGGTCCCATTCTGAGGAACACAAAAATATTTTTTTCATATTAAAAAAAAATTAAAAAGATATTAACGAAAATATACCAAAATTTACCCATCCCCCCCCTTATCTCCGAAACTATAAAACGTAAAGTTTTAAAAAATAGAGGTATAGGGTCTGACCTGAAGTTTACTAGAAAAATAAGGAGAAACCTTTACTTTTAATTTTGTGGGGCAAATTACAGAATTAAATGGAAAATATAAAATTAAAATTGTTTCTAGCCCATCATGTTATATATCAAATGAAAGGGCTCATTATGACGATAACAAATATATTTTTTTCATATTTTTAAAATAAATTAATTAAAAGATATTAAAAAAAATATAAAAAAATTACCACCCCTTATCTCCGAAACCATAAGCTGTAAAATTTTGAAAAAAATAGAGGTATAGAGCGTCACCTGAACTTTACTGAAAAAATAAAGAGAAACCACTAATATTCATTTTGGAGGGTAAATTATAGAATTAAATGGAAAATAAAAAATTTAACTTGCTTCTAGGGGATCATGTAATATATCAAATCACAGGGCTCATGATGACCAATACAAATATTTTTTTTTATTTTTTTAATATTTTTAAATATTACATTAAAAAAATATTAAAAAATTACCCATTGCCCCCATTATTCCCCAAACTATATGACTTAAATTTTTTGTTTACAGGAAAAATACGAAGAAATCCCGAATATTAATATTGGGGGCCAAATTATAGAATTAAACGGAAAATAAAAAATATTTTTTAACGCATCATGTAATATATCAAATGAAGGGGCTCATTATGAGGAATACACATATATATTTTTCATATTTTTAAAATTAATTGTTTACAAGATATTAACATACAGATATAAAAAATTTTCATTTCTCGCTTTATTTCCGAAACCATACTGCCTAAAATTTTGAAAACAATTAGGGGTACTGAGGCTCACTTGAAATTTATAAGAAAAATTATTAGAAAACCTCTATAGTAATTTTAGGGACAAATTATACAATTAAATGGAAAATAAAAATTCAATTTTCAAACGCATCATGCAATATATCAAATAAAAGGCTCATTATGTGAATTACAAATATATCATATTTTTAAATCATTTGTTTAAAATATATTAGCAAAAATATTAAACATCGACTTGATTCCCATTTTAGAAACTACACTATTTAAATTTTGAAAAATATATTTTGTTTGTATTTTTAAATAATTTGAATAACAGATTTAATAATTTATAATTTAAAACTTGAACTATTTTGCCCTTTATCGTCCAATCTATAGAGCCTCAAAATTCAGACAGTAGATTATAAAAGGTTTCCCTGAACGTTTATTTGTAAAATAAAACTATAATGTTAATTTTTGGGGGCCAAATTAGAAAACTAAATACATATGTATTCTTATAAAAATCATGCGTATTTTGAAGGTGGTACGGAACCCTTAGTATGCGAGTCCAACTCGCACTTGACCAAATTATTTTAAGTAGTACGACTGATACGCCTATGACCGTCAGTAGTTTAAGAAAGATCAAATCTCCTGCTAAATACAAAATTCTAGTTAAGCTTCATTTCAGTCCTATATTGTAGATTAAGTTAAAATATGCATTATTCAAACCTGTTAAGTGACTATTTTAAGTTTAAACCGCAAATCATAATTTTTTAAAGGTTTATTTAGCATATGTCGAATTCAAATTAATAATAAATATTTATCCAAATCTATTAAAATTTTGAACACATGCTTGTCGCGATTTTACGAACCCTTGAATGCAAGCCATGTATTTTTTTACACTGGATTTGTCTGCGGCAAGAGTACTCTCTAAAGATCGAAATTTTCCAAATTTTTTATACATTCAAATATGTGGTTGAATATCTAAAAGTGAAATGAATAACGACACCTGGGAGTTGTTGTGTTAGGTATTCTTATTTAATAAAATTTACTTCAGCATTCTTGGTGAGATAAAGTAAGTAGTTCTTAGATATAATAAAATTCCAGCCATAGATTTTCAAATATTGGGAAATTTTGTGGTAGACAGAGTAACTGGAGAGACATTCTGCATATACCAAATGTTTTTTATATTAGTTTTATACTATACATCAGTACATTACAGATTATTTAACTAAGTTTGTGTAATAATAAGTTGAACTGTCTTTACCTTTTTCTTCTTGTTGTTCAGTTATCGTGACTTCCACTATTTCCCTAAGACTTCGTTTTCGTAGAGTATTTTTTAACTGCATCTGAAGTTCTTTTTGCGTTTAGCATCAAACGACAAACGAACACACCGAAAGTGATAACACCACAAATTCAAAGAGGGAATTTCCGAAATGTCGACATCCAGTTTTTTGTTGTTCCTCGAAGATGCTATAACGAGATTTTTTCACCAAACACCATTGAAATATGAAACTCTCGAATGGAATATATTTTTAAAAAAGTTGAAAATAAAATTTGAGAAGCCGACGGCCGCTTGACGAAGGACTGCATTCTCTGGAGGCTGTTCGAATGAATTCATATCAAGATTTCATATGGTAGTTAAAGCAGTTGTATAGCCGTGCTTTGGTAAGGCAATGGTATGGGATGCATGGCCGTATCAAAGTCGACGATCTCTTTTTCAGGCGGTTTGGATTATTCGTTGTGTTCGGTTTTGTTATGGTCCATTGGTGGAACGTTTAAAAGGTAAGTGCTTTGCATTTTCTGATATTACAATTTCAAATATACCTGCATAGTACTAGCAAATCTTGTAGACTTATTAACAAAGATATTTCGACCAAATTATGTCAAGGAAACGTCATATTTAGTACATATTAAAGTGTTTTATTTGGACCTGATACAGAAATTTTCATATCCCGTTTACATTATGGGTCAAACGCATATTAAATAAGAAAATGTAGTTGAAATATTAAGATATTAAAAAACAAAAGTTTCTAAGAAAGAAAAATTACGAAAAGTTTGCTTTGATTGCTGGATGGAATGAACATAACTGATTAAAAACAAAATGCAGATAAACAATGCCACACAAAGAAGAAGCAGAAGAAGATTAAATTATTTACGAGCCAATTAGAGATACGAATGGTTAAACCACAAAAACGCCTACAATTTCAGTTATGGACATTTTTAGGAAAGTACCTATTGGATTTAGTAATATTGAATTTTATTGATGAATTTCTGTTGAATATCTTTCAATGAGATCAAAATTATCTAAACAAAAAACAGCGCAGAACATTTGTTTCAAGTAATTCATTATCAATATTTATTATGATAATATATCCACGTTTGACATTTTTGTTTGTCATCTGATAAATTCCATAGAATTAGTGGCAATTAAGTTAAAAGCGGATATATGTCTATCTTAATATATCTCTATAAATCTACCTAAGTCTAGGAGTGCATTATGTTTTGACGCCAATATCATTAAAAAAACAACAAACATTTAGGAAAAAATAAAAATCGTACCTGAGTAGTTTAAACTACTTTCCTTCTTTTTACTAACTAGAATTAGTTACTTTAAACATAGTTAAAAAGAGTTAACTTCATTGTCTTTATTAACCAAGTTGTTTGATTCTTGGTATTTCAATGTGTGACGGTTGTCTCGCAATTTGGTGATCTTATAGAAACGGCAATATAAGTATTCTCTTTCAGCATTTCTATATCTTGATCTTGTGGCATTACGACTTATACCTATTAAGGTATTGGTTATGTAAGATGACTTGATAAACGGTTCGACTAATAAGTCTTTTAAAATAACACTTGATTTTGTAAACAACTGATTGAGTGAAATACTATTGGTTTCGAAATCACATTAAAAAAAAGAACTTTTATTGAGGCTCCGAATTTGGATTGTCTAACTCATGTGTGTCAACCATCTACATAATTATATAGGGTTAAGTTAAGAATTCTCGTATGTTCTGTAGAATATAGTAAAATTTTGTTAGTGAATCTTGTTCTATTTCGAACGTTAAAAGATGGCCGATGTTATAAATAACCTAAAGGTTGCTTTATCATTAGGAGCAATTAGAAGAATTATTCCATTTCGTGACAATCTTTCTTAAATAATGGTTATAATACGGAGTCGGTCGGTAACTGAATTAAAATGTCAGTCCTATTTGGAGTTTGAAAAGTGAAAAATATTATAATATACTTTTGACTTCTACACATAAACCGGTTTTAAATAAAGTACAATAATTATATCATACAATAGAGAAACTGGGCTTAGACTTTGCAGTGACGGAAAAAAGTTCCCACCGGGCGCATAATAGGCTAGTTACAGTATGTGTATTTATTCTGGTACGAAACATAGAAGTTTTTTGAACGTAAACATGCATTTAAAAACTTCGGAGGTACAGTAAATTCATATTACGATCCTATACTTAGCGCATAAATATTTTCTAAAGAAAAAAGTATAAAATTTTGCGAGTTTGTGAATAATCATTCATTCATTAGATCCATTCTGAATTACTTTGAACGCATTTCTTGATTCAGCTTTTCAGTAGGTATCTCAACTGGAAGCATCTAGTTTAGAAAATAGTTGAATACAACACAATATGGTTATACTATCTTCGAGATGTCATTCCTTTGTACGCAAGACAATATATATTATATATCAATATAATTAATACATATTGATTCTGGTTAGGGAACCTTCATCAGTTGCGCTTCCCAAAATTGAATGTCCTCTCGAACACTTCTTTATGCATTTGATGCATTTCGTTAAATTTGAAGACACGAGATGTAAGACCGACATCTAGGATTTTCGAAAATACTAGATGTCGGTCTTACATCTCGCGTCTTCAAAAAATATGGTTATATTGAAATCCACTGTTGTCAGGAAGTTTCTAGTGATTCGTACTATTGTTTGATCCTCTTAATCTATTTTACAACCTACGACTTTTTTCATTGAGCTTTATACAGGTCCATGCTAACCATATCACCATAACTGTACTAATTGTCAGACCTAATTAAAAGGTTTAAATGAATTGTTAAGTAAAAAGTTAATCAGGTACATACGACTCACAAGTGTTACCAGATAACAAAAACCAGTAAAAAATGGATATGTAAGACAATTTGAACAATACAAATTACTAAAAACATTAGAGATGCAGGTGAAATGTATACCGCCGCCCCTGAAACTGTTGAATAACTGGCGCCTCTTACGGCCTACCACACGTCTCTCTGTGCCGCATCTCGCCTTTTG
Organism: Octodonta nipae; assembly: GCA_034190945.1. Lineage (NCBI taxonomy): Eukaryota > Metazoa > Arthropoda > Insecta > Coleoptera > Chrysomelidae > Octodonta > Octodonta nipae. Next base: position 86,615,671 of record CM067220.1, on the reverse strand, counting down.
AATAAAAGAATCGACGATCCAATCCAAATAAAAAAAGTAGTTTTTAATGTCGACGGCGCTTGAATTGTTACTCTTTTCTTTCCTTATGACCACTAAACTCAATTCTCTCACATTCAAAAAATAAATGAGATTCAGTTAGCAAGCTTTTCTAAATTATATTACTTTCTATTGTCGAGTTTCTATTGAGTAAGGAATGCCGAGCGTATTGTGTTTGGGCCGTTTGCGAATTATTTAGATGACAATTAGAATCCATTGTATAATATGTCGTTTAAAAATAGAAATTATTCACACAATTTATTTGTGAGAACGAATTATGGGATTTCATATGGTCCAATATAAATTGTAACTGGTATTCTCATAGCAATATGTATATATGACAAAGGGCTAATTACATGTAAATGTATAACTTTTTAAAGGAAGTATATTGTAAAAAGAATGTACATAAATTAAGAAAGGAGTCTATAAGAAATATTACAGTAGCATTACAAATGAAAACGTAAACCACAGGTTCAACATTCTAGGTTCACAAATTGTGTATTAACTTACATTCTTCTAATTTTTAATATAAACTTTAGATATGAATAATGCAAATAGGAGCATGGAATAATAGGCCATCCGGCTCTGAATGAAATAATGCAACAATAGTACATACTTATTTTACTGATATCTTATTACAATCATTTGTTATATACATACAGCAGCTTCTGCATTTATTCTCTGAACAAAAGGGACCTTTAGACCTTGAAACTATTCAGCTATAGTAATTTTGGCTTTGTCATTAATAGAACATTGCAAGTTTTTTTTTAACTGAGTGAGCGACACTACTCGAAAGACCATGCGATGACATGAGTTGTCATGATGGTAAAGGTAATCAAGTTACGTTAGTTGACATTTAACGATTCATTTTTGTTTTACAGATTCCATTAGTAAAATTGGATCCTAAAAAATGGAAGTCATGAGTTTCTTTTCAGGAGTATAATGATGTATTAAAATGCCATCCATATTTGTACTGTATTTGGTCTATGATAATTTTTTTTGGTCAAGAGTTAAAGACTTACCTTTGTAAATCAAATTCGTTTCAGGATACCGGAGGATATAAATTAGTTGATGTCTTAGACAAAATCGGAATGACTACATAAGGGTATGATATGTTACGAACTAAGGTGTAGCTAAATAATTTAATGTTGATTTATTGATTGTTAATTTGCCATTACAATCTATTTTTAAGTACAGATGAATCTAAAAGTTCCCGGTTGAAAATGCAGTTGTGAGAGTGACAGTTCTAGAGTGAAAATTGATTTGAATCTGAATGAAATATTCACAGAAACTGTTACACAAGTTGTTACGTTTAATGTGGTTTACTGAAATTAGAAAACTTTAGTCTACATCTATTTCTAGTACTATTACTTTTAATTTAACAATAACAAAAAACAAGCCGTCATTGAGGACTGCCATCAGAAGTGAAAACTTAAAACTGTGAAATAACTATGTGTATTTCAGATACTAATTAGAAGTTAATTGTATTATTTACATTAAAATTTTCATAACTTGTTTTTGTTTCCTTCGTTTTTAGTGAATTTCTGGTTTTTATAAAACTAAATTTATTTTCAAAAGTGTTCTGGCTAGTAAATAATCCATACAATATGGGAATAAAAAGTTACCCGCAGGGTAGAGTGTTATAAATGTTTTAACCTCTATGACATGGAATTTATTTTTCACGGCTACCCCTTCGACTATTCTAATTGAAAAAAACTAAACAATAAATCCCCCAACTTTTTTTGAAAACAAAATAAAATATGAATTTTTGAATCTTGATGAAAACATCTGAACTATAAATTAGCATTCTGTTAAGGTCGTCAGTAGCTACTAAAAACAAAAATGAAGAAAATCGGTTGGGAGATATAGGAGAACATGGTACCTAATCGTTTTGTCTTTGCCTATTTATATATAGATTACCACATTTTTATGTTAGAAGTTCTATGCTTTCACCATTTATTTATTTCGTATGAGAAGCAACATCGTTATATAAAAAAGTAAGAACACAAAAAAGTAAAACCAATACATAAAAAATAGAGTTTACAATAGATAAAATACAAAATGTATATCAATAACAGCAGCAAAACAGATATGAGTGTGGGTGTAGTTCACACCATGACTGATAGATATTAGTTATGCTTTCACTGATGGTCAAGAGCTAAATATCAAAAATCTACAGATATACTGTTAACATGTCGGTGACGCAAATTTATATTGTTCCAAAAAATGCCCAATCTGTTTTCACTTCAATAAATATCTAAACACGCAACCATAATTTCAAATGATGTCTGTACCGTAGGTACTTGAAATTTATTTACTTTAAATTTCTTATGCGCTAGTTTTCGACAAATTTTCTAAAAGCAATTAATCTAAAGTCAAGCCCGAATTATTACGAAAGACCCTCCTCTTCGTGGTGCATTATCATTATTTATCATTGAGTATCATGATAATTTTGTTCTGTGCTCTTTTACGACCTTGTTGTGTTTTATTGCGGGGGTCTACATCGGGGGTAAAAGAGATAATGCAGCCATTTCAGTCCCCTCTCGAGGAAATTTAAGGATGCGCTTCCACGCGAGGGAGGAAAATTAAAGCATTAAATTCCCCAGCACTCGGAGATTCCGAATCAATAAAGCAAAGCATTGTAGTGGAACAACAGAGGGAGAAAAAAACTTGGGAGAGATGGTTGCTCAAAGACTATTTCCTGAGTTATTTGAAAATTCTGAAAGACGTAGCCACTAGGATGCCAAGAAATATGTTAATCATCCATGTAATTTATATAAAAGCCCATTTTTCCTTTCCAGAAACATTACATTGAAAATGGAGTAAGAATAAATTAATTGTATATGTAATAAGAATTGGGATTTATTAAATCTTAAATATCAAGCTATAGACATTATTTATACTAGGATTACGATTTGTTACTATTTAATGATGATTCTTTTAACAAAATTGTGTTACATTATTTAATTTTTAATACCGGTTAAAAATAACCACATAATTACTATTTATTTTGTTGTACGGAATTGGTGCATACAAATGTATGTAGTAGCTTGTAAAGCTTTGAAAATTCCACGTAATTGTACCTCATTATATTGTATTATATCTGTAGTCCAAGTCTTACAGATTAAATTTTGATGACTTCGTTTTGAAATAGCAATTTGAAATTGTACTTACTCAATCGGTTTTGATTGCTATATACTTGATTAAATAAAAATAATACTATAAAATATAAGTAAAAAAATCTAAATATATATTAAATGGAAAAATAGAATGCAAGAACATTTTAACAACAGATTTTATTTAAAATATATTAAAAATGTTCTTTAAATTAAAACTAAAGTACAAAAATTATATAAAATGTATAATATTAAATAGTAACATATTTCAAATATTTATTTATATTCATTTAATTTTATAGGATATAATTAGGAGAAGTTTGATATTACCTTTAATATGTTCCACGATTGTAATTAACAAGAGTTTATAAAAATTAAATAATTCCTTTTAAAGACAAAGTAACCATAACAAATTGAAACTCTGATATATAATAAATAAATAAAATATAAATGATAATTAAGTAAAAAAATATATAAAAACTATATTTTATTATATAACTTAGTTGTTATCATCAAATATATTTTTCAATATTAGTTAAGAGTTGCAGATTGGTAAGTAGTTGAATACTTATATATAAGTATTCAACTACTTACCAATTATATTATTATATATAGTAATTATATATTATGTAATGCAAAATCTACTTAGATTCGAAAGGGATTTCGTAAATGCTGTCAAAAAGAATTTGAAATATTAACACATAGTCAAATTTTATCTGCAAATAAAACATCAAGAGTGGATAACTTTTAAAAACAAGAAATATAAATCAAACAGCTTTAATTGAATTGGGACTAGAAAGAGGTCAACTGAGACTCAAATAAAAACAAAACAATTAGATACCAATAAGCAAAAAAAATTGTAGATAAATGGTTTAAAAGCAGGTTTACACTGTATTAAGATTTGTAGAGTGTAAGTAGAATTTGTTAAATTTACATGATAGGCATTATTGAATCTTGTAGAAAAAAATAACTGCCAGTTGAAAAAGGCTATGATAATGAAATTTATGTAATTAATACATTGTATAGTAGTTACACAATTTCTTAAAGCAATGATTTTTATAAACATGTAATATTCACATACTTGGTATGATCAACGCACGAAAAATATCTGTTAATAGGTGCTAATAACTTTGTTAATTGGAGATAAGTTCTGATAAGTCGTGAAAACGGCAAAAAAAATGTGAAAGTTCTATTTGGAATTACAAATGCAAATAATTAGTGAAGAATTAATTTATTTATATATCTGAAACCAGGGTATAAACAAAGTTTTCCAATTTTCGCCCACACTTATAGGGGGCTTTTTCAAGGATGAGAAAACAAAGAAATGTTACTTACCTTGCGGCGACTCCATTCGTTTCGTTTTTTTCTCACAAACACACTTTGAAACTTCACTTTTTTAAATTTGTCACAATGACAAGTTTAAAAAAGTGGAGTTTCAAAGTGTGTTTGTGACAAAAAGACGAAATTACAATTTGTGCGTCATTGTGACAAGTTTAAAAAACTGAAGTTTCAAAGTGTGTTTGTGAGACGAAACGAATGGAGTCGCCGCAAGGTAAGTAACTTTTGTTTTGTGTTCTCTTCCTTGAAAGCTCCTTATAAGTGTGGCGAACCGTCGAAAAACTTTGTTTAAATGCTGATTTCAGATATATAAATAAATTAATTCGAAAAAAATGACGCGGTCCAAATCCGGAAAAAGCAGAATCAGCTATGACTCTCGTCGCGAAAATCTACGTTCTCAATTAGTGAAGAACTTGTACAAAAATGTATAACTAGGTAGCAAAAATTCTATAAAATACGTATATATTCCAGAGGAAAAATTTGGTATTATTAGATTATTTCTGAGATATCTTGAGTACAATCCTTGTGGTCTCCAAAATTAATATTATGTCATGAATTAAATGGATTTAGAAAAAAATAAAAAAGGAGTGAGAATACTAAAGGAAAGTTCACGACTTCCTGATAAAATTAAGAAAGAAAATAAGGTATTTATGGAAAATTATTAAATTTGTAAAACTTCCTATATTTCATTTATTCTTCGCCGTTGAATATTAGATAGTAATAATGAATAAAAATGCGTTAGGGAACACATTTACCTACAAAAATAATACTTCACAAAATATGAAAAATATTTCCCTTCCTTGAATTTGTTATTAACTAATGAGAATTCAGAAATATTTTTGTCCAGAAAATAATTTGTAAAAGTAATTCAGTTAAATAAAACTTCTTAAATAACAGAGGTTATGACATGTTTAACTACTATGTGCAACTTAGAATACTTGATGTCTAAGTTTTAAAAAAATTATTGTAAAAATAATTATTATAAGGTATTTTTTGAACAGATCCACAAACACTTGTTTTCATTCTTTATACATTTCTTTTCGTATACAGTTATGTGTACACGTATTCTTTGGAAGCTCTTATAAAAATGAACCTGGTTTATTAACAATTTTAATGCAAAATTGATTAAAATCATGCTCGCTTATATTCTGTATAATTATAGTTTTCTATTATGGAAAGAATTAACTCATAATTTATTCGTGTGTTCCGCTGGTATACATTCAAAAAATACACCATCAACATACAATAACATTAAAATGCAAAGTACGGGATTTTTTGTTCGGGTTTATGGCGAATATAAATTGGAAATTAAATTGTTTTAGCACTGTAGAGGCATGTGAAAATATTTTCAGTTTAAAGATAAAAGATGGAGTGTGCTACTTTTCATTTACACCAAAGATAAGTTGTTGAATCGGTATCGTAATTTCCCTGTAAATTCGATAAGAACTTAATTTGGATAAATTCGGTTAAACTACTTATATCGGGAGGAACAAATTCCTACTCGAAATAGCAATTTATGCAGTAAAATTGCAACCACTGTTGACATTATTATACTGTATTAAACGGTAGTTGAATAAGATACAAGTTTTATAATGCGGATGTCATATTTTACCGGTTATTTTTACGAATCTTGACTGGAAATCTTACATTTCCTCATAATCTCGACCACCTCGGGTTATTTTTTTTTGTTTCTTTGAGGATCTTGACAGTGGCGGATCCACAATTGTCTTTTGGGGGAGGGTAGGTTTTAGCAAAATTAACACTAAAAAGTACATATTTTATGATAACACTTGTATCTTAGGCAGTGTAATGCCTTGCTAAAACGATTAGAATAATAATTTCAAGTTCACTTTAACATTTGCCACGGAAGAAGTCAGTCAGGTTTTTGTAATACACAGTTAACAAGGAAAACATTAAATTTTTAATTCTTGCTGTGAACTGACAAAAACTTTTCATAAATTTTCAATTATATAAATCTTATAGAAAAACTTTATAAATTCAACAACAAAAATAAATTACTTTAATGCCTCTGGTATTAATAATTAATAATAATAATAAAATAATAATTAATAATTTTTAATATATACAACTTAATTAAATATTAATATCACTATAAATCTATATTTGTATTTTAAAAGTGCTACTTTGTGTTCAATATGAATTATCTGTACTCCCCATGCACAGGTTTCACCTTCTATGGGTAAACAGAACATTTATTCACTGTATGTTTATCATTTTGATTGATATGGTATATATATATATATATATATATATATATATATATATATATATATATATATGTTTTAGGTGGTTTCCGGGAATTCATCGGCGTAGTTGATCCCTGCAAACATCGATGGTAAAATGACCTACCTAAGAAATTGTAAGGAATGTCCTTGTTGGATGTACCCATAGTGTTCAGATATTTTTTACATAATTAGGAATATACAAAAAACATTTAAAATGATACTTTATCAGTAATAATTTTTTTTGGAGGAATGCTAAAATTTCAATCCGCATTTCTTTGAATTGAATTTTTCAGTTGTAAACAACGGCTTCCGGTATAAATTAATAATAACTGAATTAAGAAATGTGGGTTTATGCAGCACTAGCATAAAAGCGCCATAAATTTGAATTATGATAGGCCAGATGTCAAAGGGGTTTGTGAGTAATGGTTAATGGTTACAAATTATACAAATATCTCGTATTTTACATGAAATATGAATGCTAACGAGAAGTGAAAGTAAATATTATTTGTAACTAAGGGTTGATGTGATTAAAAATTGGTATAAATGATTGATTTGAGCAACGTCAGTTTAAAAGGTGATATTTAGAAAAGAAATATTTTAACGATGCTGATTATTTCTGGTTATTTATTATATAATATAATGGATTATGCCTTTTATGTTTTTAAGGGCAATATTTATTGCTCGGCTTTGGACTTTCATTGAATTTCTTAGTGTATAGTTGAAATTTTAATATTTATATTCCGTAAGGTAAAAACAAGATTGACACAAAGTTTCTAGAAGGTATTAACAGCTAGCCCTTGGCGTGAATGCCATTTACTTTGACAGCGTTGCTGGATTCATCTAAGATTTGACAGTAAATGTCAATTTTTAACCAATTTAAAAAAACAGGTTATCATATCAATTTGGCTAATTTTTTGTGTGTACCTATATGTTACCCGATTGTTTTATAAAAAAACTAAATTCTAAAAATAGGTAGATAATGAAATTTGAACAAAAATGTTGAATTTTACCACTTGGGTTACTTGCGCAAGTTATGAAACGATGTTAATTAATAATTATTTATTTGTTGAATAAGCTGTATTATTATATTGGGTTTTATGTAAAGGTGCGAGCTCTCCCAGGGACCAACAACTTGTTAAAGAATTCGGTATGGTACGGCTGTTTGTTTTAAATGGTAAACGAGGATCATTAAGGGGCTGTAATATTCTATTTAAACAAAGATTACCAAAAGCATAGCAATTCATTTGATGACAATCTCATTATATTAGAAAGACAAAATATGAAGAAGAACCGGGTCACTAGTATGTAATACACAAGCCAACCGAATTATTGGCAGAGACAGGACTTAGTATTTTAGATTGGTACTGTACGGTAATAATACAATTTATCCATTCTTGATGGATGTAGTAGGTGAGATGTTCTGGAGATTTAGTATTTACAGAAAGGTACTGATTTGGATAATAGATACCTACATATTAATGCTTGATTCGCATAGATAGGAAAGCAAGTAATTATTATTTTAAACAGCAGGTGATAACTGAACCTATATCCTAAATATCATAATAAATAGTAAACGAAAGCTGTTTTTAAATCTACACTATTGACAGTGAATAGAATAAACATTTTTAAATCCCACTTCTTCTTATTAAGTACTATAAAAGCATACTACTAATTTCTTGCGTTCAGGAACAGAAAGGCAGCATTTTCTTATTTAGGCTCCCTGCTGTTAAAAACACTTCTACGCATTACGTATTGTTTTAGACTATGCGAATAGAATTTGCTTCCCATATATTTGACAAAAATGAGGTAAATTTTATTTTACAATCCTACAATTGTCTAAATTAATAACAACACAGATTTCCTTCTTCCAGATAGAAGATTTTGCACCTTACCCCTATCTGATTTATATTTAAGCTTAGCGATTATACTCATAAAGTTACAACAAGAATGATATTACACAAACCACTGTACTATTAGGATATACATATAATATGTTTTAATTACTAAATTCCTGTTCAAATAACAGTTTCCAGAATTTTGCAAATGTACCTGTATGTAAAATTGTTTCTAACTTGGGTTAATTAACAAACAAATTCTGGATAAAAATTTCTTATGTCCTAGGACGGCAGAAAATATAGGAAGCATTAGACAGACAAATAGTAGCTTTATGTTAAGAGGGCAGTTTCTGAAGTCCGTGATTTTTGATTGAATTTTTTCTCGGCAAATAGTACGTTATTTCTCTTTCAGCTCGAGACATTTATGCCAGCGTTTTTCAATTTTTTGTATTCCTTACTAATAATAGATGTCGGAAAATAGGCAGTCACTTAGGTGATGACTGGCGCAATAGAAGACGGTGGAAGCTTGGATGCTAGAGACGTCGTATGATGTAATTTCACTGGCAAAAAATAGGTCTTATAAATGCCCTTAAAATAGGAGTTTGTTTCAGTAATGACCTTTTTATTCGATCCAAGTCTTTAGGTTTGGAAACAGGAAATAGTCGCTGGTGCTAAATCTGGAGAATATGCTTTCTTTCGCCTAATGCCATCCAAATATTCATATAAAATATTATGTACCCGCTCAGTTGAGATGTCTACAGCCTCAGCCACCTTCCCCATTTTCAATGTCCGATAATCCAATAACGACCTCTTTTGGACGACTTGAACGTTCGTGGTCACTTGTGCTGGTACGACCACGACGTAAACTCGGTAAACTTTTTAATCATTGAAACTGATAGTGCAGAGTTCGTATAGTTTTAATCACCAGAAAAAAATTCCATTTTTGTTAAAATTCACGATGCTGTCAAATGTCAAACACAAATTATGTGACACAGCTTTTACAGTAGTGTATTTATAGATGTCAATGTTGCATGTAGTTAATGCGCCAAAAATTCTAAAAAATCACTGGCCTCATAGTTTCTAGTGTTCTGATATTCTTGAATACTATGTTTCATAGTAATATGGAATTAGGTCAAATTAACAAAGACAATTAAGTACGGCATGTTTTTTTCTTATAAGCAGTGTCACTACATTGACATTTATTATTTCCAAAAACCCAAAAAAAGTTTCAAATTTCTTATTGTTTATGTACGAATAGAGATATTAAATTAATGCTAAAACTATTTTCCCCACACCCGGTTTAGAAAAAAAACGTAAGTAAAGGAAATAATTATGTAAAAATACACTCCTCCTCTGTAGGGGTTCTACGGTATTCGGCCAGGCAGTGTTATTTGGACATTTATAAATGATTTATAAACGATCTACACAATAGACTTACAGAATTCAATAATTTGGTTATAACTTTCAAATGATACATGAAACTGTCAATATTCTATTCTACCTATCAATAACGAGTGTCGATACGTTTACGAAATCACTGTTTTCATATGGATTATCATTATTAAGATTCTTGTAAATCATTTCTCACCTGTTTATTTCAATATTTATAAGTATGAAATTAACACTGGATACAACTTTAACAAAATGTCTGGCGCCGTTATATTAATAAGAATCTGTAATTCTATGAATTTGAAGAATTGAGAATTTGAAAGAATTTATGTTGTACGCGTTAAAACAATTTTCTAATTGACACGTTTGCCGTATGCGAGATTATTATAATTTATTGTTAAAATATTTATAAAGGAATTAGTAACAATATGACATTTAATTAAACCAGGCTTAGTGAAATTTCTGACAGTATTATTGTTTAATTGAATTCAAAATATTTGAAATTTATGACCAACCTAAAAGGTAACAAACAGGCAAAATAATACATTTGTGACAATTGTTAATTTGGATTCCATATATGTTACGAATAATATGTGGAAAAGCTACAAAAATACTGAGAACAAAAAAAATCAATGCAACAGTTTGTGTTGTGTTTCTTCATTTATGTGTACGTATTTTTCTCATTGACCGCTCTAAGAGGTCATATTTTATTTTTTGTTGACAAAAAAAGAAAACCAAGTATGCAGACACCTTATACATTTGTTAATGATTTAATTAATTTTTCCATAATCATGCATATAATGACAAACTTATTTTTAAATAACTTCTGTGAACCAACGTACGATATTTCTTCTTATATTTTTACGGAAAAATAGTAAAGAACTAAGCATTAATATTAAATAAAATATATGTAATTAAAAACTTTAAATGCCAATGATGAGCAAAAATTATTGTATTAAGAATGAAAAGTGTAAAATCCTTAAAAACTAATGTAGTAGGTAGTGACTCATATTTTCATAGATTTTTCAAAATTGCTAATTTTTTTTTAATTCTTCGTTCATTAAACACATCAGTTTTTACTTTGCTAAGATTTCGAAAATAATATATGCCGTAAGTTCGCCCATTTCGGCCCAAGATAGAAAAAGATATGAGGAATCACGAATGTTAAATTAACCAATATAGTTTTAAAAAAACAGCAAAAATAATTAAAACCTATAGGAATTACCAACATTATTTTAAAGGACCATATTATAGTATATATATATATATATATATATATATATATATATATATATACGTCCCCCGGTGGCCTAGTGGGAAAGTCCGTCAGCTCACACAATTGTACTAAAATGGAGCTTGATATAGCGAACCGGACCCGGGATCAAATCCCAGCCAAGTCAAGGTTTTTTTCATTAATAAAAAAATTGTGACAAAATTCCGGGGGGTACAGTCGTCTCTGACGTAAATGGCAAAAATCAGGGAAATAGACATTTGCCCCTTACCAACCCGCACTGAGGCAGCGTGGTAAGGTATGCCACATATCCCCTGTAAAATTCTAAGAATATTCTTCGTCTTCTCAATTCTTCGAGACAATTCTTCTTACAAAAAGACCTTAAGCTCTTTATCTGTTCCCTCAAGACCTTAAGTGTCTCCGGTCAGCTCTTCAGCTTTCGCTTCATTAATACATTCCGTTACGACTCTAGTTATACAAAGGCCAATTTCTCAACCTCTAGCCTTGAGTTTCCAATAAAAACTGCCAAAATTATGTTCGTCTTCTCAATCCTTCGAGCCAGTTCTTCAATTCTTCAGTCCTACACTTCTTCTTCTTCTTCATTTCAGTTAGTAAAACCGACCATTTGCCAACCTATCTTCAATTCTCTTCAATACAGTCCTTCAGTCCTTCTCACAGATCTTAAGCTCTTCTTCTTCTTCCTGTCTTCTCAAGACCTTAAGTTCTCCATTTTCACAGCTCTTCAAGTTCCTCTGCAATCTTTCAATTCTTCAGGGAGGCTATACCATGAAAAATTGGTTGAATATAGCTGCATATGATGATGATGATATATATATATATATATATATATATATATATATATATATTATTATTATTTGCCGCTCTTTCGCTTATTTTGTTTTTCTTTTGTTTCTTTTCTGATGTTCTTCTGCCATAACCCTGAGGCCTGTGTTCACATTACATTTGTTCTTTAGTTAATCTGTGTTTAATTGACTCCTCACTTCGTACCTTTGATGGTAATTTATGCCTAGATATGCACATTCTACACAACTTCTCAGGTGTTCTTCCTGTATAGGATATACTGAGTTGTATCCCCGATAAGAATTCTTATAGCTCTTAAGACTTTCATTCATCTGTTACTTTATTTCCCGTTTTAATTCGGGTTTTTTTGTCACTATATAATTAATTAATAGCACCTATTAGTGTTACATTTCTGTTTTTGTGTTTTTCTGCAACGTTCCTGGTTTGGTGCCTGCAGATCTTTTATTAAGTATACAGTTATAAATGCTAACCAGTATGTATTAAGATGGTACTTTATTAAGCAAAGTTGGTTTTGAATACAAATAAAGATATTTACTTGGATGACCACTCAATTGAAAGATAGCGATGTAAATTGAAAATAGATATAAATTCAAAAATATTATTGTGGTACCCCAAATTGCTGATGTATTAAACATGTTTAAGTTGTCGGTAGGGAGTATACCTACTCTTTTGAAACAATCCAAATCAAGAGTACGAGTAGGCCAAATTTGCTATTAAGAAAAAATCTGCGCTATAGACACATGAAATGACAGTCTTCTGCAATAAAGAAACTAATCTTAATTTTTCAAGAGAATGTTTAATTTTTCAAGAGAATGTTGCCCAAACTGGATCCATTGGTTACTTTTGACAAGGTACGTGACGTTAAATCTCAGAGTAAAATCAAAGGTTTTATCATCATATGAATGGAAAGTAACTAAAAGTAGAACATATTCAAAAAATTATGCCAGTAATTTAATACTGCATGTAAGGAAGAATTGTTTAAGAAACAACCTATGAAGTATATTTGAGGTCTTAAATACAAGGGATAAAACTGAAAATGCTCTGAAACCATTGGCGTATCACAAATATATAAATCAAAAGTTCTGTACCCTAACACAAAAGCGGAAGATCATGTTAATAGTCGTTTTCTCAATGATAGTTGTGGCATCTTTATGGAATGTTTGTGTTTCTTGTGATAACAACTGTACAGAAAGTTGTAAATTCTCTTCAGTTTCTTATAATTACCATTGAGAACGGGGTCTGACCTAGACTATAAACTTTTACAATCTTTGAAATATACAGGCTTTTCCACAAGTGTAGTGCGGTTAGTCCCAAGAAATTCATAAATATCACGTCACTAGACCCAACGTAGTGTTAGACAATACATACTTCACAAATTTCAAATTATTTTGATTAAGTAAATTTTTGGTAACTTTCTAGTAACTAAATATTACGAGTAACACTAGCTGTGTATCAATGCATAGCTTTCTTTCATAAATATTATTTTTGTCGTTAGAAAGTGTACAACAGCAGGCTCAAAACCAGCATATTTTGTAATAATGCATTTGTGATTTTTGTTGTGTATTTAAAAGGAAATATGTCTGTTTTGATAGACAAATATATTTAGCAAAAGGTGCTTTTCATATGATGATGATTTTTTAAATGCAGTTTGACTGAAGTTCCATCTAGTATAAATAGAAAGAATACATTATTTACTCCAGTTTTATTATACTTAAAAATAATTTTTTTATAATTAAATAAGCGAAATTGACACGTTCGAGAATTGGACGTTTATTGGGAAAAAATTAATTGGTCAGCAAATCTACGTGATTACTATTACTAAATACAATAAATACAATTGCACTACCTACATACATCAAACCGTTTAATTGTTTTCGAATCACTAAATGCCGATGTGCGTACATTTACGAACTTATTTTTTGTTAAGGAAGGTGTTAAAAACTGATTAGCTAATCGCTTGTTAAACGAAGGTCGACATAATTATTCCATTGAGATTAACGCAATACATAAAAGTGACGTGGTGAAAAAAAAGAACTGTATTTTTTTCGGTTCGATGGAATACGAAATGAAACGAGAGGCCTAATAGCACCAGACCGTGCAAAATCGAACCGGGTTGAACCTATCATCTGACCGGTGCAGCTTTAAAATTCACCATGAAAATCTACACGAAACTTAATTCTCTTTTGTTACGAAGAGTTGCATGGTATTCAGGGGAATCAGAGAAGAGAATCTCTTGCACTTGCCAACAAAGAGGCGAGTGTACAAACGTAATAGCAGGTGCGGACTGAGTGATTTTTGTAAAATTCTACTTGAGTTATAGTTATTTGGGAGAGTAAGGGCATTTCTTATGAGGGAGAATAGCACTTAAACTACAGTTCAAATAGTCAATGGTCCATCAAACTTCTCAACTACTAACATCTATTTAGAAATTGAATGACAAAGTTACAAAGCAAGATGAAATTGTGTAGCAATAACCTTAATTATATTCCAATTAAAATTATTATCTGTTCGAAGATTAAATGACTCCGCCATATCCTTATGGAAAAAAGCTTTCGGTCAAATTAGCAAAATCTGTACTATGATGTCGTGTATGATGTGCTGAACAAAAGTTCTCATTGGCATCAAGTTCAAAATTGTTTCATTGTTAAGATATGACAGTCCAAAGTATTGCTGTGTAACTAACCCTTGATAATACGTAAAATATCGACGAAGATGAATTGAAGTTTTGTAAAAATTATGTAGAATAATAAAAAATAAACTTGCTGGATCAACAATAGGGCACAAAACCCATTTTAGGGCAGATCGGACCCGTTTGTCATTTGTACTTTATCGTAGATCCAATTAGTTTATGTTTTATTGTTCATCTTCATCAATATTTGTTTCCTTTCAGTGCTGGGGCAGCGTTTATCTTTTTATTATCAAGAGTTAGTCAGACAGCAATACTTTGACCTCTCATATCTTAAGAACGAAGCAATTTTGAACTTGGTGCCTACAAGAACTTTTTTTCCCCGCATCATAAACTACATTATCCTATATATTCAGCTAATTTGACAGGAAGCCATTTCCCATAAGGATATGTTAGGTCCTTTATGAAAACTTTCACAGTACAAAATTAAAATGTTAGGAAATAAAAACATATTCACTACTGGAACAACTGTTAAGCTTTGAAAGATTATTAAATTTGGGAGCTGGGAATGTTGACGATCTATAGCTGAAATTATCATTTAATAATAGCAACGAAAACTATTTCAGATTTCTCAATATTCATACAATAATAAGAGTTGAAATGTATGCCATTCCAGGAATCACACTTAAAAGTTTGTATTGTAGAAAATATTGTTAAAACTCTTAGAAAGGTGTTAAAAATCTGTTTTTATTATACCTTACTTTTTAAGAGGTTGAAGAAAAAAGTGCAACAAAACTTTAATTATAATTTCTCAGAAGTAGTGCTGTAAAAAGATTCATTTTCTTTCGAATTACTAAATGTTTCTAATATATCAGTTCGTTGGGGAAAATTGGTATTACAATATGACTTAAATTTATTCATATCCATTTAATTAATTACAAAAGACCTGAATGTCCTCATAATAGTCATAATAGTTCACTGAAACCGTTTTGAAATGTCCATCTTCCTACTATTACGAAGAATGAATGTTAAATAAAGTTCAAACTAACCGATTTCGTTCGCTTAAATAATTAGATTTAATACGCATGTAAGCTCAACACATACGGACAATAGTTACGTTTTATACTTGACAGATTTACAAAAGTAATCATCATAAAATTGTTATTTTATGATGCATTTTATTTGTCAACAAACAAATAATGTATAATTAAAATATATATAATATATCATGTTGTTATTCGATTGTCAAACGTTTAAATTGGTACTATTACCCGAATATAAATTTTATTGCAAACACTATCATAAATTATTAATACACTGCATCATAGCGTTTAATAAACTCACTAATTTAGTTTTGCCGGTAACTTATATATGAATAATAAACCTGATACAATGATTTATTCCGCCCTGTACACTCACCTTAAGGTTTTCTTTATTATAAAACCGAAGAATGAATTGCTTTGAATCAACTTCTAATATTTATATTGCTAAAGTGAAACATTTCATTATCACATTTACTTTTTATGTAATTACACTGACAATGGGTTCTGATTTAGAACTTGAAAAGCAAATAATTTAGTATATTATACTAAATTTGAAAGAGGGATAACTTCAGTTTTGCCATTGGCAGCTTCAATATACTTTAACTATTTGATTTCTTAATGCTAAATAAGAAAAATGTTGAGTTATTTTGGCTTTTTACTTAACTATGTATACTATAACCTTGTTACATTTTGAATCTCACCTTAGACATAAATTCGTGAGTTTAATAAATTGATGATGGATCTCACTTAGAAATAATAGTTTGTCGTTGAAGATCTGGAATATCTTAAAACCTAGTAGGTAGGTAATACATGAATTGCAAATTTAATGTTATGGTAAAAATTCGAAAAAGCTTATTGCAATTGATTCGACAGTGTTTGTTAACCTAGAAATTTCTACTGATGATGGATCGCGGGATTTTATTCCAGATGTTAATCATTTGAAATATAAAAAAATATTTATCTGTAGTAACGTCCGGCCCTGCCTGCTTAAAATTCAGAAAGAACATATCCAGTGGATATATGTATACCTAAATCACTTGTATTTCTGACACCTGATTAAATACGAAGGCTGGCAGTAGTATAATGAAAGAATACAAAATTGTGGCGCCGTAGGTTATAATAGTATTCTTTGTGGCCGCAGATCATTTTCGACGATCTGTCAGATGTAAAGATACGTCTACCCAAACCTATATGTAAAATGATTTGGGTTTCTTGTTTCGGATGGTGTGAATAAACGCAGATGAGTTTAATATAACCGGAAATGTTTTTAGTTTGGGAAAACCAGGAGATATTTAATAGTAACAAAGTTTTATTAGAGGAAATATAATTTGAGGGACATAAATTATCTCAAATGACACATTTACGATAAGAATTATTATTATTCGAGTTGTGATAAAAAACTACGCTTTAAGATAACCTAATGTGATTGGTATTAAAAGTGAGAGCTCTCATCTTTTTGATAAACTAGTGATACACTCCTTCGGACAAGGTTGATTTCATATGACAATACAAATTATGTACAATATTAATGTCTTACTTCTGGTCGGTCAAAAAGACATAAATAGCGACATCTGTCAGACTCTTGAATATACCAAAAGTATTTTGTTGACCACACGAACATATTGTATGCATATATATGTTTATGACTCGACTACAGCTTCACCTATCTGATCCTAGCCTAGCTGATAACCATATCATCGACAAAAGAAACATATGTAAATATGACCTCAGTCGGTTAAGGCACTCAGAAATTACACGATAACTACAGAAGCAACAACAATAATATATATATAAAGATGATCTCGTTTATAATGAACAATTTGGATTCCAAACAAATGAAATTTAGAGAATTTTTTTTATCAAACATCAAAACATTGAAATGAAAAGGATGTATCAAATCTAAATACCCTCGTACAAAAAACTCAGTCTACTTTAGTATCATGGTTTGCTGTTAAATAAAGATCTTGTAATAAACGAAACATCTAAAGTCTACTGTTACTTCTTGTAATTGTCAACTATGTTTAGAAACGGTTTCTAAGTCAATTTCTTTTAAAAGCAGAACCAAGAATCCTGCATTGATCTTTAAGGTCCGGAACGGTGGATTTAATTAAACAACAATTAAGAGTATGAAAGACTATTATTTAATGAATTTTACAACCTTACTGAAAGATTTATTGCAAACACGACCAGTATTGCAAGTTTTATGTATTAAATTTATGACATTGATCTAAAACGTGTTTTCAAGTTCAAAGACTACGTTTTACGGAAATGTCAACAAATTATTGTCGCTTGCAGAAAAACTGACTAGTAAAACAATTGAAATTTGCGCAACTGTAATATGAATTTTGAATTAAAAAAAAAAACAGATTAGCACTAACGGATTGTGAGAATTTTAAGATACATATTTAAATTGTGAAGTAGGTAGATGGTTGACAAAACGAAGCAATAAATGAGTGAAACTTATCATCCAACAGATTCATATATCCATGTTAAAAACATTACTCATTAAGTATAATATATATTTTTATTCCCTTTATGAAATATATTATGAGTTTTTTCTCTGTTATTGATATGGGAATATTAATGGTTTTGAGAATAATATAACAAATAAAAACTGGAAAAATTGCTATGAAAAAAAAATGCAACTCCAAATGATCACGAATTTTCATTTTAATCATAGTTTGATATTGTATTGTACACATCAGATACTGATAACAACTAACTAACACTCTTGAAAATAATCAAAATCCTTGTTTATGTGGTAACTTAAACAGCTTCCAGCTTTTTTAAATATTCAAAATATTCACAAATAGATTATTTATAAAAATTATAAATTAACTCTTTCGTGGTTCTGCTATTTCTAAGATTGTGTGAAGATTACTAGGATATAGAAGAAGTTAACAAGTGCATAATTCCACCACATAATATGGACTAATATAGCAAATTAAATCAGTTTATATTTTTTGTTGTGTACAATATGTAAGTTAAGTTCCATTCTCTTTTAAGTTATAGCTTGTTTTAGTTTAGATACTACTTTTTTGTGATGTAGGGTAACTAAATATTTAATTAGTCAGTTTTCAAATATACCCAGGCTTTTCAAATGTCCGGAACCCTAACAATACGTGAAACTCAATGCAACCCTGAAAGACATTAAACGTAAAATCTCGAGTTACCAGACACGGAATGTCATGCTCATGATAGAAAAGCTGTAGTATAATTTGCTTTAAAGAAAAAAAAATTTCCTGGGATCGTTCAGTTGTATTTACATTTTCGCTTAGTTTTTGTTTCGTTTTAATAACAACGTTGTAGAAACGTTCAAATATTTCTTTAATTGTAATTGTATATTTTATAGTTTTCATTTTCTTGAAACAAACCGTAGATAGCTTCTATACATTTTTAATCATCATTAAATGCGTTATGTTAGTGTTGCAACTTTGGCTAATCTATGAATATTAATTTATATTAGTTTGCCTAGAGATTATTATTTTGGCAAATATTGGAACTAATTTTTTAATTTTATTAAAACGTGATAAAAAGAAAATGTTATTACCTGTAAAATAAAAGTTTTCATTGCCGCAATTTCCCGTTCATCACACTGAAGACAGAATAATATTGTGATGAGAGTTTTAGAACAAAAAGGTAACACGATGAACTGATTTTATAAATTTGGTATATCTGATTTAAATGACGAAGTTTGTACGGAGTCGAAGAACATCTGAACTTTGGATGTCAATCACTTTTTGTATGTAGCATATATATTAACACAACAATATCCATTTTTTTCTAGAAGGCTCCTGTTGGGAATTTTACATACGAGTAAGAAATAGTTTCTTATTCTTCTCTTAATTTTTTCACTTTTCTTTTATAAGTAGATATTTAACTAGGGTTTAAAGGTTTTGATGATTTCGTCAATGTCAGAAATTTTAAAAGAAGATTTTCAATTTTAAAATCAATCAATCTGAAAATAATATACGGCTGGGGCCTTTAAAATAATAGATTTACAGAGTTGATCCTTATTTCTTTGAATAGTTGATGATGTTGCTAAATAAAATAATTAAAATATACGCCATTTTCTCCGTGACATACTAACGTCATTATGGCAATAAATTTAAATAATTACATGAGTCCCGAGAAACAAAATCAATCATAATGATTGTCGATACTGCACGACTGCATTTGACTTATTATAATAACCACTAATTATAATCAGGATTGGTTCGCTTACAATCATAGGGGAAATCCAAACATATAAATCTGTTCTCATCAAATATATTTCTCTACACACCCAGTATAAATATAATACCGTCTGTGTTCCTATTCAGACGGCGCACTATTTTCGTTCTCTACACTGTCTGACTGTCTTCTAAATGCTAACTAAAAAGATGACATAATCCTCGCATATGCATCTTGGACCAAAATAATCCCAAGCACCTGCGATACTGGCGGTAATATTAATAGATTTGTACGTATAATGCTCTTTGGTGTGGTGAATTTGCTGCTGTCTCATCTGGACAGGAATCCCATTCCGCCAAGGCAATTTTGGTCAACAGGAATAAACACAATAAAAGATAAGTTATGGTGTTCGAGGGATTAACTTGGAACTATAATGAAGCCATTCGATTTTATGTTCACATGTGTATGGATTTAGTTGAGAGTCTAAAATGAATCTATTAGTCATGTATGCGAGAATTGTAACACATTACTTTTGCTCTTCCATGTACAAAGTGCTGTGTTGCTTTCCATATTTGACTCATTTCAACTGCATTAATAAAATTTATATTTACTATTAGACAAAATGTATTTGTTACTATCAGATTCATTCATTTGCGCAAAATAATAAAAAAACATTAATTGATTATGTTTGTTTTTGCGTTGGAGTACCGAGAAAGTAAAGTGCCATAATATGACAGCCAGCAAGAGAAGGATCAATTAGAATTTAAGAAAACATGAACTTTCTGCCGTGCATTGTTTATATAATAATAAAGTTTCAAACCTACGGTGTTTGGCGTCTATTCTATTCAATGATTTTAATGTCAATACTGAAAGAAAACTAAGAGCGGATAAAGTAACCTTCAAATTGAATCTTAAGAAGTTGAGAGATTGGAAAAATGAACACGACATAATATAAATTGAAATGTAGGTATAAGTATATTGACAGAAGAATTTATTTGAGTCAAATCAAATAATTACAAACTGAAAAACACTTTACTATAATCAGATCAGATATAACTGGAAAAACTTGACGTTTAATGTACCACATCCCAGTATTTAACAAAAACAATAACTTGATCTTGATCACCAGTGACTATACCTACAGTTATTTTTACAGTATTTTGACAGCATTTTCATCTTTAATGAGAAAATCATTCGTAACGTTTATTGGATAAGCTTCAATTATTTCTTTTTATGCCAGATTTAATATTATTAACCAAGAAAACATTTAAAAATTAAGTACTAACATTTAATTTAAGGGGTACATTAGTAAAGAAATCTCTGCCAGAGTGTAACAAAAAAAATATGTGTGTAATTATATTTCCCAGGTATTATGACGTAGGGTTTTTTATAATTAGTCAATTCTTACAATGTCCGACTACACTACGTTTGAAAGTTTAATTTCAATTATTTTCAATGTTCATGAACTTCCAAATTGTGCGACCAAATAACAAGCTGTGCAAAGAAAATATTATATTTATGATAAAGTTATTCTTTTTTTACAAAAAATATAAATTTTTATATATTACATTTTAAAATGACACTTAAACATGGAGTTATAATTTTCAATTTATTTTAAAATAACAAAATACCATTGTGCCTAAAAATTTAAAAACTAGGTATATTGTGTCGCTGATCAGTTTTAGCTCTACAATCTAACATAGAGTATTTTAAAATGGACTAAAACACCTCATTCATATGGTATTATTGTTACAAATAAAGAAAGACGAAGTTTCTGAATATGAAAATATTAAACCAAAATCGTTATTTTATCAAAATAAGATGTACCATATTTTCTTCAGAGATACCAATTGGAACTTTTTAATCGGTTCGTTTGTACTAGAGAAAATCGTCTATATATTAACAAGTAAATTTTGTTTCATTACAATATTTGTATAGACTGTACAAATTACGGATTTAACTATACCCAGTAGTCTATGAAAATTCCTTAACCCATATATTTACTATATGTTCTTAAAAAAATAGAAAAAATATTAGGTATTCAAATATTTAATTGTCTGATTTCAGTTCTAGAGTGAATTTAACTAGTTAATATCTATTTATTAACATTTGCAAAAAATATTAACTAAAAAAAATTGTAGAGTACTAATGTAAATCAATAGTGTAAATATTACACAAATGAAATTGGTAAAAATTATTTACATCAAATTTTTTAAAATTAATAAATTCATTCTTATATTAAGATCCATAAATTCATAACTTTCACTCGCCAAATATGTGAAAACTTCAATAAAAAAAAAAAACAATAGTATCTTCTTTGTTCTTTCAGACAAGAAAATAACTGAATCTTTGATTCGAACGTTTTATTTTGAAGTCGATTCCATATTCACCTTGGAATGATCAAGCCAAGCGGTAAAATATTTTTTCAATAAATATATGCCATTGTTGACGCGTTTATTTCAACTGCACATGTGGCTGAAAAAAACTTCAAAATTATATTTAGAACAAAATTAAGTTTTATAACAGAATAGGGGAGCCGGTAAAAAAAAATAAATCGTCAGCTAATACTAAATCTAAAATACTTCATTCGTAAAGAGTTAACAGATATATGACCAACTCTATAACCGATATGTATTTGTAATTTTAAAAATATATTAAAGTGAGGATGTATTTAAATCTAGAATAGTCAAGAGAATTTGTTTTTCCACAGAAATTCACATATGGTTTTTTATCTAAGTAAGACGGACATTATTTGAAAATTATAATTAGAAGCTTTGTTATGAATTGACGTTTTTCAGAAGTACCTATTGATAAACTTTGGTTTCCCGTACTGTTTTGCCGTGGTCTACTGGAATTTCTTCTGCACGTTTCATCTGCAACTGCGGCAGACATCTTCAGTGTCGCGGGTGGAGGTGATACACGCGAGCAGTCTACGAGGTTTCATTTACACAACTATTTTTACGTATTTCGTTTAATTACTTTGATATCATGTCGCGGGTGGAGGGGATACACGCGAGCAGTCTACGAGGTTTCATTTACACAACTATTTTTACGTATTTCGTTTAATTACTTTGATATCAATCAGTAAACTGATTTGATCATTTTACACCAATGAAAACAGGTGTAACGGCAATCTTACTGCATTTTCTCTTAATAAATTAAATATACAAGGTAATTTCATTCAGACATATACATTTAGTGAGAAAGTTTGACGTTTTAATATGTAAGACGAATATTGTCTGTACCTAATCGAACATCTGTTTCGAAACAGATTCTTGGAATTATCACAAATTTATCAGTTTATATGTAAACACCTAACTTATATTAACAAACACCGTTTGGTAATCTATCTCCGATTTCTTGGAAATCTAGGGTAGTGTTTTTTCAATATGGAAATGGCACCACATTCTATAATTGTAGTACATTGTTTAGTAGTTAAAATTCTGAATATTAATTTATATTCAGTATTTGATTTTTTCACGGCATAAAACGTATAAAGTCGCTAATCTGGGGAAACAATTTTAAGAATACTATCTAGACAACTGGTGCATGGTGCTACAGTTCTTATGTAATACAAACGATGTATAGCTGGTTGATTAACGAAGAGATGAACCTGTTGACTCTTGAAACAAACCATATTTGTATTAGTTGTTTATCCAGCTCTGACTATTTTCAAATAAATTTAAAAAAAAGTCTAACAGGGCACAACATATCCATAGGTGAGGAACGAGGAGTAATTATTTAAAGTATATATGGCACAGTGATCAAACAGGCGAAAAATGAAGTAACAAGCTCTAAAAATAACAAAAAGTTCTAAGAATCTGGAATGAGGAAATAATAACTGCTATAAGAGAACATCAACGAGCACATATTAAACAAACAAAGAATAGACATTTAAAGGCATGAATCTACGACAGACAATAGCTACAATATAATGTAATGAAAACCGTAAACAAAAACGAAAACAGACATTAATCAAATAAAAGACGAAAGCACTTAAAGGTACAAAACAAGGAATGCATCTGGTTTAGATGGCATAAATCCAGAATTATGGAAATTCGGGGATCACATGTAAGACTCTGGCGTCCTTACATTTATTGTAAGAAAACAAAGGTTCTTAAGAGACTGGCTACTTATTTTTATTTGGAAAATAGAAGCAATAATGACTGTAGTATCTACTAGTAACTAGAGATAAATTGAGTTTGTTGAGGACAAATGAGATTTTGGAAAGTAAGACTAATAATAATTGACGAAATATCCAGAAACAATAAATTATTGAATAATACAGAGAAGACGACTTGTAGAAAGGATATATAGGTACTATGGCAGACAAATAAGCAATGAGCCTTTTTCCTGAGAGCAGTTTGCAGATTTCTCACAAGAGGCAGCAGTTGCTGTAGAAACAAACTATATGCCTTCTCCACTTAGTACAGTGTTAGTTAAGTGATATAACTGAATTATTAAATAAATAAAATATAATATGTTTAAGTAACCAAATTACCAACAAAACAGTAGTTTTGTAAACTGTTCTTCGAGTAATCGAAATCAAGAGTTGTTTGCAACGCAGACAAACTTGTACTAGTATTGATATATCATTTTTAAATTATTATTTATTAAAACAGGTATAACTCAAAAACCGAAGTTTTTGTTTTTATTTTTTTCCATATGTAAAGAAAATTTACCGTAAGAATGAAACACAAAGATTCATGTATACAACTAACCACTGTTATAATTTCAGTTGATGAAAGCGCGATGTTCAGAGTTCTTATCGACGTGAACGTAATGTCAAGATATCATTTACATTTCTTGCAAGGCCGTTCCCATATCCTTCGATATAAAATATTGAAAAATCTGAAAGATAATTTTCTTCAAAGCTATTGCAAGTAATTCTCTTCATATCGTTGAATTAATTTCAATTAACTCGCTTTGTAATTACACATTACATAAATTTGTAATCAACAATGAACGTTTCACATGCATAAAAAATATAGATCGACACACTCGTAGATACTGGAAAACGTAATAATGTGTATTGACTTTTAATTATTAAATACAGTTTAATTGCTTTTCCTTGATTTAATTTTTACTTATTTACAACTGGAAAGTAATATGAAACTATAATAAATTAGAAACTTATCCATAATAAAATAATACTAAAGCCGTTTTCACACGAACACGTTTTCCAATTTGTTTCGCACTATTATATTAAATATTCTGAAATAGGCAGATGCTGTACTACGAGTTTAGGAACTGGTGATTTTACACCCCAAGGTTTTGTACAATTCAAAAAATATTTGACAAACTAATATTTAAAAGGTTGTAGTTTTAGAAAGTGCTTGTTTTTCTAGTATATACAGTAGGTACATAGTTAAAAAATAAATAAAATATTGTTTTCTATCCTTCTAAGTTCTTTCGCCTAAATCTAAAGTTTCTTGAATAAGGTAATATTATTACTGAAGAGTATTAATTTGAAATCAGTGAAGCTTAGTTACCTAGTACTTACTTCACGAAAACTGTTAATCTCGATTGCATTGACTTGATAACGCATGAATAGACTTACCTGAAACCAAAAGTAAAAAGTATTAAAACACCATTTAAATAAATTAATATTTATAGGTTGCATTTTTACAAACGCTCTTAATACTAAGAGCTATTAAATTTATAAAATTGAAAGGTTTTAATTTGGAATAATATACATATAGACATTGTAGAAGTCGAATGTATTAGCAAATGCCGATTGAAAAGTTGTATTATTTTTATGATATTAACACATGTTACTTACTTTTATTAAATTGCTGAATCATTTTAGAAGATAATTTAAAAAATTTCCGTGGTCATTGTACAAAAAATGTATTGGATTCATATTTTGGAATATTACAAATTGATTATAGTAATACTTTCAATCGTTTTTTACGACTAGGTTACAAATTTGAAATTATTTGTTTTTATCCAATAAGATCTGTAATATAAATAAAAAACGAGTATTCCAAATTTTCAGAAGATTTGAAGCGTTTGTAATCAATAATAATTTATGGTGAAATTACTACAAAATATGTGTTATAACTTTAGAAAATATTATGATTTTAATTTAATAAACTAAACTGATCTCAAATAATCGGTGAAATTACAAAACCGTTTTACAAAACAGTGAAACGAATACAATTTTAAAAGTTTTTTAAAACTGCACTACTTCGTTCTTATATATATTACAGACCTTCTTAGATAAAATGTGTATTGTAAAATCACACAGTTAGTAATGTAAAACATGTAAACTCACTCTCAATTAATGTTTGGTTATGACTGTTTCTTATTGATTTGTTTGCAATGTATCAGCATTTTTTTCCAACTTAGAGATATAGAATTATAAAATATGTTGTTGAGGTTCTAATCCACTGATATTAAAAAATAATGTAGGGATAGATCTTAAAGAAAAGAATCATTGATACAACTTTTGTAAATCATTCAAAACAATGAATGAATAAATAGCATAGATATATAAGCAAACAGGTGACTAAATAGTTACAACACAAGATTTTGTTTAATAGTTCATTCAAAAATGAATTGATATTCTGTGCTAAATTATTTGAAAAAAATATAAATGGGAAAATTATATTCAAGTGTGACTTATTAAAACCTGTAGTGTCTAATGAAAATAATACATACATAGTCCAGAATTGCTAAAAGTATACACAATGTAGTGGTCTATAAACAGTTATTTCCGTAAACAATTATAAACTTTTTGATAGACAACTAGCCTAATAATATTAATCAACGCATTCCTGTTGAAATTTACATTCCTTAAATCTGGCAAATTAAACTGCATAGAGTTTCAATATCTTTGCCAATCAAACTACTAATCGAATTTTTATAATATTGATCGAAAACGAGAAAAACTCGTTAAGAAATTAATAGGTCCATTTATCTTTTTTTCTATTTCGAACTAGCATATTAAAATCGATTGAAATACACTTTTATTAGATTAAAACTATGACTTATGTTCTGCTCGTTTCCAATGTCGAAATCTTTTGATTTCTTTTCGCCAGCAGTTAATAATCTGCCTTGGTAAATGGCCAAAAATATATCAGCGAACGAATCCTAGGTTGGTTGATTTAATTCAAAGATTGTGTATCTATTAGTAATATTCTAAACTAACGACTAACTAATTTAAAAAAATTAAAATTAGTTTCATTAGTGCATAAGGAAAAGCGAGGAATATTAATGCTTTTTGTAAGGCGATTTTTTAGAATGCTGGCTTATTCTATGAAACAAGACAATTTACAGTTAACATCAGGTCATCTTTCAAGATTCTAATAATCAAATAAATAATACACAACAAATAAAATACATATGACCATCTACAAAGTTAAATCAGTCAAAATGTATTGACATCAAATTTTCTCCCGCCCAAACAATAGAAATGATATTTAGTATTACCGTGTTAATTCGAAGGCCATTTTTAATTTTCTGATAAATTGATAAACAATATCTTTACAGTTATCTTAGTAATTCTAATAAAAAAGGAGTTTTATCTTTTTTGTTAATCTCAAATTTTTATTTGCTCGAAATGTTTTACTATGAACAATTTTCTGATACCAGAGTTTCATTCTTGCAATTATACCAGCTGATATTATTCCCTGAATTACTTTAGTTTCATGTTTAATGTAAACACAATTATTTTCGATTATTTTAAATTTATTATATGTAGAAGTATAAATACACTTTCATTCAGTTTAGAATTAAAATTCGGAAATATGCGTTCGAAACTTTTTGTATATTCGGTTTTTTTTATCGAATATGTATTTTGAATATGAGATTTTGATATTTTGACGTTTTTAACGCAATACTTTCTGTATTTTTTTGAGAAAAGGACACCTGCTTATCTATTATTAATAGATCCGTGTTATTGTTATAAAGCGAAATGCATCATAATTGTAATGTATTTACATTAGCCTAGATATATTAACAGATTTTAGTGAACTAAAGAATATTGTATTCCAGTACTAAGTTCCGGTCAATGGTGAATCCAGCCATTCAAGTTCACCGAAAGCACATAAGTTTAAACAATCTGCGTTTTAAAATCGAAAAATGATGGCTACCGCTTTGGGGCGATACTCTTTTTCAATAAGGCACACCCTCAAAAGGCTCTCAAAACCAAAAAGAAGATTCAATTTTCGTTGGAAAGTTGTTGATCCCCTTCGGACTTTGCATCAACCGATTATTTTCTCATCTTGCATTTAAAAAAGTGACTGGGTGGGTAACTATTTCAAAAGAACTGTGGTTACGAACTGGTTCAGTTCCTATGTGCCAGACGTCTATGCCGAGGATTTAAAGAAGCTGGAGCAACGTTACAGAAAGTGCATAGATGTTAATGTGCAAAAGTAAAGCATATATGTAATGTAAATAAAATCCTTTTCTCATTGCCTTATTTTATTATGACTCAGTATATATATATATTAAAAGTTTCAGCGAATTAGTCACTAGAATTAAAAATTGAAATAGAAAATTGGGAGTCATGCCAAGAGTAATTTTTTTGCAAAACTAAATAACACTAATCTTAATACAAAAGAAAAAAGTTTAACATTTTAATAATAACTTTTTATGTCCTGATTCTTTTTTACTTTGGTAATCGATTTGCTTTATCAACTTAAACATTGTTCTTAAATATTACTTTGTTTTATTGAAAGTGGCTTGGTCAAAATTTAAATTGAGAATTCATAACTTCTAACAATTAAAATGAAAAATAAATAAATAAAATTTTTTACAACAATTAGGAATTATTATGGGAATATTTGCATATTTTTAGGACTTTCATATTTTCCGTACATTACAGCAACTTTAAAAAAATTTTGGTACTGAAAGCTGCGTCACGTAAACGTTTACACGGAGACATGACTTCGGAATCCATTGATTTAATTAACTGCTGCAGTAACTTTACGTATGTAATTTGAATAGTGAAATACCCGAAGGCAGTAAAAGTAATACTTCTTGAAGTATTTCTGATAGCTATAATCATCACATAGTACTTGGTTGGTAGTAAGCTAATAGATTTTTCTGATTTCTATTGCGTGAGTATAGGTTTTCTATTTGTCAAGAACGCAATCCCAAGGTGAATAAGTGCGATTTAAGTTGCAAGACGGAGCGACTAACTCGATGAATTGAATTACACATAATTTGTTACGAGGGTTAAAATTTATATTAAATTTCCATTACGTTTTCCGCTGGTCAAGATAAAGTACACAGTTTTGATTTCAGAAAAGATATAAAGTTCTGAATTATTAAATGCAAGAGTTGAATGAAGTTGTCATGTAACTCTATCTAAAATAATAGTGCTACATAAGGATTTTACATAAACTAATGAATTATTCAGAAAAAATGTATTGTCTAATCAAAACTGGTCAGAATCCAATTTTCTATGAGAGGTATACCGAAATGAAATATTTTTGAAACAGTAAAAAGCATGTTTAAAACCCATTCAAAATAGATTTATTTTGATGTGGCACTAAAGTTAGAATAATCCAATCTGTCAATTCGAGATTTTTGTAATATTTTTAATAAATTAATTCTAAACTTTACCTAAGTAATATCAGTCGAATATATTGATAATTCCAATTAATAATAAGCCAATGTTTAATGTGTTTGTACTAGATATGAAAGAAATATGGCTCTGAATTTTTCTATTTATATGCTATTGCTATCATAAGGGAACATCTATAAAGTACCTAGGATATTTTAGGGTGGGCGGGTTTTAAAAATATCTGTATATATATATATATATATATATATATATATATAGTTATTTGTTTTTATAATTTTATCATATTTAACAGAAATACTAGTAATAAAAGTAATTTCCTACATAAATATTACGAGGAAGAGGCCTTATTTTATATATAGATTGTAATATATTACATTATATAATATATGTACATCTTTTTATCTTTATATTGAAGGAATTTGAAATCAATAAATATCTTACGTAAGAAATGGGGGGTGGGTGGTTTATGAAATTGTATCTTTCAGTCTCCTACATGGGGTTGGTGGGGGACCCAAAAACGTCAAAATTCATATTCCTTAACTTTTGAATGATCTCTAATTATATTTAATGAATTTTCTGCAATTTCCATTAAGCTGAAAACTAATCAATATGCAGGACGATTTTCAGTTGCTTTGACTAACTTATTTGGTGATCATATAACTAATTTACTTTCCGTGATTGACTCCTTTTTAATACCAAATTATTAATACAATTGATAAATAAATTATAATCAACAAATACAGATTTTTTATTTAATCGAGAAATGCAAATCATCGTTTTTTTTTAATCAGAAATTGCTAAATAAATTTCTTCAAAAAAACTAAAACTAAAAACATGTTTTTAAGAGTTAATTTTGTGGAGCATCAATATTCCATTCCAACCCTAATGTATATATATTTTATTTAATATATTATCAGTCGATTTATTTATACATTTTTTTTTTAATTAGTAAAAAATGTATAGGGAACATTTTGATAAGATCGTAGTTGTAACATTTCAGTAATGAAAATTGCTAACTGTTCTTTTGTATTTATTGTAAGTGTAAATAAAATTAACAGTAAATAGAGTAATACAATTAAAGATAGCTCCTTAACTACAGTTATCATAGGACTCCACTATGCAAAATACTTTTAGCAGCAGAACAAAATTTTAGAAAATACTAATACCCAATGTTACCATTAGCAGTAAATAGAATATGAGTTGCCAGTGCAAGAAAACGTGAAAAATCTAAATTTTTATGTTAATTCAACGAGAAAATATGTAATACATATTAAGAATCAATAGATATATTGATTAGGGAACAAAAATAATAGATTTTAGTGGCATAGGTAATTTTAGTTGAGAGAGAAACAGTGAATGAAAGTTAAACGGATTTGAATATAGATGTGAAAAGAGAGAATAAAGTTAAACATGTCGGTCTTTACATCTCACAATGACATATTGATATTATAGAATATATGTTGAATGATTCATAATTATCCAGAGTGGTCGGTAGAATGCAGAGAGCTAGAATTTGGGGTCCGGATAATTTACTACCGTCAAAAATATCAAAATCCTCAAAACTGGCATATGTATCAAAATTATCTCAAAAATTATTATTTTTCGACCTTATTGTTTTCACTTCTGTACAAATCATGTATAAATTGTGTCATAGTATATTTGTCATATTTTATATAGATGAACGTTGAATTTTCAGTTTGAATTTAAGCCACCTAATATACGAATACTAAAAAAAGTCAAACTGAAGATAAGATTATTACCGCGGTTTTAACGATCTAATAGAGGGTTATTGTGACTCGGCTATGGGATATATTTTGATTTTATCTGTTTGTAAATAAGATCGTAGTTCTCAAAATATCTTATCTTGTGAGACGTTTACAGTTGATTAACAAACTATAGTCATTTTTAGGTATCTATTTCGGTCAAACAAATATTTTCATGTTTTGTTTCATGTCATAAACTGTTGGGTTATACGAAAAGTATGATCATTTGGGATTAACTGGACTATTGTTATTTCAATGATATATACAAATGTGTGAGTATGTTTTATAACAATATACTATCGGGTATATAAATTTACTTGAATTTATTTTCATGGACTTTTTCAGCGTTGCCGTACATATAATTTTTAATGTTACCATTTTCATATTTTATAAATATTAAGTGATATATTTTAGAGTAATTATTCCAATTAGGAACAACATTTAAATAGAAATTTGTTGAAAATTCTAATCAAATTTAGATTAGTACTGCCAATGTCAATTAAAATATTGACTGTTTTCTATCTAAGTACCCTAAAAGGAGTCCATAGGCGATATTTGGCTTGTATGAACTTGTTTCAATTATGCATGCTAATTTATGCATACGATTATACACTACTGATTTTTAATATTGTATAATAATGAGTTTTTTTTATCGGCGAAATTTTGAATATGCATAAATTAAAAATTTCGCCATTACATTTTCATTAATATAAATTTGCCAAATAGCTTTGATATTTTCTAAATGATAAAAAATTTAACAACTAATTAATAAAATAATTAAAAGTGGCTATTAATATCATATAAAATTCCTTGTGATATCTTAATACTTGGAATATGAAAAACCACATCGGATAAATAATGTATGATTTGTCACAGACATACTCATAACAAATAATTACTTTATGGTTAATTTTGATGCGTCATGAAACAACATCGTACCTGGGGTTTTTGTGTGCAGCAATTGTTCTTTTATTTGAAACACTTGTGGAAATATAGTTATTTGTACATAAAAAAAGAAACATTTTCTTTCGAACAACACATGGTTAATGAAAATTTGAATTTGCATACAAAAATACAGAGAAAAAGTGCAAATTATTTGGGGGGATGGATAAATAAGATGACTTATAAGGGAGAGATTTATAGAATGTCGTGAATTGCAGGGGGGTTGCAGCAGAATAAGTCGAACTGTGTAATAACAAACAAAGTAAGTGAATGATATTGTTTGATGTATTTGATTATATTTTATATTTGATCCAACCTATTACGGGTGACCAGTTACCATTTACAGTAGCAGGTTGTGTCTGGTTATTTATTGGTTATTTGTCGGGTTGGAACAGCTCTTTAGAATAATTTATTGAAGAGGGAAAAATATATAAATTTACAAAAAATTGTATGGAATTGTAATTTTTCTGCCTCCTTCCTGTAAACATGGCATTCCGCGTAATGGAAAGAATTTTCCTGTTTTATAAATGTAAGCGTAATGAGGAGTTACCTGAGTACTCGTTAAATAGAAATCTTGTTAGCATATATAAACATGTTGTTAAAAAAATATTAATAGGAACCGTCATAGCAAAGCGCTAAAAAATCTATTCAATCTACAAATTATAGTAAAGGTTATAATCAGTGCTTCTAGTTGCCAATGAATGCCTAAGTAATATTGATAACATAAATTTTACGTCACATAGTATAGGAATCTTGGTTAATTGTAGCAGGAGGGGACACATTTGGAGAATATCAGTCTTAAAAAGAGAGTGGTTGTTGTTTTTCGTTAAAAACACCAAAGAAACAATTTGAATAATCTGTTAGAAATGATTTGAAATGAAAATGTGGTGAAACTTTGAGAATATCAAAATTTAACGTATTTAATGAAAAACAAATATTTTGTTGTGGAGGCCAACATATAGAAAATTTACGAAAATCAGAATATGATTAAAATACTATTAACATTAATGAAATTGCATAAGATAAGATAGATTACACTGATTAAGAAAAGTGGCAAAACTAGATAACAGGATTGTTATTAAATATATTTTTTAAATAGCTGTATACCATGTGGGTACACCTTACATAGTTACTTGCATTCTGACTTTCCCATGTTCCTTAAGCTTTAGAATTCTCATTGAACATTCTAAACCAAGTGTACCCGATTTTCCCACTGTTAAGGTTTAAATAGGGTCAATAAAGTTTACGAAAGATATAACTTCACATTGTTTTCTATAGACGGTTGACGTTTACGTGAAAATTATAGCGTCGAGTTTATTTTAAACGATCTTTCACAATAAATGTATAAGGTTTACTGTTCCTTATATAGCATTTTCTTATACGGACTCGGTTAATCAATCACGAAGAATGTCTTCGTAAAAAATGACATACCTAATATTCTTTACGTAGTGATTATTATGGGAATTTGTCATGCCAAGTTTGCAGAATCAACGACGGTAATGGAAGTAATTAATTCAACAATTATAATAAAGAAACACCTGTTGAAATGTTGCTATAAAAGACGAAATGAATTAATTGGTTATTCAGTTCTATTGAACGCTGAATGTAGCAGATTGCTGTCATTCTTATACACTAGAATTAATGAATGAATTTAAAATCTTTTAAGATTTATTTGTAAATTTTTACATTTCCCACAAAAGTATTAGATCAAGGACAGGAAATACCTACATTTATTTATTTTGTATATTTCCTGAAAACATACCGTAATGATTAATGATGAACTAGAGATAGACAGAACTTCTCATATATTTATTTCGTGGGAGAATAAATATTAATTAAGGGGTTGACAAACTTGCGGTGTTTTTAGTTCTTATGAAATTTTGGAATCTGTCCCAAAAAGTTGATTATTAAGATATCTGTGTAACTTTTAGTGTTAAATGGCGTGGGTCTGTCACGGCCATTGGAAAAGTTCAATTCTTCTTTACAGTTCACAATTTTTAGTGATGACCTACAGAAATAATGAAGTATTTCCATTTTGGTCACTTATACGGTTTTTATAATGAAAAATGTTACCTACTAACTTCCTACATTGATTTCATTTAAGAATATCCTTATAAAATAAACGTACTTTATTTCCTCCTTATTGCATAAGGTAATTTTTTGTAAGTATTTGTTTTCAAAAAAGTTGTAGCACTATATATATATATATATATATATATATATATATATATATATATATATATATATATATATATATGTGTGTGTATGTGTGTGTGTGTTAAATGGTTTCCGGGAATTCATCCGTGTAGTTGATAACTGAACCCTGCCGGCATCGATTGTAAAATGAAGTTTCGGCAGAGTCACATCTGCCCGCTTCAGGTCGGTTCGCATAATTCTTGTAGCTTTCTGCTTTCGCTTCTTGTTCCTCGAATACATCGATCCCGGCAGGGATCATTTATCAATCAATTTATCAACTACGCGGATGAATTCCCGGAAACCATTTAACACATTTAGTGCCCGCGAAAACTTAAAAACAAATATGTATATACATATATATATATATATATATATATATATATATATATATATGCAGTAAACTAGAACTCAATCACTCGCTTTTGTTGAGATGCAAACAATTTACAATAAAAATCGCCATTTTCACTATTTTTTCCCGTTAAATAAAAAGTCTGTTGAATGCGATGTCGACCCTCCTACTAAAGGTGCAGCCACTCCCGTCAATGCAGACCTTCACGGCTTGCTAACTATAATAGAGATCAAACTGATTTTTTAACAAATTAAACAAAAATGTTTTTTCCGGTACGCAAATTCTTAGGCTCTCGTCACTTTCGTTTAATTGTTCCGAAAAACTTAGTGTTATATTGTAAAACCTACATAGCTCTTGAGACGCTATAAAACTGATAATTAAACTTGCCTTGTTTCGATACATTTCCAATATATATATATATATATATATATATATATATATATATATATATATATATATATATGCACATTGTCTGGTAAATGTGCACATTTGCCTCCTCGTTTGGGTAATGTGCATACAACTAACATTTACAATTTCAAATAAGGGAAATGTACATTGAATTCACAATGACCATGTCGTTTTGGTAAATGTGAGCATACAAAATACGAAATCGCAAGTGCTAGTAATGTGGTGCGCATGCGCACTTGTGGTACGCCAACTACCGTTTTGGCTAACCAAACAAACAAGTCGTCAGAAGGTTTAAAATATGTTCAACTGATGAAAAATAGAGCTTTTCATGAGGGTATAAAGCAAACTCCCTATGAAGCTTTGTCGATAAAAGTTATATAAATTAGGAACTAAACAGGGAGTTTTAAAACAATCTTATTCTAGGCATGAATTCGCCATTTGGGAACAAAAGTTTATATCATACGACGAAAATTGTATTTATGAATATTGGAATCATAACCTACGACATATTATATAATATGCAAAGAAAAGTATGTTTTGTATGTCATTTACATTTTTTAATTAAAATAATTTTCGTTATTAAAGCCTTTTATATTATGTTTATTTAAATGAATATTTTTTACTACAACATTTTTAATTTATTTGTATTCCAACTTTTCTTAAAACATGAAGGTAAGAGTACACATTTGCCGGGAAATGTACATATACATTACATTCAGTTCACATATGCCTATCTTTTTGGGAAATGTACACATTTTACGGTAAAAGTGTACATTTCCCAAGAGTATACATTTACCATAACATATATATATATATATATATATATATATATATATATATATATATATATATTTCATGATGTGCATCTAGTATGTCTGCCACATAGAAACTAGAATGATATCACGTGTTCTGCTTGAAAATTGAACTGGGTTGTAATGAAACTGTAACTTCCACTTAGGAGGACCGGTCATTTTAAAAATTACATAACTGAATTTACCAGATTGTAAGGGTCACAACTACTAAATGTATGTGTAAAATTTCAGCTCAATCTGTTAGGTGGAATTTTTTAAATTCAGTTGCAGGATTTGACGCAAACGTTTAGTCACAGGTGAAGTTAAATAAAGACACCTAAAAATAGTGAAGGTTAAAAATTAATTAACTCTTACACAAACAGAATCTAATTTAAAAATTTTAATATTATATTCGCTATTCATAACTTACACTGATCAACTTATACCTAGGTGTGACATATTTGATGTTTGGAGTTGCTGACCATTTTACAGCTATAGGCTTAACACAAAGGCAAGTTCTTTAGTGCTAATAAGAAACTGAACTATTATTATTAAATAATCTACAAGCTGAGTCCATTTTTTAAGTAATTGTAACAACCAACTCGTTAATAATATAGCTGGCGTTGAAAGTGAACAGAAATGGGAAGGAAAATTACCATTATTTTGTATATCTTTTTTGAGTTAATTATACACATTAATTATCTAATTACCCCCGTATGTATTGCTCTTAAAATAAGTAAAAGGAATGTGGACTTTATTCTTAACCTTTGGCATCCATAATACTTAACTAATGCTCACAAATGAGATGCGATAAATTAGGAGTCACATTAGAAACTGAATTTCAATAGAGTCAATCTAGGTTTCCACTTAAAATTCAAAATAGCCAAAAGTTGAGTACCTACACATACACCTACGCCTTGTTCGTTGATATATTAGCTAAAAAACCCGTTTTTTACGAGTGTTGCTTTTTCGAATAGTCATTATAGTAAATGGGAGTGATTATGTTACGATAATAATTTTAATAGCTTCGTTAAATGTTTTATATTAAACAGGAAATTCGAATATCGAAATAACGGTTCATCAAAAGCCACCAGGAATCTTATCAACATTCGAATAGAGTTACTACGTATTTGCAAATTGAACAGGTGACTTTTAATGTTCCAAATTTAAAATATCCAGTTATCTATGGTGATGTCCGTTCCAAACTGAAGGCACACAAACCGGAAATTCAAATTTAAATCTGTCCAAAATGATCTCCGATCACTACTCACTTTGATGAATGAGTCCAATTTCGTTTCGAAACAACTAATTAGTGAGAAATTACTACTGCATCACACCGAGAAGGTTTATTTTTATATTTCTATTTTAACTTTAAATACATTTTTAAAATCTGTTCACGATGCATATCCTAGTGATATTTTATTAAACGTTTGGAAAGTTTTGATCAGAATACATAAATATTATGCTACCTATTGTTTTAGACTGGATATAACCAAAACACAATTGATTTTAAATCAATGTATCGTATTCACATGTTTAACCTCTTCACTACTTGTTGAAAGTTTTGTTTTCTATAGAATCTAATTATAATTATATTATTGTTGTTAGATTAAAGAGTTTTTGTTCAAAAGAATATTCTTTGGACCATAATATTGTTGGCTCGTCCTCAAACATATACAGCAGTTATAGTCTCTGAATCTTTGGTCATACGGATAAGCCAAACACAACGCTGATCCTGTACAAATAGTGCAGAATTTGTCCATAATCCAACAGCGATAAACAATAATATTATTAAATGGCCCATTAGTCACTTTAATTACTAATTTTCCATTCTTCTATTTCACAAAACATACCCAGCACGTTGAACATTGGAAAACTTCGTATTTTGCTACACAGCAAATTTAATTTTAAGAATTAATGATTTGTCACTAATCACTGTTTCCAGCATCAAGGTTCAATAATTGACCTTTCACGTGTCGGGAGACCACGGAAGAAGCTACCTCAGAAGTAAACATGGATTGTGTGAAAGTGACGAAGAAGAACCATAAATGTCGACTTGGAAGCAAGCTCTTGATCTTCACATCTTTCGTACTTCATTGTAGAGCATTTTACAGATTTACATTTAACAGGTAGCGAAATTTAAGTTGGTAAATTATCTCTCGCGAGATTATCCCGTTTGGTTTGAACAATTGGCTATGAAGAAAACCAATTATGACCTATGGGCCAAGTTTTCAGTTAAATGGATTTAAATACAATTTGGATCGCATGACATCATAGAGTGGTACACGATATGCATCCTCCAATTGCACAGTTTTATGTCGAGTGATATCGCTAGACGTATTCAGAGCATTTTTTATTGAAAATGATATTGGCGATCCTGTGACCCTAAATAGATATCTGTATATGGTGATGCTTCGGAAGACCTGCAGCAGTCATAGAATATGGTTTCAGCATCCTTCACACTGACAGTTAAGGGCCATTTTCGACAAATTGCGACATATTGCAGTAGATTGGCCGTCGCCGTTTCCAGATTTTCCGACTTTCTTTATGGTGACGCCTGGAAGAGACTGTGCACAAGTTAGGGACGTGCAACCATAGCTGTTATGGCTCATGGCATAGAAAGAAGTGTGTTAAGAACTTTACTGAATCTGCATAATGCCTTGTTGTTTATTAAACAAAAATTAGTAAAAAATGTTAAGAAACCTAGGAATATTCACTATCGAAATCCCCATTGCGACACACTACATACGGGGTAAATTTTAATTGTCTAGAAGTAAAAGTAACTATCTCTTCTTCAATAAAACATGGATAAGCGACATCTGGTGTCAGTTTATATGGAGCGGTATTTTGTAATAAGCACATCCTTTTTGCCATAACTAAGGAACCCGACTTATACGAGAGATTCGTACCTACTTCTTCAGCAGTTGACCCGTGAGCAGTGGCGCATGATGGGGGAGCTACTCAACCAATAAAATCGTATAAAAAGGATGGGCTCTACTAAATTGCTTGCTAAACTAATCCACTAATTTTCCTTGCTCAGGCACATTTTGTTACTCAATTACTGCCACTCGACTACATTACTAGCGTAGTCAGAACTAGGCTTTATGAATGTTCAGATAAAATTAAAACGTTTTTAACGTAATGTTCACAATAAATCGTTACAATCGATATTTGCATCTAAAGCTTAAAACATTTTATGACAAATAACATTTGTAAATTATGCTCAGCCATTCGTCTATAGCGTTTGATGATTCAGCGGATTTGAATTTTGATCCAAGCATTCTAACAGAAATCTTCAAATAAAATTAATAGTTTTGGTTTTCTCTTAACTGTTCGAATTGGCATTTATATATGGTAGATACTTTTTCGAACTGCATATGTTTTTAAAATATAATTTTCTACTCTACATTTGACTAGCCAGACCACACTGGTTACAACTGTTACTAAGGTGTATTCTTTTTGAGCAATTTGTATACTCCATCAATGTCAGAAGGTACCCTTATTTTTTACAAAATGTCATCAAATATCTACTAATACACCCCCAGCGATCTCGACAGTGAGCTGTGCTAACACTCGATGCGCGTAGAATTTTTCAAACCGTTAGAATTACTGTCAACTGTCTTCTATGAACAAATTTATTATAAACGGGAATACACCAGTCAAATTAGTACATTTGATCGAAATAAAAATGATTTGAATCCTATACTCTAAAAATTGCCTTCTTCTCTGTAAATTTCGATAGTTTATGTTTCTGAAATATATTTGTTTAAAAGAAAAAAATTTGCCACATGACAGTCAAAATACTGTTGTTTACCTTAACAGTTTTTGCTCTCAGACTTACATTTTTAATTTTTATAATAATTCTGTACTATCAGAATCAGAGATATATCATTAGTATCAGTTCCAATATCATCTTTTAAATAAATGTCAATCTTAGATGTTATAAGAGCTACAGCTTCCACACTTATGGAGTTAGTAGTGTCGCAGTATTATTGCGATATATTATGTTCAGCAATGTATAATCACTAACACAAAAAAATAAAATATATTACATCAAAATCTGCCTTTATTGACCGCACTGAGGATGCAGAATACACAGATCCAGGACAAGTCTAAAAACCTTCTAACAAAACTCGTCTTTTAATTAGTTTGTTCACTAGGAAGTATATTATTACATTTCTAGATTTTCAAATTTACAAATTAACGTTCCTTGATCTGAATTATAAATAACATTTTCTCGCGGTTAAGTTAAGACCGTTTGTTTTTCGCAATGCTGCTGATACACCAATATAACTAAATAGATGCCAGTCGCTTCTTAATCCTTTCAATAACTCTCTTGCTGCCATCAACAAAAATAGAAAAAAGTGATAAATTTATTATCCAATCCTATAATTAAGAATCATCGAGCAATCACATCTTAATATCCGTTATACACCGCCTCATGAAATATTCATTTTAGTATGTGCAATTCATTTTCTGTCACAGAAGTTCGGTGGCGTGGAAAAGCAAACAAGGTTTATTTTTTCTTCTTCTGGTTGAAAATCTATTTTTAAATCGGGTCGCTGAGCCGTACGACTTGCAGTCGTGTTGAAAAAAGTGACATTTGCTGTCAGGTTTAGAGGTTTTAATGAAATGAAAATTCTGACTGAGATTAAACAGTTTACTACTACCTACTTTAGGAAACGTAGCGCGAATTTTTATACTTGCAAGATAAAAATGTTTGTAGGTTCTCAAATCAGTTAGGTGATGTACCATGAAATAAAAACTAACTTAAAAATATCGCCGAGGAACTATAACTACTTCTAGGACTTTTTTCAACACCCTGAAAGATCCCACCGAAACATCTCTACAATAGATAAACTCTGTTAGGGGCCAGTAGAGCAGAATAGAAATAGGATATTTTGTAGTTTAGGATCAAATCTCAACTCCCGATTCCCTGTGGAATATACAGGTATCCCGTCGTATATATTTTGCCTGTGTGTAATGCCAAGAATTTTTATAATATCTAACATCCACAGGAACACAGGAATACAAATTACTTCGTTTCTTACTAACGCTGGGGTAAGGTATTACAAAGAATAAAATCTGTTATTTGCATTATTCTAGGAGTAGGTATAATGTGAAGTTGTACCATCTGACAAAATAATGTTGCTCGTTTACATTTTTTTCATTTGCAATTTAACGTGTTATCGTTACAAGCAGTTCTATGAAACAAATTATAGTATTACAATATGTCATGTTTATACAAAACCAAACTGAATTAACAATGTAAATTATTAGTGATTTACCGACTCATATAAATATGAAAAAAATTCTGTATTGTAATAAAGTGCAATCATGGTGAAATATCAAATATAGTCATTGTTGTTAGTGGAAAGGTTTTACACCGGTAAATGAGAATACTCCGAACGTATTAGATCAAATTAAGCAAATTTTTTACAAATGGGGAATAGATCTGTTTTTCGAAAGAATGGGTTCTATCTAGACAATACCATAATAAGTGTATTGATATGAGCGATGCCAAAAGTTGTGGAAAATTATTTATAAACAATTATAGATTTAAAAAACGACAATTTTTAGTTTTTCTTGTATAACTTTGTTGCTATAGGCTGCAGAAAAAAATATCTCAGCAAATGTAGTTAAAATAAAATTTCTATATAAATTTCTTCAATACATTTTTGAAAATTAAGACATTTTCTCAAAAATTAGGAATTTTTAAAGAAATTTTTTTAAGTTATAAGTTGGTACAGAAAATGTATTCCAATTTTATCCTAATTCCGAAACAAAGATATTTTCTTTAAAGTTGTTACTCCTACAGAGAATGCAATACCAGACCAGTACTCAGTTGTTAGCTTTTAAAAAATCTGAATATTACAGCAACTGCCAAATCTGAAGTAACTAATAAATATGATTTTTTTTGCATGTATAGTTAGGATATCTTTATTTTGCACATTTGTCGAAATGACTCGTTTTATTAGCTTCGTAGGTTGTGTTTTAAAGCGTTTAATTTATTGGGACCATTTTAAACATTTTTTTTTAATTCTACCAAAAAGATTTTCAATAGTGGAAATTAAAGGTCTGTGGAAGATATTTCTTTTGCATTTTATAGAATTAAAATATATTAAAAACTTATCAAGTAACTGAAATTTGTTTTCAGGGTTTTTATTTGTGAATTGAAGAAAACGTAGAAATAAAAAAAAATATATAGTTTTAACCTTTATACATGATAAAGGTGTTCTACCTCTATATGCACAAATAATTTCAAATATTTACACAATTATTTCAGATTTGCCAGCTCTTGCAATTTTCATTTTTTTAAACCGACTAATTAATAGTTGCTCTCGTAATGCACCGATACGGGCAGACTGAAAAGAAAAGTAGCTACTATAGAAAGTCGGATTTTCGATTAATTTGGGGTCAACATTCTTCATAAAATTTAAAATTTTCAAATATTTTCCAAATTTTTCCATTATTCGAGAAAAACTAAGAATTTTCGAAAATTGCATCCGTCTTGTAGAAAATTTCGTTCTAAATCACTCTTACTAAGAAACTTTTTTTGTTCAAGCTATATGAACGAAGTTATAAAGAAAAAACTGCAAACAGTCCATATTCAACTTTTGTGTTTTTATATATTTTTTTCCACAACCTTCTACAATGGTATAGAGATGTTATACACAAATTCTACGAAAATCAGGTTTATTCCCATTTTTGCACGAAATTTTCCTATTTCGTTCGAAGTATTTCCACAAAATTGTATAACGAATGTGTTTGTATAAACTATGGATTGTCTGTTAAATATAATGATCTATAATTTCCGTTTCTTCGCCCATGAATGAGTTCTTTTGATTTCTCGGAGAAAATAAGGACTACAAAATTACAGTATGGTGCAGCTTTTCCTTCTTAGAAGACAGTTAGTCGAATTAAATGAGAGAAGTATTTGGGCATACGAGGTCCAAACTGTTTCCGCTAGTGGCAAATATTGAAGTTGTTGGCATGGATCTCAATAGAAAGAAGACATAGATTTCAACCGCGATAAAGGCAGTTTTAGGAAGTTTGGTAGTCTTAGAAGGGAACGACAAAGTTTTTGAACTAGAAGATACAACGATGAGCCTCTCAGGGAAGGCCTTAAGTTTTTTACATTTCGTTCAGAATTGAATACTTGGTAAATTAACAAATCAGAAAAAAATAATAATGAAAAGTTGATAATAGTTAGATCATGTTTTCTACTGGGAAAATAAATGAGCAGTTCCGAAGACTATCTCGCACAACATACATTTTTTAGAGGAGCAATATCATTACACGACAAAAGATCAAAATACCACGTTTTGAAATTAATCTACAGAAAAGGGTCTCTATCTTGGAAATTTATTTAGTGCAAACTATCCTCTTTAAATAGATAAAAAAAATACAATTAGGCTATACTGATGACTGCAAAGTATATATTGTTACTTCGTTTGACTTAATAATAGAAGAAACATACCTCCATATGCAACATATTTGAAATTTGTTGACATAAAAAATTCGGCGAATGATAATTTTGGTCATTTAAATGCCAACTCGTTAAAAATATCTATATGCTTTTAATGCTGCTTTGGGTAATTATAGTGCTAACTAAAGCCTTAATGAATATTTTTAATTTGAAAATAATTGGAAAATTTGCTGCGATTACATTTATCGTTATTTACAGAAATCTATAACACTGATTAGTCTTTGTTACATATCACGTAAACTGTCACATTTAGACGTCCAATTATCAACAGCATTTTTTAACAGGTATTGCATGGCGTGAAACAAACCGAATGTCACGATTTATATGAATATCATTACAATTTGTGACGTAAATTAGGATTTTAATTGTATCGAATTTCTCCACAATTTGTCAGAGCAATAAATAGAGAATAGAAAAAAATCTGTCAACTTATTAAGTTCAAAGATGGCAGTTACTTAATTTTTTTTAGAAAAAAATATATCCACCTGAAGATCACCAAATGTTCAATTTAAAATTCTTTCAAAATATAAAGACGTTTAGCATTCTGTTATAAACTCAAAATAATAAAAATATTCATGCACGTGTCACTGAACGTCTATTTATAAAACCATTATAATGATATGGCCCGGTAAACTTGTAGTTAATCGAAAATAACAATTTATAAGTAGCTCATTCTGGTTCAACACATCTTTCAAAAACACGAACCATTTTTCGATATTTCAATAGTTTGAACATAGCGCTACTGATAGCGGGCCCTTCTCAGAAACAATATATTGTGTTACCTTCAAGGCCAAAGCTAGTCCCATAATTGTTAATAGAACAAACGAGTATCAGAATTACTAAGATATTCCATTAACAACTATGAACTTTTTTGTGTAATACCGTTACCAAATATTTTTTACAATACTTTATTTCAGAAGTCCCTAGCAAAATATGATAAAATATTTTTAGGAAAGTTAATATGAATCACTAATGTTCAAACTATCAATATTTGTGCTTATGGTTTCTAATA
This sequence comes from Octodonta nipae, assembly GCA_034190945.1. Taxonomy (NCBI): domain Eukaryota; kingdom Metazoa; phylum Arthropoda; class Insecta; order Coleoptera; family Chrysomelidae; genus Octodonta; species Octodonta nipae. Next base: position 86,571,331 of record CM067220.1, on the reverse strand, counting down.
TTTTTGAAAACAATGGATTTAGCCACCCAATACTTGGCATAAATTAAGCATTTTTTTGTAATTCAGATGAACATTTGTGATGTGAATGAATAAAGAAATGTATTCATAAATGAGTATACTGAATATGAAATTCAAAATTTGGTCGAAATGATTGTTCGAAATAATATTACTCATTAATTATGTATTAACGGATTCAATTTTAAAAAGTACCAGGAAATGTTTAACTCGATAAGGAGATACATTTTCAACAATTGTTATTGTTGGTTCATATTTACGGCCTTGAAAACAATTTTACAAAAATGTGAAATAACATTTACATGTTTCAAATCTAATATAGTGTAGTAATTTGCAGACATCTGTTTACTAAAAAAAGAACATTTTTATTAATTAGTATCTATGTTGTTCTCGATTAAATAAAGAAGGTTTTATTTAGTTCAACCAAGAAGAAAAATTATTACTTATATTTATATACTATTTTCATTTTCTTCATTTTTACAGTTTTTAACTAGAATAGTTCCTTCTTAAAGTAACTTTTTAGTATCGCTATGAAATTGAAATTGGCATTTAAGCATATTTTAATTGAATTTTAAATAAATCGGTTTCACGGAAGTTGAAACAGTATCGCCAACTATTATTAACTTAATACACCCGTTTAAGGAATTAAAGAAAATTGTATGTGTTCCTGTTAACTTGCTATGATGAATAAATTATAATGATTTTGTGTTCATGAACTTTTTTAGAAATTAAACTCTTGTTGCTGTATTTGGAAGGTATGTCGGGAACCAGGTTACTGCCACTGCTATCTCAGAGAGACTGATTTGTAGTAAAACCACTTTGTTTTCTTGGGTCTTCATAATCCTTGTACATTACAAGACAGATAGGTAGCGTGTGCTACATGTGTAAACCAAAATATTTTTTGCTTATTAAACAAAATATGAGGCAATACATGTGTAAGCATTTAAAATATAGCAGTTATTCAATGTGTTAATAATGCTGATAATTCAGAGCAAAACTTTTGCACTTGCCTTAGTTTAATTTTAATGAAATATGTTATTAGACAAATTATTGTTGTCGATATTGATGTCATGCACATAAAAAACTGATTTCCTTAACTGAGACCCTCCAATTGATAATAATTTTCAATTAAAAAGCATCTGTGCTTTTGAATAACTATTTGCGTCCAATGATCAAATTTCGACAGTAATTAGTTTGAACGTTAGTGAGGTTCTTTTTCTCAAAGTATATTGAACATTGGTGTGCTCTAGCCACCGGAAGCTTAGCAGATGTAGTTCAGCTAACAAACTAATAACAAAAAGATGGTCCATGTTCACAACTAGACACAATAAATTCTTAATATGAACCAATTAATTATTACTAACCATGGGAGCCCATGAGGTGGGGGTGGGGGACAAAGAGCTGCCTGATATCGTTTAACAAACAGAGAAGAAAAAGGTACAAAACTGTTTTGGTTTTTGCCTATTTAAATATGTAGATAGCCCATTAGCATTGTTACAGGTAAGAACTGAAATAAATACAAAATAAATGACTAAACTTCAATAAATATAGCTTTAATTTTTTTCACTACAATATAGCTTCAACAGGAGTAAATTTAATATAGACTACTTTCGTAATCACAACACTTTAAGAATCATGGCTTATTAGTTAACCGATTTCATAAAAGGAGGAGATTTTCACTTTGAATTTATTTAATGTGTTATGTAATATACAGAATAATTCAAATTATCCTCATCATAGGGATTTCGGAAACTACAGGAGTTTAAATGCGGGCAAAATTGCGTAATTTGTGCTTGGAGATATGCCGTTTTTTTTAATTTAAATTTTCCAAATACTCAAAAAAATAGAAAATAGCAAATTATCAAAATTTTTCCTTATGGATGTCACATTAGGTCATATTGGAATTTACATTCTTATTTTATTGATATACAACTTGTTATAATTTGCTTTCTCAAAAAGCATAAATATCATGTTAGTTGGCCTTGATTCCTTTGAATAATTTTAATTTATAAACCTGACAGCCCATGCCAAACGAAATTAGAGTACATATAGTTTCAAACACAATGATTTTCACAAATTAAGAAATACGGATATGTTCATATGTATTTTGAATTACATTCAGCAAGGAACAGTATTTAAAATTTATTATGAACACTGAGTTGAGTTTGGTGCTTTTCGTAAACCTAAGATAAGCTATGAAGCAGAATGGAAGAACGTACTAGAAATAATTTATTGGCAGAGGTAAAACTAAATTTCATTAATTTATCATTTTTAGAAAAAGTAACATTTTCTTGCTATGATTTCTAGATAAATGCGATATTATATGAATGTTTAGAGCCTGGAATGAGATTCAAGAAATTGGTTTAAAATGTTACCAAATTCACATTTCCCAGAAACTATATACAGGTGATCCTGAAGAATGGTGTTTTGTAATTGGGTCTCAAATACAGATGATACTCCAGAATTTTGAAAACCTTTATTTGGAGTGATGAAAGCACGTTTTCAAACTGTGGAATCTTCAGTAGCAATAGTGAACATATTTGGAGTCAAAATTACCCTAGGTACTAGCTTTAGCATGACGGGGCCCTTCTACATAATACTAGTGCTGTTTGTGAGTATTTAGATCAAAGATTTCCACATAGGTGAATAGGAAATTCTGGGTCGGTAAGGTGGCCAGCAGGATCTAATTTGAAATTCGCTGTATTCGGTGTAGGTAAATAGAGTGTACTGATTTTTTCAGAATAATTTAGTGTTACTGGAGTTTTACTTTCGGGTAAACTAGATGTTTGTTAAAGGAAATTATAATATATCATTAATAGTTAATGGTATTCTGGCACAATTAAAGTGGATTGTACTCTGCCATATAGATTTAGCAGTATTTTTCTCAAACCAAGTATTTGTAATAAACTGCACAAGAGCAATTTGGAAACATGTCCGGAGAATTCGAAGTCTTTTTGGGTGAGCATTAACGAATCTTCATCAAACACTTTGTTTAACAAATTTTCATTGTGTGGTGACTTTCTTCCTTTTACATATTTGCCAACTTTTTCTCTTAGATCGTATGAATTCCAATACGAATGAATAATTTTCTCGAATTGTCTACTAAATGTTATTTGTGGCATATTCTTGATTACTTTTACAGCCTTTTATTTTAATTGTGGTATTATTCCCAAGAAAACATAAAATCAATTAATTTTCTCGAATTTATTGTTCAACAGAGAAATAACTGTTCTGGGTATATTTGGAATTTCGGTTCCAATAGTAAACTCAAGACCAATTTGCGGTCCTGCTACTAAATTTTACCAAATATTGTGTACTCCCAAAAACACATTAGGAACTTTATTCTGTTAAGGGTGAAATTTAATGAGATAATATAGAACACACCAAGAGGACATGGATATTGCGCGTAAGGAAATAAAAGACAGAAGACAGTTTGTTCTGGTAACACTGGATACTCAAAACACGGAAGTTTGGAAAAAGTTAGTCTTATTTTTTAAATGTTCTTACGCGACTAAAATGATTTTTTAAATTTATTTCTATGCTGACTTGTTAAGGACCGAATACTCATTGAAGGACAGATAACCATGATGATCACGAAACACATATCGATTATTTTTATTGACCACCAACATTTGTATTTCCTACTAATACAATTACTAGGTCTTTGTAATAATATCAGAACACATGCGATCACTGACAACAAAGGTGTACTAAATGTGGAGCAAATATTGACATAATACTTTCATATAGTTTAATATTCATTTAAAATGTAATGTAGAAAATCTTAATTAATAAACATTTGGAATATAGGGACACACAAACACACTGAGAAAATGATGGTTTCTAAATCAAAGGGATAATTCCCTTTCGAATGTAATTAATATCCTTTCGGAGTAACCTAAATATTAATATATTCCAAAATAAGGACTGTTTGATAATAAAGAGATCAATTGTAATTTTCAGTTAGATATGAATCTTGCAAAAACAAATATTAAATCCCCCCTTAATATTCATGCTGCATAAAACAATATAATATTCTCTGGCTTAACTCTTATGTTTCAGTAGAGTACAATGAAAAGCCTGTTCCCAAATCAGAATCAAATTCACGTGCCACACGAACCGATAAGGCTTGACATTTGTTTCCTGCTTTTACGATCTTTTTCGGTGGACGCCGGATGTGCCGTCATTTTAAAGGAAACCACAGCGATGGTATTTTACATATGCTTACGACAATTATAATTTTGCCAACTACTAAGGCGGAATTACGTAACAAACAGAATTCTAATGAGTTTAATTATTGCTCAGACTAATTGGGAACATTCTTCCAATGTGATGGGGGAACGTAACAGGATTATCTCTGTAACGTAGGAGGTCATTATTTTCGTTTGATTTTCGACATTTTATGGTGTGATAATTTCACTTTTTTGCTTCATTGTATTGCAGGTATGCACTTCTAATTACATGTAGGTCTGTTTCGAAAATGTTTTAATATGAAGATATTGTCTTGAAAAGTCTTAGGTTGATGTTTATTTTTTAAGATTGATACATGTTGAGTGTTTGAACCATAACCAAAATTGAAGTAATAGTAAACATAAACATACCGTTTTGCTTTTTCGACCTTTTAGGTCCGTTTCTCCTATTTGGCGGCATAGTTGACTAAATATTATCCTTTGCAATAAATAAACATATAAATATCACAATACTGATGCAAATTATTGTCGAAACTGTCACTTTACAAACTACGTAATATCACAGAATTTATTTTGTACCGATTAGAAATACAAATCAGTTCCCTTCACATTTATCAGGGAAGATTGATTAAATCTCCAACAATAACATCTGCACTCTTCCCGCCTGTTTCAAAACATTTTTATTGCTGTTATCGATAACCATATCATCCAAAGTCGACTTCATAAGCGGTGAATGCATGTAGGCGTAGTACTCCAAGTGCATCGTCATTCATTTGAGTTTTCACCTACGACAGACACCGAACAACGTGCGCTCCAAAGCAGTGAAGGATGTCAGAGAGGACACAACTGAACTCATACAGTCCACACGAGAATCGAAAACGACTATCGCAGCGAATGCGCCAAACCACAAGTAAAACGAACGTACTCCCTCACTCAACAAACTGCTACGTACGACTAACTTGCCCGTGAGCAGATTACAGGTTGTTATAGCAGCGGCTGTGAAAAAACAAGCGAGCAGCAGCATTTGAGTCAGACACTTTAGCAGGGTGGGGACACCGTCGATCTCTATTGTTACAACGCACACCGGGATGCTGGGCGGTCGAATGCCGGTCAACGACGATTTTTCTGTCGGCCTGTACGAGGAGGTGTGAAAATATTTTCCGAAAAGGTAGATGTAATGGTTGTGGGATGTCGATAAACTCTTTTCGAGTATCCACCAACGTAACGCAGGTGTAAATGTCTAATTGTGAACATCTGTTTTCTAATTGGATTTTGGGAAAATTAGCATTTCGAGTTCTTCAGTTTCCTATAATGGAAATTCAATCTAGAGGAAAGCTAAATAAGCAACACAGAAAAAATTAAGTAATCTTCAGTAAACACCTACAAAACTTCCTACATATGTGGAAACGAAAAGCTTTAGTGATCTGTTCAAAATATGAACTTAACATAACATCTTCACATGGTGTTGTTCAAGCATTAATCATACAATTTCAACTTGGAAGGGTTGAGTACGTACATAAAAGAAATATCGAACTTCTGAAAAAAAGAGATGTAACCTAACGAAATAACAGTGTGATAGTAATTTTTATCTATTTAAAGAGCTAAATAGCATATAAAACTGAGCCACTCGACCAATGAAGTAATGATTTTCCAATTCAAGGAATACCAGCGAAAAATAATCCTAGATCTCAATCATTACATCTCGTATCTACATACAATACCAGGAATGTTTACGAGAAAAGGTCAAAATATGAATTATACCTTACTTCTCTAGTTATCTCCCTGTCCCTACTCCCTGTTGCTCTTTCATCGGGTCATTCTTAGTAATGGATATAAATTTCAGGAGAATTAAAATAATTGCCACCAGTTTGTTACAATTCTAGTATTAATTTTAATGTGTAATTTAGTTCTTAATTGAAATATAACTACAACAGAACATGACCCGTCAGTTAATTTTTAATTAAAATATGAAATTTGTTGACTAATTTAGACCTATTTCACCTATTTAATACTCTGACTATATAACGATGTCACTTTAATTACAGCAGTTTAAATTATGGGAACATTATTTAGGTAGATATTTTTAAACAGCATAGCATCTCCAGACTATTCTTCAAAATAGCTGTTACATATTAAAAAAGTGTCAGTCAAAATGTATTAAATTGGGGTGGCGCTGATGTAGAAAGCAGCCAAAGTTTTTGCCTACACCAACGTCATTCTATTCACTTCTTGAACTTGTTATTTAAAACTTTCATCTGGACACTTTTTCAATTTAATCCCCATATGAGTTGGTCATCTTTGTTTCTACCATCCATAAAGTTCGTAACGTTGCCTTTTTTTGTGGTATTCTGATTTCCTATGTGTGTCAAGTACTAATTTAAAATATCGCAAATAGAAAATTGGAATATTTATTAGAACGAAAAGCAAATTTTTTATTGGAATTGTCAATTAATTGGATATTATATTTGTTTGTTTACTATAATTTATTGATTTTCTATAAACGAAAAGACTGTTAATAATTAACCTTGCCGTAGTTTCGTACACAGAGAACTGAAAGTGGACCGTCGTAAGTGTCATGTAGGTCACAACGAAGTTACTAATATACTCGTCTATTTTCACATGTGTTAAGTTGGGCCTCCGTTAAGAAGATTCAGCTTCAAAAATTTTAATAATATATAAAAAATTCTAGGAATACTAATGATTAATCAATAGCACTAGTAGTAGTAGGAAACATATATGTTATGAAAACTAATAATAAAAATTGCAGTGAGTTAAAAATAAACATATAGTAATGCAAATATAAGACATTAAAAACAATCCTAATATGCAATTGGTAATCTTTACAGGGCTGTAAAAAGGAATAGAAATTTGGGTTTATTGCATTGAAACTATGCTAAAAATGGGCAGAGATACTACAAATTGTAATATCATAAATTAGCTTTTTGCCAACAACCTGCATAACAATACCTAAACTTGAGCTTGCACGTTAAAAAAAGGATAAAATATTGGATAAACAGAATCTAACTAAATCTGTAACTCCTAGGTATTTCAAATACTATAAAAACAAATATCCTAAATAACCTTTAGCTAATAACTCGTTAAGTAACAAAACGCATGTAAGGTGCAACACGGGTATAACGTAAAGTACTGTGCAAATCTTAATAAAAGTTTCAAACTTACTTCATTGCAAATACAACTATAGATTTTTTGTGAAATAAGTTGACATTTTAAGATATTATAATATTATTTTTTTAAAAAACCATAACAAATTTTAAGTAGGTACCTACATTATCACTTCTGCAAGAACGTAGTTACGTATATAATTTACCCATATAAATTAAGTTTTTGTCAATCAATATGTAAACGCTATGCCATTCACCCATATGTGAACAACAACACACGAATTAATTTAACAAATTTGAGAGGTACTTATCACAATAAAATTAAAATATATTATATTAACGAATAAAATGATGCTGTAAAATTACTGTTAACGATATAAAAACTCCCATAACAACAAAATGACAATTTCAGACCTGCTCTAAAAATTTATTATCGAAAAATCTAGTTGACGACCCTGCAGTTAACTTACAATTTAGTCAAATGTGGTTTTTTAATTTTATAGAAGAAAAAAAAACACCAAAAATTGATCACGTGTGAATTAGAAGGTTTATTATGATCCAGATAAATTATAATGATGTTCTTTTAATTTTGTAGTTAAACCCTCAGATTTCCGATGGAGTATGCGCCTATGTTTAATCATAATTCAACAATTAATAGTTCTGAACGACATCATACCTCCTTGATTTTCAATGAAAAGTAACCTCCTAAATTCTCCATATAATAAAACTATTTCAAACCTACCATGTGAAACAGAAACACAAACACAGGTTGTAACATAATGCAGATATGGTGGCAGGTGACAGTGTTAGTGAATACGAACTAAGAAGTCTTAACAATTATATATCTATCTTATACAGGGTGGGCCAATAGTGCGTGGGCGTAATATTGTGGCTATAATAATATTTTCACCGGAATTCCGACATTTAAATGAAATTTTTTAAAATGGAACACCCTATATATTATTACATCTTTGGATTTCTGTGCCAATCTTACTAAGACTTTATTTACAGGAAAAATCGTACACAATAACATAGTTACTATCAGGTCACACACCACAACAAAATCTTAGATTTAATATTAAAATGAAACTCTTGGATGTCGGAATTCATTTCGCAATAAAATAAGTAATTTCAGTTATATGTACTATATACATAAATAATTATTCCAGAACTCAATCAGTTGAGGGGAGCGCAATTGATGAAGGTTCTCCACTAGAAACAACATATTGTCTTGCGTTCAATGGACTGAAAAATCTCGAACAGTTAGTATTTTTTTAAGACAAAACATCAAAATATTACACGCAAAACAAGTAACATAAGTTTCTACAGTGCACGACTTACCACACAATGTTTACTTACGCTCGATTCGAACAAAAGCAGTTTAAATAATGTTTCTATATTTTCTGTTTAATTAACTCTGTTGTTTAAATAGAACTGGCTTAAACATCTTTTCCTTCTATGGGAATGCTAGATAATTTCTTTCAATTTCTGTTGATTAATTTGTTTCTTTTTTGCAAATAAATGATTAAATACGCAATCAATGCTTGGATCAGTTGACAACTTTGAACATTTTTTTCTCACAAACTTCGTCATTATAATGATAAATCCTTCCAAAATAACTGCACTGCATTACGTTACACCCTGTATAATGATTAGTATTGTATGTTCTGGGTCATCTTTTGTGGATTTTATTTACAAGTTTGAAAGTTACGGTGAGTGCGTTTGTTGAGGATAAATGGGCTTGTTCCCAATTAGGAAACATGTATTATTAGTACAATATATGTACTTTGAAATAACTTTTATTTGATTTTGCACAATCAGGGCATTATTTATTCACTTTCAGATAAGTGTAAAATAATCTTGAGAAAATAAAAATGCGTAATATGACTTACACAATTTATATGTACCTAATTCTTTAGATAAAAAAAGGCAGTCACAATAGCATTTCTAAGAAGCAAATTGTAAACACAACGTTGTTTTTAATGTAATAAAAAATATATTAACTATCTCAAGTGCTTATTTGAAAAAGTGTAATTTCAGATTCAATATAACCTATATACGTAATAGAAAAATTTTTTCAAGGTTTGTACAGAATTCATAAATTTGACAAAAATTTAAATTAAACAATTATGAGAATTTGTCGCTTCCTTCTTGTACTTTTTATCAGTTTTCTTCGTAGTTTTGCTACTATTTACATTCACTGTTTGTTTAGTTGTTGGTGATGGTAAATTGTAGTTGTAATACTATTACCAAGTATCTCATCACTTTATTTGTCTTTCTATAATTGAATTCGTTTATGCTCTATCTTAAACCAAAGTCGTTGCTGTAATTATATCATATTGGCTACCTTTTAAATGCTATTTCATATATTTTCGTTTTAAAACCGAGTAACTCAAAAATCTACTCTTCAGAAGGTATTAATCAAAAAGACCTCAGTTTCGAAACTTTCTGTTGAGCTTTAATTTCATGCATCTCTTTCAACATTTTATTTCTATGCAGACAATATTATAATTTTCCCCCTTTATTAATTAGTATCATTACTGAATATAGAGGTTCAGTTGTTACTGACATAGAGAAGGACCACCAAATGACAAAGTGAAACATTAATGCTAGGGTAGGGGGTAAAAATGTAAATATCTGAGCTAAAAAAAGTGATACTAGAGTTTTTAGAATGACCGAAGACAGTATAAACAAGTACGAAAAACATCACCAGAAGGGTTAGCTCAGGTCATTTACGGAGGAAAAACACTTTTGATTACAAAGTTAATAGTAGAAGAAATCCAACATCAATGTGTTCTAATGATAAAACATGACTAGTTGACATAAAATTCAACATTTTTATCGATGCGTTTTTGTTTTTGTTACTATTTTGGTAACAATTTAGTTTTTTACCTTTTACACAAAATCCACCTATGGAACCTGTTTGCTACTATGGGCAATGTTGAAGAGAAATAAAAAACCTTCAAAATGAGATACTATACGCTCAATTTTGTTAATTGGTTTCTTAGATAATGAATTTTTTATCCGAAATAAATAATCGCATAAATATTTTTTTATTTAATAGCTGAAATATTTTTATTAACTGAAAGGGTAGACATTCTCATACCCAATTCATGTTTTAAAAATAAATACTGTAGCCCCGGTGGTTTTTGCAAAATTTCCGTCAATCCTATGGAAGACATATGTTTTGAAAGGCCATATTACCTCACCGGATGATCTTACCATTATGAAGAAACCACCGATGGAAGTAGAAGAGTTGATCTCGAGACCTCTCATCTCACTTTTTTTAAATTTAAAGTATAAATACATATAAATACTGAAAATATTTGGCCATTCTCTATAATTTTTGTGGACAAGTCCATTCGAAAAAGGGGTGGTACATGTGTAACTACATCCTTATAATAAATAATCTTGATACAAATTTTTAATTTTAAGCATACACACCTATTTATATTTCTAGCATAATATGGATTTATGTAATAAATTTAGCAAAATGGACTCCTTAAACTCTATTTAGATAGACACTGATGATAATGAGCAATAATTTTTAATATGGAAAAGATATACCTACTTATTTTAAATTAAAAAAAAGGAAATTTGCCTTCTCCATTCACTGATTTTTTAAAACATAAGTAAATAATAATACGTTACTTTGTTTACACTTTCAGTACATTGTATATTTTACTATTATATAGAAATAAAACGCTGATACAAATTGATAATCGTTAATAATAGAAAAAAAAGTATTCTTCAATTAGCTAACGACGCAATTTTTATGTTGTTCAATTCAGATTCCTGTTAAGAAATTTTTATTAATAAATACTAATTAATGACAAGCCAAATTATCATAGATATATATGTTTTGATCTTTTATTGAAAGATATACAAATGGAAAAATCGCTTGCAACAGCATTCGCATTTTGCATATTATGATTGCTCCGTCATTTTCATTTGTGGTTAAATGGAGTTTAGGTATTCTATTTTGCTAAATTTATTACATAAATCCATATTATCCAAGAAATATAAATATGTGTCTGCTTAAAATAAAAAAATTGCATAAATATTATTTATTATAAGGATGTAGTTACACAGGTACCACCCCTTAGCAATTTTTCGACTGGGCTCGTCTAGAAACATTATAGAGAATTGCCATTTTTTGTCAGTATTTATATGTATTTATACTTTAAAATTTGAAATAGCGAGACCAACTCGGTGGTTTTTTCATAATGATCCGGTGAGGTAATATTAAAAAAACATGTCTTCCATAGGACTGACTGAAATTTTGCAAAAACTACTGGGGCTACAGTATTTATTTTTAGGACATGAATTGGGTATCAGAGGATCTATCGCTTCAGTTAATAAGAATGTTTTAGCTATAAAATAAAAAAAAACAAATAAGGGATTATTTATTTTTTGGAATTTTGGATAAAGATTCCTTTATCTAAGAAACCAATTAACGAAGTTGAGCTTATAGTAGCTCATTTTGTAGGTTTTTCATTTCTCTTCAACATTGTCCATAGTAGCAAACACGGTTCCATAGGTGGCTTTTGTGTAAAAGGTAAAAAACTAAATTGTTAGCAATTTTTTGAGGTTTTTTTTGTAAAAAAACAAAAACGCATCGATAAAAAATGTTGAATTTTATGGCAATTAGTCATGTTTTATCATTAGTACACATTGATGTTGGATTTCTGCTACTATTAATTTTGTCACGTATTTTCGTAAATGAGTTGGGCTAAGGTAGTTTAAAGATAAAACGCCCTAAAAGGCAATAGTAATGCAAAATATCTTGCAATATGTAGATCACTGATTGCAATTCTGGCATTTTGTATACTTAATCTATAATTCAAAATTAAATTACATACTAAACGCCAGAAGGCTAGGTAGAAGAATAAAAGGGATAATCGCAAAGTTAGCTTTGGGACCTCACTTTTTTGTATTTTATATCAAATGCACTTTTGCCGATTTGTTTGGGGTTGTTGCAATACATTATTGGTCAACTGATATAGATTTTTAGATATTTTCGATTTGGAGTTTATGATTCTCGTGCTGGTTTTCTGTATTTAATTAAATAATTTGTGCTCCGAATTTTCACTTATAACTTTTGTTGGTTTCTTTTCAGTCTCTCTTCATATTTCTGTTTTTACTCGAGTTTGATATAGATAATTTTCGTTGGTTATGAGTCTTCAGATTTAGTCTTTTCATAAACATGCTTGTTTCGTGCCATTTCAACCCCAGGATCTGCTATTTCCAATTTTAGTTTCATCTTTGATTACTCTTTTCAACTTTTTGGTTGAGTTGTTGTTTGTACGTATGTTTGTATTATTATTATTATTTATTTATTAATAGCTTTAGCTAACATAAATACAACTTTATACAATTTATACATCTACTCGTATATATATTCAATCTCCCTAATTAGTTTATATCAATATAATGTTACAGTGTTAAAAGTATTTTATTTTATATGACTAAAACAAAGTTTTTTAAAATCACTTAATTTATTACATTTTTTTACGTCGTATAGTCCTGACTTGTCACTAAATGACTTCTTTTTATTCCCGTACGTAAAAAAACAAACTGAAAGGTCAACATTTTTTGACACCTGAAGAAGCGGTTGCTGCGTTCAGAATGCGTTTTGGACATACCTCAATCAGAGTGGAAAAAGTGCTTCGACAATTGGTTCAAACGCATGCAAAAGTGTATAGATCTTCATGGGGAATATTTTGAAAGACAATAAAGCGATTTTCGATGATTAATATTTGTTTTTGTTCTCTAATCCCGAAATATAATAGGCAGCCCTCGTATGAGCATATCTATTAGTGTTCAATATTATACGTCTTTTTTGCATAATATCAATATCAGAGTTTTTTAATAGAAATAAAATCGTTGGACAAAAATTAAAATAAGGCATTATTATGGTCTTATACACTAAGAGTTTGGACCATTCACTTAACGTTGATCTCATCTTTCCTAGAGCATTCACTTTCTTGGCTATTTTACTTGTGATATGTAATGCATGGTTCGCGAATGTTAAATAATCATGACACCCAAATATTTCCATTCACTCATTTGTTCTATTCTCACCCTGTGGGACACCATTTATTGTTTCTTTCAGTGTAGATTCGTTGTTGTATCTTGTTTTTTGACTTCTTTCAAATAAGTAGCTTGTAATCCATTTCAGTGCTTTCTCATGTATTCCATATTTTTCTAATTTTAAGACTAACAAGTCTCTATTGACAGTTTCAAATGCTCTTCGAAAATCAAGAAACAGTGCGCCGATTATTAGGTTTGAGCTAAGTGAATTTTTCCATTGCGCCATTACTGACTGTAAGGCTGTCTCACATGAGTTGTTCTCTCTGAATCCTACTTGAAAACAATTTAACATTTTATTCTCTGCTATATATTCCACGATTTGATTATTGATGACTATTTCTAATGGTTTTTCATAACTGGGCACTATATTTATTGGACGAAAGTTATTGCATAAATTTTGAAATGGATTTTTTCTTTTCTATGAGTATTATTGTTGAGGTTTTCCAGTTCTCAGGGAATTGTTCGATACTTGTATTAATGACTTGCAAAAAATGATTATCTATAGCCTGAAATGATGTTTTTAGTATCTCTATGTTTATCCCATCTACACTACTTTTTTTATTCTTCATATCTTTTACAATTTGTTTTGTTATACTGCTTACAAAAAAGTTATTAAATTGTTCTGCTATTGTATTATTGTCTGTTTCAAGGTCATTCTTGAATATTATTCCGTTTTTATTTTCATTTTTTTATGCTTCCCTTTACAAGGTGTTTTACAGTTTTCCACATTTCTTTTGAGTCATTTTTTACTTCATCTATCTTTTTGATATAATATGCTAACTTTTGATTTCTAATCATTGAGGTTACTGAATTTCTTTTTTGTTTAAATATTTGCCAATCCTGGTTTAATTTAGTTAGTGTAGCTTTTCTGTACAGTGTGTCTCTTTCTGTTATTTCTGAACCAATTTTTTCTGTCCACCATTTTTTGTTTCCCCATTTCTTTTGTATTTGTTATTTCTTTTAAAGGGGAATGTATATTCAAAGTTTCTTGAATGTTTGATATTAATCTATCAGATAGTGTGTCGATATCTACGCTATTATTGTCCCATTCTTTTCCTATTAAATCCATTTGATACTTAGTTTCCTCAAATTTAGAAAGGTCTCTTATGGTTTTCTTTTCCCTTTTTCATTTTTGTTTTTTCTGTAGGTCTATTGTTATAATAGAATGACCTGTAATTTTGGGTGTTAAATGTACATCATAGTTTATATTCTTCAAATCAGTGATTAGTAGTTTTATAATTGTTCCTCCTTGTTGTGTTATTCTTGTAAACTTCTTTATATGTTGATATGCCCCTACACTTTCTAAAACGTTACTAAGTTTCCTTGAATAAAATGTATTTATTGCCATATTTACATTAAAATCTCCAACAAGTTTCCCTCTTGGGATAATTCATTTTGAAGGATTTCATTTTGGAGAATGGTACAGACATAAAATCTTATATTTAACATTATCTATATTAGCCTCTATACCTATTAACCATAATTTTGTATCCATTATGATTTTAAGTATTTCTTTAGATTTAATTTCTTTCCTCATATAAATTATACTTCCTCCGGTGTGTCTACTTTTAGAGTCTGCTCTGTATTGATTATATCCTTATATATACAAATCATTTTCTGAAAAATCTTCAGTTATATGAGTTTCTGATAAACATATGACTAAAGGTTTCCAATGATGTACTAACCAGATTAATTCTGTTTTATGGGCTGTAACACTTTGTATATTTAAGTATAAGAGTTGTGACGATAGTTGCTATATATGTGGATTATAAATATCAGGATATTGTCGTTTTCTTTGTATTTGATTAAAAATTCTTTTATAACATTCACAATTTTTGTCATATGCGGCGTGCCTATATTCAATGTTCTCTATGCCCAAATTTTTTTATGCATTTTTGCAGTTAATACATTCCTTTGTTAGTGCAGTACAGTCATTGCTTTTGTGTTCTCCTGTACAATTTGGGCATGTTTCTTTTTCGCTCTTTTACTCCTTTGCTATGTGACCAAATTTCCAGCATTTATTACATTGAATTATATTTAGATGATCCATAAAATAAAAACTTTTCCATCCTATACTAATCATTTCCCTAGATTTTAACTATATATAGGTTTGATGGTCTAATTCTAATATTACATTTATTCTAGGGGCTTTTTCTTCTTTCTTAACTTCGGATTTATATATCAGTTTCATCATCCTTCTCTTGTCTTCTGTATTTACTTTGTTTTGCTTAATGATTTTTTCTATAAATACATCTGTATCATTTAAATCATCTTTGTTTATATTAAAAATCTTTATTCTTGGATTCTTTTTTTCCGGTTCTGAAATTTCATAATCCTGACCCATCTGTTCTTTTTCCTCACTTTGATAACTTATAGCAACTTTCAACTGAACGCTGTTTAACATGCAACTCTAGTAGACTTTATTAAAAAAATCTTAATAACCCAATTTCAATGGTTGCTTAGTTTTCTAAAAATTCACAAAATTCTCAGAACATCTCACTCTTATATGTTATTATTTAATATTTTGTTATAAAATTTTGACTCATTAAATTTAATAGCCATTCCTGCATATTGGAAAAAAGTCGTTTGACAATAAGTTAATAAATATTGTAAGCAACTAAGTCACATTGTATATGCTTGTCCACTTATTTATTATAAATTCTGCTTCTTCTCATCAGATGCGTAATGAGACCGCTTTTCTTCGTCTTTTTGGTACTTGAATTATGTGTCATTTGGTTTTATTTAATTGAAGTTATTTTGTGCGATATTTTATAGGCTCGACATCACAGTTTTATTGTTTTTGGTAGGATTTTCATTGAGGATAATTTGTAATTGTATTTTGGTTCGATTTGCGGTTTTGAAAGTTTGGCTATTCATTTTTAATTGAAAGTGTATTATGAAGGTATCCTTCTGACCTTATTTACTAACCCATTAGATTACCTGGAACAAAAATTGCAATTAAATTCTAATAAGTCTTAGATTACTATACCTAGAAAACAACATGTAGATATTATGTATTATAACAATAATTTTCATAATTAGTTTGCTACTAACTTAACATAAGAATTATAAAAATGTATTTTGGCTTTCAATATTCGATGTGAATTAACTTTTGTACCTTAACTTTTTCCGATTTAATGAATTTTATTATCTGTTAATAATACAAAGCTAGTTACGCTGGTGCTCAGGAGAGATATGGTGGGGCGGTAAAATCAAAATTTATTATAAAATAACAAGAATGAATTTGTTCCAAGTAATTTTTTTAAGTATAGTTTTTGCCGAAAATTGCCTTATTATGTCACTTATCATCTCTTTAATTTGTTTGAAGTTCAACTTAATAAACACGACTTTAAAGTTATCAAGCATAGTTTTAATAAACTGTTGATAATTCTCAATATTGTTGATTCCGAGAAAACCATGAACTAAACCTTTAAATCTGTTCCAGACTTGTCACTTATGGACTATTATTTTCGTTACTTGTTACCTGACCTATACCTTCATCAATATATTCTTATTCTTAAACTCAAAAATCGGTTGGCATTTTGTACATTATGTTTTCATCACTCAGACTTGGTCTGCTTGGTCCAAGGGTTTTACACTGCGTCTGTTTGACTCTTCGATAGGCTATTTATATAGTTACGTCCTGGTGTTCAGTTGCTTATTAACAATTTAAACTTGCAGTTTACTCCACATTACAACTCACTGATTTTAACATGAAATCGCTGTCATCAATGTTACTAGAAACCAACTGGTAATCTTCTGGGCGAAGACATACAGAAAAATATTTGCTATGAGGTACTGGGGCGCACGTTAAAAGAAGATTTTCCGAAGAATTTGGCAATTGTGCATCCTACATTTTCTGGGCGTGGTAAACTTCATTTCAATCGTTTCCTATTCGGTATTACGATATTTTCCAAAAAATACGTAATATTCTGTCTGTTTCCTCCAAAAATAATTTTGCGTTTAGTCCATGAGAAATCTGGGCACATTTTTTTTATGTTAACTTCAGCTTGGAAAATAAATAAATAAAAGTAAGTTTCCTAGGCTTCACAATTCTTTGGCAAAGGTTTTTGTTTATCATTTTAATGAATTCACCGCAATAGTCACAATGGAACATAAGATGGGCTACAAGGACTGCAAGGTTAATAAAAATTTACTTAGTTGGCTTTATTGTTAAGGAAACTACTCCATAAATATGCACTAAAAATGCATAATACATTTTAGGTATGGATAGGTAGGGAATGACAATTAACGTAACGAATTTAAATGTGCGATTTCAAGGCCACTTATATCTATGTAAAACAGCTTACAATTCTAATTGTACTACATGGTCTTACAATATATGTTATGCAAACCGACCTGAAGAGGGCAGATGTGACTCTGCCGAAACGTCATTTTACCATCGATCCCGGCAGGGATATATATATACAGGGTGTCCCATGGTTCTGGTCTCGGATGATTGCGCAGTTATGATAGAAGATAGAATTTTCAAAATTTAGGGGTATAACTTCTCTATTGGGATCTATCCAGCTAAAATATTTTCAAGCATGTACCACTTCCGGTTATAGCGGAAGTTGATACCAACTTGCTTATTTCAAATGGAACACCCTATAAATTATTGTATTTCTGAATTCTGCGAGTAATTTTAATACTAATTCATGTATAATACCCTATACTTAAATTCAGCACTTTTCGAGTTATTCCAAAATGTTTTTTGAAATTCACATTTTAAGGCCTTCAGATAATTGCAAATTATACAACAACGAAGAGGAATTTAGGAAAACCATTCGTTGAGAGGGTAGAATAAACTTAGTGCTTCCAAAATCTGTGAAAAAAGTATGGAAATTATCTACAGAGTGTGTACAAAAAAAACCCGAAAATTGAAATTCAAATTCTGGAAAAACTCAATTTTTTCAAATGGAAACCACTATTTTTTATATCATAATCAGATTGAGCATCGAAAATAAGAGGTACTTTGTGAATAACTACCTATACGAAATTCTGATAGTTTTCGACTTATTAAAAAAAAAAATAAAACATTTTCAGCATCTTTAATAAAAAGTAAGCTTAAGTACATAAGTTGGCCATGACGGTTGCTAAGGACTCTACGAAAATGCCATTTTAACAAATGTTCGAAATTCTTTTAATAAATCAATTTCATATTTTATTTAATAGTTCGTAAATAATGGTTGCAAATGCATTTCTTATTCTTAGCCTCATATGTGAAAATTAACCAAAGGATTGATTCTCTGTTGCGATGTTAAAGAGTGCTATGGAATCATGACAAATGTCAAATATTACTAGTTAAATTATTATTATGTTATAATCATTTCAGTATATTCTAACGTCAGTTCAGAATCTTTATATAAATAATTATCCTTAAACAAAGTGAATTTTACGAAAGAAGAAATGGTGGACATGATATTTGCATTAGGTGAATGTTAACGTAATAGCGTCAAGAGTGTATTTATTGTGTATTTATTACAGGCAATATCCAGATCGAAGGCATCCAACTGAAAAGGCATTTACAAAACTTTATGAAAGATTTGTTGATTCTGGAAATGTTTCTTATGGTAAACGTAATGTTCCAAATAGAGTAACTACTGAAGAAAACGCATTTATGATAATGCAATATGTGATAGAAAATCCACTATGTAGCATTAGAACTATAAGTAACCAATTAGCTATTAGTAAAAGTGCCGTTCATAAGGTTATAAAGAGGTACAAGTTTCACCCCTATAAAATACAAATGCACCAAGAATTGCTTGATACAGATTATGAAAAAAGAGAAGAATTTTGTAATTGGTTTAGATTTAAAATGCAGACTGAAGCTGACTTTTCAACATATGTTTTGTTTTGAGACGAAGCCACCTTCCATAAAAATGGCTTTGTAAATAGACACAATTTCATTACTATTGTGATGAAAACCCGAAAGGTTTTAAAACAACATCTCAGACTAAATGGTCCTTAAACGTGTGGGCTGGTATTGTTGGGGGTACCGTTATTGGACCTTTCTTTTTTGATGGGACAATGAATGGAGCCAAATTCGTTGATTTCTTAAGAAACCAATTACAGCCGTTATTAGAAGACATTCCATTAAACATAAGAAGTAAAATGTGGCTTCAACTAGACGGCTCTTCAATTCATTATGACAGAAGAGTTCGGCGATATTTAAATAGAAAGTTTAGTGATTGTTGGATTGGACGAAACGGATCAGTTGCTTGGCCTCCACGTTCACCTTGTTTAACCCCAATGGATTTTTTTCTCTGGGGTTACATAAAAGATATTGTGTATAAAGAGGAAGTAACGAGTAAAGAGAATATGAAAGAAAGAATAAGAAATGCATTTGCAATAATTGCACCAGAACTATTAAATAAAGTTCGTAATTCATTTATTAAAAGAATAAATAAGTGCTTAGAAGTGAACGGTCGGCATTTCGAACATTTGTTAAAATGACATTTTCGTAGAGTCCTTAGCAACCGTCATGGCCAACTTATGTACTTAAGCTTATTATACATATTATTATACATGAATTAGTATTAAAATTACTCGTAGAATTCAGAAATACAATAATTTACAGGGTGTTCCATTTGAAATAAGCAAGTTGGTATCAACTTCCGCTATAACCGGAAGTGGTACATGCTTGAAAATATTTTAGCTGGATAGATCCCACTCGAGAAGTTATACCCCTAAATTTTGAAAATTCTATCTTCTATCATAACTGCGCAATCATCCGAAACCAGAACCATGGGACACCCTGTATATATATATATATATATATATATATATATATATATATACATATATATACATATATTTGTTTTTAAGTTTTCGCGGGCACTAAATGTTTTAGGTGGTTTCCGGGAATTCATCCGCCTAGTTGGTAACTGATCCCTGCCGGGATCGATGGTAAAATGACGAGGTTTCGGCAGAGTCACATCTGCCCTCTTCAGGTCGGTTCGCATAATTCTCGTAGCCTTCTGCTTTCGCTTCTAGTTAGTTAGTTAGCAGATGTGACTCTGCCGAAACGTCGTCATTTTACCATCGATCCCGGCAGGGATCAGTTATCAACTAATCAACTACGCGGATGAATGCTTTGGAGCCATTCTCAAGCGATAAAGATGAAAATTAAAATTAGAGATATACAGAGTCTAGATCGAACTCAGGGTATCAATCTGCCTCCTTCCTAAGTAACATTAGAATACTAATAAGAGTATCACAGTCTAGACCTAACTCAGGTCATAATATGCCAACTCCGCAAGCCTCACTAAACAACAAATTTATTAGATCGAACTGGGGGTTTCAATCTGCCTACTCTTGAAGTCTCACTAAATATGGTTTAGTCAGTTGACAAAGAAAGGGAAGTCTCAAAGCTTTTAAGTGACATTATTGATAACAGATCAAAATAAACAATATTAATATTCTCAACGGATTAAATCAAATGAAGTGATTTTTTTTGGAACATCGAGAATGGATGATTTTTTTGTGGGAATGGGTCTACACAATATCTATAATAAGCGTATCTACAGGGTGTAAACAGTATGAAATATTTTGAGGCATAACAGTTCAGGTGAAAATACATCAAAAACCCGAAAAACATTTTTTCAAAAAAGCTATAATTTGGTTAAAAAATACTAATAATAAAACATTACCAAAACTCTTTTTTGATAATCAACAATTAATTGAAAGTAAAGACGAAACTGATTGAGCCATATGGCAACATCGCGATAACTCATATATGTTCACTGGTCATTCCAACGAATGTAACGTGGCTATTACTACTTTTTGTAGTGCTTGTTTCGTTTACATTCTAAAGGCTAGTTTGTAAGTGTAGTTTTCGTGACGTGGATCAATTCGTGCACTTTAGTGTAATTTTTCTATTGACAATAATAACTTCGAAGTTTATTTATTAGGTAAGTACTAGATTTGTCTAGCAGAAACATTTGAAATTAACTACAATGTTTCTGAATAATTCAGCGTCTAAAATAGACCATTTTGCATTACATTGTATCGAGTTCTTTCTAAGTAATATATAAATATTTTATTATTCTTCATAATTTCGGGAATATTTCTTCCAAAAATTAATGGTTATTAAGAAATCTATTTCAGAAATACCTATGTCACAAAAGCTTTAATTACCTAAACATTGTCTACAAAACAATTTTAATTACTGAATAATAATTATAAATGTTTATTTTTTCTTAGAAGACGTTATTTATGGACTGACAGGACCCGATGTTGCCGCATTGGCCATAATTTATATAAAATGTATTTTGGATTTTCTTTTTATTACGGCCTATAGACCATAATAGTATAATAGTAGTATTGTTTGATTATATATACTATCTCCACCTAAAACATATGCACTCAAACTCTTTACACTCTGTATTGGTGTCATGCCAAAAAGTTGTGGGAAATTATTTATAAACAATTTGGGGGTTAATAGTTGACATTTTTTTCAGTTTTTCTTCTATAACTTAGTTGCTGCAAAAAAAATCATAACAAAAGTTAGTTAGAAAAACATTTTCTAAAACGTTAATGCCATTAGATAGTATACTTTTTTATGGATCTTCTCAAAACGTGAGACTTTTTAGAAGACTTGTGAATTTTTCAAAATCAAAATTTGTTACAGAAAATTCTGAAAGGACAGTTTCTCTAAAGTAGTTAATCCTCCCGAAATAGGTCTGTGTCTGTGCACTCCCAGGCAGTCTGCGAAATAAATTTTCTTTTAGAGAATTACACTTACCACGTAACTGAGATTTGTTTACACCGTTTTTATTTGTGAAATTGAAAAAAAAACTGAAATATTATAATAATATATGCACAAACAATTTCAAACATTTGCAACTGTTATTTCAAATTTGGTAGCTATTGCAATTTTAATTTGTTAAACGGACAATTAATTGTTGCTTTCGTAATTCATCGATATAGATCTACTTAGGAGAAGAATTCCTACTATAAAAAACTTACTATATTTCGATTCAAATAAATCTTCAGCATCAAAAAAACACAACTTTCTGAGATGGCGTACATAGAAAAAGTATAATACATATTATCTAGAACCCATTTCTACAAGGCTATTCTCCATTTCGGACTATTTAGACCGTTGAGGCTGTGAAAAAAAGCTGGGTATGAACAAGCGCAAAGAGAAAGAATTCTAGCACTGTTTGGAACAATGAAAACCTCATATGGATATAAGAACAGTGTATATTGCAAAGTATTGCAACGTGTAAAAAATCTTCTTGGGCAATCTTACGATTTGTTGATGGAGATATAATTTCTCTTTTGAGTATTATTTTGTCTGTAGACATTTACGCATGTTTGGTTCATTTGAGTAGGGAGATTTCCAGACTCGTAGAACGCAAACGGGGAAGACAGTCTTCTTTTCGCCTTGAAACGGCGTGAATGCATGGGTCTTGCGTTTGCAGATTAAGAGGCAATTGAAATGGCGTTCCTTGAAGTTGGCGTATGAAAATTTTCTGTGGTCAGAAGACGAGGGCCGAATGGCATTTTTCGATGGCGAAGATTGTGTTTATAAAGAGACGATGATGGCTAAAATATTTATGGATTAAACCCTTGTTAAGAAAGGTAAGCACGTGCCAAGCTGTTGGAGATAAAGTCGTCATGTAAAAATTATATTTTAGGGTGTTACGGTTCATTGTTCCGGTACATTGTTACGGTGCATTGTTACAGTGCATTCTTATGGAACATTACGGTACGTTATTATGGTACATTCTTATGGAGTTTTGTTCTACGTTTGGAGCCATGTTCTAAATAAGAATTTTTAAAGTTAGAATTTTCTACGTTTTGGAGCTGTTAATTTTGAGATGGGATTTTGAAGTTACTATTTGGTATGGAACCGATTTAACCGTTTAAATGGAATGTAACTGACGTCCAGTCGGTAATGAATTAGTTGGAGATATTTGCCTTGAGTTTCCAGATTCACCAGTTAAGTACAAATACACATTACAGTAAATATGTGACAATAGCAAATTCAGATCAGTTTTGTAACGGTACGGTTTATTTTCTGTCGACAGATTATACCATTATCCTTTTTGATAAAATCATTTTAATTAGGTGATTATTGTTGAGTACATTTTTCGTAGATTTCAGATATAATTTTTTTGCATAAACATCTAAATTTTCATTGTAGTTTTAAATCAGATTCTTGAATATTCCGTTATGTAAATTTCAGATTTTACTCTTTAATTACCGCTGTTAGAATGTCCTAATTTATTTTGTAACAAACTTTTTATTGCAATTTTTTTGTACTATATTATTTTTTTGATTTTTTTTATTAAACTCTCTGTATTTACATTTCCGATATTTTTTTATATACCTAACCTATCGATTGTGAAAGAATTTTTGGAAGCACCATTGAAAGTATTGAATACATAATTTTTTTAATAGAATCAGATTATTAGCAGTTGTTGTTTATAATGAACATACGACATCACTATAGCCGTGATTACATCATAACCGCATACTATTTTTTGGTTTTTAAGGTATGTTCACTTAAAGGTTTTCAACCAAATGGCGCCCTAAAAAAATAATAAATAAATTTAAATTTTGTGTTTTACTATCTTTTACCCACGACCTTATGTTCTCCGATGAACAACAGCCGCTAGCACATATGAACAAATCAAGGTCGGTTTTATGTTGATTTTTCCAAATTTAGGATATCAGGTTTGTGTCACAGTATGACAATTAAATATGTATAAATTTAAAGTAGAAACTTGTAGTGCATCATTCTCGTTATTTTGTAACCCCACCTCGTATGGGTTGTTATTTACAATAAAATGAAATTCATTAACGGAACAAACAAACTTACTAAACCTTACGATGATATTTGGTTCCTGCAGGATGAGGATTGGTTATATTTAGGACTTAATGTTGGTAATCATTTGATGATTATTTGACCGAGATATTTCCTGATTGTTGGATCGGACGCAGAATTATCCGGCCATTAGATAAGCCGAATATATAAACATCAAGCAAGTAGCCTTATATAATATTGATCGACTACATCTTTGAAAAGTTGTAAACGAAGTGTAATTTTATCTCTTAAATAATAGTGGAATAAAATTTTAAAATATCTTAGAATTGTATTGGTTATCTTATTAAAAAAATATTCCTGTTGTTATGTTTGAATGTTGCTTCTTCTGTAACTCAAAATTTCCTGGGTGGGAAAATAACTAATAATAATTAGGAAGCATGTTTTACCAAACAAGAAATTATAATATAGATACATTCTTTATAATACTATATATTTAGTTGAAAACTGCACTTGGTCGTTGTTGAAAAACAGTTATAAAATAAACAAAAACTTAGATACGTTGCTATGTTATGAATTATTCATTTCTAATAATTACTACTAAAATAACTTTAGACTTATGTGGTAAGCATTTGAAACCACTAGAAGTGTCTAGCAATTTTGTTTTTATGTTTAAAAACGGGCAAATTTTAGCATTTTTACAAATCCCAAATCATGGTTTTATATGCCAAATAATATTAAATTAATTTAAATGGGAACAAAATTTTCGTCAGTCGGCTATTCGATATAAGTCTAAGTGGTAATCATAATTACAAAAATACTACTTCAACTTCTTTTCTTAGTCAGATACCATTTACTTTTACCTTTATCAGATCCCTCTCTTCTTTTTAAATTTTTAGTATACTTGTTTGCTTCGTTGTGATCAACTTCTCATCTATTCTTTGGTTTGTATTTTTTTTTTCATAGCCTCAAACAGGATAATAATTGCTTATTTCTTAGTTTTAGGATTAGTTCGTGATATATCATCATCTAGATCAAGAATGAACTTATGCGCCCTGTACTTGATGGGAATTCTTTAGGAATCCTTAAATCCAGTAGATATTTCCATAATTAAAATTTTCGTTTTTCCGAATGGTATAATAAGATATTTACCATTATCCCGTTTTATCCGACTGTCCCGTTTTGTCCAACACTCCCCTAAACGTATTTTTCCTGAGATCATTTCTTTTCAAATTCTGCTCTTACTTTATCTAACAGAAAATAATTTAATTAATAGGAAATATTTATTATAATTATGGTAATGAATGTGTAAATTCAAAAGGTACTTAAATATGATTTCATCAATAATAAATTTGACACGCAAACTGAGACAACTCTCACATTTCGTTTGATGTGGCATTCAAAGTATTTTTTGACAATGCCTAATACCAAAAAATAATATATTTTTTAAACTCTTATAGTCATAAGTCTTAGAACATTCAAGTATGAAGTATATGCTTTAAGGTCGGTTGTTAATGTACATTGCCGCTACTTCCAGAAGTATATAATTAAAAGTCCTATAATCATTTTGAAAATAGGGTTTTTAGTCTAAACTCAAATATTATTCAGAAGTGTTAATGTAAAATGTTTAGTATATAATATGAACTTGGTACACACACAAATGTAATAACAACATGGTAACAAAAGCTGGTAAGGTTGCTCTTTTTTGTGGATTTCAGACTTCTGACGTACATCAAGTTTCTGATTTAAAATATCTCAAACAGGGAATTAGAATGATTATTAGAACAAAAAGCAAATTTTGTGGTAGGATTGTATCTGAAATAGATATTATGTTTGATTATTTATCACAATTTATTCATTTGTATATTATATTTGTAAATTTATTTCGTTTAATTTTTTGGAAACCAGCCCTTTTTTATTATAGGTACTCTCTCCAATATACACACTACTATATACTATACACTTGACATTGATATGTACCTATGTTGGGAGGCTTTCTTCAATTTTTAGTTCAATGCAATTAATCCAATTTACGTTAAAACATATTTATATTCATGCTTAGTGAAAGGAATTGTATTTAACTTTAATTATTTTCTAGTCAGAATAGTAAAAACTAATGATTAAATATAATATTCATTAAATTGCAAAATTCATGTAGTTTATCTTTATGCAAATTAAGTCGATTTTACTAGCATACGTCAACTCTAGGAAATACGATAAGTTGTCAGCTCAAGTAAAAAACGAACAAAGTACGTTTATAGGAAAGAATGCACTTGTTAGATAGACTATCATTCAAAACATTAAAGCAACAGACAATAAACCTTACATTGTCTAGAAAATGTATGCTTAAAATCAGCTAAAACGCATACAAAGTTATTTGTGCTAACAAAAAGAACAATACGTAATGCTGGTACAAGATGCATAAATGATGTAATGATTTGTAGATCTTGGGATTATGTACGGACACTATAATTACAGTAAAAGAAGTAATATAAAGAGAGTTAAGAACTGCAGATATTCGTTTTTATGCATTTTAGTGCAGATGTAAGGTAATAAGAAATAAAAATGGGGTTTGGAAAAAAATATTGCAAAAATTAGAAACGGAACCGAATCAAATGTAATAGCATTAATTATAAAATTAAAATAGTTCTAGAAGAAAGAGAATTTAGTATCTAATTATAATTGTAACTAATAACCTTATCACACCGAAAATAATATTCTTTATTTCCTCATTATAAAAATTCCCAATTAATAACACACTAATTTTCCTAGACTAAGAGAGATGAGTCAAACGCTGTCAGCTGTTCCACTACTGCTCCCGCCATGCGGCCCAGTTACTATCGATTGTTCTCGAACTATAATTGTCTGTCTACGGTATATGACAACTAGCTCTCAAAAGGCAGTTTTTGGGACAGGACCACAGATTTGGCCGAAAAATCATCTTTAGCGATGAGGCCCATTTTTGGAAGAATGGCTATGTTAAAAAGTACACTTGCCGCATATGGGACGTCGCCAACACACACAAGGCTAATCAGGAGACAATATATCCATAAAAAGAGAGTTTTGTGGGCATTTTGGGCGTCATTGTGTCATTGTTCCGTACTTTTCTAAAAACGGCTAAGATGGCATGGCAACTGTATGTGTGTGTGAGTTAGGTTAGAAAAAGTAAATCGTTATCTGAGCTCATGTCTAGTTAAGAAATAAATTGCCCAAAGACGCTTTTAAAATGATATAGACGCTTTTAAAGTGATATAGACGTTTATTTAGTGAATATTTGTGTTAGTTATAGTGATAGAGCCGAAAATCGTAAGTTGCCTCGTCCTGTAAATAGTTTTGTACAAAAAAAAACACTTGAGTATGGTCAATGAGTTCGAAAAAACCAAGACCTAAGGTTTATGGCCTCGGGCACCTTTGATGAAGAAGAAGAAGACAATAGTGGGGTCATCACCGTTGACAACGAGTACTACAGAACGATTATAACTGATTTCTTTTGGCTCGAATAGTATGATATGGGCGAAGATGTCATGTGGTTATAGCAAGACTGCCCAACGTAACGGACGCCAAAATCGATATTGTGCAAGAACGATTTGAGGGTATGGTGATATCTCGCAGAGCTGTTGCTAATTGGTCACTAATATCTTGCGGTTTGACTCTCTACACTTTTTCTTTCTCACCGGATTATCTGCAATCGACCGATGCCCTTAGAGCCAACATAAAGAATATCATTGCTCAAATTCAGCAAAATCTATGCAGCAGAGTTATGCAAAATTGGACAGCTCGAGTCCGTACCACCTTGACCCCGGCAGACAGTTAAACGACGTAATATTACATACATAATGGCATATTCGGGCCTTTCAATTAAAAAAAAAGATTTAGTTAATACCTCACACATCGTTTGTTCCATTCAGCATAGACCCGCCCTTATGGAAAACCCTTTTACTTACGATGGCAAGGAAATAAGACAGGAAAATAGAAAGAAATATCAGTCGCTTAATATTGCCGTTAAAACTAATGAGAAAGAAAAATGACAGTGATAGAGTGTTAATATTGCAGGTTCAGAGTGGCGAAAATATTTCAAAGGATTGCTGCTGGAATTCAGGAAGAATTGGCCAATAATACGGTGATAGGAAAGATACCCCTTAAGCATCGAAGATATATAGAAAGCATATGCTTGCATGAAAACTGGAAGAGTATCGGTCGTCGAGGCCCAGCAATATTTTAGCTGAGCTCTTAAAAGTTGGCTCGGATAAATTATTTAAAAAGCTCCCCATCTCCCCTCCATATCTGAAAGATGCCTTATTGGAGAGTAGATTCCACCAATAGACTAGTGCCAATCTCATCCAACTCTCATTCATTAAGAGGCATCAAAGCAGGATTGATCTAATTACCGTGGATTATCTGTTAGTTGTCAACTTTATATATAGCAAAATTCTACGAAATCGCATTGAAGGACAGATGCAAGAACTAGAAGAATAATCATTTTTTTGGACAGGCCATTCAACAACAGATAATCTGTTTAATATTAAAATGGTTGCAGAAAAACGATCAGATAGAAATTTAGAGACCCAGATTGCTGTTATCGACTAACAGAAAGCGTATGACATGGTCCTTATAAATTATGGAAGGCCAAGGAGACATAAAAAAACTCATTCCTGTCCAAAAAAATTATACAAAAACCAAAAGCAATAACTACCACAGATATGACAGT
The DNA here is from genome assembly GCA_034190945.1 of Octodonta nipae. NCBI lineage: Eukaryota > Metazoa > Arthropoda > Insecta > Coleoptera > Chrysomelidae > Octodonta > Octodonta nipae. The sequence goes on along the minus strand of CM067220.1, from coordinate 86,542,429 downwards.
AGACTAGAACCTTATTTGCTGCTTTTACGTTACAATTCATTCTGAATATAATTATCAAAATCTGTAGAATAGCAAGGTGTCGTATGTTTCTCATTTGGGGTATATAATACCACAAAATCTATTATACTTATAAATGATTAAAAAAATTGAAATACATAATACTTATTAAAATTATTCAGTGAAAAAATGGATACAAATTATTTGAAACAGACCCGGTAGCATGACTGGGGTTACTTTTGGGCGAGAGAATATAGTCGGAATACCGATAGAAAAAGACGGCGAAAGCGAACTTGTAGAAAAAGAAGAAGAAAAAGAAGCGGAGAATCGTCACGGTATGGTGGTATCTCCAGCAGGTTTTATCGGGTTGTTCGACATGAAAGCATTTAATTTGGAGACACTGCGGGCGAGATAGCGATTACCATGCAACGGGCTGATGCCGGGCCTCAACTCGCCGGCTCGACGAACACCAACGCACCCGATCATCGACAAACAGGAATTCATTAGGTGCGAAAGGTACACCTTTAATGAACACTTTTAGAAGATGACGGGCAAAAATTTCAAGACAATTCATTCGACTTTATTATAGATAGTGTTATTTAGGATTTAAGCAGGTAATTTGTGTTTTGATGGGTAAATTTATGTACTTGAGAAACTGACGATGCAACTTTTTTGGGTCTAAATGATACCCAGTAGCATTATTTCGTAGTTTCGGCGTCTAAAAAGTGTATGTATTTATTGATGAATAAACAATCCGCTCAACTTTTCATTGAACTGCACAGGGTGTTGAAGTTTTCCCTATGTTATCAAAAACAAACTAACTAGTAGATGTCAGTATAGATTTAAGATGTTAAATCTCTAATTCCTAGCTACCTACATACATAATATAAAAACTTAGGTTTCTATGTAAGGATCAGGGACCAATTTATTTATTAAGGGTCCGTTCTTTTATAGAAATTCAATAAATTATAAAACAAACTTAATAACCAGTAAATACAGAATACCTGAACAAAATTTGCATTTGTTAATAAACATTCCAATTCTCTGTTTGCGAATCAGATTGCCCCAAAAATTGAGATAACGATACTTGTGTAATGACTACTAATATGTTACTTGTCATTAAATTTGTGTGCTAAGTTCATATTATAAAGTAAACATTTTACATTAAGACTTCTGAATAATAATTGAAATTACTATAGAAAATTGTTTTCGATTTGTAGAGTAATTATCAAATTTTAGTATCCGAGCACGGCGCATGGAAATGTAACCACTAAGAGTACAAAATAAACGAAAACACTTAATCAGAAAACCAGAATGTTTTAAAGAAAAATACAGGGCTACAAGAGTGATAATCGACTTTACAGAGTTTAGAATTGATGTTCCAAGAAGTTTAGATAATAAAATTTTTGGTAGGTATCACTAGCGGATCCAGGGGGTGGGCTAAGGGGCTGAAGCTCCCACCAAAATCATTTTAGTGGTATCCCTTTTTAGTGTTTATTGTGCTAAAATCAACCTTCAGTGACGTCAAGCCCCCCATATCTAAACTTATGGTACATTTTTATCATATTTATACATTTCTTGATTTTTCTAAAATCGCATGCATTTTCGTTTTGTGTTAGTTGTTTCTTTCACTAAATTCTACCTATTTATACATTGTCTGAAGTCTAATTAATCCTTATCTATTCTTATTTATATCACTTACATTAAAGTTATGTGCATTTGAAATTTCAAATGTCAGAATATAGTACTTTACCAATGATTTTGCAGTTTTCTTTAATAATTCTCATTTTTAACACTTACATCTGATAAACACAGTTCTCTTCTACAATTTTCAGATAAATACGTTCAGTACAGTATTTGGATATTAGCATTCATATAAAAAAGTATCAAAAACTTTATATACAAAACACCATATAATTTTTAATGTAATGTTTTTATTTACTCTTTGGGTTCTTGGATTTGAAAACCAGTAATATATGCTAATACAAAAAAAAAGTATTTATTTAAAAACACAGTCGAACTCACTATAATTTATTTCCACTACTTTAGTTTATATTCACACAACTATATATAATTTATCTTGAACACCTGTTGTTTGTTTACTAAACTGGGACAAAATACTCAATGAATCCTTCCGTGAGCTCTCCGTTTTTATATATTTAATCTCGGAATTTTCTAGAAGGTTTCTTGATCATTCGGTGAGATTCTATGAATTTCCATAGCACCAGCCGCCGAACTCGGGTCGCCAGACCAACATTTCGGATTCCACGAAATATCCGATGAATTCCGATTCCACGAAATATCACATTAATTATACATTCTTATTTATCATAAGCCTTTCCATCTGAAGCTTATAAGCTTCAGATGGATGCTTATATGCTTCATTATAATGAAGCATATAACGTCAAATGTCTTAAGGATTTGAACCATGAAAGTGTAAGCAGGACATTTTGACTATCTTTCGAAAAAGTAATGTATACTTTCATGAAATAGAAAACAGAAGACTCTATTACACTAATCGGTGATTGACAGCGGGAAGTTGGAAGCAACTGTTTTGTGTAGTTTCACCTTATCCTTGGAGGATCCAGAAAACCAGGTACTATTAGACAAAAAGCTTATGTAGTAGAAATTTGTTCCAGGACAAAAACATGCAGACCTAGTAGTTGCAGAGTAGCCATATTAAAAGCAAAAGGCGTAAAAACACCAAAAAGGGTTAATAAACAATCATAAAAATCATTTACAGGTCAAAGCAGTCTGAGAGGTAAAAAAAATAGATCAATGCCTTATCCCAGCGCCTCAATACAATCCTTTATTAGATTCAAGGATTATAATATGTCTTTCCACACTATTCTAAGCAGTACAGAAAAAATCAGTTTAGGTCAAAAATAACAATTGACATTATGATGACTTTTATATATTGTCCTCCAGTGGGTGCGTAGATTTCTTCAATAGTCGATGACACAAATTCAACAAATGAAGACAAATTGTTCTTGGAATCAGTGACTGAAGTAAATTGCGAGGCACATTCAACTGATAAACTTACTTATTGGCATGCAATACAAATAAAATTCAGACTTGACAGACTTTTTGGTGTACGTAACATTTCGGAAAACTATTTGAAAGTCGACGAATCATGGGACATGAACTCTGATCATTCGCCAATCCGCCTCAACCATAGCTACACCATGAATGATGTAAAATGACAAATAACATAACAAACTAGTAAAGTTTCAACCTAGGTCTTGAAGATGCCATCTATCTTTCAGTTCCAGTACGAAGGGTGGAACAATTAGATAAGGAATTGGAACTACTAATGACCACCATACAATAAGTAGCTTGGATAACGGAAGGGGTATTTCATTCTGGAAAAAAAGGCTTAATTGTAAAATTGTAAATATTTGATTTTAAATTCTTATTTTGTTATAATTCAGATCATAATTCCAAGGAAATCAAATTTGAAATATTTGGAGTTTAAACATACAGTTTTTGCTCTCCAACTGTAATGTTATTTTTCCAAAGAACCATTAAAATTCAATTATGCTATAACATTATAATTATTCATGATCAACTAATAGTCAATCAGAATGTAATATTACTAAAGAATTTTCAGACTAAATCTAACAAAATAAATCTTCATGTGGTATGTATACTTTTCACAGTAAGATTTTGTTTTGTTTTACCGTTGAAATTATTATCAGTACTTACTTATTGAATTAAATTAATAAAATAAAGCATAATTTCAATATAAGTTTGTAAACAAATTATTTTAGTTTCACTTTACTACATAAATAATAAAACACCAATTTATTATTCATGACCGAACCTATTGCTTTACCGTTTTCATTGTACGAACTCTGGAATCACAAGTTTATTTAAAATTTGGCACGAGCCGAAATCCTTGTTTACATTAATTAAAAAAAGCGTTTAACATTCCCCGGTAATTTTATTATCATAATAACAGTTTAAAACGTTCTATAACAAATTATGTTCAAAAATAAATTTTCCATCAGAAGCTATTCCATTCATAAAACTAGATTCGTATGTACAGACGAGGTCGCAATTTCTGACCTACTAATCCTTATCCAGTTTCTATTACAATTTAGCACATCGGTGAATGAATTGGGCCTTTGATTCCCACAATATCAAATCGGATTTATATGCGTATACTCGTATCGACATATTCACATGCGTTTGATGTAGTAAACAAATTTTGATTGACAGAGTGATTAAATGGTAGGTCAAAATGTGGGGTCGAGCAAAGAAGTTTATCGTTGGGAAGGAACCTTGTGTAAGAATTTAGCATCGCTTGGACAAATCAAGGCTTGCAATTCATTTAAATTATCATTGATTGAACTGTTTTTGAAAACAATAATGTATGCACGAACAAATTAACCGTAGACATCAGCTGCATTTCACGGAATTTCGCATAAAGCGCTTCAAAATAATTTTGAAAACAATAAAATGTTGAAACTGGCAAAAGAATTCTTGTTTCTTTCATTTTATTCATGGTAGCTTTGCTATACATACTTTGAATTGTAACACTTATTAACCGACTTCCAAAAAGGAGGAGGTTATCAATTCGTCGGGTATTTTTTCGTTTTTTTTTTGTATGTATGTTACCTGATTTCTTCTCCTGTGGTGCACCGTTTTGAACGAATATGGTCTTGTTTAATAGAGTATATATCCGGATTGGTGAAACTTCAAATTCTGGAAAAGAATTCTATTGGTAAAGTGATAAAATTTGTGAATGAACACATGCGTGCATGGAAATCGACCAATATCCCTAACATATTGGTCGATTTTCCGATGACTCCTTATGCATGTGTATAGTTTTTTAACGTTTAATCTATTAAGGAAGATCCTTAGGTGATCTCATATACTTTTCTGCGAGGGGCAACTTGCAATTTTGCAGAAAATCGCCGAAAATTCCAAAATTCTTATAAAAAATTTCATCGAAATGACATAACAGACATTTCCTCATAAATATTTTAATTCCAACGTAATACGTTAGTAAAGTATCTTTGACAATAGGCATTTGCGCCATCTCGTGTTTTATTTGTAGAACGCTGGTTCTGTCAAAGCCGTAATTTATGTTTCCTGTGTTATAGATTAACATTTAGTTTTCTCATAAAATGGAAATAAAAACATCAAACCGAAAGTGCAGTGTAGTTGATTTTGAAAATACATCAAGGAAAAGTAAAAAATTACAATTCTACCGTTTTCCTGGATTTCTATAGCAATCGGAGAGGAAGGAAAAAATGGATTACAGCAGTTCGTCGTCAAGAGCAATTAAATTATATTTCCACGTTTTTAGTCATTACTAAATATATAAAATTAATCACAATTGTTGTTCTGTTAACAAAAATGAGATTCAAGAACTCTTGTAATCAGATAAGTTAATAATGTAAATACTTTTCTTTCCAAAATAAATTGAAATTTGAGGTTAACACAATTTTTAGTTTTTTAATTAATAAGATTTTATTTTAGCAATAAAGAAAAAAAGTAACTTTTTAGTTATAGGAGTGATGATAAGCCATGGCAACCAGGAACATATTCAAGGATTTGCTCATTTCGATGGAGTAGAAAAATCAAACAATGTAGATACATAACAAAATGTACAATTCAACTATCTTACCTGCAATATATCAATATTTATATTCTTTTAAATGAATAACACTTTATATTCTAATTATTTTTATTTTTTTATGAGCGCTTCTTTATTTTTAGTTATTACAAAAGCTATAAATAATATATAATCAATATTCATTAATCTACCAATAAATTATATTTAATGAATAAGGTTAATTTGTTTTTTTTTCTTATATATTTACTTACTATTGTTAATCTCAATTGCATCTCCTGAAGATGCAATTTTTTCTTGTCGTAGGTAATCGTAATCTTTCAGCCCAGCATGAAGATTTTGCTTTTTTATATACATATTGCAGGAAATATAGTTGGATTGTATTTTTTGTTATGTGCATTGTTTACTTTTTTCCCAAACAATTTGACCACTGCAAATCATTGAATTTGTTTCTGGCTGAGATGGATTGCCCCACTGCTGTAATTGCTGCTGTGGTTGAAGGAGTTGCATTTATATGAAGATTGAAATTTAGGACGGACTAGAATGATAGTGGTCTGTAGGCAGCCGTATATACAGGATGGTTGGAATATAGGGTGGACTGGAAGTCTGGTGGTATAAAAATGTTGAAAAAAATGTGAAATTAAAATTATATAGGGTGATTAAAAAACTGTTATATGATGTGGACATAAGCAAATCATATACAGGATGGTTGAAATATATGCTGGAGTTGAATTATATTTATATGGTGTGATTAAAAAATTACTTCTTTTATAGCCCATAAGAAGTTGCATAAAGTGTGGAGAGGAATTAATGTTACACAGGGCGATAACATAAAATGTTAAAAAGGAAATAATTTATGAGGTAGCTCACAAGGAGTTATATACTATGGTTGAAAGATAGGACGGATTTGACTCCATAAATATAGGATGGATTCTACTCCGTCCTATAGTTTACAGAAGGCAGCAAATTAATTTATGCTTGCCGTGGGCAGTCGTATGTACAGGCTGGTTGGTACATAGGTTGGAGTGGAAATATCTAGTTATACAGGGTTGTCAAAAAAAGTTGAGAAAGGTTACATGGCGTAGTCCATAAGGCATAAATATATTTTGGGCTTATTAAGTCAACGCGTACTAGTACATTTTCTTCGTAAAGATTTACCTGTCAATTTAAATGATAAAGTATCATTGTGTAATGTTGAGGCTTTCGATGTTTCCTGGTACTGTCTATTAAGGTTATACATACAAAATAAAAAATAAAGAATGAAAACTACCTGAGTTAAAAAAACTAAAAAGTTGAAAATAAAACATTTTTAAAAAAAATATAACCGACTTTTACCTATAACTAAAAAGCTAAAAATAATTATAACAAAATACAACTTTAACAAATAAGTAACACATTCAATGTTGTAAGATACCTACCCAGGAAGTAAAAAATGTAAACATTAAAAGGTGCTCATTCCTTACAAATTAATTACCTACCAATCTAGTATATTTTTGAAGTCGGTGCCAAGCAACAATCAAGTTTGATGAATTAGTAGATAAGTACGCAATGAAGGATTTTAGATTTGCTTGACATCGACTTCAAAAATATACTAGATTGGTAGGTAATTAATTTGTACAGAATGAGCACCTTTTAATGTTTACATTTTTTACTTCCTGGGTAGGTACCTTACAACATTGAATGTGTTATTTATTTGCTAAAGTTGTATTTTGTTATAATTATTTTTAGCTTTTTAGTTATAGGTAGAAGTCGGTTATATTTTTTTAAAAATGTTTTATTTTAAGGAATCACAGCTCCATTTGCAGAAAACCTGTGTACTTACGAAATCGTTTGATATTCAGAATTATATAAGTATAAATACCTGGTCTGTCTCGGCTTTGCATGGGTAGACACATCGAGTATCGTTAAATGTTGTTGACAAAATAAAATGTAACTCCATTAATCTATAGGAACGTATTTAACTAGATCTAGTGGTGAGCTAGATTTTTATATGTACGTGATATTAATAGTTAAAATTTACTAAAAATAGGCGAGTCATAATAAGAATGAATTAAAGACGGGAATTATGTATAAACAGACCAAAAAAAACTAATTTATGCTTCATCTCAATAGAAATATATTAGAATTTGCAAGAAAATTCGCGAAAAATTAATGCAAATACATCCACTGTGTTAAGAGGATGGAGAAGGTGGTCTAATTATGAGAGTCAGGGACTTGTCCTAGACTATTACGATTCCGTGATATACGCCGTGTCAGACTTGTTGCTCTCAGAAATAGATGGCACAGTGTAGGGCAAATAAAAGATAATCTAGTACGCAGTTACAGGACCGACATTCTCTAGGATGACAGCTTGTTATGAAACTGAGAGCTTACTCCCCGCCTTCTGGTGCTACCAGTGACACCAGAACCTAAGGCAAGGCAGCAAAGATAACGGTATAGGGTACCATGTATAAAGATGCAGATCACCTCAGGTGCTAGAATGATAATTTTGGTGTCTCTAGTGTGTGCTTATGAATTTTTGTGGAATAACACTCACTAAGAGAAACAGTCGATATATTTCCACATTTCTAAACATTTCAGGATCTAACTCAGACCCCATTTTCAATGGTGATTGATGAAATAAAGATTAATAAAATTAGAATTTTTCGCAATGTAAATGACACTATACAAGTTAAAATGTCTAACATTATGAACTGAAGTTTGAGATTTAGCGTTATTTGATATATACATGATGGCAGTAAAAATTTTCAAAGACCATATAAAAAGAATCTAAAGCTCCATTCAAATTTGAATCCATGGGAGTTTAAAACTAATCGTCAGGTTTACAAATTCTCCTTCCGACAATTCTCAATATTTCTTTTAAAAATTACTTCCTCAGTTACATTCCACTTCTCATCTTAAAAACAGGGCACATTTCTTAAATGCAATATCTCGTATACAATACTTCCATAATTTCAAAATAGCAAGTTTTGATATTGTAAAATGTAAACGTTTACAATAATGCTCCTATCGCTCAATAAAAAAAAAACGATTAGAACATAATTCTTTACTAAATCAACTACACACGTATTATTCATTGATATATTATCCAGATTTTGGCATAGTCAAGGGTTCCTTCCTGTCCCCTGCCTTAAGCAACATTTTCATGGAAAAATTTGAAAAATAAATAGATTTTTTCAAATGAGAATACATTCCTAGTTAGGTGGCGTTATGTGGATGAAATATTTGGGACCACAGCCTTGAAGCTTACTTTAATTACACACTCACACAAAAAAAGTTCTTGACCTAGGGTCCCCACTATGTCACGGTTTAGTCGTACCTTCAAAAAACACTTTGAAATTTACTATATATCCTTCAAACCATGGCAGAAACGCTATTGGTCTAAATCTTCAAAATAAACACAAATACTTAGACAGTCTCAAGTTCCTATAGCAAAGGTTTTCTTTAATGAATAAGTATGAAAAATGAGTGAAGAAATCCTAGAATGAAGGATTATACAGCTAAATAACAATAAAAATTTATTAAAATATAAAAAAATCAAATTAATGTAAAAAATAAATTCGAGACGTTGTGTGGCTCGGTAGTTTGAGCAACGGCTCGCCGATTTGGCGAATCGAGTTCGACCACTGGTTTTTCCCTTTCAGCGCCCTTTCTGCGCTTTAGAGTGGAGTTGGTCGTTTTTAAATGAAGAATTTCTTTTAAGGTTAGAACCGGAAATCCTTAATTGACAAAATTCGTATTAGACGAATGCACATAACCTAGATTGATCTTGACTTAAAAACATTATCATTGTTTCATAAGGAGATACACATATGCCTAATTTTCACACAGTGGGTCGTTGGTACCAATTAAGACTGTAGGTCTAGTTCGAGTGCAACTGCATTGTGCGAGTGACTACAAACAGATCACACACGAATATACCTCACCCCTTCATATCAAGCTTGGCATAACGAAGCAATTTGTGAAAGCTCTCGACGAATTCGGAAATTGCTTCACTTATCTTGTAAGAGAACTACAAAGGGAATTCAATCCCTGTACTTACACAGGCATATTTTGTAGTTTGAATGCAAGTATATTCGCGTGTGATCTGTTTGCTGTCACTCGCACAATGCAGTCGCAATCGGACTTAATTGGAACCAACAACCCACTGTGTGAAAATTGGGCAGTTGTGTTTCCGATTATAAGAGAATGATGATCGGATGTTGTTAAGCCAAGATGGATCTAGGTGGGCATGCGTCTAACACGAATTTCGTCAATTTCGGGATTTCCGGTTCTATCCTTCTTGATTTAATAAGTTAGTTAAGAGAAAATCATTGCACTCGATTCGCCGAACTATGGTTTCGAGTTTATTTTTCACATTAGTTTGAATTTTTTTATATTTCAATAAATTTTTACGGTTATTTAGTTGTATACTCCTCCATTCATGGATTTCTTCACTCATTTTTCATAGTTATTCATTAAAGCGAAGCTTGCTATATGAGCTTGGGGCCTTCTAAATACCGGTGTTCATTTTGAGGATTTAAACCAATAGCGTTTGTGGTTTGAAGGATATAATAGTAAATTTCATAGTGTTTTTTCAAGTTATGGCTAAACCGAGACGTGCTGGGATGAAAATGACCCCGGATTCGGATTCAGTGACGCCAATAACATTGGGTACATTCAGTGGGGCCCTCAGGTCAAGACCTTTTTTTTGCGTGGCTATTATTAAACGACATCACTAACGAATAACCAGTTATACAATTCATATCGGATATTGAACAGAATAACAAACTATCTTTTGCAGACCTTTTAATAATAAAAACACAATTGTCATTTGAAACAGCAGTCTACACTACCAGGTATATCAACTTTAACTCTACTCATCCAAATGCTGTAAAAAGGGGTATTATTAAACCGTATATTGAAATAAGTTCCGTGGTTTTAATTTCACAAATATTCTCACTCACTTTCAAACGTCTTTAATTTACCAAAATAAATTCAGTTGTTTACAAAAGATGGCGACTAATACAATAGAGCTAATATGCTATACGCTCCCTTCAACTCAAAACCATCAAGCAATTCACGTCTTATATAGGTTTCATTCCTTCGAGGACTTTTCCAGTCAACTCTAGTCTGCCAGCCTATATTCGGAATCACGTCAACCTATTTTTTTTCATTATTTGAGTTTTCTGGACTGCTGTTCTTACGCTTGTTTTTATTCGGTATTTTTTTAATTATTGTATTGGCCATCTTTTTATTAGAACTAGCTGTCGCCCAGTGGTCGAAATTCGACCAATTGTGTCAATATCTCTGGCAGGTTAAGTAACATGAAAATTTTATCGTGACATTCTATCCTACGACTTTAGGGAGAACAGCAATTACACAGAACGGATCCAGATTCGGAACCTCTGTGTGGAGGAAACTACCTCGAAAATCCTAGATGTCGGTCTTACATCTCGCTTCTACAAATAAGTAACGAAATTCAAGTTTTTTCAGATATAATCCATAGAACTTTATTTGTGTTCAAATTCGTAATTCTTAATTTAATATGACAACAATCCAACCGCTAATGGGCTACCCTACATATTTATTTTTTCTAACCCCCCTGTAGAGCTATAATTGTACTCAATTCTCTAACATTTATTAAAATACTCATTATAATAATTCCATCTCATTATATATTTCCACGACCCTGTATATGCAACTGCTCATGGACCACGCATAATATTTTTTAACATTTTTGAACCACCGGGTAAACCATTCTGTAGGTATATGCCACCGCCTATGACCCACCATATTTACTCTTTTTGTTTATGAAATTTTTAATTATCTTCTGTAACTATAATTCTACTCTGACCTATATTTCATATTATATATGGAACTCTTCGTGGTCTACTCTATAAATCATTGCCTTTTCTACCATTTTTTATCACCATCCTGTATATCTATAATTCCTCTCACCCTAATTTCATCTTAACTATATATACAACTGCTTATGGGTTACATTTCCATTTCCGCCACCCTGTAGATGCATCTATGTATAACATTTTTTGCACCACCCTGTATAATTGTAATTCTACTGCACCTTCTATTCCAAAAACCCTGTAAATTCAACCGCTAATGGGCTTCCCTATATAATTATTTTATTAGTTATAATTGCACTCTTCTCTATATTTTAAACACTCTATATATGCAACTGCTTATGTGCCACCCACGAAAAAAATGATTTCTAACATATCTGGACTCGCCCTGTATAATTATAATATACAACGATTACTTTACCCACTAAACAATAACAACGCTTGCATGCCACTTCCAGAAGTACATGCTCTAAGTATATAACAGCATTGGTCTGTCTATATATAATTACTCAATGTTTTGAGTCTGGCGGCGGCGGCACATTCAGTTGTTTGGCATTGACATTATTGACGTAAATAATGAATTTTTATTATATTTTATTTAATGAATGAACCAATATTATAAATTAAAATTAGCATTCTGCACTGAAGGTCGTCAGTAGTTACTAAACAAAACAAAAATGAAGAAAATCGGTTGAGAAACAGAGGAGAAAATGGTACCTAATCGTTTTGTCTTTGCCTATTTATATACAGATGATTAACTTTTAGAGGGTTTCTTAATTTTTGGCGATGTAAAATGAATGTTATAACAATATAATAAAGCACAAACCACATGTTATACCAAAACATTTATTGAAACTGTACATTCTGTGAACAACAAACAGATTAACAAAATTCAAAATAAAACAATCACACCAAGCAGCTCCAAGAACTACTGAAACCCAAGATATTCGCATTATAGCAACAACCAGAATATCATACAGGGCTTCTCAGACTAGGAGGCAATATATTTAATATTAAAATTAAATTCAAAACAGAAAATAAACTATTTTATTCTATCAAGTATAATATTAATGCGAAAATTGTCTGATTTATTTGGAGCTGGTATATTTGGTAACAGTTTTAGTTCTTTCGCTGACTGCGTGCTTGGCGAGTTCACCGGGCAACAATAGACGAACAGCAGTTTGAATTTCCCTGCTTGTAATAGTGGAACGTTTATTGTAGTGTATCAGTCTGGAAGCTTCAGCAGCAATACGTTCGCAAATCTCGTTGACGAAACTGTTCATTATGCTTATGGCCTTGCTGGAACTACCGGTATCGGGATGTACTTTTTTCAATACTTAAATGTAAATGACATAGCTTTCCGTCCTCTTGCGCTTCGTCTTTTTGTCGGCCTTTGAAATGTTCTTTTGAGCTTTTCAGGCATTCTTTGCAGCTTTAATGCTTGTCTTGGGTGGCTTGTCTAATTGCTGACGATGATTACGATACGAGACTCGAAACGAAAGTGTTCTAACCAACTAAAACAATTCAAAACTCGAACATTATTTTATATTGGAAAAATGTCTAGGTCTATAAATGTACGAATAAATGAACCAATCAATAGATAAGATAAAATTAGCGACGGTCATGTTCTTATGAACAACCCTGTGTCGGGAGAGTTTATAAGGTTTTTCCCAGGTTTTCCATGTGACTTAATTGGGATCTTCGAAATTCTTAAATATCATTTAAACCGAAAATCTTACAAATACATAAAAATGCTGAAGATAAATTTTTAAAATTGAAGGTAGCTTTATTTTTATATGATTTGATCTTTGAATTTTTAGTATTACCCTGTATAAATTAAATAGCTGTAAATTTTGTTAATTAAGTCAGTTCATAATGTCAAATATTTTAACCTCAAATTGTCACTTATCTTGTGAGAAATTTTAAGTTTTTCATTTTTCTTTTTCCCATGTGTCATGTGTGGTGTCATTCCCAAAAAATTCATAACCATAAGCTCTCTGCAGTAAGAAAGTAATTTGATACTTTTGCTTTCATACAGGTAAATAAACTTTTATCTTAACTTCATTGCATCGGGTAGTGATAAATTTCATCATGCTTGATTTCTAATGTTGAAATTATCTAAGCAAACAAAAACAAGTATTAAGAATTTATATGATGATATTATGTTGACGTTTTTGTTAAAAAAAAATGTGATTAAGATGTATACCTGGAATAGAATGAAAAATTACTATTTTGATTATTCTTCAATAACTTCATTACGTTGGCCTTAATTAATCATCATTATCAATTCATTATGCGTTTACAAAAGAGAAGCTTGTATCCCTGAACGTCACGAAAAAAAATATATGTGTAAAATATATGTTCTTCCATCAACGCTCGCACTGGAATTCCAAAAAAGGGTACAAAAGATCCACCAGACACCACGGTCATATGTTATTCCACACAATAATATTTCATATGAAATCCAATCTGGGGAATAATACAAAATAAATTATAGTTCGTACCTGTTCGAAATATCTTCAAATCCGATTTGAGGACCACAATACGAAACGTCCGATTCAAATTATAATTTATGAACGTGCTCAGCGGGAACGCTTTGCCGCACCACGATTGTACCGATCTTAAAAGATTAGGAATTACGAGAGTACCGACATAAAGTCGTACTGCATTATGGGCGAGAATCGTTTAAGATGGCTGTTATTGTGAGGTGTGATGTGGGATGACCAGATGTTACATTGTGTCGATTCTTTTATACCCAAACACATCCAAGTGCATGCATTTCTTGGAGATGTTATAAGCTGAGAAGCGAGCAAACAGGGTTGGGTCAGTTATTGTTGTATGATTTTTTATGTTGTATTTGTTACAGCGGTATAGACTATGTTGACCTTGAGTCATTCATATTCTCTATTCTAAACGCTTTAGCTTGATGCCTTGTAAGAGTACAATAACTAAGCGACACTTTGTAGAGTTGAACTAAAAGTAGTGACATGAATACTTGAGACTGTAGTAAACAGGGGTACCAAGGAATTTGTTATAAATATATTTTAAAAGAAACGAAAACCGACTTCAAATAATTTATATTTAAAAAATAACCGACTTCAACTGGGTTAAAATAAAAACCCTTTAGAAACCCTGTGCAATCAATGACTATTTTCTGGCATATTTTTTTATGTGATTTAAGGTACAATTCTATTCCTTATTCTAGCGTATTCCTATCTCTCTCTCTGTATAATTTGTATTTTTTTATATTATCCACATATTTTAAAACTTTTTTATTTGTTTTATTATTTGGCCCACTTTCTGTAAGTATAACTTTAATTCACCCTATATTGCAACCTCTCTGTATATGTTTCTGTGTATTGGTAACCCAATACTGCAAGGACACGATGTTGCAACCGCCCTGTATAAGTATTAATCCTTTCTACCCTATTGACTGTTTCTATTTTTCTATTGTTCATACCACCCTGTATACCTATAATTTTACTTCGCCCAATATGCCAAGTATAAGCAACTACTTATGTTCCACCCTATATAACCACCCTGTATAACTATAATTCCACTCCACCTTATATTTCAATAATCCTGTATATGCAACTGCTTCTAACATTGTTTGAACCCTCCACCCTATAACTCGAATATCCTTACATACAGTTTTACTTCACTCTTATTTCAACCACCTTGTATATGCACTACTTATATGCCAACTAATACACCATTTTTTGAACCACCCTGTATAAGTTGAAATCTATTTCACCTTATATTTCAACCATTCTATATATGGAACTGCTTATATACCACCCAATATCACATTTATTTGTAAGATTTTTTGAACCTACCTGACTAACTGTAATTTTACTTCGTCCTATATTTAACTGCGCACATTGCTTGCTGCTTGTATTTCGATGCACGCACACACCTACCACCGTATACCATATAGAAAACATCGCTCACCTAAAATAAATAAAGATAAAGACTAGATGTGCTAACCTATATTTTGCTGATCTTTTTTCAATAACTGTATTATATTAAAAACATTGTCAGTGGGTAATCTTCCAGGTCAGAATCCATTCTGCTTTTCGTCTTTATAATAATGACATTTCTCTTCCAATTTATTTCTTATAAATTCAGGTATATACCCTACTAATTGTGCTTGTCACTGTAAGTCCTCTATAGTCGTTAAATTAACATTTATTTTCTCTTTTGTAAATTGATACTATGTAGGCCTTTTTTCATTTATCTGGTTAATACATCGTGTGAAAATACACGAAAGGTTGGCAGATAATTTAGTGGTTCCATTCCTTAGGAGTTTAGCTTTTATCACGGATTTTCCATTTTTAAGTTCTTTTATGACTTTCTCTACATCCTTTCGGTGTATTCTAATTTCTTCTCCTTCTATGTGAATAGGTGTTTCTGGTATTTCCCGATATTCTTGTCTGTGTTACGTTAATAAATTTTTATAGTGAGTTTTTTAGTCGTCTGTTGGTATTAGTTGTAGATTGAGTCCATTGTTTTCGGTTGATTTTACTTTATTTATAAACTAGCCGTTACCCGCGGTTTCACCCGCGTACGGAATGTTCAAGCCTTTGTAAAAAAATAACTTATGAAACATATATCAAAAATTTTTAACTTGTTTGAACCACCCTACTTAAACATAAATCCACCAATCCCAAATATATTTCACCCAAACTGCAAATACTTATGGGCCACCCTATATAACTATTTTCTTCGACATTTTTTGAATCACACTGAATCACTGTAACTCTACTTCACCCTATATTGCAATCATCCTGTATATGCTGCTGTTTATTTGTCACCCAATATAATTTTTTGAACACCTGGCAATAACTTTTCCCTACCCTATACAAATCTGACATATGCAACTGCTTATGGTGTACCGTGTATAACAATTATTTCTGATATTTTTTTTAACCACCTTTTAAAGTAAAATTTCTTTTTACTCTATGTATTAATCAACCTTTATATGAGCTTTTTCTAACATTGTGTTACACACTCTAAAACTATAATCTTGCTTCTTCCTATATTTCAAATATTCCAATTAGTAGAATGCAACTGTTTATCCTATTTAACAATTTTTAACTGTTTTGATCTATCCTAATGAAAATGATGTGGAACCATTCGTGAGTCACAAATATAAAAACACAGTTTTGCACCCTAACACCAAACTTTTATTTAAACCCTCACCCAAACTGCAACTGCTTATTGGCCACCCTATACAACAATTTTATTCAATTTTTTTTAACCGCTTTGTATAACTAACTCTTCTTCCATCTACATTAAAACCATCCTGTATACACCGCTGCCAATTGTCAAGCATTACAACTTATTTGTGAACCACCCTGTATAACCATAATTTTACTCTAGAAAATATTTCAACCACCTTGTATGTGCATTTGCTTAGCGGTAACCAAATATAAATTTAAGTACTTCCAATCACACTGTATAAACTATAATTTTACTTTGATCCATGTTTCAGATATTGCAGATATGTAACAGCTCATGTTCTATCTTACAAAAAAATATATACAACCTGTTTGACTATAAATCTACTCCACCCGTTATTTCAATCACCTTGTATTTGCAACTACTTATAGGCCACCCAGTATAACATTTTTTACCACCTTGTATAACTATAAGTCCACCAATGTCAAATATATTTCACCAAAACCGCAACTGCTTATGGGGCACCGAAAATAACAATTTTGTTCAACATGTTTTTGAATCATTTTATATGTATTACAACTACCCTGTAGATGCTACTGCTTATTGATCAACCAATATAACATTTTTTAAATAATTATCATAACACTTCTTCACCCTATGTTTCAACTATCCTACCTTTGCAACTTATTATGAACTACGCTATTTCACATTTTTTCCTTATAATTTTTTCAAGATATATTAAAGTACAATTTCTCTCCACACTTCATTTAAACCACCCTTCATTTACAACTTTTTCTAACCTTGTTTGAATGACACTGTATAATTATAACTTTACTGCGTACCATACTTCAGGTACTCTATATATGCAAGTGCTATATAACAACATTTTTCTAGCATTTTTTACCCACCCTGTATAATTCTAACTGTAACCCACCCTATATTTCAACAACCTTTTATATGCAATTACTTATTTGCCACCAAATATAACTTTTTTGTACGACCCTATATTTCAACTATCCGGTAAATGGAACAGCTTATAGATCTTACCATTACTTTAAAATATTTTTAAACCCACTTGCATAGCTGTAATTATACTCCGCTACATATTTCAACCTTCCTATATATGTAACTACTTGTGGATATAAAACAAGTTTTTAACCAGAGCATAAACTATAATTCCACTGCACCTTATATTTCAAACACCCTGTATAAACAACTGCTTCTAACGTTTCTTTAACTATAGTATCTTATGAACATATTTCAAAGTCCTAACTGCTTACCTAAGTTTTTTTATTCACTGTATAAATATTTTACCCTTTTTCAACCACTTGGTATATGGAACTGTTTATGGCCCACTCAATATAACTTTTTTGGACCACCCCGTATAACTAATTCCACTCCCCCTTATTTCCACCACATCGTATATATCCAGCTGCTTATAGGACACCAAATATAAGTTTTTAGATTTTTAAATCCATGTAATTCTACTCCGCTCTAAGTTTCCTATATACAGAACACCCTGTAAAATTACGTTTCTTATATCAGTTGATTTTTGTTAAATCGAAACGTGTTACATTTGCACATTCCGAATTTTGAATAAAAGTTAAGCTGATGCCAGTATCTAATATTTTGTGCCTGCGTTGGAACCAATTGAGTAGTTGAATTATCCAACATGGTAGAAGTTTTTTCGCTATATCTACCGTTTCTATCAATTTAAAGAGATAAAATGTCTACCAGATTTTAAGTCAAGCTATAGGCTTCGCAACAGAAAAAGATTCAGCAAAATCAGTTAAGTAGTTCTTACGTGATGCCCGAACAAACACACAAACAACAGACAAACTTACAATTTTATAATAGTATAGATTTCTAGTATTCCGTGCATTTTCTATCCCACCAAATATGTATATACTTTTTATCATTTTTTGGTCCATATTTATTTTTCTAGTGCAGAATTCTTTGTCTAATATTTTTCTTTGCTTCCTTGTAATTTCCTCCCTCTTTTTTTTGTATTCAACCATAGTTTATATAATTCATTTTTTTTTGGTTTCTACTTCTGGGTCCCTTTGTGCCTAATGCTTCACTTTATACTGTGTTATTATCTAGGAATGACTAAGTGTACCTGACCAGAAAAAAATCATCTGTTTTAAATGAAATGGTAACGATAATATACTAATATATTAACTGAATAGTATAAAGTGTGGAACAGCCAGATGGCATAAATTCGATAACGAATAAAGGAGGGCGTGTTGAGAAAACGTTTGAAGACGTCGATTTGTGTTTTTAAAAGCGCATTTTTTCAACAAAATATATAGGGTGTGCCATGTGATAGTGACCAATACCAACTTTCTTATTTTAAATGCAAGCCCCTGTATATTATTTTTTTGATTCTTCAGGAAATTCTAGACAAAATTCATGTACAATGTCCTAGGTCCGAGACCTATCTTCAATTGGTTCGGAAATATTAAGTGTTTTCAGATTTATTACAAAAATTAACATTAAAAAAATAAATTTATTAAATTTCACAAGTTCGCTACATTACACTAAAAACCTAATAAGTTATACTGATTATTTCTTTATAATATAAAAAAAAACAAAAAAAACATTAATGTCAATGTCTTGGCAACATGCTAATCTGG
Source organism: Octodonta nipae (assembly GCA_034190945.1). Taxonomy (NCBI): domain Eukaryota; kingdom Metazoa; phylum Arthropoda; class Insecta; order Coleoptera; family Chrysomelidae; genus Octodonta; species Octodonta nipae. The sequence continues at coordinate 86,523,194 of CM067220.1, read as the reverse complement.
TATAGAAATGTCTTTTAACGTTACTCAACATCTCAAGCGTGACTGATCTAATCGCAAGCGTTTTAGGTTATCTAACTTAAGGGGTTTAGTTTTGTATACAGTACTTTTGATATATCCCCACAAAAAGTAGTCCAATGGCGTCAAATCAGTAGATTTCAATGGAGCGGTGCTCCATCTTGCTGAAGCCATATTGTATTGGCAGGAACTTGTGGGTTTACTGGATCAGGATATAAGTTTGTCAAAGTTGGCACGACATTATTTTGGATCAGTTCTAAATATTTATCTCCATTCAAGTTGCCAACAATGAAAAAGGGACCTACGATATGACTTCTAATAATTCCTGTCCAAACATTAACTTTTTCAGGATATTGTGTATGTTTCTCTGACATTCAGTGAGGATTTTCATTAGCGGCAATTTTGACGATTAACATGACCCTGAAGTGTAAAGGTGCTCTCATCAGAAAACAAATCATCTTCTTATTGGATCACATTGTTATCTAACCTTACCATCATTTGTTCACAGAAATACGTTTTCCTATCGAAATCGTCTTCCATGAGCTCCTGAGTCATCATAATTTTATAGGGATGCGTTTTACTGTCCTTTAATTAAAAAATTAAATTGATGTGTGGCTAATGTTGAACAGTGGGACTGCTTTTCGACCAGAATTATGTGGGTTTTCTTGAAACTCAAGAATAATATTCAATTTCGAATTATCACTTACAGCATTGGCAGCCACTTTTTTATCTGTTTTACATGACCAAGCTCGCGGAAACTGATTTTCTATTTTGTTAATTGTTCCTTGGGATACAGGCGGCAAATTTGGAAAATTTTCGTGAAATAAGCGAAAAACTTTCATTTGTGTCCGGGTATTATCTTCATAACCAATCATTTGTAGAATGGTTATTTTGTGCATTTCTGTTAAATGAACCGTTTTTCTGATATTATTACGTACAGTTAACGAAATTCAAAGGACAATAGCACTGACACTGATCGCCACTATCATACAGGTAGACAACTAGATGCTAAAGCTATGAGTTTTGCCGAAAATAAACAAAACTGTTTTTTTTTCTTCAAATTAGTAAAAAGGAACGCATGAATGGTTTTTGCTTACTATCTCAATATCAAGAGCTAAATGTGAATTAAGTATTGAGTGTAATGTAGCGAATTTGTGAAATAAAATAATTTTCTATTTTAATGTTAATTTTTGTAATAAATCTGAAAACACTTAATACTTCCGAAACAGTTGAAGATAGGTGTAGGACATGAACTATGTCTAGAATTTTCTGGAGAATCCAAAAAATAAATAATATACAGGGGCATTTAAAATAAGAAAGTTGGGATTCGCCACTGTCACATGACACATCCTATATAATTTTTGTTGTTGAAAAAATGCGCATTTAAAAATACAAATTGACGTGTCCAAGCGTTTTTACCTACAAGCCCTCCTTTATTCGTTATCGAATTTATTCCATTTGGCTGTTCCACACTGTATATCATAGTCATAGAAAACATTGAAAATTAAACTATGCCGATGTTTATGCGTTTAAAAGTTTTCAGTATTGCAATATAACCAATATAAGGCGCGACCCGATTTCTAGTATATCCATATAATTTTACACGTCATATATTAATACGTCTGATCCCAAAAGCTTTGATATACATATTCTCATCCCAAATAGGATTATTAAAACAACATTCCATTAAATACCACCTTTGCTCTTTTCAACTACTTTATATAAACTTGAACGAAAACACCCCAATAATTTGAGGATTTTAGGATTGCTTATTGAATTTAATCTAGACAGATGACCAGAACTGTATTTCATATATTCAAGTTTCCACACAATTTTAATCGACTTGTATTTTTCGAGAGACCACACATCGAGGCGAAAGCTTTTAATAGCAATCGACACCTATAAATGTCAAAAGGTTTCATAATTGTTTTTGTTCTCAACTATGGTCATTAATTTTAGAACGGTCTATAATTTGAATTTAACACCTAGAAACATAAAAATATATAAAAAAATAAGTAACGTGATATTATGTTGAAATAAAAATGTGCTTAATATGCCGTTTTATTGTTCACGCCTTCACTATTTCTTCCTTAGACAGTAAATTACTTTTTTCTGTTTATCAATCACTTTTAATGTCATCGTGCAGGAAATGGAATAACACCGTATGTAAATGTGAAAGTAAAACAGTTGCAAGATTCAATGTTATATTGCATTTTATAACTTTCAATTAGTGGTAATCCATTTTATACGAGGTATAAAAACTTGCTTTCAAATATGTTTTTAGGGTTCCATATATACTATATACGGATACCCTTATAATGTCACTCAGGATTTCTTCCTCTTTCACATCACAGCAATTTTCTCCTTAACTATTCGACGGAAAAGGTTGAAATTTGGTATCAGTATATAGTTTGGTGATCCCATCAGTACATATTGTAAATGAAGAAATTTTGATTTTAGGGGTATTTCTGGGGGAAAAGCTAAAAAAAAATCTACCGTTCCCCCTTCCCCTTTACTCCGAAATTATAAGTCGTAAAATTTTGGAAAAAATAGAGGTAAAGGGCCTCACCTGAATTTTACCGGAAAATTAAGGAAAAACCCCTACTATTACTTTTGGAAGGCAAATTACAGACTTAAATAGAAAATTGAAAATTAAAATTATTTCTAACGCATCATGTAATATATCAAATGAAAGGGCTCGTTATGACGAAAACAATTATATTTTTTTCATATTTTTAAAATAAATTATTTAAAAGATATTAACAAAAATTTTTAAAAAATTACCAATCCCCCCTTATCTCCAAAACTAGAACCCGCAAAAATTTGAAAAAATTACGGCAAATTACAACATTAAATAAAAAATATATAATTAAAAATATTTCTAACGCATCATGTAATATATCAAGTCAAAGGGCTCATTATGACGAATACAAATATATATTTATATTATTAAAATGAATATTTTAAAATATATTAACAAAAATATAAAAAAATACCCATTCCCCCTTTTATTCCCCAAACTATAAGACCTAAAATTTGTTGTTGAAAAATACGAAGAAATCCCTAATATTAATTTTGGGGGCCAAATTATAGAATTAAACGGAAAATGAAAAAAATATTTTTTAACGCATCATGCATGATGTTATTATGAGGAAATACAAATGTATTTTTTCATATTTTAAAATAAACTGTGGTATGGGTTTTAACAAAGATATAAGAAAATTACTCATTCCCCCGTTTTAGTTCCGATCTCTTAGAAAAAAATTAGGCCTATATGGCCTTACTTGAACGTTACCCCTAATATTAATTTTCAATGCATCATGCAATACATCAAATGAAAGGGTTCATTATGAAGAAACACCAATCTATATTTTTCATATTTTTAAAATTAATTATTTACGAGATATACGAGATATTAACAAAAATATAAAAAAAATCCTATTTCCCGATTTATTTCAGAGACCAAACTACCAAAAATTTTGAAAATAATTATGGGTACTGGGGCTCACTTGAAATTTATAAGAAAAATTAGCAGAAACCCCCAATATTAATTTTAGGGACAAATTATAGAATTAAATGGGAATACAATATCAAACGCATCATGTAATATATCAAATAAAAGGATCATTATGAGAATTACAAATATAATTTTCATATTTTTAAATTATTTGGTTAAAAGATCTTAACAAAAATATTAAACATCGACTTATTTATCCTTTAGACACTACAGTATCTAAAATTTTGAAAAATATTTGTCTAAAAGATTTAATAATTTATTATTTAAAACTTGACCTATTTTTCCCTTTATTTTCCAATCTACAGAACCTAAAATTCAGACAGTAGATTATATAAGACTTCCCTGAATGTTTATTAGTAAAATAAAACTCTAATGTTAATTTTGCGAGCAAAATTAGAGAATTAAATACATAAACTACGCGAATCATGTAGCAAATAAAATAAAATGTGTGAAAATATTAGTGTATATTTTTATAAATTTAAAATGCCTCCTTTAAAGGATATTAGGGTAAATATAAGAAAATGCACTCTTTTCCTGCTTGTCTGAACCTGGAATATTAGTAAAAGATATGGTTTGATTCACCTATATTTAATACTTAAAGGTGGTACGGAACCCTTAGTATGCGAGTCCAACTCGCACTTGACTAAATTATTTTAACTAGAGACTGTTTCTAATGTGATTACGTAAGTAAAACATTTTGCTATTGGTTACAAGAAACTCCAATCCTTTTTAAAACTAGTAAATTTTGAGTAATACTAGATGCAAAGTATACTGTGTATAGATAGATGTAGGTATTAAGTAGTTGAGTTATTAATTTTTGATAAATTAAGTTAATAATTCCATCTTATGATTGTCAAACTCATTATTAGTGTTTGAAAGGTAATTAGTAACCTGCAGATATAGTAAATCTAATCAGCAGTAAACCAAAATACATATTAAATAGATTTTTTTATTAGATCGCCCCCACGAGAGCCTCAAAGTTAGTAAATTTAATATTAAAACGAGGTGATAATAACTCCAAGAGCCTAGAAGAAGGTAAGTTCTATGAGTTTAAACCTTAGAATGACTACTTTTAATGTAATAACTCAAGAAATCTGGATTTAAAATTTTATTTAGGTAAATTTAGTACAGGATTGCCCCCCTGAAGCATGAAATTCCCCCCCCCCCTGCCAGAAGCACGTGTCTCGATCCGCCCCTGGACTTTGTAGTCTTACGGATATTTTTCCATGAATAGTTCTAAGTGTTAACGTTTTCAGGGTACTTTATTTCGTCTTAAGCTTAAGCTTTGGTTTCTGCAGTATATTATAATTGATTTTATACTGTGATTTTTTCTTTCTGTGTGCGTGCATTTATTTTTTTATGTTATATGTTACTTACTCCCTTACCCCTTTAATTGCTTGTTTTCTGGTTTCATAGATTTCTGCACCGAGGTTTATAAAATTTATAATTTGTTCGAATGACCTTTGTTTGAGTTTACTGTTTGTGAGTGGGTGGTGGTGTAACTAAAGTTAATTTTTTTCTATATTTATCTTCAAATCAAGAGTTTAATTGATTAGTGATAAGGTTGAACCAAGTAAATATCTTACCATTATAATTAATTTTAACCTCAAATAGGATAAAATAAAAAAAAGGCGATTCTGCATCAAAGTTTACCACCCGCGATTTCAATGACAAAGTTGATTATCGTAACTGGCTGTTAGACAATAAGCACTATTTTTTTTGCAAAGAAACCAAAAGGTTCAACATCAACCTCGTTGGTCCATTAATGTGGAATTCTAGGTAGATCAATCATAGGGTTTAATTCAGAGTAATAACTTAAAATTGGAATTGGATTTCTATAAACGTTTAGAATGTCGAGCAAAGTAATTTTTTTAAATTGTATACTTAGTTATTTATACACAAATGTTTTCTAAATTTAACTCGATTTCCCCTTTGTTATCATAAAAGAAAAGATATCTCTGAGATATACAATGATTTTCCTACATGATGGTTGTTTGGCACACTATTCTATAGTTTTTCAAAATTGCACGTGGAAATGTGTTGTGTTTACTGCAAATCTGGGGTGGGAGAGAATTAATGATCTAGTTTTTGCAGAGAGAGGTCAAATAAAGGATGGCATCATGTTGCAGCTGCTTAAAAGAAAATTTTCGTACAACTTGTAGTCAAAATATGCGTTCTTGTATTGAAAATGATGGTCGACATTTTGAACATCTGGTGCCACTAACTACAGTCTTTGTTGTTATTTGTTAAATTTGTGGATTGTTTACAATTCTGTTTAGTGGAGACCTTATCTGTGCAACATCAATCGAGCTAATACTTGTGGTGTAGTGGGTATCCCGGCTAGTACTAGATATTTGTATTATAGACTTCTATTTCTCAAAAGGAAAAACGCCAGTCTTAAGGGAAGCATACACCGAAACTTGACTGGACTTGACTGGAGTACCGGATGAGCACCGGACCAGACTTGATGGCTATCGCACACCGTCACCAGACCGGACCAGACTACCGAGCCACTTCCGAACAGAATTGCCTACTTTTGCGCTTACTTTATGTTATAATGACTTGTATTTCTGAAAAAAAAACGGTGATTATCAGAATTAAGTAAGGAAGATTTCACACACTTCTTATGAAATTAACTGACAAGCACTTTGTGAACTATTTTATAATAATGAGTTTTTTTTAATGCACGATGTCATTGGCGAAAATATAGTGACACCAACTTCTGAAGGACCATTGGTATACTGGGTAAACTGAACATATGCTTGAGATAAAAGATATTTTATTAAAAACATCTCAAACATATTTATTCAATTTTTAATTTTTAACAACGTATTTGCAATTGTCACTGCTGTCAAATAGTCAAAATGGAAACGGAAAGCCGCAAAACAAGTGGAGAGGGGGAACCTGAGTCTGGTCGCTATACAACCAAAACGGATGGCCACCGGGGTCAGGAAAGACGGTCAAATTCAGTCAGTCATGTTCGTTTTTTGTCAAGTTCCTTTTTCTCAGGAAGGAGCAAAGGTGTCAAATTGAAATAAATATCAGATACCTACGGTTCCTTTGAGATGTAAAAAAAATGATGTCAACACAAGCACATGATGCGACATTATGTCATACATTTTATTTGCGCAAACTTATTCATTAAAACCGTTGTACTAGATCTAGAACGATAAAAATTGGCAACAAGATATTCCCAGGTTAATAATTTTGAGATTTTTGAATAAATTTTAATACAACGGCACTATTAAATCTATATCTATGTTGCCAGGATCCTTATTAAGTCCCTGTAGTTGACCAAAACAGTTGTAAAAAATATGAACAAGCAGTTTTCGCCCAATGGTTCAAGTCTTATGGCATTTTAAATTTATCAAAATTATTTTTTTATAAATAAAGAATTTTTAGACAACCTCATTTAATAGAATAAAAATCATAACATCTACTGAAATCATATCATTTGAAATTGGTTAAAAAATGAATGAAATAAATCACTTTAAAAATGTCAGATAATTAGAATAGATTATGTAATGCCAGTAACATTAACAATATCCTGTATATTTTTATATTTTTAGATTCATGAGCAATACATTATTAAAAAAATGACACCTACTTAATATTTTTATGGCGATATTGAAATCTATATCTAGATGGCCATGATTCTTATTAAAGTTCTACAAGGGGCTAAGTTTCAAATCTTATGGTAGACATTTTAAATACATACATCAAAATTTAAATAAAAAAAAACATAATAAATCTAACGATTTCATTACATTTGAAATCGGTTAAAAAAAAGAGGTCTCAGACTGATAGATATATTCTAAAGAACAAAAATTAGTGCAACGTCTTAAGAGAAAAGTATTCAATCAATGCAATACTCCAAGATTTCATCTACGGGTTTTGAACATGGACGCTTAGAAACGGAAATATGGATAAAATGGTGCAGAGATCGATAGAAATACAAATGCTCTAAAGTTGAAGATGTTAGGGAATAAGTAACAAGACAAAAGTGGAAATTTGCTAAGAAGACGATAGATAAACTAAACAGAAATCGCCTGCAAACCATATGGATTAACCTCGCTAACGACAGGGACGAATGGAAGCATCATGAAGAGGAGACTACGCCCAAAAATGACTACTCAGTAATAACAATCTTAAAAATCATAAAGGAATATTTCCAAAGCTTACATGTCTTTTTCAATTTTAACACTTTAGTCATTTTTTTTACTGAAATTTTATGACCATAATCAGATGAAAAGCACCAAACTTGTCGTACTCCAGATGAAATATTATTACAATAAGTACAATGCTAATAGATCAAGGCAGTTATTGGTAAACTACTGGAATTGCATAGTCCAAATATTTACAAAGTTATTAATCATAACTAGAATGTACATTTTGCACCTTGATCGAATATTTTGTAACCATTTAATTGTCTAGAACATGCACATAATTTTAACTGTATTTTAATAATATATTATGCCTATTAACCAGAAGCACAGCAAAATTAGAAAATTGATTTAGAGTTTTTTTCTTGGCGAAATTTGCAGTTACGTTCGTTTTTGGTGTCAACCAACTATCATCAAATTAGGCGTCTCTAATCTATTAATCACTATTAACGGCTAAATAATGATTTTCAACCAGCTAATATGCAATTACACTACGTTCTTAATGTTCGTTCTTAATGTTGTTAATGACCAATGAATGACGGACGATTCACTCTAAAGTCCACGAGACAACCCAACTAATTCACTACATCGCCATCGTAAATCAGGTGAAATAATAATAACGATGATTATTAGTTAATAATATAGTTTATTCATTTAATAGCGTCAAATTATTCATTTGAACAGATTACAGCGGGTATAACGTTTGCGTACGATGTTGTATATCCCGTAATGCACGACGGCCCGCCTGGCGATCGCATGGCGTGCGTTGTGTTGATGTCTTCCTTCGTCTTGCTTGCTGACTTCGGATGGTGCCTTCCAGTTCCACTTCTTCGATTCCATTATGTAATAACAGTTCATTTATGCATCAGGTAAACGTATACGTAATGAGGCGTCCGTCATCCTCTGGACACTGTCTAGTCTTTTTTTTCGGGCGACAACGTTCTAGATTGAACTATAATTCCGCCCATGATCGAATTACCTTTTTTTGGTAGTTGAAGTTTTGTTATGTCTTCGAAAATTATATAGCGCAAACCGATGTTAATGATGAAAAATGAAAATTAACCTCGCCCTACGCAAAGGACTGCTGTAAATTGAACTTCCTTATCCACTAAAAAGTCATAATATACGGGGTGAAAATTCATTATTTAGAGTTTTTTTGCAGATATTTTGTCAGTTTATAGTACTTGTCACTATGAACTAAAAAACTCTTTAACAAAGACATAATATCTATCTTATATAGTTAAGGACCATTCCAATATTAAGTATTTGAATCTGTAAAATCTGGAAACAGTGCCGTGCGTAAATAAGACTTTATGAAACGGAAAGAGTATAGTAAAAAGTGAAGTCTATTTAAGTTTTAAGGCCCAGGCACCTTTATTATGAAAAAATGGACTACCGTCATGTTTTTTGAAATTTTTGTATGTTGTAGAAATTGATGTTCTGACAAAAAGAGTCCATAGGCGCAAACAGATTCTATGACTAGTTTTCAAGATACACAGTGTTATCAGATTTCGAATGATAGACGTGTTTTATTTCTAGGCATTGGAGAAATCATGATTTGTACATTATTTGACATAAATATTTCACAAAACAATTGCCATAAATTTTGGTGGATTACAGAGTATTTCAAAAATAATTAGTGTTTTTGGAAAAAATCATTATTTTATTACAAAGTTGAAAACATAAGAAGATGTTATTGCACAATTAATATATCGTTAAAGTAATAATTTCTTGGATGTGCTTCATATAATATACAGTGTGAGCCATAAATATAGCTAGACGGGGCATATATTATTTTTTCTATTAATCAGACACCCTGTATAAACCATTCGTGTTGCAATTTTAATAAGACATTAAACAGATATATGATCCGTCTCTTTATACCCAACAGGATGTTAAACGGAGTGCAAAAACTGTACATATTGAAAAATGATGGTGGTAGGTTTTTATACTACCTTGTAGTTTTAAATTCTTTCCGTAAACTTTGTATGTTATTACATTTTTACGTTAAAAAATTTCCAGTGTTTATCTGAGCAGAATATTATTAAAATTGTATGACTAGTTTTAGAGATATATGGTGTTAAACATCGAACATATATCCTGTTGAGTATAAACAGACGGATCATATATCTGTTTAATGTCTTATTAAAAATGCAGCACGAATGGTTCGTAGAGGTTGACTTATTAATAGAAAAAATAATGTATGCCTCCTCTAGCCATATTTATGGCTCGCACTGTATTTTATATGAATCATATCCAAGAAATTATTACTTTAACAATATATTAATTGTGCAATGACATTTTCTTCTGTTTTCAACTTTGTAATAAAAAAAAGGTTTTTTCAAAAATACATGTTACATTTTTTGGAAATTTTTATGTCCAATAATGTACAAATCACGATTTCTCCAATGACCAGAAATAAAAAACTTCTATCATTCGAAATCTGATAACACCTGTATCTTAAAACTAGTCATAGAATCTGCTTGAGCCCATGGACAATTTTTGTCAGAACATCAACTTCTACAACCTATCAGAATTTCAAAAAATTTGACGGAAGTCCATTTTTCCATAAGAAAGGTGCCTGGTCCGTTTTATGACGGTTTTTAGAAATATATAGTTTTATATTTATTGTGTTCATTTATGATTCAATATTACTGCTACTTTTTAATAGATTCTTAATAAATTATTTCTGAAGAAGACGTTTAATGAAAAAACACTGTTAGTATGATATATTTGAATTACTGAAGCATTATGAGGGAATTATTTTCAACTTAGAGTTGTTTTTTTAACATTTCCTTTTCTGAGTAAGCATATAGTAATAATACTTACTTATCCAAATTGAAATTCCCAAAAAATATATATCATACTCGATTTCACCAACATAGAATTGAGAAATTTTACAAATAACATGAATTTGCAATGACACAAAAAAACTCACTAATAACTCAGTTGTTTATAAATCCAGACCTAACATTTTCACACTCATATTTCATAAACATAAACAAAAACTTCACAAATAGCCACAATTGTTCAATTCAACAATGAAATCTCTTAGGCACGACGAAAAAATATTATATTCAAAACAAATAAATATCATATTACTTTTTTGAAATACGAAATCAGAACCTAATAATATACCTAATAATTTCTTTGTTACGGTTTACACTTAACGAACAAAAGAAAATTTAATCAGATTTTTGTTTCATTAACTTTGAAGAAAATATAAAATATTTTTGGCCTAAATATCATTTCATTTGATTAGAATGTTAGGGCAGTTTGTTTATCATACAGTTCAGTTGACAAATTTGTTACACTTTTGAAAATAAGTGGGTAAATACCCAAGTAAGTGCTTACTTTGGTTGACATATCTGAACATTTTTTTCTCGTAAACCATTCATTTTTTGGCATATGTTATATAAGACTTTTTTATTTGTACTATCATCTACCAAAATATCAGCACTGTATTATGTTAAAGGTTATGTTACTGACCCATTCATATGTCTTCTTTCCAAAATAAAACGATGAATTCTATTTATTTTCTAACGAAAATTTCTGCAGGAACAGAGTATTCGCTTTTAGGAAAGAAATCTATGTTTTTTTTTGTTCTTGTACAGCTACTTCTTTTGTACTTGAGCAGCTGCTTCTTCTGGCATGGTTTCTGCTTTCTGTAAGAGGTCTGTGAACTTCTTGGTATTTTGAAAATTTCCAGGGTCTTGTTGCTCTAACATGCTAGAATAACATTATTTAACATACGTAATTTTGGAAAGATTGTTGAGGACGGTTTTTCTTATTAATTATGATTTTCTCTCCTCAGATTTTTGCTGCAACGGAGTTTTAAAATTTAATACTATATTGCAGAGAACTCCGTGGGTTCAAACAGTTTAATGACACCAAAACTAAGTCGCTTTTATTTTCTTACAAATTCACAAATAAAGTCAAGTAACTACTTTTATTAGACTATATCAACACTCCGATAAATTAAACTATCTACTATCTACTAAACTGAAGTCCACTACTGCTGTACCTCCGCATATATAATCCATCGCATTCTCTCTTGAAAGTTCCCGTAATAATCCTGTCTTTCTAGAAAATGACTAGAAATTTCGGTACGTTTTTATACCGACAATTGTACCTTCACTCAGGAATTAATTTTATTGAGAAGGATTTCTTTTTATTGGTGTAAAATTAAATGTTATACTGCTAAAAAATACGGAAAATGGTAGAACGAGTAAAATGGCATATGTTTTCAGTTTGACAAACATACTGTTTTTGAATATTACCTCTATTGTTTACTCTTTAGTAGGTATATTATTATGACCTTAAAACTCATTTTTGAAGCAATTCGGATGCGTGCCTGCCGCTACCTCTGACAAAGTATCAACTACAAGGGCCAGGTATTCCCAAGGAACAGTCACTGGTTGTTCCTGTGAATCCTGTGACAGCAAATGATTTTAATACGATAATAATATCTATTGCATATCGTATAATTTTATTGAAATAAATTAATCTATCTTTGAAGCCTCAACACCATGTTTGCAAATTGCTCTGTTGTAATATATTTAAATTAAATGCTATCATCAGTATTTCTTTAAAGACATCTAAATATTGAAGTAGTAAACGACTCTATGTAAAATTATCTCAAAAATGTTGTAATCTTACTAATTATTTCGACACTGAACATCGCTAAACCATGTACAAGGATCGGTTCTTATCAGTCATTCCATCGACAATTCAAAAGTACCATTTAGCTATACCATATAAGAACATTAATGGAATTTTCTAACATAAAAGTCATCGTAAATTGTCCATGGTCTGACAATTTCTTTTCATGTTTCTCTTATACGGAAGAGCCATAACCTTATGGTTGGCTAAGAGAAGCGATGGATGTAAATTCCAGAAAACCATCCATACTTGCAGCATCTCTTCTATATAAAGACTTGCTAATGCATTGTCGCGCCAAACTCAGAATCGTCGAGATCGATGCCTGTATTTTATTATTCTCGAGACGTACAGGTTTTTTGTACAATCATGTACTAACTCGATGATTTTTTATTCCTCTTTTGTAATGGTAAAACTAAAATGGATATCGATGCATTCGTTTGATCTGCATTCAATTGCCATACGATTTTGTATTCATTAGTAAACTATTAAGTGCATTTTCATTGTGTGACTGTCATTTGTAATGCCACGCATAACTGTTTATTTCCATTAGTAACAATAAAGAACTTGTAGAAAATCTTTACCGAAGAAAAGGTTAACGAAAATGGAAAACAATAAGTATTGAGGCAAATACACTAAAAAATGTGTTTGATAATAATAATATTTTATGCATTGTGTAAGAATACATGTTCGATTAATAATGGTTTTCATGTGAGATTATACAAATAGTTTGATTGTAGGTAGCAGGTACTAGCCTAGACAAATTAATTGTTGCTCTCGTAGTGCACTGATACTCACAAGCTCGGAGGAGGACTAACTATTGTAAAAACAGACCTTTCAGAATTGAGATAAATTAGGATTAAATTCCCTTCACATGCTCACTTATTTTTTAAATGATGTCAGTATATTTAAGTATTTATTATTAAAATAAAAGTAAAGGCGTGCAGTGTTTTAAACATGTATGGTTATTAAAAAAATGATCTTACAACTTTTGATAATTTTTGAAACGACTAATGGTAGGATTGAACTGATAGAAATCGTCAAGTAAGGAAAAAACGTTATGCCCCCTCCATGCGAATATTGAGGTTGGAACAGAGGAGCATCGTGCTTGGCCTGTTGTATAACCTCAATACTGAATGCGTGGAAATTTCTTTAAAACTTATTTGTAATTTGTTTTCGTTTTAAATTATATTAGCGGTAGCTCAGTGGTCGAAATTCGACCGTAGTTCATTAAATTTATAAGTTCGAACATTATTCATATTCTTTTGTTTGAATCGTATAGCTCTATAAGAAATAATGTTGGACCGAATTTATAAAAATCATTGATCAAATTATTTTTAATTTTTTTTATATTATTGTAGGTATATATTTATTTTAACAGGTGTTTATGCAACATGTTGATGAACTCATCAGTAGATTTTTGTTAGTATCCTAAAAGTTTCCGTTATTTACAGTTTAATCGATTTCATAAATAAAGATAACAAAGACGAAAACTCTAATCATTAACATATATTGTCCGCTGATTGACGATTTGTTACACACAAATTAAAAAAATAATGTATACGAAATTTAGTACTACTTTCCGGAAACATTAATACTGATCTACAACGCTATTTACCTATTGAAGTATAGAGCATAGACAACGACTGCCACTGGACAGATCATCATGTGATGACCATTCAAATGATGATCTAAAAGAGCGTTACCCAATCACTGCCAAGTTTGGTTATTTGAGAATCGATCTAACATGTATACTCATGGACATCACAGTTGTTAATAGAAGATTCTAAATTATCGTTCCAAATTTATTTATTTGCTAATGTTACTCATCTAGTAGGCGATATATTCATTTGTTTTGAAATTTTTACATTTAATTAATTCTAATGGCGTATGCTTCCTATAACCCTTTTTGATATTCAAAAATTCCTTAAATAAACCAAGAATTATAGTGAATTAAGTTATTTATAATGAATTTAAATAATTGGTGATCTTTATTGGTTGGTTTTCTCTATTGAAAAATAAATATGCCACCAGTAAGACATTATAGGGAAGCTGAAGCAGCACAAATTTATCAAGTTTTTGTGATTCAAGATTCGGGTTTTGGGTTAAATAATTTCGTTTCTTTAGGATTATTACCAACTTCTACAATTAGTGGCATTTTTTGTACTTTTGTCAAACGAAGACAAATTTCAAGACCTAAAGTTTGACCTTATGACGAGCGAATTAAGAAGTTTCCTTAAAGACTATTAGCTCATGGTCCATTTATTTTTTTAGCACGTTATCTAAACAATGTAGATAAAAAATAACTCTCAACAAGTGGAAAGCTTTGGTCATATCATAATTCTAACTTATTTATTATAACTTAATTTTTTATATCTTTGCTACCCCTTATTGGAAATTTTGACCCAGTAACTCGCATATTTTTAGAGTTTATAATTAAGGTAAATGAATTGTATACTAGGCATAATATTGGTATACAACTTTATATGCGGAAGGATACAGACAAAAAGAAATCGTTCGGCGTCTTAGACGTCAATATATAGTCTCGAATGTTTTTAAAATATATCAAGAGACTGTGACTGTATGAAGATGCGGCCAAAAGGTATATATCAGCAAAAAATGACCGTTTTGTGGTACCTACTTAATTCTACTCAAAATCATACGTTGATGTCCACATATTGCAAAAATGAGTTACTAAATGTAAGAACAGTTAGAAGAAGATTAAAGGAAGTGGGTTTAAAGCCAAGACTACCCGCCATAGTTCCACGTCTTTTCCATAATCACAAAACTCGACGATTACAATTTGTCAGAACACATATTCAGTGGAATATTGAGGACTGGAAAAAAGTTCTGTTCACTGATGAGAGTAGAATACAATTATGGAAGCCGGGTGGACGAAATCATGTCTATATAAGAGTTGGGGAACGATACAGAAGCTGCAACCTCACACAGACTGTTGGAGGTGGGGGTGTACTGGTTTTGGGGACGTATTCATTGGGAGAGATACACCGAACTCGTGGAAGTTATTGGACAAATGTCCAGATTAAAGATTAGATTGGCCAACTTATAAAAAAATTCTATTGAGCATTAAACGTCGTATAAGACGTAGGAATCCTGTTCGAAATGCACTAGAATAGCTTCGATTTGCGATACAACACGCAAGACGCAAGCAGTAACTAGAACTCGAGGTGGGAATACTCCTTAGGGGTCGTTCATAAAATACGTTAGCCCGCCTGTGAGAAGTGAGTTATAACAAAAGTTATTTAACACTTACAAAAATGTTATCCCGAAAAAAGCAATTAAAAATTTAATAACCAAACCAGAATAAAAAGATAAGGCGGTTCCTTGTTAAATTGAAGATCTGCTATGCATATTGGTGGATGAAAGCAGAATGGATAGATGCAGATGAAATAGATGCTAGTGTCGGAAACAAAGAAGAATATACTGCAATATCGTTATTGTAGATAGATGCTTATTCATTATATTAATATTTTTGTAATATTACTAACAGTCGTAATGTCTCATATACAGGGGGGGGGTTCTAGCTTGTGTGACGTGATATTTATATGGGGTCGCAGCTTGAAGACGGAAGGAGAGGGTCTGAAAAGACAGAATTTAGCGTGACGTATTTTATGAATGGTCCTTATTACCCATGCCCTTGTATTCCACTCACAAGATTTTACTTACCTCTGTAGCACTTATTTTGAAACTAATCATCCTTCATTTTCATAACATTTAGCATTAATTTTTTTATTACGATTTTCTGTCAATAATAATTTAACATTCCTTATTTAAAATGTGCAAAAAAAACTGTTTTTTTTTGTTTGTTGCATATTATTCGTTAAAATTTATACAATAAAAAAATATATCGTTTTTGGAATTCCATTCATCTAGGGAAGACTTATCACGGTTATGGTCGAATATTTGTCGAGACCTCATATAATGTCCAAAAGTGTTCAGCGAACTTTCCCATCTCTTTCTTTATCCTGATACGTACCTCTGTTAGGCTGATTGTTATCTCTGCATTTATTAATCTCTCTTTTCGCTTCTCTCTATATCTTTCAAATGATAGGCATTTTGGCTCCAATCTCATAACGCTGTACTTGAATTGAACGAGAACCCATGCTTTAGATGAGAAATACGAAATCAACTTCAATGTGTATTACTAGTGCCTTCATTTAACCGCAGTCCTAATTTTGATGCACCCTGAATTAATCTTGATTCGCCGGTGATGGTTTACTACTGGAGGTTGTTAGCATTAGGTTGGATTAGTCTAAAGTCTCTGAACATTACAATAGAGCATCCTCAGTTTCGGATATGATGTGCTTGACTTTTTCATGGACTGTACCTGTATGACAAAACTGCCGCTTGCTTCGTAAGATCTGGTTACTGCCCTGAGGCCTGGTTGGTATTATATTGACTGATTCTCGATAGTGAGTGTTGTGGCAGCATAATAATGCAGCTTCACCTAAAATGGTGGAAATTTTTTGTGTCATCTGTTCAATTCTCTTTCTTGTCTAAACTTGACATCCACCTGGTTGTCAGTATGAGTATAGTATAGGCTAAGTACTTAAATGGTAAAGTAGATTTACATATATGGCTTGCATTTTGTTCAGATTTTGGTTGTCCACCTCGAATTGCATATTCAACATAAGTGTTTTCCCTCATAAACTCATTATGTAAACACAAATGGTGGCATAATAAGGGACATCTTCAATCAATAATATTAAGCATCTTATTACAGTACACTATACATATATGATAAAATAATGGAACTTGGGGAAGAAATATATATCAAATATAACAGGACTAATTGATTTCAGGGGCATCTTCTCATGTATTTCTGTGTTGTTGGAAAAACAACACCAAACAAAATGGATTTTTAAAAATAAACGTTTTAAAGCCTGAATTAAAGAGGCTAGCTGGAAATTAACTGACCAAAAATGGAAACGAATGTAAAATATGAAAGGATATTGTCCAGTAGTGGACAGTATAGGCTAGTTACGATGGGTCATATGTTTTCACACCTATATCACATTGACTATCAGAGTTGAAAACTAATATGCTAAAACTACCTAAAACGTAAATTATCTACATGGAATTCCACAAATTATGATTTCTAATCAATGCTTAATTCAGCCTCATATTTTTAATTGTCTTCTAAACGTTGTTTGTGGCATATTCTTGATTACTTTTATGTTTTTTTTGGGGAATAACACCACAATAGAAATAAAACTACGTATATTGCAGGAATATAAAACGTTTCAAAGTCTATTTTCACATTTGAAGGGAATTTTTTCTCCGATAAACTTCCAAGTCGTCAGAAACACGTTTTTTTTTTCATTTTTATTATACAGGTGAAGTATTTCTTGGCGACAGCAAATTTCTGAAATTTAAATTCAAGTTTTCTTAATGTATACATATTAAAATAAGTATTACATATTTTCCAGGTACAAGAATAATAAATATAAAGCGACCATGTCCACTGTTAGCATGAGTACAGCGGTTATTTCAAAAGTACAGTCAGTTACAATCTCAAGAGATGAAATTAACGACAACAATTTGAATTGTAAAAACTCACATTATACAGAGAATATGTATACTTGAAGAACTTTCAGTTATTTTAGCGTTTGCATTCTGTAAGCAGCTATTTAATTTCAGTTTTCCTATGATTACCTCAGCCAAGCAAAATGTAATACAAATGAAGAACTTATACAGTTGAGTGCTACTGTAGTCTTTAAGGTGACAAATAGAATGCAGTACTGAAAACATATTTTATCTCCAAATATGAAACTTTATGATTATGGCCATTACGCGAAATAACTCTTGGAGATTGTCACAAATTCACACCTTCACAAGTAAACCGATGATGATTTTCTATCATGTAAGGTTACTAACTACTTTGCGTGAGATGTTTCGTGACTATAAATATACTACTTCATCAAGATTTTGTAAGTGAATAAATCATAAACTAATGGAAATCATTTTCACTTTATATTTGAAGTGTGAGAAGTAATGCTGTTTGCAATTTATTACGGAACAAATGTACATTAGTTAGGAATTCTTTGTAAGGCCCGTAAATACCGCAATGGATGTAACATAGACTTTTAGTGGCCTAACAGGGTAGTAAAAATGAAATCGGAAGTTAGATAAAGAACTGCTATATTTTTCAATGTAGTGTCCATCAGACATACGTCAACCCAGGCGATTGTTAAAAAATAACGCTTAATAAATAAATATAAATGCGTAAGGCTTACAATTATTTCTCTCCGTTATTACCACTTATTAATAACAGTGAATGCAAATAATGTTTGGCTTAATTTCGGGGAGTTTGTACCCCGCAATCCCCCTGGGTACGCCTATGCCATCAGATATAACAAGAATAAATATACCCAAATGGCTATATTGAAAATGACATCTAATATTTAAAGAAATATATATTGGAATACTTAGTTGTACCTGTACAATAATAGTAGTATTTAGTAATAATACTAAAAACAATAGAAGTGAAAACTTCTTAGCGGAGGTCGTTACTAATACAAGCAAGAATAGTCGAGATGCCGTGAGAATTTTTATATAATATTTTGAAAGAGCAAAACATGCGGATCATTCAGTAATTTACTGCAAATTAGTTATTGAAAAAGGAAACGTTTTAATAATTTATTTTTTTACATTTTAAATCGGTTCACCAACCACTAAAAGAAATTTGGCATCCTTGAAATGGCACCATGTTATAAAATCTTACTAGGAGATTCATAAAATGAAATTAGTGTACTAAATACATGAACAAGTTAAATTCAAAAAGTTGACTACTGAAACTAAAATTCCGAGAGAAAAACAGATAAAAATTGTGGATATTAAAAAAAAAGAAAATATTCAGACTGAATATATTTTTTTAAAGAACCAGGCTTTGAATGAATAAAACAGTGACAATTACCCTGTACGATCAATATTATTTTATAACATATCTTGACCTTTAATTTTAGAAAAATGTGAAGAAAGTTTGACCTTTGTTTTGACGTTTACCGTTTTTGGCACATATTTTTCTGAATTTCTCAAAAAGGTTATGTTTTTCGTTATAGAAAAATATCTGGAATCACATCGTAATATTTGTTAATAAAATTCAAATGTTGAACTGTTTAAAAGCAATCAGTGGAAATTCATTGAACTCCAGTTTCTTAATAACATTATTTTCTGAATTTCTGGAAAACAATTTCTCACATTATAGAAAATTATTTGGTACCCTGGCATGATATTTTTTAACACAATGGAGTTTGAACCGTCAAATTTGATTAAGCCGTTCCTAAGTTCGGTCAAAAAGGAAATTTATAACTTATATTTCTTCATCTTAATTGCCGTTGAAAACCTCTTAATTGCCTTGAAATGTTATCTATATACTATTATAAAATTGTAGTTGTCTGTTTGTTTGTTCGAGCATCACGTAAAAACTACCACCACCAAATATTAGATACTTGCATTAGCTTAGCTTTAATTCAAAATTCGGAATATGCAACATGTAACATTTTTCGATTAAAAAAGTCATTTGATATTTCAAGCGTGATTTTACAGGGTGTCTCATATTAGGATAGTTGAAACATAGAGCGGAGTAGAATTACATTTAAAACAGTTTCAAAAATCTTAAAAAAGTTATACTAGGTGGCCTATAAGCAGCTGCATATATACAATGTAGTTGGGGAGAATTAGTTATATGCATTGGTTCAAAAAAAGTTGTAATGAGTGGGCCATAAATAGTTGCATATATCAGGTGGTTGAGAAACGGGTGGGGTAGGATTATATTTATATATGGTTACTCATTAGCAGTTGCATATACATTGAGGTTCAAATAATAGTGGATTATGATTATAGTTATACAGGCTAGACCAAATCATCTTTAAAAGAAATGTTACACAGGGTGGCCCACACGCAGCTGAATGGTTGAAATATTAGATGGAGTAGAATTATAGTGGCTGAAAACATGTTATATTAAGTGGCACATAAGCAGTTGCATATTCTAGGTGATTGAGAAAAGAGTGGAGTAGAATTATAATTATACAGGGAGTTTGAAATATGTTATACTGGGTGACCCATAAGTAGTTGCATATAGAATGTGGTTGGAATAAAGGTAGAGTAGAATTATAGTTATACAGGGTAGATTAAAAAATCTTAGAAAAACTTTGTTATGTGGTTGAAGAGGGTGGAGTAGGATTATCTTTATACAAGGTCGATTAAAAATTGGTAGAAAATTGTTGTTATATATGGTAGAACATAAAGGGTGATTTAAATATAGAGTGTAGAGAAATTATATTTTAAACTGCGATTTAAAAAATATGAGGAAAAATTAAATAGCATAGCCCATAAGGATAGTTGAAATATTGGGTGGAGGATAGTTATTGTTAAGTGTTTAAAAAATATTATGTTAGGTGGCCCATAAGCAGTTGCATATACAGGATTGTTGAAATATTTTCTATAAATAAACAGGGGTGTTCAAAATAGACAAATATGTTATATGGGGTCCCTAATAAGCAGCAGTAACTATAAGATGGTAGTAATATAGGTTGAAGTAGAGTTATACAAGGTGATTCAACAAAGTTAGAAAATTTTTTTATATAGGATAGCCCATATGTTTCATACACTATTTCTTTATGCAAAGAATTGTACATTCCAAACGCGGCTCAAACTGCGGGTAATGGCTAGTTTACTTATATTGCATTGTTATAAAGATAGAAATGATGACTGTTCAACATGTTTGAGTTAAACAGGATAAAAATCAGCGTTGTTTTTTAAGGATATAGGAACCCTAAAGGGGTCTACATTAGGCAGTTTTCTCTTATTGCACGTCATTTTTTGAATCGGGAGCAAAATACATTATTAAATTAAATGTATGAGTAGTATCTACATAATGTACGTTATGAATGTGAAGAACAATCAGCGAGGTTTATTTGCGTATTTTCATTGATAATAAAAGTTTAAGCAAAACTGTAGTTTTTCATGAACATAGATAGACATAAAATGAAGAAAATATAGTATTGTCTAATAGGATGATAAATTACAAATTATTTTCAATGGTGTCAAATATCCTATTGTGCAAGCTTTATGTGATCTGAATTTATAATTATTCTGATGTTTATTGTTCCTAATATTTTTTGTGACATTTTAAAATGTGTGAGTTAAGTGTTGTAAGCGCTGACCAGGCACTGCACTGTACATAATGTCTAATGGTACAAAAACAATGCATTGCATTGTTGCATTGTCAAATACCTCACTCTAGTATCCACTAAGAGACTGGCTGACTTCTTCAACTGGATTGAACTTAAATTATAATATAACCACAAAATTTGTCTTGTAATTTTTCTAATGAAACTTGTAAATTTATTACAACTATTGTCAATCAAATGTGAAAATTGTTTGGGAGACACTTGTACTTGTACAGTGGTAATTCTAAGTACCTGAGTAACTGAAATTGTAAGTGTAGATGTAGTTTGTAACTTTCTTGAAGCAGGACTCACTTGACGATAGAGTTTGTTGACAGTTTATATTATTGGTTTTTTATGTTTCAGGAGTAATAATATGCTGACCTGCATTAATTCCATAATTTCAACTGTAATAAGAATGGCATAACAGTCATTAATAAACTTAACGGAAATTCTGGAAAGTTATTATATTTTGTTACAAAATATACCTTGTATTTTAACACTCGTAGGGAGATTCGGTATCAAAGACATTAAGAATATCTCAGTTCTTAGTAAAATAACAACTAAAGTTGTTTTTCTAAATCGTTTATTTGTTCACATCTGGACATATGATCCATAAGGTTCCTTATATAACTTTAACAATGCTTCCTTGTAAAATGGATCTTCAGAAAAAACTTGCCTGAGTACCAGATGTTGTAAAGTCAGCAATAACACAATGAAATTGACCTGAGCTTGCTTCCTGTGTCAATTCAATAGCAACCCTTGCCTTTTGGAGAACGCGTTTAGTTTTCAGTTCGTGACAATAATCAAAAACATTATATATTTGCATGACTATGAAGTGCTCGCTAGCCTCGTTTAGAATATGTTATATTTTCGAGAAAACATTTGGCCAACGTGCCATCGAATCGTGCTTGAATAACGTTAGAGAATTAAACAAGTTTTACTATTGTTGATTTAGTGCCATAAATGCGCCAGTTATAATAATTCACTATTGTTTTTACAACTTGATTCCAAGAACAATTGGAAAAATAAAGAAAACACTTTATAACTGTTTGAAATAATACAATAACAGACTGCTTATTTTACTAGTAGAGATGCAGTTAAATTTATACGAGTGGTCGCCCAGTGGTCGAAATTCGACCCTATTTAATTGTAAAAAGTATATTTATATAAGAAATAAAGTTGTGGAGAAATCGGAGAAGTAGTATATTATTGACAAATCTATTGAAATAAAAATAAAATAAAAATTTAATCAAATATCGGCATTCAAAATATTTTTAACAAATGAATGACCCCCCAAATTTTTGGCTAGATCCGCTCCTCGCCAAATGTTCGATAAGTTTTCGTTATTTGAGGTTTCAATCGAGTTCATGAATATTAAAGAAAAGAGATAACCAACAACCCTATGAGAACTTCAATATTTAATACATTCCGAATGTATTCCAGAAAGTCTGCACGATGTTGGGGATCAGGAAAACGAGAACAACACCATTGCACCCACAGTCAGACGGAATGGTGGAAAGATTCAACAGGACCTTGGAACAACACCTATCCAAGGTCGTCAGGAATAACCAGCGTGATTAGGATGAGCATATTCCCCTATTCCTGTTGGCATACCGCTCAGCCGTACATAATAGTACAGGCTTGACTCCAGCCAGGGTCCTATTTGGAAAAGAGCTGTGATTGCCCTGCGATTTGGCTTTTGGCTCCCCCGAAGAACCTTTCCAAGACATGAACGATTATGCCGACCAGCTCCGACATAACATGCTGGCAATACACGAATTAGCCCGAACGCAGATGTTTTCCACCAGTGACCGGATGAAGACGCGATACGACCTCAAGGCCTATTCAGTCGGGCTCCAAGAGAGGGACAAAGTCTAGCTGTACAACCCCCAACGGAGCAAGGGTAAATCCCCAAAGATTACACCCGCCTGAGATAGTCCATACGAGGTGGTCAAGAGGCTTAATGACGTTGTCTACCGGATCCGTCGAAACCCCAGGGCTAAGTTGAAGGTGGTCCATTTAGATCCCTACCCTACCCCTACCATAGAGAGGATGTTTCTGACCGGGACGATCAGAATTAAAGGGGGGGCGGTGTAACGAAATTTCCCTAAGCCGGCCCTGGTCTCATTCCAGGACGACATCGATCCCTTTTAGGACAAAAAAAATTGATCTCGAAATGGCTCGGCAACTGTAGAATTGATAATGGATTGTACGAGAGTTTTCGATGCTGGTTTTAAAAGGAGCGGCCCATAATAGCGGCAGTTAGTGCAGCGAAGAGCTTAAGTAGAATTATTATTGTGATATTCGAATCAGCTGTTGTATATATTTGATGTAAATAATAGTTCTAGAAACTGGTAGTGAATATTAGTTTTTAAATTATAATTGAACCCACGAAATTTATAACAATATTTTATTTAATGAATGAACCAATGTGATAAATTAATATTAGCATTCTGGACTGAAGATCGTCGAACAAAACAAAAATAAGGCAAAACGGTTTGAGAGACAGAGGAGAAAATGGTACCTAACCGTTTTGTCTTTGCCTATTTATATATAGATATTCAGATATAGTTAAGTCACTTCTACTTGATGGATATTCATGAAATATTAGCATAAAGAACTAATATTAAAAGTCCATTTTAATGGTCTTTTTTACTCATAGATGGATCTTGCTGTACAATAATCTATCAAGACTAATCTTTTATTAAAGTCTAGTACGATTAGGTATTTTCCACTAATTGGAGTTACATATTCTTTTCTGCTAGAGTACCTTCTGGAGTCTAAAATCAGTACTGTTTAAGAGTCTAATCGCTCAATCCGAATGTTTATATTTATTTTTTAAAACAAGAAACTTACTTATTAAAACTAAAAATAATATGCGACTGAATGGATATTCCTTATTATTTTACAAGAAGTAACATTCAATTGGTATTAGCACAACCATATATTTAATGATCCCAACATTTGTATCTAGTTTTAAATATTATGTTCACAATGTTAGAATTCAAACAAGAAGTCTGAATATACATCGAAAATTAAATATTAAATATAAAATGAAAAAATCTTTTTTCCCGAGATTCGAGAAGAAAATGAAAATACTATGAAGACAGTTTTGAAAGATTTACAACTGAACCAAAGAAATTGTGGAAACAACTAAAATTCTTATAAAGAGGTAGCAGTAAGAAATGAAATTTGTTTAATTTATGATGAAGACAAATAAGCTTAATAAATATTTAACGGACTTCCAAAAAGGAGGAGGTTATCAATTCGTCGCGTTTTTTTTTTGTATGTCTGTTACCTGATTTCTTCTCCTGTGGTGAACCGTTTTGAATGAATATGGTCTTGTTTAATAGAGTATATATTCGGATTGGTGAAGCTTCAAATTTTGAAAAAGAATTCTATTGGTAAACTTGTAGTTTTTCAGAAAATCACCGAAAATTTCAAAATTCTTATCAAAAATTTCATCGAAATGACATAACGGACATTTCCTCATAAGTATTTTGATTCCAAGGTAATAGTGGCGGAATTGTAGGCACTCGAAGTTTTAATTGCGAATTTGAAAATTTTCTATGTACATCTCAAGCATATAGATAGTAAAGCGTAGTATTTTCGGCTCCTTAAATCACTGAGTACCAAGCTCGTTTTATTTGTATACCAGGCAAATACATATTGAAATGAAAATTTTCCCATTTTGCGAAGACGGTGCTTTTGGTTGTCACATTGTCCCCGCCTAATAGAAAATTCAGTGACAACACATGTTAAACTTTAAACTGCTATTTGGTGAGTTTATACACAGGGTGTTTAGTTATCGCAAACAAAATCTCAAAGTAAAGTGATAGAAGGAGTTGCACATATATAATAATGATTGAAATATAGGACGGAGTATAATGATAGTGGTCCATAGACAACCGTATATGCAGGATGGCTGGAATATATGCTGGAGTTGAATTATATTTATACAGTGTGATTAAAAAATTATTTATTTTATAATCCATAAGAAGTTGCATAAAGTGTGGAGAGGAATTAATGTTACACATGTGAAAAATGAAATAATTTATGGGGTAGTCCACAAGGAGTTACATACGATGGTTGAAATATAGGACGGATTTGACTCCGTAAATATGGGATGGATTCTACTCCGTCCTATAATTTACAGAAGGCAGCTAACAAATTTATGTTTGTCCGTGGGCAGTCGTATGTACAGGATGGTTGGTACAAAGGATGGTGTGGAATTATCTATGGTTATACAGAGTTGTCAAAAAAAGTTGAAAAAAGGTTACATGGCGTGGTCCATAAGGCATCAATATATTTTGGGCTTATTTTAAGTCAACGCATACTAGTACATTTTGTTCGTAAACATTTACCTGCCAATTTAAATGAAAATGTATCATTGTGTAATGTTGAGGCTTTCGATGTTACCTGGTCCTGTCTATTAAGGTTATACGTGAAAAATAAAGAACGAAAACTACCTGAATACAAAAAACTAAAAAGTTGAAAATAAAACATTTAAAAAAATATATAACCGACTTCCACCTATAACTAAAAAGCTGAAAATAATTATAACCAAATACAACTCTAGCAAATAAATAATATATTCAAGGTTGTTAGGTACATTAAAACATTAAAAGGTGCTCATTCTGTACAAATTAATTACCTACCAATCTAGTATATTTTTGAAGTCGGTGCCAAGCAAATCTAAAATCCTGTATTGCGTACTTATCTACTACTTTATCAAACTTGATTGTTGCTTGTCCCTTTATCTAAGACAATTGTTTTCCGATTTGCATGTTGAATATTTAAATAGTAAAGTAAATCTGTTGTATCAGCTCAGGAAAATTCTGTTAAGAATCGGAAGGGAACTATTATTTAAACTGATTATGTTAATCCAATTTCTATATTACTCAACGGTGCTAAAGATGGAAAATAAATAAGAAAGTGAAAAGTTAAAAAAAACTTCAACAGGGGAATGAGAGTAGTACTAAACAGAGGAAGAACTGAAAATATTAACAATATATTGAAAGAAAATTACTAAGGAGATATGTATTAACCTTCATCTATTATTGTCAGAATATTTAGATGGATTATATAGGAAAAATAAAGAAAAATATCGAAACAATTAGTAATAGCAAAGGGCTCAAGTCAATTTCCACAGAAGGCCTAGATTGTATATTAGCGCGCCACAAGGTATAAAAGAATTTCAATCTATAGGAAGATTCAGGGAAAAAGTGAGAAATATGCTCGAGAGTTAATGTGAATTAAATGTAGATATGTAGCTAAATTACCCGCAGGCTATTTGATAATAATAAATACATATTAAGTTCTATAGAAATTATTTTGTGTATGACTATTTCTTATACATAGATTTATATTTATTTATTTTATACACGAACTCTAGCGAATAGCTGCGAAATTCTCAATAAATATTTTTCTAGACAACTATTCTATTTGACAACTTGCCTTTTTACTCTTAGTGAAACTCTCAATAAATATTTTTCCGGACAACTATTCTATTTGACAATTTGGCTATTTACTCTCAGTGCCACACATCTTAATATTGCATAAGATATTGTTTATATCGAGTAATCTATTTTATTACTGTTATTATTATTGTTATTAAAGTTATTTAATACTCTGAAAATTCGTTTTTCTCGTAAATAAAAATATACGTATGTATTTCTTTATTTCTCATGTACGTATTTTGTAATCCTGTACTTTCAGCCTTCCAAAGTAAATAATAATTATCACTAACAATACGTTTCCTACGTACTGTCGATGAGAAATATCTTTCGTAATAGTCACAAATTGCCACCTGGTTGACTGACAAAGCTCGTTAATTACACAGTGCGATCTCTCGCGGAACTGTTATTTGCTAAACTGCAAATGTCAACTATTTCAATCCGCAAACCACGAACTGTGTTAGCTGAGTAATTATAACAGTCAATTTTTGAGTTTGCCACTCAATGAGACCTTCACCTAATTTTGTTTTCGCTTTTCCGTCATTGCTTGACTTTTCAGAAGTGTGATGGTATTTGATAACAACGAAGTCATTGATGATATTCACTCAGATTAGAGTGAGTGTTTTAACATACTGATAAGAAAACTTTTAACCGATTATCAGTGGAAGTCAAAGGGAACCTACGTGATAATCGTACAAACTGCCGTATAGCAATAATTTAATTCAAATCAGGAAAAACTATTTAATACTTTAGGACTCGGTGCACATGCACAGCAAGCAAAGACTTTCTCTACAATAAACTTGTCTGTACGCAGAGCCAGAGATCAAAGAGGATTTGTCCCAATGGTTGTGTTTTCATAAGCGTGCATCCAAACTGTTACTAATAAAAAGGCATACAGTTTTAAAATTGTTTTGCTTCACTTTATTGAGTATTCTTTGAAAGATTTCTTGATCTAGACAATTTTATCTATTTTCTACTCGATACTCACTAACTCAGAATCTCTAATTATTTGGAAATAATCTGCAGTTTTCTCTGAAATATCTTAGACCGTACCTGCCGAAGAGGTTTACAATGTGGACAGAAAGAAATTCAATCAGCATCGTCGGTCGGTCGGTAGCACGTTTTGCAGCCAAAGTTCTATTCCCCATTTGATGATGTGTACTCCTGATAGTTACCTTATTTTTGCCGCACGTGGGGATAGGTGCATAGGATTCAACGACTAAATAGATGGGATGATAAACAAAACGTTTTAATTTATGAAACTCATAAACTGTCGAATAGGATTTTTGGGTACAAATTATTACTAATAATATTGCTTATTATCGACAAGATGGCTCTCAGTCTCAGGTGCCTTACTGCCATCATCAACAAAAATAGCTTCGTTACCAAAAATCTAATAAATGGTGCACATAGCAAATGCCATAATATAGCAACTTGACGACAATGCCTTTCAATGTGTCGTTATTTCAACTCTGCCCTTTATGCAACTCAAAAATATAAACTGGCATCGACTACTGTATACCATTTTTGGTTCGACCGTAGCAGTTCGTTACATTGTGAAGTTGTTTATGTTAATATGTTAAAACAACTTAAAATTTCTGAACCAGCTAAAAATGGTTGATTCGCAAGTGTTTTTGTGGAAGTTAAATGGTCGCATAATAATAAAATTCTCAGCCGGCTATCTTGGCGTCTGTCGTTACAGACGGTGATCTATACTTCCACCGCTCCATGAACTAGGTTGGACCCAATGACTACTAATATGAATGGACCTGGCACTTCCATATACGATCGAATGGAAAATGGGTTGAAACATGAGACAAAAATAGAAAGAGACACATATATATTTGTTTACAAATACTCCGGCTACAACAGTGGCGTCCTGTCAGCATTACTAATAAAATTCAATTGTGGGTGTATGATTTGACACTTACCGCTGGAAAGATAATACGGTAAACGAGTATGCCGTTTACCTGCATATAAAACACTGAAATACCATTTTATTATTAATTTTTTACACTTCAAGAAGATAATCACTGATCTCAAACAAATGTCTACCCCAAATAATATAAATCTTGACATTAACCTCAAAATCACAATCAAAACAAACATAAAAAATTTCGTATCGCACTGTTGTCTGCTGATCACAAAATCCCGTAAAGCTGTAAGGCATCGGCATTTCGTCATTGCCTACAGTGCACAGATTTACATCTTATTGGTTACAATAGAACGAAGCTTAGCATCGGTACAGGATTTGTTTACTATTTTCTGGCAAACATCTTTCAACCCATTTTTACTGTAAACAGGCAGGTCCATTTATATTACTAGTCATTGGTTGGACCCAATGCATCACTGACTTCTCTTCTGTGTATTTGTATTTTGTTTCAGTAATAAACCAATTACTTTCAGCAGCCGTATTCTGTAAGTCGTTAACGTTATAAAATAACGATAGAACGCTAAATTAAGGAATGTTTTGTGAATCCGAATCGATATTTGCGTTATAATGCCATATGATTTGTTCGAAGAGGCTAGTTGACAACAATTTGAAAACATTTCAGCGAATAAGAGATCTCGACAGTATACTGTGCCAACAATCGATTGGTGGAGAATTTTGTAATTGTTAGAATTAGTGGCAACTGGTCTGTACGAACAAACCTATTACGTTACGTTTCGATCATAACGAGTTACAGAATACGGCCACAGATCAGTTATGTTGTGTTCCCATGGCCCAGATCGACACCAATGTTGATTTATACCCTGCCTCAAGAAAATCACAGATTGTATCTTTTATTGATGTCTACAACCATTGTAGCTAAGCTATCAAAAAATTTTGAGATGGCGAAACATATTGTTGTCCAATTTATATCATTTATTGATTTTTTGAATTCGATTCGTTAAAGCTTATAGGTACTAACTTTGTGACCATATGACGAAAGTGACTCTAGTATTGTTCCTCGAAGATTTTAGGGGTCGCTGAACACAAATATAACATGGTAATGGTTTTCGGAGTACATTTTAAAAAAATACTGGAAGCCTCATATCTCGGTGAAATGTAGAGAAATCGATGCAATTCTCTGTTAAAATTGAACCTTAGATCATGGAGATTAGTGATTTCAGTAACATAATATTGTGTTTCATTTGTTTACAGTATATTTAAATAAACATTGCTGAATAATGTAGATGATAGATTAGAATGTCATTTCACCAATTTGGGGGTAGAAATGTGAAAAACCGCCAAAAAGGGTTTTCGGGAGTGCTATTGCCTCGATTTTTCACGTTTACAATTCCTCACTCATCATTTTCTCACATAATTTAGGGGATAATAGTATTTTGATAAATGTACTGATTACCCTGCAATTTAAGAATCTTCATTTTCCTTGCAAATATACAAAAAAACTCGGTTATACAAATGTGCATCCTTTCTTATAAATTTTCACCCCTAGAAGGGGATGATGGTTTCATAAATAAATAACTTTGCATAAATATTCATAGCCTAAGCATTAATTT
The DNA here is from genome assembly GCA_034190945.1 of Octodonta nipae. Lineage (NCBI taxonomy): Eukaryota > Metazoa > Arthropoda > Insecta > Coleoptera > Chrysomelidae > Octodonta > Octodonta nipae. The sequence goes on along the minus strand of CM067220.1, from coordinate 86,492,686 downwards.
AAGGAAGGAATTGAATTGCTATCTATTTTTCGCGAATATAATAGATTTCAGATAAAAAGATATTTTACCTCTAGTGCGACGTTGATACCTATCGTCCTGGATAGAATGCATAGATCCTACATTTATGCTTTAATTATTCGACTATTTAATAGTTTTGAAGGTTGTTTATTTAGTTATTGCCAGTTCAAAAACACCCTACATTACAATATTCCCGTCTTAAAGATGTAGGGCCCAACGCAAATAAAAATGCTCGAGATATTTGTAGAATAAAATAACGTTAGTAATAACGAACTTTGTGTTCAGTGTCAAATCTTCTGGTTTCAACTTCCATTTATTCACTCCTGGACAGTCCTGGATATAAGTCTTTCCTATGCTTTTTCATGTCTTCTTGTTTTGAGCTGTATATAACTACTGTTTACCTGCCACTTTCCCAAACATCGTCCACCCAACGTTCTACACTAGTTTAGTTTTTCTAGGCCTGCACATTATTATTTTATGTGCCTACACTGTTTATCCATTCTGACCACATGCCCAGCCCATTGCCATTTCATCTTAGCCACTTCTTGAACTATAAAAGCTATTGTGATTTGTCTGCTGACGTTTTAATTTCTTATTTTATCAGGTGGTAAGATGCCTGAAATGCATAGATCCATAGCTTTTTGAGATGTCAAAAATTTATTTGCACCTGGTTGTTTCCAGTCCGTATGTTTCCACAGGCAAAATACAAGTGTTATGCATTCTTGGCTTAAAATTCATAGAAATGTTTTTAAGAATATTATCCAGTTTGCCGAAAGATATCTATGCTAGTTGCCTTGTTATTTCTGGGAATTGGTTTTCTTGTCCAAGTCTAATATTGTCGCTTTAGCATATAATTCGTTTACACATTCAATCTTATTACTTTGTATATGTATGTTGGCATTTTCAGAACTTAGTATTTTTGCTTTCTAGATGCTAGATTTAGTTCATTTGACATTTTATCTACTTCTCTGACGTTGTTATCTAGTAGGGTTAGATCATATGCAATTCTGAGGTGGTTTAGTTTATTATTTTCTACATTACTTCTAAATTTGGTGTAAACAGTTTAGTAGGCAAATCTCTCAGTTTTAGATATTGAAGGTAAATTATTTGGTGCATAAATAGCTTATCATATGCTTCAATTGATAGTTGGAACCAATTGGGCCCAAACATTTCTATATTTATTAAATTATGACTATGTAAGCTTATGCAGCAGCCGGAATTATGATGATAGTTCCTTAAGTAAATATATCGTTTTTCTCGGATGTTCAACAATCCCTTTAGAATAACCTGTCAAAAACTGGAGGACTAAAATGAATTTAATAAATTACTTGCATTGGCGAGTCTTACAATGTAAACGCAAATTCATAAATACAATAGCTCCTATAATTGTGCTAAAATACTAGAGAAATAATAGAACAACATTAACCAGTCTTTCGTGAAACATATTGGAAAAAAAATGTTAGACTATGTGCGTAAACGGAAAATTGGTATAGAATTTAGATATTTGATACAAGAGTGAGCCCTCAGAAGTGACATTAGGACGCTGTTCGTAAAATTGAATAAACAAATATCGGAACTATTTGAAATTTTAATAATTATTTTTCTAAATCTGAAACGAATCACAGCGTTACATATAAACAATAGGAAAATGCAGGTATTTATTATTTTTTGTAGTATTAAATGAATAACTTTATCGATTTAAACTTATGACATCTAGTTGTTTTCTGAAGGATATTTGTGACATTTATTTAGTTGTCTGACTGTAATTTTCCAAATTTAACTTTTTTCTTATATTAAAAAATGACAATTTGTTTTCTTAATACATAGACAAAAACATTCCTGCTTGTTTAAATTTAATAAAATTAAGTTCCAAACTGTATAAATTTGTGTTTAATTCCGTTGGCAAAATAATGAACAGAATAAAGTACTACTTCGAAATGGACTATTTTTAAAAAGTAATTGTAACAGTAAATACTAGGGTACGACTGTATCGATAGGAGTGAAAAATTGAACGCTAAAGCGTTACGAGCCGTAAGTAAATTTATGAAGACAATTTAATCATAATTTTTCATAATCGATGTAATTAGTTGCCTTCTCCGTTCTCTACACTTCACTTGACAGTGTTATAAATTTGCCCATTGATAACTAACTCATTTACGTAACATTTCTTTATGCAAGGTCGTTCAGTAGTGAATTGAACATTTTTTTTGTAGATACGGATATGCAATAAAAAATAACCACTTTGCTTATTATAAGTTCGTACAATATTAGTTCTTGGATGCGAAGCCAAAATAAGTTCTATGCATCAAAAATTTGCTCTACATATTCGTATGAACTAAAACAATATTTAATTGACGTACAGTCAGAATGTGTGGGTTCACCTCGTAATTGCCCTGCCATTTTCAATTGGTAATAAATCTGGCGAACAGAGCGGCTAAGGTAAAATACAACATTAGCTTATTCGAGACACTCCAACGACATACGGTTATTTAGTTAAATGATATGTTGCTGCACATATCTTGAATAAACGGGATGAAAATAGGCTCTACCGATATACCGGTGTGGATTCATAATATCCTGAACAAACATAACGATTTTTTGTGTAACAGATAAGTAATTGAAATTTGTAATGGAGACAAAATGTAGAAGAGCAATTTCGAATAATTGTTTGGATTACTGGTATCCTGTACAGAAAATCTTAGTTAGATGTTCTGACAGAAATCAATCTCTAGAAAATGATCAAACAGTTTTCCTGTGTACAAATATATACTTAGCTATTGTGGGGATGTTAGAACTTCAGGTTTGGAATCGTTGCCAATCTCTGTATGTATAAGTTAATGCGTATTTCTTTTTATAAATGACCAAAAACAGTCCGGTACATCTATCATTTGTGGATATTCAAAAAGCATATGACTCTGACCCTCGGTCGAAAAACTTGGCATTTTTGTACTCGTAGGAATAGGCGTATAGCATAGACTTATTGCAACAGTACAAACATGTACAAAAAAACTCCGTGGAATTCAAGGCGTGAAATAAAGCGTCAAATGCTTTCAAGAAAACTAAAGGTCTTCTCCAAGCCGCTCATCACCCACATTATTCCAAAAGTTTTTTCAACCAATATTAACATCGTAAAAGAGGAAGTGTACAGGAATGGAATTACAAATTAGGAATGCCCATCTATATATTTTAAGTTTGGTAGATGATCAGGTAATCATAGCCTAAGATGAGGAGGATCTGAGTTTAATGGTGGGAAAACTAGAGCAAGATTATAAAAAATGGCTTGTAAATCAACCTGAATAAAACAGATTATCTATGAACGAAGCAACAAAAGGTAATAGCTGTAAATGAATCACAACCAACATCTTTCGGTAACAGTCCCAGATAAACTTCTGAGATGCATAATTTTTTGAGTTTGTTGAATAAGTTTGAAAGTGACTTACACAAGTCAATAGAGATTTTTAAGTGACATAAAATTCAACAGCAAACCGCATAAGCCATCAATCACCTAAACAATAGTTTATACGTCATAACTCATTAATTTTAACAGCAAACTCGTAGAAATAAATTATTTGAGCCTTAAAAACCCCAAAAATATGGGATATTTTTGTTTTTTGCTTATAGTGTGAAAAATGCCGTCAATAGAAAAACTGTAGAGAATCAGAAAATCTTCAAAATGAATGTTTATAAATTTTCATCGCAGCATTTTTCATAATGAAAAACTGCAAAAAACCGATGTAAAGTGAATCATCTAAAAAAATCATAACTTGGTTGTAATAACAGCTGAAATCTTAATCTGCTTATAGCTTATAACGTTGAGATTAATAACGCTGAAGATCGAGATTGTACGTTAAGTAGATTTTGCAGAATTGCAATTTAATTAATTTTCAGAAATATTTTGCAGGGCGTATCGTATTAACCATGATAGTTCGATAGCGATATGCAAAATATAGTTTGAAAGCTTATAATGTATGTATTAATACTGCTTTTGAAATTTGACTTAAACGATGGACCCTCCAATGTTTAGACAGTGGCGGATCCAATCAGTGGAAAAAAGTCATTTAATTAATATCAGTAAAATGTATACAGGTAACCATTAACTTAATAAACCAATGAAAAAATAGACCAATATAAGCACTATGAGCAGGCAATAGTTATGTAAATAAAAACGTAATAAACTGCTGAGAAAAATATACAATAATACAATTTACCATAATTTTCATCTCGTGGCCCCACCTTCAGAAAATTCTCGTTCCGTCCATGTGCCTTGATAGCTATTGTCAGTGGACCGCTGGCTGGATGCCGCATATTCGTACATTTAATACAATGTTTACTATTATTTTAAATCAACTTCTCGACATTATAGCGTAGAACCAAGATAGGCAAATTGAAGTGGCATTTATGAACTTTTAAAATATCTTTAGTATATCCTAGACTAGCATCGTTAATACGGGAGGATGCGCAAAATAACTCTCTATTATCATTTAAATTCGAATTGTTCAAAAACTACTTATTTAATAGTATCCATCGTGATCCCCTTTTAACTTAATATCATAAACTATTATTTTGACGATGAGTAATATTCTGGTACTAGTTTCCAGAAAGTTTTTCTGAATTCAGTCGGTAAAAAATGATCCAATCTGGATCATTAAGAAGGACTTCTTAATCTATATAACATTCCTGTAGACTGCATTACGATTCCTCTATTACTTTTCATTATATAAGCAAAAAAAAATTAGTATTTTTGCGGATTTTATTATTTAAATCGTTTACTTCTACAAGTTTGCTGTTAAAATCTTAACAATTATTATCTATAAACTGTTACTGACTTAATGGTATAAGCGAATTGCTGTTGAATTTTATGTCAGAAAATGAGTTAAATTTTGCTCTATAAACTGGTGTAACTGTTTATCAGACTTTTCAATCACTTGATGCTTAAGGTTCCGCTATTAAACTCGTTAATTAATAATTCCTTATGTACGATCCAGCTCTAGAGATGGTTATTAAACTTTATCCAGCTAGCTTTCTTATGTTTCCCCTTTTTTAAATTTTATTCTTTCGTCAAGGTGTTAGTATTTTCTCATACTATTTTAAGGCTGCCGGTGCTGATGAATACGTGGTTGGCTAAGTTTAATTTGTCTACTTGTCTTCGGTAAAGATTGTATTAGTCTTAGTAAAAATCAATGGATCGAACATTATGAAAGTCTATGGACAAACAAAAATGAAGGAGGCAGAATGCTTGTGAAATTTCTAATAATACATCTCCTTCTTCGTCACAAAAATAACAACAAAACAAATGGATATAAATCAGACCACACCTAAAGGCAAAAAAATGAAATAGAATATTTAATGTCCTGAAGGATAGTTATGGCATATTTTGTCAATGTTTAAGCACTTTTTGAGAAAAAATACCACAATACAAGAAATTACTGTATATTTCCAAAGGTTTCGGGGTCGAGGTCAAATCCTGTTGTCAATGACCAAGAAACTATGGATAAAGGCACAATTCTAAAATTTAAAATTAAAATGTTTGACAATATTGTGGACCTAAATATTATGTGCCAACGCAAAACGAAAACTGTCTTAAACTGTTAAACGAGGTTCTTAAAGTTTCTGATCTCTTGGGTGTAACATGAACTAGTGCTGTATAAAGAATGGACCTTAGTAGACGCACTTTTTATATATTCAATTAGACCATTTTATTGAAAATTCATGAGCAACTAGCAAGGAACAAAGTGAAATATTTCACTGACGTAGTAAAACCATGATGGATGAGTACTCATGGCGTTTAAAGAGCGACTATGTGATAATGTATTCGAGAATTTCACGGAGAAAAAGTTCCAAAGTTTTATTACTTGTTTTCACTGATGACTTGTCTACTCTTTTTTAGGTAGGATTTACTACAATATTTCTATGATTTTTATATTTCTTTAATATGTTAATGTTTTTAAAGCAAACATATAGTTCAATAAAATGTTTACTTTAGAATTTGAGGTCGTAGGCAAAAAATACTGCTATATTTGAAAAAAAAAGAATGTACCTAATCACCTCGAGATCTACTTGTACTGGAATAGAATTTAAAATATTTGAATTGATTAACCAATTTGAGGTTTCCTGGAAAACGATCCATAATACAATACAATTTAAATTGCGCCTTTTTTGAAGTTGGTTAAAAAATACTCCTGAACCATAACACCTGTTGATCGGTCACTCTCTTCGAGGTGTCATTCCTTTGTACGCAAGAGAATATATATAGTTTCCGCGAAAATCCTAGATGTCGTATTTACATCTCGCGTCTAAAAATTTGTTGATCGGTGTTGTGTTATTTTTTTTGCTAAATTAAGTTTTATATATAATTATCTTGGCTACTCATAGAGTTTTTATAAATATCACCATAGATTTTTTTCGACAATTTTTAAATTCTAATCCGAATACCAGAAATATTTTGATACAATTAAACATTGCATAACAACTAGACAAGGCGAAAGCATCGCTATTGTTCGGAAAAATATTGCCATTCGATTTTTTCCAAATTCACCATTGTAAGATTTTATTTTATCAATATTAATTGTCTGATTAATTTGGAGCTGGTATATTTGTTAACAGCTTTAGTTCCTTCGCTGACTGCGTGCTTGGCGAGTTCACCGGGCAACAATAGACGAACAGCAGTTTGAATTTCCCTGCTTATAATAGTGCAACGGTTATTGTAGTGTGCCAGTCTGGAAGCTTAGCAGCAATAAGTTCGATAATGTCGTTGACGGAACTGTTCATGATGCTCATGATATTTTGTAAATGTAAACGGCATAGCTTTCCTTCCTCCTGCGCTTCTTGTTTTTGTCAGCCTTTGAAATGTTCTTTTGAGCTTTTTCGGCTTTCTTTGTAGCTTTACCACTTGTCTTGGGTGGCATGTCGAATTTCTAACGATGTTATACGAGACTCGAAACGAATAAGAATCAAGATGTCGCTTACGTGCAACTTGGTCACAATTTGTTTACATAATTTTGTAAGCAAATTGCGACAATGTTTTGCTGATAAAATTATTTAGATTCTTTGGGTCAGCCCGAAGAAAAATGAGAAAATCTTTCCGAACAATTGCCACGTTTTAGCCTTGTCTGAAAGAATTTAATATAGATGATCACTTATGAAAGTAATATTCTTAGGTGTAAAAATCTCATCATGATCATCAAAATGTTCTATGAACGATTATTGTTTAAATAAAATTCAAACAATGTATTAGAATTTAAGAGAGACTAAAATAAATATCTGTACAAAGGTTGAATGAAACAGAAATAGCGGATATGCTTCACCATTAGTTGCGCTTCATTATCTCCAAATGACATTGTACATGCATTTATATTGTTTCCTGAAACCTTTCAAGTTCGTACGCAGTAGTCGAGCAGTCTAGTGGGAACTACAACACTGATTAGCAAACGATTTTGTTTCATTCTTATTACGCAAGTCGAATGACTGGCGTGATTTTAGAGTCCATGAAAAAAATGGATTGTGAATCATCATGATTATTTCCATGACATCATATTTAAATGGTTCGTCCTGTCGATTTCACGTGTATCGTTCCGATAGAACAATGTTAGCAAAAAACGATTATATACGTTATTGGTATTCGCTATACTGCCACAATATCTGCTTCTATTGAAAAGGAATCACACTAATTTTTGTTAATTAATGTTGACAAGGTCGAAGCTAAAGCGCAATACGGATAGCAAATTACGTACGCAGTTAGACATGGCAAAAAATACGAGTAACGTTTTTATGTACAAGGTGATATTGAAGACACTTTGTTAGGAATTTCAACCATAATATCATTATGGTAAGTTACATTTAACTTACCATATAATATGTGAGTTAGAGTTAAGGTTTGCAAGTTACAAGTAAATGTTAAAGTGAACAATTTGCTTATCCAAAATTCATTTTTAGTGCCATATGTCGATATCGCATATAGTTTTAGTGCAGCAAGGTCAATTGGGAGATGATGACTTGCATATGTCTTATTTATATTAACTTTGGGAAACTTCCACTGTATTCAAAAATACTTAGGCATAAGGGTTCCAAAGGTCCAAAGCGTTAAGAGGACGACTTGTTGGTGGTAAAAAATAAGTAATTTTCCGTGATTTTCTTATTGCTAGCAATTAGGTTTCATCATTAAAACCTCATAAAATGAATGACATAAGTACAGATGAAGGCAAAATAAAGTTAGAAGGAGAAAAATTTAGTGGATTTTTTTACTATTTTCGCGTTATTTTCTTAGTGATATCTTTGACACTCGTATGATAATTATGACGTACTGAACAGATTCTTTATTGGCATAAGCATCAAACGGTCTATAACAAAGATAGTTTTAGTTTTATAGTTCTTGAAAAACTCATGGGAAATGCAATCATTTTCTTGCTTATGTCATTTTGTATATACATTTTAAGCCATTAAAAACATAAGAGGCATTCAGTCAAAATTAATTATTATGTTATACCGGGTGACAACACATTAATTAGACAAGCTATTTGTTCTAAATAAAATTTTTCATGGTTTAATCGGAAATGACACAAGAATCTAAATTTCAAACGAGTACATTTTGATATTATTTGATAACTGAGACAATTTTTAATAGCTTTATTCATGGTAACAATTCGTTATCGATTCATTACTGATCGCATGCGCAGTTGCAATAAAAGCATTCGCGGTACAGAAATTACTGAACTGGCAGTAACAATTCTGTGTTTGTGGTGAAGGAAAATTCGATTAATTTTTGATTCGTAACCAGATTATCAGTTCTTGAATTATGGCTAGGATTCCTCTTTCTGACATGCGCGTTTGAATAATTTTTACTCAAATTTAGTAAATTGTTATTTTGTGTGGCCTACATTGGGAAATTTACTTATTGTTAACTGTGTTTACGTTTGGACTTTAAAATTGTTTCGAATATTTGTTGACATGGATCACTTAATTTCAAGTGACGGGGATTTGGAAGAAGTTTTGGAAATTGTGAGTGTTCCAAACACAATTGATTATTTTGAACATATTGTGCCACAATTTAGTAATCATCAGTTTGAGTTTCATTTTCGGATTAGTCGTGAAAGGGTGGAAGCAAATCGTTTCGCCCCGTCAGAATATTCAAACCTCTACCATAAATAAATGCAGTAGCAGAATGTAGACTGCCTCATTTAATTGACACATACGTATTTATATAATTTCACAACATGGAAGAGTAGGTATATGAAATTTCTAGGGTACTGAATTAGTTGCAATGGCATTCGCGGTACACAAGTATCTTTTACTAGTTCTGAATCAGGTATGCGCTCTTGAGTAGAACTGAATTAATAACGAATTGGTTCAGAATTGTGTCCGCGAATAAAGCTATGAAAACCGCATTATTAGGTAAAATTTGGCATACTTGATTTTTGACAGCGATGTTGTATTCTACATCTAGGTGACCATGATCTAACAACCTCATTACATTTGAAATCGGTTCAGAAATAATTCAAATAAATCACTTTAAAGATGTCACATAATTAGAATGTATAATAAAATGACAGTAACATTATCAAGTAGCCGTAAATTGAGTAATAATAAAGAGAAAAATGTAATTGCGCATTATGACATTTATGTTTGCAAATATTTTAAGAGCATCCCTCTTTATTGGATATATATTTTAGATTTAGTTGTGGTATCTATTTCGGGTGTTAGCTGTAAATGCTCTCCGAATGTTTCCCCGAGAGTTAGTGGAATTGTGTCAAATACAATGTTTTTACAAAGTGTTAAAAGAAAATAGTCCATGTTTGTGAGATCCAATGACTGTGTAGGTCATTGTAGTGAACGATTTGTAGCGATAACCCTTCCATTAAAATATTAATTAAAATATTACATAACATTCTTAGCATTATGTGAAAGTGTTCCAACTTGTTGAAAGTAAAGCTTCTGTAAAATTCAGTCTTTAATTTTATGCCGTAAGTATTCTAAATATCTGGCTGACATTGGCCAACTGTCCTAAAAAATGGACGAATTATCACCAGTAAATTGGCAGCAATGTAATAACAACTAAAAAAATAGTTTTTTTTCATTAACAATCAACACTTCAACCCATTGGACCCTTGCAAACATTATGCCTAATTATTTTTGAAAACAGTAAGAGTTTTCCATTCTTAATCAAAAACTGGTATATGGAAGAAAATCATTGTAAGGGACATGCTTTTTGTGCAAAACAAATAAATTTTCACATTGTTTGCACAACAGTACAGGAAAAATTCGAATTCAACTCTGGAGTACCTTTCACTACTCCCAGAGGTATGAATGAGAAAAATTAGGTCGTGAAATCTGTCACCATCTCCCGGCCATAATTCAACTTTTGTATCTTCGAGGTTGTCATATTTCCAGTTTCTGTGATATAGGCGTAAAATATTTATTGTAACAAGTATACCCCGTGTCTTAGATAAAAGCAACTACATGGTGATTTTCAAAACGACAAGAGATAAGATAAAGGAGAAAAAAGTTGCGTTATTCCAAGTCCAACCAGTTGCTGTATCGAAATCAAAAATAGCTACAGGGGTTTTCAAAACATCGAGAAAAACAAAAAAGTTTGGTTTTCGAAAAATTGCAATATATTAGTAACGTTGTAAATTTTTTTTATAAAATTCGGAAGTTTTGTGTTAGTGACTACGGCCTTCTAGATTTTTTGCAACCATAGCCAACTTAGTTATTTCTCATGGCTGCCATATTGGATTTGTACATCATTGAATAGCACAAAAATAGAGTTTTTCAACCATATATAACAGGCCTATCTTCGGATGACAGAAAAAGTAAATTATTAAAAAAAAAACAGTTTTTCACTTTGTTGACTGTGAATCAAAATACCGTAATTGCGTTTTCTTAAATTTCTCTAAAAAATAAACAATAAAATTACTATTTTATTTATAATACTAAAGTAAACAACTAAACAACAAAAAACTCAAAACCGATGACAAAAATTTGATAATAATAAAGTGGTGTAACATCCAGAGATCTTGCTGGTCATTCGATAGCTCTTCGAGTTCCAATCCAACCATTTGGAAACAGTACCAAGAACGTTACGAAGGGCTCCATCTTGTGAAAACCCAACTAATGTAAAAAGGAAGAATTAATATCAGCCGGAAGGAGCCAGGCACATTCTGGAATTAATTTTAAATTTAAATAAGTCCATTTGTTTTTAACTGTTAGCGTTTGTTTAAAAGAGTCCAGTACGTGTCTCATTGATAATCCCAGTCGAGTTTTTATTGATTATGCCTTATAGATGGAAAATGTCCTTGTCAGAAAATTTATTTGGGATTTTGTTCAATGGATTCAACATTGTTTCACACAACTCCAGCCTTCGACGGTCTTCCTTCAATCATTTTCTTCAAAAAACTTGAACATTTTTTACATGCACTTCTGACACAAGCAATGCTCCTTTGTCCACCCTTCTAACCTCGTGAACCAAAAAGAACCTTCTCAATAATTCAACTAACTAAATATCCATAGAACCTTTATGTATATGCATACCAAGATTGTCTACAAAATTCTTGATGAGTACTTCGACGAGATTTCTCTTTCGTAGTTTCTCCTTAAGTCCGTCTCTGTGCAAAATTTTTAATTTCTCATGTTTCTGTTTCATATGGAACGATAACGCATGTTCAGTGAAGTATTTGGACTGTCAATGTGCATAAACACAAATATACAGCTTGAAGACAATTGCTGTAATAAACAAACCTAATTCAGTACGCAGGAAAATATATATTAATTTATCTAGGACAAACATTGAAAAAAATTTGTAGTACGTAACCCGATTTTGTATTCTTTTATTCAATAATGTGTCTCGAAGATACGTTAAATTTGAAATGTGCAAAAAAGTAAATGGTCAACTGTTACAGAATATATTAAAATTTGAGTATAACTTACCTGAAGATAAATTCTTCATTGTAATATGGGGTATCTTATCTGAAAATGAAAAATTACACTATTAAAAGCAAAGTTGTGAATATTATTTCTCACTATCTTTAAAATATTTACAATAGAAAAATATACTAGTTGACAACATTAAGGTAGTGTCAAAAATTTTAATACATACATATTATCTTTATTAACTAAAATAAAAAAAACATGATAACATCAAAATTAAAGAAGCAATTACGAATTTAAATTTCACCACCGTCGACAATAACATATATTATTAATTGTGAGTAAACCGTTTCAATTAAAATAAAGTGTTTTTCTGTGTATTTAAACATGTTCTTTTTCTTGGCGAAGAAAATAATGGACTAGGATACTCAGCCAATCTGGAACACGTTTACGATGTACCTAACAGTTGTTGCGTCAAGAAAATGCAAAAAAATTCCGTAAAACTAATTGACATACTTTCAAGAAGTAAACGATCAATATTTTGATAAGTTGACTAACATTAAATAATATAAAAATGACATTTAAAATACAACAAATTTGTCTTTTGCGGTTATCTATTAAAATGTTCACTTGCGAAATTGTATAAATGAAGAAATTTTCAAAATGATAATTTTAATTCAATGTGGAAATGAGAACACCGCCTTCGAACTCCAAACGATTACCATGCTCTTTGCTCCAAAATCGGCCTTAACAAATAACACATTCTTTATACGATTTAATATTAATTTAAAAATTAAAAATATAAATTTTTACTTATGCGGTTGTTTTAGTTATTTTTTCTATTTATTGAATAAAGGAATACTTATTAAACGTTTCTCGTTATCTCAATGTCTCTGTTTCTCTTTCATTCTATGTAATAGATAAAACTTTTATGAGAATTAAAAAATTAATTGTCACTATTTTGTTAAAACTGAAAAATTAACTCTAATATAAAATTTGTTGAATTATAATATTTCAAACATACTTCCTATTTAATATTCTGCCAATATATAAAGAGGCGACTTTAATTATAGCAGATTAAATTAAGTAATTATTTAAGTAGATATTTTTTAAGTAGCACAACATCTCCAGGCTATTTTTCAAAATAGCTATTGTAATATAATCCAATACGGATTAAAAAAAGTGTCCCTCAAAATGCATTAAATTAGAATGGCTCTGATGTAGCAAGAGGGTGGATTTTAAACAGAACTAGTGGTCGCCCAGTGGTCGAAATTCGACCCTAATCATAATATTGTAAAAAGTTTATTTTTATAAGAAATATAGTTCTAGAGAAATCGGGGAAGTAGATGTAATGACCAAAATTGTTCAATCATATTGACAAATCTACTGAAATAAAAAGAAAATAAAAATTTAATCAATTATTAGTTATTCAAAATATTTTTGACAAATGAATGACCCCCCAAATTTTTGGCCGGAATCGCTTCTGACCAAATGTTCGATATCATAATTGGAAGATTGTTCTTTACAACCTCAAAGTTTTCGTCAATTGGGGTTTCCATCGAGTTCATGAATATTAAAGAAAAGAGATGACCACCAATCCTATGAGAACTTCAATATTTAATACATTCTCTATTCGGGAAGATTGTGATAATAATATATTAATCAAATAATTAAATTGACATTAAAAACAGAATATTTAATATGAAAGTTACTGCAACGCGTCCGAAAAATCCATACTGAAGTGTCCAAGATAGTCATCGCATGATGGTCTGAAAGAGCATTAGCCTATCACTGACAACCAACCTAATCAAAGAGCTTGTACTTCCTGGCGGTAGCCAGCAATGCACAAATATCGTGCCAAGGCTAGAAAGAGAGGGCAAAAGGCTATTTCACTCGATTAAGAGCTGCACCCAAAGAGCTATGTGCAGTATGCAGTTCATTGGCTGCACCTCCCAATCGAGTGAGATACCCTCTTGCTCTCTCATTTACTCTTGCTACGACATTTGTGTATTGCATGCTACCTCCAGAAGTACATGCATGAATATAACAGTATCTAACGCTCGCTCCCTCCATATATAATTACTCAATGTTTTGAGTTTTTACCGTCTGGCAGCACTGTCAGTATTATTTGTTTGGCGTTGACAGTATGGACCTAAATAATGAAATTTTTATTAAATTTTATTTAATGAATTAACCAATATGATAGATTAATTTTAACATTCTGCACTGAAGATCGTTAGTAGCTACTAAACAAAACAAAAATAAACCAACCGGTTGAGAGACAGAGGAGAAAATGGTACCTAACCGTCTATTTTATTTACCTTGGTCGCAAAAAGACATAACCGGTTTCTTAACATTAATATTATTTTAAATTTAGCAATTCACATCCTCCTGTCTTTCTACACCACCACCAGCGCCATTTTGGTCACTTCCTGAACTTGTTTGTTTAATGTTTTCAGCTGCACATGTTATCAGTTTAATCCCCATATATGTTTGTCATCCATGTCCCTACCATCTATACGCTTTATCTTTACGTTTTGAAGATACATTAATTGAAGCTTATATTTGTTTTTTACTACAAGTTATTAATTTTCTATAAACGAAGAGACTTATTATATTACCGGGCTGGATATTTAAAGATCGAGGTAGTGTGGGGTGTAGGCCGGAACAAAGTGTCGAAATAAATGAAATTTCAGTCTTCGTATTTCATTCTCAAACTCATCTATTTTCACATGTGTAAGTGGGGGCTTCCGTTAAGAAGCTTAGATTCAAAATCTTAATAATGAGAAAATAACTGAATACAAATAATGGAAAAAATTAAAGCGATGGGACAATTTCAGAAAGAACAGTAATAATGCCTATGGTAAAGCGGTGTACAATTACGTTTTCAACGGGATATTGTTCCTTCAAATGTCAAGATAGAACTAAAATGTTTTGCAAAGTTTTTATATTAATATTTAGTAGTATAAAAAAATGTTGAATCAACTATTTGATGGAGTTTTTACAATATAACAAATATATAAATACAACAAATCATGTTGGAATGCAGAGAGTTTAACAATGAAGCCCATTTAGTCTTCACAGATTTTTTAAAATGGATTTGACAGAATTAACAAAATTCTCTTAGCGGAAACAATAATCGAAAAATGCTATTGTAAACATCTAATAAAATCAAGTCAACGGGTATATAAGGATACGAATATAAAAGTGCTTGTAAAAGGCTAAACTCCAAAAATTATTATTAAAAACAGTGATGTAAAACACGGTTGCTGTTTATCCACAACTCTATTTAAGGTATGCTGATGACATGGTGTAGATTGTCAATGAGGATGACTTGCAAAACGGGATATACTTGTTACAACAGATAAGCAAGATATTTGATATGACAATTTTCTTGAAGACGAAAGTTTATGGTTTTGCTGAAAACGCCCCTTACGAACAGACATATTGGATGCAACTCTTAAAAGTAAAATAAGAAAACGTACTCGAGAAGGACGTATACACACATAATAATTTAAGGTGTTAGGTAAGGGACTGTTCAAGAGTTGAAAGAAAAAGTAAGGAAATGATTAAAGCCAATATCTATTCTATTTAGCCAGTTTTGGTGCTAGTCTTAATTTAAATTATTAATAATAGACAGCAGGCATTAGTAGTCATTCACAAAAAAAGCAATTATTAATTTATTAATTAATTTTGCAATTATTTATCTGGGTTAAACTTTTAAATATTTTTTAACGTCTCAAGTCGAATGAGCCTTCACTCATATTTTCAATAGCAGTTGCAAGAATTAACAGTTAGACTAATAATGTTGACAGTTGCTACATAATCTCAAGTAGGTTACGATTGTACAAAACTCTGGAAAAAATGTTTCCCTTCTAGTATACTCTATAATGTTTTTTGAAACTATACAGTCTCGTATGAATTTGGTTCATTGTTATAACAGGTTTAAAATTTAGAGATATACAAATTGCCCATACAAATAGTTAGTTGCAAAATTAGTGCTTATTTATTAAGTTCAATGTGGATTCCTTTGCACATAGTAATATCGATTTGAGTTGGGCGGTGTATAACTTAAATAAAGTTTTTTGATTTTACTTCAAGAATGTATCTCGGAATAACTGTTAAGGAGGTCTTTGATTATTTTGCCTGTACAGTAGTGTTTTCTGTCAACTGAATTTCCTGCTAAGTATTTAAAATCGAGACATTCCAACTTCAACTCTGTAGTCGTTTCAGTTTTGGTTTACTCCTTGATGAAACGTGCGTTGAGTGAAAAATGAAAGGTTGGGTGTTAGAGTACAAAACTTTGTGTTTATACATCAAATATTATTATTTTCACGATGATTCCATTTTTCTTATATGGTAAAAAAAATTGACAGTGACAATTTGATTGCTTTGCGATCATTAGATACTGAGGGTTTATTTTATTTGTTTTTACATATCCTGATCAAGCCAATTGAAGGTGACCTGATTTGGACGTTTTTTGCCATGATACAGTTGACATCCTTAAGTTTTCTCTTTTTACATTTTCTTCATTTAATAAGATTTTTGTCTATCCTATTTTGATTTGTCGACATGTCCTTCGGATATATTATATTGGTGAACGTTTTTTCTTACTTCTAAAGGTTAAGGACAGACTAGAGACCAGCTTCAGGGGGGCTTCAGGTTTAAAACCACGGAAATTACTTTAAATTACTTTATTTTAAGCGGTGGGATATAACATTTTTCTCGATTTAGTATCGAGGAGGGGGGCGATTGCCCCCATCGCCTCCCTCTGGATCTGCCCCTGCCAAAGGTCTTGAATTTTTACCGATATGTCACAATCACAAGTATCACTATACACATAATTTTTGAGATGTGTTTTAACATCGTATTTATTTATTTCATAAGCGCTTAATTTTTTCAGATAAATCCGGAAAATAATGAATATGTGCATGATTTTGTTTACTGTTTGTGTTTGGTTGGTATTAGTGGTATATTAGTGGTTGTTCTGTTTTGTTATTAGGATTTGCGTTCTAGTTCAGTTATGGTTTTATTTATAAATCCTTGTAGATATTCATTTTGAAGAAGATGTTGTTTAATAGTATATTAATACAAGGAAGTTTGTGTAAATTGTCCATCTCCATTGTGAATTTTATTGTTACTTCTTGACTATTGATGTAATCCAGGAATGAGTGCAATTCGTCAATACTATACTTCTAAACTACACAAATGTCATCAATATATCTTCCGCACTTTTGGACTGTTAGTACATCTGTTTAAATTTCAAACTTATGTTTTATTCAGATTAGAATGCCATTAACAACGATTTTGAAACATTATAATTTTTGTAATATACTGCCTTTTTTCTCAAGTGAGGTGTTATTTCACGATCAAACCATAGAAACAAAGTCACTGCCAAATTTTTTTGGCACACAAAGGCAATTGCATAAAAGAGAAAATTTACGAATAGCCTTCCTGACTGTTAACAACTCCAGTTTTGAACTTGAAACGGCTCCAAACACAGATAAGTATCACACATTAAACAAAAAACTTCTTTATATATCTAAAGGAAATTTGGTTGAGCATATGTAGACTTTTTTCTCTCAGAATATCGGCGAGGAAGAATTTCTGTAGAGACAACCAATAATCGGGGCAATTTTTTGAAATTGGCTTGCCACACTTTGTTTATTATCTCTTTATAAATTTCAATTATTTATGTGTTGCATGAAAAAAAAACATAAAAGACAGAATCATAATGTACAGGAAAAATAAACAAATGCATTAGACATAGTAAGTTCTGTAAGTTCTTGTAAGTTTTTATTTCCCCTTGTATAAAATATTTGAAGTAATTCAATGCATGAATTAAAACAATATTTTGTACAACAATTACGCTAACCACGATTAAGATGTAACGTAAGAGCTGAAAATTTTCGTTGATTTATAATCGCCTTCCTTATAAAATGGCGATTGATTTACTGTGAGAATAAAATGATAATAAGGATGTACATAAATTTGATTTGTGAATCAAAATTTTAAACAACTTACTTTCCTTGTAAAATACAATATTTATGTGTGTAAGAAGAAATAGTAGTATCACAATGTGTGGTCATCAGTAACGGTCGCACAGAAGCATTTTAGCATAAATCTTTTTAAGAAGAAACAAAACTGGCTTCATCTTCCTTACATAAAGACATAAAAGACGTATATAAATTTAAGCAAGAAACATTTCGAAACAGTTTTGAACTTATACTGAGATTGAATATACCTCTCTCGATATGTTTTCCGCGAATTAGTCGTTGAAGTCTATACATAACTAAAGGATAAATAATATTCTATTGTCCATACTTTTGGTGCGTTCCTTAATGATTTACAGAAAAAAAAACTGTTAAGAGGCCTCTGAGTTCGAATTGGAAAGATGTGAACTAAAAGATGAGTTCTTGGCTTAATTTTATTAACGTAAATCATTAATAATCTAGATAATCTGATTTAAGTAAAAATACTTCGAACACAAATGTTAGATATTTAAATAGCACTACGATTTTTTACTAGAGATCCCATAAATCGAAAATAGTGCAATGTGGAATGATTCCTAGGTTACGAACTAAACAATAAAATTCGAAGCTTAACTGAACTTTCAAATCAAAATTTCGCACAATTCTTTAAGGACCTGAAGCATATTAAATTGATTCTGAATGATTGAGGAGGTAAATAGCTATTTTGATTGTTCATTTAGATGTTAAATACTCATAATGGTTACTGAAAAAACAGATTTGTTAAATAATTTAGTTGCCTTCTTAAGCAGATAGGTATAGTGAAATACACATTTATAGATATTGTACAGGAAAACTACTTGACAAATCCATAGACTTGCTTTCTCGCAATTAATTTTATGGGAAAGTTTTTCTATAAGAAGGTAACTAGTGTTCCAAGCAATTTCCACAAATTGCATTTACTACAGTTTGTTTTTCAATTATTTACCTTATCTGAAATCGTTGTGAGGAGAGAAAATCCATATGAAAAATCAAAATAGACAGGTTAATGACGAAAAAGTTACATCAGTTTCTTCAACAGGTCTGTTCTAGAATTACTCTAAAGAGTTTCGAAACAATAGTGAGATTTGAAAGGTATGAGAACAAACCTTTAAACGAATTCACCAAATTCAACTCAGTATATGAATACACAAATCTGGAGAAAACACACACGAAGTTGGCAGTGAAAGAGCGATTTAGGGGCACCAAGAATTGCAACGCAGCCTTTCTCCGTGCATTGGGAAAGGAAGCCATGATGCATTTATCCAGACCAGGGGTGAGATCACTTTAATTAGAAGCAGATGAAGGACACGATGCACGATGATAGCTGAGAAAGGTATTTGAGCAGACGTCAATAATGTGAGACATAGCAGAATATTTCAAATGCAGATGTACAAACTATATGAAGAAGGAATCTATAGTTACTAGAGGCTGCTACAGCAAAGAAAGGATGTCGATATGTAGGAATGACCTCATACCAGGATGACCACCAAGATATGCCGGATCGGGGTAACTTAACTCACTGAGAACATATAGGACTTGAAGCCTAAACAGTCGCTAGATATCGATCGGAACCAACAGAAATTTCGAGAACTAAGTTTTGCTTGGAATATAAAAGAGAACATGGGATCCTTCGAAATGAAAAGGAAGAGAAATTTCAACAATATTGCAAATATGTAAATATGTTTATTGTAAATAAGGTACATTAGGTACATTTAGTTGTTTATAACCGTATTTTTAAGTCGATTTAACCAAGTATTTAACATTTTATTGTAATGTTTTTATTTGCTCATCGGGTTCTCGGATGTATTTAACAACACAGCCAAACTTACTTTAATTTATTTCCACTAATTTAATTTCTATCTCACGACTATTTACAATTTATTTTGCACACCTGATGTTTACTAAACTCCGACTAAATACTGAATGAATGAATCGCCAGCTCTCCGTATTTATATATTTTTCCTCGGAATTTTTTATTGGATTCTTAGATCATTCGATGAGATTTGCAGAAATTCCATTTGCGCCATCGCTAGCATCGGGTCGACAGACCAACATTTCGTCACAATATGGTAATAATAATTGTCTTTAAAATGATATTACAATAAATAATTATATAAAATAAAAGCAATAAAACATATTAATTTAAATTAAATGATTAATATACAAAACATCTAAATATACTCTACTCTCTTCAGTCAATTTGGTTGTCTTCAAAAATAATAATAAATACATTACCTTACGTTCGAAAAACTTTTTTAAAAGATATGTGTTTCATGAATTATTGGAAATTGGGATCTACCTACAAACCTGAATATATCTTTCCCTACGTATACTTATGAATATTCTTATGTCAGAATAATAATAATAATAAGCCATGTGTATGTGTGTGTGTGTGTTATTTTATTTACAACCTGTTCTCAAACAGCTAACGCAAATGTCAAACATCATTATAAGAAGAGAATGAAGACATAAGGACTGAATTTTTTGTAACACTGATTTATGAAGAATTTTATGACAGATGATTGATAAAGAGGTTACAGGTATCTGTAAAGTGTTATTCAAAACTGGTAAAGAACGCCATGTGTTGTAACGCAATTACACTTTTTCAAACAAATATGCAAGATACCAGTGCATCATGAAGAAGCAAATTTCAATCTGTATTTAGAATTCGTTTTAACTTAATGGGTTTGGAAGCACCAATTCGCATGCTTATGTCAAAGATAAGTAGTGTACTGATAAATTTCTTAGTTAGTCTGAAGTTGATAGACAATGTAACTCGTTCCTCAAAGTTTCCTTGGACTTCCAAGGAAACTTCGAGAAAATTTCTTAGTGTTAATATTATAAATTATTATCATTTTGAAAACCAATATTACGATACAAAATTAGACATAGATATGCCGTTGTAACATTTACGACCAAATCAACAAAAAAGGGAAAAAGCTCATGAAAAAGGTACAATATGAAATTCAAATTATACACAAAATTTCTAATTATTTTCGACTATTTAAATTTGTAAATTTGGTTTTTCAGAAACCTGTTCAGATTGCTAATATTTTAGAGAGCAAAACCAAAGTCAACTATGCTGACGTCGCGTCGGCGGTGCACATTCAGTGGACATTTTGAAATATGTGTTTGTGTACGAATTCCCTTGAGCGTGGCTCTGTAATTTTTTGTTTTGGTGTACGTTTGCGAAACATGTTTTTTAACTGAATGCTTATTTAAAACTTTTGGTCGTTGGTTAATTTATATTGAAACTAAATGCTAACTACAGCAAGTATGCGACAAGGCTTGAGCCCACCTACCTCCAATATTACTGTGGACAGCTATTAAACACTGTAAAGTTACAGTACTAATGGTCCATTACATACCGCGTTAAAAAATTAATTGTTTTTTACATTTTCAGTGTTATGACAACCACTTTTTTTTCATTACAATAATTATGGTTATTTATAATAAATTTTATTTCTGAATTACAGTTTATATGACACACATAATAATCAGTTTTACATGCATTACATGCCCCCAAATCGTGGGTGTGGAGTTAAGTTGCTCACTGCACACTCACGATATCGATCAATATCGTATTCTTCTTATTAAGTGACTTTTTGTGCGGCTCTCCGTCTATGAGATAACGCATGCGACACATGCAATAGGCATAATAGTAGCAAAGAATCCTAACAGCACATAATCCTATATGCTACAATAGTGTCACAGGAAACCCCACCAACGATCAAGTTTGAGATTCGATTAGTTGTAGGTACAAAAAGGATAGAACTCTGCCACAATTTCAGGCTATCCCAAAGAATTTCTGGAAAAATATATGTCGTAAGCCACGCGTAAGATCAAATATGACATATGAGTAGTGCTAAAACAACGACCCCCCAAGAGAATGCAGAGAACTAGAGAATGAAGACTTTGAGAGAGACAACAGGATATACACTGCACGTCAGAGAAAGAAATACAGAGATAAGACAAAACTGCCAAATCGAAGATATAGTTAGATAGACCAGAGGGTAGATAGAGAACCCGGTAGAATTGCGGCTACAATAAGGAATAACGTTCGGCATACGCCCTCACTGAAATACCTCTAAAACGACTGGAAAGTAGAACATTTAAACAAGCGGTTAGTGCTCTAAGAACATCATTTCTGCTCTGGGACGTCTATCAGACACAGAAAATTATCTAATTTCTCCATTATCCAACGAAGTGGCTTTCCTCAATATTTACAAAAATTTTCTCCTTTCACTAATACTTTGAGTTGCCGCATTCCATTCTGCGGAATTTCATAAGGAGGGTGCATTATTATTTGTACATTTCTGAAGAAAAAGACCACCAATGCGACAAATCGAGCTTGGAAAATCGTATAGTGGTAACCTTGGGGAGTTACAGTACTAATTATCGACATTTTCGAGAATGTAGAAATGGTGAATTTCTTTAGTAAATTTGACAACACAAGAATTGGAAACAAAAGCTCACAGACAGACAGTATTTAGCATATACACATACAGGCAAATAAAAAAATCTCTCGTAAATTAAGCCTGCAAAAGGGAATTCCTTAAATAAATATTGTGTTCTCTGGATAATGTTTCAAAACTGCTCCTAGTTAGACTTCCACACACTTTTACTTAATGTACTCTAAATTATACAAAACTACAGCAAATTCCATGAATATATAATTTCAATTATTTCTACAGGGTACCGATTTATTCGATGAAATTGCTAATAACACTACAGTCAAGTCAAGTAGATTAATATATTTAAGACTGAAAGTTATAATAGGTATAAAGTGAACTCCAATTTTTCGTGATAATTTGAATGTCAAGATAATTTTGAACACAGAAGAGAAAAAAAAACCTCATTGGAAAAATACGATAAACTGGGGGAGAAGAAACTACATGTTTAAATACAACTTATATCAAGTGAGTAGTCTTTTTCAAGAAGAAACACCATGATGAAGCTGACAGAATATAGACATGAAAACGAGAATTGAAATTGACTTCGTCATAAGTAACAACAAACAGATAGTTCAAAATGTCATAGTAAATTTGCCACAAGCAGTCATTAAAAACAACAGCGACTACCAAGATGACTAACGCATTTATGGGTTCATAAAACAGAGTACATTGATACTGAGTTTGTAAATTTATTAAAATAAATAAATGGTGCATGCAAATTCAACTATTATAGTCTTTTATATTTGGTAGCTGAATGAGGGATTTTTGAATAATTAGTATACATATTTGCAAATGTTTGTCTTCAATGGCGAAAATTTGTTTTCCTTATGCTAAAGCTGGTTCGTGAAGTGCAATCATAATTTAAATTTTATGAAATTCCTTACCAAACAAACATTTATAATTAATATAATTTGATCTTGACATTCGGTGAGGAAGGAGGTTTGGATTTGTAAAAGTTTCATGTAATTTATTTCAAGTAAGTAATACTGAAAAGTATCAAATTGATTTGGTACTTCAATGTCGTAAAAATTTTAACAACCTATTGTACATACATATAACATTATTGTAGATTATGATTGCTTTAATTCTAAGAAATACAACAAAAGGTGTAGAAAGAATGTTAATTACATAAGTACTATAAATTACGGGGAAATTTGATAACAATATTTAATTTACTGATTTGGTCTTAACTATGTTCACTGTAAAAATTACAGGAAGTGGACACAAGCACATTAGCGTGAATACTATAGAATTGCGTTCTGTTTTTATGCTCCTCAAATTAAGGTGATTTTGTAAAGTGTAAACCTATATTGGATTATACAGATACGTTATGACAAGATCATCTTTTGTTTTATGCTGACCAGTACTATCACCTGCCAAATTACCGGCAAATCTTAAATTTTGAAATCATAAATAGTAAATAGGAAATGGGTATTCGTCGTTATATTGCAACAACTTTTGTACACAAAAAACATGTGTCAAAATATGATAATGGACTGAAAGCTATAGAGGAATCAGCGTAATAATGTCAATAAAGATTATAAAATACAAATAGGAAATAGACAAAAATCAAGCAGGGTTTACAGCAGGGAGGACCAGATCATATATGCAACTCAAGAGCTTGTATATGAATATGTAGTGGCAGCACATGAGAGAACATCCAACCTAAAACAGATAAATAAAGCAGACGAATAAGTTTAAATAATTAGAGTTCATAATTGCGAAGAATGGTAATATAGAAGAAGAAATTCAAAATGAGCAGATCTAACGAGGGCGAGAATAAAACAACTAAGTGCAGTATTGAGGAATAGGCATATCACTAAAACCAATAAACTAAGAATATACTATTCAATTGTGAGTGGCATCATGACAAACAAACAAATGGAAGCAAATTACAGCCAAAAAGGCAAAAAAGGGATAAACCAGAAAGAAAAAAGAAGAAATAAAGGCGATTTAATATTTACAGAAGAGAAAAAAACATAAAATGTATGAAAAAAAAGATGTCACGAAAGTCGATTGATATTTAGGGTCTACTTGGTAGAAGAAAGGGCGGTCGATCAAGATAATCCAGAAGAGACGAAATGAACGAAGCAAAAAGAAAAAAGAATCTATTTACTTTAAAAATATGTTCGTAAGCCAGAAAAGTCAATTTCTTAAGCCTGCCAAAAAAAAACATCGCATTAGCGATAGTAGTTTTTTTCTAAATAATATAATTTCATCATTTAATTTTCTATAAAATACATGTTGTAGGATTATAACGGGTGTTTTTAGAGGTATGGAACTTTAAGTTGGCAACATTCTTTTAACCGGCGGCCATCTTGTCAGCTGTCAAGTGATTTATGTTTAGTTTGGTTTGGAATTTCATCATGAATAGACTGACGCCTGAACAACGCTTCCAAATTGTGCAAATTTATTTTGAAAATCATGGTTGTTTTCGAAATACGTATCGCGCACTACGTCCATTTTATGGTCAACAAATCTTCCATCAAAGCAATTAATTTGATTAACTGTGCAACGTTTTCGCACCACGCTTAATCTAAATGATAATACGCATCCACAGAGATGTCGTACAGTGCGTACAGAAGAATCCATTGCTGCTGTAGAGCGTAGCGTAAAGGAAAACCCGAAACAGTTTATCCGCCATCGTGCACAGGAATTGGATATGTGCAATAGTTTTTTTATACATATATAGAAAAATGGATTATGTTGATCAGAGCGACTATTTGCTCAAACTTCTTTAATATTGGCAAAAAATCACCAATATGGCAGGTCTGTATCCCATTACTTGAATTCCAGATGTCTGCACTATTACATGATTTTTCCGTTTATTATTTTGTTCACCTTTTAATTGAAAGAGACGAAGAAACCAGTTGACTTGTACTTCCTGTTGGCCAAGGGAAATTCCTTATTTTAATGTATGCAAACAATGATAAATAAACCAGTTTTCAAGTGATCTATTAAAATAACGACACATTATGTCGATGACCATGTTTAATTAGCGAATATTTGGTGAGTTTTAGAAAAAGTTTACCTGTGAAGCAATCGACTAAAATTTTAATTAGAATTTCCGTTTTAAGAAAAAAACTTTAACATTCTTTGTACAAACATATATGTTAAGGTGAGTTCACCTTGACTCGAGTACATCTAACCAAATACGATCTACGATTGTTCATCTAAAAAGGAAATAGTTTAATGTAAAAAATGAATGTCATTGTTTCTATATCGAGTGGAATTTAGGCCTATATTATGGAAAGAAGTTCCCACAGTATCGAGTTAAGACTAGCGTGGTATCCGATGAGTACGTAACCACGTTGTTTAGTGCTTCGACGAGAAACTTGAAAGAAAAATGTCACGTTCCTTTTACAGTAAAGAATAATGGGTAATGTGTATTCTTCAAGGATTTTGTTTAATAGTTGCAGACGCAATAAGATAAGTCTTATTGAATCTTATATATTCAATATAAAAAATATTATTTAATTCTTATTTTATTCTAGGCTATCGGTAAAATAAGTTAAAAACGTTCATGAGTTGCAAAGTAACAAGCTTTTGAGTTCTCAAAAATATTTTAATTTCATTGAAGTTGTCGCGTATGGTTTGACAGAATTGACCCAACAGTCAGGATTTTAGTGTCTCCGTAGACACATTTTTCCTATATACCTATTTATCCATATGCTCGAATATTGACGACAATAATATATCTATACAGGGTGTAAACGGTTTGAGTGCAAAGATTTTGAAGAACAATACTTCAGGCAAAAACAAATCAAAAAGCTTTATAACATTTTTTAAAATAAACTATAGTTTTGCCAAAAAGAACACATAAAGTTAGATTTTATGTAGCCCTTGCTACAGTGAATAATACAATAACTTCTATTTCAAAATGTCGGTAAATATAAATATGTAAATACTCAATAGCTTATACATCTTTAATAGCCACATTAAAAATGAAAATTGATTATTTAAACTCGAAATATGCTTTTATAATTTAGTGTAAGTTTCTCCGAATAGATATGGCAACGTGGCATACAGACCAACTTATTTACTACATTTTTTACTTTAACGACGACTGAGAGTTACGATTGTTTTTTGTGATTTCGAATCTTGTAAATAAGAATAGATAAACGGTAAAGTGATTTGCATGATATCTATTTGATGTAGACTTCGTGGTTTGCTTTCCATTTAATATATTTTTTAAATAAATAAAATCGGTTGTGATTAGTATGTAAGTTCGAAAATTAAGAATAGTGCGACAGTATTTATTTGTGATAAATAATGGCCGATTATACAATTAGGGAACGACATGACATGCTCTTAATTTATGGGGAAAGCAGACGTAATTGCAGAATAGCAAGAATGTTATACAGGGAAAGGTTTCCAAACAGACGCCTGCCCAATGCTAGGACATTCGTAGCTGTTTTGCAGAGGCTTCTGGAAACAGGTAGTGTAATACCACAAATAAACAATCGCGGAGCACAGCGACATAATCGTATCTTAGCTGCTGAGGATCAAATACTAGACCTTATCGACATCAACCCATATCGTAGCAGACGAAGTATTGAAAGTGAGCTGCAAATTTCTCACACTGTTGTTCATAGAACATTACGGGAATAATTGCTCTATCCATATCACATCCAGCGGGTTCAAGGGCTTTCAATTGATGATTTTCAACCAAGAGTCAATTTCTGTCGTTGGTTCCTCAGAAAACATCGACAATTTCCTAATTTTGTGAACAATATTTTAACAACAGATGAAGCAAGTTTTAATAGGAATGGTATAATAAATTTTCATAATACGCATTCGTGGTCTGAGTTAAATCCACAGTATTTCAACACCAATTCTCAGTTAACGTGTGGGCTGGAATAGTTGGTGAATACTTGGTTGGGCCATTTATACTGCCTGCACGTTTGACAGGTGAGAATTACCTTTATTTTTTGAACAACACGCTACCAGATTTGTTAGATGAAGTGAACCAACAAACACGTTCCAATATGTGGTACTTACATGACGGAGTACCTGCCCACGCAAGTAATCTAGTTGTCGACTTCTTAAATAGAACATTTCCCCGTCGTTGGATTGGTCGAAACGGACGTTGGCCAGCAAGATCTCCTGATCTCAATCCTTTAGATTTCTACTTATGGGGACACATGAAAAGTAAGGTTTACACGACTCCAATTATTGACGAGAATTACCTTAGACAACGCATTTTTGACGCTGCTGACGAAATCCGAAATATTCCAGGAATTTTTTCTCGTATACGTGAAAATTGGATTAAACGGTGTCGTGCTTGTGTCGATAGTAATGGTGGGCATTTTGAATATTTGCTGTGAATAATCCGTTGTTTCAACTCAGTTCTATCATTATAATAAATTCGGTAAGTAGGATTACATATTTACTTGTCTAATATAAATAATATTAATTAAATCAGTAATAATGACTCTTCGAATAATTTAACTGGTAAAAAACTACATATACAGATCTCTTGAGTTGAATATCATATTTACCCAACTTTGCATAATTGCATAAAAGAAACCGCCAAATATAAATTCTAATTGCAATACCTTGTATTAAAAACGTAAATATTTTCAACAAAATATTTCATACATTTTTACTTAATTCTAAGGTCAATATCATCAGTCAATACAAAAACACAGGTGTTTATTTTTTTTGTCGGCGTAGTCATTCCTTTATTATTCGCGCTAAGAGTGAATGTGCTTCGAACGCGAGCGACGTTGCCGGATTGACAATAATTTACTTAACATGTTTTAGGGATTTTCTTGGTTATTAAGGCCTACTGACCATAGTGGTATAAGAGTTTTTTGTTTAATTTGGTATATAGTACCTCCACCTAAAATATATGCACTCAAACTATTTACACCCTGTATATAGTGTGCGGCAATATTACATCGAAGCACATTTTTAATGGAATACCCGACATGATTCCAGATTCCAATATCGGCTTTAATTATTCCATACAGGGTATTTCTAATGTTATGATCAGTTGTATACGATACCCTACAACATAATAATATTTTTGCAGATATAACTGTTTTCTTTTGTTATCCTTTTTTCTAATATTTTAATGAATCACCCTGTATTTTATATTATAAATTGAAAACACACTTTATATTCTTTCGTTTCTTTAAAGCACTCTCTATAACTATTAATTTCAAAGATATTTACGATATAATAACAAAAAAAGAGATTTTTTTTTAAACTATTTGAGCCAGCATACAGATATTATTGCGTAATAATTACTGCCTTGTTATTTAAGACACTTCTATAAAATTTTGAAACGTTTATAAATTGGTACACACTAAAACTGACTTTTTCATGTAAGGATATGTGAAAAACCGCGCGTATCAAATACATTCAACCACTCAAGAAGATTTTCTAAAGCTTATTTGTGTCATCTTCTAGTTTCTCTCAATGGTTACATCATGTCACTCCCGCTTTAGGGTAATCACTGAATTAGTAAGGGAGAAAGGATGTAACACACACAAATTCAGGTAATATGTATATAGCAGAAAGTTCATCAGCTGCCATAATAATTCTGACTTTGACGTACCTTTCATTGACTTCTTTAATAATTCTATTCCATTCCATTCTATTTCTAGGAATTGAAATCCCTATTTGGGCAAATAATAAGTCATAACTAAAATTAATAATGGTAGATACCGTTTACAGGAAACCAAACCACACAAACGGATACCTTTGTCATGAAAACAAATTCTTAAACATAACGGTTATAATTCAGCTCACATCACGCACACAATTCGAATGTATCTGCAACGAATAAATTCTACAACTCTCTATGAAACTGATGAACAAAGTCAACCATTTTTGCCATATATTTGACGAATTGCGGACAAAATGAAACGGATTCTAAACCGAAATCAAATTAAAACAGTTTTCAACACTATCCAGACCATAACTAGCTTAACTAGAACCCCAAAGAACAAAGTGCCTAATGAGAACCGAGGAGTTTACAAAATACCATGTCGTGATTGTCCACAAACCTACATTGGTCGAATCAATAGGCGCATCAATTATCTTATATTTGAACACTCCAGTTCTCAACAAGGATCCAAAAAGACACTATTAATGTTGAGGAGAGCCACCCAGAAGAAGACTAACGAAAATGAGGTCTTTCCCAAATTTCGGACATAATATATGCAATCTGCCCAGTATAGAGAGTATATATACGGCTACGGATCCCGTGGGATCAATTAGACACCTGCTTTATTTAACGATGAAAACAAAACCTTACCCTTCAATACTAATTTCTTGAAACACAGATCATACAATACACAACACAAATTTCAATTTGACGGTTGACACTGAACTTAGGGCAAGCCTAAACTCTAACACTCACAAAACACCTATTTATATACAATTTTTACATTCAAGAGTCTTCGAGATTACTCTATGGCGCTAATGTCTAATTATGTAGATTTTTCCCGAAGTGACAGTTACTCTAGGTTGGTATATATAGGGTTGACGTTATAACTTTCCGTGACACTGTTGATTATGATAGTTCCGATTAGACGACAAAGATGAAGGTTGACAATCTGGATCATCTGGCACCGTATCGAGGAGATCTCCTCCATATGGACAACCTTCATCTTTATCATTTGGCTGCGTTGTATGCGGTACACAACATCATTTATCCTCTTAATAACCTCGTAGGGTCCATCACATGAAGGTGATTTGCTCTTAATCCTTTGTGGATCGTACAACCAGACCATATAACCTTGCTGAAATCCGGTCGAATTTGCTTTTAAGTCATACCGGGTTTTAATCCTGGCACTTGTTGCTAACATGTGTTTCCTTGTCAATTGATGGGTAGCAAGTAGTCTTTCCTGTAATTGATCTGTATAAACATTAACTTCCATAGGGGATTCATATTGCGTCCCAAAAACCAGGTCACATGGAAGTATTATTTACTTCCCGCTGTTCTTTACTGCTCTTCCATAACTTATTTTTCATTTCAGAGAACTTTATACAAACAAGTTCGTGAAACCCCGCTGGAATCACCCTTTTGCAGTACTAATATATTTATGGAACAAATCGAAATCTAAGCCCTAAATTCGTCCTTCTTAAAACCTTCCTGTTGGCTTGGATAAGTTGATGACACTTTCGTCATTTGACCACACGGCAGAAATTAAGTAGACACCTTTCTGCAATATCTAAATAGTATACATCCAGATATCAAGTTCACTATGGTCCCTAGCTTACCGAACAAGGTTTGTTGAGTTCACACCAACTAATGTTAGTTGGTGTTGCTATGTTATGAATTCGGTCTGCACGGTACTGGATCTTGAAATGATACTGTTGTAGTTTTTCCATCTACCTGGCGAAATGTCCTTCTGGTGTCTTCATATTCACCATAAACATATTTGTGGAAATCATCAACAGCTAGGATTATTGCCAATAATTCTTTTCTAGTACCGCAGTAGTTCTTCTCAGGTTTAGAAAATTTTCGAGTGTAGTATTCTAATACACGTTCTTCTCCATCCTGGTTCTGGGATAAAACGGCGCTAATCGCATTATTGCTGGCTGTGTCGAGAATAAACTTGCCGTGTTTTCTTGGGCAGGCCAGAATAGGGCTTTAACACAGGGCGGCTTTTAATATTTTGAATGCTCCGTAGTTCTTGCTTATCTTTGCAAAAAGGCCAGTCGCGAATAGCTTCCACCTTGTCGTCATTTGTTCTTATACCTGTCTCAGATACGATGTGACCCAAGAACTCTACTTTCTTCTGGAACAGGAAACATTTCTTTAGATTGAGACGAAGGTTAGCATTTTTAATCCTGTCGAATACTTCCCGTAAATTTTTCAGGTGATCGTCAAAAGTGTAATCATAACTAAGATGCCTTCCAGGTTAATCCACTCAATAACAATTCCATAAGCCTTTCAAATGTCGAAGGGGCATTGCATAAACCAAAAGGCATGACAGTAAATTGAAACAGTCCTTTGTTGGTGGAGAATACTGTCTTCTCTTTATCAGCTTGGTGAATACCAACTTGCCAATACCCACTTTTGGGGTCCAAGTTTGAGAACCAAGTGGATCCCGATAAGGTCGTGAGTGTGTCATCTATAAGCGGAAGCAGATAACTGTCTTTCTGACTCATCAGTCAGTTTCCTGTAGTCGACACCAAATCTGATGGTACCGTCTTTTTTCTTGACTAGCAATACTGGTGCAGACCAAGGGCTAATGGGTGGTTCAATAATTTCACTTTATAGCATAGTGTCTATATTATCATCAACAGTATGGGTTGGGCATTTCCTGTATTGATTCTATGTTGCACGATATTGGTTCGGCCGGTGATTCTATCATTGCTTCTGAAAATTTTCCAGTTATCTGCAATAAACTGTTTTGGCTTTTTATGTTCGGATGGTGGAAGGTGTTTCGACTCACCTTCAAATCTTCCCATGCATTGGTAGTGGGAACTGCGTCAAACTGTATTTTGTATATAGTCCAGGAAGAATTTCCATCGAAGGTGGGTGGTTTCACAAGAGAGTCTTTAGCAACAACAATCTAGATGTTTTCCTTTCATAACTTCTTTTCAAAACTTCTCAAGTTCATTTTGAATTTTGTCTTCAAATATCGTCTGCCCTTTGTGAACTTCATTATGTACATTGTGAATTTCATTTTGTAGTTTATCCTCAACATCAACTTGCATTTGAAAAGAATCTTTTACTATTTGAATTTTGTTATCAACTTCACGTCGTTATTTCTGTTATTTTACTGTCAACTAGTTCATTTGCGCTTTTTATTAGATGTACTAATTGTTGGAATTGTCCTTGTTGAACTTTCACTGAATATTCTTGATCCTTTTGCCGTTTGTCATCTAGTAATTTAATTAACAGTTTCGGCTCATTTTGCCTTTTATCATCTAATAAGTTTACTAATTGCTCTTGTTCATTTTGTCTTTTATCATCTAACAACTTTACTAATTGCTCTTGTTTATTTTGTCTTTTATCATCTACTAAGTTTACTAACTGCTGTTGTTCACGTTGCCTTTTCTCTTGAAGTAATTCCTGTTCTTTTTGTCTTTTGTCTTCCAATAGGGCCTTCATGGCCTCTTCTGACTTGGCACTAAGGTTATTCAACATCTCTTCGCCTTGCTTGTCCATTTTTTCTTGGGACCTTGTATTCACCATTAACAGTTTATTATCCCTTTTCTAACTCCAATTGCTACGGATCCCGTGGGTTCAATTAGAACCTGTTGTCCAATTAATACTCCTTTATTTAATGATGAAAACAATACCTCCCATACAAATTTCTTGAAACACAGATCATAATTATATTACAAAAACAATACTCTCTGAACTTATGTCAAGACTAAACGCTAATGCTCACATAACACCTATTTATATACAATTTTTACATTCAAGAGTCTTCGAAGTTACTCTATGGGGCTAATGTCGAATTATGTAGATCTTTCCCAAACTGACAGTTACTCTTGGTAGGTATTTATTTACAGGTTCTTCCTTCGGTCGACGTTATAACATTCCGTGACAATACAATAAACGTTTGTGGATTTTAGTGTTTGAATCGTCAATATTTGGCCCATTAATAGCATAATTCAGGGTGAATTTCATTATATGTAGTTGATTTTAAAGTTAATTGAAAATTATATAGTCAGTGTAAGTATTACTTACAAAATATGACAGAAATTTAATTAGTGATATAATTATTAGGTATTTAAATGAAATATTGGTATGTTTCATGTAACAGTAAAGAACCTATAGATTCCTGGTGGTCAAGACATTAAAATATCAGAAAATGCAAAATATCGCATATCTGACATTGCGAGCCTGTTTTACAGGTATGTAAACAACCTCTTCTCGGTCATTCTCAAAGGTTATATCAGTTATTGTACCTTTAAACGAATGTATATTTGCTTGAATGTAACCATTCTGAAGTACATAAACGATCGACAGATGCGTGTTTCGTGTCATATTTGAATTTTCAACACACAACGAGGATAAAAATTCATTAGTGTATAATGAATTAATTATTTATTCATTCAGAAACGTGAAGCTTATACTTTAACAATTTGCTCCATTCAGTCATTGAATGGAGATTAGTTACAAATAATACAAAGCAGTTAGTGTTCTATGTTGTCTTTTGTATTGCAGGTGTTAAAGATAGAATGATGAATTAACAGATTTTCATCTTGGAATAGAATGAGACAACTGATATTCGGACTGATAAAATTAGTTGACAAATGAAATTCATCATGAATAACGATATTTTATTGTAATGAATTCAACAAAGCAATAAGCAGTGAAAATGAGAAGAAGTTCTAATGAAGATCTATTTTTTAAAGCAAATTAAAAAAGTGGATGCCATTGAATACAACTAGCTACTGACGTTAAGCATTTATCCTTCTCTTCAGGGACAAAAGATTACTCTCTTAAATACAGCTGTCTACTTTTTCAAATTACTGCAATATCTCAGATTTACTGTTGAGATCACCGTTTTTGTGTGTAATTAATCAATTAATATTATAGTATAGAGCCCAACGTTTTTTTATTTAACTGGTGCGATAATTAAAAGAAGTTTATAACTCGAGTTAATTCTTGAGTGAAATTAATTTCTTAACAGTATTGAGTGACACTGAGATATTAAACGATTTGTACACGCGAGATGTAAGACCGAAATCTAGGATTTTCGGGGAAACATCTCGGGTGTACAAATTTACTTCGAGAGGACATTCTATTGTGGGAAACGCAACTGATGAAGGTTCCTGATCAGAAACAATATATATCATATATATTGTCTTGCGTACAAAAGAATGTCAACTCTACAGATTAACCTACAGATTTGTGAAAATTGTTGATGTCTAAATTTACTTTAAATAGGAATCGAAAAGTGTAGTCAGATTACTCTAAAATATTAGATAGAGGTACATACAAAAGTTGCTCTATACTTAGAGTTTTACTACTCAGAATTTCCTTGGACTTCCATCGTCTTGACTCTGATGGAGCTCACAATATTTGGATTGTTTGGATTTGCTATCATCACAATGTGAAGGATCTGAAATTCGAAAGATATATTGTATTTATACTTGAATCGCTGACCAATCTGCATCGTTGTATGTCACTTAATTGGTATCGCCAGTGGTGTGGTCCCTAATTGGTCACTGGGTTAGTTAATGATATTGTCATTTCATTTGAAATTATTATTGCTGTTTCGTTAACTTTCTCTTGCACCTTGTGGATCGACTTGGCATGGCCAAGAGGTAATGTTGTGACGACCTTCGTCTAGATCAACATCTGATATGGAATAATGTTAAAGTAGCTGCATTGTTTCTTCGTCCTACCTTTGTTGATGAGGTGCCCAAGATATCTATTCGCCAATAGGTCTTTCCTGAGTTTCTCTCTTCCATGTTTGAAGGCTTCTGGTGTGCTGCAGATGTTTTGTCTCTGTTGAGTAACTACTGACTAACGTTAGACACTTTCTTTGTCACGCAAATTCATATGACGAAAACTGAATTTTTAGCTGTGTGCGGTGTAGAATATAAATAGTTGCTTCTTCCCCAAGTATAAATGATGTGTTTATTTGTACCTAGTCCCCAAATAAAAACGGAAGAAACTTTTTGAAGCAATCAACTTGAAATGAAAAAAGTCATCTATCCGGCGTACTAATACTAATAATATTCAAAATGACGATAATATTTATGACATTTGTTTTTGTTTATAAAAATACTGTGTGCGTTGTCTTAATCTCAAAAAAGTGGATGGAAATCAGATTTTTTCTACAACCCTTTTTTTAAAAATAATTTGGTCAAGTGTGTATTGGACTCGCATACTAAGGGTTCCGTAGCTCCTTCAAGATTCTAACATTCCAGTTTCAGACAAGCAGGGAATGAGTGCATTTACTTATATTTACCCTAATAAATTTTAAAGGAAGCGTTTTAAATTTAAAAAAAATATACACTTTTATTTTCCGCAGAGACACTTTTTATTTTATCTGCTACATGATTCGCTTGATTTTTATAAAAATATGTATTTAATTTTCTAATTTGGCACCCAAAATGAACATTAGAGTTTTATTTTATTTTACTAATAAACTTTCAGGGAAGCCTTTTATAATCCACTGTCTGAATTTTAGGATCTCTAGATTGGAAGATAAAGGGGAAAATAGGTCAAATTTTAAATAATAAATTATTAAATATGTTAGACAAATAATAGCGTAGTTTCTAAAGTGGGAATTAAGTCGAAGTTTAATATGTTTGTTAATATATTTTAAACAAATGATTTAAATGATATATTTATAATTCACATCATGAGCCTTTTATTTGATATATTATTCTTCTCCTTATTTTTCCAGTAACGTTCAGCTTCAGGTTCCTATATCCCCAATTTTTTTTTTCAAAATTTTACGGCTTTTAGTTTCGGAGATAAGGTAGGAGGAGTGGGGTAAAAATTTTTATATTTTTGTTAATATCTTTAAAATAATTTATTTTAAAAATATAAAATAAATATATCTGTTTTCAATATAATGAGCCCTTTCATTCGATATATTACATGATCTTTTAGAAACAATTTTAATTTTATATTTTTTATTTAATTCTGAAATTTGCTCCCCAGAATTAATAGTAGAGGTTTCTCCTTATTTTTTTTCCGTAAAACTCAGGTGTGGCCCTACACCTCTAATTTTTTTCAAAATTTTACGGCTCATAGTTTCGGAGATAAGGTAGGGGGTATGGGTAATTTTTTAAAATATTTTTATTAATATTTCTAAATAAAAATATGAAAAAAATATATTTGTTTTCGCTATAACGAGCCCTTTCATTTGATATATTACATGATGTGTCAGAAACAATTTTAATTTTATATTTTCCATTTAATTTTGTAATTTTCTCCCCAAAATTAATAGTAGAGGTTTCTCCTTATTTTCCGGTAAAATTCAAGTGACGCCCTATATCTCTAAATTTTTTCAAAATTTTATTTCTTATAGTTTTGGGGATAAGGGGGGGGGTGGTCGATTTTTTTAGTTTTCCCCTACAGAAGTACCCCTAAAATCAAAATTTCTTCATTTACGATATGTACTCCTGATAGGGTCACCAAACTATACACTGATACCAAATTTCAACCTTTTCCGTCCAGTAGTTTAGGAGAAAATTGCTGCGATGTGAGAGAGGCACAAATCCGGAGTGATATTATAAGGGTATCCGTATATTGTGTATACGGAACCCTAAAAATACCTTAAGTTTGGAGAAACACAGTTCGAATCTGATGAGGATTTATGAAAAGGCTATATCCTCCAGCAAAGCCGTTTCCTATATGTTTTCTGATTTTAAGAATATGAATCGCGGGTAGAAAATGATCTACTGACTTACCAAAAAGTTTCTCTGTGAACCTGAATTAGATCAACGTCTATGTATTTTGAGATCAGTATATCCGAATGTAAGGTCCACATGACTACGTAAGGGCCAACTTTTAATATTTGTGTGCAACCTTCTTAACTGAATTTATTTGAGGTCACTAAGTCTGAATTCGAGGTTCAGTTCATTTGATTTCATTGAAAAAGCAACAAGGTCATTTCAAGGTCAAAACTGATTCAGAAATGATGATACAATCTGTAAACACTAAGAACTTTTTAGAACCAAAAAGTTGTATGAAGTATAATTACTCAAAAGTCTTTTCCCTTTGCAACTAAAGTTTAGTTATTCTTTCTGGAAGTCCGTTGAGAGACTGTTGCTCCACCTGCTTGAGAAAAAAGGGCAGCTAAAACTTGTAATTATTTTTTAAATGTTACTAAATCGGAACCAAGTTCAAAGGACCCATACAGTTACGTTGAAAAGACAAAAAAGATCGAGGACTAAAAAATTTAAATAAAAACTGAAATCATATAAATCAAATAGTATGAGTCTATTTAGAGATCTGAACACCGAGAAAATTCTGTTAAATTAATTTCAAGTATGAAATATTCTCTTTTTATAAAGTTCTCACAGCATTTTGCATGAAACTGTTCTTTAGATAGATAGATCCTCGATGTGTTTGGTCTTGAGTCAAAGAAAGTTCCCTGTACTGCTCTAATGGAAACACGAAGTCGTTGGTCTATAAATTTGGAATACATTAAGACCATTAAATTTTCCTGGAAGAAAATACGATGATTTCCATCTGGAATCCTTATGACCAATCCTTGCTCAGATTCAAGACGAGCTACAATCGTCAGTCAATCTGGGCAGAGCCTTTGGATGATTTGCTAAAGATTTTTTTAAAATAACCAAGTGAAGTCCCAAGTTTGAGGCACAGTAATTGGATTTGTCCAAACCAAAATGAAGTTTCTGTTACCAACACAACTAAGTTATGTTATTGAGAGACAATTCATAAAGTTATATAAGGTATATCCTTGAACATATCAGTTCCTTGAATTGGTTTTATCTATGTGTGCACACCATGAAGTATTCATTGTCATAAATCAATAGTCTACCCGTTTGAAAGCAGAAGAGGATATGAATATATTTTTTTGTTGTCACTAAAGATTGAAACATCATTTTTATGTAGAGTTAATTAAGTACACTATGAATAAAATCGGTCCCAAAATTGAACATTGAGGAATGCCACAAAAAACACTAAGCCATCAAGAAAAACATTTTCCCATGTGAAAAATAAACTAAAAGATTTTAATAGACCGTCTCTGATACCGTTGTGTTCCAGTTTGAATAAAAACCTGTAATAGGGGACACAATCAAATTAGAAACCACTGAAATACCAAAAAACCGTGAACACCGTATTGCAAGTGGGAAATTCTATTGACAGTACAAAGAAATTATTCATTATACAAAAATGATTAATGGGATAAAATTTATATTATGCCAACTTAAATAATATATAATTAACTTTGATTTGAAGAAAAATTTTCGCACATCCTGTAAATTGTCAATAATGAGGATTAAATGAAAATAACATTTTTAAATTTCGAAATTTTCTCAGTGAAAAACCATCTGATCCAATTTCTTGAAAAATCAGTTTGTAGCGTTCTTAATTCATTACTAATGGTCGATGGGGAGTAATGCGCTTGATTTAATACGTTACATTTTTGAGAAACCAAAAGCCATTTCTCACCATTTAGAAAAATGATCAGTTGGAGTTTTTTTATGTAATATAATAGCTAATGATTGTAGTCTAATGAGATAATGGGAATACATTAATATTAATTCGCCCTTAATACTGAATAGGGAGGAGAAGAAAATCGGACGCAATTTAAAGGGCCGAAATCAGGAATTTTTCAATCATACCTCCACGAAATTAAATTCCGAACTTTTGCTAGCTGTGGGACCGAATTCCGAAACTCTTCTTTCACCATTTAAATGTTTGTACTGTACTTAAATAATATCTTGCAGGGTCAATGACTTTATACCATACCGCCTTTTAAAGACTCTCTGTTGATTTTCTGGCAATCCAATAATTTTGACACAAATATTATCGAAACATTTCATACTGAGACATAGATGCAACTTAACTAATGTTTATAAGTAGTACGCAGTAATAATTCGGTGAGTGAGATAAAATTCTAAGACGTAAATATGTCAGAACAAAACAAGGTTGAGATTATAGCAACGTTATCAGAAAATACCTGAGAGCCATGTGTGTTTACAACCATTGTTATCAAATTGTAACAAACAACATATTTTCGTTACGATATTACGAAATTGATGTAACCGATATAAAGAAAAAAAATGTAAACATAGTGTTTGATTTAAGAGGTAATTGAACTGGAAATAGTACTGAGATTTCCCTGGCATATCAGTGGAAAAAAAGTTTATAAATAAGTTATTCTGTTATGATATCCAATAGTATTTGGGTTTAATCAGGGCCAAATGAGCATTTTGAGTAGGGAGGGGGCAACTTGAATAAAAAAAATCAATTGTTTGAATTGAAATGGAACGTCGTTTAATCCTCGAGATAATTACGGACTCTATATATACGTACATATAAACAAAAATTGGTTCACCACCGATATCCCTAACCTAATATTATACATGATTATACCTACCTAGTGTTTTTATAAATTTAATTTAATTCATATTTTTATGCAAATAAAAAATTAATGTGTTCAAACTTTTGCCCGTTTAGCTGAAACAATGGTAAAATCGTTTTCAATAACTCTTTGAAGAAGTTCTTCTAAATTTTGAGGTTGAGGAGTTCATACAACAGCTTTTAAGTAACCCAATAGAAAAAAGTATAATGGCGTCAAATCTGCCGATCTAGCTAACCATTATATAGTCCTTTTTTTCCTATCCAGTTATCTGCAAATTTATTGTCTAACCACAGTAAGAGCTCCATCTTACTGGAAATGAACTTTGGCCGCATCAAATAGGGAATGTCCAACCCTATCAAGTTGAATTTCAAAATATGCCTTTATCACAAAATTCTGAATATTTCCATCTTAATAGGATGACATTTATGAATGGCAGCTTCCTTGGACTTCCATAATCTTGTGTTTATTAGATTTCACAAAGCTTCGATAGCTCTCACTCACTCTCACTAGTTATGTACATAGAGCTACGTAATCCCGTAGATGGACCAATAAGAGCCGCGTCGGTTTATACGTAGCGATAGGATGATGTTATCGTTTAAAATTATTAAGGCATTCTGTTTAAATTTTCTGTCTTAATGGTCCTCTTTGTGGATTAGCTTTGTTTGGTCACAGAGAATGTTATAGTATTCGGTCTAGGTGTGATTAGCTACCCCCGACTTTATTATATTCGCCCTTTCAGTAGTCTTACGCTGCTCCATAACCCTGGTGTACAAATTTCAACCAATTTAGAGCCTTCGGCACTGATAAGTATAATGTAGATAATTATAATACAGACGCAATCTGGTAGTTGATTCCATATCGCTGTCGGATACGCATGAGTTTTTCTGACAAGCCGCTGATATAACTTTAGTGTTATTTACTTCCTGCCTTGAAATGAATTCTTCAAGTACCTGGTTGATGATATTCCGGAATAATCGTGCGGCAAATGTTTTTAGCTTTCTTGAGTGGAAAGTTTTTGATTCCACCAAGAAATGAATTTAATGGCTGTAAATGGTTCAGGTGTTCCATGAATCGCTGTGGCTCTCCCTCTCTGGGTTGTCAAATAGTAAAAGTATCGTCGACATATCTGAAAGAGTTCTGATGGTCTGTCGTAGCTATTCGGTGCGCATTCTTCAAACAATTTTATATAAATGTTGAGGATAATAAGGAGCTTAGAGTCAACCTTCGGATTCTGCGAGTTTCTGTCTCATTGTGTTGATTCGTTTAAGGGCAAGCTGTTGAAGAAGTTTTGCAGGTCGAAATTTACTAGGTGATTAGGTGATTTGATGATTTGTAGAAAACGACTCGAATCCTTGAAACTGTTCTGTTGGATTTTTGGTAGAAGGAATTTTGAGAATTCTTCTGCCGCTGATTTTACGTGAGCGGCTGTTATCTGGTGTGATATTTATACTCATTTCCTGTACAATAAATTCCTGAGAGTGTTCTAGGTTTATGGTTCGATTTGTAAGTTGGGTCATCGATTATTTTGTTGCATTTTATTTTCTGCATGAGGATGGTGATTTGGTGGTATTTCCTTTGACAAAATAATAATGGAATTTTCGTTCATAGGTGTTTTCTCTGTTGCGGTTCTGACTTTCCACTGAAATTCCTTCATTTACGGCGTTGGTTTTATTTACAATACATTAAAATAATTTCAACTTCTTGTAAACCATTTTAGTGAATGTCTTTCATTTCCTAGCAAAAAACTATTTATGCCGTAATAATTAGCATGAAGACCATTGATGGAACAATAATTATTTCTATGGCACATTTCACCTTAGTAAAGATTATAAAACATTAAGAATTTGGAATTTAGAAGATAGTATTTTACAGAACAAAAAAATGTCGAAAAGTAAGGGGTTGTAAAAAACCAAACGATAAAGGAATTAACGTTTTGCCATGACTTAGCACTAGATACCTCTTGGTAAATAAATTTTACTTAAAAAGTTAGCTCCATATATAAATGTTTTCTTCTTAAAATTTCCAGAGATTTTTTTACATTTTAATTTCGGAGAGATTTTGAAATTTGATATCTTTGTTTTTTTCGATATTATTCATGTTTAATATTTAATTGGAAGTATGTTGTTTCGGTAAAAAAGGTTGGTCGTTCGATTATCATTTCAAATGATAAATAAGTAATTTGAAATAAAGAAAAGTCCTGTTCTATTAGTTGTTTTACTAAAGGAAGTGCTTTGGGAAGAGAAACATTATTGTAAAGGTTTGCTATGTCAAAACTGTCAAATGTTATATTTTTTTATTGTATGTGAGACAGTGTCCTAAAAAACCTGCATTGTTTTTTAAATAAAAAATGGAGTTTCCTGTAACAGAAGAAAATAATTTCGAAATAAATTTTGAAAGTTCACTACTTGGGAAGTTTATAGAACAGACCACAGTCTACAGGATTTTACCTTCACTACAATTCCAACCACCCATTAGCAACGAAAACTGGGATCATCAAAACACTAATCCATAGAGTCAAAAATATCTGCAGCACACCAGAAACCCTCAAAGAAGAACTGGTGAAACTTAGAGAAGACCTTTTGGCGAATGGATATCCGGAAACGATCATTACCAAGGCGTTTGAAGAGCTGGACAAACCACCTAAGCAGGGAGAGGACACTATGGTAGCAACTCACTCTACTTTTACCGTATACTAAACGCTTGCCGGAGAACCTTAGAAGAATTGCACACAGCTATGGAATCAGAATGATCTTCAAAAGCAACAACACCTTGAGGGGCATGATTAAAAGAACGAGGCCCGATGCACCAGCAATACCAAATAACTGTATATACAGCATACCTTCTGAATGTGGCAATCTTTACATTGGAGAGATAAAGCGAACGCTGGACACCAGGGTTAAGGAACACCGCTCAGCTATTCAAAGGGCAAAGGTAACGAAGTCTGGGCTAGCTAATCACGCATGGACCGAACACCATAATATTAACTGGGATCAGGCCAGAGCAATTCACAAGGAAGAGCACTGATACAAAAGAAAATTCATAGAGACCGCATATATAATATCTCGAACGAAAATATAATTAGGGAGCCCAGCGTCCAAATTAAAAATATTTGGCCAGCTCTTCTTCGGCCTGTGCCTCTACGCATCACCGGATAAGACCCAATGACCGGCGACGCATGAGCAGTTCTATCATTCACCTGATGACAATAGCAGATACACAGCTATTGAAACGATGGAAGTCCAAGGAAACTTCGAGGAACGAGTTACATTGTCTACCAACTTCAGACTACCCTGGGTAAGAGATTGTTTCCTGAATGATATCTGTGGCATACTTTTCAATGTCTAAGTACTTCTTGGGAAAAAACACCACAGTTAAGAAAATTGCTGTATATTCGGGGTCTAGGTCAGACCTAGACCCGAAACGTTTGGAATATACAGCAATTTTCTTAACTGTGGTGTTATTTCCCAAGAAGTACTTAGACACTGGGTAAGAGATGTTAAGATATATTTAACTGATAACTGAAACTGTTAGTCTCCTATTAAGAGAGGCTGCGAATGCCGTTTACGCGCGCCCTTAACTCTTGTTTTGAGTCCCTTGACATAATACCTAAAGAAGCAGTAATAATAATAATATAGTACTATTCAATTCTGGGGTAGTTTCAAACATTTAATTTAACATAACTCAGTAGTCGTATAAATCAAGACAATTCAAGGAATTCAGACCTTTTTATAGTATTCCATCAGATATAAACTTCACTCGTTGTAAAACAGACAAGATACGTAAAGTTGCATTACCCAAACCGCAGTCACGAATAAAGCCTACTGGTACATTCAGACGTCCGTCAATTGCGGATTCATTAGGGCATCATTACGAACAACATCGTAAACAATCTAAGTCAACGCAGCATCGCATTATATCTTTAACCGGCCACAAAAGTGTAATAATAGGAGAAGTATCGTGAAAAACACACCGGCTGACAGTTCCCATGACCACATACACTTTTACTATAAACGGTTCAAGTTCTTGGTAAGCGAATACGAAAAACCAACCGGCGCTATAAGATGGTACTGGTTATACTAATAGTGTCTAGTAAAGAAAACGGAGTGTAGTTTTGTTTCTTTCATAATACGGAAAAGGAAATCTGGCTTGTAGTAATGAGTTCAGGTTGAAACATGTGAAACACGGGTACAGATGATTTCACACAGTCTAACATCCTGCTTCGAAAGTCGACTTGTTAAGAACGACCAACTAACAGCATTTATAGGTGAATCTTATTTATGTGCAATCCATGCAAGAAGAACTAATAACTTTAATCGTCACAAAAAAAACAGATAACTCTTGATATTGATTGAGTCTCATCAAAACTTTGATATCAATAATAACAACTAGCCTGGGAAAGTGAATCTTTTCGTAATGGTGTTCGTCTCCTAATGTATTTATTGGTATATGCAAATGTCTTAAGTGCATAAGAGATATATTTCCAGGATCCTGGAAATCTTATAGTAGAGATAATTTATTCATATAATGATGTATTTCTTTGCGATAATTAATCATCAACAGTAAAAAATTTATTTGTTAAAAAAATGTTTCTTTCACGTATATATATGTATATATATATATATATATATATATATATATATATATATGTTATATACGTCGTAAACAATACTTAGAATAATAATATGACAACACCGAGTAACCGGTCAAATGAGTCGTTCACATGGTGTCATATTACACGATATAGCAATTCCCAGGAAATACGCAAATGCCCATCGCACGTGTAAAACTGCTGATGCTGACAATGCAAGACGTAGCTTATAAATGCACATGCGATGGCTGTGAGCGTCATTAAGTGTATCGCATTCAATTATCTCATTTATATTGTTTAACGTAATTTTTTGAAGTAAAATATTTAATTTGTGTTTTAAATAAAAATATTTTTTTTTAAAAAAAGCATTTGTGTTTGTGAAGATATAAAATTGGCGCAGTCAGTAGGATTGTTCCAAAACGACTAGAACACGAGAATTCTAACTAGTCGTGGTGGTTTCCAAACCTTCGTGGGACAATCAACCTCTTGCTGGAGACACAACTGGAAGCGAGCTAGCACCAGGAACACGCAACGGCTAACCAGTGCAGTCAACTTACAGAACAGTCCATGCCAGGAATTATATTGTAAGGATTACGTTATTATTATTTTATTATTTCTATTTATTGATACACTTAATCACCATTTCTATCATCAAAGATAAATCCTTTAATATTCCTTAAATATTTTAAACATATTACATCACTACCCTTGATATATTCAGTTCATTTATTTTGAGTAAAATTGCAAGGTAAGAAATATTTTTGACCAATTTTGGTACATATTGATAATTACACATTAAATTTATACCATTATTTTGAACGACAACTTATAATAACTTGATCTAATTATTTTAATATCTATCTAATTTCACATTTATTTATTTAAACATTGATTTATACGTTTTACCATTGTCAATTCGACAAGATAATCTGATTTAAATTTTTAAATATTGTGCAATAACCGTATTCTAAATACAAAATGGCAACGACTAGACAAGGTGCCACAACCCCAACG
Source organism: Octodonta nipae (assembly GCA_034190945.1). NCBI lineage: Eukaryota > Metazoa > Arthropoda > Insecta > Coleoptera > Chrysomelidae > Octodonta > Octodonta nipae. The sequence continues at coordinate 86,447,742 of CM067220.1, read as the reverse complement.
GTAGAACCTTACAAAATTTCAGAGATATTTGCGATTATTCCTGAATACGACGGGAATCCCATATTCCTTAACACTTTCATTAGCTCTTGCACAACAGCACACAACATGGCTGTTGCTAATCAAATAGCCTTATTAATCCTTCACATAAAAAACAAGTTGAGAGGCCGTGCCGCCGAACTTGTAAATTCCCGGAACCCATCAACTTGGGACGATATCAAAACGCTTCTTGAAACACACTTTGGTGATTCACGCGATTTGTCTGCGTTAATTCAAGATCTTCAGAGAATGCGGCAACTTCCCAATGAGTCCCCATTAACTTTCGCAGCCCGCCTTCAAACACACGAAGCCAAAATGCACGCGGCTGTCAATAAACAAAACATAACTACAAAAGAAAAAGACGCACAAATTTCTCTTATTGACTCTATGGCTCTGAACAGCCTTTTAACAGGTCTTGAGACGAAAATAGGGCAAATTATACGTGCCAGCAACCCTGACGACATTGTAACTGCTGTTTCTAGAATAAAACGGGAGATACAATTGTCTCACTTAGAAAACCAAAAGTTCCAAGTGACACGTAACCTACAACAACAAAAACGACCAAACGCTACAACTTTCATAAAGCAATGCTCGTTTTGCAAACGAACAGGGCATTCGTTTAACGAATGCTTAACTAGACAAAGGCAACAACAGCCAAACTCGAATTTTAACAATAATAATTTCCAGCAATTTCGACCTAATCAATTTTCTCAACCCACAAACCAAATGAGACCCAACTTTGACCAGAATAGACAACAATTCCAACAAAATCGACCCTCAACTAGCGGACAAAATCAAAATCCTAACAGTTTTCGACCCAATCCAAACTTTTTCAGAAACCAGCAACAAAGGGCCCATCACTTTAATCAGTCAGATTTCTATAACACTCCCAATTACACAAATGATCAGTCAAGCAATTTCTATGACCCTGATTACCCTCAACAAGATGAATACTCACATTTGGATACTGAACCACAAAGTAACGATTTATATTACTCTCAGGTTCACAATTATGAAAATTACGACACTTATGAAAATGGTTACCCTGAATTCTGCTCTGATGTACCCGATAATTCTCAGCGAAATTTTCAAACGGCTCTCACAGTAGACAAACCACCGGACACTCAAATCCTCAATCTTCAGTCCCTATTCGAGACAATGAATTTCAACGACAGCTTCAATCCAAACCTCAACTTCCCGGAAAACGCTTTCCTATAAGCCCCGCACTTTCTGTTAACTCAAAGAACCTCTTTTATATCAATGACGCTTCTAACACTTACAAATTGCTAATCGACACAGGAGCAGGCTTATCAATCTTCAAGCCCAAAACTTGTGAAAAATTTCCAAACCGATCTCCTGAAAACGTTGTGATACAAGGTATCACTAACCAAAAAATTCTCATAAACGAATCCACTTTAGTCCCGTTCAATCTAATAGATCCACACAAAGTCTACATATGCGATCTAGACATCGAATTCGATGGCCTATTAGGCTCCGATTTCCTGGAGCATTACAATTGTGTAATAGACTTTAATAAGAAAGTTCTCGTCACAAATTTCAAAACCATCCCACTCATGAAAGTTACTGAAGAGACATTATCAACCGACACCCGACCACAGATAAACAACCAAACGATTTTAAATACCATCAGTATCGAACCGCGGACAGAACGCGTTTTTAAACTTAAATGCGAGTTACGAAATACGGACGCCATTCTAACTTCCAGAGTATTAGAAAATGTAAGATTACCAAATGCTCTCGTTCACGTCAACGATAAAGGTGAATTTTTCACATCGGTTTTAAACGCAAACGCTAGTCCAAAAAGAATAAATTTTGACAAAATTGAATTAGAACCCATCCAGAACTTCTCTATTAATCACTGCGAAGAAATTTCATTTAGAACTAACTCTAACATAGACAGACTAACAGAAATTCACAAACAACTTCGACTCGAACACCTCAACGAAGAAGAGGCGGAATTAATCCAACAACTCTGCATCGATTTCTCGGACATTTTCTATTTAGAAGGGGACAATCTTAGTTTCACTAACGAAATAAAACACTCTATTGATACAAACAACTCGAAACCCATATTTACCAAATCTTATCGGTACCCCCAAATCCATAAGGAAGAAGTTCGAACCCAAGTCTCAAAAATGTTAGAACAAGGTATCATTCGCCCTTCAAATTCCCCTTGGTCTTCCCCTGTGTGGGTTGTCCCAAAAAAACAAGACGCATCCGGCAAACAAAAGTGGCGTGTAGTCGTGGACTACCGTAAACTTAATGAACTCACAGTAGACGATAAGTATCCCTTACCCAACATATCAGACTTACTGGACCAACTTGGCAAATGCCAATACTTTACTACACTAGACCTTGCTTCTGGCTTTCACCAGATCGAAATTGAATCGAAGGACATTCAAAAAACCGCTTTTACTGTAGAGAACGGTCATTTTGAATTCGTTCGCATGCCTTTCGGTTTGAAGAATGCTCCCTCAACCTTTCAAAGGGTGATGGACAACATTCTCATCGGAATCCAGAACGAGAGATGCTTGGTCTATATGGACGATATAATCATCTACTCACCAACTATACACGAACATTTGGCCCGACTGACTGAAGTTTTCAAACGACTTAGGAAGGCAAATCTTAAGATTCAGCCTGATAAATGCGAATTTCTCCGCAAGGAGGTCGCATATTTAGGACACCTCATTACAAAGGACGGAGTAAAACCGAACCCGTCCAAAGTCGAATGTATACTTAACTTCCCCCAACCACAGAACCAGAAAGATATTAAATCTTTTCTTGGTCTAGCTGGCTACTACCGTCGATTTATACCAAACTTTGCCAAAATATCTAAACCTCTTACAAAACTGCTTGAAAAAGACGTTTCATTTCATTTTAATTCAGACTGTGTTGACTCCTTTAACACATTAAAACAAGCTCTCACGTCCACTCCGATCTTGATCTATCCCGACTTCAACGAACCTTTTCTTCTAACTACAGACGCTAGTGCTTTCGCAATCGGCTCTGTACTTTCCCAGGGACCAATAGGCAAAGACCTGCCCATTGGATATGCCTCTAGAACCCTCTGCAAAGCAGAGACTAGATACTCCACCATAGAGCGCGAGCTACTGGCCATTGTCTGGGCTGTCAAACACTTTCGTCCGATAATTTTTGGCCGCAAGTTTAAACTCCTGACCGATCACCGCCCGTTAACGTGGCTCTTTTCTATCAAAGATCCGGGTAGTCGACTCGCGAGATGGCGCCTCAAACTTGAGGAATATGATTACGAAATCATATACAAGCCAGGTAAAGTCAACAAAAATGCCGACGCCCTTTCGCGCATTAAAATAACTCACTTCAATGAATGCATCCATTTCCAATCAACCAACAATCTTTAATACTTTCAAATAAACCCCCTTAACGAAAACGATGACACCGACTCAGACGAACCTGAAACAAATGACGACGATAACCTAATATTTACCGAATTTCGGACATTCGTAGAACGGTATAAGACCGTCTCACTTATCGACTATAGTAAAATTCAGTACTCCAACTGTCAACTCCTTGATAGAGAAAACAAAAATATCTTAGCTTTCTTTCAATCCGGGAATTTAAAAGATTTTCATAACCAAATTCTTGAGGATATCTTCGAAGAGAACGCCGACTTCGAGCAATTCAAAATTAACATTTTCAATAGTAAAAGCGTTCGAAAAAGACGATATTACATTATTCCCCTACCAACTGATTTCGACACTGTGAATGAGGTATTATTTGCCTCAATTTACAAGAGCAAAGACCTTCTAACTGACTCTGAACTATATTGCGTTGAAAATAACTTAGACCTACCTATACTCGAAATGCTTTCGTTTATATTTGCAGAAACAGACATAAAGTGGAAAGTCTGTCAGAACATAACAAAAACAGTAGGAAGAGATCAAGTGCCAATAATACTAGATCAATTCCATAACGGTAAAAACAACATACACAGAGGGATCAACGAAACTATTAGACGAATTAAAGAAAAGTATAACTGGCAAGGTATTACAAAAGACGTAGAAAACTTCATTAGAAACTGTCAAATCTGTCAGACAACTAAAGCTTTCCAAAAAAACCTTGACAACCCATTAGTAGTAACAGAAACTCCAAGAACCCCTTTCGAAAGAATAAACATCGACATTCTCGAAGTACCTAGCAGAAATTACGCCCTCACTATCCGAGACGAATTAACTAAATATTCCCAGGCCTACCCGATTAGCGACAAGTCCGCCAAAACCGTCGTTAGTACACTCTTGGTGTTTTTCCAACACTTCGGAACGCCTCTGAGAATACACTGCGACTACGGTCGTGAATTCGACAATGCACTCCTCAAAGACCTTTGCAAATTGTTCGATATTAAACTTTCCTACTCTAGTGTAGGACACCCCCAATCTAACGGTTCATTAGAGCGTTTTCATTCAACATTGTTAGATATGATCCGTATTCATAAGGCCGAGCACCCTGACGAACACCCCTTCAATATTCTGCCATACGCAATTATTACCTACAACAACTCCGCTAACAAAACCCATGGGTTCACACCCTATGAACTCGTTTTCGGGCACACATCTAGCCGACCCCCTGAAACCCTCTATAACGAAAAGGACTTGATTTTTAAATACATCAGAGACTTAAATAACCGCATTTCACAGTACTACAAAATAGCACGCGAAAGAACCGATACTCAAAAACAAAAAGCCAAAATTCGATTCGATAAACATGTTTCGGACAAAACCCCAAATTATCAAGTAGGTGACAAGGTTTACGTACGCGAATCTCAGTTCAAAGATAAACTACAAAACAAATTTAACGGACCATTTCAAATAGTAGAACTACATACAAACTCAGCTACTTTACTTAATTCTCGTACTAACCAAAAAACCAAAGTAAACTTTGACCGTATGAAACCTTTCACAGAAGACTGATTTCTTTACAGGGTCATCCTGCTGTTCGGATCGGCAGCATCCCAATTTGAAATAAAGCCAATCAATAACACCCTAGGGATTTATTATCATGAAGAATCACGTATAGCCGTGTCAAATCACAAATGGACTCTTCTAGTTCATAGAAATCTCTCCGCTCTAGAACAAGCTTTCGCTACCAACGACAGAATTCTCGATGCACTAACTTTATCACTAAAAACTAACGTCCACCCAACCAACGTATTCCGTGCTGACATTCAATCACACATCAACTTACTTAACCAAATCTCAAACTCTGTCAAAAACAAATTCACTGAAATCCACATGGACACTCGAAGGTACAAACGTGGACTAATCGATGGCGCCGGATCAATTTTCAAAGCCATAACTGGTAACTTAGACGCCGCCGACGGCGAGTACTTCACCAACAGTATAAATAGTTTAAACAAAGGACAACTGCAGATCGAAAACCTTTTGAAAAACCAAATCAGCGTAACCACCTCAGTTATAAAGAACTTTAACGAAACTATTCAACGCATTCAGGTCGACGAGAAAATATTTAACGAAAATATTCGAAAAATGGAAAATATGATTCGTAAAGTAAACGACAAAATGGCGTACGTGGAAACAAAACTCTCATTTCTAGAAATGACGGAAAAACTGATGGAAAATTATCTCTTTCTAGAAGACAATTTAAATGATGTTCTTAATTCCATAACTTTTGCCCGTCTAAAAATTATCCATACTTCAATTTTAACTCCCGAACATTTCATTGCCGCCTTACAGGAAATATCGCAGAATCTCGTGAAAAATAATTTACCTTTGCCCGTCAAATATTCAAGTATTGCACGATACTTGGAAATTACAGAATTAGAAGCTTTTCAAACAGATTCCGACCTTGTATTTATACTCAGAATTCCACTTATTGAACAGCAATCATTTACTGCTCTCCGCTTATACCCAATCCCCATCTATGATGATAGAACTGGGTTATACCATGTACTCTCATTCACTCATAAATATATAGCAAAAAACGACGATTCCTTACTGTATATTCCGATAAAAGACCTTAGTGCGTGCAAACCATTAAACAATCAAAATAAATTGTGTTCCGAACTCTATGCATATCCGATAGACTCAAATGCTTTGTGAGAGGCCCAACTTTTAAGAAATTTTAAAAAAGTGCCGGACAATTGTCACAGTGCCGTGATCTCTGCTCAAGGGTACCACGTTCAAAAACTCGAAACCAACGTGTGGTTAATTATGGTTACCGAGCCTCTTAGCATTACCATCACCTGTACCGACATCAATACAAAACCCTTAACACTCAATGTTAACTCTTTATTAAAACTTCAGAAAGATTGCAGTGCCTTCATTGGAATAACCAAAATCGAAGCAGAAGCCACAAAAAGCAGCAACACCGTTGACAACTATCAACCAGTTCTTATCCCTTTCAACTGCTGCGATACCATACCAGAAAAAATTGTCGTTCCCGAACTTAAACCTTTGAAACTCCATGAATTGAATTTCGAGGAGTTAAACGTCGCAAACCACAAACTCAACGACTATTCAAAGGACCTAGACGAATTAATAAATCAGCCATTCGTCAAAAAGAACATTTCTTGGTTCACCTACGTGACAATATTTTCCATAATAATAATTGTCGCTGTATTTGTCCTCCAAACGCTTTGGCGTAAACGCAATACAACCAGCGAAAGTCCATCACCCACAACCAGAATTTCAAAATTGTTGCCAAGATTGAGACCGAACCTCCGACAGAACGAAACTGAAGACATCGAGCTAAGTAGCCCAAAATAATTTCAAAAATTGTTTTGTAAAACCCATTTATTGCTAAAAAGTATTGTTTTAGGTTCTATTTTTAAGGACCTTAATGCTAATTATATTTTTATTTTATACATTTATACAATTTACGCTGTTTTATACACTTTTGCCTTCTACAAATTTCATATGTATACAACCTTTATATTTTATTATTTTTCAAATTCTATTTTCAGAAAAGTTCCTGTAAAACAGCAACTTTTTCTTTGTGAGGGGAGTTGTTATATACGTCGTAAACAATACTTAGAATAATAATATGACAACACCGAGTAACCGGTCAAATGAGTCGTTCACATGGTGTCATATTACACGATATAGCAATTCCCAGGAAATACGCAAATGCCCATCGCACGTGTAAAACTGCTGATGCTGACAATGCAAGACGTAGCTTATAAATGCACATGCGATGGCTGTGAGCGTCATTAAGTGTATCGCATTCAATTATCTCATTTATATTGTTTAACGTAATTTTTTGAAGTAAAATATTTAATTTGTGTTTTAAATAAAAATAATTTTTTTTTTAAAAAAGCATTTGTGTTTGTGAAGATATAAAATATATATATATATATATGTGTGTTTTTTTTTTTTTTTTATCCGAAGAGGGGGGAAATACATTCCGTACTTAGCTAGCACGTGCTGGCCGTCGTGCGGGACTCCCGATACAATGACTTCAAAGCAAGAGTAAATCGTTGCATTGAAACCAGTATACCGTATACCCGCTAAAACCCTAACCTCTTTCTCCTACAACCATGGTCCCCTGCGGCACTCTTACTCAATACTACTTCGCAAGGGTGGTTCATTGCAGATGTTTACTGCCCTTCCATTGAAAGCTTCTATAGCCTACTCCTCGAACGTATCGCGGAGTTCTTTGAGGATAGTCTCCGCGTAATCTGATACCAAGTTCCAGGCTTGGGGGCCCTTCAGCATGGCTTCTACTAATTGTTCTGGGACGATATTAGTCTGCAGAATCCTCTCCACTTCAGCACGTTGATCCTGAAACCGGGGGCAGGAGAAGAACACGTGTTCCGCGTCCTCTATCACGTCCGTACAGTGTGGGCAGTTTGGGGAGTTTGCCCTCCTGAACCTGTGCAGGTATGCTCGAAAGCATCCATGTCCAGTCAGGAGTTGAGTGATGTAGAACCCAACCTCCCCATGCTGGCGGTTGACCCAACGACTGATGTTAGGTATCAATCGATATGTCCACCGGCCTTTAGTAGAGCTGTCCCACCTCTCCTGCCATTGCCCTAGACTCATGGCTCTTTCATCGCTGTTTCCTGTCGGTTGATCTTTTTCTAACTTTCTGCGATAAAGCCGTCCCCTTTCTGCAGCCAGGATGTCGATTGGTAGGGTAGAGGCAATCACACTCACCGCCTCGTAAGACACAGTGCGGTAGGATGATGCCACTCGAATCGCTGAGAGCCGCTGAACTGATTTCATTTTCCGGCGGTACGATGGTAGCTCGAGCGATTTCTCCCATACCGGTGCCCCGTACAACAAAACAGAAGTAGTTACTGTTGCCAGTAGTTGTCTTCTTATCTGTCTAGGGCCTCCGACATTAGGCATTATTCTAGATAATGCCCCCTGTACCCCAGCTGCTTTCTTGCTGGCCGCGATTATGTGCTCTTTGAAGTTGAGCCGTGCGTCCAGGAGCACCCCCAAATAGCTGATGAAGGGCTGCGACTGTATGTAGGTGTCGCCTATTTTGAGGGTGATGGTTTCCCTTGCCTTTCGACTGCTAACAAGAAGTGTTTCGGTCTTTTGTTCTGCTAAACTCAAGTCCGCTGCGAGCATCCAATGCTGAATTGTGGCTATAGCGAATGAGAAGGTTGTTTGTATCTCCTCTATGTGCTTGCGCACTATGATCAATGCCACATCATCGGCGAATGCCACTAGCCTGACGCCCTCAGGCAGACCGAGCAGGAGCAGGTCGTTGTACATTACGTTCCATAAGAGGGGGCCAAGAACAGAGCCCTGAGGTACACCTCCTGTGATCTTATAGTCTACTTGCCCATTTTCAGTTTGGTACAACAAGATGCGGTCCTTGAAATACGCTGAAACCATTCTGCGCAAGTACTGCGGAACTTCCATCCTGGCAAGAGCCTCTAAAATGCGGTCCCAGCGGGCCGAGTTGAAGGCGTTCTTGATATCCAGGGTGGCTATTAGACAGTACTTTTTTCCACCTCTTCTCCATCTCTTTCCCGAGATAGCCTCTCTGGCGATGTTGGTAACGAGTGTCACGGCATCGATGGTTGATCTCCCCTTTCTGAACCCGAATTGGTTGGTGGAAAGGTTCGGCTCAACGTAGGGCTCCAGCCTATCTGCTATTATCCTCTCAAGGAGTTTTCCCGCAGAGTCCAACATACAGAGGGGACGATATGATGACGGTTCGTCGGGAGGTTTCTTTCCCCCTTTAGGGAGGAGCACAAGCCTCTGTTTTTTCCACTTAGTCGGGAAAACCCCCTGCTTTAGGCAGGTCTCATACATGCGTAGAAACATGTCAGGCCTATTGGCTATGGCGCATTTTAGCGCGATGTTAGGTATGCCATCTGGACCGGGAGCCTTACCGTTTTGGAGCCGGTTGCACGCGCCCATCAGCTCATTCATAGTCACTGATGGTATATCTTCGTCCCTCACCTGCCACGAAGGATAAGCGGGTAGTTCAGGCTTCGCAGGAAACAAGTGAGTGACAATGCGGTGCAATGATTCGGGGCAGTTCGTTGATGTCATGGGGGGGCCTTGATTTTATGCATCACGATTTTATACGGTTTTCCCCATGGATCTTGGTCAACTTCGTCACACAACTCCTTCCAGTAGGATCTCTTGCTTGAGAGAATGGCTCTTCGTAGTTGTTGTCTTTTGATCTCATAGTCGAGTCTTAGTTCTTCTGTTGTGACCCTGTCGCGTCTCCGTGCTCGTTGATGCAGCCTTCGTGCTTTGAGACACTCTCGTCGGTGTTGTGAGATCGTGTCGTTCCACCAGTAAACTGGTGGGCGGCTGTTGTTCTGCCGTCTCCTTGGCATGGATGCATCGCAGGACTTGACAACGCTTGTCATTACCTCTTTGGCAGTGGCTTCTGCGCTTGTTGCTATTGACAATGGTTCCTGCTCCATAACCAAGGCGAATGAATCAGCATCGAAAGCATTTTTGTTCCAACCGACTGGCTGTGAACTCGCACGACTGACGCACAGTCTTCGTTTGGGAGTGGTGTTGATTTCCCATATAATAGCTTGGTGGTCGCTATTAGTAAACTCCTCATCGACCCGCCACTCACAGCCCCCTTTAATTAGGTTGCTGCTAACGAAAGTCACATCAATAATGGAGCTGGCTGTGCCTTTGCGATATGTGCTTGCGTCTCCTGTGTTGAGGAGTACCAGGTTGAGCGAAGACATGGTCTCCAGGAGAGCTCGTCCTCTCGCGCTCGTTTCCCGGCATCCCCAGTCAATTGCCCAGGCGTTGAAATCTCCTGCGATGGCGACCGATTCACGCTTCCGTACATCCTCCGCCAAGGTGTCCAAAAATATCTCGAACTCCTCGAGCTGTGCACTAGGAGGTGCATAGCAGCTATAGAAGTGAACCCCTCCCACTTTGGCTCTCACAAGACATGGTTCGGGGGTATTTGGGAGTTGTTGGAACGGAAGTTTACCGCAAGCCCATATCGCTGCTCTGTCCGTTGTGTCATTTACCCAGGACAGGGTGTCGAAGTTTTTGTACTGCTCGCAGATTATGGCTACATCGCAATCCAATTCCCGCACCCGCTGTACCAGTAGGTCTTGGGCTGCTTCGCAATGATTGAGGTTGAGTTGCAGTACTTTCATTTACGGGCTTGTGCTGCTTTCATCGCCTGTTGGTAGATCGGACATTTCCAACTACCCGCAACATGCCGGCAGTCTGACCTACTATCTTTCTCTTTGCAGAGTAAGCACTTGGCAGGTTGTTGACAAGCCGAGGCATTGTGACCGGCGCCTCCGCATCTGTGACAACAACTGCTTCGATCAGTCTTGCCTCTGCACGCCTGGGCGTTGTGCCCAAAGTGCCAGCATTTAAAGCACCGTCGAAGGCTGATCCTTTCGCGAACACGTACTGTGCCCCACGCAAGTTTCAGCTTTCCAAGTGCGATGGCTTTCTTGGCCTGGACTTCTGGGAGACAAACAACTGCCGTTTGTGTTGATCTATATGCCCGTCGAAGTGATTTCACTGCCTCCTCAGTGATCTCTGCCAGGCCGTCGATATTATCTTTGAGCAGCTTTACCACGTCTTCCTTGGTACTGATCTCATCCAGGTCTTTAATTTCAATCTCGATTTGCGGTATTCGAGATTGTACAGTGGCCCCGCTTGGGAGCTTATTCTTGATGGCGTTACAATAGCGCTCCATCTCCTGAGCGTCTGCCTTCGCGAATAACAATAGGAGATCTCCCTTAGCTGTTCGTCGGATCTTATTGACTTTTTTGCCTATATCCTGCAAGGTGGGATCATTCTTGATACCTCGCAAGATATCTGCATGGGAGCTCTTCTCGCCTTTCTTTATAAGCAGCGTACAATGTGGCGCTGGTTTTTGCTTATTGGTCCTCGGGGCCTTTTTCCTCTTTGCCACTTGCCAGTCTGTAGTCTGGTTTGAAGGTTGGTTCTTGGTCTGCGGTTTAAACTTAGATTTTAATCCATTGTTTCTCTCCGCTTCTGAATTGACCACCCTACTTGTTGTTGCCTGGGTGGTTTGCCCGATGTTCTGGCAACCTTCTTTACCGGGCTTTAGCTTGCTAGCTAGCACCGGTTTAAGAGTTTTTGGTAGTGGTGCCTTACTTGATGAGGCTACTGAAGGCGAGGCCTTCGGTGGCGTGGTCCTTGCTACAGAGTCTGCCGCTAGTGAGGCTACTTTTATTGAAGCCGCCTGCTTTGGGGCCGCCGGTGTTGATGCAGCCGGTTTTGAGTTAGCTGCTTTTGAGGCACCCGCTTTAGGGACCTTCTCTTGCTTTTCACCTTGTGTCTGAGTGTTTGACACCTTTACTGGCGATGTCTGTGTTGTAGCAAGTTTCGCTACAGGAGATGGCCGCGTCGTTGACGTCAGATATTTGTCATATTCTGACTTAATGGCGTTTGCCAGTTTCTTGATCTCATGATGTACATGGTGCCTAGGCCCAATGAAACTCAAGAGCTCGTCGATCTTTGCTCCTAATTTGTTTGGAGCGCCACTCTCATTTGTTGCCCTTTGGGGCACGTCAACTCCACTATCCGCCTTTTGGAGGACTTGGCTGAATAGTGTCTTGCTGCCAGCTCTAGTTTTAATGGTCGATGTTGTACCATTAATAGTGTCTTTCTTCTTGTTGTCACTATGTGACGGAACCAGTGATAATTCGCTCCCCCCAGAATCCGTGGAGCGTGCACCGGCCACCGAGGCTTTCACTCGATCGGAACCGGTGGTGGGATTATCCTCTGCAGAGGTACCCACCTGGGGTATTAAGTTGACCTTATCACCCATATCCATGAATGGTTTATTTTCGGGGTTCCTTCCCCTATCTGATTTTGGTCCGCCCTGAAGAAATCCTCAGTACTCCCCATTGCTGGAGAGCGTCCCCTATCCGCCACCTGGGGAGGCGCCCGGTAGTGGACCAACAACCACCCCGGGATATATATATATGTGTGTGTGTGTGTGTGTGTGTGTTTTTTTTTTTTTTTTTTTTTTTTTTTTTTTTTTTTTTTTTTTTTTTATCCGAAGAGGGGGGAAATACATTCCGTACTTAGCTAGCACGTGCTGGCCGTCGTGCGGGACTCCCGATGTAATGACTTCAAAGCAAGAGTAAATCGTTGCATTGAAACCAGTATACCGTATACCCGCTAAAACCCTAACCTCTTTCTCCTACAACCATGGTCCCCTGCGGCACTCTTAGTCAATACTACTTCGCAAGGGTGGTTCATTGCAGATGTTTACTGCTCTTACATTGAAAGCCTCTAAAGCCTACTCCTCGAACGTATTGCGGAGTTCTTTGAGGATAGTCTCCGCGTAATCTGATACCAAGTTCCAGGCTTGGGGGCCCTTCAGCATGGCTTCTACTAATTGTTCTGGAACGATATTAGTCTCCAGAATCCTCTCCACTTCAGCACGTTGATCCTGAAACCGGGAGCAGGAGAAGAACACGTGTTCCGCGTCCTCTATCACGTCCGTACAGTGTGGGCAGTTTGGGGAGTTTGCCCTCCTGAACCTGTGCAGGTATGCTCGAAAGCATCCATGTCCAGTCAGGAGTTGAGTGATGTAGAACCCAACCTCCCCATGCTGGCGGTTGACCCAACGACTGATGTTAGGTATCAATCGATATGTCCACCTTCCTTTAGTAGAGCTGTCCCACCTCTCCTGCCATTGCCTTAGACTCATGGCTCTTTCATCGCTGTTTCCTGTCGGTTGGTCTTTCTCTAACTTTCTGCGATAAAGCCGTCCCCTTTCTGCAGCCAGGATGTCGATTGGTAGGGTAGAGGCAATCACACTCACCGCCTCGTAAGACACAGTGCGGTAGGATGATGCCACTCGAATCGCTGAGAGCCGCTGGACTGATTTCATTTTCCGGCGGTACGATGGTAGCTCGAGCGATTTCTCCCATACCGGTGCCCCGTACAACAAAACAGAAGTAGTAACTGTTGCCAGTAGCTGTCTTCTTATCTGTCTAGGGCCTCCGACATTCGGCATTATTCTAGATAATGCCCCCTGTACCCCAGCTGCTTTCTTGCTGGCCGCGATTATGTGCTCTTTGAAGTTGAGCCGTGTGTCCAGGAGCACCCCCAAATAGCTGATGAAGGGCTGCGACTGTATGTAGGAGTCGCCTATTTTGAGGGTGATGGTTTCCCTTGCCTTTCGACTGCTAACAAGAAGTGTTTCGGTCTTTTGTTCTGCTAAACTCAAGTCCGCTGCGAGCATCCAATGCTGAATTGTGGCTATAGCGAATGAGAAGGTTGTTTGTATCTCCTCTATGTGCTTGCGCACTATGATCAATGCCACATCATCGGCGAATGCCACTAGCCTGACGCCCTCAGGCAGACCGAGCAGGAGCAGGTCGTTGTACATTACGTTCCATAAGAGGGGGCCAAGAACAGAGCCCTGAGGTACACCTCCTGTGATCTTATAGTCTACTTGCCCATTTTCAGTTTGGTACAACAAGATGCGGTCCTTGAAATAGGCTGAAACCATTCTGCGCAAGTACTGCGGAACTTCCATCCTGACAAGAGCCTCCAAAATGCGGTCCCAGCGGGCCGAGTTAAAGGCGTTCTTGATATCCAGGGTGGCTATTAGACAGTACTTTTTTCCACCTCTTCTCCATCTCTTTCCCGAGATAGCCTCTCTGGCGATGTTGGTAACGAGTGTCACGGCATCGATGGTTGATCTCCCCTTTCTGAACCCGAATTGGTTGGTGGAAAGTTTCGGCTCAACGTAGGGCTCCAGCCTATCTGCTATTATCCTTTCAAGGAGTTTTCCCGCAGAGTCCAACATACAGAGGGGACGATATGATGACGGTTCGTCGGGAGGTTTCTTTCCCCCTTTAGGGAGGAGCACAAGCCTCTGCTTTTTCCACTTACTCGGGAAAACCCCCTGCTTTAGGCAGGTCTCATACATGTGTAGAAACATGTCAGGCCTATTGGCTATGGCGCATTTTAGCGCGATGTTAGGTATGCCATCTGGACCGGGAGCCTTACCGTTTTGGAGCCGGTTGCACGCGCCCATCAGCTCACTCATAGTCACTGATGGTATATCTTCGTCCCTCACCTGCCACGAAGGATTAGCGGGTAGCTCAGGCTTTGCAGGAAACAAGTGAGTGACAATGCGGTGCAATGATTCGGGGCAGTTCGTTGATGTCATGGGAGGGGCCTTAATTTTATGCATCACGATTTTATACGGTTTTCCCCATGGATCTTGATTAACTTCGTCACACAACTCCTTCCAGTAGGATCTCTTGCTTGAGAGAATGGCTCTTCGTAGTTGTTGTCTTTTGATCTCATAGTCGAGCCTTAGTTCTTCTGTTGTGACCCTGTCGCGTCTCCGTGCTCGTTGATGCAGCCTTCGTGCTTTGAGACACTCTCGTCGGTGTTGTGAGATCGTGTCGTTCCACCAGTAAACTGGTGGGCGGCTGTTGTTCTGCCGTCTCCTTGGCATGGAAGCATCGCAGGACTTGACAACGCTTGTCATTACCTCTTTGGCAGTGGCTTCTGCGCTTGTTGCTATTGACAATGGTTCCTGCTCCATAACCAAGGCGAATGAATCAGCATCGAAAGCATTTTTGTTCCAGCCGACTGGCTGTGACCTCGCACGACTGACACACAATCTTCGTTTGGGAGTGGTGTTGATTTCCCAAATAACAGCTTGGTGGTCGCTATTAGTAAACTCCTCATCGACCCGCCACTCACAGCCCCCTTTAATTAGGTTGCTGCTAACGAATGTTACGTCGATAATGGAGCTGGCTGTGCCTTTGCGATATGTGCTTACGGCTCCTGTGTTGAGGAGTACCAGGTTGAGCGAAGACATGGTCTCAAGGAGAGCTCGTCCTCTCGCGCTCGTTTCCCGACATCCCCAGTCAATTGCCCAGGCGTTGAAATCTCCTGCGATGGCGACCGATTCACGCTTCCGTACATCCTCCGCCAAGGTGTCCAAGAATAACTCGAACTCCTCGAGATGTGCACTGGGAGGTGCATAGCAGCTATAGAAGTGAACCCCTCCCACTTTGGCTCTCACAAGCCATGGTTCGGGGGTATTTGGGAGTTGTTGGAACGGAAGTTGACCGCAAGCCCATATCGCTGCTCTGTCCGTTGTGTCATTTACCCAGGACAGGGTGTCGAAGTTTTTGTACTGCTCGCAGATTATGGCTAGGTCGCAATCCAATTCCCGCACCCGCTGTACCAGTAGGTCTTGGGCTGCTTCGCAATGGTTGAGGTTGAGTTGCAGTACTTTCATTTACGGGCTTGTGCTGCTCTCATCGCCTGTTGGTAGATCGGACATTTCCAACTACCCGCAATGTGCCGGCAGTCTGACCTACTATCTTTCTCTTTGCAGAGTAAGCACTTGGCAGGTTGTTGACAAGCCGAGGCATTGTGACCAGCGCCTCCGCATCTGTGACAACAGCTGCTTCGGTCAGTCTTGCCTCTGCACGCCTGGGCGTTGTGCCCAAAGTGCCAGCATTTGAAGCACCGTCGAAGGCTGATCCTCTCGCGAACACGTACTGTGCCCCACGCAAGTTTCAGCTTTCCAAGTGCGATGGCTTTCTTGGCCTGGACCTCTGGGAGACAAACAACTGCCGTTTGTGTTGATCTATATGCCCGTCGAAGTGATTTCACTGCCTCCTCAGTGATCTCTGCCAGGCCGTCGATATTATCTTTGAGCAGGTTTACTACGTCTTCCTTGGTACTGATCTCGTCCAAGTCTTTAATTTCAATCTCGATTTGCGGTATTCGAGATTGTACAGTGGCCCCGCTTGGGAGCTTATTCTTGATGGCGTTACAATAGCGCTCCATCTCCTGAGCGTCTGCCTTGGCGAATAACAAAAGTAGATCTCCCTTAGCTGTTCGTCGGATCTTATTGACTTTTTTGCCTATATCCTGCAAGGTGGGATCATTCTTGATACCTCGCAAGATATCTGCATGGGAGCTCTTCTCGCCTTTCTTTATAAGCAGCGTACAATGTGGCGCTGCTTTTTGCTTATTGGTCCTCGGGGCCTTTTTCCTCTTTACCACTTGCCAGTCAGCCGACTGGTTTGCAGGTTGGTTTTTGGTCTGCGGTTTAAACTTGGATTTTAATCCATTGTTTCTCTCCGCTTCTGAATTGACCACCCTACTTGTTGTTCCCTGGGTGGTTTGCCCGATGTTCTGGCGACCTTCCTTACCGGGCTTTAGCTTGCTAGCTAGCACCGGTTTAAGAGTTTTAAGTGGTGGTGCCTTACTTGATGAGGCTACTGAAGGCGAGACCTTCGGTGGCGAGGTCCTTGCTACAGAGGCTACTTTTAATGAAGCCGCCTGCTTTGGGGCCGCCGGTGTTGATGCAGCCGATTTTGAGTTAGCTGCTTTTGAGGCAGCCGCTTTTGGGACCTCCTTTTGCTGTCCACCTTGTGTCTGAGTGTTTGACGCCTTTTCTGGCGATGTCTGTGTTGTAGCAGGTTTCGCTACAGGAAGTGGCCGCGTCGTTGACGTCTGATATTTGTCATATTCTGACTTAATGGCGTGTGCCAGTTTCTTGATCTCATGATGTACATTGTGCCTAGGCCCAATGAACTTCAAGAGCTCATCGATCTTTGCTCCTAATTTGTTTGGAGCGCCACTCTCATTTGTGGCCCTTTGTTGGACGTCAACTCCACTATTCGCCGTTTGGAGGACTTGGCTGGATAGTGTCTTGCTGCCAGCTCTAGTTGTAATGGTCGATGTTGTACCAGTACTAGTGTTCTTCTTCTTGTCACTATGTGACGGAACCAGTGATAATTCGCTCCCCCCAGAATCCGTGGAGCGTGCACCGGCCACCGAGGCTTTCACTCGATCGGAACCGGTGGCGGGATTATCCTCTGCAGAGGTACCCGCCTGGGGTATTAAGTTCACCTTATCACCCATATCCATAAATGGTTTATTTTCGGGGTCCCTTCCCCTATCTGATTTTGGTCCGCCCTGAGGAAATCCTCAGTACTCCCCATTGCTGGAGAGCGTTCCCCTATCCGCCACCTGGGGAGGCGCCCGGTAGTGGACCAGCAACCACCCCGGGTGTGTGTGTGTGTGTGTGTGTGTGTGTGTGTGTGTGTGTGTGTGTGTGTTAGGTGGTTTCCACCTAACACCTTTAGTGCCCGCGAAAACTTAAAAACAAATATATATATATATATATATATATATATAAAATAATAGAATGTTATAAATTACAATTTTTAAATAAATCGAAATAGTATTTTATATCTCAGGGTCTTTTTCGCTTGGGTTCAAATCTTCAAATGTTAAATAAATAAATTTTATACTTATCTTGTTTATCTTACAATTATCTATTTCTCTTCAGGTGCACTTAACTTTTTAAAATTTTGAAATTCTATTCACACTTTACTTTTTCTATTTTAAAATATTAAATTACTACTAATCAAATTTCCAAAGTTTCAATTAGGTTACAATTTATTTAGAAATTTTCCACAATACAATATTTATATTAATTTTCTTTCAAAACAAACAAAATAAATTTCCTCTTCACTTAACTATCAAATTATTTTACAAAAGTGTTTATCATTCAAATACAACTATTATAATTATTCTAAATTTTGAAAAAACTTATTATCACTGATTAACTAACCTTTTTTATGATTTTCTTTTAAACAATGTTTCAAAAACTCACTGTTGTTGTTTTCCTATACTTTTCTTCTAATTGTTGACCTTTATTAAAATTTCAAAATTTTAAATACTTTCCTGGTACAATTTACCACTCACTTGAATTTCTCGTGCTAGTTTGCAATTGGTTTTCTCCAAATACTTTTGATTTTTAAATTTTTATACCATTAATACCATCATCTTCGTTTTCTCGACCATTTATCAAAAAATATTTTTTAATTCACCTTTCCAAATAAATTTAAATTAAAATTTTCATGTTACTCTTCTCTTTCTGACATGGAACACCAAATTTGTTTTATATCATAGGACATTAACTTCGTTGTCATGGAAACTGAATTTATGAGAACGAAAATTTTTTGAACCTATCTGCTCGACGCCTGACGACCAAAAAAGATTTGTCAGTGTCAGATTTCCTATTTATGTGATTTATTTTGCCACCTGCTATTTCCATTTCCGCTTCTATTTATTTTATTAATTTCCAACTGTTTTCCTTTTGAATCATATCCAAAAATCTAAACAAACTTCAACTTAAATTTCAATACCGTTTACTCTCATAAATTTTACCCAAATCATTTAATTCATATTTTCAAAAACATTGAGCTGACAATTGTCACCTGTAGCCACCAGTCATTTAACAGGTACTTTAATAAAAATTGGATATTATTAAAATTTTGAACTATTAACTTTTTTTATACTATGCTCTACGCTCCATCTATTATGATAAATTTCTTTACTGTTCCATCAATTCTGAGGACTTATAATTTTGACATTTCGATCCTCTATTTACTACAGAATTTATGTATTTAAAACTTCATTTCGATCTAAAATATGTTTTATTTGGTGTTCTCATGTCCTGATATGTAATCTGTACATGTTCTACAAACTCTATTATGATTTCACAAGTGAATTTAACCTTTTTGATGTTTGGCCTTATTATGAGTTTTTTTCATATATTTCTTTATGTACCTAAGTATTAAACTTTTATTAAAATCTGCATGATATAATAGCTAACTTTATATGCCACCTTTTATTCTTTCAACAATTTGCTTTTGAAACATTTTTTTACATTGTTTGTATTTTTAGGTTAACTTTATCTTCTAATATAATTCCTGCAATTTCCTTTTTTTGTTATACAGGGTGTAAATAGTTTGAGTGCATATATTTTAGGTGGAGGTAGTATACACCAAATTAAACAAAAAAACTCTTATACCACTATGGTCAGTAGGCCTTAATAACCAAGAAAATCCCTAAAACATATTAAGTAAATTATTGTCAATCCGGCAACGTCGCTCGCGTTCGAAGCAGATTCACTCTTAGCGCGAATAATAAAGGAATGACTACGCCGACAAAAAAATATAAAGACCTGTGTTTTTGTATTGACTGATGATATTGACCTTAGAATTAAATAAAAATGTATGAAATATTTTGTTGAAAATATTTACGTTTTTAATACAAGGTATTGCAATTAGAATTTGTATTTGGCCGTTTCTTTTATGCAATTATACAAAGTTGGGTAAATATGATATTCAACTCAAGAGATCTGTATATGTAGTTTTTTACCAGTTAAATTATTCGAAGAGTCATTATTACTGATTTAATTAATATTATTTATATTAGACAAGTAAATATGTAATCCTACTTACCGAATTTATTATAATGATAGAACTGAGTTGAAACAACGGATTATTCACAGCAAATGTTCAAAATGCTCACCATTACTATCGACATAAGCACGACACCGTTTAATCCAATTTTCACGTATGCGAGAAAAAATTCCTGGAATATTTCGGATTTCGGCAGCACCGTCAAAAATGCGTTGTCTAAGGTCATTCTCGTCAATAATTGAAGTCGTGTAAATTGTCGATGTTTTCTGAGGAACCAACGACAGACATTGAGTCTTGGTTGAAAATCATCAATTGAAAGCCCTTGAACCCGCTGCATGTGATATGGATAGAGTAATTGTTCCCGTAATGTTCTATGAACAACAGTGTGAGAAATTTGCAGCTCACTTCCAATACTCCGTGTGCTACGATATGGGTTGATGTCGATAAGGTCTAGTATTTGATCCTCAGCAGCTAAGATACGATTATGTCGCTGTGGTCCGGGATTGTTTATTTGTGGTATTACACTACCTGCTTCCAGAAGCCTCTGCGAAACAGCTACGAATGTCCTAGCATTGGGCAGGCGTCTGTTTGGAAACCTTTCCCTGTATAAGATTCTTGCTATTCTGCAATTACGTCTGCTTTCCCCATAAATTAAGAGCATGTCATGTATTTTCCTAATTGTATAATCGGCCATTATTTATCACAAATAAATACTGTCGCACTATTCTTAATTTTCGAACTTACACCCTAATCACAACCGATTTTATTTATTTAAAAAATATATTAAATGGAAAGCAAATCACGGAGTCTACATCAAATAGATATCATTCAAATCACTTTACCGTTTGTCTATTCTTATTTACAAGAATCGAAATCGCAAAAAACAATCGTAACTCTCAGTCGTCGTTAAAGTAAAAAATGTAGTAAACAAGTTGGTCTGTATGCCACGTTGCCAAATCTATTCGGAGAAACTTACACTAAATTTTAAAAGCATATTTCGAGTTTAAATAATCAATTTTCATTTTTAATGTGGCTATTAAAGATGTATAAGCTATTGAGTATTTACATATTTAGATTTACCGACATTTTGAAATCGAAATTATTGTATTATTCACTGTAGCAAGGGCTACATAAAATCTAACTTTATGTGTTTTTTTTGGGAAAACTATAGTTTATTTTAGAAAATGTTATAAAGCTTTTTGATTTGTTTTTGCCTGAAGTATTGTTCTTCAAAATCTTTGCACTCAAACCGTTTACACCCTGTATATGTATACATTTTATTTACATTATCCCAATTATTTAACTATTCAAATTGCTAAAGTTTTTATATTATTTCATGTCTGTTTAAATGCATTACAATATATATATATATATATATATATATATATATATATATATATATATATATTATCTAGTACCTACAAACTTAAATTATTTTGAATTGAAGCAGTGTATTATGAAATGATGTCTCATGCTAAGTTCAAGCATTTATGGAGATTAAATTGGTCCATAAGTACAGTGCATTATTGCAAAATCTAAATATATATTTTCCAATATTGAGTACCTAATACTACATTAGACGTTGCTGATAATTTATTAATATTTGGTTTTAGTCTTTCGCATATTGTATTGATTTTTTTAAACTGCGCACTTTGAAATTATAAGAGATATACATTTATATGTCTAATAAAGAGACATTTCATTTAATTCGTCAAATGATATACTTCTTTTTTATAAATTCTCATTTAACCCTAACATTTACTTTTTCCTATAAACTTTTACATTTTACAACTTGACATTAACAGTATTACGATCCCTTCATCACCTTTCCCTGAATAAGGAAAAAACTATATATATATATATATATATATCGAAGAAAATAGACCGGACTGCTAGAACACACCATTTACAGGAAATCAACACACACTAATAGATATTTGAATGCAGATTCCTATCAACCACCCCTCGCAAATACAGGGAGTTGCCAATACACTAATTTCGAGGCACTAAAGCTCACCTATGACAAGCACAGAGAGCAAGAACTAAAGAAGATTACTGCTGCTTTTCAACAAAACGGATATAGATACCTTACAATCAAACAAGAAATAGAACACAACAGGAGACAGGATACGCAATTGAAACAAAAGGAAGATGTTGCTGATAAATCAAGAACCACCCTACCGTACATCAAGGGTACAAAGTACAAAGGGAAAAGACAGGCCACAAAATAGATTTTGATAGCTGCAAACAAATAGCGAGCACCACAAATTATAAAACAAGGATTGTACAAGGGGCAATTGAAATTGTAAAAGCCGGACAACTGTACCGAAGAGATGATGCCCTGCACTTCTCCAATACTTGAAAAACAGTGGGGGAGGAGGCAATCCCAACAAATCAGCGTCGCTACAACCTCCGACAAAGGCATATAAATACTGAGTGCGCACACATCAACTCTCAGTCTATCACCTGACAACGCATTGATAACGCCAAGTGAGACCTTGGCGAAACGTCTCCAAGATTCAAACTTGAATCATAATATCATCGCTTTTGTTAAGATTTGTTTTCTATTTCAATAGCTTCCCTAAAAAGCCCTGTTTTTATAATTTTCACTTTTTGCTAATATCTTCATCTGGCCGAAATCTATTTGATGGCCGGTATTTAGATTGTGTTGTGACAATGTATACCTCATTTTTCTATATTATCCACATATTTTTTAACTTTTTTATTTGTTTCATTATTTGGACCACCTTCTATAAGTGTAACTCTAATTCACCCTATATTGCAACCACCATGTCTATGTTTTCATGCATTGGTCACCCAATATAAATTATTTGTCTATCATTTTCTGAATCACCCTATACAACTATAATTCAATTCAATATTATTGTTGCAACCGCGCTGTATAAGTAATAATTCTCTCCACTCAATGACTGTTTCTATTATTCTATTGTTTAGATTACCTGTATAGCTATAATGTTACTTCGCCCCATATGTCAAGTGTAAGCAACTACTTATGTTCCACACATTTTTTAACCACCCTGTATAACTATAATTTCACTCCACCTTATATTTCAATCGTCCTGTATATGCAGCTGCTGCTAACTTTTTTTTTGAAGCCTCCGCCCTATAACTCGATTTTTTTAAGTTTTTTGATAAACTCCGTATAACTATAGTTTTTCTTCAATCTTATTTCAACCACCTTGTATACGCAACTACTTATGTGCCACCCAATACAACATTTTTTAACTACCCTGTATAACTTTAATTCTATTCCACCTTATATTTCAATCGTCCTGTATATGCAGCTGCTTCTAACTTTTTTTTTTGAAGCCTTCGCCCTATAACTCGATTTTTTTAAAGTTTTTTGATAAACACCGTATAAGTATAGTTTTTCTTCAATCTTATTTCAACCACCTTGTATACGCAACTATTTATGTGCCACCCAATACAACATTTTTGAACTGTATAACTTTAATTCTATTCCACCTTATATTTTAACCATTCTACATATGGAACTGCTCATGTACCACCCAATATTACATTTATTTGTAAGATTTTTTGAACCCACCTGTCTAACTGTAATTTTACTTCGCCCTATATCTCAACTGCGCACCTTGCTGCCTGCTTGAATTTCTATTGCCGCACGCATACACACACACGTACCACCGTATACCGCACAGAAAAGAAAAGATGACTCACCTAAAATTTTTTTCTTTCGGAATATTTTGGAATATTTTCTGCCATTTCACTCCAGTGCACACCCTATGAAATGAAATACCCCGTACGATATACTTTCATGGCATATCTAGACATTTAAGCTAGATATTTATGATGAAAATTTGACATTTACATTGATGACATGTTTATGTTATACAAAATTATACGAAATCAAGCTGGAACATCTCTTTGTATAATACAATTTAAAATATTCAAATTAGTTGAGCCGTTTTAGAAAAAACAGTGTAGATTCATTGAAATTCACTGTGTTACTGTTTTTTTCTGGAAAACTGTAAATCTCATGTTATAGAAAAGTATATGGTACCTTTCTGTAATTTTCCTTCAAATAAATTATCAAAATTGCCCAAGCCGTTTTTAAATAATCACTG
This sequence comes from Octodonta nipae, assembly GCA_034190945.1. NCBI lineage: Eukaryota > Metazoa > Arthropoda > Insecta > Coleoptera > Chrysomelidae > Octodonta > Octodonta nipae. Next base: position 86,423,874 of record CM067220.1, on the reverse strand, counting down.
AGCATACTTAAAAAAAAAAACGTGGTGACGAATTGATAACCTCATCCTTTTTGGAAGTCGGTTAAAAAAATATAAATAAGCTTGGAAGAAGTAAGTTCTTGACCCAAAAATTTTAAGCGCTTATTGAACCATTTCAAATATATGTAATGTCATCAATGTAGTGATCAATGAAGTACTAGAAAAAATATTCAAAACTAAAATTTTGACAATATACAGGGTAATTCAAATCGATCCTCACCATAGGGACCTTGGTAACTGAAGGACATTTTTAAAATTTAGTTTTTTTTTGTATGATTATTTGACGAGGAAACGCCCAACCAAAAACACATATTCAATACCACTTTTTTCAATTATACGATGACCTTTTCAGATTTGCCATTCGTCGTTTCGTTCTGCGGCTACCATTATCAACTTTTCTTTCTTAGGCTTTTCTTTTTCAATAAACTTTTCCACAGAAAAATAAAGCATTTCATTCTGATCTCATGGATATACTATTTGTTATCATTTGCTTTCTTAAAAGCACATTTATTTAAATAATTATATATCACCTTCGTTGCCCAAGACTCTAGCGAAGACTTTTCTTTTATAAACATGACAGTACGTTTCAAATAAAATTAAGCGTACACATAGTTTCAAACACAATCAGTTTGAAGAAAAACGAGATATGGTAAGATTTCATAACACATTTAATAGAAACAGTACTAAAACAACTCAAATGTATTCTGAGTTATATCCGGAAAAAAACAGCCGCAAACACCATTATTTAAAATGTATGATTAACATTTTGTTGAATTTGCAGCTTTTCTAAATCCCAAGTTAACGTATGGAAACAAAATGGAAGAAGGTCCTAGAAATTTATTGGCAGGGGTAAAAGCAAATTTTATATTATAAATTTTTTAAAGAAATTGGCATTTTTTTGCTATGGTAGGCAACTGTGAATCCTTCAAAATCAACAAATCAAGTTTCGTCAAATATGGACGTGCCGCAGCACTGGCGGATCCAGGATTGTCATTTAGGGGGGCTTGACGTCACTGAAGGTTGATTTTACCACAGTAAATACTAAAAAAGCATACCACTCAGATGATTTTGGGGGGCTTTAGCCCTTTAGCCCCCCCTCTGGATCCGCCAGTGTGCCGCAGCCTAGCGTCTGGAGCAAGTTTAAAGAAAGTGGTTTAAAATATTACAAGATACACATTTCCTAGAAACTTTATCCATTATCCAGGTGATCTTGATAGAACAATGGAGTTTTGCTCTCAAATTGGGATGATTTACGAGCTTTTTTGAAAACCATTATTTGGACTGACGAAAGTATTTTTTCATATTGTAGCGTCTTTAATAGAAATAATGATAATAATATATATGGAGTCCAAATAACCCCAGAAAATTTAGGGACGTTATGCTACAACTTCATTTCATTTAAATGTATGGGCTGGAATTTGTAATGACCAAATACTCGGATTTTTTCAAAGGACTTTATTTAAATGGTGAAACATCTTAATTTGTTGAGAACCCAATTTGAAGAATATGTCGAAAGCTAGCAAGGTCTCCCGACTGGGTACTTTCTGCTGGGATACTGTGAAAAATAGAGGTTATGGGGAACGAGAGTATAACACGATAGAAGAACATCATTACAAAATTCAGATTAGAAGTAGTCGTGTTATCAGGGCTGGCAGTAATTTGAATCGACGTACTCGTCGCTTGAAGGTCGTTAATTTGAGCTCTAATATAGTAAATTTTTTATAGATATTTCATTATAAATTTTGTTCTTAATGTTCGACCAAAATTTTAAATAATGTTCTATGCGTCTGTTGCCTTTTCGCATATAACTCAAAATACATTTGAGCTGCTTTGTACTTTTTCTATCAAATTTTTAATAAACTCTTAACATATCTTGTTTTTCCTCATTTCTGAAACTCAGTGTCTGAAACTATGAGTAGTCTATTTTCGTTTGACAAGTACAGTCATATAAAAAAAAATCTTCTGTGGAGTTATGATCATCATCGAGTATACCTTCCAAAATTGGCTGCATACAAGATTGTGATATATTTAAGCAAATTCCCGAGAGACATCTGCCTAGAGCGTTACCATCAAGCTGACGGACAGGGGTAAACTTGTCAAAAATAGGGTTGAACTTCGTCATTAAGTAAAAAGAACGACATTTGCACCATTTTTTTGCTTACACAAAATTTTAATCATAATCCAAAAGAACGTACAGCTAAATGAAATAAATATATTTTTTCATTCACGTCATTAATGTGGGCTGTATGGCGTCTAACACATTTTTTTTAATGCGAAGCCAGATTTTTTATTAAGGATTCGGAAAGAGCGGAAAATTTCATGTTCGAATATGACTTTGACCATGACCTTGAACTTGATTTTCCGGGTGATTCCAAGATCAAAGTTTTTTTTGAAATATCAACCAATTATAGCTAAATTAGGTGTACGGAGGTTTTCGACATCGAATCTGAAATCAGTTTTTCAAAATTCACAATCCAAGATGGCGGACCAATTTTTTAAAAAAAGTCAACCAATAACCAATTAACGGTAATCGATGTTTTTAATCCTGATCCGAAAGATGACTGATTCAAAGAGGGTATTCCAAATTAAAAACAAATTTGACGTTGAACTTGGTCACTACTTGTTTTGAAATTTTCAAAAACTGATTTCATATTCGTAATCATCAACGTCGAAAACCCCCGTATACCAAATTAGGAGTAGGTTGGTTGATTTTTTTCAAATTGCCAAATTTTAAAATCTGATTACGAATCTGAAGATTTTCGCAATCCAAGAGGGCGGACCAGTTTTTCAAACAAAAACTGATTTCAGGTTCGAAATCAGCGACGTCGAAAACCCCTGTACACCTAATTTGGCTATAAGTTGATTTTTCAAAAATCTTTGATCTTGGAATGACCTTGAAGGTCAAGTTCAAGGTCATGGCCAAAGTCCTATTCCAACCTGAAATTTTCCGCTTTTTCCAAATCAGTAATGAAAATGTGGATTCACATTTAAAAAATTGTGTATGACGTCATACAGACCACATTAATGAGTCATAAAAAATATATTTATGTCATTTAGCTGTACGTCCTTTTGGATTATGATTTCTTTTGCGTAAGCAAAAAAATTATGTAAATGGCGTTCTTTTTACCTAATGACGAAGTTCACCCCTATTTTTGACAAGTTTACCCCTGTCCGCCAGCTTGATGGTAACGCTCTAGGCAGACGCCTCTCGGGAATCTATATATAAATAGGCTAAGACAAAACGATTAGGTACCATTTTCTCTTCTGTCTCTCAACCGATTTTCTTCATTTTTGTTTTATTTAGTAGCTATTGACGACCTTCAGTGCAGAATATGTAAAGAATCTTTATTTATATCTTTCAAAATAAGTTATTTAGAGATAAATTATTAATAAAATTCAAGTGAGTGGCCCCCACTATGAACAAATAGCTTAATCTGTAAATTTGACAGTCAACAGTAAAAATCTAATTGTAGACAATCGCGAGGTATAAAAAATATTCTAAAACAATCCAAAAATATCCAATAAGATGTATGCTGTAAAAGCCTTCTTTTCTATTCACTTATCACGTTAATTTTACGATGAAGACCAAATAGAATGAATGTGTTTATAGGTACAAAGTTTGTGCATTTATAGAAGAATCCCGATCAAAAGTTTTATGTAAGTACACAATTTAGAGATTCTAAAGTTAACTGATACATTTGGTTTCCGAACCACAAGAATTAAGTATGTATATTCTTTCAGTCATGAATATCTCACAAATCTAATAACAATCGGCATATGCAGCCGTTATCAAAAGGTACTAAAATACTCAGGAGATGTGTTCATGCAAATATATCTTTAATTATTTACGTTTATACCATGTGTAAATAAAACTTGAATAAGTATTACAGTATTAGCAATAAAATAAGACGAATCAATTTGCAGTGTCATTTGATATAAGGTAATCTTATAAATTAATTTTAACAACTTATTTAAAAATTAGCTGTTAGTCAAAAATTGTTTAATGTTTTTTTAACGAGATGTGATATGCTGCAAATATATTTTTTCTTATTTATCTAATAATATAATACCTATAATGTTTGTTTATTTACATGCATCTTATTTATATGTAATTCTCGCAATCGGCACTATGATTTTGTCGAAATTCCATTTCGGGGTTGGGCATGTACAAGTCGGGATCATTCGTATTACCGAGAAAGAAGGAGATTATGACAATTATGTTTCATTCAATACAAATTGATGTATTTCTAGCATTACATTTTAACAGTTGAACCTTTCAAGATTTACAGTAAAAAGTGATGGTTAGGCGATTTTTGGATGGGTAAAAAGTTATTTGTTCTTATGTTAATTTGAGGCACTCAATGAAGTTGCCTTAAGCAGTTGCATAGGCATATATAAATTGACTGAGATTGAGATATAAGGCGCTGTAGCTTATAATTATACAGGTTGATTCCAGAAATGCTAGAAACCAAATGTTTTATTGGGTGGCCCAAAAACAGTTGCATACACACAGTGTATTATATATATATATTGGGTAGTACATAGGCAGTTACATAGATAGGGTGGTGGAAATATATTATAAAGTGGATTTATTATAATGAGTGTTAGAGAGTTGAAATTAAACTGAATCACTTCATCTTGAGATAAATTAGACTAAATATCCGATTATATGTATATATGTATGCACCTACCAATATTTTTGATGAACCTTTGAATTTACGAGTAAAGCTCGGTCACCCATGTACCATTAATTAAACATACAAATGGAAATTGAATAAGTATTAGTAGTAAAATGAAACAGATTATTTTACAATTTCTATTCAAATAGAATTGTCAGTTAATGTTAACCAAATTTTTGTCTTTAATTTCCACTTACTACCTCTTTGCCATACCATATATCATTCAGTTAAGCATTAAGAATGTGCTCATAAATAAAGTCCTATTAATTGCATATAAAAAACAAGTTGCATATTGTTAGGAATTGACGCACTTGGTCGAATTTCGACCAATGGGCGATCGCTAGTTTGCTTAAATGCATCACAATCTTGTATGCAGTCAATTTTGGAACGTTTGCTCGATGATGAGCATGACCAAAAAAATTACCGCTTTCACCCCTGTAACTGTCCTCGGTTATCACTTCCACTGGCGCCTGCCTAGAAACGTGATGTAGTTCAGGAATTGAACTTAATAAGATGCATTCTGTCCATTTTCGCGATGACGAGCAAAAACTGGCTCTATCTCTTAGACTATTAGCAAAACGTTGGATTAAAGGTTTTATCCAGAATTCCAATTCAAAAACGACTGTATAATAGAAAAATATGACAGAAAACTTTTGTTTCTTTCAAGTTTTTAAATTCTCCAAAAATATTTCAGGCGCCATAGACCATATGACTAAACAAATACGTTTGTTGTTACGGGTTGTCAGTCGTTGAAAAATTAGACAAAAATCATTAATTAAATCTGAGTCAAGTTCTTGTTGACATTATCTTATTCTTTTTTGATATTCTACCAAAAATATTTCATCGCATTACGCCTACTCAAAAACAGTCAAAAAATGAAATAATAACCTCAAAGAATTTATTATAACAACAGTCTTGCAATAAATATGTTCGGTGATGAATGTTTAAATAAAATTTTTCGTCAAGAAATTAATTTCAGATTTATTTTTTCATACGGTCCTATTAAAAATAACGTTTTTATAATTAATGAGTAAAATGATCTTTTGGAAAATAACAAATATCAGCAGCTCATGTTATTTCAGATTTGTCAAGGATTCTTTTAATGAGTTTTTATGTACGCAAACAACAAACAACTTGAACGTAAAAAATGGAACTTAAATAAATCAAATATTTGGCAAAGAACATTGGAGACAGTCTTTACATAAAATGTAAATCCAAATAGCAAGCAGAAATTAAGTTATAAAAATAATAACTTGTATTCGATTTTATAAACACGTCAACATTGATTTATTGATTTAAAACAAATGTAGCAGTAGAGAATTTTCAAGGGTTATATAAAAACTATTTACTGAATTATTTTGGGTAGTTTCAAAGCAGTTTCAAATATAGGTACAATGGACATTTTTGTTCTGAAGAACGTTACATACAAAAAATTCTAATGTTTATTTATATATTTTTAACAAAAACCACCAAAAAATGCTTGAAAAACGTATTTTGTACAATAAACTCTATTGTTAGTTAACGTTTAAAAACACCAAAAATTATGCACAAGTTTTCAGTTTAAGTTGATATAAACATGAATGAGAGGTGTAACTTGCAATTCGGTCTGATAGTATTTGCGAATTTACATTTAGTATTTAATGTATCAAAAATAGTTATTGGTGAAAGGGCAAAATATCAATGTTCATTTGCATTCTAATTGCCTACATCAAATTTCATATTTTTAATCAATATAACGGTTTAAAAAATACAAAAAATCTCCTTTATTAGGCATATAATAGCTCCTCTAGCTTAATATTAATATTGTCTACGTTCATACTGAAAATATATACAGGCTATATATATATATATATATATATATATATATATATATATATATATATATATATGAGACAATAGTTTCGGGTCTATATTACTATGTACTTTCACTTTGCTCCAAATATTCACGCTACGGAATTTTCAGTGCGATTAGTTTTTGGACCATAACTCCTTCAATCTTGAAGCTATCACAACTTATGAAAAACTGTTTTAAAGGTAATTAAAAGAGCTACAACTTTTTTTATTACAATATATAGTAAAAAACCTTTTATTAGAAACGGTGAAGGGTCAAACGGCTCGAGAGAGACTGTGATGGCGTTGCCTAAATAATCATATCTCTGTCAATTTTTATGTGACAGAAAAATAAAACAAACCGAAATTTTTATCAAAAAAGACCTACATTTTTATCATTAGACTTTTTTACGTATTATATTATTTTTCAGATATTATGAAAAGGCGGTTTTTTTTTAAATCGATTTTTTTTCTTAAAATCGTGATTTTTTTGAAAAATATGTGTCCTAAAGCAGCCAAACTGCTAGAATCCATCAAAATCTTTATATTACAGTTAATTCTAGACGGAATTCGATTAATTTTAATTTTGCTGGAAATGGCCCTTATAAAACCCATTGATTTTAAAAAAGCATTACATGTTCCTCTTATTTGCATTTCAGCTCACTCGTTTTACGTGTAAAAGACTTTTAACAGTGCTCATTTTAAAGCTTATTTCAAGCACTATAAAATCCCTTTTCATTAGAATGCATAAAATGTATCTGCTCGCCGCTAGATGGCATTAAATACATCAATTAAATTTCAGACAAAATAAAAAACGGCTTTGATCTTTAATATCTCGCTTAATATTGGCACTTAGAACACTTTATAAACAGATTGGTTCAGTTTTTTACCTGCTACAATTTTGTTCATCATAACATTTTCGTTAAAATGCATATTTTTGGAGATATTTGCAAAAAAAATGAAAAACGTGAAAAAATTCCGAATTTTCAATTGCCAATAACTTCAAGAGTATTGGGTTTTTGGACAAACTTTATAGAACATTTTTTGCTTAAAATTAGGTCTTCTATCGATATCCGATTATTTTGCAAAAAAAATACACCACCGAGAAGGGGTGGCAACCACTCCCAGGGTCAAAGCGGAGTTCAGGTAAATATCACTTTTGAAGTTAGAGGTTAGATGAGCCTGATTCCAAAATTTCATGTAAATCGATCATTTGTAAATAAATTAGAAGGCATAATGCTTCAATCAGTGCACTAACTCGAAAACGTTTAAAATTGAAGCAAATAACTATTCAAATGAAGTTTTGACGATCCTATCGTTATTCATGGAGAATGTCAAAAAAATACATGTAGAAAGTTTAGCGATGTACCCCGATCTACAACCAATGAACAAGAGGAAGTTCACAAGATTGCGCAATAATTTCTTTAATTATGGGTCAAAATTTAAATTATAACGACGTTCACCGAAGCCTGTAACTTCCGACGACAACCGCATAAATGTTCTAGCATATTTTCAAGCGTATCTCCAAGCGTCTATAAGAAGTGCAGAAAATGATTTAGGTTTAGCTTGTAACTCTGTTTAAAGGATTCTTGAAAATCATGATATGCACCCATACAATCAATTCCGGGTTCGATTTTGTGAAACTATTCCACATCCAAGAAGATCTTAACTTTCTAAAAAAATAATTTGGACAGATGAAGCTAACTTTTACAGGGAAGGTATTTTTAATAGAAGAAACGAGCATTTCTAGGCTGTCGTCAAGGAAATGGGATTCCAGACAAAGTTTAGTGTTTTTTGTCTCCCCAAATGTGACAAGATGCATGTTTAAATTTACGATGAACCGTTGACCTCCGAGAAATACCTCCAAATTTTTAGATCAGTAGTGAATGAGTTTTTAGCAAATCTGCCGTTAGACGAATATCGTACCATTGGGTTTCATTGGCCTGCTAGTTCTCCTGATCTCACGCCATTTGATTTTTACTTGTGGGGTGAATTGAAAAAAAAAAGTATTTAGGGCACCGGTACTGAGGAAATAGGACCTCCGCCAACGAGTAACCAATTGCATTGAAGAGCTAGATGCCAGTGATATCAGGAGGACTACAATTGAATCTACGGGTATTCGGATTCTAAAATGTTTGGAAGTCGTCATTTTGAACATTTATTAAAATAATCTTCGGATTTTGTATAATATGCTTTTGCTTTGTATTGTAGTTTGTTGATTTTATTAGAAATATATTATTTGATGTACCGAAATTGGTTTGTTTTCACTTTTTACCCATAATTAATGAAATTATTTTACAATCCTAGATTGTTCATTGCTTATAGAGCGAGGTAGATTGCATTGAACTTTTTGCAATTTTGCTACATTGTCCATGAATCAGAAAAAGATTAAGAAAAACTTCCATGTTTTGCGCAAATGTATCGAACTAACTGTAAAAATTTCTCGTCAAGACATTTTAACGCAATCTAGATAAATATTCCAATAATCCAATTCTCACACAAATTTGATTTTATTTCAGAGACTATAGTATTTAGGTATAGGAATATCATATACCATTTGAAAGGGATTTGGCTTGCCTTTTAGGTTAATTTATAATATATAAGGTGTTCTACAAAAATTAACATTTTATATCTAGCAAAAAATTCACGAATTTTTAGACACCCTGTACAACGCAGAACATACATCTCTCTCCCAGGCTAATACATAGGACCGTCGTAAGCTAAGTCCGATTTTTTTTGTTTTGGTGTTCAACTTGTGGACCAATATTTGTAAGACATCTTCTCTCTAAGCTTAGGGAGTCCTGTCTTATACCTTGTCTGTTTCTATCTCATCTGAGAGTTGTCCAACGATTCCGACCTGTATTGTATTGTTCTTGTATATATCTTCGGTTGTCTTATAGTGTCTAACGGTATTTGTTTACTGTAAAGAAAATCAACGACATCTTTTAGCCTGACTCTGTCGAAGGCTTTTTCAGGTCAATTAGACAGATGAAAGCCGGTCCAGCATTTTCTAATGCTTTCTGTTATTTTTCTCCATACGAATCTGTGGATCATGTTCGTCTTCCAGTGATACTCTTTCGTTTATTAGTTTGGTTAGAATTTTTGTCGGCATTCTTAGCGTAGTGTTCTTTTCTGTCGCCTTTGAATAGTGGAATTCGTATGCTTCTGCTCCAATCTTTTTTATACTTTGTTGTATCTCAAACTTTTGTTAATTGTTCTGTCATCGCTGTCCCACAGTATTTTAGTAGCTCGTTTGATGATCCATTCATGACTGTAGCCTTTCTGTTTTCAATTTTCTCCTCGAGTTCCTGTTTGCTTATTCTGGTTCCGACTCGGTTGCGATTTACGATGTTTCTCTTCGTGGAGGGTGGTCGTCTGAATACAATCTTTTCACGTCATCTATCCAGGTATTTGTTTTTATATGTTTTACTTCTATTATTTCTATCATTTCTTGTCTCTGCCCTCTTATGAACATCCACATTTCCTTTTGTAATCTGTAGAAGTTCTGCTTTGAGAAGCATTTCCAATGGTTATTTTTGGTTATTCCGACAAGCTTGTGTGTTTCATTGCAAATTCTCTTCAAACGTTCATCAGATCCCGGTGTCTTGTTTGTCATGTATTCTCGATATGCTTCTTTTCTTTTCTTTGAATTTTTGTTTTACTTACGTACTGGAGAACCATTGTGTTTTCTTTTTGATACTTTTTATTCCTGTTTACTGTTTTCTTGCCGAAGGCTTCCTTGATAGAATTTAGAACCCCTTCAGGGTCGTCGGGTCGATAACTGCTGCTGGCCCCAAGCACAAGTAAAAGAGGCCAGGTTAGCGTAGCGAATAAACAAACAACCGCTCGTAAGATCCAAGATTGTGCCTTGGATAAATAGGACAGGACTGACAGGAGGTTTTGTAGTGAACAATTTTCTAATTATATATTTTTTAAAGAGACAATGATAAAAAGATACATAGCTAACCGAATTTAACAATTTTGGACCTGCCGGAAAGACAATAGTAAAATACGTAAATGTTGCGTTGTTTAAATATTTTGATCTCGGATAGAAAGCAAAAAGCTTATTTACTAAAATTCGATTCAAACTATCAGAAATAGTAGCCTGCTTTATCTTATCAAAATTCCCCTATATCCTCAACTTTCAACTTTAGGTTGTCATCGTACAAAGTGTTTGTTTATGTATTTTAGTAAAGAATTTGAATATTAAATTTCAGCGATCTGTTCTTGAAAACACAACAAATCGCCTTGGCTGTTTGTTATGGTACAAGACGCTGACTCGAGCTTTAGTTTATTTTGCTGTCTGAGAGAATTTTCAAGAGTTAGAAAAGTGCGGTTCCCACGTTTAATCAACTTCTACGTGACTATTCCACGGACACTATTGCGTTTCTGGTGTAGAGTAGATTACGTTGAAACCATATATCTTAAGTTGATAATTCACTTCGAACTAATCGCAAGTATTCTTAAAATTGTTGACAACCGCTTACTGTAAGTTATAAACATTAATTGTTGATGGAGAAAACGGAATTCGACACAAACTTTTGGTTGATGTTTGTTCCATTTTTATCATCCTGAGTCATATATATTAGTTGCCGATTTCAGCGCAGGCGAAGTTTCATTTGATAAACTATTTTGATAGCCTGAAAATTTATAGAAAACAGAAAATATTAGGTTCGATACTTAGAATGACTTAACGAAACTATATAAAGGAAAGATTTTTGGCTTTCAGATTACTCTAAGAGTGGAGCCAGAACAAACATATTTCTAAGCTGGTGTAAAAAATTGTCAGATCAACTTAGGAATTCAGACAAATGTCGGTCGGTGCGAGTGCCCACACGTCACTGATTTCTACAGAGTTTTATTGACCTTTATTTGAGCGAATCTAATTTTTTTTTGTTTACTCTTAACCACAGACGATGTTTTATCGGGACGCAGTTACAGATGACGGTTAATTTTTACCGATATTTCAAAATCGGCATTATAATTTGAAAAAAAAAAACTTTTATATTTAAATAGAACTGAAACACATGTCGTGATGTTTTTAAATTGTCAATGTGAATATTTCAACTCGTTGTTAGTCAAATAAAAGCCATAATTTATAAACAAAATATTACATTTGAAATTTTCACCTAAAAATACATGGAAATACAAATATCCCAATTAAAAGAAAAACACACCACTGAACACTTTTCTCACTACAAAACTAAAGAAACTAAATTTAAGTAAGTAAAATAAAACGTATTTGAATCAAAAATGTTCATACAGAGAAATTTCAGCAGTACGGAAAGTTGAAGTATTTTTCACACGGAACAGTCTTTTCATATATGTTCGGTACACTACAAGCATATATGTAGGTGTTTTACATAAGACGCTTTTTTCGATGGACATTGTCTACACGTGGTTCTTTTTGCCGGTTGTTGATTTCCACAGGCATATTTATCATTTAGTTTGAGAATTCGTTTTATGGATAGTCTGAGTTCTCGGCCAATGTGCTTATCTACGATTCATTTGAGGAGATACCAACAGCTTTCCTAATTGTTTACCAAACTCGAATCGCAACATTTTTTCATTATCTCTATAAGCTTGATGATCAATGTAGGAGTTAATCTAATAATCTAAAGAATATGACTTGAAGAGTAAACACTCCATTTTTGATCTAGGCTGTCAACGCCTCCTTTCGTTTCAGTATAGAATGCTATAATTTCTGGTTTACTAGTTTGGGGATCATTATAGTCGTTGTGATGTACAGATGATATGAGTACAGCCCTATTTTTTTTGTATATATGACAATAACGTCATATCTCTAGTATATCCATATAAGCTAGTGCCGACAGTTTTTTACTATTTGGAAAAAATGCAGTTGGTATTTCGCCCTTGTTTTTTTTTCCCACATAAGTAAGTTCGTTATTTTTTAAAACATTTACTAGTTCTATTGAAGGAGAACCAGTTGTCGGCCGTTACATTTCTGTTGGCGTTTGAGATTGGTTGAGTAAGCCTTAGTAAGGCCTGTTTGGGTTTCCAATATTTATTTTCCTTTTCACTCAAAACACTACCGTCAGAGTTCTTGCCACCATACACATATATATATATATATATATATATATATATATATATATATGAATTGTATAAATATCCTGTTCTGGCATCTGTCAATGCCATAAGTTTTTTTATCTTGAACTTGCATCGGCCGCGGATAGCAATTAGAATTTCATCCACACAAGCATTATTTCCAATACTGTTCTTAGACTGGCAATTATTGATAAATGCATTAAAAATTTTAGAAATAGCTGCTAGTGGGTCTTTCTTTGCTCGTTTCTCGTCTTAGTATCATAGAATCTTAGACAAGCAAGAATAATGGCAAATCGATTTGCATTCATAACATATCGAAAAATGTCTCTACTAGATCCATCAGTGGCAAAAATATATCTAATACCCTCGTGAATGGATTTAAAAATTGAGGATAGTATTAGTAATCCTAAAAAAGCTTTCAATTCCATCATATCCATATCGTGAACATCGGCATTATCTTCATTAGTTTTGTATTTTTGTCTTGTTTTAGCAAGTCGACCATTAGATGATCGTAGAATCACATTTAATATATGCTCGTCAAAGAAAAGATTCCACACTTCTTCGGACTGGTTTTTTGGATAGTGTTTGATTTCACAAATGGAACCTTTATAACTATATTATATTTTAATGTACGAGTATTCTGAGGCACTGGCGAGCTTTTTGACCATTTAAAATTATTCTTACCATAAAAATAACTACTGTTTGTCTCAGGTAAACTAGGTTCCTCCTCATCTTCACTATGTCTCACTTCCGATTCACTGTCGTGATCGCTTGGAATGAACTCCTCACCAGATTCTTCATCGCTTGCGAAAGAATCCGCTTCTTCTAACCATTCCAACACAATACCTTCAAAGTTATCATCTCCATATCTCACTTTCTTGGAAGCACCAGATCCATCTTGATTACTCATTTCAAATGAATAGAATATTACTCAGAATCAGATAATTAAATTAAAAACATAGTAGCGTATTTACAGACTTCCGGTAATTTTTACCAGTGATACATTTCAAATATCGGCTGATACTTTGCTATAAATCTTAAAACATACAACCTTCGGCAGGCTGCTTCATACTTAGTGCCTTGAAGGTACATAGACGCATACAGCGATAGATTGCGGAGATCATCAAATTTTAGCGAATCAGGAACACTTGGCGGTAAATTTTACCGGTCGACTGTGTTTAAGGGTTTTTATATGATTTAATTGAGATTTTAGTTTGTTAAACTGCCCATTAAATTTTTTAATGTCATAACCATTTGCATGGATTCTCGTCATGCTAGGGCTTTACTTTTCAAAATTCGTTTTTCTTGTCTATCTGTTTGCTTATTCAGTTATAATTTTTCAATCGATTTTAAAGTAATTTCCCAATGAGCTAGAGCCTTGAAAATTTTAAAGTAGCCCAGAATTAGATGGTAATTTATTTTGTGACGCATTTTGTCAAAGAGAAATTCTGTTTGACAGATGCTGTTAATGTAAGCCTAAATGTCGAATATAACAGTGAAATCAAAACAGGTCAATTGCGTGTATTGCCAAGTGTAGTTACAGGTGGCAGCAACTCATGTGAGTACTGAATGATTATTCATCAAATGATCTTAATTTGTTTGCTAAAAATACATAAATATATATTGTTTATTAATCTAATAATAATCTCTGTCCCTCTTGTTCGACCAAGGCTTAAACAACATTAACTTCATTACGCTTGTACTTAGCGACCATTTTCCTCACCAAATCTATAGCCGCGACTGGCATTTGTATCCACCCAGGATATTTATTAATGATACATGCACATATATGAGAAGAAAATCTCTTATATTTGGATCATGAACAAAAGTTATTATATTACTAAAAAACTCAAACATAGACTTCGTATGTCCATTACACGCTTTATCTTGTTACAATCCTTGAATGATTGGCTTGTTCCATCGTTAACTAAGGTTATCCTTGTTCAAGCATTGCTGGTATTTCAATATTAATTCCTTATCTTTGTAGAGTTGGAATAGCTCTATCAAACTATCAATAACTAAAAGATTTTGATTCTGGAACCAGTTCCGTATCCTTTTAACATCTCTTTCGAATTTGCTAATCAAAATATTAGCATTATTATTCTGCGCATTAGAGAAGTATGGACCTAGCATATTCAAAATATAACCATCCGGAGCAATACACATCGATGTTTTTACTAAATGTCGACCTTCACAGACGCTATATGATTGGTGGAAAACCTGGAAACAACAGCTTTTCCCAATATTTAAATAAGTGCAATCATTGCAAATTATTGCGCGAGGTAATTCCGGTTCCGCATTATACAATTCATTGAAAAATGGTATATCATGTCTTGCTATATAGTCATACTTTGTAATAGCATTGAAGGCAATATGTGAATCTGTGCATCAATGATTGTACAGGAGGTATAACTGAACTCGTAGACTGTGGTGACTGGTAATCGGAAAGAGCCTGGAGAAAGTCGTCACTCATTCCTTGACACAATTTACACATAAATGTTGTTTTTTTTAACAGGGGTCACAGAAAGTAAAAAGTCCCGAAACTGAAAAAAAAACATTTTCCAAGGAATTGTACTTCCATACACCGGTGAAACCGCGGATAACAGCTAGTGTGTGTATATATTTGACAATTTTTCCCTGGATATACTCTATTCCACAAAACGCTATAAGATAGTCTCGCTCACACTCACACAGGTGCGATATCTGCTCTGGCATAAAGTAGTTACTGAAATTGTGTTCTGGCGTTCTATACTATATATCCTATATTTATTTTATTTAATCTGCCAAATTACAAAACTAATGAAATAACAAAAATGATATATTTTTAAAACAAATACTTAGTTGAAACCACAATATTTTGCCAATCACATCTCACCACCTTTTCTTTTGTTCTAATTCTGAACATAGGTCTTCCTTATATTTTGCCATATGCCCCTCGAATCTAGATTCAGTTAGGCGGTTCTCTTTGTATCATCCGTTGATCGCATAAAGGGGTAGGGCTGGCCAGTTCTTGCGACATAGTCGGCATAGTTCCATTTCATTGTTGTTATTGCTTCTGCAACGTCTTTACTTTTTGTTTATGTTTCTTATCCTGGAGTTTGTTCTGATACCTTTAAGTGACATGCCCAGCATTTGATTATACCGTTTTAAGTGTATTCTACAACACAGGTGCATTGGTATATTTTTATTTCGTGCTTAACTGTACAAAGGTAGCTCAGGATACCCTACTATTTCTGTAAGCTTTTCATTTTTAATTGTCTCTTCCATGTTTAATTATTTATCCTTAACAGACGTAATTGTCCATTTCTTCCAGTTTTTGTTTTTTAAGAGTCATCTTCTGTTCTAGAGGTCTACTACACATGACTGTTGTTTTTCTGAGATTCATTTTTATACTTATTTCACATGCTGTTTTGGCAACAACTTTGATAGAGGATACTATCGAAAGTGATCTGAAATTCTTTTTGTAATTTTAAAATAAATTCTTGACTCTCAGTCTATTGCTTATGTGTGAACTCAGTCACTTTATTGCGCTGCTATGAGTAATAATTAAAGTTTTAATAAGAAATCTCCATCAATTGAATGGATAAAGTTGTCGGCATGAACAAGACATCTTAATTAAAGTAGTACTTATCAAATAAACATTCTGCAATTATGGTTAGTTATCGAGTCCTTGAACTCGAAGAGGGTGAAAAATCACTCAATCAAACATAAACAAACTTCCCAATCTCTGTCGTTCTTCGCAAGCCAAACATAAATCTAAAAGTCGTTCGTCGAATAAACGACGCCACACACTATCCAAATATTTACACATTCTCGTGGACTGAATAGCCCACGGACTATTTTCCTCCGAAGCACAAAAGTCTCTCTCTCCCATTGTAGGCAATTATGAAAAATGTAAAGCCATAAAAATATTGTTTGTTCAAAAATACAAGTGCAAATTATTAAAACATACAGTCACACCTGTCATCCTGGATGTCTCCATGTTAATATTTACTTCAAATATGTTTTTTGTTTTTTCGTTTGGGATTTAATTATGTTTGCTGAAGTTTTATATATGTATGATTTTTATTGTCGTAAATATGGTTTTGGGCGACACGTTGATTGTTAAAATGCGATTTATTTACTATTGTTATTATCAATTAATTAATCCTAATCCTAAAGAATGAATAAAACTTTAATTAACTTTTAACAACGTATTCCAGGAAGGGGTTGGAGACATGAGTTTCTTGCTCCTCACATCATAATGAATAATGCAAAATAGAATTATATAATTAACGTTATATACATAGATGAGTATATGTTTTCGTATTATTATGAAGAAAATTTGTTACGTTTCTATTGATCGTAGAACTGACTATTGGGGCATTTCACGTCAATGTATATTCGATTTCAGCAGAGGAATTTCGATTTAGCTGAAATGTTGCATAATCATTCTCTCATTTTATTGTACAACGAATTATAGTCTGCAAATTTCAAATTTAGGTAATTTTCCTAATTTCAGAGAAGTATTAGATATATTTCTGCAATGAAATTCGCTGAAAAAAATATTTGAAAGGTTATTTCCGTATAAAATTTTCCGTAGAATCCAATAGATCTATTTGCTTGTCCAAGATTTCCCGAGAAAAGTGTGAAAATTGGAAAACTATTTTTTAATGGGTACCTAACTCCAAAATCTATATTTTTTATTTTTTATATTATGTAGAAAGTTATAAAATTACATGTACTTTCGGTCATGTTAATCGTCAAAATTGGTCCAATGAGAATCCTCACTGGGTGACACAGAAACATACTCAATATCCTGAAAAAGTTAATGTGTGTTAACTGTTGGAAATCATATCGTAGGTCCCTTTTTCATTGATGGCAACTTGAATAGAGATAAATATTTAGAACTGCTCCAAAATAATGTCGTGCAAACTTTGACAAACTTATATCCTGATCCAGTAAACCCACAAGTTCTTGCCAATACAATATGGTTTTAGCAAGATGGAGCACCGCCCCATTACGAAATCAATGGCTGGCAGTACCTGAACCAAATTTTTCCAAATAGGTTGATTGGGAGGCGCCGATCGATAGAATGGCCAAAACAATCTCCTGATTTGAGGCCATTGGACTATTTTTTGTGGCGATATGTCAAAAGTACTGTATACAAAACTAAACCCCTAAAAAGACAAATCACGCTTGCGATTAGATCAGTCAGGCCTGAGATATTGAGTAACGTTAAAAAACTATACCAGATTAGCATGTTGCCAAGACATTAGCGGCGAGTAATTTGAACACTTCCTACATTGACATTAATGATTTTTTGTTTTCTTTTATATAATTTTTATATTATTAAGAAATAATCAGTATTAGTTATTAGGTTTTTAGTGTAATGTAGCGAATTTGTGAAATAAAATAATTTTCTGGAGAGACAAAGAACCACTTTCTTTTTTAATCAGGCGTTGCAGTTTTTGCGGTTAGGTTAGTTGTACTGTAATATAAAGTACAACTTAAGGTATTACTATTAAGACTTTTAATTTTAAGTATTTGCAGTTTAATAGACACCAATATTTATAGATTATTGTTGAACTTAACACAAAATAGGAAAATTTGACTTACGAGGTTTTGCACTTTAACTATCGATTTGAAGCGCGTGACAGAGATGTGCAACCGTGACGGGCGACAGAGACTGTTTTCATACGACTGTTTGACAACCAGTATTGTCGCCTGTCCTGTCTAGTTTTGAGCGTAATAAATAACGAATTTATTTTTTTCTTGTGAAGAAGACAATCTTCTGATAAATTTAATCAAAGAAAATAAATAGTCATACTCCATCTTATAAAGATGAAAGCATAATTGATAAGTAGTTATAAATGAATAGAGAATAAAAATCTTCTGCAACATATAGTATAACGGATTTGTTTCACCATTACTTCTTCATGAAATATATGACGCTATTTTTGACTTTGAAATTGTACATGTGTTTTTCTCGGGGCACAACATCCTACCGATTGGATGTCGCTGATGTTTGTCGTATTCCCCAAACAGGTAAAGCGACAAGCGACATTGTCGTGGCTTTCTGCTTCTTGTCTCAAGTCGCTGTCGCTTGTTTCGGTCGCTTATCTCAAATTGCACCTTTAAAATATCTTTTTGTCTTTTGTTTCTACTGCTACATACCGAGTGGGGCATTTATCTGGAGACGAAGTAATATCTTGCGTGGATTTCATTATCTCGAAAAAAGATTCAGATAAAATGTTTTAAGTCGGTTACCAAATGGTCCTATATTATAGCTTCCAGTCTGGACAGGAAATTGAATATTTCAACCAGAAGTGTTTCTTAAATGGAAGTATCAAATTTTTATCATGGATTTCAAGAAAAAACTGAGTTTTTCGATGCAAGCCATACATTTGCCAGATATTAGCCATAAAGGGTTACGAGTGTAGTAGGGTTTCGAGTGAGCCAACGTATATTACGAATTTCGGTCTGTACATGAAATGATCTTTTCTAACCAGAAGTGTTTTTGGTGGAGGTAGTCAATTTACACTACAATTTTTGTAAAGATCATATGTAATAGTCAAAACCAAAGTGGAAGAAATCGAAAGATTTGTCTTCAGAGAGACTTTGCTAACATGCGATCATAAAAATCTGTTCTTTCAGTGATCCCTTGAGTGATAAAAAAATACAAGAAAACCCTCCTGAACTATCCCGACATAAGGTTGATGAGAAGTAGATCTTCATTACTAATTTCATCCTTGAATATAGGGAAATAGACACGATTGAATTCTAGACTTTTAATTTTCGTTTTGTGTTAGGTTGTTTCTTGTGTTATATTATTAAATTGTCAAGTTGTATTTTTGACCTAGCACACATTTTTGATTTATCGAATTGTCGATTATTTATGCAATTTTTCTGTTCACTTATTCGTATACTTAGAGGCGTAGATGTCTCCTCAATATAAAGTTTATTACTTTCGCAAGGGATTTTATAAGTGCAATTGTTGATTATGTGTTCCATATAATTGATGTCAGTGTATGTCTTATTGTGAATGCTGTTTTGCCATTCAGTATGTTATTTAATCTATTCAATCCTTCTGACAAACCCTGTATATATGAGATAACTGTCACTGTGAAGTGATTACCCTGAACAATAACCTTCAGAAATTGGCTATACTATAATTAAAAATTACACTATTTCCTATAGTATTGTAGTTTTACTCAAATCCATATCGCTCTATAATAACAAACCCATATATCTCTCCACTCTCTAAATCTAAATGTCTTTTGATATTTTTCAATTTTAAGCACTTTGGTCAAAAAATAATTACTTTAAATTTACGGCCTGCCAAGCTTTGAAAACCTAACGGTTTTGTTGATTTTTCAATTAGAGATGTAAAAATAACTAATATTGCTGCAAAATTTCTGAAAAATATTTTTTTCTAAGAGGTCTGTCAAATATTCTCGGAAAGTATACTTCAACCTAAAAGGAATTGAACTGCGATTTAAGGTTTATTGAATTTACATAGATTGGATTAAACAAATGTACGGAAGTATGTAATGGATTTCTAAAGCATTTCAACCAAATATCTTTTCACTGGAGAAAAACACAAAATGTTTTATGAACACATCCTTAATATTTTACGTTATGTAGAAATTGCATTTAATGATTTAGCAAATAACGAATAAAAATCATCAATTTTATAATCTACCCACACACAGTTTCATTATTAAACACTTTGACCAATATTTAGTCATTATTAAACACTTTGACCAATATTTAGCTTGTTTCATTTTGTTGTTTATGGTTTAGTATTTTAATCGATTATTTATTGTAGGCATAAATGCCACAAATAGGCAATAATAACATAATTTAAGACTGAAGTTAAGTTGTTTACGAGTGCTAATAATATCAAAAGATAAGTTCAGGTGTGCAATAACTGATTAATATATATTATGTGTAAGAAAACTTGCAGCGAACCTAATTTTATATTCAGTGTCTCCTTAAAAGTTTGATATAAATGCATGAAAAAGTGTCTGCGAAACTATATAAAATATTTGGTGGTATATAGGGACTGTATAATGAGAGTAAAGTGGATTTAAATGTTAATACTGAGCAAAATATTAAGCCAAATGTCAGTGGGAAGTAAAAAATGTAATCGTTGGATTATTTATTACTACAGAGGAATTTCAGAAAAAGAGATAGACCTATTGAAGATCCCTAACAACATTGAAATAGATTTTGCAGCGATGCAATAACCAAAAGAAAAGGAAAGCAACGTCAAATGTAGATGGTTGATGAACCGGAGAGTACAAAAGTACAACTATAACGGAGTGCCGTCATTTATCTTACTCTTAACTTAGAGGAACATTGCAGTATTATGCTAAGGAAAAAGGATAGAGTCAAGAAATATAAATGAAAATCTTAAGTAAAGACAAAAATAATAAAGTTTACGTTAATGACAGAAAAGAAGGGGTTCATGACTATTCACAACTAAGGTGTAAAGCATAGATAGAAGATAACTCAAGGAAGAAGGTACGAAAGCTTTAGTTGAAATCGATTTAAATGAATGGCCTACTTGAAGGTGGGAGTTCCGAGAAACTGGGTCAGTGCTAAAGTTATTTCAAATTAAAAAAGGAAACAAAAATGGGTGTAGGAGCTGCACAAAAATAAGCTTATTGAACGCAATCAGATCATACAACAAATCATCGAATAACTTAGGTAGTTCAACAACCTATTTAGCCTCCACAGAATTTCAAAATGCATTTTACAACCTCAACAGCAACCTGTTACGGCAACCTATGATTGAAAAGGGGTACACGAAGCACTACAAAAAAATTATACAAGGCGTATATGCATAAAAACGCAGACAGGACAAAAAATTTCATAAACAACGCTACTCTCTGTCTCCAATATCAATTAACATATACCGATAAAACTATGGGCATCTGGAAATGCCAAAGAAGAAAATCACTTACACAAAAGAATATATTTGAAACAAAAGATAAGCAAGATATTTGACTTAAGAATATAATATGCTGAACAAGATCATATGCCAAGGTATAATACATCATGTGATTCCAGCAATGACGTGGAAGTAACAATAAATAAATTCTCTAGATAGGTTTACATGGAGATAAATAGATGAGGCATATTTGGCGATATTCCATAATTCCTCTTTTGTGGAATGATGAAGTCATTTAATAGATGCGGGGGAGTAAACAATACATAATACATAATCTGCACTATTGGTCACAAATAAATCCGCATTGCATGCATGAAGCAGATGATCAGAACAGGTGGAGGCTTAATCTGTGGTGCGAAAGTTTGGGTGATAGAATCATCGGACTTATCCTATCTAAATGCCGGAACGTAACTAGATTTTATAAAATGTATTTGCCATCCTTCTAGAAGTTCCTTTAGTATCACAACATCTCTATTGTATCAGCAAGATAATTTTCCTCCTCACTTAATCTAAATAGAATTTATAACATCATAAATTAAATAATTGCAAAATTAGATTAGAGATTGTAGTCCTTCACGGATGGGACAATGTGATTTTCTTTGTTGTATCCGGTGTACATCCGTATATATATATATATATATATATATATATATATACATATTTGTTTTTAAGTTTTCGCGGGCACTAAATGTATTAGATGGTTTTCGGGAATTTATCCGCGTAGTTGATAACTGATCCCTGCCGGGATCGATGGTAAAATGACGACGTTTCGACAGAGTCACATCTGCCCTCTTCAGGTCGGTTCGCATAATTCTCGTAGCCTTCTGCTTTCGCTTCTATTCGTATTCGAGTAACTAGACATTTTTTTTGTGATATAGCTTACTGGTTTGGATTATATTCATCACTGCTAGTGTAATATGAATGGGTTGGTGTTGTCAAGTCAATTTAATGCTACAGCAAGAGAAAAAATATGTACTATAATGTTAATTTGGATCAAAGATAGCGTGTAATTTTGCTGTACTAATCTCATCAATTTTTCAATATGTGGGATATAGGAAGACTAAAAATTCCATTTATTCCTAAAAATAACTCACATTAATTCTGACATTAGTTCATGCTTAAATAAAATTGAGAATGGTGTCTTACGTGCAAATTACGTAAAATAATTAAATTATCTGCAATTTCAAAGTTGAACCGTCGACCTAACCCTTATCAGTTTAAACATTACAATGCTTGTCGGTGATTATCACACAAACTTTGTATCTGTTCAAGATAATCTGTAGTAGTCACCAAAACTGTAATCGAAATTGATCACTATGTGAGACATAGCAAAATCTTCCCTCTATTACCTTCTTACATTATGTACCAATTAAATTCTTATAAATTCTATTATGTTCTGTTTCATTAAGTTGAAATTTTAATGAAGTTCTTGAATTTAAGCATATGTTTAGAACGTAATATTTTGAAGCTCTTATTTGAATATCTATGGTAGATAGTATATATTCTGACAAAAAGTTTTATAAAAATACTATATAAGGAATATCTCCTAAAATACTGTCTCTTAATACGTTGTTAAAACATAATGCGGGGGTTGAAGTTTTTTTAGGTGTATTTCACTCGACACGATTAAGGGTACCGGATAAACGTGACAAATATTATTATTTTAAGTCGGCTGTGTAAATATTAGTCTGGGATACAACCGACGACAAGGCGAAATCATTACCATCTGCAAACACATTCAAATTACGAATATAAAGGGACACAGCTTATTTTCCTTCAAGTTGGCTTTCTAATTCTCGAGTGTTTATATAAATTAACTGCATTCTGTATGCCTACACATGTTCGCAGGAATCTCGTGTTTATAATAATATTTGTCAGGAAAACTGCTTATAATATGTCATCTTTAATGTTGCAGAGGCAATCTATACATATATCTTATGGATATGGATTCATTTCATCCTAAATTAATACTTAGGATAAAATAAATTAGAGGGTCGGCCATTTATCTCTTTATCATTTTTTATTTTCAAATTACGTTAAATAATCAAGTTAACTTAAGGTTTTTTGAAATTAAGGTAAATAAAACGCATTAGGTAAAATTATTGCGAGAAAGTACATAGATTATCTTCAGATATTTAACCTCGAACGGTATTTGTTCTTAAAAATAATTATTGAAGCCAAAGCTTCTTAACGAAGGCCCATACTTACACTTAAGAAAATAGATCAGTATAGTAGTAAAATACAAGTATTAGATTCCGAGAGTTCTTTCCGACACTTCTCTGACCTTGAAATACTCATACCTAGTTATCTGTATATGAAACAGACACCAGGTTATATATTAAGAGTCTCTTTGATTAAAAAAATCAAAAAATTGTAGTAAATAAAGAAACCTATCACCCAATTAATATAAAATACCAGCACAAAATTTGTTTTTCGTTTTAATAAACATCCTAATTCTCTGCTTGCGATATTTTAAATTATAGACCTGACTTACGTCAGAATACCACAAAAAAGGACAACGATACCATCTGTGGTTACCAGTTACCACTTTGCTATTACATTTGGGTGCTGACCAAATTCATATTGTAAACATTTTACACTAACATTCCTGAATAATATTTGAGTTTCGGGTAAATATCTTATTTTTAAAATCTTTGATATTGGATTTTAGAGCATATGCTTCTGGTGGTAGTGTGAAATGCACATTATACAGAGTTTTCATTTCAAAACTAGCCACCCAAAATAACTTTTAAAATATCTTTAAAAGACAATACAAAAAACACGTTAATTTATATTTACGGGAGGACACATTTTACAAGTATCGGTTACCACCTAAGCGGGGGTGAATATCACTTCTGAAAGTATAAATACAAAGGGGTATCACGTAATACTTCTTTTTTTGCGAATCTTTTGACAGATAATTTTTTAAAATCAGATTTTTTTACAGAGTAATAACCCAGAAATCGTAAAAAACTAAATTATTGAAAATAATTGCCAATTACACCAAAATTGGTTCAGGATGATTTTTAGTGTCTCTGATCACGAATCCGAGGTCAGATTTGCAAAATTCAAATGGCAGATCCAAGATGGCAGTTGAAAAGTTTTAAAATCAACCAATATACCAAAATTGGTATGTAGGGGTTTTTGGGGTCTCTGATGATGAGTTCGGAATTTACAAAATTCAAGATGGCGGACGAAATTTTCGTCTCGTGGGATATTTTTATCGTCCATATTCGTGATCAGTGAACTTTAGAAGAAGTTTGTTGCAAAACAGCTGATTTTTTAAATTCTCATTCGCCATCTTGGAACCGCCATTTAGAATTTTGCAAATCTAACTTCGGATTCGTGATCAAAGACCACCTTAAACCAATTTTGGTCTAATTGGCAATTATTTTCAAAAATTTATTTTTTTACGGTTTCTAGGCCATTATTCGGTAAAAAAAAATCTGATTTTAAAACATGATGTGCCAAAAGATTGACAAAAAAGAGACCTTTAAAAAGAGGTATCACATGATACCCCTATGAATTTAAAGTTGCAGAGTTGATATTCACCCCCGCTTAGGGGTTGAAACGGCACGGCGACCGTTACGTGTGAAATGTGTTCCCCCCGTAATTATAAATTAACGTGTTTTTTGTCTCTTTCTGTTAATGATATTTTAAGAGTTATTTTAGGTGTCTAGTTTTCAAATGAAAGCCTTTACCATAGACTGAGTGCTTGATGCAGTCAAGTGACGATACCATGTTAACCCGCGTTATGCGTTCTGTTTCTGTCTTACTTGCGGAGTACACAGTTACTTCTCTTTCTGGTGGGAAAATCTACTTATGTAATAGAGAGGACGAACAACTTATCGTAACACAAAATTGCTTGCGTACCCCGGCTATGGTAATATATATGTCTACGTATACGACTTTAAGAGCATAACCAAAAATTATCATCATGTGTTACTAGGTATTGTCAAAAAATCATAGAGATAATACTTAAACATAAAGTACGTCATGCCAGAGGAATGCGTAACGCACGGTGAGAGAACGGTGAGAGAAACAGAAAACCAATTCGACGTATCTAACTCTGCTTCTTTGCATGCACGGGTAACTATATAGGAATTGTCCGTTCAGAGTTTCAACCAGTCGGTTGATAAAGACAGATATACACCCAATTATATCGATCTTTGTCAAAAACCTCAGTCGCTGCTATTTGACAGATAGAATAAGTTTTCTGTTATTAATGGTTGCGTGGATTGTGTCCATGAATATACTTATCTCTTACTTTTATATAGACAATAAAGGACAAACATTTAGAAATAAAGAAACTACTGTTTTGTGAAAGTAAAGGTAAACTTGTTCCGTGTTCTGTTTTATTTTCTCAATTTTGAATTTGTTTATTGAATTGTGAATTGTTGTAAGTTAAGTTGATGCTCTCAAATTTCATTTTATTTTGTATTCATTAAAATCATGGTAACCTATTGCTGTGTTCCCTTTTGTGGAAATACTAGTTTAAATACAGTGATGCATCGGTTCCCAAAAGAAACTGAGGTAAATAAAATAATTACATTAAAATATGTAACTGTATTTACTAAATAATATTTATATTTTGTATAATAAAAGAAATATATTTGCAGCTACTTCAAATTTGGGTCAACCAGATTAATAGCAGTAAAATGTTGAACAAAACGCCCAACAAATTAGGATGTCTTACATAGTGTCTGATGCTCACTTTTACTCAGAAAGCAAGATTTGTTGGGGCTTAACAAGAAGGAAATCGAACTTGAAATTTGGTGCCATTCCTTCATTTATTCATAATCATGGTATGTAATTTATTTCATAATAGTTTTGATGCCAGTACAGTACATTATTGTGAAATTTCTTAGATGAGAAAACTAAGGAGAAAGTTAACCCGGATTTGGAAAGTGACTAGGATAATATTTGCTTAGATTAATCTTTTGCAACATCACCTGCTGCCAATTTTGAACATGGAAATATATCAATAGCAAAAAATAGAAGAGCTAAAAATATTACTACAGTTGAATTATATTTTTAATATATAAATATATTTTTATCAGGATATCAGGAGGCCATCTCACCTTCTATGAACTGTTAAAGGCAAGATCATGCATCAATAAAAAAAGTTCGATTGGAATAAAGACAAACTATGTAACCTTCAATAAAAATTGTTTACTATTGTATTTCCTTTCCTTTTATAACATTTTAAACATAATAATTAGTCATCCTGCATTTCTGATTGCATCTTGGTAAAAGATGTAGTCAGAAATCAGGATGACTAAGAATTTAAAAAAATACAATGCATTTAATGCTAATTCGTATTTAATTTTCCCGCCTTGTATGTTTTTTCAACCACTCACTTGAGCGCTGTAATCTAGTGAACGTGTTTTGCACGGTGAGTTGCCTATTTATATACATATATAAATCTCTTATCTATGCTTCTTTGCGTCAGTCAATTGCCCCCTACCTATTTCTTGCAGCTCTACACCAATCACTTTCCAGCGTTACGATTCCGCTAGTACAAGCACACATACATCAAGCATTCTATCCTTAGATATTACCTTTATGCAAAAAATACTTTGAATTTGAAACCAAACCAAAAGTTAGTTTCTCTGATGGTTTGTCTCTGTTTGTGTGTAATTAACCGACTTCCAAAAACGAGGAGGTTATCAATTCGTCGCGTATTTATTCGCTTTTTTTGTATGTATGTTAGCTGATTTCTTCTCCTGTGGAGCACCGTTTTGAATGAATATGGTCTTGTTTAATAGAGTATATATCCGGATTGCTGAAACTTCAAATTTTGGAAAAGAATTCTATTGGTAAAGTGATAAAATTTGTGAATGAACACATGCGTGCATGGAAATCGACCAATATCCCTAATATTTTAGTCGATTTTTCGATAACTCCTTATGGATGTGTATACGTGTGCCCAGCAACAATCAAAAATTAGTAGATAAGCAGGCAATGAAGGATTTTAGACTTGCTTGGCACCGCCTTCAAAATATACTAGATTGGTAGGTAATTAATTTGTACAGAATGAGCACCTTTTAAAGTTTACATTTTTTACTTCCTGGGTAGACCTAACAACATTGAATGTGTTATTTATTTGCTAGAGTTGTATTTTGTTATAATTATTTTTAGCTTTTTAGTTATAGGTAGAAGTCGGTTATATTTTTTTTAAAATAGTTTTTTTTTAATCATTTTTGAGTAGTAAATTTACACATATTACCATAATTATGATAAATATTTCAGAGGAATTAAATTATTTTCTGTTAGGTAACTAAAAGGGGTTTTTAAAAAGTATCTGAGGAAAAATACAAAATTTTTTTGCGGGAGTTGGATAGTTTTTTGGACCAGTTATGAACTGATTAAGATTGCAATATATATATATATATATATATATATATATATATATATATATTTGTTCATGTATTTCCAGAATATATAAAATTATATAAATATAAAATTTATATTGATGAAATAGAAGATTTTATCACCCAAGTTTTTTCTGAAACAGATACTTGTGTGAATATGTCTTAGACTCAACTATATTACAGCATCTATTTTAAAGAAGAATCTGGAGATGCTCTGATATTTAAAAAAGTATCTACTCAAATATTGTTCCCAAAATGTATTCTGTTTTAATTAAAGTGCCCTCGTTATATATTGTAAGAATATTAAAAAGGTGAGCAGATTTGAATTATTATAATTTAACAAATTTTATATTTTACTTAAAAATTAATTTACATTTCATATGCTCCTTTGCAGTTATATTTAAATTAAGAACTAAATTACATGTTAGGATTAATACTTGAATCGTAACAAAATAGTAACAATTATTTTAATGTTCCTGAAATTTATGTCCATTACTAAGAAAGACACAAAGAAAGAGAAACAGGGCCAGCGAATTAACGAGCGACGAGAATTATATTAAGTAAAAAAATTTTGCATTCATTGTTCGGTCGCAATTGACTAGCATACATGTGTTCAGCCAAACATAGTAGCCAGTTTAATAGTTGGTTTCATAAAATCTTTATACTTTTCTGAAATTCTTCAGTGGTTGCAGTGTTATACAAGGAAGTACACATCTTATTACAAATCAGTTATCTCCATTTGAAGTGAACGCTTTGAAGACTGAACAACTTAGCAACCACTTCAGTACATTCTGCTGATGCTTCAACTTCACAACGCGACTTAAGGATCTGAGACAACAAATTCGTCCATGAGATAGAAAAAAAATCCCTTAAAAACATTGCATTTTTATTCTTCTGAATTCACTTTGTTTTATTCGAGACATGCAGATACATGATGACGTTCTGGGCTTGTAATATCTTTTTCAAAGGTATCCACTTTGCAATGAAAAGCTGACACGTATCATATTCCATTTGTAACTCTGTGTTGACCACACTTTAATCTTTCAGAACATTTGTCAGAAATGCCACAGCTGTTATATTACCCTCGTTTCTTATAAACAGCAAGTGCGTCGTTGCTCATCCAAGTTTTCCAAGAAGGTTACTTTACCTTTACTTAGGCAACGAACATGGTTGTGTTGCAATAGATCAGAATGCACTGCATTCCATTAACAAAAAATTACTTGAACTGTTGATGCTGATGAGCAGAATGAGATCTTATAAAATTAGTAAATTTGACCAAGCTGTCCATTACTTCTTTCAGTGTAGCACTAAGTTTTCCACAAAGGGTTATCTGGTAAATTAGGAATTGATGAGATATTAGATCTGAATTCTTTTTCCTTATTCTATTTACTACTCCTGTTCCTTCGTCAATCATCGCTGGGACCCCGTCAGTTGAAAGCGACACCATTTCATCATACCTAATGTTGGATTTAGTAATAAATTCATCAAAACCCTTGAATAAGTCTTCGCCTTAACGTCACTATTGATAGCAATTCTTCCTTGAAAACCTGGCTTTCAGTGTCAAATAATCTCATATCTGATCGTCATCACATAATTCATCAAGTGATATGGCGAAATACTTCTTGTAGCTAAAATGTCGGATCTTTTTGTATTATTTTTTGGCGACAGTGGGATACTTTGAATTGCAGCGACAACATTCTTTTTCTTTTCAAAAGTGTTCTGACCACTTCCGACACACATTATTTCACTATCTTAGAACCTGAAAGGGTTTTTTGGTTTTTATTAAGCGTAAAGCACAAAGACAAAGCTGTAAGATTGTAAGATGTGCCTGAAGTTTTTTTTCTTTAAGAGCCTCACTGCCACGAAGATAGTTTTACTGGGTTTGCTGATGAGTTGATCCGTTCTACCGCCCTAAGCTCAGATAAAATTGTAATTGCCATGAATAGCATATGTAAGAATAATTATATGGCTAAGAAAGAAATGCTTCTAGGGGAAATTTGATACCATGAAAAGCAGGGTATTAAATCTTGAAAATTGCTATAATATCGATTATTTTTAAACCTTCTATAATCATTTTGAGAACAGAAAACTATCAGATGAGGAGTAAGAGTGAATATTTTAGCGAAACTCTCAATTGGGGAACCGAAGAGATGCAGAAGACATACCTGACGGGAGAAAAAGAGGTGAAATCTTTTTGGAAAATTTCAGTCTCTATTTAATTAACAGAAAATCTTTGATGTGGTGTAAGATTTACAGTTAAAGCGGATTCGCATGTGATATACCTGTTGTCTTTTGTATATAAAGTCGTAAATTTTGATAATATAACATTCCTTTTTGATCGTTGTGTCATAAATACGTTTTTCCCTACAGACTTGTTTTTGTTTATATCGTCTTTCCAATCGTGCCATTAGCATAATAGCAATTTCGCTCGTATTCGTTTCAAACTGCATGATGAATTCGTATTCTATTATAATAATATTTCGTGGCTATACAGTAGCAAAAAATTATAATGGCTGAGCTTTATTTTAACCCTAAAAATTATAAGAGTTCTATTGCACGAAAACGTGTTAAATTATAGGGTAGCTATTAAATTTAGGGCGGATAAAATGTAAATTGGTAAATTATACTAAACTAATTTGGAGTATAATAAATAAAAAAATAATATGTGGTCTGTTGATTGTTAAACAGAGGTTTCGAAGAACTCATTATTGATTCGGCTTTAATTGAGTCCGTAGAAGTCAATTTTCTTAGTTATAAATTTATAATTACAGGATTTGTTCTAAAATTTTAAATATGATTTGATTATTGTTGATTAAGGTGTTTAAGCAAGAATTGTTCGTTAAAAAATCATCTGGAAAGCCTGACAAAATTTCTTCGTACTGTAGCATGTAAAGCCATGTTTTAGATATTCAAACTAAGTATTTCACTTTTGTTTTCACAAAGGAATCGATTTGTGATTGCGTGATTGCATAATATCTTCATAAGCACAATACAAAATTACGCGGTGTGAATTTATATAAAATGGTCGTTATTGAAAAATCGTTCCTATTCGAAGGAATAGGTAAAACATAATGTTCCAAAATGAACATTTCACAAGAGTAGTTAATAATTTGCATTTATTTAAATTTAAAAAATAGGTTATAAATAATCTTTTTTCTATAGAGTATAATTAAAACTGTCATTGATTAAAAAAATACAATTTTCATTTAGATAGTTGTTACTACACCTTTTTTGTGTTATTGAATCATTAACATTCAAGTTATGTACTACATATATAGTTTATTCAACATCTGGTAAGAATAAGAGGAAAATTTATACAGATAAATAATGATTTTTATTTATTTTAAATTGAGCAAAATTTCGCCCAAAAATTGTGTTGATACCTAAATAAATTCCTAAAAATAAATTAACTACTAATGTTGTTATAGTCCAGAATATGAGGAGCATTGTGTCAGAATTTTTTTATATGCATTAATTTGCATGAAATTTTGACAGTAGGTAGAGAAAAGCTCTAAGAAAAAATGTTCTATTAAGTTTTGCTGTAAAATTAATACTGTTCCCGTTATTTGCGACTTCAAATTTCAATTTTTCAGCAAGAAAAATGTCTTTACCTAACCGTTTTCTCGCGATTAACTCGAAAAGTTTGATTTTTATCAAAAAACTATAAAGTAAAATTGCAGTTTATAAAAAAAACAAAGAGAATGTTTTTTGCTGGTGTACACTTAATATATACCTAGTTATGGCGTATTGAAGGTTGTCTCTTGTACGTCATACGCTAAAATTGAAAGTTCAATTTTGAGTAATGGACAAACGATGCATTTTCCGGGAAAATTTAAACAACATTGTCTAAGCGAGACGATTTATTTTCCGGGAAAAGGTAAAAAATCTTTTCTAAAAGCCAAAAGTGAAAACCGATTTTTTTGCAATTTTGGCATATTTAGACCCCGAGGTCGATCTAAAAACTATACTTCTAAATCAGCACTTAGCAGACGTGAGGAGTGGGCACATTGAGAACCCAAGTTCGACTTAGAACTCGATTTTCGTTATGTCCATTTCATTTTTCATTTTTTCTCTTGATAAGGGTTCCAAAGCAGTAGTCGAAACATCGAGTATTTCATAAATTTAGATGCGGTTCTCACCCTAACCTTAGCTCAATTCATATATATATATATATATATATATATATATATATATATATATATACAGGGTGTAAACGGTTTGAGTGCAAAGATTTTGAGGATCAATACTTCAGGTCAAAACAAATCAAAAAGCTTTATAACATTTTCAGAAATAAACTATAGTTTTGCCAAAAAAAAAAAAAAGAAAAATTTAGAAGTTCTGTAGTTCTGTAGCATTATTACAGTGTATAATAGATTATTTCCGGCTTCAAAATGATTGTAAAGCTAAATATGTAAATACTCAATAGCGTATACACCTTTAATAACTGTATTAACAAAGAAAATTATTATTTAATCTCTAAATATTCTGTTATAATTTGCCCTACGTTTCTCCGATCAGATGTGGTAACATAGCATATACTCAGTACTAACTACAGCTGGCCGCTGCCATGAATGCTTTTTTGCTGCCCGGTTCTTTTAAGAAAGTGAAAGTGATTTTTGCGTGACATTCGACATAGCGTAAGTTATTTGATTTTCATTTTAAAATATAAATTGGAAAAATAAATAAAATCTGTTGTGAATTGTGAGTTCAAGTGTATTATTTTGTGACAAACAGTGACAATTATACAATTAGGTAAAGACCTGACATGCTATTAATTTGTGGGGTAAGCAAATGTAATAAGAATTTTGAATATTTACTATAAATAATCCGTTTGCTCGCCAGAGCTCTATCATAATGACATCCTGCAGGTCAAAGGTTTTTATTTGTCTAAGGTAAGTAATATTAATTTCTTAGTAACAATTATTTCTCGAAGAATTTAACACATAAAAGAAGTACATATAAGAAATGTTTTGTTTAATATACTTTGTATCGCATTATTTTTGTATCATAATGTAAACAACTTTGTATCCTCCCTTCTTCAACTTGATGCATAAAATAAATCGCCAAATATAAATATTCATTTCAATATATAGATATTAAAAGGGTACATTTTTGAAAATAATATTTCATAAAATTTTATGTACCTAAATAAATCTACCGGCACTCGAAACTATGAAATTATTTAATACAAAAAAAATAACAGGTGTTCATTTTTTGTGGTGACTCATTCCTTTATTATTTACGCTACAAGCAAATCTGAGTTTTAGCGCGACGTTGCCACATTGACAATAATTTACTTAATATGTATTTCAAATTTTCTTGCTTATTAAGGCCTTTAGACCATAGTGTTATAAGAGTTTTTTGTTTTGTTTGGTGGGTACTATCTGCACCTAAAATATATGCAGCCAAACTATTTACACCCTGTCTATATATATATATATATATATATATATATATATATATATATATGTCTAGTCGTAGGCTTTCACGGATGAAACAATGGAAGAAAAATTTATCCGGGAATACATCCGTTCGTTATATTGATTCATCTTTGAATCCTGCAGACGTTTCGCCAAAGTCTCACTTGGCATTCTCAATGCGTTGTCACGGTGAACTGTAACAACAAAAATTTTTAAACAAATTGCAATTTTAGATGCAAGTTTTTGAATTTTGACTTTAAAACCCGATAGTAAAAATGTATAATTCCCAATGAATAAAAAATTTAAGAATCTTAACTGAAAATGAACGCCGTATTGAAATTTAAAATACCTTATCGCAAATTGTACTACTTACTACATGGTTAGTTTAAGTTCGTATTAAAGTATTAACCACTATATCATCTTCTATGTGTCCTCTTGTTCTCATGTCTTTATGACGGCTGGCTCTTACTTTGACCTTACTTTGACTGCATCTTCAACAACTCTACACACCTGCGATTTCAATAATCTCACTCCAATTCCTGCTAGTACCTGCTCCTTAATCTGCCTGCTCTCATTATGAACTTTTCTGTAATCTCACTCCAATTCCTGTTTACTATCTGCTCCTTATTCTGTCTGCTCTCTTTATAAATTTTCTACTATACTGACTGCTCCTTATATCTGCCTCTTTGAATCAACTTCCCAAATACAATTGATTGTTACTTCAAAGGCATATGCTATCAATTAAAATGTTAGACACTGGTTGATGGTCGCTTTATCTTGACTTCTTTTTATATTATTGCAAAATATCAATTACTAAACGTCAACAACAACCCCGAACAATCTTTACTTTGCATTTGCTAAAATTTGAATAACTCGAATGACATACGTACTCGCTTATTTATAGTTTTTATGTTTTTATTATATATGATATGGAACGAAAATTCATTTAACTTTTTAATTAGTAATTTTCCAATATTTATTCATCCAGACCTTATTCCCCTGGTCTAATTTCACTTCCCATATGTTTAAATTTCCAAAATAACATCCCGTTTTCTTCAAATTTTTCGTTCTTCTTGGTCCTTCATCCAATTGTTACCTGTACTTCAAAAATATAACCTGCTCCTACTTTCCCAAAAAATTTGCATTGTATGTTGTTATCGTACTGTATAAATTTCAAATAGATCCGTTCGTCGGCCGTGTCAATCTTTCGTTCGTTAAATTAATTGTTATGTCACTTGTAATGTTGATGATTTTAGATAGAAATAATGAATATTCAAATGTGGTATCCCCAAACTGTTTAAACAAGATCCATTCGAGTAACTAGAAGCGAAAGCAGAAGGCTACGAGAATTATGCGAACCGACCTGAAGAGGGCAGATGAGACTCTGCCGAAACGTCGTCAGTTTACCATCGATCCCGGCAGGGATCAGTTATCAACTACGCGGATGAATTCCCGGAAACCACCTAAAACATATATATATATATATATATATATATATATATATATGTTATATACGTCGTAAACAATACTTAGAATAATAATATGACAACACCGTGTAACCGGTCAAATGAGTCGTTCACATGGTGTCATATTACACGATATAGCAATTCCCAGGAAATACGCAAATGCCCATCGCACGTGTAAAACTGCTGATGCTGACAATGCAAGACGTAGCTTATAAATGCACATGCGATGGCTGTGAGCGTCATTAAGTGTATCGCATTCAATTATCTCATTTATATTGTTTAACGTAATTTTTGAAGTAAAATATTTAATTTGTGTTTTAAATAAAAATAATTTTTTTTAAAAAAGCATTTGTGTTTGTGAAGATATAAAATTGGCGCAGTCAGTAGGATTGTTCCAAAACGACTAGAACACGAGAATTCTAACTAGTCGTGGTGGTTTCCAAACCTTCGTGGGACAATCAACCTCTTGCTGGAGACACAACTGGAAGCGAGCTAGCACCAGGAACACGCAACGGCTAACCAGTGCAGTCAACTTACAGAACAGTCCATGCCAGGAATTATATTGTAAGGATTACGTTATTATTATTTTATTATTTCCATTTATTGATACACTTAATCACCATTTCTATCATCAAAGATAAATCCTTAATATTCCTTAAATATTTTAAACATATTACATCACTACCCTTGATATATTCAGTTCATTTATTTTGAGTAAAATTGCAAGGTAAGAAATATTTTTGACCAATTTTGGTACATATTGATAATTACACATTAAATTTATACCATTATTTTGAACGACAACTTATAATAACTTGATCTAATTATTTTAAAATCTATCTATTTTCACATTTATTTATTTAAACATTGATTTATACGTTTTACCATTGTCAATTCGACAATATAATCTGATTTAAATTTTTAATATTGTGCAAATACTTTGACTATGACCACTACAAGACAAGGTGCCACAACCCCAACGGTAGAACCTTACAAAATTTCAGAGATATTTGCGATTATTCCTGAATACGACGGGAATCCCATTTTCCTTAACACTTTTATTAGCTCTTGCACAACAGCACACAACATGGCTGTTTCTAATCAAATAGCCTTATTAATCCTTCATATAAAAAACAAGTTGAGAGGCCGTGCCGCCGAACTTGTAAATTCCCGAAACCCATCAACTTGGGACGACATCAAAACGCTCCTTGAAACACACTTCGGTGATTCACGCGATTTGTCTGCATTAATTCAAGATCTTCAGAGAATGCGACAACTTCCCAATGAGTCCCCATTAACTTTCGCAGCCCGCCTTCAAACACACGAAGCCAAAATGCACGCGGCTGTCAATAAACAAAACATAACTACAAAAGAAAAAGACGCACAAATTTCTCTTATTGATTCTATGGCTCTGAACAGCCTTTTAACAGGTCTTGAGCCGAAAATAGGGCAAATTATACGTGCCAGCAACCCTGACGACATTGTAACTGCTGTTTCTAGAATAAAACGGGAGATACAATTGTGTCACTTAGAAAACCAAAAGTTCCAAGTGACACGTAACCTACAACAACAAAAACGACCAAACGCTACAACTTTCATAAAGCAATGCTCGTTTTGCAAACGAACAGGGCATTCGTTTAACGAATGCTTAACTAGACAAAGGCAACAACAGCCAAACTCGAATTTTAACAATAATAATTTCCAGCAATTTCGACCTAATCAATTTTCTCAACCCACAAACCAAATGAGACCCAACTTTGACCAGAATAGACAACAATGCCAACAAAATCGACCCTCAACTAGCGGACAAAATCAAAGTCCTAACAGTTTTCGACCCAATCCAAACTTTTTCAGAAATCAGCAACAAAGGGCCCATCACTTTAATCAGTCAGATTTCTATAACACTCCCAATTACACTAATGATCAGTCAAGCAATTTCTATGACTCTGATTACCCTCAACAAGATGAATACTCACATTTGGATACTGAACCACAAAGTAACGATTTATATTACTCTCAGGTTCACAATTATGAAAATTACGACACTTATGAACATGTTTATCCTGAATTCTGCTCTGAAATACCCGATAATTCTCAGCGAAATTTTCAAACGGCTCTCACCGTAGACAAACCACCGGACACTCAAATCCTCAATCTTCAGTCCCAATTCGAGACAATGACTTTCAAAGACAGCTTCAATCCAAACCTCAACTTCCCGGAAAACGCTTTCCTATAAGCCCCGCACTTTCAGTTAACTCAAAGAACCTCTTTTACATCAATGACGCTTCTAACACTTACAAATTGTTAATCGATACAGGAGCAGGCTTATCAATCTTCAAGCCCAAAACTTGTGAAAAATTTCCCAACCGATCTCCTGAAAACGTTGTGATACAAGGTATCACTAACCAAAAAATTCTCATAAACGAATCCACTTTAGTCCCGTTCAATCTAACAGATCCACACAAAGTCTACATATGCGATCTAGACATCGAATTCGATGGCCTATTAGGCTCCGATTTCCTGGAGCATTACAATTGTGTAATAGACTTTAATAAGAAAGTTCTCGTTACAAATTTCAAAACCATCCCGCTCATGAAAGTTACTGAAGATACATTATCAACCAACAATCTTCAATACTTTCCAATAAACCCCCTTAACGAAAACGATGACACCGACTCAGACGAACCTGAAATGAATAACGACGATGACCTAATATTTACCGAATTTCGAACGTTCGTAGAACGTTACAAAACAGTTTCACTCATTGACTACAGTAAGATACAATACTCTAACTGCCAACTTCTTGACAGAGAAAATAAAAACATTCTAGTTTTCTTTCAAACCGACAATCTTAAAGACTTTCACCACCAAATCTTGGAAGATATCTTCGAAGAAAATGCCGACTTCGAACGATATAAAATTAACGTATTCTCCAGTAAAAGTGTTAGAAAAAGACGGTATTATATTATACCCTTACCATCTAATCCTGAAACCGTAAATGAGATTCTATTTGCTTCAATATTTAAAAGCAAAAATGTACTGACCGAATTAGACCTCTGTTGCGTCGAGAACAACTTGGAATTACCTATTTTAGAAATGCTTTCGTTTATCTTTGCAGAATTAAACGTAAAATGGAAAGTTTGTCAAAACATAACTCAAACTATCGAAAAAGATCAAGTGCCGATAATTCTTGAACAGTTTCATAACGGAAAAACCAACATACATAGGGGTATTAATGAAACAATTAGGCGAATTAGGGAAAAATATAATTGGCAGGGTCTTACAAAAGATGTTGACAATTATATTAAGAACTGTCGAATATGTCAAACAGCTAAAACATTTCGCAAAAACCTTGATAGCCCTCTGGTAATTACCGAAACTCCAAGAACTCCATTCGAAAGACTTAACATTGACATCCTCGAAGTCCCGAACAAAAACTATGCCCTAACCATACGAGACGAGTTAACCAAATTTTCCCAAGCATACCCAATCACCGACAAGTCTGCTAAAACAGTAGTCAATACTCTCCTCTTATTTTTCCAACATTTCGGAACACCCATTAGAATACACTGCGACTATGGTCGCGAATTCGATAACGCCCTACTTAAAGATCTGTGTAAACTCTTCGATATTAAACTTTCATATTCAAGTGTTGGACACCCGCAATCCAATGGATCATTGGAACGGTTTCACTCTACTCTTCTAGATATGATACGAATTCATAAAGCAGAACATCCCGATGAACACCCCTTTAACATTTTACCCTATGCGGTAATCGCATATAACAATTCTGCCAATAAGACACATGGGTTCACACCCTATGAACTCGTTTTCGGGCACACATCTAGCCGACCCCCTGAAACCCTCTATAACGAAAAGGACTTGATTTCTAAATACATCAGAGACTTAAATAACCGCATTTCACAGTACTACAAAATAGCACGCGAAAGAACCGATACTCAAAAACAAAAAGCCAAAATTCGATTCGATAAACATGTTTCGGACAAAACCCCAAATTATCAAGTAGGTGACAAGGTTTACGTACGCGAATCTCAGTTCAAAGATAAACTACAAAACAAATTTAACGGACCATTTCAAATAGTAGAACTACATACAAACTCAGCTACTTTACTTAATTCTCGTACTAACCAAAAAACCAAAGTAAACTTTGACCGTATGAAACCTTTCACAGAAGACTGATTTCTTTACAGGGTCATCCTGCTGTTCGGATCGGCAGCATCCCAATTTGAAATAAAGCCAATCAATAACACCCTAGGGATTTATTATCATGAAGAATCACGTATAGCCGTGTCAAATCACAAATGGACTCTTCTAGTTCATAGAAATCTCTCCGCTCTAGAACAAGCTTTCGCTACCAACGACAGAATTCTCGATGCACTAACTTTATCACTAAAAACTAATGTCCACCCAACCAACGTATTCCGTGCTGACGTTCAATCACACATCAACTTACTTAACCAAATCTCAAACTCTGTCAAAAACAAATTCACTGAAATCCACATGGACACTCGAAGGTACAAACGTGGACTAATCGATGGCGCCGGATCAATTTTCAAAGCCATAACTGGTAACTTAGACGCCGCCGACGGCAGCACTTCACCAACAGTATAAATAGTTTAAACA
This sequence comes from Octodonta nipae, assembly GCA_034190945.1. Classification (NCBI taxonomy): domain Eukaryota; kingdom Metazoa; phylum Arthropoda; class Insecta; order Coleoptera; family Chrysomelidae; genus Octodonta; species Octodonta nipae. The sequence goes on along the minus strand of CM067220.1, from coordinate 86,384,436 downwards.
AAGGACAACTGCAGATCGAAAACCTTTTGAAAAACCAAATCAGCGTAACCACCTCAGTTATAAAGAACTTTAACGAAACTATTCAACGCATTCAGGTCGACGAGAAAATATTTAACGAAAATATTCGAAAAATGGAAAATATGATTCGTAAAGTAAACGACAAAATGGCGTACGTGGAAACAAAACTCTCATTTCTAGAAATGACGGAAAAACTGATGGAAAATTATCTCTTTCTAGAAGACAACTTAAATGATGTTCTTAATTCCATAACTTTTGCCCGTCTAAAAATTATCCATACTTCAATTTTAACTCCCGAACATTTCATTGCCGCCTTACAGGAAATATCACAGAATCTCGTGAAAAATAATTTACCTTTGCCCGTCAAATATTCAAGTATTGCACGATACTTGGAAATTACAGAATTAGAAGCTTTTCAAACAGATTCCGACCTTGTATTTATACTCAGAATTCCACTTATTGAACAGCAATCATTTACTGCTCTCCGCTTATACCCAATCCCCATCTATGATGATAGAACTGGGTTATACCATGTACTCTCATTCACTCATAAATATATAGCAAAAAACGACGATTCCTTACTGTATATTCCGATAAAAGACCTTAGTGCGTGCAAACCGTTGAACAATCAAAATAAATTGTGTTCCGAACTCTATGCATATCCGATAGACTCAAATGCTTTGTGCGAGGCCCAACTTTTAAGAAATTTTAAAAAAGTGCCGGACAATTGTCACAGTGCCGTGATCTCTGCTCAAGGGTACCACGTTCAAAAACTCGAAACCAACGTGTGGTTAATTATGGTTACCGAGCCTCTTAGCATTACCATCACCTGTACCGACATCAATACAAAACCCTTAACATTCAATGTTAACTCTTTATTAAAACTTCAGAAAGATTGCAGTGCCTTCATTGGAATAACCAAAATCGAAGCAGAAGCCACAAAAAGCAGCAACACCCTTGACAACTATCAACCAGTTCTTATCCCATTCAACTGCTGCGATACCATACCAGAAAAAATTGTCGTTCCCGAACTTAAACCTTTGAAACTCCATGAATTGAATTTCGAGGAGTTAAACGTCGCAAACCACAAACTCAACGACTATTCAAAGGACCTAGACGAATTAATAAATCAGCCATTCGTCAAAAAGAACATTTCTTGGTTCACCTACGTGACAATATTTTCCATAATAATAATTGTCGCTGTATTTGTCCTCCAAACGCTTTGGCGTAAACGCAATACAACCAGCGAAAGTCCATCACCCACAACCAGAATTTCAAAATTGTTGCCAAGGTTGAGACCGAACCTCCGACAGAACGAAACTGAAGACATCGAGCTAAGTACCCCAAAATAATTTCAAAAATTGTTTTGTAAAACCCATTTATTGCTAAAAAGTATTGTTTTAGGTTTTATTTTTAAGGACCTTAATGCTAATTATATTTTTATTTTATACATTTATATAATTTACGCTGTTTTATACACTTTTGCCTTCTAAAAATTCCATATGTATACAACCTTTATATTTTATTATTTTTCAAATTCTATTTTCAGAAAAGTTCCTGTAAAACAGCAACTTTTTCTTTGTGAGGGGAGTTGTTATATACGTCGTAAACAATACTTAGAATAATAATATGACAACACCGTGTAACCGGTCAAATGAGTCGTTCACATGGTGTCATATTACACGATATAGCAATTCCCAGGAAATACGCAAATGCCCATCGCACGTGTAAAACTGCTGATGCTGACAATGCAAAACGTAGCTTATAAATGCACATGCGATGGCTGTGAGCGTCATTAAGTGTATCGCATTCAATTATCTCATTTATATTGTTTAACGTAATTTTTGAAGTAAAATATTTAATTTGTGTTTTAAATAAAAATAATTTTTTTTAAAAAAGCATTTGTGTTTGTGAAGATATAAAATATATATATATATATATATATATATATATATATATATATATATATATATATATAAATATATATATATATATATATATATATATATATATATATATATATATATATACAGGGTATTCCACCTTGAATATCTTGGTTATTTTCAAAACTATTGCAATAAGAAAAAACAGGTCGATTTTTGTTTCGAGGGGGAAATCTTTTGAGGTGATTTAGCGCTTGCGCCCATTCAACATAAACAGGCCAATTCAATGACCTTGAGATTTGAGATAGGGAAAATAGATGTTGTCGTATATCATTTGAAAGCCCTTTATACGCTCTATAGCGTCGTAATAAAACTTTTTATTGCAACTTCTGTACATGTTATAATAAAAGAGTATTAAAAAAAGAATTTACATTACAATACAATGCCTCTAAAGCAAATATTCAAAGTCTGTTTCATTGACTTCCATACAATAGTACAACCTTGACTGAAAGCCGTCTCTGACATGGTTCAGCATAGTCGGTGTTATCTGACGGCACTCCGCTATAATTCGTTGACGTAGTTCATCCAAATTCTCAGGCTAAGTCATAAAAATTTTGGATTTAACATGTCCCCACAAAAAAATTCCAAATCGAGGTATTGACGGAACTGGTGCGGCGTAGTGCGAAGGAGCACCATCTTGTTGGAACTGCAATTGCTCTTCATGCAGTAGAGGATTATTTTCTAAACGAATAAACAGGGGTCCAATTAGATGATTTCCCAAAATCCCTGTCCAAACGTTTCGTTTTACCGGATGTTGACTATGAGATTCTCGAAATAAATGAGGATTTGTATCGCTCCAAAATCTACAGTTATCTCGGTTAACCTCCCCATGGAGTGAAATACTGCACTCATCCGAAAAGCAAACATATAGAAGAAATTTGGGTTTTCGATCATACGCTGTGTCATAATCTCGCAAAACTCTTGCCTTCAATCCCAATCATCCTCATTCAATTCATGAAGTAATTTAATTTTGTACAGATGGAATTTGTACTTATGTAAAATTCTAAAAACTTTAGTTTTGCTAAAACCGGAAGCTGCAGAGATTTGCTGAACAGACTGCGTGTTTGGTATAAGTTGGCCCAATGTAGCCACAGCTACTCCTTCATTATTCACAATTCGAATGGGAGCTCTTTTTTTATTCATTACTGAACCCGCCTCATCAAATTTTAAAATTAACTCCAATACGTATTTATGACGAACGTTACGTTCGGGATGGTTTTTGTTAAAAACTGTTGCCGCAGATCGAGCACAATTTTGATTTTGGTAATAAAGACTTACCAGCTCAACACACTCTTGCAATGTGTATACCATAAATATGTTTTCAATTTTTAACAAAGCAGTAAAGTACCAACTTGACAGATAAATGTACAATGCTTCAAATGATCGAATAATGGTCAGCACAGATAAACAAACTTGCTGTAAATATCAGCAAAAAATAATGTAAAATAAATGAAAGTTTACATTTAATGTTTTTCTTGTATTGTGTGTTATTACAGGGTGCGGCAGTGAAACAGGATGGTTCTATAAAAGAACTCCTTTTTAATACTTTTCCATGCAGTAAAAATTTTTAATTTAAATATCCGGTTGTGCTACTAGGTCCGTCAGGTTTTCTGTTACATGAACAGAAATTGCAATAAAAAACTTTATTACGAAGCTATAGTCCGTAAAAAGGGCTTTCAAATGATATACGACAACACCTATTTTCCTTAAAAGGGACACTGACAATTTGTCGTTTGGCGATCACTTGACGCTGAGGTTACCGTTTTTTGTTCTGTTAGCAATAAATTCCTCCAGTCCAAATGAAGGTCGGCTGAAGGTGCTCCGATTTCAGTGTTGTTTATCATCATACAGCTGGCTTCTTTAAGTTTTCTCTTTTTTAAATTTTCTTCTTTCAACAAAATCTTTGTTTTATCCCAGTCTATCCTATGGCTGCCGGTGCTCGTTAATACATGATTGGCCAAATTTGATTTGTCCACATGTCTTCGGGAAATGTTATATTGATGTTCTTTTTTCCTTACTTCTAAAGGTCTTGAAGTTTCACCGGTGTAAGAATGGCCACAGTCACACAAAACACTGTACACACAATTTTTAGAACTCTGGGTTGCGTTAAACGGTTTGGTATGTGTGAGGATAGAGCGCAAAGTATTATTTGTTTTAAAAACAGTTTTAACGCTGTATTTATTTCCTAACCGCTTAATTTTTTCCGATACACCTGGGATATATGGAATTATGTTCATAATTTGGTTGTCTGTTTTTGTTTGGTTGGTATTAGTGTGATGGTTATTTGTGCTGGTTTGTTGTTGCGAGTTTCTTTCTAGCTGATTTATAGTTTTATTTATAAAGTCTTGGGGATATTCATTTTGAAGTAGATGTTCTTTGATAATATTGACTTCTTTGTTAAAGATTTGGGTGGACGAAGATATGTTTTTTGCTCTATCATATAAGCACTTTACAACAACTTTCTTTACATTTAAGGGATGGTTGGAGTGAAAATTCAAATATCTATTAGTATTTGTAGGTTTTCGATAAGTACTAGTACTTATTGTGTTGTTTGTTCTATCTATAAGTACATCAAGATAAGCAAGTTTATGCAAATTTTCCATCTCCATTGTTGAAAACAGGTAATGCTTTAGTTAGAAATAGAATACAACACCATCGGAAATTGAAGGTAAGCCTTAAAAATAACATCATTATATTAGAAAACAAATTCAAAGAAACGCACATTCCATCAGACTATAACCGCATCTTTAATTGTTTAAAGGATTCATACAGCTTGGAATTTCAAATATGTAAAAACAGAAATATAAATAAATTTAAACATCTCTTAAATGAAAAACACAAAAATCAGTACTTACACCAAATACAAATTTCATTAATAAAACTGTGATTAATTTATCAACTAAACACATTACACCAACAGAACAATACGTACTTTCTAAGGGATTAAATTATTCAATCACTCCACAAAATATACCTAAACTAGATCTGATAGTTGCGATTGAAGACACAGCACAAAAACTCCCTCCAGAAGTGTCCAGTGAATACCGAATAAGAAATAAATTACTTCTAGAGAAGCAACACAAAATGAAACACAATCTTACTCCTACAGAAAAATATGCCGTAGAAAAACTTAAAAAAGGCAACACAATTAAAATTCTACCTGCCGATAAACGTAACGCTACGGTTATATTTGATAAAAATGATTACAACACCAAAATGATGGACCTTATTAACACAGGATCATATTCTAAGCTCAAAAAAGATCCTACGCAAAATATAGAAAAAGCCGCTAGAGACATTATAACAAAACACAAACAAGAATTCACTCCTTTAGAACGAAAACATTTAACACCACACTATAGTAAACCTCCACATTTATATGGCGTTCCAAAAATACATAAAGACCATACCAATACCAATACCAATGAGACCCATTGTAAGTAATACTAATAGATATTTGAATTTTCACTCCAACCATCCCTTAAATTTTAAGACGCGAGATTTAAGACCGACATCTAGGATTTTCAAGAGAATCAGTACACAGAGGTTCCGAATCTGGAGCCGTTCTGTGCAATTGCTGTTCTCCCTTAACTCCTAGGACAGAATGTCACGATAAAATTTTCAGGAATGACACCTCGAAGAGAGCATCCCTTAAATGTAAAGAAAGGTGTTGTAAAGTGCTTATATGAGCAAAAAACATATCTTCATCCACCCAAATCTTTAACAAAGAAGTCAATATTATCAAGGAACATCTACTTCAAAATGAATATCCCCAAGACTTTATAAATAAAACTATAAATCAGCTAGAAAGAAACTCGCAACAACAAACCAGCACAAATAACCATCACACTAATACCAACCAAACACAAACAGACAACCAAATTATGAACATAATTCCATATATCCCATGTGTATCGGAAAAAATTAAGCGGTTAGGAAATAAATACAGCGTTAAAACTGTTTTTAAAACAAATAATACTTTGCGCTCTATCCTCACACATACCAAACCGTTTAACGCAACCCAGAGTTCTAAAAATTGTGTGTACAGTGTTTTGTGTGACTGTGGCCATTCTTACACCGGTGAAACTTCAAGACCTTTAGAAGTAAGGAAAAAAGAACATCAATATAACATTTCCCGAAGACATGTGGACAAATCAAATTTGGCCAATCATGTATTAACGAGCACCGGCAGCCATAGGATAGACTGGGATAAAACAAAGATTTTGTTGAAAGAAGAAAATTTAAAAAAGAGAAAACTTAAAGAAGCCAGCTGTATGATGATAAACAACACTGAAATCGGAGCACCTTCAGCCGACCTTCATTTGGACTGGAGGAATTTATTGCTAACAGAACAAAAAAACGGTAACCTCAGCGTCAAGTGATCGCCAAACGACAAATTGTCAGTGTCAAATTTTTTGACGAATAACAAATTCAAGATCAAAGCGAAAATTTTTTAGAAAAAAACCTCGACAACAACACTAAACGATTGACAATGACTCCAGACTCGGAGTTGAAACGTCTCCATACACAGATAAGTATTACACAATATACAATACATTACTTATATACAGGAATACTGGTTGATTATTTTGTAGACATCTCTTTCTCTCAGAATAACTGTGAGGAAGAATCTCTGTACAGACAGCCAGTGATCCGGGCAATTTTACGAAATTGCCTTACTACACTTTGTTCTACATATACAATTTTTAAATACTTATCTGTTGCAGGAAAAAATTTGGAGGAGAGAAAACCCAATGAACAGACAAAATAATAAATCTATAAACAACAAACGAAATCATTCCTAACTACTAAATGTTTATGAGAAATTTCTCTTTTTATATTATCATATTAAAGTTAAAATTTGTTATTCCTAATATACTTAACTAGCATAAACATAAATCAATTGTCACTTTATTTACAACATTTTCAAACAACTATTGTTTCACTAACATTTTATTCCTTGCCGTGATTACAGTCCATTAGTTCCAAATCTGTTCATTGTCCATTCGAACTTTTATTTCATAAACAAATTTTTATTATTGGTTCCCATTCCATATTTGTTTACCATTATTCCATGTTCACCATCTTGTTTTATTTATTATTTATACAAATTAAATTTAATTATTGTTTACCATTTCATGCTTGTTTACAATAATTCAACAATTACCATCTTTGTTGATGTTTTCAAATTTTTATTTAAAATTCCAACCTAACTGTCCTTTTCTGTCGGTCAGATATGCACTTCACATTTATGGTAACGTACTTATGAACCTTTATACACTGCCAATCTATATGTCATTGGAAACGTTCTGACAATTTATCTAACCGCACTTTTTAACTACTTAACCTCTACTAACACTATTGAGGTTATTGCAAAGAAAAACATAACATGCTCTTTAACTTGTTTTCTTCAAAAATCAGGAACGAAAAAGAACGCTGCCTACCAAACGTAAGCTTATATAATAATTTTAAAACAAATGCCTGCTAGGCGCGTTTGTCTGGCCCGGTCACCCAAAATGGATGAGTTTCATTTGTTTTGGTGCGTTATATTAAGGCCCCATTCACGAGCGATCCATCCGTCCAAATAGCCCAGAGCCTAGCCAAAATCTCACCGTGTGTGGGAAAACTCGTGGACTTCAGCCGGCAAGTTGGATTTTCAATCATTCAAAAATCCATGGCGCCGAGCTATCAAGCCAGTCATTGGCTTTATCGTGTATGGTGAAATACGATCCGAGTGGCGTCGCGCCATCCTCTGGTCTCAGCGTGTGTGTGCAATAGTTGATCCAAACTGTCAGTCTTGGTTTACCTTTTGTATTGTGTACAAGTGTATTGCTGTCTTGATTACTACGTAATTACGGGTAATAATGGTCATGGTTTTGATTTGGAGGTGATTGAAAAATACAGAAATCATGAATGTCTTTGGCAAATAAAAAATGAACATTATCATGATAAAACAAAAAGGAATGCTGCTTTAGATGACATATTATCATTACCAGCCAGAGTTGTTGAACTAAATTTAGATGACTAATTTGTTTTCTATCTGCCAGCCATCCTTTCTACTACTTTCTCTTTCGTTTTTTAATGTAAATACAAGATGTTAGTTATAGCATACAAGAGTTGCAATTCATCCATAATAACAAATTATTTGAAATAATCAAAGAATATGGACGCAGGATAATAAAAATAAACAGCCATAGATCGAATTTAGCCTGGATTTTTATGTTTTCCTGGCAATTTACAATGATTCCTATGGATCTATATCACAAAATATGCATACTCGTTGCAAGATATATAACCAACATTTTTCAATTACCTTTTATAACTAATTGTGAGTATTTACAGTTTAATTATTATTAACATCATCTTAATTACACTACATATTACACATATATTCCCTTTGCCAAAGTCTAGAGAGCTTAATTTACAATTTATTGCTCCTTTTTGCTGGTACGTTGGAATGGCATGTTTATCGAAATTGAAATTCAAAAGTTGTGCTGGCTTTTTATTTAGTAAATGGTTTTGCTAAGCCTTTTATATTATAACACCTGAATTTCTGTTGATTCTTTTCAACCCTTAACATAAATATTTCAAGTATAATTGCTTTATTAGTGTTCATTTTTCTTATTCATTAAATGTTACTGATCGTTAGGCAACCAACATGTTCATTCCTAATATACTTTTAGTATACAGTCTACTTTTTTTAAAATCTGTTTTATAGATTGCATTTCATTTTTATTTACGGCTATTCTAATTCCATAACAATATATATATATATATATATATATATATATATATATATATATATAGTTTGTTCATGTGACTGACAACGCATCGATAATGCCAAGTAAGCTCTTGGCGAAACGTCTGCAAGATTCAAACAGGAATCAAACTAATGAACGGATGTACTCCGAAGCATTTTTCCATCCGTGAAACTCTACCCCTAGACATATATATATTAAGTTTTCGCGGACACTAAATATGTTAGGTCGTGTCCCACGTAAACGTGATATGCGCGGTGCAATCGATGCGAGACGTGAATGTGGCAATTATAAATTGCCACTAATGGCTAAAACAAACCAACTAAACGATGCGACATCACAAAATCGCTACAACAGTATAAATTTATTTTTCAGTAACGGCAATGAATTCTTTTTGTATTTGATTGTTTGCGGTTGTCACTTTGACGCAAAGCACCACCCGCACCGCGCAAATCGCATTTACATGGGAAACAACCTTGGGTGGTTTCTAGGAAACGAGTAACTAGAAGCGTAAGCAGAAGGCTACGAGAAATATGCGAACCGACCTGAAGAGGGAAGATGTGATTCTGCCGAAACATCGTCAGTTTACTATTGATCCCCGTAGGGATCAGTTATGCGGATGAATTCCCGTAAACCACCTAATACACACTCACCTTGAATCAGCCGTTGTATAATTCTAATTAACTTAAACATTAAAACTTCAATTTTGTATTTACAGCCAACACACTCAAGCAAACTCAACTTGTAATGGAGCAACAGAAGAATCAAATAGTAAGACTTAATAAGCATTCTACGTACTACAGTGTTAATTAGTTTTGATTACGGAATATCCAAGTACAGTTTCTAAGCAGAATTAATTTTGGCACCTTAACAGACAAGGAGATTCGATAACACCAAGTAGTCAAAACAGTTTTTCTTATTTAGATAAATACATTCCAAGCACGAGTCATGAAAGGTGAGGTATTTTCAATAGCACGAAAAGAAAAGAAATTATTTACATAAAACTCATTCCATGGTAAAATGAACCATGTAGTAATACTAATTTATCTTATCAAATTTTAAAAAAGCCTAAAATATGTTAATTTCACACTGATTAGAATGGAATTTTCAGCAAGAAGTCAAATATTATCTTTTACATATAATTTTCTTGTTAGGTGTCAACATTCGAAAGCTACTGAATTATTTAACAGCCAAGATGATAATTATCTGGTAAAATAACAAATGCACAATGCTCATCATATAAGTGTAAAGTGTTAATTTGCTTACTAAAGGAATAAGACGACGCTTAGTAACAATGCTAGAACAATATTTTAATTATCAGATGTAATTTTCTTTAGATACATTTTTGCAACTTTACATGGGAGGTGTAATTGTTCAGTTTTTGCTAAAAAACAAATTAGGCCAATCACTATACAATCTGAAAACAGAAGTATTCGTGTATGATAAGGACTCTTCACTTGAATTTTATTTGATTAATAATGTGATAAAACTAGTTACCTGACACGTAGACAGCCGTTGAGATGAATAGATACAATATAATTAGCTACAAAATGAAAACTGCTGTAATGTTTTTATTTTCACACTCGGGTTCCGTTCACTTTTTGGATTTATTTAAAAACACAGTCCAACTCACTCTAATTTATTTCCACTACTTTAACACAATTTATATTCACAGAGCTATTTACAATTTATCTCTACTTAACTATATGAGCGTCGAATACCGCATGAATCCATCGCTAGCTGTCCGTATTTATATATTTCTCTCGGAATTATTTTGACAAGTCAACGAACCATCGGGAAACTTCTTTCATGTGTTCTGGAAGCTTCAAGGGAATTCCCAGTAACGGCAGCGATCGGCCTGTTGAGAGACAAAACATTTCGAATTCCCAGAAGTATCGGAAGAATGTCCCTTCCACGAATTGGATGATGGCCGATTGCACCATCTATCGGATGCATTCTCGTAACACTACTATAAAATCCATAAGCAATTAAAAATATTATTAAAAATATGTAAAAATTATCCGTATTTCGTATGTTTCCAAAAAAAAATCGTATAACATCGACTAAATTATCTTTATAAGAAGAGTTTTCCAAAGCTTACAAAAGACTCGTGCCGTAGATGCAAGTTTTTTGCAAAATCCTATTTATTTACTCCTCTAGGAGAAAAGTCAACTTTGTGTTTTATATATTTTTCAACTAATAAGCGAATTTGGAATTAGAAAACCGTGTAATTTTAGATCTATTTCTTACAAAAATAATTGATATATTTTTTAATTTTCAATGTTGGATCCCTTTAATAAAAATGATGAATTTGTTAAAAACTTTCTATACCAACTTTAACCAAGACAGCCGCTTCTCAAGGTACTCCTTTCAGTTTTGGAGATATAGAATCTTTTAAATTGTTTTTTTTTCCAAAACTTGTTAGAAAATAAAAACTTGAGGTTAAAAATATAGCAATCCAGTATAAAAAAGTACAAATGAATCCCGTATTTAAACGTAACGAAAAAAGTTGATATGGATTACGAAATTTAAATTTATGTCATCCATATCAACCTCAATTTAGAACACATATGTTATCACTCAATTTTCTATTAGGGAAGGGGTCGGAAACAATAAAAGACCCGTAATCGTGAAATTTTTTATGTAAATCGGTAGTTTTCAGTTACGTGATCAACAAATTTCTCGCAGAATTTTCTGATCTACACAGAATCATATGTCAGGTTGATGACTCAACACCTCTGCGACTGACAGAACAACAAGTTCAAGTATATCACCAGACAACTGATCAGAAGTGCTCAAATGGAAAGAGAAGCCCCGTTATGGAAGACATATAAATAACGTCAACAAATATTATGTCGACAGTTCAGCGGCGAACTACTGGTTGATCTGTGGTCATATACTTCCTGAAATGGAAGGCTTTATATTGGTAATCCAAGAACAAGTAATTACAACTAAGAACTATCTAGAGTACATCGTCAAAAACCCTTCTATCAACAACGACAGATGTAGATATGGTTGCCAAACATCTGAATCTATCCAGCATATTACAGGAGGTTGCCAAGCGTTCGCTGCAACTGAATACAAAGAACGACATGATGCTGTGGCAAAAATACTGCACCAGGAACTAGCGCTGAAACTTGAGCTATCACAGTCGGCAAGAACACCCTGCTATATATATAAACCACAATCTGTTTTAGAAAATAACAACTACAAGCTATACTGGGACCGCACGATACTGACCGATCGGACTGTTGCTCACAATAGACCAGATATAGTTTTAGTAGATAAAATCTCTAGGAAAACCACCTTAATTGACATAGCAATCCTTAACAAGAATAACATAAACATTAAGCAGACTGTAAAAATAGCCAAATACAGGGATTTGGTATTTCAAATAAAGAAACAGTGGGACATGAACAACACACGAACTGAACCAATTGTTATGTCAACAACAGGAGTATTCCCAAAACGTCTACTAAATAATTTAAAATACCTCGGACTGGACGAACATCTTTACCAACTAAAGTTGAAGACGCAAGATGTAAGACCGACATCTAGGATTTTCAACTAATGCAAAAAGCCGTTCTCTTAGGAAGAGCCCAGACGGTCAGAAAATTCATTGGAGCTGCCACGAATCCAACCACGGGCCTGATAACCTGGCAAGGGCTCCCACAGAGCTAAACCCTTTTGATATCTAGGATATCTGGGATTAGTGAATTTTTCCGTAAAGGCACGTTATGCGTGACTTAGAGGGAGTGTGCTGCCATACACTGTATGGTCAAGTCGGAAAAATGACATAATATTTAAAAAAGTATAATTGTTCTCGGTTTCGAACCCAAGAACTTTGGATTCGCAGCAGTGCGCTTTAGACCCTGGACCACTTTTTTTTCCTTAAATTATTTTCTTTATGTTTTAGAGGATATAAATGTTCCGGATGTATGTAATACATTAATCCCTCTATTGAATGGTAAACGTACTTTGTTTATTACGATAACAAAACGATGTAAACAAAGGACATGTTTTGCTTAATGTGTATCCTTCTATGAGTCTATATTCGTTGATAATATGAAAATTTAATGCCAAGTTGCATTTTGGTGTAGTATTCTTTTTAATTTCTGACGTATGTCATGTCTCCAATTTAATATATCACAAAGAGAGAATTGGAGTGTTTATTAGAACGAAAAGCAAATTTTGTGCAGGTATTCTATATTACTTGGATGTTATATTCATTTTTTCCCATTTATTACTGATTTTCTATGAAAGAAAAGGCTTTTTATATATTACCAGGTCCCTGTTTCTTACACAGAGAACTGAATTGTATGGGTATTTCATGATCAAGGCAGTGTGTCGTGTCAGCCGGTCGATCGTGTCTGTCGGTCGGGTTGAAACAAATGAAGTTTCAAGTTATGTATTTCATTCCCTCGATCATCTATTTTCATATGTGTGGGCCTCCGTGAAGAAGTTTTCGCTTCAATAAAATTAATTATAATATACTACTTGTATGCTTGCGATGTACATAGAAAATTTTCAAGTTTGAAATTGATGTTACCGCACTATTACGTTAGATTGAAAATATTTATATTGAAATGTCAGTTGACATTTATTTATATGATATAGGGGCTATTTCGGCGATTTCTGAAAAACTATATGTTACAAGTCATATGAGACCATCTCGGAATCTTCTTTAATAGAAGGTAATTTAAAAAACAAAAAAAACTTATTTATCTCACAACTCGCTTAATTTTTCTGCTAGGGACTTTTAAGCACTTTAAAAAAGTTTTTATAAACATTTCCCGAAAATGCATTGTTTTTAGTTATTTCACGATAAACTTTTCAATTTTTGTTTTGACAAATAAATACAAAATGTCAGCCAGCTATAACTCGGTTTGTATTGGTTCTACAGAAACCACAAACCCAACATTTTTTTTTGTTTTATTATAAGCTACATTTATGATTCAAATGATTTTTTCTTAAGTGCATATACTCTAGTGAAGTTAGTATTTTCAATTGCCAAAAAATTCCACAGGTGTTTTATTGGCTTTTCTTGAAGAATATATAGCATAACACATAAAAACTGTTGTTAACAAATTTTTATTCCTTAATTAATTATACGGAGTGTTTAAAGTTGCAAAAATAGCAATTTTAGCAGTTCTTGTAACTTTTCAGCAACTGAATGAAAAGTTCTAGTGTCGAAAGTAAGTTTGTTTTATACGTAATTTCAATGGCGACTAAATGATAGGTTCATATAGTCAATTGGATAATTAGTAATTGAGTTATTTGGAAAAAAATGTAAAAAATATGCAATTTTGAATCGTCCATAGTTATTGTATCAAATACGCTGCAATTTTGAAACTCGGCAGAATCTTTCATTTCTACGAGGTAAATAACTGCTAAGAATCTCAAATTTACAACTCAGAAGGTTTTCTTGCAAATCTGATTTTTTTTTGCAGGAGTCTTGATTTTACATGAAGTTTACAATGCTAAATTCATATTTTAACCATCTGAAAGGAACATATTAATTATTAGATCTTTCAGAACAATCCCTCATAAATTAATTTTATTTAGTTTTTTTTTTATTGTATGTCAAATCAGTTTGAAAGCCTGCATTTTGGTATTCGGACTTAAATAAAATGTACTGGTGGGAGAAACACCTTCCCCTCATTTTATTACTGCATTCGAACCGACATTCATTTCAAATGGCTTTGATTATTTCCCTAATACAAGTGCCATGCCAACTGTCAAACTGTCTGCTGATAGCCCAGTGACGCGAAACGGTGGCATATCATAATTAGTCCATTGAAATGTTACATATTTTTGGGCTTAGCCTGCATTTGTCAGAGGACTCAATTTTATTTTTTAGATATTAAGGGGTGTTCAGTTACATTCAAGTTTGTGGGGTTGCCACCCCACGGCCGCCATCTTGGAAAAAGTCGTCCAAATGATTTATGTGGTTTATCTGACAAACGATAGGTCTCATAAAAAAATATATTTAACATTTTTTGTTGCAAATACAATTGTCTACACTTTTAGTCGGACAACCATAAATAAAAGACTTATAAGCGAAAGTCAACAAAAAATTGATTTTTTTGTAATCATTTTACAAAAAAATGACATCAGACCATTTTTATACATGATGTTTTAAGAAATAATTTTCATTATAAACTTTTTAAATATATCCACTAGTTAAAGTAAAACCTGCGAAATGAATACTATTATTCAGTATTCGTAGCTATGCATTAATATTAATGATTTGCCATAATTATATTGTCGACTTTTTATCTGATCTACACAATTTTTCCACCGAGAGTTGAGAGTTTCAGTATTCTCTGTTCATAGAATGTTTGAGGGCGAGTTGCAAGTCAAGTGTGCATGTGCTCCTCGACTTCTTCATTTAATCCAAATCGTTTTCCTCCCGGTAATTGTTTCAGAGGCAAGTCAGGGCTACAATGAGGGTGGTCGAGGGCTTCTCCGCCCATTTCTTGCAGTGTTTTCCTTGTTTTTTGTTTCAAATACGCGACTTTTGCCAACTGTAACAACTGGCAGTAGTAATCCACATTCACTGTACTTTAAGCATGTGGAAAATCGTTCAGTAAATTTCCTTAGAGTCAAAAAAAAATCTTGGCAAGGACTTTTCCAGATGAGAGTTTTAAATTTTATTTATTTTTCGCTTCAAAAAGGCGTTCCCTTCTCGCTGAAATCTATTTAGACGTCTTTCAACGATCTGTGGTTTACAGTAAACAACCTCGGAACCCATCGAGCACTAATTTTTCTGAAACCAAGTTGATCAATGATAATTGATTCAACACTTCCATCGTTGACACCCAATTCTGCAGAAATTCTTCCACGGTTAATCGACGGTCTCGTTCAATAAGCTGTCGAATACTATTGGCATTGTCAGTTGCAAGATTGTCCTTGTGCGTCGATCATGGTTATCATTCTCGTACACCCTTAAATTTTCTCACCCACATATATACACCATTTTGAAACAGTACTATCCCTAAAGCCAAGCATAAGCGCGTACCCGGCTGGTTCCTCAGTGTCCATAAACCAAACATCTACTCCAAATAACATAATCTAGCTCGAAACTGCATTCTAAGCAGAATAGGAGAATTACCGTTTATATTTGATTTACCCTCGTATATAATGTAATTTGCTTGGAAAAGGCATTTTAAATGGCATATCAATTCGATGACATGCTATTCTTATTCTACCGTGAGGGGAAATCAGGATCCCCTTTACTAATATTTGTGTGTTGCCGAATACCAAAATGCAGAATTTCAAATTAAATTTACAGGCAATAGAACAAACCCAAAAGAATATTAATATATGATGAGTTGTGCCGAAAGATTTGATAATTACCATGCTCCATTTAGATTTATAAAAAAGTAATTTAATGCAGGATGGGAGCGTTGTAAACATCACCAAAAATAAAGAGCACTCGATAAAAAATTACATTTGGCAGAAAATCTTCAAAGCCATGAAGTTGAAATTTTAAACAGTTATTTTCGATAGGCAAATGAAACTTTCTTGCAAGTTTTATCGTTCTAAATTTTTTTAGATAAGAGTTACGAGTGATTTAAAAATGCTTCTTTTTTCACATTTTTCGCGAATAATAATAATTTATTAATTAACCAATGCTATCGATCAGCATCTCCTTTAGTAGGTTCTAAAAATGTGCATACCACACACTTACCGTTGATATTTCAAATTATTATGCTGTTGCTGAGAAGTCACAAAAACTGCCAAAATTAGGGTTTTTGCTATTTTACACACCTAGTATAATTAACTAAGAGGTAAAAATTTGCCAACAAAACTTTTTTTGGGTTATGCGGTGTACCTTCTTCAAGAAAAACCATTCAAACACCTGGGGAATTTTTTTGCAAAAATGGTTAAAAGTTCCCTACAATATTTTAAAAGTTATTTACAAAAAACCATATGAAAACATGTTTTTGTTGGTTGAAAAATCGATCCTTTCACTTGCGATTAACTCGAACAGAATTAACTTTCAGAAAAAACTTGTTGGAACAAAAGTTGCTTAAAGTTAGTTAATTTATTCATTCCTGGATTTTTTCATATAATATTTTTCACCCCCGAGAAGGGGTAGCATCCCCCCCAGGAAATAAACAACCTCCGGCACAGGGTCAACTTTGAAGTAGACGGTAAGTAGAAATTAAATCCAAAATTTTAGGAAAATAAGTGCCGCTTGGACAAATTACCGAGTATTACCGTTTTTTGCTTTCGTTGACTGGACTAATTCATATTTAGCAGGATATCTCAAAAGGTAGACCGCAAAGGAGAGTAAATTTAGAGCAATCCTAGTTAGCAGTGAAATTATGGAAGTTGTAAAAGATTGGTATGGTACGAATAACTGGGAATTATGAAATAAAACCGAAACTTTTTTATCATCAAAAATTAAAACTTTCATAAGGGTTAAACTATAACCATAACTACTATAACCATAACTGTAAAATATTTGACTATAATAATACAACATATGGCATACAACAAGAATAATCAACTAAGTTTATTGGAAACCTATTCAATTATTATTCACCATCGTGTCCTATCATTTTTTACTTAATTTCTATTGAATGTTCGAATTTACGACAGATTTAATAAAAGACCATCGACGTCGTTGTTCACATCAGTGAATCACAGAATGCATCGACTGACTAGCCGTCTTGTAAGCGTAACTATTTTCCTTGATATAGCATTGAAAAGAAAGGGTATTACTGAATTTAATTGGTCGTAAACGTCGAATTGAAATTCTATGTGAATAGGCAACAGGCCAAGAAGCACCACCCAGTATCGCAGTAATATCGAGGCTTTTGTCTATGATTCATTTTGAATAATTTTTAAATTCTCTAGATTATTTTCAGAACATCTCGAACGTTTAACGATTTGGGGAATTCGTGACATGAGAGTAGTTCTGTTAATTTGTTTAAAAGACTCATGGAAAAGAACAATACAATTTGTTCTCTCTGAATATATGTTAAAAGCTACATTGTTGTGACCGAAGAATGAATGGAATATTAACTTACATTTTACGGCAAAGGATTCTTTGGACATGTTGCTGTTAATTGGAGGGGGCTTAAGAAAGAACTTTAATGGTGTCCGTCATTAAAATAATCTTTAGTTGGAAAGAAGCAGGGATTCAGATACTTCAATCAATAATATTGAACATTTGCTAACAGTGTGAAAAACCATCGTGAAAAATAGAGTTATTTATGTAATTCTTTTTTTTTTGAATAGAAGTTTACTTAGAATTATTTGGTTATGGTATGGTTATTTTCTTAAATAGTAGGTTAATCAATATCGATTAAGCATATCAGAATGCCTTCTTTGTTAAATTACAGTTGGTAAGTTGGGGTAGGGGACTGAAAACGTGAAGAATCGCGGAAAAATACCTACTATTTAAGATTTTTGAGGGTACTGAACAAGATTCCGGCAACTTTTGTATGATAATTGGAGATTTGTCGTTATTATCCCCTACTGAAGATCTAGAACTACCACTCTTACCACATTTCGTTGGGGTTTGGATTCCATGATACGCTGGAAGTAACATTTTTTGTCTAAAAGAAAGTATACTAACTATTTATTCAATTTAAAATGAATGTATTAAATTTATAATATGTACTAATTTATATCATATTACTCTAAAAACTAAATTATAGTCGCACTATGATACGTTTTCCTTATTGATAAGTAATCAAGGCAACAAATGCGAGATAATATCATGAAAGAAGATGAAAGATAAGATATCTTTGAATGTGATGCTAATTATTTGGCGTTTATTTTGAAAACAATATTCAATAAATTTAATAAAATAAGTAATTACTAGTCATATCCACTCATAATATGGCAAAATTGTATTAAGTAACAAAAAAATCAAAATTTCGTTACTTCCCTTAGAATAGATTTTTTTATATTTTGACAACTATAGCCACGTCACTCTTAGACTGTGTTACTAATGGTAAATGTTTCGTATATTGATAAATTACGAATGAAATGGTTCTTGGAATGATGTTCAGCCGCTGACGAAAACCCATTACAGTATTTCTTGACGAATTTTCACGTTTTCACCTCTGACCACCACTAACGTATAGGATGAAAGTATTTTTAAATTCAGTATTTTCAGTATTGTTGGTGTTGTCCTATTATACTCAGGTATGTCATGCTCTATATGAAGTTTACTAAAGCACTAAGTTTAATTGTTGTATTGAACTTAAATTCATGTATCTCATTTTGAAACGTTGATAGTTCATTTCATCCTTAACCAAAAGTTGTTGATTTTAAATAGTTAATTTCCACAAGGTAGCACTTCAAGATACATCAAAAGCTATGGAAACCTATTCATATATGAGCTATAATGAATGGATTTTATCTCACTTACGACATTGTAGATGAGCCAGAATTACTTACCGCTTGGGAGCTGAATTTTAACCCATTCTTCAAACCAGGTGTTACCTCAGGGTCCGGACATCGTGCACCGTGCCTCGGTCACCACTTTATCGCGGCGGTAACGAACAACAACTTGAACTAGCGCGATTTTAGCAGAGCGATAATATGTAAATATAGAGTACATCAGGCCGAAAAAAACGTAACGCATGGTGAGTGAAACAGAAAAACATGTGGACGTATCTATAAGTCTGTCTAAGCTCGCTTCTGATAGGTATTTGCTTGCGTCAGACAAATGACGTCTCGCTATTGCTGGCAGCTTTACACAGAGACAGATACATCTACTCGGTTTCCCTTCTCATTCATCCAGCGTTACGATTCCAGTTGTACCTGACGCACTTTATATTTAGGTATTAATTCTATGCTGGTGGTTGACACAGTGCACCGATCGATTCATCCGACACGGTATCTACGTCTGTCTTTGTCAGTTCAGACAGTTGTATAATATTTTCGCCAAAATGAATTAATCTCACCTTTGATTTTAATAATCTTTAAACCTTCAACCTCTATTTCCCTACCTAATTCAAACCATTAAATGAAATTATGGTGGTTAAACAAATAAATAAAGGAGTACACTGTTTTGCATTGCCACTGCCATTAACAGCTCGTCACAATGAAAACTAGGGCTCGACCAAAAGTGAGCACATCATATGAAGTCAATGATTCAGTTTATATATATTTTTTCCTTAGTTATTCCAGAGTGCACGCAGAAGAATTACTGTTAATATTTTTAAATGAATAAACTGTAATTTACAATTTGCAAAATAAAAAATTAATGCCAAATTCGTAGTTAGAATGGCAAAAGCAGTCAGATAAAGCGTTTGAATGTCGAATTTGTTGAAAAGTGAAGAGAAATGGAAGTTGAAAATTTAACGATTGTTTTTTTCACTTGTGTTGACCAAGTTTAAGGTAACAAGAGCCATTCAAAAATTAGAAAATGAGTCAAATCTCGGCCAAAATTAAGATCGTTTTTATGATGCACTTTCAAAATATTCCAACTATGTATTATTATCATCAAAAATCGCGGAGCTATTCTTTACAACCAATTGATATAAATTGTGCAATTATAAATGCAAAACTGATGTATTACCCAATCGATTGATATCAATTTAAATGCCCCAATAATATCGATTCTGGGCGTGATATAATAAAGGAGACAGCCCCTAATAATTCCAGTATTCCCCAAAAACGTGTTCAGGTCGTAGTTCTCCTGGATTATAAGAGGTTCGAGCAAGAAGAAAAACAATAGTTCAGTGTAGTGGAGGAGCGGGATAGATCAGGTGCAGGTGCACTATTTTCGCCCCGATAAGTTTTCATAACTATTTTCCATCTGCTAGTTCCCTGCGGTAAAGCGGTTAGCTTCAAATGCCGGCCACTTCCAGTAATATTGGTTGATTACCGTTACTTTGTTATTTTAAATAGAAACAGTACGATACGTTTAAGTACCTATAAATCCGGGCTGAAATTTCATACTGTACCTACATGTCGCACCTACGTGTTAAGGAATTTAAGTGTTCACATTTTTATTTGATATTTGTTAAAGTCGGTGTTTACTTTTCAATTATGTATTTATAAGTTTTCAAATGAAGTTAATACTTTTAGCAATTAACATCTAATTTATAAATGGCAATGTACACAAAACTTAGCTATTTAGCAACAGAATTGTTGAGAAAAAATGTTTGTTGGTTTACGAGAACAAAATTATTAGATTAAGACACTTATTTTCTGTAAATGTAACACAAGTTATTAAATTAAAAACGTGCTTCCTAGCTAACGATTTTGGCAATCAAAGTATTTACGTTTTAGGGTTATAAGGCACACAATTTGTACTTACTTTCAAACGGAACATTTGTGAGTACACTTACCTAGAAATAAAAGAAATAAATTAGAACACTTACTAATTATATTATATGGACAAAATACGGACATAATTCTGTTGTTTGGCTAACATATACTGAGATTTCCATAAGTCCTTACTGTCCTTAATATCAGTAAGACAAGAGAATGGTCAGAATATGACAATCAAATTAAAAGGCTATTAAATGCTTGCCAATGTTTTGCTTTAATGGATTAAAAGCTTCATCAAGTAACATGTGTATAAAGTAAAAAAAAAATAAAAACCATGTATAAGCCATTAATAAGTGAAATAATAAAAATTATATGTTGATTAGTTGGATAAAAAGTACAAACAAAAAATATTTTAACAAAATTGGGAAAAATAAGTATATGGCATGATCAACACAATAATTAATTCATTGAGATGCAAGCTAGGTTGGACAATGTCTTAAAAATATATTCAAGGTAACAAAATGCTAAAAAACAACAAAAATATGTGAACATTTATTCATTTCTTGTCGGGTTGAAAAAATTAAAGATCACAGGAGTTTATTAAGACAAGTAAGCAACGAATATAGAAAATCTTGAATATATTTAGCGACTAAACTTTAGCAAATGCAATAATTTCTTTTTCTGGTATTAATAACACGTCAAAATAATGGCAGGAACCACGATTACTGGATAATTCGACAGATAACTAAATTGGCCATCTGTTGTTGATTTATTGTAATGAGTTATCATTTATGAAAGATATTCTGTTATTTATATTTAAACTGTGTATTAGAAACCTAACCGTTTCGAGATAAAGCCAACAGGGGAGACATCCATCCTACAATATATCATTTTAATTTTTAATTTTATAATTTTTTCAAAATTTATTATACATTTTTCAGTTTAATATATAGCAAACTTATTGGCTCCGAATTTAGTCAATTCTTTTCTAGGTGTTTTTCAAAAATTGTATAATAATAAATTCAAAAATATATATAAAATTAAAAATTAAAATGTTTTATTTTTTCACCCCGACAAGAAATGAATAAATGCAAGGTTCACGTATTTTTGTTGTTTTTTAGCATTTTGTTATGTTGAATGTCTTAAGAAGTATGTCCTTGTCCAACCTAGCTTGTATCTCAATGAATTAATTATTGTGTTGATCAGGCCACATACTTATTTATCACTATTTTGTTAAATCATATTTTTGTTTGTAGTTTTTATCCAACTAATCAACATATATAACTTTTATGATTTCACATATTAATGGCTTATACATAGTTTTTACATTTTTTTATATTATCTTGCTTTATTTATATTACCTTATACACATGTTACTTGATGTTTCTAGCCCTGATGAAACCTTTAATCAATTAAAGCGAAACGTTGGCAAGCATTTAATAGCTTTTTAATTTGATATTCCTATTCCGACCATTCTCTTGTCTTCCTGATATACTGAGATATTTATCATGTTTATTATACATACAATATAAATATGTATAGTACGTAGTATAAGCGTGTAACCACATATTCAGGGGCCCGATTCTTGAAACCATGCTTGCTATGCGACGAAAATGGTCGTATATGGCCTTGCAGTCGTAAACGAAGTTTGTTCTATTCCGGGCCAAATTGGTAGATGAGACAATAGAGTCTTTGGATATATAAAATTAAAATATGGGGAATTGCCAGAACTTTTTCAATATCTTCCATGTTACGTAGAAATTTGAAAATATATAACCCAAATAAATTTAGTCGGCCCAACAAAACAATACAAAACAAAACTAACCGACAAATTTGATTACTATAAATGTCAAAATTTCGTACGTTTGATCGTTAGAATCTCTTGTCGTACACGGCCTTCGAGAATACCACATAAACGTCATTTATGTCAAAATTGATACGTGTGACGTCATCTTTCGAGTGGTAGAGAGGTCGAATGGTTTCAAGAATGGGGCCCCAGTACAACTATTATAGCGTTGCTACTACGAAAGCTGCAAATCAAAGGTAAATATAATGCAATGCATTCAATTATTAAAAAAATAGGGAAAAAGGAAGCTAGTGAAGCAAGAAAACTGCCTTCATCCAAGATTAAAGTAGATTTCATTAAAGATGAAACCACTGATAAAGAAGTGTAATTTGGCTGAGTAAAAATATAGTGGTCAGATTTAAATACAGAAAAATAATTTTCGACATGCTATTACTAGTTTTGTAACAACTGAACTCTCATTAACATCTAAATAGTTTTGTTAGATTATGGAATCATATCCCGTTTCTTTCTTACAACAAACTGAAGATCCTAAATTAAAGGAGGTTAAATAACTATTGTCCAGCAATAACACAAGATAATCGATATTTTTGGCGATTGTCATCTTAGCATAACTTTTTTTACTCGTCTGCCAAATATTACAGTTATTTCTTTGTCTCCTCTTTGGCGTGACGAGAAATTCTAAGGAAGAAATGAACACTGAAAAATATATTAAATTTAAGAGTTTGTTTAATACCTAATTTATAAATTTACGAAATACATATTCCTTTTATTAATGATATTTTTGTTGTACTTTGATTATCATGTGTTGCAAATCGGTTTCATAAATCGTTACTTTAAGAAGTGAACCTCCTGTGTTGGATTTAGCAGTTAGACTATGCCTGTAACTAACTGAAAAAATGTATTAAAATAGATTTGAGAGTTGCTTTTATTATTTATAAATTTACTGAATATATATTTCTTTTACTATTGATATTTTTGTTGTTCCTTGTTTGTTTTGTGTTGCATAAGGGTTTCATAAACCGTTTCTATAAGCAATGCACCTCCTGTGTGTGATTCAGCACTTTGACTATGTCTGTAACAACATTTTACGAAATTTATTTGTTGTTAGTTTTATTTAAATTAAAGGTTTTGGGAATGGTATTCCTAGTTTATCCCATATATTCTGCGTTCTTTTGAATTGAATCCAATAACTGATCATTTTCAATTCCTTCCAAGTACTTTCTTAAAATGATTTAAAAAATGTTTCCAGAACAAACTGGACTGAAAAGTAAAAATATCAGTTTTTTCCGTTTCTACATTTTCGAATTAAGACAGACTTGACGGTATCAGGATATAAAACAAAATTCCATATTTCTGCAAATCGTCTGTTCTGGAATAATTTCAGAAAAACATGTAAATGAAATTTTATCAATATAAATCGGAGTATTTACTTTGTATTTGACACTTGTATCGTCGGTCTCACTTTCTCTATGTCCGGTTTTTGTATTTGTTCCTTCTGAATGTAAAATTCTAACATAGTTCAATCATTTGTACCAATTTCGTATTCTATGGCAAAAGTACTCCCTAGCGCCTTAGGTCTTAAAATTTGGCATTAATCAGAATATAGTTTGAAAATCGGTAACCTACTAGCACAATTTTCAAACGTACCTGTGGCAGGCATACCATTACTTTGCTATCATTGTCTTAGCAAATAGAAAAACAGTCAAATAGTATCACTACTTCACATAAACCAACTGTAATTTGACATTCCTGTTAAACCTCAGCAGAGAAAAACGAATGCAAATTGGTTCTTTAAACAAAGTTTTACAATTCAAATTATGAATCAAAATTAGTTGACTGTTATAAGGCTTTGAATAATAATACTTAAAAATTATCATATTATTCAAAATTATTCAAAATATTCTATTTTGTATAAAAATAATAGCACGCTAATATTGCCAATTCATTATATACAATAAACATATTTGGCATACCTTATTGTCCAAGCATTAAATAAATCAGAATATAAGAAAACAATATGATATGGTAGAAATATACAAATATTCTGTTAATAATGTGCTTAATTGTGCACTCTGCGTCAAATAAATTTCAAGTTCCGTAATTATGTCTATTTTTTATATCTTAGAAAATTTCTTCTTCTTCCAAGGTCTTATAGAAGACGAGCATGGCTTTGATTTACTAATTCTATTAGGGAGAAACAAGAGAAATATATTGAGTCTAAATATTTCTTGCATAGTAATTAATGACTTCCTTATATAAATAGACTTTTGGTTTGAACTAACTATATTTCACTATCTTTCTACTTTTATTACTGTCTTTCCCTTCATAGAGCGTCTTTAAAAGGGAAGGTATAGATTTCAGTTATAAATTATCAATAATTTTCACTCCCAGAACTCCCAATAGTACCCTACTAATCACCACCACTAAACGAAAATTTTATAGTAATTCAAGAAACTTTATCGGTAACTAACTATTTATAAGTGTGGATATCCTGCCATCTTTACCTGAGGTGAATTAGTAACTAAAAGTATAACAAACTCACACTTTATTCAAACTAAAACTCCTGATAATTGTCTTCTAAACGTTGTTTGTGGCATGTTCTTGATTATTTTTGTGTTTCTTTGGGGAATAACACCACAATAGAAATAAAACTACGTATATTGCAGGAATACCAAACGTTTCAAAGTCTATTCTGACTTCGTTGTCAATGGCTTTATATTTATTAATTTATTAATTAAATTATTAATTAATTTATTAATAAATATAAAGCCATTGACAACGAAGTCAGAAAAGACTTTGAAACGTTTGGTATTCCTGCAATATACGTAGTTTTATTTCTATTGTGGTGTTATTCCCCAAAGAAACACAAAAATAATCCTGATAATTGTTTCACAATTCTTCAGCTTCTTCTGACTAAATGTTTAATATGCTTTTATATTTAACCAATTTAATTTTTTTAATACAAAATCCGATAATCTTCATGTACTGAATCAGTTTTGGTTTACTCCATTGTATTACTTGATCTCTACTTCCAGGCTTGCCTCATTTATTGCAAAAACAGGGTGTCGATGACTTCAGTGACGGGTGGACCAAATACGATGTTTAGAGGACATGTAGTCGTTATGATTCGATGACAATAACACATTTTAGACATATTGATTATAATCAAAGATACAAGACGAAAACGAAGATATGAAGTATATCAATTTTTTTTTATTAATTATAAACGTTTTGAGGTAAAATACTCTTTATAAAATCACTTATACAAATGTTTTTACAAATGCGATTAAGCAAGCTAGAGAAAAAATATATATAAATATATATAAATATAAATATATTTCGATCCATACC
Organism: Octodonta nipae; assembly: GCA_034190945.1. Classification (NCBI taxonomy): domain Eukaryota; kingdom Metazoa; phylum Arthropoda; class Insecta; order Coleoptera; family Chrysomelidae; genus Octodonta; species Octodonta nipae. The sequence goes on along the minus strand of CM067220.1, from coordinate 86,358,313 downwards.
AAAATTGACGCAACAAAAAAACTTTTTAGGAACAGTAAATTAAAAAATCATTTCTTTCGGAAGTTTCCGTTATAATCAATTGAAATTTTGCCTGAATCTGTAAAATGAGGTAGCAGATAATTAACACAGAACATGTACGTTTTTGAGGGGGCAGATTACGAATCTGCAATTGCTTTTTACCGCAAGCTTGCAGTAAGGGGTGAAATGCTCCAAAAACACTACCAAAACAGCTTGTTTTTGCATTATTCTGAAAACTGCAATAACTATCGTGTTTCTTATAAAATTTCACATCGAAAACATGTAGTAAGTTAAACAAAATCAATGAATTGTTGTGCAATTATTTAAGTTTTCAATTTAATTAATTTTTGTAATACACGCAACGTGTGCACAGAGACTCCATTATGTGAATATGCATTGTCCGATCATTATGTAATATTTTCGGAATCGTTTTTTGTATTTGGAAAAAAAATCTGAATATAGAAAGATAGCTTATAGAAGGTGTATGAAGTACATCTGGATTATCGAAGAAATGTACCTATTTATCAAATGATACTACTGAAATGATGAAGTTAATTAATATCGTTCCGCTACTTTAATATCAGTCTATTTAAAACATATTTCAAACGCAAACACCAATATTGATATATTTTTTCTATAGCCATAATTCTCCATGTTAGTAATCTTCAAATATTTGATAGTTCATTGAAATAAAATACTTTCTTTTGGACCGTACAGTTACAATTTCCTCTAATATCTTCAATAACAAAAGAATGTAAAAAAATATCGCTGGTAAAATATTGAAATAATAATAACGTCATAATAGACCACAGCTCAAACACGTTATTAAAATATAAGCGATCGCTTAGGCTGTGTCCGAGGTAAGCGCGAAATGCTCGGTGCGGGCGGTGTGATACGTCAATGTGACAATTATGAATTTCAACTAAATGCTAAAACAAATAAACTGAACGGTGCGACAACACAAAATTGCTACAATCGCACGAATTTATTTTCCAGCAATAACATAATGAATTCTTTTTGTTTGATAGTTTGTAGATGTCATTTTGACGCAAAGCGCCGCCCGCACCGCGCAATCGCGTTTACATGGCACACAACCTTAGGGGGTTTCTGGGAAACTAGTAACTAGAAGCGTAAGCCGAAGGCTACGAGAATTATGCGAACCGAAGAGAGAAGATTTGATTCTCCCGAAACGTCGTCAGTTTACCATCGATCCCGACAGGGAACAGTTATGCGGACGAATTCCCGGAGACCACTTAATACACCTTGACTCACCTTAGTATTTCGATTGAAAAAGCTTTATGATCTTTTGGAGTGTCTGCGCCTAAATAACGTGTATTTCGAAAATAATGAACTAAACTGAAAATTTAAATAATTATACCACAATTCGTTGATTTTGTATAACTTACCTACTAGGTACATGTTTTCTATGTGAAATTTTACAAGGAACACGATGGTCAAGTCATTTTTTCATAATCATTGTAGTTTTCGGGAATAATGCAAAAATACCTGTTTGTGGGGTGTTTTTCGGATATTTCACCGGGTACTCCACGCTTGCAGTAAAAAGTAATTGTAGATTCGTAATCTGCGGTCTCGAACACATAAATGTTCTGTGCTAATTATCTGCCACCTTATATTGCAGATTCAGGCAAAATTTCAATGGATTGTTAGCTATAATTTATGTTAGACGGCAGGCGACTTTGTCTCATTGACAATAATTTACTTGACATGTATTTTGGATCACTAGTATGAGCTTTTTGTTTGGTTATGGTACAATGTCAATCTAAAATATATAGACTCAAACTATTTAATTACATGTAGAGGGTACATGTACAGACGAGTCCCAGATGGGTTGAATTTATAATCTACATAATAATGAATGTGAATGAGAAATCCGGAAATAGCTTCATTTTTAGGGTTCCGTATATACAAAATACGGATACCCTTATAATATCACTCCGGATTTCTGCCTCTGTCACATCACAGCAATTTTCTCTTAAACTACTGGACGGAAGAGGTTGAAATTTGGTATCAATGTATAGTTTGGTGACCCGATCAAGAGTAGATATCGTAAAAAAAATGATTTTAGGGGTACTTCTGGGGGAAAACTAAAAAAATCGACCGTTCCTCCCTGATCTCCAAAACTACTGGGCCTAAAATTTTGAAAAAGATAGGAAATATAGAACGTTGCCCGAACTTTACAGGAAAAATAAGGAGAAACCATTAATATTAATTTTGGGGGGCAAATTATAGAATTAAATATAAATTTAAAAATAAAAAAATCAAACGCATCATGTAATATATCAAATGAAAGGTCTCATTCTGAGGAATACAAATATATTTTTTTCATATTTAAAAAAAAATATTTAAAAAGATATTAACGAAAACATACCAAAATTTACCCCTTATCTCCCAAACTATAAAAAGTAAAGTTTTGAAAAAAAATAGAGGTATAGGTTCTGACCTGAAGTTTACTGGAAAAATAAGGAAAAACCTTTACTTTTAATTTTGGGGGGCAAATTACAGAATTAAATCGAAAATATAAAATTAAAATTGTTTCTAACCCATCATGTTAAATATCAAATGAAAGGGCTCATTACGACGAAAATAAATATATTTTTCTCATATTTCTAAAATAAATTAATAAAAAGATATTAACAAAAATAATTTAAAAAATTACCCATCCCCCCCCCTTATCACCAAAACCATAAGCTGGAAAATTTCGAAAAAAAAATGGAGGTATAGCCCATTACTTGAACTTTACTGGAAAAATAAGGAGAAACCCCTAATAGTCATTTTGTGGGGCAAATTATAGAATTAAATGGAAAATATAAAATTAAAATTGTTTCTAACCCATCATGTTATATATCAAATGAAAGGGCTCATTATGATGAAAACAAATATATTTTTTTCATATTTTTAAAATAAATTAATTAAAAGATATTAACAAAAACATATTTTCTTTGTATTTTTTAATCATTTGAATAACAGATTTAATAATTTATAATTTAAAACTTGACCTATTTTGCCCTTTATCTTCCAATCAACAGAGCCTCAAAACTCAGACAGTAGATTATAAAAGACTTCTCTGAAAGTTCATTAGTAAAATAAAACTCTAATGTTAATTTTTGGGGGCCAAATTAGAAAATTAAATACATATGTATTCTGATAAAAATCAAGCGAATCCTGAAGCAGATCAAATAAAAAGTCTATGTGTGGAAAATCAAAGTGTATATTTTTTATAAATTTAAAACGCTTCCTTTAAACGATATTAGGGTAAATATAAGAACTCATTCCCTGCTTATCTGAAACTGGAATATTAGAATCTTGAAGGTGGTACGGAACCCTAAGTATGCGAGTCCAACTAGCACTTGACCAAATTATTATATATAAAACGACTTTATAAATTAACTTAAAATTATTCTAAAAACCCTTGTGGTAGATAATACCGCGTAATAACGGTTTTCAGTTATCTATTGATCAATATAGGACTTTTTGAGAATTCGACGTGGATAATAAAGAAAAGAGTAATTTTAATATATACAAACAACGAGTAAACTACATGTCACGATTTACTAGAATATTTGTTAACGGTTTGCCAAAAAGGTAAACTCGGATATTTTTATGACATTTAAGACGTATTAAAAATTACCTTTCTTGTGACATTAAGACATATTTCAAATTTATTTCAGTTCGCTAGATTTTTATGTAATTAATCGTTTTCTTAGGAATTTCTAATCATTAATTTAAATTTGTTTAAAATGAGACTTTCTGAAACCCAAAGAATTGAGATATTGTAGAGCAAAAATTTCGTAATTTTAGAATTGTCAAAGATCTTCCCAAACCTGGGAGATCAAAATTGAATGACGAAAAGAAATTGGAAATATTGTTACATGGTGAGCAAATCCCACAGAAAACCTACAAAAGAAGTAGCTGGTGATAAAGCTGTAAGTAAAACATCTGTAATGAGAATATTGAAAAAAGAAAACTAACATTCGTATAAAATTAAACTGGTTCGGGACCTAAATACGATGATCCTGAACGTTAATTGGAATTTTGTGGAATAGTTATAAATAGATGACAAGGGAATCAAATGTTACCCAAAAATGTTATTTTCTTCGATAAGGCAACGATCAACAAGTAGAATTCTCTGTATAAGAGTACACAAAGACTGGATGAGGGAAGGTTACACTCATTATCCTATTACAGTGAACGTTTGAGTTGGCAAAATAAATAAGAGAATAAGTTTTTGAGGGCCATTAACTGAGGCGAGTTACTTGGATTTTTTATAAAATGTTTTAATACCTAAATTAAGACAACTTTTCCTAATACTGTTCTTCCCGCAGACATTAATAGGAACATATGGTTTTAACAAGATGACGCTACATGACATTATACAGCAGCACTACGATCTTATCTCAATGAAGTTTTTCCACATCGGTGGATCGGTAGACTTGGCAGAAAACGAATTTTTCCATTACTTTAGAACCTCACTGTATATAAGATATAAATATGAGACAAACGAAAAACTGTGGAATCAAAGATCAATGAACAGTTACTTCCATAAACATTCCGATCGGCATCCTAGTCCAACTATAATCAAGATCTTCTTGGACCGAACGTCCAGAATCTATGAACCACATCATCTACTTAGACCGCGCATTGTTGTTATGGTATGGTTACTAAGGGCATGAGTTAAATAGATCCTTAAATCAAGACGGAAATGCAATCAGACTAAAAATTCAAGATCACTTAAATCTTTATGAACAGCTTACTTGCCACATATTGAAAACGGACTGAATAGCATTCAATTTCAACTATAATATAATTGAAAAACTGGGGTATTGCAAAAAATTGCAATCTCAGTTTCGAATTAAATACCTATTTTACTTTAATAGTGATTACTAGTATAGCAAAAATCATACGATCGAAGTATATAAAAATTTAAAAAATAAAGATCACACAAATAATACAAATACTAAATAAATGATATTAAATCGTATCTGTTGCTTGGCAAAAAAAATTGTGTTTTCAGTCTTGTGGTAGAAACGAAGAATAAATTTGCAGAACAGAGTGTAAACATACTTGTTTCTGTTCAGAAGATTAATTGCTGGTTCTTACTAATCGAAATGGCAGTCGCAAAACGTACTAATTTTAAAATTGTTGCCTCTAATGACAAAGAAATTTATAATCAAGGTCTAAAACCTAATATAATTTGGTAGCACTCTACCACGCGCAAAACCAAACCAGTGGTCAAACTCGCAATTCTTGCCCCTGGATTGAAATTAGCCAATCAGGATATGCCATTAATAGACAGAAATAACGGTAATATGATCAGAAATGATTAAATGAGAGATGACAAGCTGAGAGTAATACCTACACCACGACTCTACATTTTACTATACCTGGTCGTCGCTATTCTTTTCGTGTTTAATCTAACAAAAGTATGAATTTCGTATATAAATTTGTAATAATAGTACCCTGTGCCAAAACAACTAAAAAGATGCCATAAATATCCGATCGAAAACCTTTCAGAAATTATTAATTATATATTAATTTCTACAATTTGCTCATTTATTAACGTTTCGTCTTATAAGTAAATAAGTATTTTGTAAAATTATTTAAAAATATTCACTCCTAGATAGAAAAGATATAGGGAAAGCGGTGCTAAAATACGTTATACATATAAACTAAAGGCAAGTAACCTTCACAACCTTTTACTACATTGATAAATACTGTAAAATTACAAGTTCATGTACCAATCAATTCTCCAAGGAATTTTATTAAAGACGCCGCTCACAAACTGGAATGGAAACGACTACCATCGACGACACTATTTGCCTTTCATTAACATTTACTTAATAAAAGGAGAATTAAAAATTCCGACAAGGAAAAGAGAGATAGAGTGCCAATAGCTCTCTCGACCTTATTTGCATATCCCATCGAATCTTACCCAATCCATTCATTAAAAGTTCATTCATAATTTCGCCATTGTGACTGTTCGCAGCCTCGTGAACGTCGATGTCGCTGTTTACGGTGTTAGCGTTCGATTTCGCACCGTTTAATTAGTTTTGAAGAAGGCTTTATAAGGCATTCTGCTATCAGGGTAACTGTTTTTTCAGTCAGTCTCTATAACGTAACTCTAAGAGTGGATAAGTTTTATAACTCTTCCGTGAGTTTAAAGTAATTTGCATGTTTCTACAACTCATGAGGCCATTAGATGAATATATAAAATAAGAATATGAAGACCGAGAAAAATAGCATTCATAGGTAAATAAAAAAAATATATAGGAAACATGGAAATAGATGGTAATAAATTATGTCAAAAATTATATTAAAAAATATTTATTGTTCTTGTTCTCTTCTGAAATTTTCCAAAAATCGGGAGTCATACAAAGTTCAAAGTTTTATCAAAAGTCGATAAGCCATCATACTATTGTTACGAAATTTACCCAAAGCCGACCCTGTTTCATTTCAGTAATAATCGCTTTAAGATAAAAAATGGTTCTCGAAAAGACTCGGCAGCGGTAGGAGTGATGATTGATTTTGCGAGAATTTTCTATGCTGGTCTTATAAAGGAAGCAGCCACGATGGAGAGTTCAGTTATACCGCAACGACTAGCGTATATGGGAATGTTATTGTGATATTTGAATCAGCTGTTTTCACGTAAATTTCTAGAAAAGTGAAAGTGAATATTAGTTTTATAATTTTAAATTGAACCCACGGACTTTACAACAAATTTGGTGATCAGAAGTAAAGGATTAAGTGCAGTTAAAATCGTAATTTGATTTATGGAAACACGGAGCATGGAAAAAATGGACGAAACTGCCAAAAAAATAGTCAAGCCGGTTACAGAGGGACTACAGGAAAAAATAGCCCAGATTCTAAAAAAACGTGACAAGAAGGAGAAACAACATCAAGAAGAAATACAACAAAGGTTAGTAAAATCTTTTGATGAAAAACGTAAAATAGAATTAGAAAATCTTGTCACAACGATGAAAAGCGAACAACAAAATCTTGTTTCCACGATGGAAGAAAAACAACAAAATCTTGATTCCACGATGGAAGAAAAACAACAAAATCTTGTTTCCACGATGGAAGAAAAACAACAAAATCTGGTTTCCACGATGAAAAGTGAACGACATAATTTAATTGAAGGATTGTTCTCGAAATTTGAACAAAAACAAGATCAAATTGAATTAAAACGACACGAAACTGAAGTCAAAAGATAACTGCAATTTGAACAATTAATGCAAATAGTAGCACCAGTTAATGAAACAGTTAATGACAGAATGCAAATAGTTGAGTCAGACATAAAAGAAATAAATGATGACATTAAGACCATAAAAAATACGGTGGACACTCTTGAAACCAAAATAGATGACCTCGATTCCATCCAAAGCCAGGTAAAGTTTGAAATCAGTTCTATTCAAAACACAGTTCAAGATAAAATCAGTGCCATCCAGAACAAGGTAGAAACAGAAATTAAAAAAATGCAACAGGAGTTTCCGTTTCCCGAGTCTGAGAGAGGGAACAAATACATTCTGGTCGCAATGGATTACTTCAGCAAATGGCCTGAGGCATATGCCATACCCAACCAAGAAGCAACCACGGTAGCGACGGTGCTAGTAGAACAACTATTCAGCAGGTTTGGCGTCCCGATGGAATTACATTCAGACCAGGGGCGTAACTTCGAATCGAATGTGTTCCAGAAGGTCTGCACGATGTTGGGGATCAGGAAAACGAGAACAACACCATTACACCCACAGTCAGACGGAATGGTGGAAAGATTCAACAGGACCTTGGAACAACACCTATCCAAGGTCGTCAGCAATAACCAGCGTAATTGGGATGAGCATATTCCCCTATTCCTTTTGGCATATCGCTCTGCTGTACATAATAGTACAGGCCTGACCCCAGTCAGGGTCCTATTCGGAAAGAAGCTGCGATTACCCTGCGATTTGGCATTTGGCTCCCCCGAAGAACCTCCCCAAGACATCGACGATTATGCCGACCAGCTCCGACATAACATGCTGGCAATACACGAATTAGCCCGAACGCAGATGTTAGCCACCAGTGACCGGATGAAGACGCGATACGACCTCAAGGCCAATTCAGTCGGGTTTCAGGAGAGGGACAAAGTCTGGCTGTATAACCCCCAACGGAGCAAGGGTAAATCCCCAAAGCGTCGAAACCCCATGGCTAAATTGAAGGTGGTTCATTTAGATCGACCCGCTCCCTACCATGGAGAGGATGTTTCTGATCGGGACGTTCAGAATTAAAGGCGGGGCAGTGTTACGAAATTTACCCAAAGCCGACCCTGTTTCATTTCAGTACGACAACAATCGCTTTAAGATAAAAAATGGTTCTCGAAAAGACTCGGCAGCGGTAGGAGTCATGATTGGTTTTGCAAGAATTTTCTATGCTGGTCTTATAAAGGAAGCAGCCACGATGGAGAGTTCAGTTATATCGCGACGACTAGCGTATATGGGAATGTTAGTGTGATATTTGAATTAGCTGTTTTAATGTAAATAAAGTTCTAGAAAAGTGAAAGTGAATATTAGTTTTATAATTTTAAATTGAACCCACGGACTTTACAACACTATTATTAATACGTAAAGATGGAAACCACTACCCCTTTTAAGGCCTTTATTTTGAAAGGAGGGTAATGAAACGTATACCATTCAAAAGGTAATGTGCCGTAGATGTGCAGAATATATAAAGAATCTTTATTTATTTCTTTTAAAATAAGTAAATTAAAGATAAATTATTTGAGAAGGCGCCATCTATGAACAACTAGCTCTACTCTTAATTTAATGTTCTTAGAGCATGTACTTCCTAGAGATAGCCTGCAGTGCACAATTGTCGAGGTAAGAGTAAAGAGAGAAAGAGCAATAGAGAGGGCAAGAGGCTATTTTACTCGGTTGGAAGCTGCTTCCAATAACATACGATCAAACATGTTCATTGGCTGTTTCCACCAAGTGAAATAGCCTGTTACTGTCTCTATTGCCTTCTCTTTTTAGCCTTGCCACGACTATGTGCATTGCAGGCTATCTCTAGAAGGTACATGCTCTAAGCTAACATTCGAAATTTGACATTGAGGTAGTTGACAACAGTTGACAGTAAAAACACAATCGTGTAACCAAGAATAAATATTATTTAAATAATCGACTTTCACTTACAAAGATTGTATGCTCTAAAACATTTTCTATTAATTTTGGACGGTAATTTTTTACAAAAGCGATGACAATAGCAAATACTAAAGTGACTAAATTGTTCGCATTAACAGAAGAGTCATGAAATTTTTACGTAAGTACACTACCTTTAAAGATTCTAAACTTAGTTAATACTTTTGATTTCAGATCCGCACGAATTTAGTATGTAACTCCTTCAATTTTGAATTTATCACTTATCTAATAACAATTTACTAGGATTTTGGAAAACCATGCGTATCTATTATTGGCTCAAAAATAAAAGTAACGCTCACGAGGTGTAATATGCAAGTACTTTATTAATTATTTACATTTGACATCTGCAATTGGAACTTGAATAAGTTATAATAATAAAATTAAACGAATTATTTTGCAGTTTTATTTCATGTAAGGTACTCTTTTCAATTAATTATAACATCTCAAATATTAGCTGTCAGTCAAAAATTGTTTAATGTGCTTTTAACGAGATGTGATATGATGTAAATATCTTTATCTAATAATATAATTCATATAAGGTTTGTTTATTTGTATAGATCTTATTTATATTTATAAGTTCTCCAAAACGGCAGTAACAATTTTGTCAAAATTTCACCATTTCGGGGTTTTGGCGTCTAGAAATCGATTGCTTGGGAAAAAACGTATTACCGAGAAAGAACGAGATTGTGACAGCTGAGCTTTGAAATTACAAGAGTTTCAATACAGGGTGATGTGGTAACCTACTTGAGGTTAAATGTTCTCTGGAAATTATTTCAATACAAATTGAAGTGTAGGGGATCTTATAAGAATTTTAACACCATTTGATATTTTTCTAGCATTACATTTTTAAAACTGAACTTTTCAAGAAATTAAAGTAAAAAGTGCTGGCTAGATAATTTTGGATGGGTAAAAAGTTATGTGTTCTCATGTTAATTTGAGGCCCGCCATAAAGTTTTCTTGAAAGTCAATCGATATAGTTATCGGATATACAGCATGTTTATAACTCTTATATGTAGCCCATAGCTGTTAGATATGCATATTTAAATTTACTGAGTTGTAGGGCGCTGTAGATTATAATTATAAATGGTGATTCCAGATATATTATAAACCAAATGTTTACTGGGTGGCCCATAAGCAGCTGCACATACAGAGTGTTTAAAAAATGCGGGCGAGTTTATAGGGTTTTTGGTATAAAGTGCGCAGTATACTTACATTATGCATATACAGGGTGATGGAAATATGTGCTGAAATAGAGTTATATAGTGTGGTTTAAAAAAAAGTGAATAAAAATGAAAAATTTCGCAGACTATAAGCAGTTGCATATATAGTATTGGTGCAATATAAGGTCATAGGATTTATAGTTATACAGGGTATTATTATAATGAATATTTTAATAAATGTTAGAGAAATGAAATTAAACTGAAGCATTCCACTTTGAGAAAAATTAGTTTATATAGCAAATATCCGATTACATGGTTATATGAATCAACCTTTTTATGAATCTTTGAATTTACGAGTAAAGCTTGGTCACCCATGTACTAAATATATTAAATGTACAAATGAAAATTGATTAAGTATTTGTAATAAATTAAAACATATTATGTTGCAATATTTAGCTTTTGATTTCTACCTCATAACTATTCAATTCTTTCAAATGGAATTTTTTATTTTCTATATTATTCTACCGGATAATAGCTGAATTATTTAATTTTAAGAAATTTCCTGGTAACTAAATTTTTGTATTTAATTTCCACTTACTGTCTCTTTGCCATATTAAATTAAGAATTAAGAATTTGAACACAAATAAACCTATAAATTACATATGAAAAAGAAGTTGAATTTGATTACTTATTGACCCAATTGGTCGAATTTCCACCACAGGCGATTCTAGTTCTAATAATTACTTTGAACGTGTTCATTTACCAACGAGCTTCTGTCGTGTGATTTCTAACCTAGGAATCACTAAGCGACATCGTTGTGACAGTTGAACTCAACCCTCTGGTGGCTCAATTTACACATCAGTCATGAAACATCCATAGCCAATTCCTAAACTGAATAATCCAGAGTTTATTTGAGGTTTAATAGAGCCTTGCTCAAAGATGTCGGTCACTTTCAACTAGAGAATACTGTTGGAAGGATGGCAACAAGATCCTGAGGAGTAAAGAAAGATTGAAAGACCATGTAAATGGCTTAATTAACTCAATGCATTTATTGCGTTTAGCTCCCGTTAGTAACCCTGCTCTTCAACTACTCACCCTGCCATGCAGTCCATCGTACTATATGGACACACATCCTTTTCTAGTAGGTCTGTCTCATAACTAATTTCTTTAGGATGTTGCATTTTAAAAAAGTTTCTCTTAGCAAGAATATTTTCTGGAAACGTTATAGAAGCGAAAATCGCCACGGTAATGGGCGCATACTTCTTCTCTCAATGTGTATTAGCCGATTCCATCTAATTCCTTTTTCTCCTCGGTCTGTATTTACCGGCGCTGCAATAACTGAATTATTTACATGTCTGGGTGTACTAGCTCTGATACGTAGGCTTAGCTTTGGCATTTCTGTAGATTCTGAATATCGTTCGTTTCTGGAAGGCTCTTCAAAGTCCCAAAAAGCGATAGAGAATTGATTTTCACTTTCGCTTCTAAACGGCTCTCTATACTGCGAATCATTGTCAATGATTTTCCTAAATATTTGCCTGAAGTTATACGGCTACTGGAAGATATCGTTAACAAGTTCAATCGTTGGCACAAGGACTGTATGTCATATGCTAACTCCACGTACCTCATTTCTCCTTCTACCTAGTCGATTTTGGATGGCATGAAAAATCCCCGTTTAACAATAGGTACGTTAGGACCAGCGCAGAAGCCTTATATGGTTACTCAACTCTGGTATACCTTCTTCTTTCTTCTGGTCAGCTCACATATCTTCCTTATGTCGGACAAGAATCTGTTAAATGTGCACTACTCCATATTGGTTGTCCCTGATTTCCCACGGTATGAATAGTTAAAGATGTGACTATTCATAATCCGTCTCTGGCTTCGTTCATAACAGCCTTCAAAAGTATGCAGTATCTCTTCATGCTAACGAACCGCAAATTTGTTGAGATTTTGTGTGTACAATCCCGCTGATAAAGTTCTGCATGGTACATTCCTCGGGTGAATCTTGGCAGGTTAGATGTATCAACTGATGAATTTGTCCCGTACGTTATTCCCGGGTTTTTGTGATTGTATACTGAGTAAACGGCTTGATGATTTATTGCTTCGCCACCTATCGAGGACTGAAACTAATTTATCAAAATCTACCTATCGCTATTGGCATGCTTTGGAGTAATTCAAAGACAGATCCAATTATTTGTAAATTAGTTTAGTTTCACTAGGTCCTTTGAGACTTTTTCCATTTCAGCTTGCCCTTGCAGATTTGTTGCCAGAATTTCGCTTCTTTATCATTAATATGGCTGATTTTGAATTCAGTCATATTCATATTGTCTTCGACACAGTAAGATCTTGATTTCAACATTCTGTTCTCCTAACTGTATTTCAGTATTTATTTAATCTTTATGTGTATCAGTTCTTTTTATGAACTGTTTGTTACCTTGATTTATTAATTGTGTTCTAAATGTTATTTGTGCCATATTCTTGATTATTTTTATGTTTTCTTGGGAATAACACCACAATTGACATAAAAATTGTATATTGAACGAAAAAAAACAAACGTTTCAAAGTTGATTTAGACTTCGTTATCAATGGCTTTATATGTATTAAAAATGTAAATTGCAACAGGTAAACGATCTGGAGGAAGTGGGAATCAGGGACTGGAAGAAGCAGGCGTTGGGCCGAAGTGGAAAAGAAGAATAAAAGATCTCATAGCCAAGGGCTACTAGGACTGTTGGGCTGATATATATGTCTGTAGAATACAATTTAAAATATTTAAATTGATTGAGTCGTTTTAGAAAATGAAATATTCCTTGATCTGCAAAAAGTAACGTTTTTTTTTTGATTTTCTAGAAACCGATAAATCTCACCTAATAGAAAATGGTATGGTACTTTTCGTGATATTCCTTAACACAAATGCAGTTTAAACCATCAAAATTGCTTAAGCTGTTTTTGAGTAATCACTGACTATAAATAAAAAAGAAATTAATAACCTCATTTTTGTCGATTAATAAAATTAGTGTATTTTATTAATCGAAAAAAATTACTCTCAAATTATCAAAAGTAAATCCCAGTTTAGCAATTTTTAACCTTGGAATTAGCCAAGTTTATGGTATTATGTTCTAACATATACTAAGATTATATAAATTGTGCGTATTCCGGTATCAGTAAAATGAGTTTCAAAATCTTGTAATGCAGTTGTATTGTAGATAAACATTAACAATCAAAATGTGGCCTTAATTTTTATGGTATCTGAACAATTAGTTATAATTTAGTTCTTACATAAACCGTTTGTGTTTTTGAAGTATACAGATATTTCTAATATTTAATTAACAATGTATAATACATTTCTATTTTCCTATAATCTAACAAAACTTTACGATAGTTTAGCATATATTTTAATTAATAATTAGACCAATGACTTACATTGACTTAACAAGAAATTGAATATTTTACGGAAAATATTGGCAACAAAACTAACAAATTACAAAAATAATTTTAACAGATGGAGAGAACATGTTTATCACAAAGCGACAAGGCAACTTTGTATCGTTTAAAAAGGCAATTTAAAGAATTTTTAAAACGCAATTTGTATAATTACTTTCTGCACTTAACTCTCGCGGTATTAACAGATAAATTGAAATGATAACACATACTTAACTAGACGCAGTGATATTCAATTAGAAATTGGAGCCAATGAAAAAAAAAAAAACGTATGCGCTAAAAGCATGCGTTTGACCGAGAAAACTACGTAATATCTGCAACGATACCGAAAATAAACTTGATTGGTTTCCACGAGACTTCATCAAACATTGTCAATGTTTACTTCACTCGATTGTACACACAAACACACAAATGTATTGTGTTTTGTATGTTAGCCTTGGAGATGTTCAATATACACACCCACATAAGCAATCAATGAGTTACTGATGTAAACTATTGGGGTCGAGTTGCTTTTGAGAGGCTTTAGAAAATTTTCCCCGGGAGGTCATGAATATTTTTTGAGTGGGAAGAATTTGCTTGTTTAAAAATATCCAACAAATATGTAATTAAATAAGGTTTCTGTCAAGATACATACAATAGACTCATAAGGGGTAAAAAGTAAACTTTGGGGGAAAGTATCTCGAAAACAAATGACTTTCAGAATTTGAGCCCAGGCAGAATTTTGATCCACAAGTACAGAAGAATCAAATGGCAATGTTTATAAAAAAAATAGCCGAAAGCCATTTTCCATAAGAATAATGTAGATATATATTATATCAAGAATAGAACGAATCCCAAATATAGTATTATTATTGGAGCTTCATAGGTCGCGGAATGTTTATTTATTGTTTAAGTCAGTATTGTTAGTAGGTAAAATTTAATACAAAGTAAGAAACATTTTCCACTATATAATGTTTTCGTAATATTTTTATAAAAACATTACATACATTCTTCGTGTTGTTGGACCTGAAATAATACGGGGCTATATTTCTTGAAAGGACGGCTTTGTTAACACAATATGTAGATTAAAATTTTTATATTATTCGGATACTATTTCTTATAATTTTAGGGTACTTTGAAAGTAATTCCTTACGAGACGTTATATCTGTAATTTCGAAAGTGTGTTTTGATATTAATGTCTATATATAAATAGGCAAAGTCAGCACGATTCGGTACCATTTTATCTTTTTGTTTTGTTTAGTACCTATTGACGACCTTCAGTGCAGAATGCTAAAATTGTTTTATAATATTCCTTCATTTACTAAATAAAATTAAATAAAAATTCAAAATTTACGTCTAGACTGTCACTGCTAAACAGTGCTGCCAGATTGCTTGGGAGAGAAAATCGTAAGATGGATTGATTCGAAAAACAAATTAAAATAAACAACAAAAAAAACTAACAAATTTTGATCGGTTCCGAAAGTTATTCTACATTATCACGCTATTCAGATCTTATGCATAAAAAATTATATATTATGATATGATATGAAACTTTCATTTCTTTTTCAACATGGTTTGTCAACTAGAATTAGAATTGGGTATTGTGTGGCAACTGATCAATGTGTTTCCGATAATATTTTATTATTTTAAAATTATGCTGTTAATGTATACTATTTTTATTTTAAAGGCTAATAATGTTATACAATTTAACTAAGATTCCAAAGCCACTGATACTTAGAGCGTGCACCTTCTGGAGTGCACAAATATTGTGGTAGGAATAAAAAGAGTGAGGGCAATAGAGAGGGCAAGAGGCTGTTTCACTCGGTTGGGAGCTACTTCCAATGAAATATTTCCGGCATATTGTTCATTGGCTGGTTCCACCCACCAAATGAAATCGTCTGCTACTGTGTCTATTGCCCTCTTTTTCTAGCCTTCTCGCGATTTCGTGCATTGCAGGCTATCTTCAGAAGGTACATGCTCTTAGCCATGATATGAATACAATTAGTGAGATTTAAGATAAATAGTTAGAACTGACATCATAGCAATAATTCTAATGTACACGGACATCTTTATTTTAGCGAATTTATTTGATTATATTGATTTCAGTTTGACAAACATTGGTAGCCGTTAGGTTAATGAACATTTTCAATTAATGCGAAAATTATCAACGTATTGTTTGAAAAAATTTCAATTTCAATACACTTATAAAAATTGTTAACATAAAAAGTATTGTTTAACATAAATTAACAACAGGTCCATTGTATTTCTTTAAATTTTTATAATTTAATACAGAAATAGTCATCGATAACTTTTTGTGTTAAATTGAAATTATTGAGAGTATATATACTTTGCAGTTTAAGGTGTACTAAGATGTAAGTACTTAGTATCGTAGTTATTTATACTGCATCTTCATAAATACTTATGAGTAGGTTTCTTGCATTTTCTTTTTATAAATTGAAATCGTAATTGTGAAATATCTGAATAACCGTAAAGCATTTTGGAAAAATTAAAGTTTAAAAATATTATATTTAATATTAATTTATTATTTGATATACCATCCCTGCAAAATCCTGCCTCTTATTACAGGATGAATGAGTTTAACCTAAAATAATGAACATATTGACATTTTAAATATGTGTATTTTATTAAAAATTTATCTATAAATACGCAAATGCAAAAGAGTTCAATTTTTTTCTGTTTGTGAACCAATTTTCATCAGTTTTTTTATTGCTAATTGACGGCTTTTAATGTTATTAATAAAAAAATTGGATCAAACGGCCAAAATTTTCCTTTAATAACAGTTATACTGGTTTTTATTTTGAGGAATACTTAAAAATAATTTCTGTCAAGTTTTGGTGGTTTCTTTTCCAAGGTTGAGTTTAAAAGTATAGTTAATAGTAGTGAATACTTATAGACTGTAGACGTATATGTACCGTTTACTAAAGTTACAAATAGGATATAATGAAAGTAACGATGTACCGAAGTAACGAACATAAGTAACGAGTTTCAGTACCGAACTAATGATTAGTAACGACTACTTAAATGCAAGTTTAATCCCCATCTCTAGTCACTATATCTATTTGCGGGCGTGAAGTTTTTGCAACAATTTTAACCTGTTTTAACCATAAGTGCTATTCCCTTTCTTCGCCCTTGAGAAATGAATTAAATATACGGAGAACTATCTCTACGACGTAAATTAAAATTGGTTTACATGGAGCTATCCGCCTTCTTAGAAACGTAACCATAATTACTGAGCATTGTCGGGTCCAGGTTCTGGATTACGTTGAAATTTCGTGCCCAAGTCATAAATTAAATAACGGCTATGTTAGTCACTACGGTGCATTATCGACTGAGACAGAGTGACCTCAAACGGCGCACATATCAGATCTCGCAGAATCAGTATCTATTCCCTACATTTTTTTCAGAATATAAATTTTTCTACAAATTATTCGTTCTCGTATATTTCCATATTTCTACAAAAGATGAAACCCACCTGCCACTTAGAATTATAAATAACTTCTCGGTCTTCAGTTTGGCCGTTTTTTATATTTTCTTCATTCAACGAGTTGAATAGTGAAACACTTACAAAAGGCATAAGATGAACCGATACGGCGTTCTTCCCCTCAACATCCGAACACCTGTGTGTCATACCAACTGGACAAAACAACAATCAAAGCCCTACAAAAAGAGAAAGACTGACAGGTCGGTTCTTTTCCCTTCGTTTTGTTGGTGTGAATATAAAGAAACCTTTCAATTCCTCGAGCTTTTGTAAAGCTTTACGGCCAAGATTGAATTTTGTGACAAAGCAACTTGCATCGAAAACACAAATGGTCGATCTTCGAACTAGACGATTTCTATAAATGCAATAATAATGAAGCCATTATGTTTACGGTGATGGTGTAGTGAAAATGAATACTCATTCATTCCCTAGTAAGGATTCTGTGAAACGTACCAACAGAACATCAAATCCCACACACATTTTTTTTGAACAGACATATTTGTTAGATCAAGTTACAAAGGCTCTTAGGATAAAAACCGAAAAACACTGTCCATAATCTCGTTGTGTATTACATACTTTGGAAGTGAAATGAATCTTACAAAAATGTTGTATAAAATACCATAATATAAAGAACTTGGTACCTCATGAAAAAAATTAATTGGTTGAAGTAAATTTCTTTAATTTGTAGAAGACATTACGATTAAACTAAAAGTAAATAAGTCATGTGATGTCATAAGTTAGTGATAATATAATTTACACACAAAAACAAAGTCAGATTTATATAAATATAATTAGTTCAATTATATATAGTCTGTATATAACTATACAGTGTGTAACAGCCAAATGGAATAAATTCGATAACGATTTGTATTTTTAAAGGCGCATTTTTTCAAAATTATATAGGGTGTGTGATAGTTGCCAATACCAACTTTCTTATTTTAAATGCAAGCCCATGTATATTAGTTATTTTTTTAGAACTGTTTCCGAAATATTAAGTGTTTTTAGATTTATTACAAAAATTAACATTATAAAAAGAAAATTATTTAATTTCACAAATTTGCATTTCGTCTCACTTGAATTTTTTTTGGTGATTGTTTATATTATTATTTAAACAAAAAAAGCGTCAGCTGGCTGTATGAAGGGAGATTTTTTTTACGGGATTGGGGTGCTCCCATGCCCTAACCTACCCACCATAGGGCAGCTGACGTTCGCGGCGCTTCACGTGATAACTAAATAAAGCTTTTTACAAAGTATTGGCCGAGAGGAAATGATTGACCTCAAAATGTCACTGGCTCCCGGACTATAGCATTAGCATCTTGTTGTCTGTCTGCATGACAGTGGTGATCAGTGTCACTGCTATTGTCGTTTGAATTTCGTTAACTGTACGTAATAATATCAGAAAATGGTTCATTTAACAGAGCTGCACAAAATAACCATTCTACAACTGATTGGTTATGGAGATAACACACGGACGCAAATTTGCCGCCTGTATCCCAAGGAACAATTAGCAAAATAGAAAAGCAATTTCGCGAGCTTGTCATGTAAGTCAGATAAAAAAGTAGCTACCAATGCTCTAAGTGATATTACGAAATTGGATATTGTGCTTTAGTTTCAAGAAAACTCACATAATTCTGGTCGAAAAGCAGCCCCACTGTTCAACGTTAGCCACACAAAAATTTTTCGAGTATTAAAGGAAAGTTAAATGTATCCCGATAAAATGATGCCCTCTCAGGAGCTCATGGGAGGCAATTTCGGCAAGAGAACGTTTTTCTGTGAACAAATGATGGTAAGGTTAGATAACAATGTGACCCAATTAGAAGATGTTTTGTTTTCTGATGAGAGCACACTTCACGGTCATGTTAATCGTCAAAATTGCCGCTATTGGTTTAATGAGAAACCTCACTAGATGACAGAGAAACATACGCAATATCCTCAAAAAATGAATGTTTGGGCAGGAATTGTTGGAAATCATCGTAAGTCCCTTTTTCATTGATGGCAACTTGAATAAATATTTAGAACTGCTCGAAAATAATGTAGGGCCAACGTTGACAAACTTATATACTAATCTAGTAAATCCACAAGTTCCTGCCAATATTATATGGTTTCAGCAAGATGGGGCACCGTCCCATAACGTAATCAATGTCCGTCAGTAACTGAACCAAATTTTTCCAAATCGGTGGATTGGGAGGCGCGGATCGATAGAATAGCCGGCACGATCTCCCGATTTGACGCCATTGGACTACTTTTTGTGGGGATATGTCAAAAGTAGTGTATACAAAATCAGTATTATTTATTAGGTTTTTAGTGTAGTGTAGCGAATTTGTGAAATAAAATAATTTTATTTTTTTAATGTTAATTATTGTAATAAATTTGAAAACAGCTAATATTTCCGAAACAGTTGAAGATATGTGTAGGATATTGTACATGAATTATGTCTAGAATTTTCTGGAGAATCCAAATAGTAAATAATATATAGGGGTTTGCATTTTAACTATGAAAGTTGGTATAGGCCACTGTCACATGACACACCCTATATATATTTATTTGTTGAAAAAATGCGCATTCAAAAATACAAATCAACGTGTCCAAGTATTTTTCCCAACACGCACTTCTTTATTCGTTATCGAATTTATTCCAATTGGCTGCTCCACACTGTATAAAGGTGCACCACCAGACATTGTGTATGGGCGCTTGAACTGATTAAAGCAGTAAAAATTCGTAATAGCAATATTATATAGTGCTTTCTAAAAGTAATAGTCCGGAGCCAGTGACAGAATTGAATGACCAATTTCCTCCCGTTTAATACTTTGCGGAATGCTTTCTTTAGCTATCTGATGAGCACCGTGAACGTTAGCGTGAGTACCTTGAGTGGGTTGCGGCATGAGAGCGCTCCAATCCCGACATATAGCCAGCTGGCGCTCTTTTTTGTATTATAATAATATAAACAATCACCAAAAAAAATTTCAAGTGAGAGGAAATGACTGAAATTTTCTTTTTATTTTACCACGTTCGTATCACCATCTGACGTGGAATCCACCATGTTGCAGTCAGCTGTCGTTTTTTTTCCTTAGAGCATTGTTCCAACTGTTGTTTGACAAATTTTCAACCGGAAGGAAATCAATTAAAATATTTTTTTTACGGGATTCGGGCCCTCTCATGCCCCAGCCCACCCACCAGCTGACGTTCGCGGCGCTTCATGGGAAAACTCACTAAAGCTTTTCACAAAGTATTGGCCGAGAAGAAATGATTGACCTCAAAATGTCTCGCTCCCGGACTATAGTGAATAAATTCATTAGTTCTGAAAGTGGGAGATTTTCGAAAAAAAACCTCTGATACATCAATTTTGTTTCAAATAATGCACTTTTTGAAAAGCGTCCTTTATTTGTGACGTAATCGTTATTCGAGATATGGCGTGTTCTATATTTTTTTAATGGGAGTCACTTAATTTCGAACGTGATAATTGAACGAGCGTGTCTTTCTACGTAAAGATCTTTCTTTGTTGTTTATATTTGTTTCATATCTTTTGTTTCTTTTATTTGACAAAAGCAGTATGAACTGTTTTTTGAGTAGTGACTGTGTCATTTTCTTAAAAAATGGTGAAACTAACTGAATGAGAATGAATTGAAATATTTTTCATCATCACATTTGGAGACAACCAGAAGTAACTGAATTGTTCAATGAAATTCATCCTGGTCTGTGTTACATTAGCCAAAGCATGGTAACCAAAATTGAATCTAAATATCGTAACTTTGGACATGTTAGTGATATACCTTTATCTGGTCGACTCTCAAAATCAGAGGAAGATCAACTTAACGTACAGTTCACAAAATTATGAAGAAACCAAAGTAGCATCCTTATAAGGTATGCCTTGTTCATGAGCTATCTGAAGACGACTTTGATCGGCGAATTCAATTCTGCGAGCAAATGCAAGAGTTATGCATGAATAAGAATACGTTTTTTTGAACGGTCATGTCAGCAGGCAAAACGCCGTTATTGGGCTACCGACAATCCCAGACGAATAATGCAGTATTTTTCAATTTATATGTAGTTTAAGCTCGCCGTAACATACCCACTATATATCGTTTAGAGCTTTTATTCAACTCCACTATAGTTTGTTGTCCCTCATAAGCCTATTTTTATCACAGGTCCAGAAAAAGATTTAGAAATAGTGTTGCTTGGCAACGATTAGCTCAAATAATAAAAACAGATACTCCATTTTAAATAACATTTAATCTCCTTTGAAAATAAGTAACACAATATAACCAATAATTTGGTCAAGTGCGAGTTGGACTCGCATAGTTCCGTACCACCTTCAAGATTCTAATATTCCAGTTTCAGACAAGCAGGGAATGAGTGCATTTTCTTGTATTTACCCTTATATCTCTTAAAGGAAGCGTTTTAGATTTATAAAAAATATATACTTTGAGTTTCCACACATAAACTTTTTATTTTATCTGCTTCAGGATTCGCTTGATTTTTATGAGAATACATATGTATTTAATTTTCTAATTTGGCCCCCAAAAATTAACATTAGAGTTTTATTTTACTAATAAAGTTTCAGAGAAGTCTTTTATAATCTACTGTCTGAGTTTTGAGGCTCTGTAGATTGGAAGATAAAGGTCAAAATAGGTCAAGTTTTAAATTATAGATTATTAAATCTGTTATTCAAATTATTAAAAAATACAATTAAAATATATTTTTCAAAATTTAAATAGTGTAATTTCTAAAGTGGGAATTATGTAGATGTTTTTCCAGTAAAGTTCAGGTGAGGGGCTATACTTCCATTTTTTTATATTTTTATAATTTTGTTAATATCTTTTAATTAATTTATTTTAAAAATATGAAAAAATATATTTGTTTTCTTCATCATGAGCCCTTTCATTTGATATATAACATGATGGATTAGAAACAATTTTATTTTTATATTTTCCATTTAATTCTATAATTTGCCCCCCAAAATGAATATTAGGGTTTTTTTCTTATTTTTCCAGTAAAGTTCAGGTGAGGGGCTATACCTCCTTCAAAATTTTCCAGCTTATGGTTTCGAAGATTCAGCTTATGGTTTCGGAGATAAGGGGGGGGGGTAAATTTTTTTATATTTTTGTTAATATCTTTTAATTAATTTATTTTAAAAATATGAAAAAAATATATTTGTTTTCGTCGTAATGAGCCCTTTCATTTGATATATAACATGATGGGTTAGAAACATTTTAATTTTATATTTTCCATTTAATTCTGTAATTTGCCCCCCAAAATTAAAAGTAGAGATTTCTCCTTATTTTTCCAGTAAACTTCAGGTCAGAACCTATACCTGTAATTTTTTTCAAAAATTTACGTTTTATAGTTTCGGAGATAAGGAAGGGGGAGAATGGGTAAATTTTGGTTTATTTCAGTTAATATCTTTTTAAATATATTTTTTTAAAATATGAAAAAAATATATTGGTGTTCCTCAGAATAAGACCTTTCATTTGATATATTACATGATGCGTTTGAATTTTTTTTCTTTTTAAATTTTTATTTAATTCTATAATTTGCCCCCCAAAATTAATATTAATGGTTTCTCCTTATTTTTCCTGTAAAGTTCGGGCAACGATCTATATTTCTTATTTTTCTCAAAATTTTAGGCTCAGTAGTTTTGGCGACCAGGGGGGGAACGGTCGATTTTTTTAGTTTTTCCCCTAGAAGTACCCCTAAAATCAAAATTTCTTCATTTATGTGTACTCCTGATCGGGTCACCAAACTATACATTAATACCAAATTTCAACCTCTTCCGTCCAGTAGTTTATTATAAGGGTATGGAGGAACACTATACATTTACAATCAACACTTTATAGAAAGTTGTCCCCCAGCCTTTAGCAAATATTCAAAAGAGTTTATTCAAATGTTGTCTTAAGCAATAGTTAGTTATCAGGGCAATTCTGAAATAGCTAGAACGTATTATTATCACTATTTATTTTACTTTGTTTAATCTCGTGTTAATCTCACCTTTTTCTCAATATGAAATGGCGCCAGTAAAACAAAACTAGTTACTAATCTCGTTTGAATAAACAACTTGTGCAAATCTGTCATAAATTTTAATACATTTACATTACTTTTATGACATGGCACAAAGATTTATACAACCATTTACCATAAATCATCCATATTGCGGAAAATTCTTCAACTACTTATCTCAAAACATGTACACATGACCGTCTTGAATTCTTCCAAAGAAAACGAAAAAGAGTCTTAACTGATATACCGACGTGGCGTTATTTTTAGTGTAACGGCGTATATATTGTATTGCTACTGATCAACGGATAAGGATACCTAACATAGTATATGTGAACAGAAACTGACCTAGCCGGACTAGTTTAAATTCAAAAGGATATCTCGACACAACAATACTGGTATCTTTCTCTACTAGCCGTAAATATTCCTTATAGTCGGAGTAAAAATCGTTACTTGTGTAAGTTAAACATTCCTTAAGAATACGGTTTAGTTTATGCGAAGAACTACGAGGTCCAACCGGTCATTTAACATGTTTGTCGAACCTTATGATTTTATTAAACATCTGAATTCTAAAGAACCGCCGTCCAAAGGACAGCAAAGAACACAGACTTGGTGTAAATTATGAGAATAGATTAATTTTTACATATGATACTTTTTTTATACCGAACAAAATATAACAAGTTTTAAGTTTAAGTTTTAAAAAGTGAACCAAAAATGTCACAATATTTTACAAAAATTACTTGACATTCAATTTTAGTGACACAAATTGTATTACAATATAGCATCTTCAGAATGAGTATTATCCTCAAGATTTTACACAGCAGTATTAAACTGCTTATTTCATTTTCAACTCTAAGAGAAATTGTTTATAAATTTACATTAAATACAAAAAAAACTTTATGTAAACTGAAAATATAAATATTTAGTTGTTTATTTATATTACCAGAAAAATACATATACAGTAAAAGATTTACATGTAACGTTTCTACAGAGGCAAACTGCATACCTGTGCGTAGAACTAGTACTCTACTTAATAGAAAACTAACTACAAAATAATTTGGTCAAGTGCGAGTTGGACTCGCATACTAATGGTTCCGTACCACCTTCAAGATTCTAATATTCCAGTTTCAGACAAGCAGGGACTGAGTGCATTTTCTTATATTTACCCTAATATCTTTTACAGGAAGCGTTTTAAATTAAAAAAAAACTTTTATTTTCCACACATAGACTTTTTATTTTATCTGCTACATGGTTCGTTTGATTTTTATAAACATACATATATATTTAATTTTCGGATTTGGACCCAAAATTAACATTAGAGTTCTGCTTTACTAATAAACTTTCAGGGAAGCCTCTTATAATATACTGTCTGAATTTTAGGCTCTGTATGTAGATTAAAAGATAAAGGGGAGAAAATAGGTCAAGTTTTAAATAATGAATTATTAAATCTGTTAGACAAATTATTTAAAAATACAAATAAGAAATATTTTTCAAAATTTTAGATAGTGTAGTATCTAAAGTGGGTATTAAGTCGATGTCTAATATTTTTGGGAATATCTTTTAAACAAATGATTTAAAAATAGGATATATTTATAATTCACATAATGAGATTTCTACTAATTTTTCTTATAATTTTTTAACATTTTGGGTAGTATGGAATCGGAAATAAAGCGGGAAATGAGATTTTTTTATAACTTTTATTAATATCTTTTAAACAATTAATTTAAAAAATATGAAAAATATATATTTGTATTCGGCATAATGAGCTCTTTCATTTGATGTATTGCATGATGCGTGAAAAGTATTTTTTTATTTTACGTTTAATTCTATAATTTGGTCCCCAAAAGTAATATTAGGGGTTTCTTCGTATTTTTGCTGTAAACAAAAAATTTAGGTCTTATAGTTTGGGGAATAAAAGGAGGAATAGGTAATTTTTAGGGTTCCGTATATACAGTATACGGATACCCTTATAATATCACTCAGGATTTCTGCCTCTGTCACATCACACCAATTTTCTCCTAAACTACTGGACGGAAGAGGTTGAAATTTGGTATGAAGGTATAGTTTGGTGACCTGATCAGGAGCACATATCGCAAAAGAAGAAATTTTGATTTTTTGGGTACTTCTGGGGAAAAAACTAAAAAAAATCGACCGTTCCCCCCCTGATCACCGAAACTACTGAACCTAAAATTTTGAAACAATAAAAAATATAGAAAGTTGCCGGAACTTTACAGGAAAAATAAGGAGAAACCATTAATATTAATTTTGGGGGGCAAATTATAGAATTAAATAAAAATTTAAAAATAAAAAAAATTCAAACTCATCATGTAATATATCAAATGAAAGGTCTCAGTCTGAGGAACACAAATATATTTTTTTCATATTAAAAAAAAATAATTAAAAAGATATTAAAGAAAATATGCCAAAATTTACCCATCCCCCCCCTTATCACCGAAACTATAAAACGTAAAGTTTTGAAAAAAAATAGCTTTATAGGTTCTGACCTGAAGTTTACTGGAAAAATAAGGAGAAACCTCTACTTTTCATTTTGGGGGGCAAATTACAGAATTAAATGAAAAATATAAAATTAAAATTGTTTCTAACCCATCATGTTATATCAGATGAAAGGGCTCATTACGACGAAAACAAACAATTTTTTTTCATATTTTTAAAATAAATAAATTAAAAGATATTAACAAAAATATAAAAAAATTTACCCATCCCCCCCTTATCTCTGAAACCATAAGCTGGAAAATTTTGAAAAAAAATTGAGCTATAGCCGCTCACCTGAAGTTTACTGGAAAATTAAGGAAAAACTCCTAATATTTATTTTGGGGGGCAAAATATAGAATTAAATGGAAAATATAAAACTAAAATTGTTTCTAACCCATCATGTTATATATCAAATGAAAGGGCTCATTATGACGAAAACAAATATATTTTTTTCATATTTTTAAAATAAATGAATTAAAAGTTATTAACAAAAATATAAAAAAAATTACCCATTCCCCTCCTTATCCCCGAAACCATAAGCTGTAAAATTTTGAAAAAAATGTAGGTATAGCACCTCACCCGAACTTTATTGGAAAAATAAGGAGAAACCCCTAATATTCATTTTGGGGGGCAAATGATAGAATTAAATAGAAAATAAAAAATTACACTTGTTTCTAACGTATCATGTAATATATCAAATCACAGGGCTCATTATGACTAATACAAATATATTTTTTTTTATTTTTTTTTAAATAAATATTTTAAAATATATTAAAAATAAATATTAAAAAAATTACCCATTCCCCCTTTATTCCCCAAACTATAAGTCCTATTTTTTTTATTTTCAGTAAAAATACGAAGAAATCTTTAATATTAATAATGGGGGGCAATTTATAGAAATAAACGGAAAATAAAAAATATTTTTTTAACGTGTCATGCAATATATCAAATGAAGGGGCTCGTTATGAGGAATACAACTATATATTTTTCATATTTTTACAATTAATTGTTTACAAGATATTAACATAAAGATATAAAAAAATTCTTATTTCTCGCTTCATTTCGGAAGTATGGTTTCCGAAATAAAGCGAGATATTAAACATCGACTTAATTCCCATTTTAGAAACTATACTATTTAAATTTTGAAAAATATATTTTATTTGCATTTTTAAATAATTTGAATAACATATTTAATAATTTATAATTTAAAACTTGACCTATTTTGCCCTTTATCTTCTAATCTATAGAGCCTCAAAATTCAGACAATAGATTATAAAAGGCTTCCCTGAAAGTTTATTAGTAAAATAAAACTGTAATGTTAATTTTTGGGGGCCAAATTAGAAAACTAAATACAGCGAATCTTGAAGGTGGTACGGAACCCTTACAATGCGAGTCCAACTCGCACTTGACCAAATTATTTTAAATATTTTTGTTAATATTAATTTTAAAAATATCACAATATATATTTGTATTCGTCAGACTAAGCCCGTTGATTTGATATATTACATGATGCGTTAGAAATCATTTTAATTTTATCTTTTTCATTAAATGCTGTAATTTGTCCCCCAAAATTGATATTAGAGGTTTTCCTTATTTTTCCGGTAAAATTCAGGTGAGGCACTACACATCTAATTTTTTCTTAAAGTTTATGTTATAGTTTCGGAGATAAGGTCCCCCTTATCTCGATTTTTTAAGTTTTTCCCCCCAGAAGTACCCCTAAAATGAAAATTTCTTCATTTACGAACCAAACTATACACTGATACCAAATTTCAACCTTTTCCGTCCAATAGTTTAGGAGAAAATTGCTGTGATGTGAGAGAGCGAGAAATATAGAGCGGAGTGATATTATAAGGGTAGATAATAAAACATTATGAAGTAGATATAATCAAGAGAATAAAAAAAGTACTATAATTTTTATATTAAATTAACTGCAAACATTATTATACCCTTTCTTATTTACGATATATTCTTAAAATTATTGACATTTTACAGAAGAGAGTTGCATCAATTCCAAAATCTTATATTTATCTATTTATACATTAGTAATAATCCATTTTTTGAGTTTAGATTTCGTTGAATTGGTATTATTGAATTTTTAAAGTTTTTGGTAATCTAGTTTTACGGCTGACAGTTTTAGACATTCTAGGTAGTTATATACTTTTTTTTATCGTTGTACTTCTTGCAGTTATATATTTAGTTTTTAATATTTCATAATGATAAGTGAAGGAGTCAAAAGCAAATTCTTGGACTAAACTGCATGGGTTTCCTTGTCCAACAATATTATTTTTATTTACAATTTTCAGTATTTTATTTTGTACTTTTTGTAATAAGTCTAGATTGTTGGGGAAGACTTCACCCCATGCAATAATACCATAACTAATCACGCTTCGTTCTTAGTGTATCTGTAGCCATAATACTAGAAAATTTATAAAATGAGAAAACTAAGTATTTGTTTAAGAAGACTAAATATTACATTATTTTTAGTCTTATTATAATACTATCTAAAGTTGAATTTTTTTTTGTGAGACTTTGTGAAATCATAATTATTCTTGTGTAAACAATTTTTAAAGTTAAAGTCTTTGTTCTCAATAAAACAAACTTTCGCTTCCAAAAGTATATTACGTACTACCCTTAACCAAAAAGAAGAACAGTTAGCCTGACACATTCCAGATATATTAGTCATCTCGATTATGTATTTTCGCAAATAGAGATCCAGTGGACCAACACATAGTCGACCAGTCATGTCGTCATTTTTTGAAGGGACCTTACACTTGTATAGGTTATCTGCAAGAAATAATAATTGTACTAAAGTACTAAGACAGCAAGGATTACAATTCAAATGCAACTTGGCGTATCTACCAATTACTTTTTGTTTTATTTCAGTTTAAATGTTGATTCTCATTATACTTTCCTTCTCCATTCCATTTCGGTTTTGTTCCGTATACGTAAAATCTTATTTGCTGTAAATGAATGCAGATATGCACACCTTCCCTGCCGTTTACATTTCGTTTTCTAACAATACCTTTCCAAATTCATGCAACTTGTTTTTTACCGACAAGCTGAGACGTGACGGAAGCGGTATTGGTAGTGGGGGCATTGTTTACATTTCTGTACAATATATCTTACGCACAAATGATGTTTTCTTTTAAAATGAATTACGAGAAGTTAATTAAACTGATGCGGCATAATAGCATTAAAAAGAAAATGAATATTTGTTTTCATTAACATATTGTGCATTCAAAATCGCCGGTTTTTTCTAAGCTTTTATCTAACAAAATAGCAAGTAACATTAAGTTTTCTTCTGATTTTGCAACTACTTATACTGCTACACTACTTTTTCTTATCTAAACAAAACTGACCATGGGCGCTGACTATATTCCCAACTGAACAGATAAGTTATGGTTATGGAACGGAGAAGGAACGAATAGCGAGAATCACCCTCAAACGATTAATTTTGCTCTATTTTCTAAAATGTACAAGAAAATTATGTTCATGGAACCCCGTGTGGTCACGTCCAGATTACTATGGCTAAATACGTGGCTAATGACCACCCTGGGTGCTGACTTGATGATCCACTTATAAACTCATTATAGACGTTTAAAGGGTGTCATCTGAAGGGGCGAGTCCTATCCCAAAATTATCTCATATGTACTCTACCAGAAACAAAACAAATATTCTGATATGGGAATAATAGAATAACAGCCCTGGTCGTAAAAGTGAACGGCACTTTAGAGAACCCACGTGGGCGCGGATAGATGACACTTTAGAATTCAAATCTGTAGCTCTATGGCATTGTTTTTAGAAGGGTTATGCAAAATCTTTATGTTCCATATAAATATTGTGGGTTCTTTCCTTTTTGGAAGTCGGTTAAAAATATAAATTTGAGGTCTTAATCAATTCACCAGATTTCAAAATTACTTGCGAGACCAGGGTACGGTATAAGCCCATACGACTAAAGATTAGAAAGCGTTGGTTTATCAAGTAGCTCTAGAAAATATTAAAACTAATTAACACAATGCTAATAAAGCTGAATCTGCGAAAACTGACTAACTAGAACTGTAGAATTATCAGTCAGAAGCTGGAATATACAATGACATAGATGTGTATGTTGTGCCTAAAGCTAAAGAATATGTTCCCGGATGATGATAGACCTTGGACAAAAATGAATCCCGAAATAATGCTACTCAGGGCCCGAAGCCTACGCATTGATTTTGCAGGTCACCAAATTGTTAAAGTTCAAGAACGTTTTCTGCGGTACCTCTATATCATAAAGAATGGCATATATCCCTTGATGGTATCTTATAGATCAATGTTGGCAAACTTCCATCTCTGGTCTTTGAGTACGAGGAGAAAGACCCATGTTGTTAACTTTATATATAAAATTCTAAATAACAGAAAATATTTCGATTGTGGCTTGATCAATAGCGTTAAGTTTAGGGTCCCCAAAATTAGCTTAAGACTACTCTCATCTAATCTCTTCTACATTAACAACGGAAGCCCTTCGCCCTTCACTTATCTACTCAGTGTCTGCAATGATATGCTGTCCAATAACATAGTTCCTGACCTATTTAACATCAAATTTGGTGAGCTTAGACGCATATTATTGCTGCATCAGGATGCAAACCCTTCTTGTTATTGGCATGTCTGTGACATTGTCCAATACTTTTGTACTGTTTAACCCTTCACATGTAAGTACCTATTTGGTGTTTGTAAAGAGAATAAATAGATAAATCTCTAAAAATGATCTAGTTTACTAATTATTCTTATTGCTGAGGGCGAGGGCTTATTTCATTACAATTTATATATTATGTATCGTTTCAATAGCACTAGTTTTTCACAATTTTATCTTTACTAGCGGTCGCCCAGTGGTCGAAATTCGATCCTAATTAGAAAAGTAGGCCAGGCCATTGCTATCCCTAATCACCCTATCCCATTGGATTATATTTATAGAAATAATATAAGAAATATATTTTTTTATTTATGTATATAATTGTAGGATTATTTTTACATAAATATGTCTATGCAACATGTTCGATCCAATTATCGGCGGATTTTTTTTTGTAGCCTAAAAGTTTCCGTTTCCGATTTTAAAAATGGCGATGACAAACAACCCACACATTTCCATTATCCGATGATTGATGATTTGTTGCACAACACCTTCGAAATATTGTGAAAATTATAATATATTAATGACAGAATTATAATCACAATAAAAAAATATAAATATTATTTTCTAGGAAAGTTAGTAGATACTTGTCCGAAAAAACAATACTGATCTATAATTTACAACACAAAATATTCTCCTATTGAACTATAGGCAACTCCAAAGATAGTAAAAAATGGTTATCACTTGGTTTGAAAGAGCGTTACCCAGCCACTGCCGTGTTTATCATTTGAAAACCAACCTAGCATAAATAATTAAGCAGCGGTTTCTGTTGTCGTTTTGGATTTTAAATTTGTTGAACATTTAGGCTGTAAATTTTAAAGCCAGAAGTATACGATTTCAAAGGTGATATATAAGTAAAAATATATAGTTTACTCTAGAGTAAATAATAACTTAACCTAATATATTCAAACAAATCTTCAAAATGTTTTTAACAGTGAGAACTTTGCAGCAATGGGACCATGTAATGTAAAATTAATTAACTATAAGATACCCACATTGTCAGAAAACATTAATTTTCAGTATGATTTACAATATAAAAAATTTACTTACCAACATAGTAACTAACCCATAACGATTTCTGTTTTATGTAGAAAATATAATGAATTAGGAATCACATACTGTTAATTAATAGTAGTTAAATACACCTATTTTTTGAATTGAAATTGAAACCCTGAAAATACTTTTGAAATATTATCTTACTGAATTGAAAACTTTCAACGTAATCGGTACAAAAGTAATGAATTGTCAAAATTTAAATCAAATTTAGATCTACCTATTTATCGTGAATTTGTGCATAATTTTACAAATAAAAATAAAGAAGATATCAGAAATAAATTGATGAGGTGCAACATAATTCTGATTTTATTTGACAAACCATATTTACAATGCAATGAAAGTTGCAAACTGCAAACTTGCGAGCGCCCAATAAACGGCGATTATTATGTATTATAATTTTTCGTTGGTTCTATTTCAATAGCATGACTATGTAGACTAACTTTAGCGAAGGGCCAAAACTTTTACTTTTACATTTAATTTAATTTATCTTTTACATTGGAGTCAACCTATCTTATGATTTTCTCTCCAAGCAATCTGGCGGCACTGTTTGGCATTGACAGTATGCATGTATAAATGTTTTTTTAAAATTTTATTATTTAATTATGGAACCAATATTATAAATTAATTTTAGCATTCTGCACTGAAGGTTGTCTGTAGTTACTAAACAAAACAAAAATAAAGCAAATCGGTTGAGTGACAGAGGAGAAAATGGTACCTAACCGTATTGTCTTTGCCCATTTATATAAAGATCTCTAAGAATAGCTAGGACGCCCGCAAGTCCGGACCTTTTGTTTACGAAACTATTGAGAATCTATGGAAGATGAAGATGAACCAGGCATTTGTGGAAGTTGTGGAAGTCAAATAACTAATTTCTAACGGTTCAAAATAGTACTTAATAGATTTTAGATATGTAAATACAAATTAATAAATAAATAATCTTTAGTGGCTACTCTTCAAATTTTACACACACCGCATATTTCATTTCAATTATGTTTTCCAATATAATTTACTAATTCCTCAGTTACCGTTAGGGTTTCGTCAAAATTTGCAATTTCGAAATTAATAATAATTTCAATTTTACAGCTAACATAGTTTGAAGATTATACTGGTAATGAAAATTATTGCTCACAAATATTGGCCCTGAAATTAATTTACAGAGACATCACCGTTGTATTTAATCAACTCCAAATCCATTTACAAATTAACGGCACAGTTGACATAATGACTAGAGCTAACCAAAGATGAGAAATTAATCAAACACAACCGTATATATCTCACTGCATGTATTTTCCGCCTTTAAAACAGATAAAACATATTCACCAAATAGAACTGAAAAGTTGGAATTAACAGAGCATAACAATAGCCAATAAATACCACATTCACTGTTGTTACGTACAAACAAAGGAAAAATATATAACAATAAAAGGTGTCATTCTGTACAAATTAATTACCTACCTATTTAGAATATATTTGAAGTCGGTACCAAGCAAATCCTCTTTGCTTACTTATCCATGGTGTTATTAAACTTGATTGTTGCTTGGGACCGACTTCAAAAATATACTAGATAGATAAGGTAATTAATTTGTACAGAATGAGCACCTTTCATTGTTATTTTTAGGGTTCCGTATATACAGTATACGGATACCCTTATAATATCACTCAGGATTTCTGCCTCTGTCACATCACAGAAATTTTCTCCTAAACTACTGGACGGAAGAGGTTGAAATTTGGTATGAAGGTATAGTTTGGTGACCTGATCAGGAGCACATATCGCAAAAGAAGAAAATTTGATTTTAGGGGTACTTCTGGGGGGAAAAACTAAAAAAATCGACCGTTCCCCCCTGATCTCCGAAACTATTTAACCTAAAATTTTGAAAAAAATAGAAAATATAGAACGTTGCCCGAATTTTACAGGAAAAATAAGGAGAAACCATTAATATTAACTTTGGGGGCAAATTATAGAATTAAATAAAAATTTAAAAATAAAAAAAAATTCAAACTCATCATGTAATATATCAAATGAAAGGTCTCATTCTGAGGAACACAAATATATTTTTTTCATATTTAAAAAAAAATAATTAAAAAGATATTAGAGAAAATATACCTAAATTTACCCATCCCCCCCCTTATCTCCGAAACTATAAAACGTAAAGATTTGAAAAAAAAAAGTTTTATAGGTTCTGATCTGAAGTTTACTGGAAAAATAAGGAGAAACCTCTACTTTTCATTTTGGGGGACAAATTACAGAATTAAATGGAAAATATAAAATTAAAATTGTTTCTAACCCATCATGTTATATATCAGATGAAAGGGCTCATTACGACGAAAACAAACATATTTTTTTTGTATTTTTAAAATAAATAAATTAAAAGATATTAACAAAAATATAAAAAAATTTAACCGCCCCCCCCATCACCGAAACCATAAGCTGAATCTCCGAAACCATAAGCTGGAAAATTTTGAAGGATGTATAGCCCCTTACATGAACTTTACTGGAAAAATAAGGAGAAACCCCTAATATTCATTTTGGGGGGCAAATTATAGAATTAAATGGAAAATAAAAAATTAAACTTGTTTCTAACGTATCATGTAATTTATCAAATCACAGGGCTCTTTATGACTAATACTAATATATTTTTTTATTTTTTTTTAAATAAATATTTTAAAATATATTAAAAAAACATTAAGAAATTGCCCATTCCCCCTTTATGCCCCAAACTATAAGACCTAATTTTTTTTTATTTACACGAAAAATACGAAGAAATCTTTAATATTAATAATGGGGGGCAATTTATAGAAATAAACGGAAAATAAAAAATATTTTTTTAACGTGTCATGCAATATATCAAATGAAGGGGCTCGTTATGAGGAATACAAATATATATTTTTCATATTTTTAAAATGAATTGTTTACAAGATATTAACATAAAGATATAAAAAATTCTCATTTCTCGCTTTATTTCCGAAACCATACTACCTAAAATTTTGAAAATAATTAGAGGTACTGGGGCTCAATTGAAATTTATAAGAAAAATTATTAGAAAACCTCCATGGTAATTTTAGGGACAAATTATACAATTAAATGGAAAATAAAAATTAAATTTTCAAACGAATCATGTAATATATCAAATAAAAGACTCATTATGTGAATTACAAATATATCATATTTTTAAATCATTTGTTTAAAAGATAATAGCAAAGATATTAAACATCGACTTAATTCCCATTTTAGAAACTATACTATTTAAATTTTAAAAACATATTTTATTTGTATTTTTAAATAATTTGAATAACAGATTTAATAATTTATAATTTCAAACTTGACCTATTTTGCCCTTTATCTTCCAATCTATAGAGCTTCAAAATTCAGACAATAGATTATAAAAGGCTTCCCTGAAAGTTTATTAGTAAAATAAAACTCTAATGTTAATTTTTGGGGGCCAAATTAGAAAACCAAATACAGCGAATCTTGAAGGTGGTACGGAACCCTTACCATGCGAGTCCAACTCACAGTTGACCAAATTATTTTTTGGTTTATGTGTAGGTACCTAACAACAGTGAATGTGCTATTTATTGTCTAGTGGTATGTTCTGCTAATTATTTCCAACTTTTTAGTTCTACTTGAAACTGGGTTAATATTTTTTTTAAATGTTTTATTTTCAACTTTTCAGTTTTTTCAAAGCTGTTAATTGTTTTTAATATCCTATTTTCAACTTTTTAGTTCTATTTTGAACTCGGATAGTTTTTATTCCCTATTTTTTATTTGATATGCATAAGGTTTGTTCCTACCTGCACTTTCCGTATCGCTATGAAACTGTCATGAAATCGCCTTCATTGATTTTGTGCGCAACTGGGAGTTTAGAACGGTTCAACGTACCACCATTATATAGCTACAGAAAATCTAAGTTGGAACGTTGGAACGCTTTGTTGACAAGTCTTTGTCTAAGCTCCGTATTTCATACCTTAATTGTCTTAATATCATAATTATGAGTTTTGTCACTCATTTTGATATTTAAAACATAACAGAAAATAATTTAACTATCAACACGGCAAAAGACAACTAAACTGTAAATGTAAATATATTTTAAAATACCCAATAATAATTAATTGTCGGAAATGAAAGCTTCCAGTACGCATGATAAATTTAATCCTCCCAACGATTCTTGCTCTTTATCAAGGATCCAAATGACGATATACACGAAACAGTACATTGTTTGGTTGGAACACCGTTTACTGAACTATAATAATTTGGTTGAAACAGGTTTTTTTCAAAGTGCATGACGGTGTTTGGCCTCTGGTAGGAACAAACCTATATCCTTAATAGACCGGGGTCAGGTAACACCGAAGCCTCATCATTATACAATGATAGATTTTAATATATTTCCACCACCCTGTGTCTAGGACTACCCAATATATATTGTAATGAAATAAGCCCTCTGCAAAAAGAGTAATTAGTAAATTAGGACAATTTTAGAGATATAATAAAGATAAAGACAGGCAGAGCAAATCAAAGTTATCAATAAATAGTATCTGAACAGTAACCAAACTAATCAAATCAGTGAGCTTGACAAAGATCCATGACTTATGGGTAAAATAAGCAAGCTAAGTGAGCTTCCCTGATGATAAACTTGATATCGTTAAATGCTTTAGCTTGACTAATAAT
Organism: Octodonta nipae; assembly: GCA_034190945.1. NCBI lineage: Eukaryota > Metazoa > Arthropoda > Insecta > Coleoptera > Chrysomelidae > Octodonta > Octodonta nipae. The sequence continues at coordinate 86,322,168 of CM067220.1, read as the reverse complement.
AGAATATAAGAATGTTTGTAGGTTAGAAAATAAGAATTAGATAGGAGATTTAAGCTATATTTATTTAGTTATTTGTAAAATTGACAAAGTTCGGTGTCAAACATTTATTGGCAAAAACAACAACAAGGAAGCAAAATTCAGCTATAGTCAATAGGAAACATTTTATTTAAAAAGAAATGAGCTTTCTAACAACATATCATTCATAGCATTTTATTAAAATTAATATTTCAAAAAAAATTGAGTTTAAAATTTATCCAATCTAGAAACCTGTTTTAAGCAAAATTTGGCTTGGTGACAGTGGTTTGTTCCGAGTAACTAAAAATCCGAGTAACCAGCTAAATTTGGAGTATTCGTCGTTTAACACTCGTCTCGGATGGTAGTTTATTGTTGATATTTTCTTTAAAAAATCAAGTAGGCCATGGTTGTTTGATGTTGAACGTGTTAATGTGAGTGATTAAAAATCACAGAGAATTTAATAAAGAGACATATGAGTTTTATAGATTTACTCGTGTTAAATCGCTAGTTACAGCTTGTTTAATTAATACAAAAGTACCAATATAAATTAATTGTTAACAGAAACAATCGAGTACATAGATTTAGAAAAAGCCTTCGACAATATAAATAGGGGAAAATTGTGGCATATCATAGAAAAACGGGGATATATAAAACAAGTAATAACAGCAATAATAAGCCTGTACCACAATACTAAAGTACTAATAGATATAAACGGAATAGAGACAGTAGAGATAACAACAGACAAAGGTGTCAGACAAACCTGCAGTCTTTCCCCAACTTTATTTAACATACGTGAAAACGAACTCATGAAAGAATAGAAAAATAAATTCAAGAAAGGAATTAAATTAGACCAAAATACCCATTTAAACTCAGTTCTTTATGCCGATGACCCAGTGTTAATAACAGAATCAGAAGGCCAAATGCAAATGGGAATACACATACAAATTTGTATAGAGTGTAGCTTAAAAAAATCATCTACTAAGACCAACGTAATGGCCTTTTCAATAACGAAACAAGAAGTGAACAATAATCAACGTAGGGTTAGAAGAAATGTTAAATCTAACAAAACGGTTAACTAATGGCAAGACAAGGTAAAATGTTTACAAAAATCTGCGGTCACATGTCTATCAATGCGAAGACCCAGAATAATGCAAATGTGACTTTATTACACAAAAAGAGGGTTCAAGCAAACCTCTGAAACTGTATACCAATAAGCCAACTGTATAAAACATTCACTTAAGTTTAAAAAAAATAGTAAAACTGGGAAAATTCCAACTTACTGATAAGGCTGGCTTTAGAAGAAAAATTAGTAGAGTATAGTTTCCAACTAAATCTGGCGTTTTTCGACTTTCAGAATGATTTCGACACAGTGAAACACTCGCCATTTATCGTTGTTATGGCAAAAAACACATGTCACATTTAGTAGATTTCTAGAATAGAAATGAAACTTAAGAACCAAGAACTCGAAAAAGTAGGTAATCATGTCCATTTAGGATATATGATAAAACTTGGAACAGAGAAAAGAGAACATGGAACAGATGAAAGGCAGATTTGGGCTGCCTTTAGGAATTTCAGCAATACTTATAAAAATAAAAAACTCATATGCAGCTGCGTTCTAGTGAATTCGATTAATGAAACTTACCAGTTTGGATATACGAAGTTCAATAGTGGATCCTTATAGAATAATATAGAAACAACAGTAAAATGAACCTTAAAAAATATCAACGATATTTAACATTTTTCCTAAGTACATATCTATATATAAATTCTGTCTGATGCTATTTATAAATCCAATATGGTGACGGTATTTCCCGTGTTTAAAAAAAAACACGCACAATTGGCTTATTGATACGTTTATATCTTATAAATTTTTTTTAAGAGGATTGTCCATTAGGGAATATTCATTTAAATGGAAACAGTTATTTGCACATCCATCCTTTTTTTCTAAGTAAACAAAATCTATTGTCCCAGTCACGTTTAATAATATTTCCGAAACCCTGGAGGCTTGGCAAGTAACTGCTTTTGAAGTAAAACACAAATATTACTTTATCCTTTTGCATGAACTGGAGCGTGATCGGCTAATAATCATTCGGCGGTAAAGGCATATAATACAGTATTTGCTTTTCGTGCCAAAGCATTTCTGGTGTATGATCGGCAAACAATAGAAATGTATTACCTTACTGAGCTGGACGTAGACAAGAGCTTTCAACGTGACTTTTCTATTATTTAATTTTACGTCAGTTTGTCTCTCTCTATTTCTCTCGCTAAGTCTTGGATTTGACAGAACGCGTGGGTTTTAGATTTTTAGTGTATCTCGCGGATTGCCAAACGACACTATGAAAGTTCAACCATGCGAGTAATGCGCCTAAATGACTCATTTGGATAGTCTGGAATCAGTGTAATTTGTTGCTCATTTCATAAATAAGATTAGAAGGATGTGTAAATAAATTATATCTTTGTATCGGTTTACCGAGGAATTTACATTATATTATGTTACTAAAATTGTTGTTAAAATTAAATCCTATAGGGTAGCTTCGGGTATTCCAGGATACGTAATTTTTATTTAAAAAATATCTTATAAAGACAGTTCATAAGTAAAACATTGAAAAATATTAGCAGACCTTGCAAAAACAATGCAATAAAAAGTTACGTAATATAAACTAAAAAGATCCTAATACGATATTAGCCGAATCTTGCGCATAAAACCATAAGCCGAGCTGTTAATACCGCACACACATTTCTCAATTACTTTTATTCAAATTAGAGGAAAACATAAAATTGGTGTTTAATTAAACAAAATGTAATATAATGCTAGTTAACTTACCTAAATTAACAAATTTGAATAATTATCAGTCCAAAACGCATTTTCTACTTTTATTTGTCTTTTTGTTTGTTCGATTCTTATATGTTCGAGTCTACATCCCTTTGCTGCTCTTCTCCAAAAGTCTGATTTTTAGTCACTTAGAAGAATTTTATGCAAAATCCAATATAGAATTTGCAATAAATAACCGTATCGAGACATGGAACACAGGTCAATCTTATCACATAATTTGAAATAGCTCCTACTCAAATTAACTTTTACTCAAAATATTTTTCTATACAGGCTGTGGAAAACATCTGTATCAGAACGGAATCGTAATTAAATGAACGAAATTTTATAGGAAAATTGTACTCGATTGTTTCTGTTACCAACTTATAATTTATATTGGTACTTTTGTTATCATATTAATTAAATAAGCTGTAACTCGCGATTTAATAATGGTAAATATGAAACAACTTTTTTTCTGATATAAAGCGTAGTAGTAATTACTGTTAGCGTTTGGATAAATCTGCCCCAGTAGAAGACAGGATACAGTATGATTTGGCTTCTGATTGTTTAAACTAAAGTTCTCATAATAAGCTACAAAATACTCAAAGCTACGAGATTTCTAGCAATGACAGCTGTGAGGCAACATTACTACTAACAATCACTCTCATAGATATGGCTTCCATGGCAGACGAAATCTGCCTATTGTCATAATACAAGAACTATGTAGTTGAAATTGGACTATGAACACACCATCAAGTAGGACGTTCTGAAAATTATCGAATGAGGTAAATGTAAAAGAAAGAGTGCAGCATTCAGAAAACTAAATAAAGATATGTACATAGTATGAGACCTCAGCTTCTACAATGTTAAACATATAAGCACTGTGTCAGAGTAGAATAAAACATTAATATATATATATATATATATATATATATATATATATAACCGACTTCTACCTATAACTAAAAAGCTAAAAATAATTATAACAAAATACAACTCTAGCAAATAAATAACACATTCAATGTTGTAAGGTACCTACCCAGGAAGTAAAAAATGTAAACATTAAAAGGTGCTCATTCTGTACAAATTAATTACCTACCAATCTAATATATTTTTGAAGTCGGTGCCAAGCAACAATCAAGTTTGACGAATTAGTAGATAAGTACGCAATGAAGGATTTTAGATTTGCTTGGCACCGACTTCAAAAATATACTAGATTGGTAGGTAATTAATTTGTACAGAATGAGCACCTTTTAATGTTAACATTTTTTACTTCCTGTGTAGGTACCTTACAACATTGAATGTGTTATTTATTTGAGTTGTATTTTGTTATAATTATTTTTAGCTTTTTAGTTATAGGTAGAAGTCGGTTATATTTTTTTTCAAAAATGTTTTATTTTCAACTTTTTAGTATTTTTGAACTCAGGTAGTTTTCATTTTTTATTTTTTATTTTGTATGTATAACTTTAATAGACAAAACCAGATAACATCGAAAGCCTCAACATTACACAATGATACTTTCTCATTTAAATTGACAGGTAAATCTTTACGAACAAAATGTATTTATGCCTTAAGGACTACGCCATGTAACCTTTTTTCAACTTTTTTTGACAACCCTGTATAACTAGATAATTCCACTCCAACCTATGTACCAACCAGCCTGTACATACGACTGCCCACGGACAAGCATAAATTTGTTAGCTGCCTTCTGTAAACTATAGGACGGAGTAGAATCTATCCTATATTTATGGAGTCAAATCCGTCCTATATTTCAACCATAGTATATAACTCCTTATGGGCTACCCCATAAATTATTTTCTTTTTAACATTTTATGTTATCGCCCTGTGTAACATTAATTCCTCTCCACACTTTATGCAACTTCTTATGGGCTATAAAAGAAATAATTTTTTAATCACACTGTATAAATAAATTATATTTCAACTGCAGCATATATTTCAACCATACTGTATATGATTTGCTTATGTCCACATCATATAACAGTTTTTTAATCACCCTATATAATTTTAATTTCACTTTTTTTCCAACATTTTTATACCACCAAACGTCCAGTCCACCCTATATTCCAACCATCCTGTATATACGGCTGCCTACGGACCACTATCATTCTAGTTCGTCCTATATTTCAATCTTCATATAAATGCAACTCCTTCTATCACTTTACTTTGTGATTTTGTTTGCTGTAACTAAACACCCTGTCTATAAACGTATCAAATAGCAGTTTAAAGTTTGACATGAATTTTCTATTAGGCTGGGAGAATGTGACAACCAAAACCACCGTCTTCGCAAAATGGAAAAATTTGCATTTAAATAGGTATTTGCCTGGTATACAAACAAAACGAGCTTGGTACTCATTGATTTACGGAACCGAAAATACTATGCTTTACTACCTATATGCTCGAGATGTACATAGAAAATTTTCAAATTCGCAATTAAAACTTCCAGTGCCTAAAATTACCGCACTATTACGTTGGAATTAAAATATTTATGAGGAAATGTCCGTTATGTCATTTCGATAAAATTTTTGATAAGAATTTTGGAATTTTCGGCGATTTTCTGCAAAACTGCAAGTTGCATGTCGCAGAAAAGTATATGAGATCACCTAAGGATCTTCCTTAATAGATTAAACGTTAAAAAACTATACACATCCATAAGGGGTTATCGAAAAATCGACTAAAATATCAGGGATATTGGTCGATTTCCATGCACGCATGTGTTCATTCACAATTTTTATCACTTTACCAATAGAATTCTTTTCCAAAATTTGAAGTTTCACCAATCCGGATATATACTCTATTAAACAAGACCATATTCGTTCAAAACGGTGCACCACAGGAGAAGAAATCAGGTAACATACATACAAAAAAAAAAGCGAAAAAATACGCGACGAATTGATAACCTCCTCCTTTTTGGAAGTCGGTTAATAAGAGCTTGAAAGTTCTGTAGGAAATTAGACATGAGGAAAAGCAAATTTATATACCAACGATTTCAGAGAGCACAACCATAATCAGACACAGTGATTTGAAGACAAAGTTAAACAGTTGAACTTTCTATTATGAAGAAGTCATATACCTAGAGAAACAATTATGAAATAAAAAATCAAGTGTGTTTATTTTGATACAAATAAAATGATCTTTTATCCAGCAAAGACCGAAAAAAATTATGTTTCTGATCGGGAAATATGGAATATTTGACGACGGGTCATCAAGTTGTGACACAAACCTGGTATCCCAAATTTGGAAAACTCAAAAATCAACATAAAACCTACCTTGATTTGTTCACATGTGCTAACAGTTGCTGTTCATCGGAGAACATAAGATCGGGTAAAAGATAGTAAAACACAAAATTTAAATTTATTTATAATTTTTTTAGGGCGCCATTTGGTTGAAAACCTTCAAGTGAACATACCTCAAAAACCAAAAAATAGTATGCGGTTATGATGTAATCACACCGGCTTTAGTGATGTCGTATGTTCCTTATAAACAACAACTGCTAATAATCTGATTCTGTTTAAAAAATTATGTATTCAATACTTTTAATGGTGCTTCCAGAAATTCTTTCACAATCGATAGATTAGGTATATAAAAAAATATGCGACATGTAAATACAGCGAGTTTAATAAAAAATCAAAAAAATAATATAGTACAAAAAAAATTGCAATTAAAAGTTTGTTTCAAAATAAATTAGGACGTTCCAATAGCGGTAATTAAAGAGTAAAATCTTAAATTTACATAACGGAATATTCAAGAATCTGATTTATAACTAAAATGAAAACTTAGATGTTTATGCAAAAAAAATTATATCTGAAATCTACGAAAAATGTACTCAACAATAATCACCTATTTAAAATGATTTTATCAAAAAGGATAATGGTATAATCTGTCGACAGAAAATAAACCGTACCTTTACAAAAATGATCTGAATTTGCAATTGTCACAAAATTACTGTAATGTCTATTTAATAATAATAATAAGACGTTTATTAACCTCCCAGTTACAACACAATATAAAAAACAATAAAACATTTTTAAAAAATATATAACCGACTTCTACCTATAACTAAAAAGCTAAAGATAATTATAATAAAATACAACTCTAGCAAATAAATAACACATTCAATGTTGTTAGGTACCTACCCAGGAAGTAAAAAATGTAGACATTAAAAGGTGCTTATTCTGTACAAATTAATTACCTACCAATCTAGTATTTTGAAGCCGGTGCCAAGCAAATCTAAAATCCTTCATTGCCTACTTATCTACTAATTCATCAGACTTGATTGTTGCTTGGCACCGACTTCAAAAATATACTAGATTGGTAGGTAATACATTTGTACAGACTGAGCACCTTTTAATGTTTACATTTTTTACTTCCTGGGTAGGTACCTAACAACATTGAATGTGTTATTTATTTGCTAGAGTTGTATTTTGTTAAAATTATTATTAGCTTTTTAGTTATAGGTAGAAGTCGGTTATATTTTTTTAAAAAATGTTTTATTTTTAACTTTTTAGTATTTTTGAACTCAGGTAGTTTTCATTCTTTATTTTTTATTTTGTATGTATAACCTTAATAGACAGAACCAGATAACATCGAAAGCCTCAACATTACACAATGATACTTTCTAAATTGACAGGTAAATCTTTACGAACAAAATGTACTAGTACGCGTTGACTTAATAAGCCCAAAATATATTTATGCCTTATGGCAAATTTTTTTGACAACCCTGTATAACTATAGATAATTCCACTCCAACCTATGTACCAACCATCCTGTACATACGACTGCCCACGGACAAGCATAAATTTGTTAGCTGCCTTCTGTAAACTATAGGACGGAGTAGAATTCATCCCATATTTACGGAGTCAAATCCGTCCTGTATTTCAACCATAGTTATAACTCCTTGTGGGCTAGCCCATAAATTTGTTCATTTTTTACATTTTACATTATCGTCCTGTGTAACATTAATTCCTCTCCACACTTTATGCAACTTCTTATGGGCTATAAAAGAAATATTTTTTTAATCACATTGTATAAATATAATTCAACTGCAGCATATATTTCAACCATCCTGTATATGATTTGCTTATGTCCACATCATATAACAGTTTTTTAATCACCCTATATAATTTTAATTTCACATTTTTTCCAACATTTTTATACCACCAAATGTCCAGTCCACCCTATATTCCAACCATCCTGTATATACGACTGCCTCCGGACCACTATCATTCTAGTCCGTCCTATATTTCAATCTTCATATACCAATCCGGATATATACTCTATTAAACAAGACCATATTCATTCAAAACGGTGCACCACAGGAGAAGAAATCAGGTAACATACATACAAAAAAAGTAAAAAAATATACGCGAAGAATTGATAACCTCCTCCTTTTTGGAAGTCGGTTAATAAAGTATGCAATATAGGAAAAAAACTAAAGAAGTTAATGCGCTATAATGCAGCTTCTTAACCGAGGTTAAGGGCTGTTGAAGCGCCAAATTAAAGTACAAATAAACATGGAGGTGGTAAATACATAATTTATAGATAATAAAGAAAATATAATATAATAAGCACGAAAAAAACCTTATGATCATAAGGATAGGAAGGGACGGTGGGTGAGGAGGGAATATGGGTGGAAGAGTTATGCTATTAATTGTTGATGAAGCAATTTTATTTTAATTTTTTTTTCAGTGAAAGAACAGAGTCACGAGTACCAGATATGCTAAAGTTGTTGATTAACTTTGCAATTTGATATGAGAATCCTTTTTTTAAATATTAGTTTTTGTGTTTAGGTACAGTTAATAAATTTTTTCGACGGAGATTTAATCTATGCACATCGAAAAGTAATTTTGTTATACAGATAAGGAGGACATATCAATTTCAAAATGTTGTAGAAAAAACAAAGAGAGTGCAACGTGCGTCTATTGAACATACTCAGTCAATCGAGGTTTAACAATTTGTGGCTGATTCTATCACGTCGCTTAATATCAAAAATTCAACGAAGGCATGAATTTTGTACTGTACTCTTGAATCTGGACACTCAAAGCCAAATATCTCCAACTAATTCATTACCGACTGGACGTCAGTTACATTCCATTTAAACGGTTAAATCGGTTCCATACCAAATAATAACTTCAAAATCCCATCACAAAATTAACAGCTCCAAAACGTAGACAATTCTAACTTTAAAAAATTCTTAGTTAGAACATGGCTCCAAACGTAGAACAAAACTCAAAAGAAACCACAGGAAACAGGTTCCACTGTAAAACGAATCCACCATAAAACAGGATTCAGAATGTGGAAAAACCCACCGTAACTCAAAATTCTCCATAAGCCATAAGAATGTACCATAATAATGTACCGTAATGTACCATAAGAATGCACCGTAAGAATACACCGTAATACTGCACCGTAACAATGCACCGCAACAATGCACGTACCACCCTTTCTCAACAAGGGTTTAATCCATAAATATTTTAGCCATTATCGTCTCTTTTTAAACACAATCTTCGCCATCGAAAAATGCCATTCGGTCCTTGTCTTCTGACCACAGAAAACTTTAATACGCCAACTTCAAGGAACGCCATTTCAATTGCCTCTTAATCTGCAAACGCAAGGCCCATGCATTCACTCCCCTTCAAGGCGAAAAGAAGACTCTCTTCCTCGTTTGCGTTCTACGAGTCTGGAAATCTCCCTACTCAAACGAACCAAACATGCGTAAATGTGTATACAGCACAAGAGCGGCTTCAGATAAATTACGAATTAGAGAACATGAATTAATCTAACAGATTTTTAAGAAGACTGATTTATGGATGGCGTCAAACTTAACTGACATTGTACTGTGCTAACAAAAAAGTATTGTCCTGGATATCACCGGCTTAGCGAAAAGTCGAACAGACAACGAACTAGGTACTCAAGGAGGTTCTAGAACACCATGTGGTTCAGAGAACCTACGAAAAAAACAGCTCTAGCCACAGCAACTCTACAGTAGCAGAGGTACATAATCTCCATCAACAAATTGTAAGATTACTCAATAAGGCTTCAATTTTTTACACGTAACAAAGTCCAAAGTAAGACCCAATTTTAGAACAGTTACAAGTGTTTAATAGATTATTTTTTATTTTGTCGTCTCTACGATTAATCAAACGAATTTAGAACAACCATACTCGAGGACAAAGATAAAAAGTGGCCGGGTGGCAATTATATTAGAACTGCTTCGATATTAAACTGTAACAATAACTATAGTTAGTCTGAGTATATAACTCTAGACGTAATGCTGAATTCTTTCAGCGTATTGACAAGTGGAAATAAGTAATTAGATAGTTTATACTCAAATAGTCCCAAAGATAGCAATACCCCAAGAATGTGGAGATGTAAACATTCCACTGAAGGAAAATCCTTTGCCTAATATTAGTAGTATGATTAAGTTTGAAAATGAAATTGATTAAAAGTTTAATGGTAAAGACTACAAGAAGGTTCCTGCAAACTGATAATTATTTAATAAGTCGTATTTAGCTCTTAACTGGGAGAAAAAAACATTAGTCCCTGTTTTGTTTGATGATGGAGACATTTTTTATACACTAAATTCTATAAAAGTTCATTCTGCTTGTTCATTGGGACTTTTTCTACTCCCTTGTTTTCTGTAACAGATTTAAATACTTGACATTTTGTAATGTAGACAAACTGTGCTAGGGCAAATTCGACATTTTGCTTAGTTCACTGGTTGTCCTCTACAGAAAGTCATTCTCATAGACGTTCTGAGAGAGAGAAATCTCTGGAACATGATCAAACAGGGACAGTTACTGTTAAATTTATTTGACAATCAAACAATTGTTTCTCTCAATGAATATTACATACAGACTTGTTGAAACGTCTCCAGACATGTAAATGCAATATATTGTGACGGGAATTCATTCGATATTTCGTGAAATCGGTATTCATACGATATTTCGTGGAATCGAAAATGTTCTTTGTCTGGCGCCCCGGGCCGGCGTTCGAGAATCCATTTAGAGCGTTCCTAGTAGAGATATATAAATAAGAGGAGCTGACTAAAGATTCATTATGTATTCGATTGCCGTATAGTAAACAGCAGGTATTCAAGATAAATTGTCTATAGTTGTGTAAATATAAAAGTAGTGGAAAAAATCATAGTAAGTTCGGCTGAGTGTAAAACCAAGAACACGAAGTGTGAATAAAAATATTACAATGGTATATTTGTATAAAGGAAGACTGGTTGGCCATATTGTACATATTTCTTTCTCTCAGAATACCTGAACAACTTTTCTCGAAATTTTCCTATTACGCGTCCTCAGTTATAATTTCGATTTTAATTCACTTTATAAAAAAAACTCATAAGTAGGCTGTGTAGGCTCGGAAAAGAAAGTCATGCTAAGGGTTTTCATCTAATCCTGTACACTAAAATAAACTATATGTATATTCAGTATTTTAGTGACATCAAAAAATCAAATAGGCGGAAGTACTAGAAGCTAAGGAAACTTCAGACACTTCAGATTGTCGGACTAACACAAATGACCTTTAACGCAATCAATGAAGAAAGCTTAAACGAAAAGGAAATTTGAAATTATTGGGACCACCCAAATATATAAATACCGAATTGATAATCCCATTATTTATATTCATCTAGACAAAAAAATCATTGAAAACATTTCACATACCGCCCAAGTTAAACTTAGCTCTCAATAATTCATCCATATTTATCAAAGATTAATTAAAAATATCCATGAATGAGAGGCAAATTCATTCACTCATTGTTAGTATTCCGAATAGGAAACTCAGACGTCATTGGTGGTAAAAATAAAACGACGTTATTGCGTATCTATAAATAGTGAAAATATTACGGGTCAAATCCATCGCTTTCGTATTTACTGATAATGCCAACTTGTACATCTGCCAATTATTGTTTCATGATGAAATACCAAAGTAAATTTATAATTAATTAAATAAATGTATGAGTTGGCACGGATGCTCTTTCGTCCATAGATATATAAATTTTTCCTTACTTATAATGACATAAAAGAACTATAAGGTGATAAGAAATTGGAAAATACACAGAATAGGTACGTGAACTGAATAGTTGAAACTTTATTTAACATGTTGAACTATAAATTAGTGGTACAATAAATTCGGAACATGAGTAGTTCCTCGGTAAGTTTTGACGATAGTTGTTGCATAGTTATATGGATGTGAATATTTTCTTCTGCATCGTTCCTTAGAGGCAATTTTTTTTGATGTTTTGATGACTTTTAACTTACTATACTACCTACGCAGGTATAATTGAATTTGCTTCCAAACGTTTTATGTTTTTGTCAGCATATTTGAACACTTTGGTACATGTCCACTTATGCATAGAATTGTTTAAAGCATTCTTTTCTATTAACGCTTAGCGGGTGTAATTTGTGTAATAGCTTGAAACTCATAATTTCAAAAATTTATGAATGAAATCTTCAGATATTATCTTATTAAGAATTTGTGAGAAATCTCAAAGGTGTTATAAATGAAAAAACGGAATAAATTAATAAAACACAACTTGAGAATACACTATGACTCGCATATTTCTCTGTTGTGAGTCATTTGTACTCAGTTTGGCCCTCTCTGTTTTCTAGAATTATCTGACCATCAGATTAGTAGATTCTTTTTTTAGAAGCAGCTTCAGTCAGTGGCGTGTCCAGGATTGTCGTTTAGGAGGGGTGGATTTTAGGAAAATAAACACTAAAAAAACACACACACTTTATGATGATATTGTATCTTGAGTAGTGTAATGCTTGGTAAAAAGCTTAATTAGAATAATAATTATCAGTTCACTTTAAGATTTATCACGAAAGAACTCAGATGATTTGCGGTGGTGGGGGGTGCTTAAGTCCCTTAGCTCTCCCCATCCGAATCTGCCAGTGGTTACAGTTCATAAATATTTTGTTCAGCGAAATTTCATATATGTTTTTCTCCCACAACTAGTTTGATAATCAACATAGGTTCTTTTGTATTGTCTGTGGCTAAAAATAGAACAGTACGACAGGGATTAAATTGATTGAAAAATCTTTTTTAGATATGGGAGTGCTTTTTATCTTATATTTAGTTAATATTTAGTTGCCAGAGACATTGCTTATGTCATTTTAGATAAACGAGGAGAGGTTTGTAATAAAATTGCATTATTAGGGAAATAGCTGTATGTAATGGTTATCCACTCTTACATGTCACTGACCGACAAAAGTTTCAGGAGTCATTATAGGTAGACATAGCGCCAAAAAAGCTAGAATCGCCACTTTTCAAAATAAGCTTCGTGCAAATATAAATAGAGTCGAAATTTTACAAGGGTTGTTTTGTTTACAAGTTGAATAATAATGCATATTAAAATAATACACACCCAAGTACTTGACAAATGGTTTTAGAATGTACATTTTTCCAGTAAATACAAGAGTATGCAGGAAAAAATTGAAAACCAATGCCACAAAGTGTATTCAGAAGAAATTATCAAATATTCTGCACAAAAGAGAACAAAAGATACTCAGTAAGACAAGATATTTAAGATCGATTAATAAAATCATGGCATGAAAAACAGAGTTTTAACTAATAGAAAGAAAACCAGAAACGTTTAAAAAATCTGTAAAAGGTTTACTAAAACATATAATACCCACTGGATAAACAGAAACATGTAATGAAAAACCAAAAAAAAAAAAACGACAAAATTTAAGTGAAACATTAGAAAAGGAACTATTTAGTTATAATTGACAATAAAATCAGTTCAGTTATTATATATTAATTTGTAAACTAAAATCCACCAAATCAAAGAAAAAATATATAGTGAAAATTAGATAACAAAAACCCAACGGAAGTTTCTCCAAAGCATTCCAGTAGATTTTTATCAATTAATTTGAGTTCGCGTTACAAGGTATGGTAAGCAACCTTTAAGCAAGCTAAGTTTACCAAGTTCAATTAAGTATACGAACTTTGTGTTTCTAGGGAAAATCTGGGAAATCTAGCAAGCAGTTTGCTACACAAAGCTTGATCAATGACCTTAATGGGAGCGCCATATAAAATACTGAAAATTACTATTTCAAGTCTGAATGGAGCTTTATTATTATTAGATGATCTTTAGAATTTTTTTGGGCCTATTTGATTTCAAAGGTACATTCTCTTTGTTACATCACTTAATATTGTTAAACGTCCTAATTTTATTACCACTAACAACGGGGTCTTACATGGATCTCGAAAGTTAGGAAAAGGTGCCACAACAATCATTCAGGAAACAATTTTTTAAGGGTATTACAGACTTAATGGAAAAAAGAAATGCCAGAAAGCAGCCCGTATTTTGGAAACTGAAGCCGTTTTAATTATGTACAGTTCAAGGGTAAGAGCCAGTTCCAGATGGAGACAACCAATTAGATGAAATACTTACATTGTCAAACCCAAACTACTAAGGTCACCTATTTCATATAATGCATTTCAGCTGTTATGGGCATTGTCAAACCCAAAGTATTAAGGTCACCAATTTCAGTTTGTCTGTAATCTATCTATACTATTATAAAATTGTAAGTTTGTCTGTTTGTTTGTTTGTTTGATTGTTTGTTCGGGCATCACGTAAAAACTACTTAACTGATTTTGCTGAATCTTTTTTTGTTGCGAAGCCTATAGTTTGACTTAAATTCTGGTAGATATTTTACCTTTCTAAATTGATAGAAACGGTAAACATGGCGAAAAAACTTCTGTTTCATTTATCGGATGGTTGAAATATAGGGTGGGGTAGGGTTCTAAGGATACAGGGTCGTACAAAAATGTTATATTTGGTGGCAAATAAGTAGTTGCATATAAAAGGTTGTTGAAATATAGGGTGGCTTACAGTTAGAATTATACAGGGTGGGTAAAAAATGCTAGAAAAAATAGCACTTGCATATATAGAGTACCTGACGTATGGTGCGCAGTAAAGTTATAGTTATACAGTGTCATTCAAACAAGGTTAGAAAAAGTTGTGAAGTGTGGAGAGAAATTATACTTTAATATATCTTGAAAAAATATAAGGTTAAAATGTGAAAAGCGTAGTTCATAATAAGTTGCAAAGATATGATAGTTGAAACATAGGGTGAAGAAGTATTATGATAATTATTTAAAAAATGTTATATTGGTTGACCAATAAGCAGAAGCGTATATAGGGTACTTGTAATACATACAAGATGATTCCAAAACCTGTTGAACAAAATTGTTATTTTCGGTGCCCCATAAACAGTTGCGGTTTTGGAGAAATATATTTGGCATTGATGGATTATACAGGGTGGTAGAAAAAATGTTATACTGGGTGGCCGATAATTAGTTGCAAATGCAAGGTGGTTGAAATAGCGAGTGGAGTAGATTTATAGTCAAACAGGTTGAATAATTTTTTTTGTAGGATAGAACATGAGCTGTTGCATATATGCAATATCTGAAACATGGATCGAAGTAAAATTATAGTTCATACAGTGTGATTAGAAGTATTTAAAAATTTTATATTTGGTTGCCCCTAAGCAGATATATAGATATAAGGTGGTTGAAATATTTTGTAGAGTAAAATTATGGTTATACGGGGTGGTTCAAAAATAAGTTATAATGATTGACAAATTGGCAGCGGTGTATATACGATGTTTTTAATGTAGATGGAAGTAGTGTTAGTTATACAAAGCGGTTAATTTTTTTTTTAATAAAATTCTATTATAGGGTGGCCAATAAGCAGTTGCAGTTTGGGTGAGGGTTTAAATAAAAAAACTGTGTGTTTATATTTGTGACTCACGAAGGGTTCCACATCATTTTGGTTAGGATATTAGGATGGATCAAAAAAGTTTTAAAAAAATGTTATATAGGGTAGACCATAAACAGTTGCATTCTACTCTATAGAATATCTGAAATATGGGGAGAAGCAAGATTATAATTTTAGAGTGTGTTTAACACAATGTGAAAAAAAGCTGCATATAAAGGTTGATTAAATTATAGAGTAAAGAGAAATTTTACTTCAAATGGTCATTCAAAAAATATCAGGAATAATTGTATACAGCGTAGACCATTAGCAGTTGCATAGCTGAAATATAGTCTAGAGAATAGTTATAGTCAGGTGTTCAAAAAGTTATATTAGGTGACAAATAAACAACAGCATACAGGATGGTTGCAATATAGGGTAAAGTTATTCAAGGTGATTCAAAAAAATGTCGAATAAAATTGTTATATTGGGTGGCCCATAAGTTTGGGTGAGATATTTATTCGAAGGTTGGTGGATTTATAGTTAAGTAGATTGGTTCAAACAAGTTAAACATTTTTGATATAGGATAACCCATATGTTTCATAAGTTTTTTTTTGCGAAGGCTTGAACATTCCGTACGCGGGTGAAACCACGGGTAACGGCTAGTTATATATACAATTTGTTCATGCCGCAAGTATGATCTCAATTTTTTTATGCGGTAATTGAAATTATTTTTTTATTATTATTTTGTATTTTACTTAAAAATCCCACTTGCATCAATTTTGTCTGCGCCTAATGCTTGCTTGCCTATTTAATGTAATATATACAAATATTTGAAACCTGTTTTATGGAGAATTAACAAATAAAAGTATATTTTATGATGAAACTTAATGACACTAACTATTATTCTGAGACAGATTAATCTTCGACAATTGATTAGAACAAAGTTGTGAATTTTTGAAAAAATTCGGGTTTCACGGTTTTTCCAGCTACTTCACACGGTCGTTTTGACGATTTATCCGATTCTCCGTACAAGCTTTTCATTTACGGCACTACGATCCGGTCAACACTTTTCACAACAAGCAAAAAGAAACACATTTTAGTGTTTTTTCTGCCTAAACAATTTCTATAAATTTGGGTATAAAAGCATGTCTACTATCGCCTATAATATATACTAATAAAGTGACGCAATAAGCGGTTTTCTGTCTAAAAATGTCTCTGGGCTGGGTTAAAAAGTTGATGGTAACATAAATTTAAGGCAATTTTGCCAAATCCTCGACAGGATAGATTAGCAAATCCGGGAGATGGAAATGGCCCTAACAGAGATATGGTGGTAGGATAAATAAGGAGATAAGAAATTTGAACGGTAACCAAGAAAATTTTGAAGTCTTATAGAAAAATAATGAGGTTTTGGTTCTAGAAAATTAGAAAATAACCTTGACGAGTCTTCCAGAAATTAATGGGATGGACGACATAGTCTGTAGTCTATTCGCTATTCCTCACGTGTAAATATAGTCCGGAAAGAGAAAATATTGATGAGAAATTGGCTAAAGAGCAAATTGACGTGAACAATTGAAATGTCTATCATCAAGGCGATCAAATCTTCGGAGCACAACTCCCCTTCTAAAGGAATTACTGATAAGGCTCTCTCACTACGGTAAAGGAATGATGTCCATCAAATTAAACTGTCTCCAGATCGGGATACTCATTAGTCAGATCGGAACGATGAGAATTAAGAAGGGACAGCAGTACACTCAAGTGACCGACATAACTCTCCAGACTGATCTATGCACGGCTGAGGTAGCTATAATATTCATATCGAAAACTCCAGCGACTAATAACAGGATCGCCTTACTGAATATATAACTCGACTCCAAAATTGTACAATGACTGTTAATTGAAAAATGGTTGATTTCTGACTTTTGCTATTTTATTTGAGGATAGGTGGTGATTTGTTTGCAACTTCAATAAGTTTGAATTTGACAAAAACACAAAAAATAATGTTCACAATTAAAACTTGTCTATACTCTATATCAAAAAGTTCAGCAGAAGTTAATTTCTGTTTCCTACAGCCATTACGGTTTAGAAATCGTTTCATAATTTTGTACTGTGATCAGGCCCGGACTTAAAGAGCAGGTTTTGGTATGTTCTCCTGGATCACCTGTAGATGGTGTTGGAAAATTATATAATACGCTGCTAATATTAAATTATGTAAAATTTTGGATGCAGAATACTGTCAAAGAGCCATTATTCGAATCAATCAAATTTTACATATATCATTGTGGTATATTGATTTCCTGTGGTTCGCAGTGGTGAATTTTTGGTTACGATATAAGAGCCCATACAGTGAAATTTAACTGTAGTTTAGCAGATGTATAGGGTATAATTTATGTCTAATTTGAGTAATAAATAAATAATAACAAAAAGATAAATGGTTTCATATGAAGCAGACATTGGGTGCTCAAATGACTCAATGAAAAATCAGCCAGTTTTTAATTTAGCAAGATTGCCTTTCTTACCCTGCGATTTAATTTAGATAACTAAAGTATTAGCCAATTTCCAATAAATCACCATTGTAAAATATTGCAATTGTAATAAAAAAAATAGTTATCTTGCCGTTAGTCATGAGTTCCTTTACATAATTCTAATACGAGTGGTATATTGCATTACCTTCAGGCTTAGAATAAATACCTTTATATTTAGAATTATTTACTCAATAAAATATTACTCAGATAGTATGAACAGTTCAACAAACGGCCGAAGGCTATGGTTTTCGTCATTATTTGAATACGACGGCTTAAGCAAACACGCCAGTAAACCGTAATTTCTAGAAGTCATAATTTTTAAGAACTAGAAACGACACGGTAATTTAAATTTTTTGTTTACAGTGTCTTAAGGTATTTATTGTGGTTGTTTATTGATGGCTGTGAAATTATCTACTGTGGTTTTACTTGTAGATATTTCATATTCGTAGAAACTATAATTATTGAGTTCGCTAAAATATTGCTCTGTGTTTATGACCTGACTGAAAAAACCTGAATTCAAGGTCTAATTAGATAACATTACATTTTGCTAAGTAGGTTGCAGCTGAAATATTTAGAAAAGATTAAAAACATAATCGACTAAATCTACACTTCAACCGAACAGTATATGAATTATATGCTTCTTTTATTTATAATTATCGGTGGGTTAGAAGGTTATGTCACGTGATGAAGGGGCTGTGTTGTGATTGGTTGGGTGATGGTGAGCATGTCTGCTTTGTGTTAATCTGGAAATGCTGTAGGAAGACGAGAGCTGTCATCGCGTCGGTTTATACAGAGGGCCAGAGGGGTCTTTTCTCTATTTCTATAGCTTCGCGAATAGTGGATGCCCTAAGGGAATTTAGAGATACGATAGTCCTACTGTCCTCGAAATTGAAAAAGTGTCCTGAGCTGAGCTGAAGTCGGATCTTTTTTGCGAACTGACAAAAATGTTCATATTATCGATGATTGACGCGCTTGTTGTTACGACCGTAACTTTGTGGGCAATCGCGACATGGAATTTCGTAAACTCCTCGATCCTCTTTACGGTTCCCGGTTAAGTTGGCTATAGTTTGACTATCTTTATTTGATGTCGGTGTAGAATCCATGCTATTTTGTCAGTGACTTCTCGAATGTACGGAAGGAAAGCTCTCCGGTGTTGTTGGTGTTTCTGATGGGTTGGTGTATTCGGGGGTTGTTGCGATTGACTAATTATGCGCGCAATGTGGTCTGGATGATAACCGTTTTGTCGTTTTGTTGAAGATTCTTAAGTTCGTTTTGACTATTGTCAATGTCTGTTAAGCGAATACTTCTAAGAGCCAAAGATTTCATTACAGAACTTAATTGGTATGGGTTGGTTTCCTATAGAAAGTATGTGAGAATGTACCATTGCTGGATTTTGTAATGAGGCATCAAGAAACGAGCGAAGAATCGGACTCGATTTTCATTGTAAATTGAATGTTAGAATGTATACCGTTGAGGTGTTGTAGAAAGAAGTCTAACCAATGTCTGCCATGAGGCCAAATGACAAAAGTATCATCAACATATCTAAGCCAGCAGGAAGGTTTTAAATTAGACGAGTTTAGGGCCTGGGTTTCGATTTGTTCCATGAAAATGTTAGCAAGCACTGGAGAAAAGTGAACCCATCGGCGCCTCACGTACTTGTATGAACAGAGTGTCTTGAAATGAAAAATATGTGTTAGAAGAACAGTGCTGTACAAGTTTGAAGATGTCAGAAGAGATATTGTGTTTTGTTTTTATAATATTTAACGTTTCGAAATGGGAACATTAGTGAAAAGAGATACAACATCGAAGCTAACTAGGATATCATTTTCTGAAATTCTATAAGCGCCTAACATATCTAGGAAGGAAGAAGAGTTCTTTACGTATGCGGATGCTTTTCAGGTTGAAGGGTTTTGGCAAAGTACCGGGCTAATTCTTGGGTCAGGGATTGTATCGAACTGACAGTGGGCCTAAAAGGAATGTCCGGTTTATGAATCTTGGGTAGTTCGTAAAGGACCAGGCACCTTTCTTATGAAAAAATGGACTTCCGTCAAATTGTTTGAAATTTTGGTATGTTGTAGCTGATGTTCTGACAAAAAGAGCTCATGGGCTCAAACAGATTCTATGACTAGTTTTCAAGATACAGGATGTTAAAAATCGAAAATGCCGCATTTTTAATATCAGATTTCGCATGATAGATGTGATTTATTTCTAGTTAGTGGAGAAATTGTGATTTGTACATTATTGGACATAAATATTTCACAAAACAATTACCATAAATTTTGCTAGATTACAGAGTATTTCAAAAATACGTAACATGTGCTTTTGGAAAAGCATTTGTTTTATTAAAACGTTGAAAACATAAGATGTTTTTGCACAATTAATATCTCATTTAAGTAATACTTTCTTGGATATGCTTCATATAATATACAGTGTGAGCCAGAAATATAGCTAGAAACGACATATATTGTTTTTTCCTATTAATGAGCCACCCTGTACGAACTATTCGTACTTCAATTTTAATAAGACAATAAATAGATATATGATCCGCCTCTTCATACTCAACAGGATGTTAAACTGATTGCAAAAACTAGTTTTTCATAATACCCTGTAGTTTTAAATTTTTTCCGTCAACTTTGTATGTTATAACATAGTTACGTTAACAAATGTTCAGTGTTTAACTGAGCAGAATATTGTTAAAATTGTATAACTAGTTTTCGAGATATAGGGTGTTAAACATCGGAAATGTCTCCTTTTTGCTTATCAGATATTGCAGGAAAGGTAATTTTCGCATTATTTCACAAAAATATGGGATAAAACAGTTACCATTAATTATATTTTATTACAGTGTGTTTCCAATATATGTAACGTGAAAACATTTATTTTATTACAATATATTAGATGTAATCGCACAATTAATAAGAAATGGGTTCTTGGACGTGTTCATATATTATACAGTGTTAGTCGCAAATATAGCTATAGTGGGCATATACCATTTTTTACCATTAATGAGTAAGCCTGTATAAACTACAATACGTTAATTTGTACAATTTTTGCAAACTTGTAGAATTAGTGTGACGAGTCGCAGATTTGTATAATTTAATATAAAAAATCTAGGACGCATGGGTTATACAGGGTTACTTATTAATGGAAAAAATCATAGCTGCTCACTTTAGCAATTTTACAACTCACACTGTATAATGTCACGTCCGAAAATTAATTTCTTTAACATTATATTAACTGTATATGTATTGAACGTTATAACAGAAATGAGTTTTCTAACAAAACATGTTACGTATATAGGAGACACCCTGTAATATGAAATAATTAATAGTAATATATAATAATAAGTAATTTTTCACGGAGAGAATTTAAAACTAAGAGGAACCCTATACTGATGAGTTGATGATGGTAGCCGAAAAACGACTAGGTTTTGGTTTTGCGTTTCCTTCTCAAATAAGGCTATTAAAGAATAAAAAGGAAAACTCTAATATTCTTTGTGTTCACATATTATCGGAAGTATTTGTAAAATTTAAACAAAAAAAGGTACATCTTCAAGCACTAAACTAAACTTTGCCCCTATTTAAACTTCGTAATTCCTACAGACTCCGAGATCCCAATGGTGAGAGTTGAATTTGAATTAGCCTCAAATTGAGGACTTGCTGCATTTTTGAAGTCCCGAAGTCCCCTAAAAAGTAAATAAAACACACAGCAATTTTCGTAATGTGAAGTGGAAAACTTGAAAATCGCATATTACTTAGGGAAAAGGTGCGGCGAACGTTCTAGCTATTGCGTTTTTAAATCTTATGAAAATGTATTGTTGCATTGATCATTCTTTCGTGTATGATTTACAGTTGCATTCAGAATGGGGTCGCAAATCGAAAGTTTAATGTTGTATTTCCCCTAATGGTTTCAGGGTATTTGAAAGTATCTATTTGATCCTACCAGACTTTAGGGAGTATTTTTTGTTTTTCAAGCAATGACAAAATCAAGACATTATTAAGCCCAAATCTTCCATATATGTATCAAATATAATGAATAAATATTCATATATAAATAAAATTTTAAACATGTAATGCGTACTACCGAGCCGAATGTTAGCTGCCAACA
Source organism: Octodonta nipae (assembly GCA_034190945.1). Taxonomy (NCBI): domain Eukaryota; kingdom Metazoa; phylum Arthropoda; class Insecta; order Coleoptera; family Chrysomelidae; genus Octodonta; species Octodonta nipae. The sequence continues at coordinate 86,299,979 of CM067220.1, read as the reverse complement.
TTAAACGGATATATTTATACCAAAGACTACGAAGAGATTGTGCAATGTGTATTTTAGCCTACAACATGCTACGCGTTTATTTTTTCAAAACGTTAATGAGTATAATTATCACTGTTAGTCATTAGTGTATTTTTGAAAGAAGTCTTATATATCCTACAGCCGTAAATTTATGCCTACACTGCATTGTCACACCTCGATAAACAAAGCCAGACATGTTACCCAACATATACACACATAAACACAGTGTCAATATTTAATTATGAAACAATGGTAGATAAATGCGTTCCACCTTCGTTTGTACTGCCTTTTGTAATTAAAACCGTTTTTCTTTCTTCGATAGTTCTATGAAGCAAGACAATCGAATGTGATCAACCGGAAAGTGTATTTTTTCCGTTTCCTCTGGTAAAATAATGGTGAATGCTTTCGCTTTGCGGTTTCAGTTATACATGACCGAGGACTGAAAGGATATCGATGTTAACCAAAAAGGTGTTAATTGTCTTTTTCATGAATAAAAAATTCAATGATTTGAATGATGAATGTAGCAGAACGAATTCGTCGTCCAACAGTAAATTGATGATTTGTAAAATATTACGGGCTGGTGGATCTTCACAAAATCGATTGGTAAACAACAAACCTCACGAAACCGTGTAATTTAGGTTGACGGCCATAATTACTGCTTGTAAAAAAATTGTGTCAAGCTGATCTTTCCGAAACGTTGCATTTAGCATATAATTTGGCAAATGAAAAAATATCTAGATAAATAGTAAGTATGGAAAGCATTGAACACTTAATTACGCCAGTCTACCGCAAAAAGCTTTTTGGGCCATAAAATTTAACAGCAAATCACTTAAACCATCTTCAGTAACATGGAATAGATTGTTGAGGAGGTTACTACCTCCGCCAGCCTGTGTTGAAACGCTGTTGAAGGAGATTAAATATAGTGATTTGCAATTTCACAGTTTATTCAAAATATCAGGATACGCAGAATGAAAACGAAATGTTCATTTCCATCGTTTGAATGCAGAAGTATCACAATCTCAATAGTGCATTCATAATAAAGCTCAAAAAAAAAATTGAAAAAGAACTTTCTGTAAGTATTTAAATACAAGAATAATAGTGCTTCTCAAATAACAATTGCATAAGGTTTCATTGTTGATTTGCTATAAGAATGTGATTTATTGCAATTAGATAAAGATTCCCACAAGTTAAAAACTATTACTGACAGTCAAAGGTAAAAAAACGAATGGCGGAAATGCCACAATTTTTGGAAAAAATCGGAATTTTCACAAATAAAAACTGAAAAAACTTGTACTGGGGCTAGAATTAAAATGTATGTGTAAGCCGTTAAGAACTTAAACTACCATATTTTGCATAAAATTACAAATAAATTCTTTTGGTATTTTTCATTAGTGAATAAAAAATATACACACAGTACTTTTGCGCTTTCGCCTATAATGCAAGTTTTAAATAAATAAAATACTGCACTGAATAAATTAAGTTCACTATTATTAAATTAACATCCAAATGAACACTGTTTATAATTCTTTGTCTAAAGTCACTTATTAGAAAAAAATGCACCAGAAGGGCAACTCAATAAATATAATTCGTAAAATAGACATCTATAGGGCTAAAAGTAAATTAGATTAGAGTATATACTTCTGGAGGTAGCCTTCAATCCACAAATATCGTGACAAGATTAGAGGGCAATACCGAAGGCTATTTCACTCGATTGGGATGACAGACAATGGCATGTTTTAGATGTCTCACATCCTAGTAGAAGTTTACTGATTTCAATATTGAAATCTTTTCAAAAAATTAAATAACAGTAAATGAGGGGCACTGATAGTATCCTAAGGAAGCTGTACGATGTAAGATCACATCTATAGAACTTACGATTTAAGAAAATGTTAAAATATGGACAAATTTTATTCACATTTAGAGTAAACTTACTTACTCTTAGTTGAGAGAACTGATTATTTTCATTATAATATTAATAGAAAAACTGTCTGCTAAAGTATCACATGAGTTAAATGTACAAAAAAAATTAAGAACGGCGTTTTGAACGATGAGATGACAGTTTACAATATTTAACATTTAGATGAGAATTCAGTTACAGTCATTTTGTTCTAACGGATACCAAAAGATTTACAATAACAAAATAACTGTTAGGAAATTGCATTCTTGCTACCTTAACAATTTCAATATAAAATAATTATTCAATTATTATACTAATGTAAGATATTTTCAATTAAATAAAGATCTCTGTTAACAGGATTCTAGCATGGTATTCAATGGTCTGCAGATACTGCGTTAAGTAATAATTATGATGAGTTGAATTTAAATATACATATTTATTTACATTAGCGAAGAACATATGTAAATACTTCAATGCCCTAACAACTAATAAAGACCGTAATTTTATTTTTTTGTTTCTAGATGAAGGTAATCTCTGGAACAATTTGGCCCATTCTATATTGCTGTTGACAAATTATCTGGGAGTAATATAGGGTCTATTTTATTTTGATAAAAGTAGTATTTTTAGTTAGAAATCTCAATCAATATTTGTAAATAAACATTGATAATATGAATATCTCTGACTATCGATATCGCCCTTCAATATCGCACTTAACGAACTTGTCCACTGTGGTCTAAATTGTTGATATTAAAAATTTACATGAATTTGTATATTTCAAGGCGTTAATCTCCTGAACTATGCGTCCGAGTTGAAAAACTTAGTTATGCTACGAATATATGTTTAATTTGCCATCAACCAATTCGTGGAAGGGACATTATTCCGATACTTCTGGGAATGCGAAATGTTTTGTTTCTCAACAGGCCGACCGCTGCCGTTACTGGGAATTCCCTTAAAGCTTCCAAAACATGAAAGAGTTTCACGATGGTTTGTGGACTTACCAGACAATTCGGAGAGAAATATATAAATATGGACAGCTGGCGATAGGAGGCATTCTGTTTTCGACGGTCGTATTGTATAGTTAAGATAAATTGTAAACAGTAGTTTCTGTGAATATAAATTGTGTTAAAGTAGTGGCAATAAATTAGAGTGAGTTGGACTGTGTTTTTAAATAAATCCAAGAACTGAACAGAACCCGAGTGTGAAAATAAAAACATTACAAATTCTTGTTTTTCTGTCCAGATATCCACCAAACTATGGACGATTTCTATCAAGTTCAATTAATAAGATGCATATGTATGCATGTATTTAACATGTGTATGAGACCGGGATGTATAATCAGAATTTCATGTGGGTGAAAGAACAGAGCATACACAGTCAGTACGATATATATATATATATATATATATATATATATATATATATATATATATATATCCAAAACAAATTAGAGGTTTTAAATATAAATATAAACATTGTTGTTTATATGTAATTCTTAAAGAGAAATTAGATTAAAAGTTACGTACTGGTATTTAAAATATTTTATTCATGTATGTTGCAAACAATAGGTTTCACCACACCTCTAGTAAAGAAGACTTCTGTATTCTCTGCAATTATGACGATAATTTCCAACATATTTACAATTAACTTTTTTTAATATTTTTATTTTTATTCCGCTGTAAAAGAAACGATTAAAATTTCAAATCGATAAAAACTGAAAGATACTACTACTCTGGGAAGTGATGCAGTTTGAGTGGTAAATTTAACTGCACAAGACAAAAAATAGAGAAGAATAAATCGCTCTATATCGGTGGTGCTTGAGTTTTGTTGTGTAGCGCTTGTTGAATTTAGCAAGAACTTCGAAACCTCAGAAGTTTAAGATCAGTACTTGCAACTTATCAGTTCAGCTCCTTAGTTTTATGTTCTTAGGCTGAAATCTAAGGTGTATATTAATTATATTTTTTGCAATACTAATTGACCAAATATAATTCGTGATAATTGTTCTTGTCCAGAAAATTTTTACAATAAATGTTGTGCACTCTAGAATTATGCATTTCTAATTTATGATCAATATTTGAAGTTAGGGTCAAGTTAATCATTTGTTTTCTGTTGGGATATTATCACATGACAACGAGATTTATGTGAAACGTTCGTAAATTATCGATTTAATGGCATTCCGAGAATGTGATTTTTTGAAATCACCTGAAGTAGTTTTGATCTAGCATACTTTTTGTAACACATAAATATTCTTTCTTTTCATATGTTATACGTATAATATGGTAGTAAAAGTTATATTAAGATTTAAAGAAATTTTTGGTTTCTATAATGGTGTTTAATCGAGAAATGCATTGTGACATCTAGGAGTAGAACTGTTTATTGTATAATATATTTCAACATTCATTATTGTCTTGCAAATTTGATTATGATCATTATGTTTGGCAACTGTTAACCAAGATTTTATAATTATTGCAAAATGTTCATATTTTCCATTAAAACATACTGTTGCTTTATAACTACGATTTCACACAACTGCGAACATTATATATTTCTCATTACAACCAAATATTTCTACTGTACCATCGGTGCAATGAGTCACATCGTTCGTGGCTTTTCAACTAATTACTGCCTGGCTTTGAGATCTTTGAAGCCTCTCGAAATTACCGTATAGTTTTTCCATCGCTAGATGTTTGGTCGGATGAATGGTTATGTCAATGACTAAATTCGAGAATATTTCGCTTTTCTAATGGCGTAAAATAATGAAGCATTGTAACAATAGTGTGTAGGCTTAACGGCCGGATGTTTTACTAAGGTGTATTTAATTTTTTTCTGAACGTTTTATCTGTAATTGTGGCAAACGTCTTCCGCAACGTGGGCATACGTTATACCTAGTAGGCTGCTTGCGAGAAAAAGGGCAATCAAGCAGTGGGGAAGGAGTTTTTATATTCCTGGTGCTATTCAAGACATGTATGCCTAAGCTATTGCTAAATTTGCTTATATGGTAATCCGGCACTGGTCTTGATTGGCCAGTGGCAGTCAAACGGGCGCGGCCAGCAAGACCCATCGATAGTTTTTGGCTTCAGGCGCCGTAGACCGGATACCATACTCTATTCAGTTTTAGACCATCTTTTCTATTAAAATTGTTCTGATGTGTACAAATTTTATTTTTAAAATATGGCAAGAAAGTTGTCCCCAAAGTTTCAAGTGAAGTAAAAATACAATGGATCGCATTGGGAAGTTGCTCAGGAAACATCAGGTTAATACGGTTTTCATAAACACGTTATAACTTCGCCACGTACTCCGATCTCCTAAGGATCCCAGAAGCCACTGTCAATATCATGAGTTTACATAATACCCGGTTCATGTGGTGCTTTATAGATCGGTCCCACCCAGCAGAGTGTCAAAACTTGTATATCTGAACATAAACGAAACTGCCACCACCAGAATAATCGGCTGTCGCCGAGTACGCGTTACTTTCAGGGGATCACGCGTTAAGCGAGAAGCCATGGAAATGGGTAGATATCAGAACAATTTTAATAGAAAAGAAGAAGGTCTAAAACTGAATAGAATATGGTATCGCGCTCTAAATCGTGTGAACCCAAAACCATCTTGCATGCACCCCTTCCCCTCTTGAGGGACACTGACTATCAGGAGACTTCATGGTCCGTCAGACAGGAATGAATACAAGTTCCCCAATGTTTGACGGTCCTTTTTCATACGAGCAGTATCGGGGTATCACCCTACTCCACTGAAGACCTCAGTTGCAAATGAAATGTCCTAAAAACCATAGTTTATCCATTGTAACAATACTACCTATACCTTTATTTGTGAATTTGCTGGTGTAATAAACTCAACCAATGAATCAATTAAACATAATATAAGTCCAAGGATTCTATTTGTATCTTGCCTTTAACAAATAGTCGCTCATAGTAAGAAAATGTTTATCAGTGTGATGCCTATCCAGACTTTGCAAGTGTCAATAATTCCACGCCTAGTACTAATCAGGTAAACAGCTACCTTAAGTACATTACACATTAATGGGCGCCTATTCACGAACTGTCTTAGGTGAAATAATGAAAACGCAGAGTATACTTTAAACTAACAAAATATTTATTCGAAATATAATGTAATTTTATAAAATCACGTTCAATTTTCTTATTTTGTACCCCGATATGTTTTCGAAAAATTGTATGTTGTACAATAAAATAGATGTCTTCGCGCTTCACATAATGTTGTAGATACCTATACTTCGTAATGGCCTCCGGAAAGATTCAATACGTTCATATTTCTCGTGCACAATTCTACTACTCTATAATGCATATATAACGCATAAAAAGAAAAGTACTACACTTACAGTTCATTATTATTCGTTTCGTGATCAAAATTCTTGAGTACCTTTTAGTAAAATCCACAACGTCGCTAATTTCATCCATGAATGAACACGTTACGTCATGCAGTTTCAACGAATGTGTGTATGAATATGGTTATAAATACATATATGTATATATGCACACTGTTTGTAGGTAATACTAAAGTAAAGTTCACCGTAAATACATGAATGCGAATGGGTAAATAATAAATTTATTATTCATAACCAATCTAGGTATTTTACGTGGGATGCACACAGGTGTTAGGTGTGTTTGATTTTTACGTGGTTTCCATACGGAAAGTCGCTATCGTTCCAGTATCATACGCTGCGGATCACGATCAACAGGTGTATAAACTGGAGAGAAAGATACCCAAACGGAAAAATTAGGAATACGTTAAATAATTTATTAGTAAAATGTTGATTACCACCGGATGTTCGGCCTACGAATGAATTATGCCGAGTACTCTCAAAATATGAATTGTAAAATATAACAGGAATTCGTTTTCGCTTACATTGTGAATGACAGCATTGTTGCAAAATTTGCATATGAATCGGTGATGATTTTTAGGAGTGTGTAAGCAGCTATACCGTATGTCCTCGAAGTAATCGCGTTCCATTGTTGTGTAACACAGGTGCCGTTGTGTTAGATTCATTACGTATGAATCCTGTAAGTTCAAATTACGATGTCCGAATAACAATATTATAAGAATCTATAATTGGAGAATCATACTGATATAGTCCAATCTGTAGTTATTAGTTTAAGATCCGAACCTAAATCGACCTTCACCGAGCTGATAATAGAATTAAACATATTTTATAATAAATTTAGTATATTAGTAAATATATTAAAAATGGGTTGGCCAAAAAAATCCTGACTATTATTAATTATTTTATATAAAATGATTTTTAATTAAATGTTGCATCATCAAGGTAATAAGCAAATTTTATCCTGAGAAAAAGTATAAACCGTATAGAATGTTCAGGCCGTTGGGTTGCCTATTATTTACCTGGACGAACTACTGGGTTGCCAGGGAAACACAGGTATGTGGATGCCAGTTACATTCGATTAGATAATAGAAACAAAATTATATCAACATAAGCACTGTTTCCTTGCGAACACGTTGATACTCGTATAAGGTTGTCTGCAGATTATTCCTAATAAGGGTTTTTAATAATTTCAATTTTAAGGCCAGGGTAAATGTGTGACAGAGATATGAGGTAAGTATACGGTGTAATAATAAAGGACCCAATATCACAGTCGCATGTGATGAATTGGAAAATCACAATTATACATATATATGAATTTTTGCTGTTCTGTAATAAAATTTTTAAACGTAATACAAAATCTTTAGTCTATCTTTTTTATTATTTTTTAATTAGAATTTTCGGCTGTCCACTTCGTTTCTCCTTAGTTTTTTCCAGAATAAAGTTACAAAAACTTTTCTATTATAAATATAAAGTAAGTCACTATATATATATGGGTCACAATATTACTTTTTTCCCAAACCGTCCGCAGTGGGTCTTCAAATTTTTTTGTAAAAAACCTTCCTGAAAGTTTGAGCCTTTAACATATTTTTTAAATTTTTTACAAGCTTTTAAACCGCAAAAACAGGTATTTCTTAGCTATTTTTGGCTCATATTGATACGCTTGCCAAGAAGAGCCTATTTGATATTTTTTAACGCATGAAAAACAGAATGAAAGGTTTTTTCATGAGTAATTAAAATAATGTCATACAAAGAAAAAATATTGATAACCTGAGATTTTATGTTGTTGTAATTCGTAGCCTGTTTTTTGATGTTTCTCGCATTTTTCCAAGATTTTAAAATGACAATATTTTTTTCTGTAAACTGTGTAAACAGATCTTTTATTTTTGCATATATAAGTCCAAATCGATTAAAAATCGCAGGAGATACAGCGCTTTTAATTTTAGCTAAATTAGAAAAATTGAGTTTTTGGCAATTTCTGCATGCATTTTTGGACATGTTCGATTACCTTTTTTCCATCATTTTTTCACGTACAGTCTTTGTAAACTCAAATAAGTTCCAACTGGTCCGATGTGTCTTTTTTTCTTATTTACATTAACGTGAGGGCTTATTCTGACTCATTTAGCTACTAATATGTTCCAACGTTTTTTTGCTAAGTATAGATGAGTAAAATAGAGTAAAAAAGCTTCAGTTTAAGATCTTGTGGAGGTTTGGAGGAGTTTAGGCGCCAAAGTTATGGTATTAAACCAAAAACTGTGATAGTCTCGTGTTTATGAAAATTGTTATTTTCCGATTTCTTTTTATATCAACAATCCGTCTAAAACACATATATTTTTAATTCTCTTTGTATAAACGCAAAAAGAAAATACAACTTTTTCTCTCCAGATCTTTTTTGGATAATCTAGTTCATTTTTTGGTAAAATATGAAGTTTCTTATAACGTAATAGAGTGCTGGGTTATTCATTGTATTAATTATTACGTGAATTTTACTTTTTTTTTAATAAAAACCACAATTTTTCATATTTAACCTAACAGTTTCAAATTCGGTTACAGGTAAAGATGGTATGTTTTCCAGGTCTTAGCAAGGATTAATATTGTTTGTTAATCTCGTTATGCTTAAAGACGGCAGCTGGTGACAGATTTTGGGCTACTTTGTTCTGGCTTGTTTCTCGAAGAGGGTTGAAAATTGGGTTATTTCTCAATATAATGGAGCGAAATTTGCGAGAGATCCGCGTGGGTAACCATGGAAAAACTCGAGTTTCATTTACTAAAAACAAGATGTTTTGCTCCAATTTTCTCGCGTCTGCCGTGTTTCTTCCCTGTTGACCAAATGAATTCTATGATCCGCCAAGTATTACAATACGATAGACATAAGTGTCGCATGTAGTCAGAGGGTTGATATAAGCACGTCACCCTGTAAGGAAATGTAACAATATCCCCACATTTTCTCGCTTCTGCCAAGCGGAAGAATAAAAGTTGATATCGAAGTAGTCCACAAAAAAATTGGGATTAAGTTTACGAATGGCTAAGTAAGATTAAGTAACGGTTTCTGCACTTAATGTTACTTGGCCATTTGCAAACATTAACCCAGTTTTTTGTGGACTACTTTCGAGTCATATAATGCCTGGTGAAATTTTCAAGTAGTGTTGTTACAAATGTTTTAGAAACAGAAGTGGTGTTTTAGAAGAATAGCTAAGTTGTTTACCTGATCCCGATCCAATAGTGTAATAGTGGAATTTCAAAAAATTGCCCGGTTTACTGATTGTCCTTTACAGACATTCTGAATTACAAATGTTCTAATAGAAAAAAATCTCTATAATACAATCAGCGCGTCTTCCTGAGTACAAATAGGTGTATTGTATATTGTGTATGTGTATACTGTTGAAACATTTTAACTCCAAATCTGGTGTCCTTGTCAATTTCTGTATGTATTAGTTATGCGTTGTTCCTTGAATAATCGCTGAGGTGTAAAATATTTCTTTTTTGTCTTTATAAATAAAAGGTGATTTCACGTAAGTTTGGTTATCAGTTATTTTATCTCTGTAACAATAACTTAACCAACATGAAGACTGCGAAAGATTATTAATCATATTCTTGTTAATTAATTATTGCACCCCTTGTTCTGGAGTTTCCATGAATTGTTCCGGGCTGTTAGGTGCATGACTGGTTAGCTTTCTGTAAGTTTTCAGTTCAGCAACCACACAACTTCCTCCTTCACAATCTATTCCTGTAAACTCGTCATTTTTTCCAGAAATCGTTACGTTCATTCGTTAAATTGGGATGACTTTTCTTTTGTATTTTAATGAGAATTTTATAAATAGCTTGGTTAAATAAGTACAGTTTTGTACAACTGTATAACCTATATATGTGCACTATGTATATTTTGTCTCACTAAAAAGTTTTTATCAATAAAATTTTCAGTGCAAAAACAATTTTTATAAGGCTTAATTTTCCGGCCGTTGCGTCCACAAAAAGTCACAAAAACTAAAAGAGTACTAACCTATATTTCTTAAAAAATGACTAAAAAGAAGTTTGATTTCCATGTTTCAAAAATTGAACTAGAAAACATACAAATTAAATACAGGGATAAAAAAATATCAAATTTTTGAAAATCAATTAAAACATTCACATAAATAAGTAGTTTCTAAATGATTGAGGAGGTAAATGATTATTTGGAATGTTCATCTGGGATTTCCTCTCCTCGCAATGGTTTCTGAAAAATACAGATAAGTTAAGTACTTGAATATCAAGGTGTAGTATCTAAGGGCAGTTTGTGGAAACTGCCCGGAACACTAGTTGCCCTCTTATAGATAAGGAATCGAAACGTCACAAAAAAACAATAAGTACAACACAAAATACATCCCAAGATATTATACTGGAATACTAGTTGACAAATCTGTAGACCTACTTTCTCACAGTTGATCCTGCGGGAAAGTTTTTTCTATAAGAGAGCAACTAGTGTTCCGGGCAGTTTCCACAAACTGCCCTTAGATACTACACCTTGATAATCAAGTATCAAGTATTTTTCAAAAACCATTGCTAGGAGAGAAAATTCCAGATGAACATTCAAAATAAAAATATTCACAGTAATAAACAAATGTTAACTTATAAATTAAACATATTCACTATCTGTAATAAAACAATTAAAATATAAGCAAAAAGAAACATATAATTTTAAGAAAAACTAAACAGAACTATTTATTGCAGTTGAGCAGATTCATTGGAAACATGTTTCAAAACAGTACTTGATCAGTTGTTTTCCGACGGATTTTTGTGGCATATTTTTTCAATGTTTAAGCACTGTCTGGGGAATATCACCACAACACACAAAATGTCTGTATATTTTCTTTGCCATTGACAAAGACCTAGACTCCGAAACATTTGGAAATATACAGAAATTTCCTGACATGTGGTGTTATTTCCCAGAAAGTGCTTAAACACTACATGACTAGGTTGTACAAAAACTCTTGATATGAAATAATCATATATACTTTTGACATTTTGCGCATTTAGGTATAAACAGTCAGTCTTCGTTTTCGTTGAGATCCGTCACAATTTTTCGCACCTTTTGCGTTTGGAAGCTGTACTGCGTTCCAATTTCATTGTCATTATCTGTTAGTAGGGATTGTTTTAATCGGTATTGCTGATTTTGGGGCAAACCTGTCTCTTGACTTCTTCTTGTTATATAGGGGAGAACACGCTGACGTGAAAGTCTCTTCAATTTTTACATCAGAGGGTGTGTGACAAAAAATGGATATCTCACCTCACCACTAGTTAAAACTGAGACTGCCGTATAAGGATTTTACCTTATCGATTCTGAAAATAATTTTTGATAAATTATTGACTCGAGAAGTTTTGTTTCCGGTACTACACTATCTAAGAAGATGATGTGATTTCTTTTTGTCAATTATTTGGTAAACACAAATTTTGTACCAGCAACAGCCGTTTTTTAGCCGTTTGTTTACTGTGAAGTAGTAGTGTAGTTAGTGTCTTAGTACACTTAACGTGTTATAACAAAATTTCCGAACATAACGCACACACAAAAGATACGTATTAGTTTGGGACAAAAATAGTCTTGAAGCCATCAAAGATTTTTATATATGTTGATGTCGATAATACATTATTGATAGGGATAAGACTAATTCTTTAACAATTACCACTTAGAAAATCGGTACCAAAGTTAGATTTCAGTCCCCTTAACAGTTATAATAATAATAATAATCCCGTGTGGTGGCCGGGTTAGAATAGCACCACGGTATCCACTGCCTGTCGTATGAGGCGACTAAAGTGGCAGCTGTCCGCTGACCTACTACCTAGCTTTCCTTCCTTCTCCACAACCCGCACGGGACGGTCTGGTTTAAATCATTTCATCTGGGAAGTGACAACCCCACGGTTCCGAGTTACCCGGTCACCAGGGTCAATTGGTGACAACACCCATGAAAATGGAGCTAAGAAATAGATGCCTCGGAAAAGAGCCGCTGCCTGGGGATCGCCAGGGCATGTCTGGAGCCGGCGCTGGACATGACAGCATGCGGGACGTCGGTGGCAGGGTGCTGAGGAGGCGGGCCCCTGCCGTCCAAAGAGCTACAGCCCAAGAACCAGAAGAACCACAACACTCACCAATACAGTCACAACAACAACGTGGCCATCACGAACGGAGTCAAACGAGAACGAGAACTCCACCCGCAGAAAGTGTTGCGCAGGATCAACAGCCAGCGCTCACTCAAGCGGAACTGAAAAGACAGCGCATGAAATGGACTGGCGCCATGAATGAATTTATAATGCGCACGTTTTACAGAATCACGAGCCTTGGCCAGGACAAGACTGGATATCGCCAAATACTCTATCACGAGTTCTGTCGTGAGTACCCAGAGCTTCAAGTTACTGAACAGAGAGTCGCAGATCAATATCGTTTCATCTTGAGAAATGGCCTTATTTCGCCTGAACAACTGGACACAATAAAGAGCAAAGTGGAGCGCGAACTATTTGGTCGAAATACAATCGATCCAGAGCCTGAAACACCTTTGGCACAAAGAGCGGACGAGACTCAAGAACTACAGCAAGAACAGCCAACCAACGCTGACCTGCTTGAGAAGATCCAAGCAGAAATGTAAGGAGCTCTTAGAGAGTATAATGGAACAGATCCACTGACTAGACCAGCTCTTCCCAAACTAAGATCATCTAAGAAACTGGGTATCGTCTTGCAGGCTATGAACAAATTTATCTTGCCAACCTATGTTTTAGGTGCTAATACGTTAGAGGCGCTACACACAATCATCTACTGTGCTGCAACTTCCATCTGCAAAATAATTGTGGTCGCAGTAAGACCAAAGCAAGACCCTCCCCAATTTAGACAAACCCCTCGAATACTACCTTGGCAAAGAAGACTTGAAGGGAAAATCCATTCTCTTCGGAAAGACGTTGGAAGACTGACCGAGTACCAACGAGGAGTCAAGAACAACAGAATAGAAAGGCTTGTCAAGACTATCATGGACAATAACCGAATACACTCCCAGTGGGATGGAGAAAATATCACATCTCAGCAGTGTCTGGACAGTGTACGCCAAAAGCTCTCCGTCTACACAAGTCGATTGAGAAGGTACAAAACCAGTAACCAACGGAAACTAGACAACACACTCTTCCGACAATCAGAAAAAGAGTTTTATAGAAAACTTAACAACAACAATAATAATGAAGACCCTAGTTACCCCAGTAAAACAGACATCGAGGAATTCTGGAAACCACAGCTTTCCACAACAATCTCCTATAACTCCAGAGCCAGCTGGATTAATGAGAAGGAGGCTGCATCTCAGAAATGTGAGGCCATGCAGCACCAACCATTTACAACGGAAGATACATCCAACATAATGAAGAACCTCCATAAATGGAAAGCACCAGGACCAGATGGTGTACAAAATTACTGGATAAAGAAACTGTACGCAACCCACGAAACACTAACAGCCCTTATAAATGACGTAATTGCCCACCCACACAAGATGCCTAGTTTCCTTACGCATGGTGCTACATACCTCTTACCAAAGGACAACCTATGTGCACAGGACCCAGCAAAGTACCGACCAATCACTTGCCTTCCAACCTTATACAAACTCATAACATCGTGCATTAATCATCGCATTTTCAAACATTGTGAACTGAACAACATAATTACTCAACAACAAAAGGGATGCGCGAAAAATTCGATGGGTTGCAAAGAACAACTGATAATTGATTCCGTTGTCTGCAATCAAGCCCACGCCAAACGACGAAATCTCTACATGGCATATGTGGACTACAAAAAGGCCTTTGATTCAGTTCCACATGATTGGCTCATTAAGGTACTGAAACTCTATAAAGTGAATAATTGTATTAATAACTTTTTAGAACATGCCATGGCTACCTGGGAAACCAAAATCTCACTGAATGAAGCCAACTGTTCGATACAAACTGACCCTATTCCAATCAGAAGGGGTATATTCCAGGGAGACTCTTTTAGCCCGCTGTGGTTCTGCCTTGCCATGAACCCTCTCTCAAATAAACTGAACTCAACTAATTTTGGGTTCAGTCTCAAACACAACAACGTACAAGCATTAAAGATAAACCATATGTTATACATGGACGACTTAAAGTTGATGGCAGCTACAAAACAACAGCTGCATGATATGCTTAAAATAGTAGAAGGGTTCTCTAGTGACATCCATATGAAATTTGGCCAAATGCCGAATTATTAATATAGTTAAAGGCAAAATACAGCAGGGGCACTTCGAAATGGGAGCTGGCACCTCAATTGAATCTATGGGGGAAGGTCATACTTATAAATACCTTGGAATAAAGCAGGCTCGCGTATTGATCACATGACTATGAAAAAGGACCTAACAGCAGAGTTTTATAGAAGGTTTAAGACGAGTGTTTGAAAACCAACTAAGACAGTAAAAATCTTTTCAGGCTATTAACCCTATGGCGTGTTCAGTGCTCATTACTCTTTCGGTATAGTTAATTGTTGCAAGACTGACATTGAACAATTACAACGAAAAGTTCGAGTTTTACTAACAAAAGCTCAAAATCACCATCCAAAGAGCTCTTGTCGAACGTACAACTTTGCCCTGATATGTAGGAAAGAGGATTGACATATCTAAGCAAACTATTAGATCAACAAATTTCTATTTTGCGTAGTCATTTCCAGAAACTCGCAGAATTTTCTGATCTACATAGAGTCATGTGCCAGGTTGATGACTCAAACACCTCTGCGACTGACAGAACAAGGTTCAAGTATACCACCAGACAACTGATCAGAACTGCTGAAATGGAAAGAGAAGCCCCTTCATGAAGACATATAAATGACATCAACCAAGATTATGTCGACAGTGCAGCGTCGAACTACTGGTTGATCTCTGGTCATATGTTCCTGAAACGGAGGCTTTATATTGCAATCCAAGATCAAGTAATTCCAACTAAGAACTACCTAAATACATCTTTAAAGACCTTCCATTAACAACGATAGATGCAGGTACGGTTGCCAAACATCTGAATCTATCCAGCATATCACAGGAGGTTGTCAAGCGTTTTCGCTGCAACTGAATACAAAGAACGACACGATGCTGTCGCAAAAATACTTCACCAGGAACTAGCATGAAACATGAATTATCACAGTCGGTAAGATTACCATACTATAAGTATAAACCAGAATCTTTTTAGAAAATAACAACTACAAGCTGTACTGGGACCGCACGATACTGACCGATTCGGTCTGTTGCTCACAAAGACCAGATATAGTTTTGGTAGATAAAGTCTCTCGGAAAACAACTTTAATGACATAGCAATTCCAACTACAATAATTTATAAATATCAAGCAGCTGAGAAATAACCAAATATAGAGATTTGGAATTTCAAATAAGACTCAGTGGAACATGAGCAACACACGAACTTACCAATTGTTATGTCAACGACAGGACTAGTCCCAAAATCTATTAAACAATTTAAAATACCTCGTCTGGACGAACATCTTTACAAACAAATGCAAAAAGCCGTCTTGTTAGGGACAGCCCGGACGTCAGGAATTCATGGGAACTGCCGTCACACTCCAACCACGGGCCTGAAAACCTGGCAAGTACTCCCACAGAGCTAACCGTTTTGATATCTAGGATATCTGGGGTTTAGTGAATTTTCCCCTCCTCCTCTAGGGGGTGTGATGCCATACATCACTGTATGGTCAAGTCGGGATAATTAATAGACGACTTATTGCACATTAAAAAGTACAAAGGCGAAGTTTAGCCATAGGCCATCACACTTAACCATTCTAAAAGTAACTACTAACTAAACTTATATATACATTATATGTATCCTGTATGGATATTCTGGGACCAGTTGTCCCACGACTATATGAACACAATACACACACATATACATAGAAATGTACATACATATATCACACATTATAAACACACATACATATATAATTTCTCAGGTGGATTTTTCTACTCTAACAAAAATTAATATACCTAGATATAAAAACGTAATTATATAAATGTTGTATAAAAAATAAAGAATGTATTAGAATAACACGAGCTATCAGATATTAGTAAATCTTTTTTTAAACTGATCTGAATGATTTGTTGATATACGGTGTTTTTAGAGTAGAGTACTCATGGAATTAAATAGTTTTTACAGCATTAAAAGAAATGATCGTCGATATAGGGAATTGATGTTGGGGCATTCTAAGTGAATCTTATGTCTTGTGTTCACCTATGTATATCGTTCAATTGAACTAGTTTTCTCGACAGGTAGAGAGGTGCTGAGGATTCCATAACTATTTTTAAAAAATAAATGAAATTATATTTAAACATTGACTCTGTTTTTAGCCATTTTAATTCCACTATGATTGGGGAAACATGATCATATCTCCTTAAGTTTGCCACAAGCCTACAGCAACTGTTTTGAATTTTTTGATTCTGTATTTTGTAATTTGATCTAGGCATGGGAATATATATTTGCAGTATGATCCTTTGAGAAAATGAAAGCTTCACACAATCTCTTTTTCATATATTTCGTCATAAGATGTCGGCTAACATAAATAAGTTTCAGTCTGTTTGAACAGCACTCTGTAGGTGTTCGATAAATATAAGGTTTACATCGACGGTTGTCCTAATTTTTTGCAGTTGCAGTAAATTGGATTGTTTCATTTACGACTGTTATTTTTAGGTTGAAGAAAGAATTCCCGCTTTTTCTTGGAACAAATAATAGTGATTTGTTTTTTAACAATTTAGTTTGAGCCCATGTTTCAATGCATACGTATGAAGGCTTTTTAGGTCTTTTATTAATTGATATTGAAGCTCTTTTCATATTCTTGTGGATGAAAGCTGTGGTAAATTTGGGTGTCATCAGCAAAACATTGGATGTTACATTCAGTTATGATTTAAGGTAGATCTATGGTGTAAATTACCGGACCTAATACGGAGCCTTGTGGTACTCCTGAAGAAATAAACTTTGTAGACGAGATTTTTGTTTCCTACTCTCGCCAATTCTTTCCTTTCTTTCAAGTAACACTCTAACCACCTCAAAGACAGGATGTCAAATCCTATATATTTACATTGCTGATTAAGAGATCGTGGTTGATGGTGTCAAATGCCTTGCTGAAGTCCACCAAAGTTAAGACACTATCCAATCCTCTATCACTTGCTGTAATGATGTCATCAGTGATAAGGCACAGAGCTGTAGTTGTGCTATGTCCTTTCCTAAAGCCAGACTGATACACGGAGAGTAGGTCATTGCTTTTTAAATAAGTATTCACTTGACAATATATTACTTTTTCCAAAATTTTCGAAAACAATGGAAGTAGACTGATAGGCCTTAAGTCACTTATATCTTTAGGATTAGGTACCTTAGGAAGTGGCACAATCACAGCTGCTTTCCAGCAGTTTGGGAAATAGCCACACTCAAGACAGCTATTTACTATATGAAGTATATAGATACCAACAATGGAAAAACATAGGTTCACAATATGGAGTGATATTCCGTCAATACCGCTAGCATTAGATTTAAAACTACGTATTACTTTAGTAAGTACTAAAATTAGTAAGTCTACTAATTTTAACTGAAACTCGCAGTTGTTCTTTATTTTGTTACTTTGACAGAAGTTTGAATATTGCAAGCAATCCGAATTGTTATCTGTATTTACACTTGAGAAGAAGTTATTTACTTTATTTACATCCAGAAGATGTTCAGAAATATAGGAAGATTTACTTTCTTGGATTTTTCTTTTAAAGCTTTCTAAAATTTAGATGAATTCTGCTGTTGATACAAGAATTTCAAATATGCAGCTTTCTCTCTGCGGACAGATGCTTTAGCAAAATTTCTCATTTCTTTATAATGAACACTATTATTTTGTGTAGGATACTTTATAAGTGTAGGATACTTTATAAGTCTTGCTAGGGCTTTGTTTCGTTCCTTTAAAATAACCTTAAGGTTTTCTGTTAGCCATGGCGCCGGAGGTTTGCTTACTCTAACTGTTCTTATAGGGGCATGGTTGTTTATTATTCTTAACAAATTTTCTGCCAGGAAGCTAACTTTTTTGTCAATGCAACGAATATAAAGAATATTTGATCAATCATAAGAAGAAAGTTCTTGATGGAATAGTTCGACATTGAAATTCTTGAAATCTCGATATGTAACTTGCTTAATTGTTGTCTAAGTGTTTATTGGGAAATAACACCACACTTTAAAGGAAATCGCTGTATATTCCAAACGTTTCGGGGTCTAGATCAGACCCCGTTGTCAATGGCTAAGAAACTACGGATTAAAAAGGTACAATTCCAAGATGTAAATTTATTTGACAATGTTTATTATTTGATTTTTGACGTAACTAAGAGAATTTTATTTGTAATATACAGGGTAGCACAGAGATTTCTAAAGATCATATAATCATAAAGTTCCTTTCAAATTGGAAGAATTTGAAGGGGAGATCTTCAGAACTTTAAGTGGCGCTCCTAGGTGCGACTTTCTTATAAGATGGTGCATTCGCCAAAAATGCGACCAAAGAACTTTGTTGATTCAGTGATCCCATTAAAATCATAAGGGAAACCTAGGAAAAAAACCTTATGAACTATCCCGATATGGGTTGTTCACAAGGACATGACCATTAGCAATTTCTTCCTTAATCATCGGCAACCAGGAACGACTGAATTCTACGGAGGTAGTAGCGATACAATCGTTTTCAATTGAATCTATGGGGAAAGGAAAATTAAAGCAGATTCTTTTAGTTTTCTTTTGGTGTTGTGTTCTTCTTTGTGTAATATAACTGAATTCTGAAACTGTATTTTATGACCAAGGTCCCAAGAATGTTCACAAATTTTGGATTTTTCAAATTGTCGTTTTTTTATGTAATTTTTGTGTTCGTTTATTCGAACATTCAGAGGTCTAGAGGTTTCTCCAATATAGAATTTATTACATTCACACGGGATTTTATAAATGCAATTTTTTGTATTTTGAGTTGTGTTATTTGGTTTGGTTTTTGATATAAGTGATTTTAGTGTATTTCTTGTTTTAAATGATGTTTTGATATTATATCTGTTTCCCACTCTTTTTAGTCTTTCTGATAGACCCTGTATGTATGGTATAGTTATTGTATTAATGTGATTATCTTGGGAGTCAGTGTTGCTTGGTGAAGTTTGATGTTGGTTGTTAGGGATTGTTTGATATTCCATTTTGTTCAACTCGTTATTAATAAATTTATTTGGGTAATGATTGGCAGAAAGTATATTTTTTATAAACGTTTTTTCTTCATTTAATTGTTCTTTTGAATGTATTCAAAGAAATTTTGCAATAGACTGCCATGTGATCACTGATCGTATCAGCATTATAGGTTCCTCCATCTTGACATATATTGCCACAGCTTACGAAAATGGGATCTAATAAATTAGCAGTACTCTCAGTTAGACGTGTAGGTTCGTTTAAAATCTGGTCTAGACCGTATGACTGGAAACAATTCGTTGTTCTATTTGGACTTAGAAAGTTAATATTGAAGTCACCCATTACGATCAAGTTATCGTATGTGGGTGTCACATGACATTGTGAGAAGTGAAAACCCACATGAACATTGAAAATAACTATTTGCTTCCTCAGCCATTTAGGAACTTAATAAATAGAAGATTCGATTCACTATTGTTAAGTATCTACAAATAAAGTAAAAAAATGTAAACATTAAAAGGTGCTCATGTACAAATTAATTACCTACCTAACTAGTACATTTTTGAAGTCAGTGCCAAGCTAACCTAAAATCCTACACTGTTATCTAGTACTTCATCAAACTTGATTGTTGCCTGGCATCGACTTCAAAAATATACTAGATAGGTACGTAATTTATTGGCACAGAATGAGCACCTTTTATTGTTTACACTTTTTTATTTTGAGTGTGCTATTTATTATCTAGTGTTATGTTAATTTTTTTACTGTTTTTAACTTGAACTTGGAAGTCTGTTAATATATTTTTTTTTAAATTCAACTCTTTTGTTATGTTTTTAATATTTCACTCACAGATTTTTAGTACTATTTTGAACTCCGATAATTTTATTCTTTACTTTATATTTTAAATGTATAACCTCAATACACCGGGACCAGGTAACAACGAAAGCTCCAACATTCAGAATGATACATTTTTGTTTAAATTGGCAAGTAACAGTTAAATGAACAAAGTGAATTTGGTACGCGTTGACACAATAAACCAAAAATATGCTTAATTTATTATTGTTACTATTGCTTTTCTCACTACACAACATTTGTATAATTGCAACGAATAGCAGTTTACAGCTTGACATAGTTGTTGTCACTGAATTTTCTGTTAGGCCGGGAGTTAAAAGCACCGTCTTCCCAAAATTGAAAATTTTTTCATGTAAATGGATATTTAGAAAGTATAAAAACAAAATGAGCTTAGTACTGTACTACCTATATGCTTGGTATTTTCAGTGTCTACAGGTCACGGACTATAACGATAGAATTAAAATATTTATACGAAATTGCCTTTAACACACTTCGATGGTATTTCTGATAGGATTATCGGTTTTTCTGGAATTTTTTTGGAAAACAGCAAATTACACATAGAAAAATATATGAGACCCCTTCTGGATTTTCCTTAATACAATTTAATTTAAAAAATACATAAATTGTTTTTTGGAGAAATCGACCAATAGATTAGGTTTATTGGTCGAATTTCATGCAGATATGTGTTCAATCACAAATTTCTTCTTTTCGGAAATTTGAATTTTTACCAATCAGGATCTACATTCTACTAAGCAAATGAATCAAATGACGAAAAAATCAGGTAACATACATACAAAAAAAACTTCGATGAATTTAATAAAAAAAGATGAAAAGGGTCAAATTTATGACTATAAAAACAACGAGTGTTCTACGCTTCCTGGTACATCGAACTTTTTAAGTTTTCGTTTGACTTATGGAGAGCAATTGTCTTCCTGAATAACCCTTAATTAATTTCATAAATAATGAAGGATTCAATTTGGGAATCCATTATGACTCAATACCTTTGGTGATTTTACTCGGTTCTTAAGATTGCGACTTTTGTTGACCGTTTCAAATATTTACTTGGTAATCTAGAAGGTTAAATTCATTTCCAGTGAAATAAATACAGTGTTCAGCGTACAAAATCTGCATCATACGTTTCGCTTTTGCACCAGTTTCAAACTCAGATGTTTAACAGAGTTCACTCGCAACATTTCCTCATTTTCCGACTTCAAAGGTTGTACGATTATTTTCGCTCAAATGCCGATATGCATGTAAACAGAATTCTTTGGCAATGCGCACAGAGAATCAAGAGGAATTCAAGTGTGGTTAGTAATTTCCGCTTGGAATATCTCAACGCAAAAGTCACCTGCGTCGGTGTTTTATTTTATGTTTATTATAAAGGATGAACGGAAAGAATTGCATAAGATATTAAGTAAGCACTTCGACTGTTGAATGATGATTACTTACGACGTCTTGTGATGTATTTAAATTCCATTGTAAATATGCAAAGGACGTTTAATTTCAGCGAATTCAATTATATAACAAATTTTTACATTTGTCACATAACTGCGATTTGTGAACTAGATAACGACGAATTACTATAAATAACTATTCCGTGAAAACCGTTATCGCAAAATTGATCTATTTTAGAAAAACCCAAAATCGGACAACAGATTATACTACCATTTAAAGTACTCAAGTAACATATCAATTTTCTACCTAATTATGAAATGAATGTAAATGAATAGCCCTGGGACAGGTGAAGTTTTATCAAATATGAAACTACAGTTTTTGGATAAAATTATTCAGTTGCCCCTTAAACCCCCTTAGGGATGATACCCTAGGGGTAATAACTACCTCTAACAAAATTTTCAATGATAAGGAATAGTTATCGTTTAGACAAAAAATTAAAATCGGATTTATTGTGACATTTAAGACTATTTAAAATTATCTTTTAGTGACATTGAAGACGTTTTTAAAATTTATTTGAATTCCGTAGACGTCTTGAATATTTTATTGTGATTATTCATTTATTTAGCAGAATTTCTCAACATTCATTTGTTTTATAATGAGAATTGACATATTAATATTATATATACAGATATATATCAACATATTTAGAACTATATCATTCAACGTATGACGGCCGTTTCGAACCAGGAATTCTCGTCAGATATACTTCTTTGAATGACGAGTTCTAAAGTGAAATACTTGGATGTAATACACAAGAGTAAGACAACAGTCAGTGTATTGAACATAATAGATGTCGGTGACATCTACCGTCTAGTGACTAATTTAAGTATATTGTTATAAATTTCGTGGGTTCAATTAAAATCTAATATTCACTTTCACTTTTCTAGAACTTTTATTTTCATCAAACTATACAGAACAACTGATCACAATAACATTTCTACAAAAGCTCTTCGTCGCACTAACTGACTGCCGCGATTATGGGTCGCTCTTTTATAAAACCTGCATCGAAAACTCTCGTACAATCAATCCTCAACTCTACAGCTGCCGAGCTATTTAAAGAACAATTTTTTTCCTAAAAGTGATCGGTGTCGTACTGGAATGAAATCAGGGCCGGCTTAAGGAAATTTCATTACAATATGTAGGCATAATATGCCATAACACATACCACACTCTTGATCGATGGTTCGAGTGTTTTATATAAAAACACGTAAATATATATATATATATATATATATATATATATTGTAATGGATTTAAACCAGACATGAGATAATACAAAAGTAAAAATAATTTGAATAAGTAAATGAATGAATGAAATGTAAATAAAATTCATATAAAGGAATTGCACAAATCATAACAGATAGTTAACCTAAAAATATAAACCATGTAAAAAGAATGTTTCAAAAGCAGATTGTTGAAAGGATAAAAGGTGGCATATAAAGCTAGATAATCTATCATACAGATTGTAGTAGAATTTGGATACTTACATAAGAAAATTTAGGCAGGAAGTCACATTTAGGCCAAACATCAGAGAGGTTAAATTCACTTATGAAAATCACAGTAGAGTTTGTAAAACAAGTTTAGATCACATATTAGGCCATGAGAACACTGAATATAACACATTTGGATCAAAATTAATTTTAAATACATAAATTTGTTAAATATTTAGAGAATTGAAATGTCAGAATTGTTAAAACCGTTAAAAATCGGAATGAATGATGGAACAGTAAAGAGATTTACACCGTTAGAAAGAGCTTAGAGCATAGTTTATGAAAATTTAATAGTTCAAAAGATATTAAGTCCTAATTTCAGTAAAATCCAATTTCTTTTAAAGTACCTGTTAAATGACTGGTGACCAGCAGGTGACAAGTATCAAATCAAAATTTTTGAAAACATGATTAAGTAATTTAGATAAAATTTCGAAGGGTAAATGGTGTTGAAATTCAAATTAAAATTTGTTTAGATTTTTGCATATGATTTAGAACAAACATATTTGGAAATTAATAAAATAAATTAAAGCGGAAATGGAAATAGCAGGTGGCAAAATTTATTACATAAATAGGAAATCTGACATTGAAAGGTCCTCTTTGTTTTCCGATTGTCGACCAGAGCAGTTGAAAATTTCGTTCCTGTAAAATTGCGTTTCCATGACAACCAGATAAATGTTCTGTGATATCATTGAAATTAGTGTTTCATGTCAGTTTTTGACAAGAAGTTAAGTTGGAAATTAAAATTTTTATAAATTTTGAATCAACAATTGGAAATCATAAAATTTAAATATTCCATAAAAGGAATCATTTGAAATCCTTGGATGGAGAGAAAAAATCAATTTGTTGGAATAAAAAGTATTGGTGCAGCAACAAACAGATCAATTGAGTAGCAGAATTTAATTTATAAACCAAAACAAATCAGGAAGCAGTATAATAAAACCAAAATTAAGGAAAAGGGGAATTCAAGCCAGACAACTGTGAGTTTTTGAAACATTTTTTTAATAAACAGATTATTGAAATCTAAAATCAATCAGTGATACAAATAAAGGTGTTTTCAATTTAGTATAATGAATATTGTTGTTTAGAGTATTGAAATATTTTTTTTGTAACAAATCGATAGAAATTTAATAAGATTTAAGTAACCAGGAAATTTATTTTGTTGTAAAGGCAATATTATATATATCAGAATTGTATTGTGGAAAATCATTATTAATAAATTGTAATTTGATCCAGAATTTGAAAATTATTTATTAGTCTTCTAAAAATCTTAAAATTTAAAAAAAAATAAAGTGGAAAATATAATTTAAAAATTTTAAAAGTGATAGTGTCACTGAGAAGAAAGAGAGGCTTATAAGATAAGTATAAAATTCATTTATTTATATAAGATCTACAATTTTGAACCCAAGCAAAAAAGACCCTGAGGTAATCATAAATTTGAAAATTCATATACAGTGTAAAATTATAACACTTAGTTATAATTGGCACCCAACTAAAAGGGCTCGAAAATTAGTGGATCTTATATAAAAAAAAATTGGAATCAAAACTAGTGTGGCATCAGAAACACATTGTTAGGTAGTTTACAATTTCATAACATTCAATTATAAAAGGCAAACAACTAAAGGGGCTCAAAAATTAGTGGGTCCTATATAAAAATTAAATATAATAATTGTCAGTTTTAAATAAAAAAAAGAACAAAATAAGTTTCCTGATAAGGTAAATTGTGTGATAATTTGGTTAAATAGATAAGATAAAAGGTAAGAATATTTGAAATTATAAAAAAAAAAAGTGATTTTTGCAATTTTGTAAAAACTTGGTGGGGAATTTATAAAAATACATATAGATAAAGAAACAATATAATTCAAAGTAAGACAATAATAAATTTAAATCATATCTACTAATAAATAAAGAAATTGTGTTAAAAATAATTTATCAAAATGGTAAAAACTAGAGCTGCAAAATCAGTAGATAATCCAGAAGAACATATGTCTGAAGAGATGGAGCAGGATATGCAGGGAACAGAAGATATACAAGAAGGAAGTGGAAGTGAAGAGCAAATTGAAGAACAAAATATACAAATCATTTCAGAGCATGTGATAGTAGAAGCACAACCAGAAGAAACAAGATCTGAGGAAAATACAAATATTGGAGTGGATAGTAATCTACAATTGATAGAAATGATGAAGAGAATGATGCAAGATAATCAAGACTTAAGTTCAAGGATGGAAAAAAATTTAAAACAAGAAATAGGAAATGTAAATTTGAATATGGGTAATTTGAATACAAGGATGGATAATATAAGTTTAGATATAAAACAAGATAATCAACAGTTGAGTTCAAGAATGGATGAAAATAATCAAATAATAAGACAAGAAATGGAAAATATGAAACAGGAGTTGAGTTTAAAAATGGATACAAGTTTAAAACAAGAGATAAATAGTATGAAAGAAGATATTGAAAGGAATCTAAAAGATTTTAAAAGAGAAATATATGAAAATAGCAAAACAATAGAAAATAATTGGCAACAAGTGATCAAAGAAGTGAAAGTTGGTATGAAACAAATAAGAGAAAAATTTATAGAACCATGTAAAGGTCAAGAAAATCAAGAAGATGATTCAAAGCTGGACAAGGCTGAAGAAAAATATGAAAATACTACATTACATGAAGAGCAAGACAAACAAGTTATAGTGACACACCAAGAAGAAAGAGCAAAAGTTGGGGAAAAAGTCAAAATTCAAAGTAACCAAGCAGAAGCAGGAACACAAATGAAAAATGAAAAGTTTATACCAGAACATAGTAGAAAAATGAAATTATATGAAAAATTAAAGTTAATAGAAAAATATGTAAATTATGGAAGTGGAAATGAAATGAAGATGGATATACAGTGGGGAAAAATAGGATTTTTGGTAACAATAATGAGTAAAATGAATTATCATACAGATTACATGAAACCAAGCATGAATAAGAAGTATGAGCAAGAATATATGAAGATGAGCATGTATATGGAAAAATGTGGAAAGTTTTGTGGGGAAACTCATAAGAACTCAATTTATTACTGGGGAATAAACCCAAAAGTAAACTGGAAAACCAGGAAAAAGATATAAAATATAAATATAGATCAGGAAGGATGGATGGAAGACCAAAATTAGCACAGGAACATGGAAATGAAAATTAATAAAAGATCAAGATAAAAAAAAACAAATTGAAGATAAGTAAAGGTCCTTCATAGGGAAGTATCATCATAATCAGTCCGTACATGGTAAAAACAAAAGATGGAGTGAACAGTTATGAGTTAGTGGACATCAAGACACAGAAGATCAAAGGCATATACAACATTGATAGTATTTTCAAATATTATATATAAAATAAGATAATTAAAATCCATATTGTACAAAATATAAATAGAAAACAACAATAATTAATTAAAAAGAAGTGAAGTGAAGAAATCTAAAAAAATTAGGTGCAGAGTAAAATGATTAAGATAAATAAGAATGTAGATGGTGGATAGGTAAGATGATAGATGGTGAATGATTTGTGTGGAGACAGTAGGTAAAAAGAAACAGGATGATAACAAGTATTTCAAAATATGATGAATTATAAATGAATATATGATATAAATGCGGTTAAAATAAAAGAATTATAAGAAGGTATGAAATAATGATGAAATAAGAAGGTAATAAGGTACAGATAAAGAGTATAAATAAATAATGTGGTAAAAATGCGGTAACATATGAAGAAATATAAATTATCCTGTAGGCAAGAATTATAAAATAGTAAGAGAAAGTATGGTGATGGAATGGAAGCAAATAAGTTAGAAGAAAAGAAAAAGTGAGAGTGTTGAGAAAAATTACAAAGAGAAGAAGAAACTACTTATGAACTAAAAGCAGAAATCTTAAATTAATGAAAATATGTACAACTTTTATTTAAAATTAAACAAGGACAATATGGAAAAATATTATAATAATATCAATGAATACAAGTTAGAATATTTAAAAATTAATAACATGTTTGTAGAAATCTTATAATCTTCAATGATGAGATAATAGGGAACAACCAGATGAAGTCTTGATATCACTAGAGGGAAGAAATAAAATTGTATTAATGATTTGATTTAAAATAAAAGAATTGGTTAAAAAAAATAATAATAAAATGGGAACGATACATGATAATTGAAAACTTACTAAGAATGTTGATTCCAAAAGTTTGAACAGCATATCTTGGATAAGTTTGTAAATAATATACTAGTAGTTGTAGATTTGTTGATCTTTCATCAGTTGATGTATTTATATAAGTTATTTGAGTTTATTGAGTTTTCTTGTTAATTTGTTAATCGTTCATGTTTAATTTGTTCATAGTAGTATGGTAATATGATATTCTTGATAGCTAAAAAAAAATTTAAAAAAATTAATAAAATTTAAAATTAATAAATATAAAAGGTTAAAAAAAATGGATATTAAGAAAGCATTGGAAAAATTTCAGCAAAATAAATTCTTAAGTTAAAACTGAAAGAATTTATTCTGTAAAATTTTGGGGAAATTGTAATGGATTTAAACCAGACATGAGATAATACAAAAGTAAAAATAATTTGAATAAGTAAATGAATGAATGAAATGTAAATAAAATTCATATAAAGGAATTGCACAAATCATAACAGATAGTTAACCTAAAAATATAAACCATGTAAAAAGAATGTTTCAAAAGCAGATTGTTGAAAGGATAAAAGGTGGCATATAAAGTTAGATAATCTATCATACAGATTGTAGTAGAATTTGGATACTTACATAAGAAAATTTAGGCAGGAAGTCACATTTAGGCCAAACATCAGAGAGGTTAAATTCACTTAGGAAAATCACAGTAGAGTTTGTAAAACAAGTTTAGATCACATATTAGGCCATGAGAACACTGAATATAACACATTTGGATCAAAATTAATTTTAAATACATAAATTTGTTAAATATTTAGAGAATTGAAATGTCAGAATTGTTAAAACCGTTAAAAATCGGAATGAATGATGGAACAGTAAAGAGATTTACACCGTTAGAAAGAGCTTAGAGCATAGTTTATGAAAATTTAATAGTTCAAAAGATATTAAGTCCTAATTTCAGTAAAATCCAATTTCTTTTAAAGTACCTGTTAAATGACTGGTGACCAGCAGGTGACAAGTATCAAATCAAAATTTTTGAAAACATGATTAAGTAATTTAGATAAAATTTAGAAGGGTAAATGGTGTTGAAATTCAAATTAAAATTTGTTTAGATTTTTGCATATGATTTAGAACAAACATATTTGGAAATTAATAAAATAAATTAAAGCGGAAATGGAAATAGCAGGTGGCAAAATTTATTACATAAATAGGAAATCTGACATTGAAAGGTCCTCTTTGTTTTCCGATTGTCGACCAGAGCAGTTGAAAATTTCGTTCCTGTAAAATTGCGTTTCCATGACAACCAGATAAATGTTCTGTGATATCATTGAAATTAGTGTTTCATGTCAGTTTTTGACAAGAAGTTAAGTTGGAAATTAAAATTTTTATAAATTTTGAATCAACAATTGGAAATCATAAAATTTAAATATTCCATAAAAGGAATCATTTGAAATCCTTGGATGGAGAGAAAAAATCAATTTGTTGGAATAAAAAGTATTGGTGCAGCAACAAACAGATCAATTGAGTAGCAGAATTTAATTTATAAACCAAAACAAATCAGGAAGCAGTATAATAAAACCAAAATTAAGGAAAAGGGGAATTCAAGCCAGACAACTGTGAGTTTTTGAAACATTTTTTTAATAAACAGATTATTGAAATCTAAAATCAATCAGTGATACAAATAAAGGTGTTTTCAATTTAGTATAATGAATATTGTTGTTTAGAGTATTGAAATATTTTTTTTGTAACAAATCGATAGAAATTTAATAAGATTTAAGTAACCAGGAAATTTATTTTGTTGTAAAGGCAATATTATATATATCAGAATTGTATTGTGGAAAATCATTATTAATAAATTGTAATTTGATCCAGAATTTGAAAATTATTTATTAGTCTTCTAAAAATCTTAAAATTTAAAAAAAAAATAAAGTGGAAAATATAATTTAAAAATTTTAAAAGTGATAGTGTCACTGAGAAGAAAGAGAGGCTTATAAGATAAGTATAAAATTCATTTATTTATATAAGATCTACAATTTTGAACCCAAGCAAAAAAGACCCTGAGGTAATCATAAATTTGAAAATTCATATACAGTGTAAAATTATAACACTTCGTTATAATATATATATATATATGTTTTTAAGTTTTCGCGGGTACTAAATGTTTTAGGTGGTTTCCGGGAATTCATTCGCGTAGTTGATAACTGATCCCTGCCGGGATCGATGGTAAAATGACGACGTTTCGGCAGAGTCACATCTGCCCTCTTCAGGTCGGTTCGCATAATTCTCGTAGCCTGTCTGTGGTACCCTTGATAGGAAAGCAAGTCACACCAACAGATACCTTCATGCTAATTCTCAGCACCACCCAGCCCAACTACAAGCCGTCGTCAAAACTTTAGTAACCAGATCACAAAGACTAGCTGACCAGGACAAACAAATCAAACAGGAAATGGACAGTTTAAAAACAGCTCTGAGACAAAACGGATTTACAGACCGAAATATTCAAAGAGCCCTAAAGTCAAAACCGAGACGAACAGACGAGGACCATGAGAAACCAATAACCAAGGCTTATTTACCGTATGTCAAGGGTACCACGGACAGTATTGCAAGAATTCTACGGAGACACAATATCGATACTATTTTCAATACAGTCAGAAAAATAAGCACGGTGGTGAGGACTCCGAAGACGAGGATCCCTTTAGAACAACAGGGAGTGTACTAGATCCCATGTGCAGACTGTCATAAAACCTATGTGGGGCAAGCTAACAGAAGGATTCATGCTAGACGTGATGAACACCAGAATGCTATAAGAAAGCAGGAAAAAACAACATCCATTGCTGAACACGCCACCACGACGTCACACCGAATAGACTTTGAGAACACCAGAGTACTGGCAAATATAGAACATCCGAAATCAAAACTCGTAAGAGAGGCAACTGAAATAGCGAAGAGGCCTCACAGTCTAAACTCACGCAATGAAATCCAGAACTTATCGAATTGTTGGAAAATTCTATTAAACACCGTACCGGCCCGGACCCGTCCAATAACAACTCAACAGGAAATAACAAATCAGCAGGCGGGAGGCGCGCCCACTGAACGCCCAGGGCCAATCACACGCCGCCGTTCACGGTGCCAACCAATAGGCGCCGAGCCGCGACTATATAACACCGTGCGCGCTCCTGAATATATCAGTACTCGAGTAACTAGAAGCGAAAGCAGAAGGCTACGAGAATTATGCGAACCGACCTGAAGAGGGCAGATGTGACTCTGCCGAAACGTCGTCATTTTACCATCGATCCCGGCAGGGATCAGTTATCAACTACGCGGATGAATTCCCGGAAACCATCTAATACATTTAGTGCCCGCGAAAACTTAAAAATAAATAAATAAATAAATAAATAAATATATATATATATATATATATATATATATATATATATATATATATATATATATAGAATAATCAGATTCATTTTCCCAATTACCAAATTAATATCTAAAAAACAAATTTGTGTCTCGAATTAACATAGAAAATAATAAGTAAAAGTAAACTGACAAAACTTTTTTCATATAATCAAATAAATACTAAAAATCCATAGTTCAAAAGGCTTTGTGTAACTAACAGAATAATAAGGAAGTAAAACCAAATTGTGAATGATAGTAAACATTTCTAAACTGATACAGTAGGTACTATGGAAAAAACCTCTATAAGCACATTATACATTTACTCTTTCAGTAGGTCTCATAAAATTAAATGTATTGTAGGCAACACACTAGTTTTTAATAATTATGAATCATTACTTTTTATTATTTATATTACAAAGTACTATGAAAAAACTACTATAGGTACGTTATATAATAACAGTAATTCATCCGGATATATAATGTGGTACAATTGTCAATATTAAATCTAAAACTATCTTTAAGTCCCAGCTAACCTTTTCCTCAGAAGAAATTTCCCGTAATATCTGTTATGGACCATAAGTATGCCCTAGTCTGCTTAGTATTATCACACCTAGTTACTTTAAGCACGCATACGTACCTGTAACAACGAAGGGGTTTAAGAATATCAGGCTTCATAAAAGGACACTTCAAAAGATTATCAAAATTTTTGTTTTCATATTTTCGGAAATAAAGGTGCGATGAGTACATTTTTAAATATTTTTATTAATATCTTTTAAACAATTTATTTTAAAAATATGAAAAAAATATATTTGCATTCCTCATAATGAGCCTTTTGGTTTGATATGTTACATGAAAAAAGTTAAATTTTTAATTTTGCCTTCTTAATAAGGAAGCAGATGTTGACGTTTACTATTGGTGACTGATATAATCTCGAAAAAGATTATTTTGCCATAAGCTTGGCCCTAAAAGTTCCACCTTCTTTTGTGAGAAGTCAAGATATCGGATGATATCACTCAAATCCGATTGACTCAGTGCGGTTGACCTTTTTTTTTTTTCAAAATCAGGGTCATGGTATGTTAAAGGCTTGTTGGGATCTTCGTCTTCCATACTGTCTTCACTTCCTACTTCCAATTGATAGTTTTGGTTTGGAGTAGGAAGTGGTAAACTGTTAGGCATAGCAAAAGTCAGAGATAAAATCTTTGTTGTTCAGCCATTCTGGTAACAAAACTGAATATTAGTTTCAACATTTATCTGAACCCCATGCTTATTTGGGTCCTCTACCTTCATACAAAAATAATACTGGAAGTCAAATTGCGTTTAACAATAATTATTAGTGAACAGAACAAAAAAATTCTCCAACAATCACTAGATAAATATTTTGAAAAATATTCAAGGTCAATGCAATAGTCTTTACAATTATAACGTACAGTGAGCTGGTTTTCGGCTGTATGTGTATAATAATAATAATAATATCGAAAAACAAATTATCATCAAACGGAAAATGTAGAAAATAGTGAATATAAATTCAGGAAGTTTTATGGTGACCTATGAATTCAGTAGGTGAATCCGTTAATTTTGAGCTCGTTGTAGGCCAGTGTAATTAAAATCTTTGAATAAAAAAAATGCATTTTCGCACGTCTTTACTTAAGCACCATTTTAAAAGTTGCAATTCCAATGTATCCATACAGAGTCTAGAAAACTGATTTTCTGTCATTGTAAAACAATTCTGACCAATAGCAAAAAATTGACCTGGAAGAACAATAGCTTTTATATACAAACAAAATGTTAAAGTAATACAATCTGGGATTTGAACAAATTTTTGATAGACAGCTTTAGTTTTGATTTTGAAGTGAAAAAATCAATTTCGCGTAACGAAGGTAAGGTAACGGCAAGAGACATATACAGAGTGGAACAGCCAAATGGAATAAATTCGATAACGAATAAAGGAGGGCTTGTAGGGAAAAACGCTTGGAAACGTCGATTTGTATTTTTAATTGTGCATTTTTTCAACAAAAAAATGTATAGGGTGTGGTCAATACCAACTTTCTTATTTTAAATGCAAGCCCCTGTATATTATTTATTTTTTGGATTCTCCAGAAAATTCTAGACATAATTCATGTACAATGTCCTACACATATCTTCAACTGTTTCGGAAATATTAAGTGTTTTCAGATTTATTACAAAAATTAACATTAAAAAAAGAAAATTATTTTATTTCACAAATTCGCTACATTACACTAAAAACCTAATAAGTAATACTGATTAATTGTTAATAATATATAAAAAAAAACAAAAAAACATTACTATCAATGTAGGAAATGTTCAAAATGCTCGCGGCGAACGTCTTGGCAACATGCTAATCTGGTCTTCTAACGTTACTCAACATCTCATGCGCAAATGTGATTAGTCTTTTTAGGTCATCTAAGCTCAGGGGTTTAGTTTTGTATACAGTACTTTTGACATATCCCCACAAACAGTAGTCATTCTATCGATCCGCGCCTCGCAATCCACCGATTTGGAAAAATTTGGTACAGGTACTGCCGGACATTGATTTCGTAATGGGGCGGTGCTTCATCTTGCTGAAACCATATCGTATTGGCAGGAACTTGTGGGTTTACTGGATCAGGATATAAGTTTATCAAAGTTGGCACGACATTATTTTGGAGCAGTTCTAAATATTTATCTCCATTCAAGTTGCCATCGATGAAAAAGGGACTTACGATATGATTTCCAACAACTCCTGCACAAACATCAATTTTTGCAGGATATTGCGTATGTTTCTCTATCATCCAGTGAGGATTCTCATTAGACTAATAGTGGCAATTTTGACGATTAACATGACCCTGAAGAGTAAATGTGCTCTCATCAGAAAACAAAACATCTAATTGGATCACATTTTTATCTAACCTTACCATCATTTGTTCACACAAATATGTTCTCCTATGGAAATCGTCTTGCATGAGCTCCTGAGTTGGCATCCTTTAATAGAGATGCATTTTACTTTCCTTTAATACTCGAAAAATTACGGCGTGGCTAAAGTTAAACAGTGTGGCTGCTTTTCGATCAGAATTATGTGGGTTTTCTTGCAATTCAATTTCATAGTATCACTTACAGCATTGGCAGCTACTTTTTTTATCTGTCTTACATGACCATGCTTGTGAAACTGCTTTTATATTTTGCTAATTGTTCCTTGGGATACAGGCGGCAAATTTGGAAAATTTTGGTGAAATAAGCGAGAAACTTTCATTTGTGCCCGTGTGTTATCTCCATAAACAATCATCTGTACATTGATTATTTTGTGCATTTCTGTTAAATGAACCATTTTTACAGTTCACGAAATTCAAACGACAATAGCACTGACACTGATCACCATTGTCATGCAGGCAGACAACAAGGTGCTAAGGCTATGAATTTTGACGAAAATAAACAAAACTGTTTTTTTTTCATATCAGTAAAAAGGAACACAAGAATAGTTTTTGCTTACTAGCAAAATATAAAGAGCTAACTGGGAATTAAGTATTGAGTGTAGCGAATTTGTGAAATAAAATAATTTTCTTTTTTTAATGTTAATTTTTGTAATAAATCTGAAAACATTTAATATTTCCGAAACACTTGAAGATAGGTGTATGACATTGTACATGAATTATTTCTAGAATTTTCTGGAGAATACAAAAAGTAAATAATATACAGGAGCTTGCATTTGAAATAAGAAAGTTGGTATTGGTCAATATCACATGAAACACCCTATATAATTTTTATGTTGAAAAAATGCGCATTTAAAAAAACAAATCGACGTCTAACATTTTCCCTACAAGCCCTCCTTCATTCGTTATCGCATTTATTCCATTTGGCTGTTCCACACTGTATATAGTCAATGTGCGTGCCATATATAAATACATATGTGGAATTAGTGCACCAAATTTAGAAATTATTTTACTAATGGAAAGCTACATTATCTGCCTGAAATATAGGCTATATTTTATTCTGATAAAATAATTGACTGGGCGATGGGTGTCAGTGTGGTGTGTCATATTTTTACTTATATTTTATATCTTGGAAACAAAAAGTGATACCGTCCTGAAAATTGGTGTACTTTCTCTTCTCCCCAAAAAAATAATAATTAAATAATTTAATCATTTTGCAAAAAATGAATTATATCAGGGGGAGAGGTGGGGAGCTATTTTTTTGAAAAATTTATTATTATCCGGGAACCTAAAACAACAGAGCCATGAGAATTATCAGGTTGAATTATTTCTTTAAGTGAAGTAGTACATGATTCATCAATTTGCGACAGTTGAAATATTAAATAAGGGAAACGTGGGTCACGATTGTTTTACAGAGAATTGAATATTTTCGAAATAGAAACTAATACGCGTGTACATCTCGATATATACATACAACCTTCTAAATAAATAGAAGGGAGTTTTGTCATTCTTCCAAAATTGAAACATTAGATGGGGGAATGAAGGCCACTATTGTTTATTGTTTTATGGAGAATTCATTGTCTTCGAAATAGAAAACAATATGGGTGTAAATTTTGATACATATAATCTTCTAAAAAAAATTTAGATAGGGGTAAGCAGGGTATTTAAAAAAACACTATTTCTTCGTGACCAAAATTAATACAGATATGAGAATAACGATATTAATTCTTTAAATGAATAGAGGGGTGGTGTGAAATTTTGCGAAAATTCTGTTATTGAATACGGGTATGGATTTTAGTAATTTTTACGAAACAAAAAATTATGCAGGTGTGAAAGTTGCTAGGTATATATGCAAAAATGAAAAACTGTAAAAAAATTCAAAAATGTCAAAAATATCAGAAGTAAAAATGCCATAATTCCCGAAAGTCAAAAATGTAAAAATGCCAATAATGTCAAAAAGGTCAATAATATCAAAAATGGCAGTAACAATGCCTGTCAAAAAAAAAACTAAAATGGAAAACCGGAAAACCACAATATCAAAATGGTTATTACAAAAAAATCTGCTCAAGGTAAATTCCTCAAATACTCGCATTTGTTTAGCCCGTACGAAACCGAGATGGGTCAGCTAGTACACTATATAGTCAAATGCGTGCAGAAAGGTGTATTATACTTATAATAACTTTTGCACGCCGGTGTCTAATTTTTCAATCAATAATTTTGACGTCTTTTAACGTATAACTCTTTTAGATAATATGTATATACTATGTATTAGTTTTCATTTCTGTTAGCACTACCGGAGTGCCTGTAATTTTTTTTTCATATTACTAATGAATCACTTAGGATGAAGTAAAATTCTAGTTTCTAAAGTTAATCTATAAACTATTTTGTTAATAATCGGGAAGATTACAGAATGGTAAATTATACTAAAGTTAAAAACTATTTAATAAAGGAACATAAACACAATCTCTGGTATTTTTTCTTTTGCATTAATTGTTCAGATTTAGCACATTCGATCAACTATATATCGGGATTTTGAGGCAATAAAGTACTTAAGTATTTCAACATCAGTTTGAAGATTAGATATGCAAAATACATACCATATTTGCTTAACGTTATCAGTCAGTAGAAACAAATTCTTAAAGTCGTGCGCACATAATTTCACATTTACGAAATGAAATCAAGTGCTGTTAACATATTATTATGGTTCGCAATGTGGAATGTCCTTCTGGTTGGTACAATGGGAGCCAATGAGTCAGCTTGCGTTTGTCCCAGAATATTGAGTCCTGTTTGTGCATCTAATGGTAAAACCTACAGCAACGAGTGCATGTTTCACTGCTTAGAAGGAAAAGAACGTACAAATCTCAGAATCGTTGCTAATCGATCCTGTGAGTCCATTGATAATTTTTGAAGATTCTTAATTGAATATAGACTACGTTCCATCTTAATTGTAAATTTTAGAAAAATAAAGATATCTATAGTGTATTAAAAATTGTTGTTAATTCTACAGTTTATAATACTCTCTTCTTCTATCAGAGATATTGAATACTCTCTTCGAGGTGTCACTCCTTTGTACGCAAGACAATATATATTATATATAAATATAATATATATTGTTTCTGGTTAGGGAACCTTCATCAGTTGCGCTTCCCACAATTGAATGTCCTCTCGAACACTTCTTTATGCATTTGATGCATTTCGTTAAATTTGAAGGCGCGAGATGTAAGACCGACATCTAGGATTATCGAGAGAATCAGTACACAGAGGTTCCGAATCTGGAGCCGTTCCGTGCAATTGCTGTTCTCCCTTAACTCCTAGGACAGAATGTCACGATAAAATTTTTCAGGTTGCTTCACCTATCAGAGATATTGAATACTCTTTTCGAGGTGTCATTCCTTTGTACGCAAGACAGCTGGTTGAGTGTTCAGAAAATCGCTGAAGTACCAAAAGAATAGCGATATTACGCATGCTGAATTGATCCATTGTCAGCACATCTGCAGCATTTCTCAGCATCTGAAAAAATTGCTGAATCCCCTGAAGAACAGTATTAGTGAAACGTGAGTCATGGGACTTGGTGGTAATTGAACACGTGGAGCAGATAAGTTCAAAAGGCTGTAACTTCAGAACAGTATTTTTTCAAACCTAGGTCCCACTGCCTTTTTTTTAACAATCATAGAGTACTTTCATTTGGCAAAGTATCAAAACGATTTGACCTGAACCGGACTTCCATAAAAATAGTTGTGGGGTATTATTTGTGTAGGTAAAGAAACTTTTGAAGTTAAAGCGACTCTTAGTTTATCGCGAAGCGAATCAAAATGCACATGAAGCACTAAAATATTAATATCAAAAATTTTCCCAATAAAACATTCCGCATAATAAAGACAATTTTTTTTCCCGAATGGTAGGATTTTCCCGAATGGTGGCGTTCCAGTAGCAACGTTAAGTCAACTCGTCCTGCAGATTAGTGAATTATTTTGATAAATTTAACAACTAAAATTATAGGTGAAGGTGTTAAAACGATCAGTGAAACAAACTGCTAACCATTGAGTGCTAAAATTCTGCTGGGAAATCGTGCTCTGAGTTTTCTCAACCTATTTCTGTGAACCTGATTCCCGCCAAAATGGGCTTGTCAACAACGGACCTCAGGGAAATCAAATCCGTGATTATAAGTGTCTTCAATGAAAAATTCTTACAAGACATTGCAGTCAAAGTGGCTTCAGTACTCGAAAAGCAATTTGAACAACAATTTGCTGCACAAAACGAGGAAATTGAGTGCATTCGTAAGGTAACCTCGAATTTGGAGAATGAAAACAAGCGCCTTAGAAAGATTGTTGATGATCAAGAACAATCAATTCGCAACTCGAATCTCCGTATATTGGGCCTACCATCTGAAACTAGCGAAAGTCAGGATACGTTACGTGCGAAGGTACTTCAACTTTTTAATAGTAAATTAAATGTTAACGTAAAAAAATCTGACATAAAGAGATGCCACCGCATCGCTGCTAAAATTCCAAGCCATAAACCCCCATCAGTATTAGTGCGATTTTGTTCCGACGTAGTTCGAATTTCTGTGTTAAAAAATCGTGAAAAATTAAAAAATTCCGGCCTGACAATCAAGGAAGATCTAACGAAAGTGCGCCTCGATTTGCTTAGCAGTGCTATTCGGTTGTTTTCAATTAAATCCTCTTGGGTTTTGAATGGAAATGTGTTTGTAAAAGTTAACAATGTTGTGCACCGCATTACTGAAGAAACTGATCTTCATGTGCTGAAAAACTCGCTGAATAATGATTAAAATCTTCATCAGATTGTAAGTAATCCGAACAATATGTTTACGGCTCCGTATTGCTGTTTGTTTTTGTTACTATGCTTTATGCAGTACCTGTGAGTAATGCAATATGTATAAACATTGGTGATGTTATTTGTTTTTTTGTTTCTCTTAGCTATTACGCCTTTGCTAATTTATCTTGAACATTTTTTGTTGTTAACAGAATTTGAAGCGGGATGAGTCTACTTTTTTTTTGTTGCTTAATTGTTAATAGTTTTAGATCACAAACCTCTTTTAATATTAATCCCCTCCTATTCCCCTTCTACCCCTTTTAGTTATGCTTTATTGTTCACATGTCAATGTTAGATCCCTACTGAGCGATTTTGATATTTTTAAAGATCATGTTTTACCTGCTCAGTATGATTTAATAGGTGTCACGGAAACCTGGTTAAGAGCTGACATAAACGACGAAGCAGCCGCTATTAATAATTATACACTTTTAAGACAGATGGAGTCAGATTCACTGTTCTTCTTAAAGAGTGCAGGGAGTATATTGAGTATCTTTGGGTCGAGGTGTCACAAGGTAAAGAAAAGTTTATTTTTGGTGTGATGTATAGGCCGCCAGGTAGAAATCAAAATGTATTTCTTAACTATCTCGAAGATATTCTGATTCGATTTACAAACTCTTGTGATAAGATTATTTGTTTGGGCGACTTTAACATAGATCAACTTGACGTAGATTCCCCCTATACGTCTGAATTCAATAACATACTAGCCTGCTTTGATTTAAAGCAGCTTATTTCGGTACCGACTCGAATAACTTGTGATACTGTTACACTTATTGACGTTATTTGCTGCAACTTTGAAGAAGTGATAGAGTCCGGCGCTACTGACATTAATGTCTCTGATCACTGCTTAATTTATTGTAAATTAAATTTTAAAATTGAACCTCCTAATGCACATGAATTTACTTACAGGGCACTAAATAACATAAATTATGCTCAATTTCAGGTTGATTTGGAAGGTGCTCCCTGGTATGAAATATTTCTAACAAATGATATTGACGTTAAAGTATCCACACTTACTAATATACTTACGAACCTTTATAATAAACACGCGCCTTTAAAAACATGCAAAGGCAAGAAGAAACCATTCGCGCCGTGGATAACCGATAATATTCGTTTTTTACAACGCTTAAGAAATAAGGCTCTAAATCATTTCAGAATGACAAAAAATATTCATCACTGGAATTATTATAAACAGTTTTACGACTACGGCTATTCGAAGAGAAAAAAGAACTTATCTCAATAATCGTTTTCAAAAATGTAACATCCAAGAAAAATGGAAAGAGTTAAAAAAAATTAATATTATCCCCAACAAAAAAAGAACAATCCCTGATAATTTAAGAAACCTAAATGAACTCAATACATTTTTTACAAAGGGTGCAACGAGTAATATTGATCCTGATGTACAACTCCTAAATTTTTATCGTGATAATTACAGGTCAATCCCAAATGAATTTATATTTGAAGAAGTAACTGATAATCTCATTTCTAATATCATTTTGGGTCTGAAATCAAAGTCGATTGGAGCTGATGGATTAAATATTACTCTCATTACTCTTTGCTGTCCATTTATAATACCAACTGTCACCCATATTGTTAACTGTTGTACAAAGAACTCGTACTTCCCTATCGCCTGGAAAGTAGCACAAGTTTTACCTTTACCAAAAGTTAAATCTCCTTCTGAACCCAGTCATTTGAGATCAATGTCTATCCTTCCTACGTTCTCTAAAATTCTCGAAAAAGTCTTGGAACTCCAAATGAATTCATACTTAGAAAAGAAACTTTTAATCCCTCCTAGGCAGTCTGGTTTCAGATCAAAATTTAGCTGTGCTACTGCATTATCTGAGATACTAGATGATGTTTTGATATTCAGAGTTAAAGGCTTAGCTACAATTCTCATTCTCCTTGATTATACAAAAGCCTTCGATTTACTAAATCACGAAATTTTAATATCGATCTTAAAATATTCTGGCTTTCATACAAACTCGTCTAATTTTATTAGTTCATTTTTAACAGGTAGAGAACAATGTGTTATTTTAGATGGCAGAGCCTCTGATCTTCAACAACTAACTTGCGGAGTTCCCCAGGGTAGTATACTTGGCCCACTCTTATTTAACGTGTACACCCCCAATATTATAAACTCACTGAATCACTGCAAATACCATCTATACGCTGATGACACTCAAATATTTTATTCTTTTAAGCCTGGTGATGCTCAGATAGCCAATCGTCTGCTTAATGCAGATCTAAATAATCTCTATATGGAGTCCAACAAACATCAACTTAAAATCAATCCGGCAAAATCCGTTGCAATGCTTTTTGGCAGTGAAACCGTTAAGAAGCAGATTCAAGATACCATTAAGCCTGAAATTGGCATTTCTCCAATTCCCATGAAGCACTCTGCAAAAAATTTAGGACTTATCATCGACGATAATCTAAAATTCACGGAGCACATAAATTACTGTCTGCGTAAAAGTTATTCAACATTAAAAGCAATTTATCCTCATAGGCACTATCTCTGTGGAGACACCAAAGCTCTTCTGTGTGAATTGTTAATTCTTTCCCATTTCATTTTTAGATGAAATCAATAAGAGAAAAGTACAGAAAGTACAAAATTCATGCCTTCGTTTAATTTTTGGTATTAAGCGACGCGATAGGATCAGCCACAAATTGTTGCACCTCGATTAGCTAATATGTTCAATAGACGCACGTTGCACTCT
The DNA here is from genome assembly GCA_034190945.1 of Octodonta nipae. Classification (NCBI taxonomy): domain Eukaryota; kingdom Metazoa; phylum Arthropoda; class Insecta; order Coleoptera; family Chrysomelidae; genus Octodonta; species Octodonta nipae. The sequence goes on along the minus strand of CM067220.1, from coordinate 86,258,728 downwards.
CTTTGTTTTTTCTACAAAATTTTGAAATTCAAATGTCCTCCTTACCTGTATAACAAAATTACTTTTCGCACAGATGTGCATAGATTAAATCTGCGTCGAAAAAATTTATTAACTGTACCTAAACATAAACCAATATTTTAAAAAAGGATTCTCATATCAAATTGAAAATATAATCAACAACTTTCGCATATCTGGTACTCGTGACTCTGTTCTGTCACTGAAAAAAAAAATCAAAATAAAATTGCTTCATCAATAATAAATAGCATAACTCCCCCACCCATATTCCCACCTCATCCACCGACCCTTCCTATCCGTATGATAATACTGTTTTTTTCCGTGCTTTATCTTTGTTGTATTATATATGTCATATATTCTCTATAAATTATGTATTTACCACTTCCATGTTTATTTGTATTTTAATTTGGCGCTTCAACAGCACTTAAACTCGGTTAAGAAGCTGCATTATAGCGCATTAACTTCTTTAGTTTTTTTCCCTATATTGCATACTTTATGGTTTTTATATTGTATTGTAACTGAGAAGTTAATAAACGTCTTATTATTATTATACTTACTTCGACGATTATGACAAATCAGTTCTCTGAAATAAGCCAAATTTGATTTTGGGAGCAGAAAATAGTGGCTACCTTTCAAATGGAAGAAGCTGTTGCGAATGGTATCCGAAATGGTCAAAGTACAAGTCAAGTACAAGAACAGTTAAAAAATATCAGCGCCGTCTGTTTTAAAGATTCTTCATGAGCAACAATTCAGTCCTTATCATTTTACAAAAGTTCAAAAGTTATTGCCTAGAGATTTTGTTTTCAGGAAAGCATTTTACCAAACGATTTTTAAGAAAATAAGACAGGACATAATTTTTTTAAGTATTGTAGTACCACCAATAATAACTGACGGCATTATTGATGTCGACATAATTGGGCCAATAGTTTTACTTAATAGGCTTAACTACGAATCCTATTTAAAATTTATCGTTAGTGCTTTGTGGAAATTAATTCCTTTGCATGTAACGTGGTCGCATATGGTTCCAACCTATAATGGTGCTTAACTCAATGAAACACGGTGCTGGTTGGTTTAGACGTGAAGGTTCTGTTGGTTGGCTACCTTGTTCGCCTGATATAAATCCTTTGAATTTTTATTTCTAGAGGCATTTGAAGCAATGAGTTTATAAAACGCCTGCATACAGAAGATTAACGAAGGCAGCGAATCCAAAAAGGATTTCAAAAAGTTAAAGTAAACCGCCAAGTCTGTAAGTGTGTGAAATCCTTACTTCGCAGGCTACATACCTACAATGAAGCTAATGGTGGTCGTTTTGATTACGTTCTTCAACTATTAATATTTTAGAAGTCCAGTGTTTCAAAAAATTAATTTTGACAACCAGCATCTTGTAAATGAACTATTTTCTGTCTTACGGTTATATGAACTTTTTCCTTATTTTTAATCGACTTCCAAAAGAGGTTATCAATTTGGCGTGTTTTTTTGTATGTATGTTACCTGATTTCTTCTCCAGTTGTGAAGCGATTTGAATAATTATTTTTTTGCTTAATACAATAGCGAAATTTCAAATTTGAGAAAAGAATTCTATTCGTAAAATGATGAAAATGAGATTGAATATATAACGGCATAGAAATCGACCAACATACCCAATATATTGATCGATTTCTCCAAAAAAATTCTCAGAAAATTGCCGAAAAATCCAATACTCCTATCAAAAATACTATCAAAATGTTTTATCTAACATTTTAATTCCAACGTAATAGTGCAGGAACTGTAGACAATAAAAGTTTCTGTCGCGAACTTGAGAATTTTCAATATACAGTTCGATTAATTATAATAACCATATTTTCCTGTACTTGTTAAATATATATATTTACATGAACGTTTTTGAATTTTGTGACAACGTTGGTTTTGTGGTCACAGACTCCCGGACTAATAAAGAATTCAGTGACACCACACGTCAAGCTCGAAACTGCTATTCAGTCTGATTATACATAAGGTGTTTAGTATAGCAAATAAAACCACAAAAGTGATAAATGTAATAGTAACAATTAATTATTAAGTCGTACCGGATTCACTTTGTTCGAATAACTGTGACCTGTTAATTTAAACGAAAAGAAAATGTATCAGTCTGTAATATTGAGGCTTTCGGTGTTATCTGGTTCCGGTCCCCTAAGGTTATACATACAAAACAAAAAATAAAAACTGCCAGAGTTCAAAATAGTACTAAAATCTGAAGACAATACATCTAAAGAAATTAATATACAATTAAAAAGTTGAAAATAAAACTTTTAAAAAATATATATTAACCAACATTCAAGTAGAACTATAAAGTTGAAAAGAATGAACAACATTCACTGTCAGGTAACTATACACAAAATAAAAAATGCGCACAATAAATAAGGTGCTGATTGGCTCATTGAGTACAAATTAATTGCCTGCCTATGTAGTATATTTTTGAAGTAGGTGCCAAGCAACAATCAAGACTGATGTAGTAGTAGATAGGATTTTAGGTTTGCTTGACATCAACTTCAACATATACTAGATAGGTAGGTAGTGAATTAGTTCTGAATGAACACCGTTTATTCTATATATTTTTTTACTTTGTGTGTACAACAGTGAAGGTTTTATTATCTGTATAGTGGTATACTGTGTTAATTATTTTGGTTCAAATTGGAAGTCGGTTAATATTAAAAAAGTTTTTAAAAGACAAATGTCCTTCCGATCATGTATAAGGCCCGCGCCGCGGTCCTGTTTATCTGTGTAAATGCTAATGCCTTATATTTGCGCACGGGTTTCTTTAATAGATAAACTGATTAATGATGAAGGATAGTTTATATAAATTGTAATGATTTCCTGCAAGTTACCTTAAGTATGAGGACATTTATCGATGAGGTTGGAAAATATGGGCCTCTTATGAACTTTATTCATGTGCGCGGAGTAAATCGTTTAGTTATATGGAAGTGATTTACCAGGTAATTAGTCTCCTCAAATATTTCCAAAAAGAGTCCCCGTTACTATATTCCCATATATCAAGAAAACTTCACAATAACAAATTGAATTATCTTAAAAGATATACCATAAATAAAACTTCAGGGTAAGGAATTCATTTGGGTAACAAAATACGAATGAAATGTGTTCGATGGCACATTCCATAGAGAATATCCAAAAAATATGTATGAATTAGATGTTGCGGTTTTAGTTCAATGCTGGTTCAATGCAAGTATATAATTGACGAAGGACCTTTAGCGGAATAATCAATAAACACGTGCCGTCACATAAACGAATCACCAAATAAAAGTTATCACTAACCTTTTATGTCGAAGTTCTGCGTTGTTTTCTTGGTTCTTCTTTCTTCAGAGGCTAGCCCCGTAACAGCAGGAACAGTTTCTTAGAGCTTCGTCTGGACAACACGTTACCCAAAAAATAGCGACGTAATGTTCATTGATTGAGCATACAAAAAATGCGGGTTTAACAACAAATGATGCGCTTTTGTTAACACAAAAGAAACAAAATGAAAGCGGTTTAGCGGTCGTTTCGAACGGAGCTCTACTAACTCGCGAAATCGTAACGCAAAAAACAACAATAAGCGCCGTCTCTCCAGACGGAATCAAAGCGACCGAAAAGTTCGGAGAACAATACACGAACCTCCCAAGCGTCTAAAATAGCTAGGGAACCAAAACACGAATGTCAATACTGTCTTGAAAATGCAATATCAGAGTTTGGCGAAACACCAAGTTAACTATTCTTTTCAGAACACAAACCAAGAAAAGGATGTACACCGGGGTCGTTCCTCTATTTCTATTGCTTCGTGAATAGTGGATGCCCTAAGGGAATTGAGAGATATGATAGTCGTACTGTCCTCGAAGTTGATAGATTGTCCCGTTTGGGTATGATGAAGCGCAAAAGCTGAAGACTTTTTACGAACTGATGGAGAGTGTTCATATACTCGATGGTTGATACGACTTTTGGTACGTACGACCGATGTAGCTTGGTGTGTGTGGGCAATCGCAACATGGAATTTCGTAAACTCCTCGATTTTCGTTAAGTACTTTGTCTTTAGGGTCCCCGGTTTTATTTGATGTCGGTGTAGAATCCGTCATATTTTGTCAGTGACTCCTAGAATGTACGGATGGAAGGATTCTCGGTGTTGTTGGTTTGTTTCTGACGTAGTTGGTGTATTCGCGCCATGTGGTTGATGATAACTGTTTTTTCTATGAATTTATTAAAGGTTATTAAGTTTGTCCCCCCTGATCTCCGAAACTACTGAGCCTAAAATTTTGAAAAAATAGGATATATAGAACGTTGCCCGAACTTTACAGGAAAAATAAGGAGAAACCATTAATATTAATTTTGGGGGGCAAATTATAAAATTAAATAAAAAATTAAAAATAAAAAAAAATCAAACGCATCATGTAATATATCAAATGAAAGGTCTTATTCTGAGGAACACAAATATATTTTTTTTATATTTTAAAAAAATATATTTAAAAAGATATTAACGAAAATATACCAAAATTTACCCATTCCCCCCCCTTATCTCCGAAACTATAAAAAGTTTTGAAAAAAATTAGTGGTATAGGTTCTGACCTGAAGTTTACTGGAAAAATAAGGAGAAACCTCTACTTTCAATTTTGGGGGGCAAAATACAGAATTAAATAGAAAATTTAAAATTAAAATTGTTTCTAACCCATCATGTGATATATTAAATGAAAGGGCTCATTACGGCGAAAACAAATATTTTTTTTTCATATTTTTAAAATAAATTAATTAAAAGATATTAACAAAAATATAAAACAATTTACCCATTCCCCCCCTTATCTCCAAAACCATAAGCTAGAAAATTTTCAAAAAAAATGGAGGCATAGCCCTGCACCTGAACTTTACTGGAAAAATAAGGAGAAACCCCTAATATTCATTTTGGGGGGCAAATTATAGAATTAAATGGAAAATAAAAAATTATAATTGTTTCTAACGGGTCATGTAATATATCAAATCACAGGGCTCATTATGACGAATACAAATATATTTTTTAATTTTTTTAAAATGAATATTTTAAAATATATTAAAAAAATATTTTAAAAAAATTACCCATTCCCCCCGTTATTCCCCAAACAATAAGACCTAAATTTTTTTGTTTATTGGAAAAATATGAAAAAATCCCTAATTCTATTATTTGGGGGCCAAATAATAGAATTAAACATTCATTTGTTTAAAAGATATTAACAAAAATATTAAACGTCGACTTAATTCCCACTTTAGAAACTACACTATTTAAATTTTGAAAAATATATTTTATTTGTATTTTTTAATAAATTGAATAACAGATTTAATAATTTATAATTTAAAAGTTGACCTATTTTGTCCTTTAGCTTCCAATCTACAGAGCCTTAAAACCCAGACAGTAGATTATAAAAGACTTCTCTGAAAGTTCATTAGTAAAATAAAACTCTAATGTTAATTTTTGGGGGCCAAATTAGAAAATTAAATACATATGTATTCTGATAAAAATCAAGCGAATCCTGAAGCAGATAAAATAAAAAGCCTGTGTGGAAAATCAAAGTGTATATTTTTTATAAATTTAAAACGCGTCCTTTAAAAGATATAAGGGTAAATATAAAAAAATGCACTCATTCCCTGCTTGTCTGAAATTGGAATATTAGAAACTTGAAGGTGGTACGGAACCCTAAGTATGCGAGCCCAACTCGCACTTGACCAAATTATTGTTATGAGGACATTAAGAAACGGGAGAGAAAATAACAAAAGTATCATCAACATATCTAAGCCAACAGGAAGATTTGTTCCATGAAAATGTTAGTAAGAACTGGAGAGGTGAGCCCATCGGGGCCCCACGAACATTGTATCTTTAAATGAAAAATACGTGTTAGAAGAACAGTGTTGCACAAGTTTGATGATGCCAGAAGAGATGTTGTGTTTTGGTTTGAGGATATATAACTTGTCTGAAATAGGGACATTGGTGAAAAGAGATACAACTTCGAAGCTAACTAGGATACCATTTTCTGAATTTCTATAAACTCCTAACATATCTAAGAAGGATGAAGAGTTCTTTACGTATGAGGATGCTTGCTCAGCTAGAGGTTGAACTAACTGACGCATCAACTACTGAGTATATGAACACCCTCTATCTGTTCGTAAAAAAGATCCGACTTCAGCTCTCGCGCATCATCATACCCAAATAGGACACTCTATCAACTTCGAGGGTTGTAGATCTATCCAAGATTGTCATTGGGGGGGGGGGGCTTGATCTCACTATAGGTTGATTTTAGCACAATAAACACTAAAAAAGCATACCACTCAGATGATTTAGGCCCGACCAGGATCCGCCAGGGGGTCTATCATATCCCTCAATTTCCTTAGAGCATCCACTATTCGAAATCCAGCTATAGAAATAAAGAAACAACCTCTCTGTCTAAACCGATGCGATGACAGCTACCGCCAGACAGATTAAGCAAACCAGATACGCTCACCAACACCTAACCAATCACCACACATCCCCCCCATCACGTGACGTCCCTTTCTACTAACCGATAACTATAAATAAAAGAAGCAGAACAGATTCACACTCAGTTCAGTTACGTAGTGACTCTTGGGGAGAAGGCAGATTGAGACCAAGAGTTCGATCCAGACTAAAACTCTTTTTCGTTTTTGTCTCTTGATAATGGCTCCAAAGCAGGGGCAGGTTATTCTATATGTGGAATGTCTAATGTCGTCTTTAATTTCCTTGTTTGTTCCCTGGAGTCTGAAACTCAAACAGGCAGATATAAAAATTCAGACATCTGAAAAGTGCAAATCCGGCTTTCCCAAAACGTCGTCATTTCACAAACTTTTTACCACTCACTAACTTTAATCAATATACAAATTATTTATATATTGTATTTTGGTGTTCTAATTTTTCACAATAATTAAAATAAAGAAATTATAATACTTATAAACTCTGTTTCAAAACTCATCTAACTTTATAGAAAGATATTATAATAAATAGTAATGTTCTAAAAAGTGCTTAAATATGGCGTACATATATTTCAATTTATACGTTCCATTTTGATCAATATTGCCGATTGCATTGTTGTGTTGCAAATATACGTGTGTACCCTACACGATTGGTATTTCGAATAAATAACATTCTTATATTCTGCACAGTAAGATGCTGTCAGTCGATATGAGAGTCTTTCTTCGTTTACATGATAAAAGAAGTGATATATTGGAGTTCGTGCGGAGATAACTTCAGATTTACTTAAATGCTTTCTGCTGGAGTGGAACTCCCTCCGATTCGATTCCGCACTCTTATCCACATGCAAGGGTAACGAGAAACTCAATAATAAAAGTCATTCTACGTTAACCGACATATTTTATTCGAAAAGGGGATGTTTTCAGATTTCAAGTTGATATCGCCATAGAACGAAAAAGTTTTAAATAAATTATTGCTGTGAAAAATATTCTTATAATATTGCGTAAAATATTTATTTTATTTTCAGTTAAAACAACAAAACAATTCTTCCTGCTTTACAATAATACTGAACAATTTCATAATATTTATACTGAATAATATGGGGTTAACCTTCCTTGGATATATAGCATTCACTAATAGCCGGACAATTTCGTTTATTGTTATTTTTAGCTGTATTATATTTTGTTATCAAATTCAAATACTCTTATTTTTTGTGAACTATGAAAGTGGCCAGGTGTTTTATTATACGAAGCACTTGCAGTCTTGTCAAACACCCTCATAAATGTCTAAAATTTCCATTCGTATGTATCTAAACCTGTTCTACTTGAATTACAAAATTATAGTGAATCTATTTGGGATGCAATGGTGTAAGTTTTATTATTTTTAACTAAAACTTATACCATTGCCATGAGATTTTGAAGTATATCTACATGTCTCAGTGACTTCCGTTTAAATTTCTGTCATCAATATCAACCAAGTTTAAGTAGAAGATTCTTTGGAACTTTTTTATACTGGATTGCTTTATTTTTAACCTCAATGTTCGTAAGTATTTATTCGGACATTTTGTAAAACTTATAAGAATTTAACCAAAACATTCTAATATTGAACTGAAGAAGAAAAGAAACTCTTCGAAAACTCTTCATTAAACTACAAAGAGTTAAAACAGTTTTAATCTGCCCTCTTCAGGTCGGTTCCCATAATTCTCGTAGCCTTCTACTTTCGCTTCTAGTTACTCGAATACTACTACGACTAATACTACTGTTTGAATGCAAATTGATGTGTAGGAAAATCTAACTATTTATGGTTACTTCATATTTTTCTAGCATTATATGTTTACAGCTGGACCTTTCAAGATTTGAACTGAAAAATTGCCAGGTTAGGTGATTTTTGAAGGGGTAAAACGAGTATTAACTTACCTTAGTGACCTTATCATATCGTGGCAATACATCTCGTTGTTCTATAGGGTGGTTAAAAAATGATATTGATAACAGCATAAGTAGTTGCATATATAAATTGGTTGAAATATAAGGCGCTGTATGTAACAGGTTGGTTCAAAAACTGTTAAAAGCTAAATGTTTTATTGGAAGGCGCATAGGTAGTTGCATATGCAGAGTTATTAAGATATACAGTGAGACGCAATTGTAGTTATACAAAATTTCTAGAAAAAACTAGAGAAAATATTTTATGTACGGTATCCCATAAGCAGTTAAATGTATGTGATAGTTGAAATATATGGCGGTGAATAATTATTGTTATGCAGGGTGGTGGAAAAAATATTAAAACAATGTTATACCTATAGGGTAGTCCACTAGCAGTTCCAATCACGGAGTGAGTGAAATACAGGGTGGTTAAAATTTTTTAGAAAAAATGTTGTCATGGGTGGTCTATAGGTCTATAACCAGTTACATGACAAGGTGGCTCAATTGTAGTTTACATAGCAAATGTCCGATTATTGTGATCTCAATTTAGGAGTGTACGACGGTCACCCAAGTACTGACAGTGTAATGAAATGAGCAGAGATTGAACTATGGAAGCGAAAGCTTCTTACGAAATATACATCCCGTCATTCGTTAACACCCTTTATGTGGTTCATTCTTATAAATAATAACAATTAAAATTAAAACTAAAAACCTTTATTTTAATTCAAGCTTAATATACAGTATATTTTGAGGTTAATTACTGGTTAAATTTATGTATTCGAATATTAAGAAATTTAATAAGAGGGTATTTACACTAAACTTTACCAACTGAAAATAATTTTCTATATTAATTTTAATTATTATTCAGAAGTCTTATGGTAAAATATAATATGAACTTGGTCAGAATAAATATAAAATTCATCATTACCAGAAAATAGGATAATTGAGGAGCTGTAAGCTGCAAAGGAGATGCACTTTTAATTGAATGGTCACAATGTAAAAAGAAGAACGTACACAAAATAATTGCTTAAATATATCCGCCCGGTTTTTGCCTAGTTTACTTCCTAAATGACTATATTGTTAATAATTATCTGATTCAAATCAATGAATTTGCCGCCAAAAATTCACTATTATTGTTAGACTAATACTTCGATGAGTGTCAAACGCATTTTGAGCTGATCCATTACTGCTATGCTGCTGCTCTACGGTGGCATCTACATTCTATCACATTCACTCTCGAAAATTCCTGTAGCGATCCTGTCGTTCTAAAGTATAACATTATTACCGAGAAGATGTTATAACAATATTTAATATAGCAATAACTAAAGTGTCTTGTGCAGGCGCTAAGTTCGCTGTATTGCATGATGATAAATGAAATGAAACATTATACTGAGTATATTACTGGATATAATTACAAAATTAGCAAAATAAATAAAATTCTGCCTGCGTAGCTGTTTAGAGTCACATAAATGCTTAATTACAGTAATTTTCAAACCTTTTCACATTTCGTCCCATCCACCCACGACTCTATCATAAATTAAACTTATGAAGCGTCAACTTGAAACTGATGTCTTTACACCTGAAGCGCTAAAAACGAGCAACTTTACGTACTGAGCGTTTGCCAAAATCCTTCAGGCCACCCTCACATTTAATAATGCCAAGGTATTTATAGTACTTCATGTGTATAATTTGTATCACGAATGTAGAACAACAGAGAATCTTACAATACTAAATTTGATGTTGGCAACTACGTGTGCGAAACTAAGGCGGGTGTTGAAATTCGGATGTTTACTTTTCCGAAAATGTTACTCACCTACTTATGTAGTAGTTTAATTGACACTGGAGTACTATTTATGTGAAGTTTTGGTCTATTTTGAAATAACGGTAATAAATTTATGATTTATATTAGGAAATGCACTTATATATAACTTAATCTAAATAAATTTTTCTATTAATGTACTTAAAGAGCCAATGCTTTATAAAAATAAATATAAAGAATTAGAACAAAAAAAATCCTAAGAGTAAATTCATTTTTGATACCCAGGTCAAAAAATACTACAAAATTTGTTATTATTCTTTAAAGAACGGGAATATACCACCAATATCAAATAGCAAGTTAACAAAATGATGAAGCTATATTATTGTTGAGTTTAACAAATACGTTAACATTTAAGCTCAACCCTTTCTGATGTTTACCAGTTTGATTATATTTAAAAAAATTTCCAATAAATATAAGGAATTATTAAATCCATAGTTTTTATAATCAAACCAGTATGAAATTGAAGGGAAAATATTAAATTTTTCCCTTCAATTGGGAATAAAATATTGCAGAGGAAGTGGAAAGCGATTCAATAATTATAATAACAATAAATAATAAAACGGAAGAGAGAAAATATTCTTCAAGGAAATTATAAGGAAAGCTTGAAGGAAGGAACTAAAAATTACCAGCATAATCAGAAGAAATACCACAACAAAGAACGGTAGATCATCAGATGATAATAGAATAGTTATAGAAATGATAAAGCCTGGAATAATGTAAGACCTGAAATAATGTAAATGACATTATTAGGTAAAAAAGAGAATCAAACGAACCTTGAAAACTACTGCAGATCGATGAGAATGCGATCCCTACTGAAAATATTTTCTAATATTAATACAGATAAATTGACATAACACTAACTAATTAAACAAGTTGGCTTTGGAAGAGATAACAGAACAAGCGAATCCCTAGTAAAAATGAGAATTGTCAATGGAGATTTTTAAGTGATAACAGTTAACAGCAACCGGTTATGCTATCATTCAAATAATAGTTATAATTGACAATATATAACTATAAGTAAATTATTGAAAGCGAAAACAAATTTTACTTTATTTTGTTTTTTACATCATAGAATCATCAAAGGGACCATTACAATCCTAATATCAGCATTTTTAGCCGAGTAAAGCAGGAATAACCCAGAAAAGTGTAGTTTTCGCGAAAATTCATAACTTTGCTTTGATAAAAACTGAAACGTTAATCTTCGGAAATATGATAGACAGTCTATCATACTGAGATAAATTGGGTTCAATATCAATATTGTCAGGTAGTTTTTGAAGAGTTGTATTTCAAATAATTGTGAGAGATATTTTTCAAACGCATCTATTAACTATGATCGTTTTATCAGGATATACCAAAGATTTTAGGTCATAAAATTCACTACGTATATCTTGAATTTTGGTCATAATGATGTAGCAGTTGATAAAAATACTTGTGAATATTGCACTAATTGAGTGAGGAGATTGGTTCCGCTTATTAATTTTCTGAAACGGCCTTTTTCTTCTCTATCGACCTTTAGTGCCACTAAGTAAATGGCGTACGGCATAAAATGCACTGTATTTTCAACGAAATGGTGAACCTTCTAAAGTTGGTCTCCATTAGGAGCAAAAATCTCTAAATGTGAATGAACAAACAGTGACCATTTTTCAACCATTTTCTGTATTTAAACCTTTTGGAAATATTGAAATGGTAGGTAATTCGACATTATGATATTTCAATAAGTTTCAAATTGCCGGCTCAATAGCAATTCTTAAAAGTATTTGAGAAATTTTTGGCTTACTGTCGTTCTTCCAGGCTTAAGTCTGTTTTCGTTTTAGAAATACCTAACTTTACAAGTAAGAATAATTTCGATTCAAGCAACTGACGGTCCAACATATGGAGCCATAGAGTAGATTCACTGATCATTTCAATTCAAATTTTACTTTAGATGAGGTACACCGTAACTAAACACAATCTTTAATTTGCAAATTTAATTTACAAATGACTGGTGACGGCAAAATATATCCGAAAAAAATCAGGTACGGCAAGTTTTGGATTTGTTAAATACTTATATAGACAAAAAAATATCAAATAACCATTTCACACTTTAGTTATTATAAGTATATTGTTTCGTTCTTGGAATAGAAAATGTGAAGGAAGTACTGAACAATAAAAAAACATCAATGGTATACTAACGAAACTAATTTTTATTGTTCTGAGCCGTTTCCTAAAGTTTTCCTAGCGTGAATGAGAATTTGACGTTAAATAATTTGCAATTTCCTCTTTGTAATCAAAAATTATTGCTGTGACTTATCTCTTATTGCAACATTAAGATTATTTTCCTATCGTTTAAGAAACTCTTAAAACATACTTCCTTGAAATCAGTAGTATCGCAATAATTGGTGATAAAATAAATTAACGTTGCAAATTTATTGATTTATTTATCTTTTTATATGCAAAAAAACTACTTTTACTGTTAATAACTCTCAATTTCAAACTCTTTCCATTCATTTTCTCACGCAAGAAGCAAAATACACATAAAAAGAAGTGCACCAGTTGTTTAATGCATAAAACATGATGAGTTAAACTCGTTTTCCACAACAACAAAACAAAAACGTAGTTGTTTGTCGCTGGTCGAATCTAGTATGTCTAGTTCTCTCTCAAAGATGGGCAATAAATATTTTTATGCTACTGCTTCCGCCTATGGAAACATTTTCACACGAGACGCAGCGATATCGTCCATTTAAAGCAGATCAAGTTCACTCTCGTTTGAAAAAAAATCTTTCCACATATACGAGTTTGTGAACGTACATAGCCTTGGGCCCGATAGTAGAATTGAACAAATAGGATTTAACATCTGACGGTTGCAATTCCATTAAGAACTGGTGATGAGGTTGAAATGGGTAGCTTGATTGGAATTTTTTTAAATTAGGTGTCTTGAAGCACCTTTTTATATTTTTTATGCCACTTAAAAAGTATTTTATAATCCTGGTTTCACAATCAAATTTGCAACTTTTATTGTGGTGTTTACAAACTTACAATAAAAACTAATTCTACAAATTCTATTTTCGATTTTACGAACTGAACTTGGATTCTCTGATCGATTCAGTAAACGTGCCTTCATGTTATGTACAGACGTAAACAAAATGAACTTGGTACTCGTGGATTTAATGAGCCGAATTTTTTTTAACAGAATTAATTATACTGTACTACTTATTTGCTTGCAATGTACATAGAAAATGTTAAACCATTAAAACTTTCAGTTTCTAAAGTTCCGCGCTATTATTGAAAATAAAATATTTATGAGAAAAATATGAGACCACCTGGTGAACTTCCTTAATAGAATACAATTAAAAATATATAATAGGCAAGAGGTTTTGGACCAATATCGGACAATATATTACGTATATTGGTCGATGTCCATGCAGGTACTTATTCAATTACACATTTCTTAACGAATAGAAATCTTTTCCCAAATTTGAAATTTCACCAATATACACTTTATTAAAGAAAAAAATAATTATTAAAATCGGTTCATAAGCGGTGACGAAATCAGGTAGCATAATTAGTTTTTTAAGAAAAGTTCACTGTGAAACGAAGTTAACAAAAAATGTGAGAAATAAGAACTAAATAATTTGGTCAAGTGCGGGTTGGACTCGCATACTAAGGGTTCCGTACCACCTTCAAGATTCTATTATTCCAGTTTCAGACAAGCAGGGAATGAGTGCATTTTCTTATTTTTACCCTAATATCTTTTAAAGGAAGCGTTTTAAATTTATAAAAAATATACACTTTGATTTTCCACACATAGGCTTTTTATTTTATCTGCTTCAGGATTCGCTTGATTTTTATCAGAATACATATGAACTTAATTTTCTGATTTGGCTCTTAAAAGTAACATTAGAGTTTTATTTTCCTAATAAACTTTCAGAGAACCATTTTATAATCTACTGTCTGAGTTTTGAGGCTCTGTAGATTAGAAGGTAAAGGGCAAAATAGCTCAAGTTTTAAATAATAAATTATTAAATCTGTTATTCAAATTATTTAAAAATATAAATAAAATATATTTTTCAAAATTTAAATAGTGTAGTTTCTAAAGTGGGAATTAAGTCGATGTTTCATATTTTTATAAATATCTTTTAAACAAATGATTTAAAAATATAATATATTTGTAATTCACATAATGAGCCTTTTATCTGATATATTACATGATGCGTTTGAAAATTGAATTTTTATTTTCCATTTAATTGTATAATTTGACCCTAAAATTACTATGGTGGTTTTCTAATAATTTTTCTTCTAAACTTCAAGTGAGCCCCACTACCCCTAATTATTTTCAAAATTTTAGGTATTATAGTTTCGGAAATAAAGCGAGAAATGAATTTTTTTTATATCTTTATGTTAATATCATGTAAACAATTAATTTTAAAAATATGAAAAATATATATTTGTATTCCTCATAATGAGCCCTTTCATTTGATGTATTGCATGATGGGTTAAAAAATATATTTTTATTTTCCGTTTAATTCTATAATTTGGCCTCCAATATTAATATTAGGGATTTCTTCTTATTTTTCATGTAAACAAAAAAATTTAGGTCTTATAGTCTGGGGAATAACGGGGGAATGGGTATTTTTTTTAATATTTTTTTAATATATTTTAAAATATTAATTTAAAAAAATTAAAAAAATATATTTGTATTCGTCATAATGAGTCCTGTGATTTGATATATAACATGATGGATTAGAAACAATTTTAATTTTATATTTTCCATTTAATTCTATAATGTGCCCCCCAAAATGAATATTAGGGGTTTCTCCTTATTTTTCCAGTAAAGTTCAGGTGAAGGGCTATACCTCTAATTTTTTTCAAAAGTTTTTATAGTTTCGGAGATAAGGGGGGGGGGGGAATGGGTAAATTTTGGTATATTTTCGTTAATATTTTTTTAAGTAGTTTTTTTTAATATAAAAATATATATTTGTGTTCCTCAGAATGGGGCTTTTCATTTGATGTATTACATGATGCGTTTTAATTTTTTTTTATTTTTTAATTTTCATTTAATTCTATAATTTGCCCCCAAAATTAACAGTAATGGTTTTTCCTTATTTTTCCTGTGAAGTTCGGGCAACGTTCTATATTTCCTATTTTTTTTTGAAAATTTTAGGCTCAGTAGTTTCGGAGATCAAGGGGGGGGGAACGGTCGATTTTTTTAGTTTTTTCCCCAGAAGTACCCCTAAAATCAAAATTTCTTCTTTTACGATATGTACTCCTGATCGGGTCACCAAACTATACATTGATTCCAAATTTCAACCTTTTCCGTCCAGTAGTTTAGGAGAAAATTGCTGTGATGTGACACAGGCAGAAATCCGGATTGATATTATAAGGGTATCCGTATATTGTAAATACGGAACCCTTAGAAATGTATCTAAATTTCAGGAGAATTAATCCTAATGTGTAATTTAGTTCTTAATTTATACATAACTGCAAGGAAACACAGGACGTGTAAGCTAATTTTTAATTAAATTATGGAAACATTATTTAAGTAGATATTTTTTATCCCTATACTCTAGGGAAGTTAGTATTTTCAATTGCAAAAAAAATCCACAGGAATTTGATTAGGTTTTCTTGAACAACGTATATATTATAACACATAAAAACTGTTGTTTACAAATTTTTATTCATTAATTAATAATACGGGTGGTTAAAATAGCAAAAATCGCAATTTTGGCAGTTTTTGTAACTTTTGAGCAACTGAATGAACAGTTTTAGTGTTAAAAGTATATATTTTCAATAGCTACTAAATGATATGTTCATCCAGCCGATTGGATAATTAGTTATTGAGTTATTTGTATTTTTTCAATAGATCATAGTTATTGTTTAAAAAACTTTGAGAAACTCGGCAGAAAATTTCACTTTTATTTTTTATTTTGCGCTCAATTAATTTTTTAACAATCTGAAAGGAAAATATTAAAATGAAATCTTTCAGTACAATCTCTCATAAATTAATTTACTTTTAGTTTTATTTCATTGTATGTAAATTCAGTTTCAAATCCTGCATTTTCGTATTCCGAATGAAATAAAATTTACTGGTGTGGAGTCCCTTCCCCTGAATTTACTATGGCCTTACATTCAATTCACAAAATATATTAGTTGATTTTTTATATTTTTTATGTACACGTTATTTTTAATTAAATGTTTGTAATAACGAATTGATATTAATAATTCATATACAATTATATAAATGAATTTATACATGCTTTGATTATTTGTATATATAAATGCAATGCCAACTGTCCAACTGTCAAACTGTCTGCTGATAGTCCAGAGACCAGAAATTGTGGCTAGCATAATTTTTTTATGGTGTTGACCCAAGTTCGAATCTCATGAGCAGATCACTTTTTTTCGTTTTTTTACTTTTACTGTTATTATATTTGCATGCAAGTGTTCAATTTATTTTTCTGTTATATAAATTATGTAGGCAGGTAAACATTTCAACTTGTTTAACGTTGGACGATGTTGTTTTCTAAAGATCGTAATTTAGTACACAATAAGATTCATGTACTCATTAAAGGTCCATGAAGTTATCAAGACTTCAAAGTGTTGAACGCTATTTTTGTGACAGAAAAAGTAGAAAATTTTATAAGATAATTTTTTTTCGATTACCTACCGTATGTCCTCATTGAACCAAATAAAAATATTTTCAGGTCAAAGGACCCAGCCCTAAATTCATTATTCATATAAAAACGTAACAGGCTAATAATGCAAACATGAAAATTAAAGGCCGAATATTATACTTTAAAATTGATGGTGGTATGGTACAGAACAAAAGATATTTTTGTTCTTTTTAAAATCGTCGAATAGATTAAATATGATACTATGATCGACTTGAATTCTTTCAAAACTTTTAAAGTCAGCAAAACAATTACTAGGGTAAATCATATATAAACGATATTTTTATTCACACATTTATTGAATATTATTACACATAAATCATTGTTTTAACAATTTTTCAATATACCCTCCTCCGTGATCAACATACTTTGCCACCGATTTGGGAGTTTTCAGTATTCTCTGTTCATAGAATGTTAAAGCCAACTACGCATGTGCTTCTTGGCTTCTTTATTTCTTCCAAATAGTTTTCCTCTCGTTGATTACTTCCGAAGCAAAAACAAAAAATAGTCACAAGAGGACAAGTCAAGGTTATAAGGAGGGTGCTCGTAGGTTTCGCAGTCCATTTCTTGCAGTGTATTCCTTGTTTTTTGTTTAGAATACGCTACTTTTGCCAATCGTAGACAGAATCCATCCAATAGCTGTTAGTCAAGGACAGTTAATGTCAGTACAAGAAGAAGCCTGTAGTTTTACAGTTAGACTACTATTAGTTCTCTAACGAAAGACACTGTGGATAATTATTTCCTACGTGTGGACTTCATTGGACAGGATGGATTCCTCTTCGGTCCAACGTATAATGTAATGAAGCTCTTGACCGTGGAATTTGTAGTAACAAGGATTTCCGGTAGAACGGAGTCGATCATTGGTGGGCTAGAAAAAATCCAGAATTATGTTTTGGATTTATAGAAATTCGAACGCTAGTAAAAGCCGGACAAGACATACCCAGAAGAGTTTCAAGCGTGGCATATAATAATACTGTGTGCTTGTGTTCTTTAAGTATTTAAAAAAACATTTTTGGAGTATCATGAGGTGATTATTGAGTCAGCTCGGATGAAGAAAATATGATGCCAACCAAACTACCTAGGTTTTTACTTTCAAACCTTGGTTATTACTTATGGAGGAACAATTGCAGTTCAACACAATTATTTACTTTTTGTTTACCATACTTATATAACACGTTGCAAAAAGTAGGTAGAATTATTGGTTATATGTGCAACATAGAATTAGAAAGTTTGTTCATTTTAACACGGGCAGTAACCTTTTTGACAACAACTGGAGTACTGGCTGATCGTCCATGAATTAGAAGCAACATTTTGATTATTTTGATGTATCAAAATGTATCATATAATAATAACACCACAATATTCTGAATTTCCAACTTTGGTTCCCAACAATTGAATTTCTACGAAAATGGGACTGAATCTCAGCCTAGAAGAAGATTTGACAACTAATATGGGAATATATTAAAAAAAATTTTTTTTTCCAAATATTTTGTTTTCAAATTATGAAAGAAGAGATTCGAGGCCCAGTAGAGTTATATTCTATTAAGTTGCAGTAGCCATTATTGCCGGACCCGGGCCAATCAAATATTTTGTTAATATTTATAGAAATTAATGCTCCATTACCAATTGGGTGTTCATGAGAAACACAAGAGACATTACCATATAGTATTTACTAAATAAAAAAAGTTGTCAAAAAGGGACAAACGGTCAATTTTGTTGCTAATTTCCTCCCGAAATATGATATAAATCCCTGTACTTAAATCTACTGCTGTCAACCTACATAGTCAAAAATTTCAACAGACTTTTGATGCCAATTAGGGACACCATTGTTCAAGCTGTCCCAGAAGTCGGTAATTTGTTGTTTAAGATGGTCTGATTCTCAAATATACCCCCGCGCACTCCTTAATTGTCAAAAATCATTTAATTGAATATAGTAAGAATTTTCAAACTAAGCCCCAAACGTTTTCAGAACTGTTAATTTTTTTATACTAAACATTTCTTATCTCTTATACTATACATTTTAAAATTATAAAAAATATATTTATCTGTTTCGTATCAAGCCATTTTTACTGACAAGTTACACAACGCTTATTTAAAAATTATATTTTTTATTTTATTTATTTTCTAATTTACCTCTCAAGTAACATTATGATTTTCTCAGCATACTTTATAACTTGTTATTTAATGACGTTTAAAACATACATTTTGTAGGTAATTATAAAAAATATACGTTTGCATGGCCCATATCAAGCTCTCTTATGGCAGGTCATATGATGATCTTGAAACAATTTTATTTCTTAATTTTAATTTAATTTTGTAGTATGGTGCCCCCACAATTTGCATTAGAACTTTTGTTTAGATTTTCTTATAAACTTTTAGTGAGGTCTTATATACTGTATTTTTCAAAATTATAGTCTTAGAAGTTTCGGAGATAAGGTGAGGATTTGGTCGATTTTGTTTCAATTACAAAAAATATATATTCGTATTTCTAATTGAAAGCCGTTTCATTTGATTTATTGCTTGATGCTCCTGAAATATTTTTTATTTTTTATTTTTCATTTACTACAAGATATTCCTCTTAACACTGGAAATACTACATTGCTAGATGATGCTCCTAATCATTTCGCAGAACTATTCCACAACTATGGACAGGACGCCAAAGTGGCAACCACGAAAGCCAATCAATCAATTATACTTCTTGCTATAGGGCCACATTAAATACATTGCTTACACATATTCTAGGAATACAAAAAAAAGAATTATTAAGAAAAATTGGATAAGAAGGAAATGAAATTAGAAATAATACACAGTAATTTTAACCTTTTCGACAGAGTTTAGGTAAACGTTGTTAGAAGTGCACTGAAGCTAATTGTGGTCATTTTGATATTATTTTATGAATAAAATGTTGTTTTTATTACTTAAATATTATTATTAATGCTATAACAAAAGGTACTTTGACAAAATATCATAATTAGCAGTATGTCTTAAGTAATGCTTTGTTGTGTTTTTCTTGAAAACGATACATTTTATTGACAGAAACTTCAATTTTCATCTGGATCAAAATTTTGGTTACTGAAAAAAAATTACATGTCTGATTTTCTTCTTTAGGCGCCACAACATTTAAGGAAGTATTTTGGAACTAAGGTATGGTTGATACGATCCTTTTTCAATCAATTTTTAAATTTTTCCTGAAACTAGATGTCCAAATTTGAGCGGCATTCCATTATTTTCCGGACACTGTGTATAACCAATTTCCAGAATTACACCATTTTCAAGACTACAGTTTTTGCACATATACACATTTTTCTATTCAACAAAATATAGTTAGTTGATTTTTATGTGTGTTTGGCGATTACTCAAAACTGGGTCAACAAATTTGGATTGGTTAAACGGGATTGTGGTAAGGATAATCCCGAAGTCGTCTCAATTGACCTGGCACACCGTTTTTTAAAAATCTGCAAAGCTTGTTCTTATATAGTAACCTTTGGCAAAGGCGATATTAATAATAATAATTTGGTGAAGTGTGAGTTGGAATCGCATACTAAGAGTTCCGTACCACCTTCAAGATTTGATACAATGTAGGTGAATCAAAGTATAACTTTTACTAATATTCAAGTTCCAGACAAGCAGGAAATGAGTGCATTTTCTTATATTTACCCAAATATCTTTTAAAGCGTTTTAAATTTATAAAAATATACACTTTTATTTTCCACACATAGATTTTTATTTTATCTGCTACATGATTCGCTTGATTTTTAAAAATATATGTATTTAATTTTCTAATTTGCCCCCAACATTAACATTAGAGTTTTATTTAACTAATAAACTTTTAGGAAAGCCTTTTATAACCGGGGAAAAATAGGTGAAGATTTAAATAATAAATTATTAAATGTTTAGACCAATTATTTAAAAATACAAATAAAATATATTTTTCAAAATGTTAGATATTTTTGTTAATATCTTTTAAACATATGACTTAACAAAACATAATGAACCTTTAATTTAATAAATTGCATGATGCGTTTCAAAATTTAATTTTTATTTTCCATTTAATTGTATAATCTGTCCCTAAAATTACTATGGGGGTTTTCTAATAATTTTTCTTATAAATTTCAAGCGAGCCCCAGTACCCCTAATTATTTTCAAAATTTTAGGTAGTATGGTTCCGGAAATAAAGCGGGAAATGAAAATTTTATATATATTTTTGTTAATATCTTGTAAACAATTAATTTTAAAAGTATGAAAAAATATAAATTTGTATTCCTCATAATGAGCTGATGTATTTGCATGATGCGTTAATTTTTTATATAATTTTCCGTTCCCCAATATTAATATTAGCGATAGTTTCGTAGTTAAAGGGGGGAATGGGTATTTTTTTTTATATTTCTGTTAATATCTTTTAAATAATTTATTTTAAAAATATGAAAAAAAATATGACTGAATTTGACATAATGAGCCCTTTGATTTGATACATTACTTATGCGTTAGAAACAATTTTAACTTTATATTTTTCATTTAATTCTGTAATTTGCCACCCAAAATTAATACTAGGGGTTTCTCCTAATTTTTCCGGTAAAATTCAGGTGAGGCCCTATATCTCTATTTTTTCAAAATTTTACGGCTTATAATTTCAGAGATAAATAAGATGGGAGAAATGGGTAATTTTTTATATTATTGTTAATATCTTTTAAATAATTTATTTAAAAATATAACAAAAAATTATTTGTTTTCGTCATAACGAGCCCTTTCATTGGATATAATACATGATATGTTAGAAACAATTTTAATTTTATATTTAACGTTTATTTTTCCAGTAAAATTCAGGTGAGGCCCTCTATATCTCTATTTTTTTCAAAATTTTATGGCTTATATTTCGGAAATAGGGGCGAGGGAATGGTCGATTTTTATAGTTTTTCCCCCAGAAGTACCCCTAAAATCAAAATTTCTTCATTTACGATATGTATTCCTGATCGGGTCATCAAATTATACACTGATACCAAATTTGAACCTTTATTGTATATACGGAACCCTAAAAACGAAACGAATAGCTGGGAAATCTGGAGTGTAATGAATTGAAAAATGTATTGGAATTAAAAAAAAGTTAGTTAACCAACTTCAAGATGGAGATTCTCAATTTGTCTGTGAAATCAAATAAAAAATTCTTATGAATGATATTTTTTAAAAAGTTATTCTCCTTAAAGCGATCTTTGCTTAAAAGTGAAGTATATTTGTTTTTGATGAAATTTAAAGTGGTTATCAAAGAAGTTAATTAGAACTGATGATATTATAAAATGTTATGGAGAAGAGACTATTAAATGAATGTAATTGGAATTAAATGCGTGTATATAGGCTAGATGTATTATAGGGTGAAGAGAAATTATAATTATAGAGGGTGACTATAAAAAATGTTAGAAAAGGGGGATTATAGCTACAGAAAGTGGTTAAAATTTTTTAGAAGTGTTTATAGGGTAGCCCATAGGCAGCCGCATATACAGGATGGTTGCAGTATAGGGCGGAATATAATTATAGTTAATACAGGGTGATTTAAAAAATGTTATAATCTATGGTACATCAGCAGTTGCATATATAGAGAGGTTGAAATATAGTCCTGGGGAGATTTATAGTTATACAACGTAGTTAAAAAATATTTATATTGCGTAGTCCATAAGCGGTTACATATACAGGATGATTGAAATATATTATGTGTGAAGTTGAATTATTATAAAATGTTTTAATAAATATTAGACCAATAATATTAAACTTATTCTTTCCGTCTTGGGAAAAATTAGTTTACAGAGCAAATGTTCCATTATTTGGATATATGTACCCACTTTAATGAAAACTTGAATTTATGAATGATGCTTAGAAATCCAGGTATTGATAATTAACAGACTTTAAAAAATGGTGATTCTCAATTCGTTTACATATACAGCAGGTGCAGTTAAGCTGGAATCATATGCAAAACTTACTTACATAATTCTTAATTAATATTTACAAAACAATTCATTCTATTCTGTTCAAGAGTAAACAAGATTGGTCAAAAATATGATTTTTAAAATTGTCTTATATTTGGCATAATCGTAAAAGTTAATTAGGTTTGAATACGACATCCAATTATTCCATTATCTCACTAAAAATGGTAAAATAATTACATTAAAAAACAAAAAGGGAATAAAAACAAACAAAATTAACTTAGCTATAAAACAAAAAATAGTATTTTTCTGCAACAGTAAAGTATTTATTCTGAATTCGGTAGCAAGTTGGACAGAACAGTGCCGAAGTTAAACTTAAAAATATATTTTCCAAATTATGTTCTCTTTAACTTCTCACTGACTTCAAAAAAAGTATTTAATTGTTGCAGAAAAATATCAATTTTTGCTTTTTAATTAAGTTACTTTGGGTGCTTTTATGAAGTCAGTTTTTGTTTTTTAAATGTATTTATTTCTTCTTTCTTCCGTGTATTTAAAAAAAAATAGTTCATAGGTTTACCACACGTACTATAATCTCGAACGAACGTATGAAGGTCCAGGAAAAAGTGCAATCTCATTAATTTTCCTTACATCGTATGCAAGGTGCCTGGTAGACGAGATGGGTATGCAGTTTGTCGCTCTTACGATAATTTTTATGTCTGTGATTCCTTCCTGGTTCGATTAATTATGTTATATGGGAACGACTTGTATGCGGGACGATGCTGCCGAAGTCATGCCGGCGTATTTCTAATATCATATTATTGCCGCATAGGAAGCGCGATTACTTACGCATTATATTTATTGTTGGAGTGTCCCGAACGTCTGTTACACTGCCGGTTTGGCTTCTCATACATAATATCGCGAGCGGTTCATTCATTTATATCCGTAGTCCATAGTCCTGTCTTATAGTTAACTACATACACACACACATACGAGAGAGAAAAGTGAAATTACTAATTGTCCATTAGATGAATCGATTTATAATATGAGATACGGTTAGATGCTAACAAGTTAAGTCGTTTGGCAACATGAAAGACGTGGTCTTCGATTAGTAAGCGTATTAATTATGATATTGTGTGACACGATAATAAAACTTTCAATCAAGAGCACGTGTTTCAAATGTACATTCATATTCAACAATTATTATATCGCATTATATATATTCGTGGCAGATGTTATGTTTGAGAAGAAGTTGATCAGAACTTTATTAATTTTGCTGCCTACAAAATGTCTCGTCCTGTTAAAATTCAATCAGACGTGGTTATAAACTGATGTTAGTCAATCGATATCTGATTGATTTGTTACTCAAAAATCATGGGTTTCAGTTCAATGCCTGGAACATTATCCATTAACATCATACGGAATACACAAGTTTATTCATGAGTATATTAACTAAACATAAAAAATGGATCCCCATAACCGATCATGAGTTATAACAGTTTTATTTATAGAGAGCACAAAATCCTTACATCTTTTGAGTTAATAATAGTTGAAATATTTTCCAAATTATAATTGCATTGAGTACTTGAAGAATATCCTATTAAATTTTGAATCTCTCTCTCCATTATTTTCATTAACAAAGTATATGGAGTTCCGGTAAAGATGGCAGGGTAGCCATATGTATACAGATTTAATTTTTTTTCCCTTATTTGATGATTTTAGTAAAAAACAGTGTTTGACTAATTGTGAAAAAAGATAGGGAAGTGTCTTTAATTTTTTTGGTAGGAGATCCAAGAGTGGCTGTCCCGGAAGTATTTGAATAATGATTACAATAAAACTGGTATCTGGTTAATAAAGTCTACTGACCAAAATCCATACCGGCCTAATATCCAAAGAAGATGATGAACTGTTAACTCTGCAGACATTAATAGAAACGCATGGGTTGAACAATAATGGAGCTACAGCATATTATGCAGCAGCAGCTTATCTCAATCAAAATTTTCCGCATTGATAGATTACTTTTTGTAGGGCTATTTAAAATCAAAATACTACCAACTATCAGTGATGATTTAAAACACCGAATAAGTCAAGAAATTAATCAAATCAGCGCAGAGATGTTGCAAAAACCTGGTGACAAATTTTAACGCATTTGTTTTTTTTTGTCAAGAAATTAATGGTGCCCAGTTTTATCATATGACTATAAGTATTGTAAATCTCAGTGATATCGCAGGAGTATAAAAAGACCAAGGAATCGCCATAAAATAAGATGGGACATAACCGACAACCTGGTCCTAAACGCTATGAGTATGAAGTAGTGGTAGAATATAGCTGAATATGATGATAAATAAAAACATTCAAGAACCTTTCTAATAAAATCAGAAGTCAATATGTTTTAAAAAATGCGTATCTGCTATACTCGGTAAATTAATAGGAATTTAAACATTATTTCAAATATAGTGGAAAAGACTAGACCGCGTGGATTTTAATATGTCAGCACTCTGTCTCGGGTATCATTAATAAAAAAATATTCTTATCAGTTCCTGAAGTAGCGATACAGAAATTCTAAGAATTTTGTAATAGGTTACAATAACTATATTGTTATGTCAATACTTACTTATATATATCTAAGATTGTCGGTATGTCGTTTTCTGTATGAAGTAATGAGTGGTAAATATATGATTTTTTTTATTCATCACGTATATTTGGGAGGCCAATAATAGGATAAAACTGATAAACCATTAAATTGTGAAGAGTATAAAAACACTTGAATAACTTGAATGAGTATTAATAACAAAATATGGAAATACATTAAGCATAATTGAATTATCTCGTTATTATTTTAAAGGTTATGGCTTTTAAAATAAAGTACAAAATATTTAAAGAAACCCTTCAACTTCAATTCAAAAATACTTTTTCAAAACTACTTACCTTAAACCGGTCAAACTTTCTGAGCCTATTTGAAATAAGTAAGTCAAATGATTTGTGAAGTGGTAGCAATTAATTTCAACTGGGTGATATTTAGGGGGTAATTTGTATATTTTTTTGTCCAAAAAACAAACAACCTTATTTATGTCATAACTCGCTTAATTTTCATGCTAGAAGCTTTTATAAAAAACACATTAAAGGATTTTTAAGACTTTCAATTTTTGTTTTGACAAATAAATACAAAATTTCAACAAGCTATAACTCCGTTTATATTGGTTCTACAGAAACCACAAACCCAATATATTTTTCATGGTTTTAAAAGCTACATTTTTTATCCAAATGATTTTTGGTTGAAAAATCCATAATTTCACTCGAAAAGAATTGACTTTCAGAAAAAAGTTTATAGAACAAAAGTTAATTTATTCATTCCCGCACTTTTTTTCATATAATATTTTTCACCCTCCAGAAGGGGGTAGCATCCCCCTCCGGGAAAAAGCAACCCCCGGCACAACTTTGAAGTAGATAAGTAGTGCTCAAATCCAATTTTTTTGAAAAATCCGTGCTGCTTGAACGAATTACCCGAGAAAATGGTCAATGGCTGGACAAATAATAAAAGAATAAAAATAGTGTACGTTTTGCGTAAATAAGTAAGCTTACTTACTCAAAACGTACATTATTTTTATTATTGTTAAAACTAAAGAATAGTTTACGTTAAACATACAGTTTTCCTTAAAACAATATTCAATAATCATTTAATTTTGAAGTAGTTTCTAAATGATTGAGGAGGTAAATGATTATTTTGAATGTTCATCTGGTATTTTCTCTCCTTCCAGTTTGTAGAAACTGCCCGGAACACTAGTTGCCCTCTTATAGAAAAAAAACTCTCCCGCAGGATTAACTGTGAGAAAGTAGGTCTACAGATTTGTCAACTAGTACACCAGTATAATATGTTGTGCATTTTGTGTTGTACTTATCAGGAATCGAAACGTCACAAAAAAAAACAGATAAGTACAACACAAAATACACAACATATTATACTGGAATACTAGTTGACAAATCTGTAGACCTACTTTCTCACAGTTAATCTACTACACCTTGATATTCAAGTACTTAACTTACCTGTATTTTTCAGAAACCATTGCGAGGAGAGAAAATCCCAGATGAACATTAAAAATAATTTAATTTTGAGTTCAATTTTTGCACACTTCATGGTCAGTGCAACTTATTAACAATTTTAATTAAAATTTCATTGGATTTCCTGCATAATCAAAAAACAGTTTTGAAGAAGAGAAATGTCTGTTAGAACTATGAGAAAAAAATATAGAGAAGACATTCACAATTAACATTAACGTCAAAGTTACATAAAACTGTTTTAAATAAGTGAAGAAAAAATATCGACCGACTAACTCGCTTAAATAAACTTTTTCGTTAAATTTTAAAGCGTTAAACGGGTTCAAGTATCGAAAACCTAAATGCCAAATAGAATATGCTGTACTATACTCAGATTATAGATTTCCCTACTAACACTTCTACCCGACAGACTATTAAAAATCTTGATGCATACCAACTAGACTTATCTCCATCTTACATTACAGTATATTGTAACAAGAAGATCAAAAATTAAACGTCCAGATCTCGAACTGCAACTAAGTATCAATGTGGAACCAATACAGGTCCTGAAATACTGTTAGAGGCAATAATAATAACGAGCAAACAATTCTTGGCTGAAGCTGGTAGACAATGTAACTCGTTCCTCGAAGTTTCCTTGGACTTCCATCGTCTTGAAGTGGTTGATCTCACAACGTTTCAATAGCTTTGTATCTGCTATCGTCATCAGGTGAATGATAGGAAATTCAGATTATCCCTCGTATTTATACCCTTAACCGGTCATGCGCGCCTGTCATGGTCATTGGATCTTATCCGGTCCAATCAGCATCGTCGTACCTGGCGGTTGGTTGTTGGTCATGCGCAACGGCAAAGCCAAAGAAGAGCTCACCAAATGTTTTTAATTTGGACGCTGGGCTCGCCAATTATATTTTCGTTCGAGATTATATATGCTGTCTCTATGAATTTTCTTTTGTACCAGTGCTCCTCCTTGTGAATTACCCTGGCCTTGTCCCAGATGATAAAATGGTGCTCCGTCCATGCGTGATTAGCTAGCCCAGATTTCGTTACCTACGCCCTTTGAGTAGCAATGCGGTGTTCCTTAACCCTGGTGTCCAGTGGTCGCTTTGTCTCTCCAATGTAAAGATTGCCACATTCACAAGGTATGCTGTATATACAGTTAATTGGTATTGCTGGTGCGTCCGGCCTCGTTCTTGTATTCATGCTCCTCAAGGTGTTGTGGCTTTTGAAGATCATTCTGATTTCTGAGCTGTGTGCAATTCGTCTAAGTTTCTCCGACAAGCCTTTAGTATTCGGTAATAGTAGAGTTGCTACAGTAATGCCCTCTTCTTTTTCTGTTTGTTCAACTCTTCAAACGCCTTGGTAATGATGGTTTCCGGATATCCATTCGCCAAAAGGTCTTCTCTAAGTTTCACTTGTTCTTCTTTGAGGGCTTCTGGTGTGCTGCAGATATTTTTGGCTCTATGGATTTGTGTTTTAATGATGTCAGTTTTCGTTGCTGATGGGTGGTTGGAATTTTAGTGAAGGTATAATCCTGTATGCGTAGCCTTCCTATAGAGTGTTGTTTGGATTCCGGGCCTAGTCCTTTGACACTTTACATCAAGGAATGGTAGACACCAACTCTCTTCCATCTCTATGGTGAATCTAATGGATGGTTGGGATTGGTACAGGTGACTCAGGAATGACTGTAGTTCTGTCTCTCCGTGTTGCCAAATAGTGAAGGCAATCCATATTCTTGCATGAAGAACCGGTCCTTCTCCTGAAAGTAACAGTTCTTGAGGCAACATTGAAGTAAGTCCATAATTGAGTCGGTTGGCAGCTCCGTCCTCTCCATCAGTGTTTCGTCTTCAGTAAGTTTCTTTCTCATTATGTTGAGAGATTCGTCTAGAGGTACATTCGTGAAAAGGATTTCAACGTCGAAACTTACTAGGCAATGTCCTGGCCCAAGTTCCATGGATCCGATGATTTCGACAAAATGCTTTGAGTCTTTGACGTGCGATGATGTGATACAATAGAAGGGAATGCTATTGGTGGTATCCAGCCTTGCCTTTACTGGACAGGTTAATATGCTTGCTTTGAATAGCTGGGACAAAGCGTTACCTTTTCTGATTAAGCAACAACCTTGCCTTAATTGCTGGGCACAAGCTTTATCTTTACTGGTTACGTTTCTTGGCTTTAACATAAGTATAACTTTTCTGTTTGCCTTTCTTTGTTAATGAGTTTATTTCGACGAATTTTTGTGCCTTGTGCCCATTGAGAGTTTTGAACGGCACAACATACTACTATCACGATATGTCTATTTCTATCCACCATTCTTTGTTTTGTGCTTCTTTCATCCAATTGGTTCCGCATCTTCGTTTAGTTTTATTAGTTCATCTCCATTTTTAGCCAAATCGACGGTACTCAAAATCCACTGTGTGCGTGGTCATTTGGAAAGAAAATCTTTTAATCCCCTAGAACTTTTAAATGGATACACATCTTAAATCTACTTTTATTCTGTAGCGTACTTGTTCAAAGATAGAGTCATATTAACATCACATGAATAGTGAATATTCCTATATTATTTGAATTAAGATTTAATATTAGGATAAAAACTACCAAAGGAAATAATTTATATTTAAAAAAGAACCGACTTCAGCTGAAATAAAAACCGTTTAGAAACCGTGTGCAATCAATCACTATTTTCAGACCTATCTTCTTTATTATCTTATTTAAGGTACAATTTAATTGAAAATTTTAGCGTACTCTTATCTCTCTCTCTCTCTTTTTCTCCCTCTCTCTTTCGCCCTCTCTAATTTTTATTCTTTGTCTATATTTCCCAAATATATTTTAACTAATTTATTTGTTTAATTATTTGGACCACTTTCTATAAGTGTCACTGATTCACCCTATATTCTGTATATTGGTCACCCCTATATAACTTATTGGTCTATCATTTTCTGAATCACCCTGTACAACTATAATTCAACTCAACACAATATTATAAAGGTCCTGATAACTTTAAAACCACCCTGAATAAATATAAATCCTCTCCACACTATTGAATCTTTCTATTTTTCTATTATTTAAATTATTCCTGTATACCAATGATTTTACTTCGGCCCATATGTCTAGTATTCCATTTATGCAACTTGCTCATGTTCTACCCTATATAACAAAATTCACCTTTTTGAACCACATTTTATGACTATAATTTTACTCTACCATTTATTTCAACCACCCGGTATATGCAACTGCTTCTAAAATTTTCTGAACACATGTCTATACTATACCCCGTACTACGTCCTATAATTGAAATATTCAAACAGCTTATGCTTATATAACATTTTTGATATACCCTGAATAACAAAAATTTTACCCCACCCATACTTCAAACACCTTGTCTAAGCCACTACTTATGTTCCAAACTTTATAACTTTTTTAAACGGCCCTGTATAACTGTATTAAACTCCACCTTATATTTCAACCATCCTGTATATTCAACTGCTTCTGACAATTTTTAAAGCCTTTTCTATAACGTCTCCGTCCTATAACGCAAATATCCACTCTGTATAACTATAGTTTTGCTCCACTCTTATTTCAACTACCTTGTATATGCAACTACTTATGTGCCACCTAATACAATATTTTTAGAACCACCCTGTATAATAAATTCAATTCCAACTTATATTTCAACTGCTTATGTACCACCTAATATATACACGCACGCACGCACCCACCTACAACCGTATACCAAATAGAAGAGTTCGCCGACATAAATTTTCGTTTCGATAAACTAACGGAATATTTTCTGCCATTTCACGTGACTATAAGCCCTTAACTTAACATCGTCTCTAAAAGAAACTTACTTCAAACGAATTAAAATGAAAACCATTATAAACACTCTGTGCGATATACTTTCATGGCATATCTTGACATTTAAACTAGATATTTATGCTCTCTTCGAGGTGTCATTCCTTTGTACGCAGGACAATATATATTATATATAAATATAATATATATTGTTTCTGGTCGGGAACCTTCATCAGTTGCGCTTCCCACAATTGAATGTCCTCTCGAACACTTCTTTATGCATTTGATGCATTTCGTTAAATTTGAAAATCCTAGATGTCGGTCTTACATCTCGCGTCTTCAAATAGATACTTATGGTTGTTTTCTGAATGATATTTGTGGCATATTTTTCAAAGTCTAAGTAATTCTTGGGAAATAACACCACAGTTAAGAAAATTGCTGTATATTCCAAACGTTTCGGGTTCTAGGTCAGACCC
This sequence comes from Octodonta nipae, assembly GCA_034190945.1. Classification (NCBI taxonomy): domain Eukaryota; kingdom Metazoa; phylum Arthropoda; class Insecta; order Coleoptera; family Chrysomelidae; genus Octodonta; species Octodonta nipae. Next base: position 86,227,638 of record CM067220.1, on the reverse strand, counting down.
CGTTGTCAATGATTAAGAAACTATGGATAAAAAGGCACAATTCTAAGATGTAAAATTAAAATATTTGACAATATGTATTATTTGATTTCTGACGTAACTAAGAGAATTTCATATGTAACATACAGGGTAGCACAGAAACTTCTAAAGATCATATAATCATAAAGTTCCTTTTAAATTGGAAGAATTTGATCTTCAGAATTTTATGTGGCGCTCCTAGGTGCGACTTTGTTATAACAGAGTGCATTCGCTAAAAATTAAAATCATAAGGGAAAACTTAGCAAAACCCTTATGAACTATCTCGATATTGGGTTGTTCACAAGGACATGACCATTAGCAATTTCTTCCTTAATCATCGGCAATCGTTTTCATTTAACAGAATTAAAGCACACTCTTTTAGTTTTCTTTTGGTGTTGTGACCTTCTTTGTGTAATATAACTGAATTTTGAAACTGTATTTTATGACCAAGGTCCCAAGCATGTTCACAACTTTTAGATTTTTCAAATTGTCGTTTTTTATGTAATTTTTGTATTCGTTTATTTGAACATTTAGAAGTCTAGAGGTTTCTACAATATAGAATTTATTACATTAACAAGGGATTTTATAAATGCAATATTTTGTATTTTGAGCGTTATTTGGTTTGGTTTTTGATATAATTGATTTTAGTGTATTTCTTGTTTTAAATGATGTTTTGATATTATATTTGTTTCTCACTCTTTTTAGTCTTTCTGATAGACCCTGTATGTATGGTATAGTTATTGTATTAATGTGATTATCTTGGAATTGGTGAAGTTTGATGTTGAGGGATTGTTTGGTATGCGATTTTGTTCAACTCGTTATTAATACATTTATTTGGGTAATGATTGGCAGAAAGTACATTTTTTTCAAACGTTTTTTCTTCATTGAATTTACTGATGTTAGAACAGTTGGTTTTTGCTCTGTCATATAGAGATTTGATGATACCTCTTTTTGCTGAATTTGGATGATTAGAGTTAAAGTTGAGATACCTGTTAGTATGAGTCGGTTTTCTGTAAACTTCTGTTTCAAATGTCGATTGTGTTTTGGTTATTAAAATGTCTAAGATTGGTAATTTATTATTTTGTTCAAGCTCTAGTGTAAACTGAATAGTTTGTTTTGTGTTGTTTATGTCGTTAAGAAATACATGTAAATCCTTAAGATTATGTTCCCAAATAATGAATATGGCATAAACATAACGCCACCAAACCAAAGGTTTAATCTGTTTTGAGGAAATTGTTTGTTCTTCAAATTTTTCCATAAAAATGTTGCTTTAAGCAACTCATACTGACATTTACAATGATGATTACAGACTTTATTGCATTTATTTTTCCGATTTTCAGAAAAATGGTAAGTTTTGATTTATAGAAAAATGTACGGAATCAAGCTGGAACATATCTTTGTAGAATACAATTTATAATATTCAAATTCGTTAAGCGGTTTTAGAGAAAAAAGTGAAGATTTATTGAAATTCACTGAAATTTAGTCTCTTATTGACTTTTTTCCTGATTTTCTGGAAAACTGTAAATCTCATGTTATAGACAATTAAATGGGACCTTTCTATAATGTTTCTTAATATAATGCAGTTTAAATCATCAAAATTCCCCAGGCCGTTTTTGAATAATCGCTCGTCATAAATAAAAAAATTTGCAGATGAATTGATTACCTCCTTCTTTTTGGAAGTCGGTTAAAAAACAACAAAAACATTCCTGACGTCTGAACATTAGTATTTCCTGATTAATTATTTATTCACAAAAAAACTTACACGATTCATACTCCTCGAATAGGAACCAATCCCTTTCTGACACGTTCCATAATTTTTTTTTCTACGTCCACAGGCAGTGGCATGAGGAAACAGACTGTGGTTTGTGTCCTAGAGCTATTCGAAACGTATTCTAGATACGAGGCACGCAAAAATCTTTTAATGGCAAATTAAATAATTTCTCAACATCATGTATTTCTTTGAGGTGTGGTTTGTGCACGCGGTTTTATTCTGTATAATCGATTTGTTCGCATACAGAATACCTACACTCACAACCGGCACTAAGTTATTTATTAGACGCTAATGCATACTTTTTTCTGATAAGCATGATAATTGCAATTTAAAGGTGCATCTTATGACATTATCGTATTATTTATGAATCCAAGCCGAATAATAAATAAATACATAAATTCGAGCCATCGGTTTTAATTTAGATAATGGAACTGATGAAAATTCATGATTATATTAGAATTTATAAAAAATTTTTTGCCAATCAAGTGTTTATCATTAAAAATCAGTTATAATTAATAAGAATTTACATTTTTCACAACTTCACGACGCCTAGGAAGGTTCCTTTGTGGCGCTCTAGACACCCAACTCTTTATATCACTAAAAACTTGACAATAATAATAATTGAAAAAAATGAACGTCGGCGAACAATGTTATGTGTATCATCCTCTGTATGTTTCTCTTATCATTTCTCATTTCTCTCCTGCTAACAGTCTTGCTAGCGAATATGTTGATTGTAAAAGTTTCAGAATCAGCTACTTTTTCTAAAATGTCTTCTAATATGTCGTGATGGAATTCCTGAAGGTTGGATGATTGGGAAAAGATCAGAATATTTTGTTTGCCTTGTCTAGAAGTTGGCAATTAGAAAATTAAAAAACAGTTCTGTAAAGTTCTACGTAAGCTTTGAATTCTTCGGATATCGTTTTAGTAGTAATTTCGTCTTGTTCGGGTTCTGAGGTACGGTAATCGTCTTCATCGTTTAGGGGTAAGATTTTGTGAGGTATGATTTAGTTTTTGCCTAGAATGATATGCATTCATCGAAGTGGTTGATTTTAATACGTGATAAAGCGCCGGCGTTTTTATTAATGTTACCCAGTTTCTAAATGATCTCGTAATCATACTATTCGAGTTTAAGTCTCTATCGGGGTCTTTTAACGATAACAGTCACGTTAACGGACGGTGGTCCGCCTTGAGCTGGAACTTGCGGCCATAGACTATTGGTCTCCAGTGTTTTACGGCCCAAACAATAGCCAGCAGTTCTCGTCAATACCCTGTCTCGGCTTGACAAAGCGTCCTGGAAGCCTATCCAATGGGTAAATCTTTATCTATTGCGCCGATTGCAAAGACACTGGCGTCAGTAGTTAGTATGAACGGTTCCTCGAAGTTTGGATAGATCAGTATTGGTGTCAAATTTTAAATTTGTTAAAGAACGCATTCCGCGTTGAAATTAAACGGTTCATCCTTTTGTAAAAGTTTACTCAGGGGTTTCGATATTTCCGCAAAGTTTGGAATAAATCTTCGATAATAACCAGCAAATCCCAAAAATGACTTAATATTTTTGGGTTCTGTAGTTGAGGAAAATTTAGGATACAGTCGACTTTCAAAGCGTTAGGCTTCCTAAGTCTTTTGAAAAAATCCGTTAGTCGTGCTAAGTGTTCGTGAATAAATGATTATATCGTCCATGTACTCTAAACATCTTTCGTTCTCGATACCTATCAGAATATTGTCAATTACTCTATGAGATGTTGATGCCCCCTCAACATCTCATTTTTTAACACGAAAGGCAATGCGAAACAAATTTAAAATGACCGTTTTCTACGTTGAAAGCGGATTTTTAAATGTCCTTGGACCCGATTTTGATTTGGTGGTAGCTAGATAAAATACTGGCATTTGCCAAGTTGGTCTAGTAGATCCGATATATTTGTCGTTTATTGTCAGTTCGTTAAGTTTTCTATAGTCTACGACTGCGCGCCATTTCTGCTTTCCGGAGGCGTCTGGTTTTTTTGGGACAATGCATAGAGCGGAAGACCAAGGACAATTTGAGGGACGAATGTTGCCTTGATCTAACATTTTCGAAGCTTGGTTACGAACTTCTTCTTTGTGAATTTCTATATGGATTTCGCGTTGTTTGTGTGGATGGAATGTTTAGTTTCATTTGTGAAACTACATGGTCGCCTTCTAAATAGAAAATGTCGGAAAAGTCTAGGTGTTCGAGTCGGAGTTAATTGTTAATTTCCGTTTATCTGTCGACGTTAGAATTAGATGTGAACGAGATTTCTTCGCAATGATTTACCCAGAAATTTTGAATGTGTTTCAATTTGATTGTGCCGAAAAATTCACCTTTCTCGTTAACCTGGACTAAAGCATTTGGAAGTCTCACATTTTCTAAGACGGTAGTGGTTGGAATAGCTTCCGTATTACGTAAGGCACATTTGAGTTTCCAAATCCGTTCTGTTCGCGGTTCAATAGTGATCGTGTTTGAAATTGTTGGATTAATTATTGGAGATTGCTTGTTTGAAGATATTGTTTCGTCAGTTACTTTCATAAGCGGAACAGTTTTAACGTTGGTAATAAGAAGTTTTTTGTTAAAGTCAATCACAGAATTGCAATGTTCTAAAAAGTCAGAACCTAGTAGACCATCGAAACTTTGTGTGGATGGTTAAGATTAAAGGTAGATTCGTTAATCAGGATTTTTTTATTAGTAATAGCCCATATCACTTTTTCTGGTTACCGGTGTTGAAATCTTTCAGAGTTTTTGGTTTAAAAGTGTATAAACCTGTACCTGTGTCCATTAGAAGTTTATAAGTATTAGATGACTCGTTGGTATAGAAAAGGTTCTTAGAATTTAACGAAAGTGAGGGGTTTATAGGAAAGCTTGTTGCAGTAAATTTAGATTGGGGTTGAAATCGAACTGGGTTTGAAGATTGCTAATATGTGTATTGGGCAGTTTGTCTACTGTAAATACCTGTTGAAAATTTTGTTGTCTATCTTCAGGTAATTCAAGAGGGAATTCGGAGTAATTACTTTCAAAACTATTTTGGGGATCGGAATAAGAACAATCGTCTTGGTAATATGAAGTGCTATATACGGAATATTGTAGAACTCGTCTTGGTTGAAGTGGTGAGTCCTTTGTTGTCGTTTTCTGTAAAAATTGGGATTTGGTCGCCTTTGATTTTGTCCACTGGTAGAAGGTCGATTTTGTTGTGCGGGATACTATTGGGGTCAATATTAGGTCTAGATTGATTAGCCGATTGATAACATGGATTTGGTCTACATTGTTGTTAATTGTTATTGTTAAAGTTTTGGTGTGGTTATTGTTGTTGTCATTGCCTTGTTAAGCATTAGTTGTACAAATGTCCTGTTCGTTTGCAAAACAAACACTGTTTGACGAAAGTTGGGGGAATTGGTCGTCGTTATGTGTACTTGAGAAATTTTGAATCTTTAAGTGATGAAGTTAGTGGGGATTCGCTTGGTAGTTGTCGCATTCAGAATAAGTATTGGATTAATGCGGACAAGTCGCGTGGGTCGCCGAAATTGTTTTCTAAAAGTGTTTTTATTTCATCCCAAGTTGAAGCATTTCTTGAGTTCACAAGTACAGCTGCACGGCCTCTTAACTTGTTGTTGTTTGTAATCTGTAAAACTAAGGGTGTTAATTGATTTGTAAAGTCATATTTTGTGCTGTCGAACAAGAACTGACAAATGTATTTAAAAAAATGGATTGATCATATTCAGGGATGATAGCGACAATTTCCGCAAGTTTATAAGGTTCTACAGTACTTTGGCGTTTTTCAGCTATATTTAGAAATATTGTGAATTAATTTTTATAAAACAAATAGATGAAATGAAATATGAAAATAGAAAAATGAATGTATGGGTATTTTCTGTAGGTAAATTTGTTATAGAAATAATAAACAGCTTTACAAAAATGTAATAAAAATAAGGGTAAAAGGTAAATGCAATAAAATAAGGGTGTTATGTTTTCAGTATTACTTAAATGATATTAAACCCAAAAGGACAGAAGTATATGTTTCAGAAATTGCGGAGTAGTAATATGTTTCGAAATTATTTTAAAATGATAGAGATGAATGTGTGTGAACATTAAATGATAGAACTGTATGTTCAAGATAAATAAGAATCGTATCAACAAAATCAATAAAATTTAAAAAATCAATAACGTTATGATTTTAATACTATATACGTTAACACTCCTAGCATGAGACTGTTCTGGAGAAGCTGAGAACTGGTTAGCTGTAATGTTGCGTATTCAGGGTTCTAGCTGCCACTGATGATGTGTCGGTCTGGAAGTTCGGTCCACAAGGATTTGGAAATGGACACAACTAGTGACTGTACACGTGTTCTAGCTATGTTATATCTTGTAAATCACTTTTGAGTTTTTTTTATATATTTAATGTAATATAAAAATTAAAACTTTGAATAAAACATTAAATTGAAAATAAAAATTAACTTGCTGCTTGAATTTTGATTCACGCGCGCACACACACACACACCCACAAACCCACACACACACTCACACACGCACACACACATTTACCACCGTATGGTATCACAACGCTCATATAACAATATTTCTCTTTGATACACTAATGGAAAATTGTGTGCCATTTCACGTAACTGTAAAATGAGAAACGTTATAAACACCCTGTATAATATACTTTCATCGCTTATCTTGACATTTAAGCTAGATATTTATGATGACAATTTGACATTTACATTGGTGTTTACCATTTTTTGAACATATTTTTCTGATTCTCAGAAAAACGGTGTGTTTTACGTTTTAGAAAACCATACGGAAACCGTAAATAACGCATTATAGAAAATTTTGTATGTCGCTTAATAATGACAAAATTATCAACATCGCATTAATAGGTCTGTCACAGCAAGTTTTATATAATTAATGAAACAGTTATTAATGATAAGAATTCTAGACTGGATTAAAGGTTTTCTCAAAACTTTATATTTAATTATGTAAAATAGTAATAATAGTAAAAACTGTCGGTTTCAATACAATTTTAAACTTGAAACTCGTCATCAAAAATGTAGTAGCAAATCTTATACACATATTTATTTTTATAACAGACAAATATTAGTATCATTCTTCAGACAGACTACGATTTCAAACTTTACAAGTTATTTTTTTCTCCTCCAAGAAACATAATACCCAAGTAATAAGGTAGATTATTACATATTTAGATTACAAATAAATAACAATAAATTAATGAAGTACTGATCACTCATGTTACACGTCAATTATTCATTTCATCGAGTCTGTAAGGCGGTTCTCTTTGATGACATAAAGAACCAATTCTTTGGTAACAAGAAATAAGGTTCGGTCACAATAAAATGAACCATTTGAAATCTGAATGAAAGTGTAAAATGTTTATTTTCTTATAAGATATACGATAAATTAGAATTGCAAATTTTATTGTTACTCATCAAAAGATAAAACAAATAAATAACTCATATACGGTGTGTCTCACAATATCAAATTTAATATTAAGCCAACAATATTTCTCCTGATTTGTATATTCAGTCACTTAAAGTTCAATATTAATATTTTCAATACAATTTCATGTCACGAAATTCTTAGAATGAGGAAAGTAACTATCAAAACAAAGTACAGAATGACTTAGGAAGTAAACATTTTATGGGGCGTATATATTTTTGAAACGAAATTTCCAAATTTTTACGGCCCAGGGCAATGCGAGACATTTGTGGGTACATTGCAAATGAAATTGCAAATATTACAAGAAAATTAACAGAAAATAGAATAACGGCTCTAGTAACCGACAATGCAGCAAACATGCAACCAGCATGGGCTGAATTAAAAGATATTTCCAAATCCTCGAACACATGGATGTGTTTCTCATATTTAAAAACTTATTGCTGAAATTTTCATGTAGAATCTCTGAAAACACTCTACAATCATCTGAATGTTTGAAGGGAGATTGTATTTTTTAAGTGGAAAGATATTCCCAATTCAAGATTTAGTGATAAACACGGCAGTAATTTTCAACCTCTTAAATGGCCAGTTTCAACGAGATAGGGTACTCGTAGTACACTGAAATGTATGGAAAGCATTCAAATCAATAAGCCCATAGGTATCAATTAAATAAAAAGGCCATAAAGAATGATGATGTATTTTGGGAAAGAAACGTTTAATTGATAGAGTTATTGAATCATGTTGTTCAGCTGATTACTTTTAGGGAGATACATACGTTAACGTATTAGATGACAAGCACAAGCTCTATTTGTTAAAAAAAACTTCAAGAAGCTTATTTCACAAAGTTCGTTACTTATAGAAGAAAAAATCACAACCACATATGTTTTGAATAGATTCGTGCTATTACTTTGGTTACAAAACTGTGCGTAAGCAAATCACATTTCAAAGTAATCAGTATAATTATTAATTTCGAAAATGCAGCAAATACTTTCAACGATTCAATAATTTGGACAGCCCTGAAATGCATTAAATCAGGTTGTTTAATATTTTTTCATTTTTCGAAGACGATTTCGAAGAATTTGAGAATATTTAGAAACTACCAGCTAATATAATTTAAATTATGCTTGTGTTTTCAAATATTTAAATTGTAATTTAAAATTAAAAGTAAGTTTTATGTCGTTCATATTATGCAATTGACCAGACAAATGATCAAAAACTAGTTGACCGGTCAATTCCACATTACAACACATAAATCCATATTAACTAAATTTAAAAAACAATATATCTTAGGGTGCAATACGATTTTATTAATTTAATTAGTAAATATATGAGCACCCCCATTAATGTAGCAAAACAAATATAAAATCTCTCACCACGACTATTTGTTTCTTTGATGACAAGCATTACGCAATACTGATCAAATTGTTTTTCAAGTGTTGAACTACCAAACTTCTTGATGATGACAACTTAGAGTTATTGAAACAGCGTTGAGTGTTTAAAATAAAGGTTTGGTGTTACGGTGCAAAACTGTGTTTTTACATTTGTGACACACCAAAGGTTTCAGAGCATTTCCAATTTGTCGATTATACAAATTAATTTTAAAATTTTAATTTTTGAACTTATTAAAGTTGCAACAGCTCATGCTGCCACCTATAGTCTGTTTTATAAATGTATATAGGTTCCTTTGATAACAAATCAGGTATTTTAATTAAAAAAAAAAGTTATATAAACTATAAATTTGAATAAAATTTCAATAATGATTGGGGCGGCATTTCTTCCGGTACCCAGGGGCGGCATTAAGTTAAATCCGGCCCTGGAAATGTTAATTCATGTCATAATGTCAATAAAAGTCTAAATAGCTTTACTCAAAGACGCATCTATTCCTAAGTACAAAGCAGGGATGTTGCGGATGCATTATTTTTCACATCCGCGGATGCGGATGCGAATGCGGATTTTAGGACGCTCACATCCGTGGATGCGGATTTGTACAAAAAACTTAAGTGTTGGTTTGGTAGGGTAAAAAAAACAGTAATATTTATATTTTTTTTATTTAATAATAAAGTGGTGAATGAATTACTATTACGAATGAATTATTTTAGTAATTAAATTTGAATATTTGAGCATTATATTTAATGAAAAGTAGAATGACCGCCTTTACAGACTCCAATCTATTTCGTAAGGGTTCGTATATTAATCCTGCGCTACTAAATAACTGTTCACTTGGAACACTGGCTGGTGGAGCTGATAAGAATTTACGTGCTATTTTAGATAACATTTTGAACTCGCGTTTATTAACGCTCTACCATTTAAGAGGACTCTCATTTAAATTAATACGGATGCGGATGCAGATGCGGATGTCTAAATCGATGCGGATGTTCCGCATATGCGGATGCGAATATTCGCAACATCCCTGGTACATAGTGAGAGATGCGTTGAAGGTTGCAAGCTATCCTCCCTGGTTCACATCCAATTTAGTACGAATGAACGGAAAGAATAACAACCTACATGCCCTGAAAATGAGAGGTAAGGCAAGTGTATCAAATATCAATGAGTACAGGTTATTGAGGTGTGATATTAAAAAAAGATAATAATAGATTGGGCAATTCTAAACAAACAACAGCTTGATGTCATATCTAGTGATTGTGCAAATGCATACGATAAGAGAGATTTCGGTGTCTTGATAAAAAAATGTAGGACCTCGGGTTTTCAGGTGAAGTATTGTTGTTCGTAATTTTATACTTACTCGCACGAAACCTAAAGGGTAAAGATAGGTTCTATATTCTCTTATCAGTATATTGACATCTCAGGAGCACCCCAGGGTAGCATCTTGTGCCCTCTCTTGTTTTTGATTTTTTTAATGACTTACCTGATAGCCTGAGGACCTGCGTTGGGTTATTATTATTCGAATTATTTAAATCTATTAATGGCATAAATATAAATGATGTTATTGCACCTCAAAATGATATGCATTTGACGCTAAACTGGTTTAGAGAAAACAAAATATTAATACCCAAAAATGTTTTCTTCTTCCGAAAAGTCAATATAACTATTAAACACTATTACATTGGAAATTTTAAGGTTAAGAGGTATAAGGAGGTTAAAGATCTGGGGGTGGTCTTTCAAGACAACTTGAAATTCAATACCCATTTCAACCACATGATAAATAAAGCAAACAAAGTAGGTACTTGGATTTGTCATATGTATTAGCACAGATTTGAGTGTAAAAATAACAATACGACTTTATACATATTTGATAAGGACTCTCCTTGAGTATGCCTCCAACAAGTGGTTACCAAATTGTTATACCCACAGCAATAAATTTGAAACAAGTTCAAAAACGACGTTACGTTACCTCTATATCAAAAGTAATGGCATATATCCTATGAGGGTATCTTATAGATCAATGTTGGTAACCTTCCATCCGTGTTCTTTGAGTCTTAGGACAAAGACCGAGGGTGTTATCTTTATATATAACATTCTAATTAGCCAAATATATCCCGATTGTGGCCTGATGAGTAGTATTAAGTGTCCCCAAAATTATTTTAAGATTGCACTCCTCTAATCTCTTCTACAACAACGGAAGATCTTCGCCGCTCACTTATATACTCAGTGTGTGCAATGATATGCTATCCATGAATACAGTTCCTGATCTATATAATATCAAATTTGGTGAACTTAGGCGCAAAATTTCAAGTCATACTTGCTACAACGAAACGCTTACAATATTTCCCAAACATTATTCTCAGCAAAATCGAATACCCCAAGGCTTTATAAATAAAACTATAAATCAGCTAGAAAGAAAATCGCAACAACAAACTAGTACAAATAACCAACACACCACTAATCCCAACCAAACACAAACAGAAAACCAAATTATAAACATAATTCGATATGCCTCAGCTGTATCCGAAAAAATTAAGTGGTTAGGAAATAAAGATGGTGCTAAAACTGTTTTTAAAACAAATATTATATTGCGCTCTATCTTCAGACATACCAAACCATTTAACGCAACCCAGAATTCCAAAAATTCTGTGTACAGTGTTTAACGTGACTGTGGCCATTCTCATACCGGGGAAACTTCAAGACCTCTAGAAGTAATGAAAAAAGAACATCAATATTTTCAGAAGACACAGTCAAATTTTTGACAAACAACAAAATCAACATCAAAGCGAACTTTAAAGAAAAAATTCGAAATAAAATACTAAACGGTTGACAACGACTCCAGAGTCGGAGTTGAAAAGTCTCCGAATAAAATAAGTATAACACAATATACAATACATTACTTATATACAGGAATACAGGTTGATCATTCTGTAGACATCTCATTCTCTCAGAATAACTATGAGGAAGAATTTCTGTACAGACAGCCAGTAATCCGGGCAATTTTACGAAATTGCGTTATTACACTTTGTTCTCCATATACAATTTTCAAATACTTATCTGTTGCAGGAAAAAAAATTGAGGAGAGAAAACCCAATGACCGGCAAAATAATTCAAGACCTCCTCAACTATCTTTTCTAAATTACTTATAAACTTTTACTTCAAATATGATAAAAGTTTTTACACAAAAAAAAATTGTTAGTGAGAGCATGATGGTCAAATACAACTAGTGTCTTTGTTTTGTATCATCGAGTTCGAATATCACAAAGTAACAGAGTCTATAATCAACTGAATGTTAGTGAAAGTATCTAAAACCTTTTACAGAAATATATGAATATTTTTTATAAGAAGACCCCGTATACTTTAGTTGAAAGAAATTGACATAATTGATCACGTCATTAGAGCGGATAATTTTAAACGGTTTATGAGTAATAATTCGTTTCCTCTGTCGGTAAACATCTTTTGGCGTTTCTCAGACAAATCAGCAGGTTACGTAGAAATATGAAGTGACCCGATTTATAATTACATACTCACGATGAGGATTTTCCCATAGTGATAATGTCGTCTCGATTTCCTCTTGAAAACTGATTTTCGTAACTGGTTAGTATTGATGCCCATTATAATTGTTCGAAATTTTATATTCTTTTGCAATCCTTCTGCCACAATACCTATATATGCTAATGATCAAAATTTTAACCAACTAAAACGCATACATGCCATGGTAAATTTGGTAGTGAAAGATTTAGAAAATATCAAAAATTATCTAAGCTATTCTCGCGATAGTGTCCTTCGTTAAACAATTCAGGTTTTATTGTGTTTAGATGAGGTCAATGTCTCCACATATTCAACAATTTTCTGTTAGTTTTGATTGGACATGATAACCAAATTCATTTAAGTAACCCTTAAAACAGAAAGCCTTCATTTAGGTTTGGGGATCTTAGAGGCCAACTAATTGGGACATTTCCACTAATCTATTGGTTTCCGAAAGTAGTATCATGATGATGAAACCCTCTGCTGCAATGAGAACAGTCATCATATACAAATCATAACTTCTGTCGGCCCATCAGAACTCTATATCTTAAGTCAAATAAAAATTAATATTTTGCAGAAAATCAAGATATTTCAGTCTCGTAAAAAGGCCTTCGTAAGGGTCTCGTAGCTGATGTCCAGGTAAACTTATACAGATATTTTTACTGTATCTTTGCTTGTGCTTGATTCATTTATTCTATGATGATTTTTATGATGTATCTACCTAACGATGTGAATTATTTATCAACTGATAGCATGAGAAACATTTAGTGAATCCTTTTTATTTGCCAAATAATTTCAAAAATCTACGTGCCAATAGATATCATGATTTTTGAAAATGAAAAGGAGAAGATGTTAATTCTGAACAATATTTTTGTTTAAAATATTAATACAAATAAGTTTTGGAATGCAGGCACAACAGTTAGTCTTGTAACACGATTCTCAAGGCTTTCAACAATTTCCGACAAAATATTGTCAAATTCTATATCTCATAAACTTTAGTGCATTATTTCACTAATTACATAGAACTTTACCATACCCTAATTTCAATAATTTTCTCCTTTATTGGAACATTATGCTATTTTTAACGTAGACATGCCTAAAATAATAGTAATAACAATAACTGACATTAAAATATTCTGATGTGCCAAAGCCAACTCAGTAGTGTGTAGTAATTAAAACTAATATTTGCTACAAACGCTAAAACTTTAAATTGTTTTGCTTCGAAAATAGGACGCCATACAGGCTCAATTTGCTGCAAAATGACTTTAGTTTTCAAATTTGTCACCAAAGATATTGAACATACAAATTTTTTATTCAAAATATTAATAAATAATTTTCGTTCTCATTCCGAAAAATATATACAATGTTGTTTTTGGCTCATATATTTTTATTTCATTGACATTTATTTTTTATACTAAACAAACACAGCAATTTTAGGTATGTTGTTTATACACAAATCATTATTAAAATACGCATTGACCTTTACATGTTTCATTATCTCGAAATGTTTACTTACCAGCAGAGTATTGTGAAATAGTACAACATTGGTGGAAAAATCCTTGAGCTCACCTGAAACAAATGAATTAGATTATCTTCATGTAAAGTAATTTTTCATACCCTAATGACTCTGTTCCAACTTCATTGCTAGCGCTTTAAAAAGATTTGTACTTTTGCAAAATATTTGACATATAATATGTACAAATATGTAGCTTTAGTCCACATAAGATAACATCACTAAATTTCTGCTTTATCATGAGCAGCAAAAAGGTGCAGCATTAATATCAATAAAATGTGGTAATAAAACAAAGCTCACCGTTTCTCGTCAGTAATCTTCATTATATAGTAGGCGCCAAAAATAAACAAAAATCTTATTTTTGTATTTACATTCACAAATATGTATATTCACATATTGAACATATTCACAGTATCCAAAAAGATTATCCTTATATGATATTTATTAAGAAACGGTAGCAGCGGTGGCCCCAGTGGAAGCAAAGTTGTAAAACGGTTTGGGTCTTTTAGTTCAAATGAATTACTCTCATCGCCGTGTCATTCTTTTGTACACAAGAAAATATAATTATAATAAACTTTTTCTGATCGATAACTTTCTTCAGTTGCGCATCCCACAACAGAAGGTCCTCTCGAAATATTATTTATGTATTCGATATACAGGTGTGGAAATTCGTTCTCTGGGGTCGGGTAGAATCCCATGCGATTTTGAATGAATCAACGCAATACGCACCAGGTGAATGAAGTGGGTGTTACGCCAGTTCGGACGAGTTCGGGTGATAAATACTTTTTTCTTATCACCACATTCCGACGATTCCAATCGCTTAAAAATAAAAGATACGATATGTTGTAAATAATTATAAGGTTAATGATTAATTTCTTATTGACAATTTTTTTAACAGTTACTAATTTATTTTATTTTTAAGAGTATCTATTTTATTTCATTTTTAAAACAGAAAAAATGTTATGTTTTCGTTCTGGCGTAATAGCGGATAATTAATTTTTCATCGCAAAAATCATGAAAAGGAAAAATGCTCCGAAATCCGTATTATTTCTGTAAATAATCATACTCCTTCGTTGATAAAACCTTACTAACGAGGAAAGAGACGGACGACGGACGGTCGCTCTGTGACTGTGACGATCGATGCCCCGCCTTCATACTACGATACGATCTCGTGCTTTACCTTGAATGCTCGTGAAACAGACGTACTTAAAACGGCAATCCTCGTCTCATGCATATAGCAGCAGTTCCGTCCTTGTTTAACGTTAGCATTCTCCGACCCCAGTCAAACGTTTTCCATACCTGTATATTGAATACGTTGACGCGAGATGTAAGGTACGACAGCCAGGACTTTCGGAGAAACTAGCATAGAGAGGTTCCAAGTCTAGAGCCGTGCTGGCATCCGGTAATTCCTATGTTAGAATGTCATGTTAAAATTATCAGATTTCGCCAGATGTCGCACATTACATCTCACGTCAGCGTATTCAACCATATATATCAAATACATAAATAATTAATCGAGAGGACATTCTGTGGTGGGAAGCGCAACTGATGAAGGTTCCCGACCAGAAACAATGTAATTTATATTTTTTTCTTGCATACAAAAGAATGATACCTCGAAGGAGAAAGTATTCAATATCTCTAACGATATAGAACAAATACCAATTGTTATTATGAAACGGTAGCAGCTGTGGCCGCAGTGGAAGCAAAGTTGTAAAACGGTTTGGGTCTTTTAGTACAAAATAATTACTCTCATCGCCGTGTCATTCTTTTGTACACAAGAAAATATAATTATAATATACTTTTTTACTGATCGATAACCTTCTTCAGTTGCGCTTCCTACAACAGAAGGTCCTCTCGAAATATTATTTATGTATTCGATACATATTGAATACGTTGACGCGAGATGTAAGGTACGACAGCCAGGACTTTCGGAGAAACTAGCATAGAGAGGTTCCAAGTCTGGAGCCGTGCTGGCATCCGGTAATTCCTATGTTAGAATGTCATGTTAAAATTATCAGATTTCGCCAGATGTCGCACACTACATCTCACGTCAGCGTATTCAACCATATATATCAAATACATAAATAATTAATCGAGAGGACATTCTGTGGTGGGAAGCGCAACTGATGAAGGTTCTCGACCAGAAACAATGTAATTTATATTTTTTTCTTGCATACAAAAGAATGATACCTCGAAGGAGTAAGTATTCAATATCTCTAACGATATAGAACAAATACCAATTGTTATTATGAAACGGTAGCAGCTGTGGCCGCAGTGGAAGCAAAGTTGTAAAACGGTTTGGGTCTTTTAGTACAAAATAATTACTCTCATCGCCGTGTCATTCTTTTGTACACAAGAAAATATAATTATAATATACTTTTTTACTGATCGATAACCTTCTTCAGTTGCGCTTCCTACAACAGAAGGTCCTCTCGAAATATTATTTATGTATTCGATACATATTGAATACGTTGACGCGAGATGTAAGGTACGACAGCCAGGACTTTCGGAGAAACTAGCATAGAGAGGTTCCAAGTCTGGAGCCGTGCTGGCATCCGGTAATTCCTATGTTAGAATGTCATGTTAAAATTATCAGATTTCCCGAAGGTTCCAGATGTCATACATTACATCTCACGTCAACTTATTCAACCATATGTATCAAATACATAAATAATTAATCGAGAGGACATTCTCTTGTGGGACGCGCAACTGATGAAGGTTCCCGACCAAAAACAATGGAATTTATATTTTTTTTCTTGCATACAAAAGAATGATACCTCGAAGGAGTAAGTATTCAATATCTCTAACGATATAGAGCAAATACCAATTGTTATTATTTTTTTAAGTTCTATGGGAATAACACCACCGCAACTTGAAAGTCTGTAGTTTATGTTTTGTTATTCCAGAGATGCCACAACTATCCTTCAAAAAACAATCAATTGTTCTGTTATCAACAATATCGCTATATAAAAATGCAATAATAAAAAGTGTTCTTGTCGAAAACAATTCCCATATATAATTTATTAATAGAATTAAACGGAATCAACACAAAGCAATCGTTAGAAATCAATACCAAAATATTAAGTAAATTAATACTGATACTAGAAAAACTATACTATATTTACAGAGTCTGTCTGAAAGATTGAACAGACATTCAAAGTAAGAAATCAAACCAAAATCAATTATATCGAAAACAAAACCAAAACACACAAATAAAACTAGCAAAAACATTTATAAAATCCATTACAAGTGAAATAAAGGACCAGGCACCTTTCTTATGGAAAAATGGACTTTCGTCAAATTATTTGAAATTTTGGTATGTTGTAGAAGTTGATGTTCTGACAAAAAGAGTCCATGGGCTCAAACAGATTCTATGGCTAGTTTTCGAGATACAGGATGTTAAAAATCGAAAATGCCGCATTTTTAATATCTGATTTCACATGATAGATGTGTTTTTATTTCCAGTTAGTGGAGAAATTGTGATTTGAACATTATTGGACATAAATATTTCACAAAACAATTGCCATAAATTTTGCTGGATTACGAGTATTTCAAAAATACGTAACATGTGCCTTTGGAAAAAATCATTTTTTTATTACAAACTTGAAAATAAAAAGTTTTTGCACAATTAATATCTCATTAAAGTAATAATTTCTTGGATATGCTTTATATAATATACTGCAATATACTTCGTGGGTTCAATTGAAAATTATAACAATTAATATTTACTTTCACTTTTCTAGAAATTTATTTACATTTAAAACAGCTGATTCACAATACATGCTCATATACGCTAGTCGTCGCGGTATATCTGCCCGGCAATCGTTGCATGCTTGTTTTATATCACCAGCGTCGAATTCTCCAGTAGAAATCATCATCGTTCCTTCGGCTGCCGAGTCTTTTCGAGAATCGTATGACACAGGGTCGGCTTTGGGTAAATTTCGTAACACTGCACCCCCTTTAATTCTGATCGTCCCGATCAGAAACATCCCCTCCATGGTAGGGAGCGAGTCGATCTAAATGAACCACCTTCAATTTAGCCTTGGGGTTTCGACGGATCCGGTAGACGACGTCATTAAGCCTCTTGACCACCTCGTATGGACCATCCCAGGCCGGTGTAAGCTTTGGGGATTTACCCTTGCTCCGTTGGGGGTTGTACAACCAGACTTTGTCCCTCTCCTGGAATCCGACTGAATTGGCCTTAAGGTCGTATCGCGTCTTCATCCGGTCACTGGTGGCCAACATCTGCGTTCGGGCTAATTCGTGTATTGCCAGCATGTTATGTCGGAGCTGGTCGGCATAATCGTCGATGTCTTGGGGAGGGTCTTCGGGGGAGCCAAATGCCAAGTCGCATGGTAATCGCAGCTCCTTTCCGAATAAGACCTTGGCTGGGGTCAGGCCTGTACTATTATGTACAGCAGAGCGATATGACAACAGGAATAGGGGAATATGCTCATCCCAATCACGCTGGTTATTGCTGACGACCTTGGATAGATGTTGTTCCAAGGTCCTGTTGAATCTTTCCACCATTCCGTCTGACTGTGGGTGTAATGGTGTTGTTCTTGTTTTCCTGATCCCCAACATAGTGCAGACCTTCTGGAATACATTCGATTCGAAGTTACGCCCCTGGTCTGAATGTAATTCCATCGGGACGCCAAACATGCTGAATATTTGTTCTACTAACACCGTCGCTACTGTGGTTGCCTCTTCATTGGGTATCGCATATGCCTCAGGGCATTTGCTGAAGTAATCCATTGCGACCAGAATGTATTATTTGTTCCCCCTCTCAGACTCGGGAAACGGACCGGCGATATCGATGGCAATTCTCTTAAATGGGACGCTCACATTGTACTGCTGCATTCTGCCCTTGGTCCGGGTCTTCGGGCCCTTACTGGCGGCACCTGTGGCACATTTGCGGCACCAAGCTCTGACGTCTTCGAAGTAATTCACCCAGTAGTACCGCTGGCGAACTTTGTCTAGGGTTTTATTCATGCCCAGGTGGCCTCCGGTAATCCCATCATGTACTTCGGCCAGGATAGCTGGTACCTTTTTCTTCGGAACTACCAGTTGGGACTTGGTTTCTCGTCCATCAGCGCTTTCCCAAACTCGCTTGAGCATTACATTGTCTACTCTTAGAGACTCCCACTGAGCCCATAACGATTTCAGCACGCCGGAGTATCTAGCTACCTCGTCCCATCGTGGCCTGGGTGCCCCTCTCATTTTGAGTGACAAGATTGGTTCGATGTCTGGATCAGCCATTTGGTCCTGGATGCACTGTTCCGTTGTCCAATCTTCATTGGCCTGCACTCGGATCTGCCTGATGGAGATACCCTCTCGCTGGTCCGTCTTCAGACAATGCTTGCATTCCGCTCTACATGGTCTTCTGGATAGGGCATCGGCATTATTGTGCAACCGGCCGGCACGGTGTTCCACCTTGAAGTCGTATTGCTGTAATTTCTCCATCCATCTGGCCAGTTGTCCTTCCGGTGTCTTCATGTCCAGCAGCCATTTGAGTGCGGCATGATCTGTTCGGATTAAGAAATGGCGACCATACAGGTATTTGTGGAAATGGTCTACAGCCCTTATTATTGCAAGAAGTTCTTTTCTGGTGACGCAATAATTTCTTTCTGGCTTCGAGAATCCACGGCTGTAGTACTCAATCACCCTCTCTTCACCATCTTGCACCTGGGATAGGACGGCCCCCAAACCTGTGTTGCTGGCGTCGGTGTCTAAGATGAACTTGCCGGACTGTGTAGGAAAGGCTAGGATTGGGCTGGAACATAGTGCTGCCTTCAGTCGCCGGAATGATGTTTCGCAATCCTGATTCCAATGGAAGGTCTCTTTATCAGTGGTCTGCCGATGTAGAGGAGCGGCGATGGTGGCAAATCCCTCAACAAAACGCCGGTAGTATGAACAGAGGCCCAAGAAGCTTCGGAGTTCATGTTTGTCTCTTGGAACTGGCCAATCACGGATGGCTTCTATCTTGTCTTCGTTGGTGCGGATTCCTGACTCGGACACTACGTGGCCCAAAAACTCTACTTCTTTTTGAAACAAGGAACACTTCTTCGGATTGAGTCTCAGGTTGGCGTTATTAATTCTGGAGAATACTTCGCCCAGGTTCTTCAGATGGTCGTCGAATGTCTGGCCCATGACTAGAATGTCGTCGAGGTATACTAAGCACGTCCTCCATGTTAACCCGCTCAGTACATACTCCATTAACCTCTCAAATGTAGCGGGTGCATTACATAACCCAAAAGGCATGACCGTGAACTGAAACAGCCCTTTACTGGTGGAGAACGCTGTCTTCTCTCTGTCGTTTGCGTGCAGACCAACCTGCCAATATCCACTTTTTAGGTCTAGTGTGGAAAACCAACGGGAGCCTGCAAGTGTGGTCAAAGTGTCATCGATTCGGGGTAGTGGATGTCTTTCTTCGTGACATCATTCAGCTTTCTGTAATCCACGCAAAATCGGGTGGTTCCATCTTTCTTTTTAACTAGCACGACGGGAGCAGACCATGGACTGATGGATGGCTCAATAACTCCATTTTGTAACATGGACTCGATGTTTTCCTCGACTGCCTGTTGTTGCCCCAATGGTAGTCGTCTAGGTGGTATTCTGATGGGTTGAGCCTTTCCGGTATCTATTCGATGCTGGATGATGTTGGTGCGACCGGTAGTTCCATTTTTACTGTTGAAAATTTGCCAGTGTTTTGTGTTAAATTGCTTGGCTTTCTTCTGGTTCTCTGGTGTCAAGTGTGTCAAGTGGTCAGCAAACTGTTGTAGGAACTCTTTATCGGGCCCTGTCTCATTCACCGACGTCTGGTACTCTTCTTCGCAATTGATGATGGTCTCTACTGGCTCGAAACAAGCTATCTCTTGACCATTGGCAATTCTAATGTCGTTGTTGGACAAATTCAGGACTCTGATTGGTATATCTCGTCCGGTTTTAACTATAGCCCGTCCAACCAAGTAGTCATGAGCTGAGTGTACGGGCTCCACCATTCCAACGCAGCTCCCAGGATTGCTGTCTAGCTGCCCATGAATAATCTGTTCCGTTCGACCGGGAATTCTAGCTGAAGACTTTGCCACAATTTTTATGGAGGTGACTGAACTATTGACGGGCCGTGTCAATACAAATTCCTCATTTAGGAACCGAAGAACATCATATCTCGGGTCGAACATAAAACCATGCTGGCTAATTAGGTCCATTCCCAGTATAAAATCGTCCTCAATATTCGCTACCAGGACCCTATGCCGGATCATGTTGTCCCCTATCTGTAGCACGACATCTGCCTCACCCTGTATTGACATGGACTCGCCGGTGACTGAGCTGGATGTTATTGGTAACTGGCCGAATTTCTAACGCTCTCAAAACCCTGGACTTGGCAATGGACCCAGCGGCGCCGGTATCGATGGTGATGGTAACTGCTCGCCCGTTGATGGTGCCTCTGATGACTAGGCTGCCGCTATCTCGGCAAAATCCCCGGATGGATAACGTTTTGGGGGCTGGTGGACAGACAGTCAGCATTCGCCCCCCCCTATGCTGACTAACTGACGGTCGCTGGACATGTGGCTGTTCTGTTGGTTACCCCTGGTCGGTGATCGTTCAGGTGGCCTCACTCGACAATTACGTTGGAAGTGCCCTGTCCGTCCGCAGCCGTAACATGCCCCTCTGGTGCCAGTTCTTGGTGACCGGTCTAATATTTTGTTCAGACCAGCCAGCAGCGCTTGAAATGGTGACTCTGACTCTTCCTGGTTGAAGGATACTGCTCGGACCCTCGGCTTGGACATGTTCATGACGGCCTCTACTTCCAAAGCCCGAATTAGAGCTTCATTACTTTTCTTGACGCCACTTAGTCTTAGATTTCGTTGTACTTCCACATCTCTGATGCCGTTTATGAAACTCTGTGTGGCCAACTGGTCTTTCGTTTCCTCTGGCAGGTCTGGGTAGGACAAGTGAACTAACCGTCTAATTTCTGCTTCGAATTCTTGGAGGCTTTCACCGGATTTTTGGATTTTTCCACTCAGTTGGACTTGGTATACCTGGCTCAAGGATTGATTGTCGTAACGTTTGTCTAGGATGGCGATGATCTTGTCGAAATTGCCTTGTTCATCGACTGGAATGCTCTGGAGGAGTTCTAGAGCCGGACCTCTTAAGGAAATTACCAGAGACGTAGATTTTTCATGATTATCCCATCCATTAGCTGTAGCCACGGCTTCAAATTGCCGTTTATACATGGGCCAGGATGAACTGCCGTCGAATGTGGGTGCTTTACTAAAGGAACCTTTGGTACTCACGGTGTTCTGGTATTTTTCTCGCTGTAAGACCTGTTGTATTTTTTTCATTTCTGGTTCTAGTTTATTTTGGATGGCACTGATTTTATCTTGTACTTCACTGTGTACTGTTTGCTTGATGGAACTGATTTGATCTTGAACTGTGTCTTGAATTGAACTGATTTCAAATTTTACTTGTCTTTGGATGGAATCGAGGTCATCTACTTTTGTTTCAAGAGTATGCACAGTATTTTTATGGTCTTAATGTCATCATTTATCTCTTTTATATCTGACTCAACTATTTGCATTCTTTCATTAACTGTTTCATTAACTTGTCCTACTATTTGCATTAATTGTTCGAATTGCAGTTGTCTTTTCTGTTCAGTTTCGTGTCGATTTAATTCAATTTGATCTTGTTTTTGTTCAAATATTTTAAATTCATTTAGTCGTTTTTCTTCAGTTTGATCTTGTTTTTCTACAAATTTCGAGAATAATCCTTCCATGGCAGTGACAAGGTTTTGTTGTTTTTCTTCCATGGCAGTGACAAGATTTTTTTGTTCGCTTTTCATTGTACAAACAAGATTTTCTAATTCTATTTCACGTTTTTCATCGATATTAGTGATAAGATTTCCTAACTCAACTTTAAGTTTATCATCAAAAGATTTCACTAACCTTTGTTGAATTTCTTCTTGATGTTGTTTCTCCTTCTTGTCACGTTTTTCTCGAATCTGTGCAATTTTTTCGTCTATCTTTTCCATACTACGAGTTTCCATAAATCAATTTTCACTGCACTTAATCCTTTACTTCTGATCACCACATTGCAATATACTTCGTGGGTTCAATTGAAAATTATAACAACTAATATTTACTTTCACTTTTCTAGAACTTTATTTACATTTAAAACAGCTGATTCACAATACATTCTCATATACGCTAGTCGTCGCGGTATATCTGCCTGGCGATCGTGGCATGCATGTTTTATATCACCAGCGTCGAATTCTCCAGTAGAAATCATCATCGTTCCTTCCGCTGCCGAGTCTTTTCGATAATCGTATTTTTTATCTTGAAGCGTTTTTTGTCGTGCTGAAATGACACAGGGTCGGTTTTGGGTAAATTTCGTAACAATACTGTAATGTTTTTATTTTCACGCTCGGGTTCTGTTCAGTTCTTGGATTTATTTAAAAACACAGTCCAACTCACTCTAATTTATTTCCACTACTTTAACACAAATTTATATTCACAGAAACTACTATTTACATTTTATCTTAACTGTACAATACGACAGACGAAAACTGAATGCCCCCATCGCCAGCTGTATTATATTTATATAGTTCTCTGCGAATTGTCTGGTATGTCCACGAACCATCGGGCAACTCTTTCATGTTCTGGAAGCTTTAAGGGAATTCCCGGTAACGTCAGCGGTCGGCCTGTTGAGAGACGAAGCATTTCGGATTCCCAGAAGTACCGGAATAATGTCGCTTCCACGAATTGGTTGTTGGCCGATTGCACCAGCTGTTGGATGAATTCTCGTAACATTGCCCCCTCCTTAAGACCATTTCGTCCCGGAATGTCCCATAATCCTTCCTGGTATGACGATATTTGCAGGACTCTTCATTTCGACAACGGGAAGTTTGGTGGAAGTAACAGTCAACGGTCTTCGAATCTGGGCTGCGAGTACTGAGACAGCATACCAGGATGTCGACGCCACTGAATCGAAAGATTGTTTCCATCTTACTTCTCACCACCGACCAATTCAGTCCATCCAACCCGCAGGTTATCTTTGGGACCGCCAATTTCATCAGATTCTTCTCCATCATTACATTCCTCAATTCTACCAGAGTCTTCCAAAAATCGCTGTATGTTGGCTTGCCCTGCGAGAATGTTTTCGTTACCAAATAAAAGATGTCTCTGGTACCCACTGGTTGTTTATCTTCGAGATGAAGGACCTTCCCTATCGCTGGATCTTGCTGCCGCAGCTTCTGGAACTGGCCGTACTTTTTGGCAAACACCTTGGCTATTCCTCTGGACATCCGGAGATCTCGAGCCACACAATGAGCCAGGGCATATTCTATGGGCACCTCAAACAGGTCTCGGGGTTCCTCTGTGATCACGTCGTGCTGCACTTTCTGACCATTAGAGTACAGTGTCATAAACTGTTCGAAGGTCATCTCGTCATCGGGTGGTTGGATGCTGCGGACTTGGGCTTGGTCATCTTCGCTGTCATGACTTCCGGCATAAGGGGCTAACCTGTTGAAATGTACGACCTTTGGTTTTCCCCGAGGCAGCTTCTTTATTCTGTAGACAACATCGTTGATTTTCTTCACAATTTGGTACGGCCCCTCCCAAGATCTCTGTAGCTTGGGCGAATATCCACGACGACGTTGCGGGTTATACAACCAAACAAGATCATCAACTTGGAATTCCATCCTCGGCTTTGATGTCGTAGGCTTCCTTCATTCGGACACTGGCATTCTCGATGTTTAACCGGACTCGTTCATGGATGTCGTTCATCTTTTGACGTAGCTGGCTGACATACTCTTCACCTGCGATCTCTTCTCCTGGGGGACGTCCAAACTTCAAATCGCATGGTAGTCTTAATTCTCGTCCCATGATAATACTGGCCGGGGTCTGACCCGTGGACTCGTGCACAGACGAACGATATGCCATTAGAAACAAGTGAAGGTACTGGTCCCAGTCTCTTTGGAGGTCGGAGACTACTTTTGACAACTGGCGGTTAATAGTCCTATTAATCCGTTCTACCATTCCATCTGATTGAGGGTGTAATGCTGTCGTCCGTGTTTTATTGATCTTCAGAAGTTTGCAGACATCTTGGAAAAGAGTAGACTCGAAATTTCTACCTTGGTCTGAGTGCAACTCCAAGGGAACACCAAAACCACTGATCCATTCCTTGACAAGGACATCAGCAACGGTCAAGCCTTCTTGATTAGGCATGGCATACGCTTCGGCCCATTTACTAAAATAGTCCATCACCACCACAATGTACTTGTTTCCAGAGTCTATTGGCTATTCTTTCGAATGGACTGCCCATGTTATATTGCTTCATGGGAGCTTTTGGACGCTTCTGAGGCCCATTACTTGCTGCACAAACAGTACATTTCCGGCACCAGTCCTTGACATCCACTTGGCAGTTTACCCAATAGAAGCGTTCTCTCAACTTCCCCAGGGTGTTCGTTACTCCCAGATGTCCTCCAGTTGTACCATCATGTAGTTCTCGCAAAACCTCTGGTCTCCTATTTTTAGGGACTACAATCTGCTTTCTGTCCTTGCCTTGCTCTGGGGTTTCAAGGACGCGCTTTAGAGTCTGTTCTTCAGGATGAGAGAGTTCCACTGAGCCCAGTACGACTTTATGGTTGGTGAGTCTCGGGAAATCTCTTGCCACGTAGGTTTGCGGTCTTCTTCCTTCCACCGGATAACCTCTTTCAAATCTGGATCTAATTTCTGGTCTTTTTGGATCTCCGCAGATTGCCAATGATCATGGATGGCGGTAGTTCTGCAGAGAACTGCGCCTTTTTCTTCTGCTCGCTGACAATGTTTCCAATCATGAGGACATGGTCTTCTCGATAGGGCATCAGCATTCTTATGGCTTGTTCCAGCTCGATGTTCAGTCTGGAAGTCGAATTCTTGCAACCGCTCAATCCACCTGGCCACTTGTACTTCGGGGTTTTTAAACTGCAGGAGCCACTTCAGTGCTGCGTGATCAGTCCCCAGGAGGAATCTTTTACCATAGAGGTACTTGTAGAAATGTTCTACCCCCTTTACCACAGCCAAGAGTTCCCTGCGAGTAACGCAGTAATTCCGTTCAGGCTTGCTCAAGGTCTTGCTGAAATAGCCGATGACTTTCTCCTGACCGTCTTGGATCTGCGAAAGCACCGCACCAATTCCGACATTGCTTGCGTCGGTATCCAAAACGAAGTTCCCATCAGGCCAAGGATAACTTAAAATGGGGGCACTGGTCAATGCTCTTTTCAGTGTCTCGAATGATCACTGACATTCTCGTTCCACTGGTACTGCACCTTCCCCTCTGTGAGTCTATTAAGTGGCTTGGCGATGTTGGTAAATCCGGCTACGTACCGACGATAATAGTGCATAACCCCAGGAAACTTCTTAACTGGTGGATATCTATAGGTATCGGCCATTCCTGGACAGCTTTGATTTTCTGTTTATCTACAGCTACTCCTTGTGCGGAAACCACATGTCCAAGATATTGCACCTCTTCTTGGAACAGCTGACACTTCTTCGGGCTTAACTTTAGTCCGGAACTTCGAAGTCGCCGAAATACCTCCTCCAGGTTCCTCATGTGGTCTTCAAAAGATTTTCCAACTATGATAATGTCGTCAACATTCACCAGGCACGTTTTCCATGAAAGCCCTTTTAACACTGTTCCCATCAATCTTTCAAACGTTACTGGAGCATTACACAGCCCTGCGCCGATGGTAAAAGCAGTCTTTTATCCGTCTTCTTTAGCAAGTTCCACCTGCCAATAACCGCTTTTCAGGTCCAGGGTGGAAAACATCTTCGATCTAGTCAATGTATCTAGGGTATCGTCTATTCTTGGAAGGGGATAGCTGTCTTTCTTTGTAGCGTGGTTTAATTGCCGATAGTCCACGCAAAATCGGGTCGAACCATCTTTCGTTTTAACCAAGACAACTGGAGAAGCCCAAGGGCTATTGGATCGTGCAATAACAACTTCTTCCTCCATCTCGCGGACTATCCTGTCGGCTTCTTCTCTTTTAGCTAGAGGTAGTCTTCTTGCCGACTGTCGAATAGGTTGAGCGTCCCCAGTATTAATTTTATGTTTCACCAGATCAGTTCGTCCTCTTTTGTCATTCCCTACATCGAAGATATCCTGGTAATTTCTAACGATGTCCCTCAATTTTGCTCTCTGGTTTGCTTTCAAATTCTTAGATGAATCGGTGATGAGTCTTTCCAGTTCCTCAGATAGTTTACCTGGTGGTATTTCTGCATGCTGTGTGCTTGTGACTACAGAGGAGACTGTTGATCAATGGCCCAAAGTTGTCCCTTTCTTTAGCACAACCGAGTAATGATTCAGGTTCATTACTCTTACTGGAACAATCTCCCTGGCACGAAACAGAGTCTTCCTCAGTGTGACTCCTCTGCCTACATTTCCGTCATTAAGTTCGGGATCAAACATCATTACTGTTCCAGCTTGAGCTTTCCCATCTAAGCAAGCATCTATAATGATTTCAGCTCTTTCCGGAACATTGACATCCTCTGCTAAGATGGCTCGAAGC
Organism: Octodonta nipae; assembly: GCA_034190945.1. NCBI lineage: Eukaryota > Metazoa > Arthropoda > Insecta > Coleoptera > Chrysomelidae > Octodonta > Octodonta nipae. The sequence goes on along the minus strand of CM067220.1, from coordinate 86,200,424 downwards.
ATTATGTCATCTTTTCCATGAAGCACCACTTCTTCGTCATTCACTCGCAGAATTCCATCTTTGAAGTTTAACTGGAATCCCTTGGAGCTCATGACATCCATTCCAATGATTACTTCGTCTTCGATGTCTGCCACTAATGCCCGATGTGGAAAGGTTGTGTTTCCCAAAGTCATTTCAACCTCTATTTCACCATGGGCTTTCGCTGCTTCTCCTGTCGCTGTTCGCAGTTGCCATTTTATTGGTTTTATCATCGTCTCTAAAACGATGTTGGGCCTTATAACAGTTTTTGTCGCACCTGTATATAGCAGCATTGCACATTGCTTCTGATTGATGTACAAAGACACTGTTAACTTGGTTGCGAAGCGAAGCGAGATATGCGTAGATAATTGGGGCTTGTTGGCTACAGGTCGACGATGGCCCCTTCACATCGACCCTCTTTAGTTTTCCGACGAGGAAGTTTGGCCTCCGTTGCTCTCCTTGCAACGACTCCTTATGTGTCCTACCTTACCACATTTCCAACATCTCAGTTGTCTTTTCTCGGTAAAAACTATCTCTACTATCTTTCTTACAGAGGCTTCATCGTTTCCGCCATCTTCGGACTCTCCGTCAACGATTCGGACTCTGCCCTGACCTCTATAGGTATTCTTCGCAGCCTCGAATTCCAGAGCTCGAACCAGTGCAACCACTAATTGAGTCGGTCGAGCTAATGTCAATGCTTGCCTGGCTTCGTTGTCCCGACGTCCATCCAAAAACGCTTGCACTGCTAACCTTTCTATCACATTTTCCGGTGTGGCTGGATAGGCAAGGCGAACCAGACGGGCAATATCGGCTTCAAACACTTGTAGTGATTCATTAGATTTCTGATGGCGATTTTTTAGTTGGGAGTGGTACACGTGCTCCAAATGGGTCTGTCCATACCTCAGCTCTAAGTGTTTAACGAGTTGTTCGTAGTCTTCTAGCTCCGAGGTATTCAATGTTTGCAAAATATCTGTAGCATCCCCTCTTAGAGCGAGCGTTAATGCAATTGCCTTTTCCTCTGCTGACCATCCGTTTAACTTTGCTGCAGCCTCGAATTGGCGCCTATAGTAAGTCCATGACGATTTCCCATCAAATTGTGGAGGTTTCATTTTGTGTCTTGCTCCTTCGAGGCCAATTTTCGAATCCACTACTTCTGGACTGTTTCTGCTTTCGGTCTTTGGTGGAGTCTCTCCCCTTTGTATTGTGACTACTTGTTCTCTTATTTTGCTGATCTCACCCTCCATTATCTGTTTTAGGTCTTCTATCCGCGTTTCATTTTCGACTATTGTTTGCTTTAGCTCCTCCATTTGAGCGTCATTCTCGGATATTTTCTCTTCCAGCGTTGCTGAATTTTCCTGTAGCATGCTTTTCAAATTTTCTTCTAGGGATTGCGCATTTTCATGTAATTTTTGTAGCTTATCTTCTAAAGACTTCGAATTTTCTAGCAGTTTGCCTTCTAGCGCTTTAGAATTTTCTTGTAATCTTTCTACCAATTTTTCTTCTAAGGATTCAGAATTTTCTTGTAATGTTTGTAGCTTATCTTCTAAGGTCTTACAATTTTCTAGCAATTTATCTTCTAAAGTCTCTTTCAAGTTTTTGGAATTTTCTAGCAATTTATCTTCTGGGGTTTTAGAATTTTCTTGTAATGTTTGTAGTTTATCATCTAAGGCCTCTTTCAAGTTTTTAGAATTTTCTTCCATTTGTTTTAATAGCATACTCATGGCCCCATTACCAGAAATTTCAAAAAAATAAGTATCAGGATCGTTACCTTCTTTTATTAGGGCATCTCGTAGCCGCTGTACTAATTCACTTTTCTTCCCACTAGTTTCTAAATCCCTTTCATCCAGTTCTTTTTTTAAATCAGTCACTTTCAATTGGTCCAAATTCACGTTTCTAAACATTGGCAGTCTATTTATTTTCCACTTCTAAAGTTCCACAAATTCACTTCACACCTGACACCACTGTAATGTTTTTATTTTCACACTCGGGTTCTGTTCAGTTCTTGGATTTATTTAAAAACACAGTCCAACTCACTCTAATTTATTTCCACTACTTTAACACAAATTTATATTCACAGAAACTACTATTTACATTTTATATTAACTGTACAATACGAAAGACGAAAACTGAATGCCTCCTATCGCAAGCTGTTTTATATTTATATACTTCTCTGCGAATTGTCTGGTATGTCCACGAACCATCGGGAAACTCTTTCATGTTCTGGAAGCTTTAAGGGAATTCCCGGTAACGGCAGCGGTCGGCCTGTTGAGAGACGAAGCATTTCGGATTCCCAGAAGTACCGGAATAACTTCCCTTCCACGAATTGGTTGATGGCCGATTGCACCAGCTGTCGGATGAATTCTCGTAACAATACAGTGTGAGCCATAACTATAGCTAGAGAAGGCATATATTGTTTTTTCCTATTAATGAGTCACCCTGTACGAACCATTCGTACTGCAATTTTAATAAGACAATAAACAGATATATGATCCGTCTCTTGATAACAACAGGATGTCATTGCAAAAACTATACATATTGAAAAAAAGGTAGTTTTTTATACTACCCTGTAGTTTTAAATTCTATCCGTCAACTTTGTATGTTATAACATTGTTACGTTAACAAATGTTCAGTGTATAACTGAGCAGAATATTGTTAAAATGGTATGACTAGTTTTCGAGATATAGGGTGTTAAACATCGGAAATGTCTCCTTTTTCTTAACAGATTTCTCATAACAGGCGTGTATTATTTCCGTATATTGCAGGAAAGATAATTTTCGCATTTAATTATTTAACAAAAATATAGAATAAGACTATTACCATTAATTATCTTTGATTATAGTGTGTTTCCATTATATGTAACATGTTTTTTCAGAAAACTCATTTTTATATTACAACGATGAATACATAAAATGTAACCGCACAATAAATAACAAATGAGTTCTTGGGCGTGTTCATACTTTATACAGTATAAGTCGTAAATATAGCTACAGTGGGCATATACCATTTTTTTACCATTAATGAGTAACCCTGTATAAACTACAAAACTCTAATTTGTACTATTTTTGCAAAGGTGTAGAATTTAGTGTGATGAGTCGTAGATTTGTATAATTTAATATAAAAATTCCAGGACGCATGTTTTATACAGGGTTACTTATTAATGGAAAAAATAATAGGGCATCTATTATATTTACTTTAGCAATATTTACAACTCACACTGTATAATGTATGAACATATCTAAAAATTCATTTCTTTAACATTATATTAACTGAGCAATTAGATCTTCTTATGTATTCAACGTTATAATAAAAAATGATTTTCTAAAAAAACATGTTACGTATATGGGAAACATCCTGTAATAAAAAATAATTAATAGTAATTTTTGTGCAATATTTATATCAAACAATGTGCAAACCACGTTTTCTGCAATAAACGGAAATAAAACACATCTATTATGAGAAATCTGATACGATAAAGTTGACATTTCCGAAATTTAACACTCTATATCTCGAAAACTAGTAATACAATTTTAATAATATTCTGCTCAGTAAAACACTGAACGTTTGTTTACCTAAAAATGTAATAACATTCGAAGTTGACGGAGAGAATTTAAAACTAAGGGGTGGTATAAAAAAATACATTTTTTCAATATGTATTGTTTTTGCAATTAGTTTAACATCCCGTTGAGTGTAAAGAGACGGATAATATATCTGTTTAATGTCTTATTAAAATTGCAGCACGAATGGTTCGTACAGGCTGACTCATAAATAGGAAAAAATAATATATGCCTTCTTTAGTTATATTTATAGCTCACACTGTATGTTATATGAAGCACATCCAAGACACTATTACTTTAACAAGATATTAATTGTGCAATAACATCTTCTTATGTTTTCACCGTTGTAATAAAAACAAGATTTTATCCAAAATCACAGCTTAATTATTTTTTAAATACCCTGTAATCCACCAAAACTTATGACAATTGTTTTGTGAAATATTTATGTCCAAAATAATGTACAAATCACAATTTCTCCAATAACCGCAAATAAAGCACGCCTATCATTGGAAATCTGATATCAGACATGCGGCATTTTCGATGTTTAACACTCTGTATCTCGAAAACTAGTCACAGAATCTGTCCATGGACTTTTTTCGTCATCACATCAACTTCTACCACATACCAAAAATTCAAACAATTTGACGGAAGTCAATTTTTCCATAAGAAAGGCCTAGTCCTTTAACATTGGAGAATAAATGAACACTAACATTAAATAAACAAACCACAACAAACTTAAAATAATTTGGTCAAGTGCGAGTTGGACTCGCATACTTAGGGTTCCGTACCACCTTCAAGATTCTAATATTCTAGTTTCAGACAAGAAGGAAAATAAAATATAAATAAAATATACACTTTGACTTTCCACACATCGAGTTTTTACGAGACTTCAGGATTCGCTTGATTTTTATCAGAATACATATGTATTTAATTTTCTAATTTGGCCCCCAAAAATTAGCATTAGAGTTTTATTTTACCAATTTCAGAGAAGTCTTTTATAATCTACTGTCTGAGTTCAGAGGCTCTGTAGATTGGAAGAAGGGCAAAATAGGTCAAGTTTTAAATTATAAATTATTAAATCTGTTATTCAAATTATTAAAAAATGAAAATAAAATATATTTTTCAAAATTTAAATAGTGTAGTTTCTAAAGTGGAAATTAAGTAGATGTGTAATATTTTTGTTAATATCTTTTAAACAAATGATTTAAAAATATGATATATTTGTAATTCACATAATGAGCCTTTTATGTGATATATTATGTGATGCATTTGAAAATTGAATCTTTATTTTCCATTTAATTGTATAATTTGTCTCTAAAATTGCTATGGGGGTTTTCTAATAATTGATTTTCCGTTTAATTCTATTATTTAGGGACCAAATAATAGAATTAAGGATTTTTTTATATTTTTCCTATAAACAAAAAAATTTAGGTCTTATAGTTTGGGGAATAACGGGGGGAATGGGTAATTTTTTTAAAATATTTTTTCAATTTATTTTAAAATATTCATTTTAAAAAAATTAAAAAAATATATTTGTATTCATCATAATAAGCCCTGTGATTTGATATATTACATGACCCGTTAGAAACATTTATAATTTTTTATTTTCCATTTATTTCTATAATTTGCCCCCCAAAATGAATATTAGTGGTTTCTCCTTATTTTTCCAGTAATGTTCAGGTAAGGGGCTATACCTTCATTTTTCAAAATTTTCCAGCTCAAGGTTTCGGAAATAGTGGGAGGATGGGTACATTTTTTTATATTTTTGTTAATATCTTTTAATTTATTTATTTTAAAAATATGAAAAAAATATATTTGTTTTCGTCATAATGAGCCCTTTGATTTGATATATAACATGATGGGTTAGAAACAATTTTAATTTTATATTTTCCATTTAATTCTATATTTTGCCCCCCAAAATGAATATTAGGGGTTTTTCCTTATTTTTCCAGTAAAGTTCAGGTGAGCAGCTATACCTCCATTTTTTTTCAAAATTATCCAGCTTATGGTTTCGGAGATAAGGGAGGGAATGGGTAATTTTTTATATTTTTATTAATATCTATTAATTAATTTATTTTAAAAATATGAAAAAAATATATTTATTTTCGTCGTAATGAGCCCTTTCATTTGATATATAACATGATGGGTTAGAAACAATTTTAATTTTATATTTTACATTTAATTCTGTAATTTGCTCCCCAAAATTAAAAGTAGAGGTTTCTCCTTATTTTTCCAGTAAACTTCAGGTCAGAACCTATACCTCTAATTTTTATCAAAACTTTTTATAGTTTCGGAGATAAGGGGGGGAATGGGTAAATTTTGGTATATTTTCGTTAATATCTTTTTAAATAATTTTTTTTAAATATGAAAAAAAATTAATTGCATTCCTCAGAATGAGACCTTTCATTTGATATATTACATGATGAGTTTGAATTTTTTTTTGTTTTTAAATTTTTATTTAATTCTATAATTTGCCCCCCAAAATTAATATTAATGTATTGTCCTTATTTTCCTGTTAAGTTCGGGCAACGTTCTATATTTACTATTTTTTCAAAATTTTAGGCTCAGTAGTTTCGGAGATCAGGCGGGTGAAACGGTCGATTTTTTTAGTTTTTCCTCCCAGAAGTACCCCTAAAATCAAAATTTCTTCTTTTACGATATGTACTCCTGATCGGGTCACCAAACTATACATTGATACTAAATTTCAACCTCTTCCGTCCAGTAGTTTAGGAGAAAATTGCTGTGATGTGACAGAGGCAGAAATCCGGAGTGATATTATAAGGGTATCCGTATATAGTATATACGGAACCCTAAAAACCACCAAAGTAACTAAAAAGCGCATATAATTATTTGTCAGCAGCAATTAAATACTTTTTCTGAAGTCGGTTCTAAGTTGAAAAGTGAAATTGCAAAATAAAACGCATAAATGTGCTTACCAAGTTATTCTCACTTTAAATTGGAACCGACTTCAGGAATCCTTTAACGCTGCAGAAAATAATTTTTTGTGTTTTATTTAAGTTACTCTTGTGTTTTGTATGGATTTTATTTTTTTAAGTGTTTTTGATTTATAAGTTTTAGTGATATAATGGCTCAATTGGATGCAGTTTTCAAATCAAATTCGCTTCTTACTATATTGCCAAAATTAAGATATTTTACTTATAGTATCGCAGGTTAATGAAACAGTTAATGAAAGAATGCAAATAGTTGATGTACAAGATACAATCACTGCCATCCAAATCAAAGTAGAAACCGAAATTAAACAACGAGCCCATGTCAATATAGGGTAAGGCAGATGTCGTACTACAGCCAGCATGGATTTATGTTCGACCCGAAATATGATGTTCTTCGGTTCCTAAATGAGGAATTTGTATTGACACGGCCCGTCAACAGTTCAGTCACCTCCATAAAAATTGTGGCAAAGTCTTCAGCCAGAATTCCCGGTCGAACGGAACATATTTTTCATGGGCAGCTAGACAGCAATCCTGGGAGCTGCGTTGGAATGGTGGAGCCCGTACACTCACCTCATGACTACTTAGTTGGACGGTCTATAGTTAAAACCGGACGAGATATACCAATTAGAGTCCTGAATTTGTCCAACAACGACATCAGAATTACCAATGGTCAAGAGATAGCTTGTTTCGAGCCAGTCGAGACCATCATCAATTGCGAAGAAGGGTTCCAGACATCGGTGAAGGAGACACAGCCCAGTAAAGAGTTCCTACAACAGTTTGCTAACCATTTGACACACCTGACACCAGAGGAACACAAGAAAGCCAAGCAATTTATCACAAAGCACTGGCAATTTTTAACAGTCAAGATGGAACCACCGGTCGCACCAATATCATCCAGCATCGAATAAATACTGGGAAGGCTCAACCCATTACAATACCACCTAGGCGACTACCATTGGGGCAACAACAGGCAGTCGAGGAAAACATCGAGTCTATGTTACAAAATGGAGTTATTGAGCCATCCATCAGCACATGGTCTATTAGTTAAAAAGAAGGATGAAACCACCCGATTTTGCGTGGATTACAGAAGCTGAATGACGTCACCAAGAAAGACAGCTATCCACTACCCCGAATTGATGACAGTCTGACCACACTAGCAGGCTCCCGTTGGTTCTCAACACTAGTCTTAAAGAGTGGACATTGGCAGGTTGGTCTACACGAAAACGACAGAGAGAAGAGAGCGTTCTCCACTAGTAAAGGGCTGTTTCAGTTGACGGTCATGCCCTTTGGGTTATGTAATGCTCCCGCAACATTCGTGAGGCTAATGGAGTATGTACTGAGCGGGTTAACATGGAGGACGTGCTTAGTATACCTCGACGAGATTCTGGTCATGAGTCAGACATTCGACGACCATCTGAAGAACCTGGGCAAAGTATTCTCCAGAATTAATAACACCAACCTGAGACTCAACCCGAAGAAGTGTTCCCTGTTCCAAAAAGAAGTAGAATTTTTGCGCCACGTCGTTTCCGAGTCAGGAATCCGCACCAACGAGGACAAGATAGAAGCCATCCGTGATTGGCCAGTCCTAAGAGACAAGCATGAACTCCGAAGCTTCTTGGGCCTCTGTTCCTACTACAGGCGATTTGTTGAGGGATTTGCCACCATTGCCGTGCCTCTACATCGGCAGACCACTAAGAAAGAGACCTTCCCTTGGAATCAGGATTGCGAAACATCATTCAGACAACTGAAGGCAGCACTACGTTCCAGTCCAATCCTAGCCTTTCCTACACAGTCCGGCAAGTTCATTTTAGACACCGACGCCAGCAACACAGGTTTGGGGACAGTCCTATCCCAGGTGCAAGATAGTGAAGAGAGGGTGATCGAGTACTACAGCCGTGGATTCTCGAAACCGAAAAGAAATTATTGCGTCATCAGAAAAGAACTTCTTGCAATAATAAGGGTTGTCGACCATTTCCACAAATACCTCTATGGTTTTCATCCGAACAGATCATACCGCTCCCAAATGGCTGCTGGACATGAAGACACCGGAAGGACAACTGGCCAGGTGGATGGAGAAATTACAGCAATACGATTTCAAGGTGGAACACCGTGCCGGCCGTTTGCACAATAAAACCAATGCCCTATCTAGAAGACCCTGTAGGGCAGAATGCGGACATTGTCTGAAGACGGAACAGCGAGAGGGTATCTCCATCAGGCAGATCCGAGTGCAGGCCAATGAAGACTGGACAACGGAACAGTGCATCCAGGACCACATGGCTGATCCAGACATCGAACCAATCCCTGGTCACGATGGGACGAAGTAGCTAGACACTCGGGCGTGCTGAAATCGTTATGGGCCCAATGGGACTCTCTAAGAATAGAGAATGGAATGCTCAAGCGAGTTTGGGAAAGCACTGATGACCGAAAAACCAAGTCCCAACTGGTTTTTCCTAAGAAAAAGGTACCAGCCATCCTGACCGAAGTACATGATGGGATTACCGGAGGCCATCTGGGCATGAATAAAACCTTAGACAAAGTTCGCCAGCGATACTACTGGGTGAATTACTTAGAAGACGTCAGAGGTTGGTGCCTCAAATGTAACACCTGTGCAGCCAGTAAGGGCCCGAAGACCCGGACCAAGGGCAGAATGCAACAGTACAATGTGGGCGTCCTTTTGAGAGAATTACCATCGATGTCGCCGGTCCGTTTCCCGAGTCTGAGAGGGGGAACAAATACATTCTGGTCGCAATGGAGTACTTCAGCAAAATGCCTGAGGCATATGCGATACCCACCCAAGAGGCAACCACGATAACGACGGTGCTAGTAGAACATCTATTCAGCAGATTTGGCGTCCCGATGGAACTACATTCAGACCAGAGGCGTAACTTCGAATCGAATGTATTCCAAAAGGTCTGCACGATGTTGGGAATCAGGAAAACGAGAACAACACCATTGCACCCACAGTCAGGCTGAATGGTTGAAAGATTCAACAAGACCTTGGAACAACACCTATCCAAGGTCGTCAGCAATAACCAGCGTGATTGGGATGAGCATATTCCCCTATTCCTGTGTTGGCATATCGCTCAGCCGTACATAATAGTATAGGCCTGACCCCAGCCAGGGTCCTATTTGGAAAAGAGCTGCGATTTGGCTTTTGGCTCCCCGAAGAACCTTCCCAAGACATCAACGATTATGCCGACCAGCTCCGACATAACATTCTGGCAATACACGAATTAGCCCGAATGATGTTGGCCACCAGTGACATGAAGACGCGATACGACCTCAAGGCCAATTCAGTCGGGTTCCAAGAGATGGACAAAGTTGATCAGAATTAAAGAGGGGCGGTGTAACGAAATTTACCTAAGCCGGCCCTGGATTCATTCCAGTACGACATCGATCGCTGTTAAGACCAAAAAATTAATCTCGAAATAGCTCGGCAACTGTAGAATTGATAATGGATTGTACGAGAGGATTCGATGCGGGTTTTAAAATGCGCGGCCCATCATCGCGGCAGGGAGTTAGTGCGGCGCAGAGCTTATGTTGTATTATATTTATGATATTCGAATCAGCTGTTCTGTATATTTGATGTAAATAAAAGTTCTAGAAAGTGAGAGTAAATATTAGTTTTTTTTAATATTAATTGAACCCACGGAGTATATAACAATATTAAATTTAAACATCTCCGTCTGGGTATTGCGATTACTTTGTCAGTGAGTATATACAACTAAATGGAAAATTTTAAAAAAATTATCGAAAGCCTCATGTGAGATATAAAATGAAATTTTTAAAATGATTTGTTTAAAAAATATTAACAAAAATATACAAAAATCGACCCATTGTCCCACCCTATATCTCCGAAAATATTGAATCTAAAATTTGGAACAAAACTAGGAATATAGATCTTCATTTGAACTTTACAGGAAAACTAGCATGGAAGTCCAACTTGCACTTGTCTAAATTATTTTATATAATTATTTCTTGAATCTACTGAAAAATAATTAATGACCAGTTCATGTTTTTCATTAGATCTTCTATAGTATATATTTTGTGGCGTCCGAAAATTATTTCACACATAATTTATTGTAAGCATGGAGCGAACAAGCAATAAATGCTAAATTAATGAGAGGAAGAAGGTATGGTTCCATAAACGGGCAAGGAATTAAAGAAAAGAAGATAACGAGGCGGCAGCCGTGTCTCATCGCCTGTTCGCCTGACTACTGCTGTACAGCCCAGCCGACCAACAAGTAGCGTGCAGTTAGGGCTGCTGCCAGGCCGGCCATACATGATGACCGACGGGTCTGCCAATGGAGCTGAAACAGAAAAATGAAGAAAAAATCAAGAAAACGAAACGGTAAGCATGTACCTTTTACGGATTAGAGTTCCTATATGCAGCCAATGTTATCATTATTGTTCGTGTTCTTCGATAAATTAATGGGCGATGTTGTTGACCTACGAGCCAACAAACGAATAAGTAAGAAATGAGAGATATTATGGTCAACCGGTAATCAATGTTGAGGAAATAATCGGAATCATTCGGTAGCGACTATAAAATGAGATCGCAAGTGCTTTTATTAGTGCGATTCCATTCAATCATAACAGTTATTATAATGGGAGAACTGTCTCAGAATGTAGCAGCAAAAAGACGTTTTATTTCAGATTAAATGCCGTTTAGTTATTTATTTTATTCGGAATGTAATTGAGACTATAAAACCGCCATCTCTAACCATCGAGAGTCGCTTACGAATACGGCATTTAACATTAATTTCTATACTCTATAAAACGAAATAATCGTCTTTGATATTATGTAGTCTTATTACGCTAGTGACTAATTAAGGAAAGTTAGACACTCAAAGCATTAAGAACAGTTTTTTAATATTGAAGTTTCAATTAAGTATAAATTAAATTTGAGTTTTAATATTTGTTCAGTTTGAATTACAAAAAAGCTTATTAATGAATGTTCCGAAATAAATCACTCCATTGTGCTATTGGTATTACACTTATTATTACATGATCTTTAGAAATTTCTGTACTATCCTGTATATTATCAAATTAAATTCACTTAGTTACGTTATAAGTCAAATACAATTGTCAAACATTTTAATTTTATAAGTTTCAGAATTGTGCCTTTTTCATATATTCTTTGCCATTGAAAACGGGGTCTGACCTAGACCCCGAAACGTTTGCAAACATATAGTAATTTCAGCAATTGTGGTGTCATTTCCCAAAAAGTGCTTAAACATTGTAGGCTCTAAGTTTCTTTTCCACGGCTTTAGTACTCGATCACCCTTCGTTCACCATCTTGCACTTGGATAGAACGGCAGCCAAACCTATATTTCTGATGTCGGTGTCGAAGACGGATATGATGTACTGTGTAGGAAATACTAGGATTGGACTGGAACATAGAACCGCTTTCAGTGGTACTGTGTAGGAAACACTAGGATTGGACTGGAACATAGAGCCGCTTTCAGTGGTCGAAATGCTGATTCACAATTAGAATTCTAAGAATTCTAAAGGAATGTCTCTTTTTCAGTGGTCTGCCGATGTAGAGGTGCGGCTATCAAGGAATCGCCTGTAGTGCGAATAGAACCCCAAATACCTTCGTATTTCATGTTTGTCTCTAGCGACCGCTAATCACGAATGGCTTCTATCTTGTCCACGCTAGTACGGATTCCGGACTTAGAAACGACTACAAGGTTTAGTAGGCATGTCCTCTAGGTCAAGTGGTTCCAGACATACCTCTCGAAAACAGCAGGTGTTACTAATGTTGAATACGCTATAATAGTGAGAAAAAGACTAGTTTTGAGTAAAAATTATATAAAAAACTAAATATGTGAAAGTACGAACTATAACCGAATTTGGTTACTTTTTGTGTTTCAACAGAATGGTAGTGAATACTGCTAGTTTACGATGCGTAGAATATATAGAAAAGCCACTTTTAGGCTTTAGAATCTTCATCATAATAAGATGTGGTCAGGTTTATTTTAAACAGGTAACGTAAACGAGTACTTGCCGTATAACGATTTTCAAAATCATCACCTTCAATAGTAGCTAAGAGATCGTTTCACTAAATTTAGACAAAATGCAGAGTTTACCAAAGAAACTAGACGTACTGCTATGTGTACTCTCTATTGTTGTATTCAATCTTTTGAATTTTTGCAATTGGTTTTCAAATAGGGATACTCGAGATTTCTTTAAAACCATTACTTCAACTAACGAAAGTATTTTTTCAAACAGTGGCGTTTTCAATGGAAATAATGAACAAATCTGAGGTCAAAATAACCATATACACTTTAGTTAGTTAGGTTAGTTAGGTAATGTTCAAATACTCGGACCTTAATTTGTCAAGGGGACTTTAAATGATGAAACATATCTTAATTTCTTGAGAACCCAATTTAAAGATTATGTCAATGTGATTTCCACATAGATGGATAGAAAATTCGAGGCTTGTAAGGTCGCCGGCAGGGTCTTCCGACCTTCCAGTTCTGGTTACTTTTTTGTGGGGCCCTTTGAACAATAGAGTATATGGGGAACGAGAGTATAACAAGATACAAGAACTTAGAGAAAACATCATTACATAATACAGCTCTATTAGAGACAAAGATGTTATTGGGACTGTCACCAATTTAAATCGACGTACTCGTCATTTTGAGCACTCGTTATAATATTTTTTATAGATATTTTATTTATTTCAAACTACTTATATTAGAAACTATGGGTAGATACTTTAATTTCGTTTGACAAGTACTATCATATTGTAACGAAATTTCCTTAAGCCGGCCCTGGTTTCATCCCAGCACGACACCGATCGCTTTTAGGAAAAAAAATGTTGTCGAAATGGCTCGGCAGCTGTAGAATTGAATATTGATTAAACGAGAATTTTCGATGCTGGTTTTAAAAGGAAGCAGCCCACCATCGCAAGTAAGTCAGTGCAGCGAAGAGCTTATATGTAGAAATGTTATTGTGATATTTGAATCAGCTGTTGTGTATAATATGATGTAAATATAAGTTCTAGAAAAGTGAAAGTGAATATTAGGTGTTTAAATTTTAAGTGAACCCACGAAATATATAACAATTTGGTGCAGGATTAAGTGCAGTTAAAATAGTAATTTGATTTATGGAAACCAAAAACAAGTAGCATAGAAAAAATGGACGAAACTACCAAAAAAATAGTCAAGCAGGTTACGGAGGGACTAGACGAAGAAATAGCCCAGATTCTAGAAAAACGTGACAAGAAGGAGAAACAACATCAAGAAGAAATTCAGCAAAGGTTAGTAAAATCTTTTGATGAAAAACGTAAAATAGAATTAGAAAATCTTTTCACTACGATGAAAAGCGAACAACAAAATCTTGCTTCCACGATGGAAGAAAAACAACAAAATCTAGTTTCCACGATGAAAAGTGAACAACATAATTTAATTGAAGGACTGTTCTCGAAATTTGAAAAAAACAAGGCAAAACGGAAGAAAAAAGACAACTGCAATTTGAACAATTAATGCAAATAGTAGCACAAGTTAATGAAACAGTTAATGACAGAATGCAAATAGTTGAGTCAGACATACAAGAGATAAATCATAACATTAAGACCATAAAAAATACCGGGGACACTCTTGAAACCAAAGTAGATGACCTTGATTCCATCCAAAGCCAGGTAAAATTTGAAATCAGTTCTATTCAAATTGCACAGTTCAAGAAAAAATCAGTGCCAACCAAACCAAGGTAGAAAAAGAAATTTAAAAAATGCACCAGGACTTACAGCGAGGAAAATACCAGAACACCATGAGTACCAAAGGTACCCACATTTGATGGCAGCTCATCTTGGCCCAAGTATAAACGGCAATTTGAAGCCGTGGCTACAGCTAATGAATGGGATAACCAACAAAAATCCACGTCTCGGGTAATTTCGTTAAGAGGTCCGGCCCTAGAACTCCTCCAAAGTATTCCAGTCGATAAACAAGGCAATTTCGACAAGATCATCGCCATTATGGACAAGAAATACGACAATCAATCCTTGAGCCAGGTATACCAAGTCCAACTCAGTGGGAAAACGCAAAAATCCGGTGAAAGCCTCCAAGAATTCGAAGCAGAGATTTTAGACGGCCAAAGACCAAAGGAAACCAAAGATCAATTGGCCACACAGAGTTTCATAAACGGTATCAGAGATGTAGAAGTACAATGAAATCTAAGACTAAGTGGAGTCAAGAAAAGTAATGAAGCTCTACTTCGATCTTTGGAAGTAGAGGCCGTCATAAACATGTCCAAGCCGAGGGTCCGAGCAGTTTCCTTTAACCAGGAAAAGTCAGAGTCACCATTTCAAGCGCTGCTGGCTGGTCTGAACAAAATATTAGAACGGTCACAAAGAACTGGCACCAGAGGGGCATGTTACCGCTGCGGACGGACAGGACACTTTCAACGTGATTGTCGAATGAGGTCACCTGAATGATCACCGACCAGGGGTAACCAACTGAACAACCACATGTCCAGGGACCCTCAGCCAGTCAGCATAAGGGGGCGAATGCTAACTAACCTTCCACCAGCCCCCAAAACGTTATCCATCCGGGGATTTTGCAGAGATAGCAGCAGCCTAGTCGTCAGGGGCACCATCAATGGCCGAGCAATTACCATCACCATTGACACACGCGCCGCTATGTCCATTGCCAAGTCCAGGGTTTTGAAAATATCAGAGATTCGGCCAGTTACCAATAACATCCAGCTCAGAACAGTCACCGGTGAGTCCATGTCAATACAGGGTGAGGCAGATGTCGTGCTACAGATAGGGGACAACATGATCCGGCATACGGTCCTTGTAGCGAATATTGAGGACGATTTTATACTGGGTATGGACCTAATTAGCCAGCATGGATTTATGTTCGACCCGAGATATGATTCGGTTCCTAAATGAGGAATTTATATTGGCACGGCCCGTCAACAGTTCAGTCTTCAGCTAGAATTCCCGGTCGAACGGAACAGATTATTCATGGGCAGCTAGACAGCAATCCTGGGAGCTGCGTTGGAATTGTGGAGCCCGTACACTCAACTCATGATTACTTAGTTGGACGGGCTATAGTTAAAACTGGACGAGATATACCAATCAGAGTCCTGAATTTGTCCAACAACGACATCAGAATTGCCAATGGTCAATCATCAATTGCAAAGAAGAGTACCAGACGTCGGTGAAGGAGACAGGGCCCAGTAAGGAGTTCCTACAACAGTTTGCTGACCATTTAACACACCTGACACGAGAGAACCAGAAGAAAGCCAAGCAATTTATCACAAAGCACTGGCAAATTTTTAACAGTCAAGATGGAACCACCGGTCGCACCAACATCATCCAGCATCGAGTAGATACCGGAAAGGCTCAACCCATCAGAATACCACCTAGACGACTACCATTGGGGCAACAACAGACAGTCTAGGAAAACATCGAGTCCATGTTACAAAATGGAGTTATTGAGCCATCCATCAGTCCATGGTCTGCTCCCGTCGTGCTAGTTAAAAAGAAGGATGGAACCACCCAATTTTGCGTGTATTACAGAAAGCTGAATGATGTCACGAAGAAAGACAGCTATCCACTACCCCGAATCGATGACACTCTTACCAGACGTAGTGTCCGAGTCAGGAATCCGCACCAACGAAGACAAGATAGAAGCCATCCCTGATTGGCCAGTCCCAAGAGACAAGCATGAACTCCGAAGCTTCTTGGGCCTCTGTTCATACTGCCGGCGTTTTGTTGAGGGATTTGCCACCATCGCCGCCCCTCTACATCGGCAGACCACCTTCCATTGGAATCAGGATTGCGAAACATCATTCAGGTGACTGAAGGCAGCACTATATTCCAGCCCAATCCTAGCCTTTCCTGCACAGTCCGGCAAGTTCTTTTTAGACACCGACGCCAGCAACACAGGTTTTGGGGTCGTCCTATGGTGCAAGATGGGGAAGAAACGGTGATCGAGTACTACAGCCGTGGATTCTCGAAACCGGAAAGAAATTATTGCGTCACCAGAGAAGAACTTCTTGCAATAATAAGGGCGGTAGACCATTTCCACAAATACCTCTATGGTCGTCATTTCTTAATCCGAACAGATCATGCCGCCCTCAAATGGCTGCTGAACATGAAGACACCCGAAGGACAACTGGCCAGGTGGATGGAGAAATTACAGCAATAGGATTTCAAGGTGGAACACCGTGCCGGCCGTTTGCACAATAATGCCGATGTCCTATCCAGAAGACCCTGTAGAGCAGAATGCGGACATTGTCTGAAGACGGAACAGCGAGAGGGTATCTCCATCAGACAGATCCGAGTGCAGGCCAATGAAGACTGGACAACGGAACAGTGCATCCAGGACCAAATGGCTGATCCAGACATCGAACCAATCTTTTCACTCAAAACGAGAGGGGCACTCAGGCCATGATGGGACGAGGTAGCTAGATACTCGGGCGTGCTGAAATCGTTATGGGCCCTATGGGACTCTCTAAGAGTAGAGAATGGAATGCTCAAGCGAGTTTGAGAAAACACCTATGGCCGAGAAACCAAGTCCCAACTGGTAGTTCCTAAGAAAAAGGTACCAGCCATCCTGACCGAAGTACATGATGGGATTACCAGGGGCCATCTGGGCATGAACAAACCCCAGACAAAGTTCGTCAGCGATACTACTGGGTAAATTACTTTGAAGACGTCAGAGCTTGGTGTCGGAAATGTGACACCTGTCCAGCAAGTAAGGGCCCAAAGACACGGACCAAGGGCAGAATGCAGTAGTACATTTGAGAGAATTGCCATCGATGTCGCGGGCCCGTTTCCCGAGTCTGACAGGGGGAACAAATACATTCTGGTCGCAATGGATCACTTCAGCAAATGGCCTGAGGCATATGCGATACCCAACCAAGAGGCAACCACGGTAGCGTCCCGATGAAACTACATTCAGACCAGGGGCGTAGCTTCGAATCGAATGTATTCCAGCAGGTCTGCACGATGTTGGGGATTAGGAAAACGAGAACAACACCATTGCACCCACAGTCAGACGGAATGGTAGAAAGATTCAACAGGACCTTGGAACAACACCTATCCAAGGTCGTCAGCAATAACCAGCGTGATTGGGATGAGCATATTCCCCTATTCCTGTTGGCATATCGCTCTGCCGTACATAATAGTACAGGCCTGACTCCAGCCAGGGTCCTATTCGGAAAGGAGCTGCGATTTCCCTGCGATTTGGCTTTTGGCTCCCCCGAAGAACCGTCCCAAGACATCGACGATTATGCCGACCAGCTCCGACATAAAATGCTGGCAATACACAAATTAGCCCGAAGGCAGATGTTGGCCACCAGTGACCGGATGAAGACGCCATACGACCTCAAGGCCAATTCAGTCGGGTTCCAAGAAAGGGACAAAGTCGAAGACGTCAGAGCTTGGTGTCGCAAATGTGCCATCTGTGCATCCAGTAAGGGCCTGAAGACCCGGACCAAGGGCAGAATGCAGCAGTACAATACGGGCGTCCCATTTGAAAGAATTGCCATCGATGTCGCCGGTCCGTTTCCCGAGTCTGAGAGGGGGAACAAATACATTCTGGTCGCAATGGATTACTTCAGCAAATGGTCTGAGGCGTATGCGATACCCAACCAAGAGGCAACCACGGTAGCAACGGTGCTAGTAGAACAACTATTCAGTAGGTTTGGCGTCCCGATGGAATTACATTCAGACTAGGGGCGTAACTTCGAATCGAATGTATTCCAGAAGGTCTGCACGATGTTGGGGATCAGGAAAACGACAACAACACCATTTCACCCACAGTCAGACGGAATGGTGGAAAGATTCAACAGGACCTTGGAACAACCCCTATCCAAGGTCGTCACCAATAACCATCGTGATTGGGATTAGCATATTCCCCTATTCCTGTTGGCATATCGCTCTGCTGTACATAATAGTAGAGGCCTGACCCCAGCCAGGGTCCTATTCGGAAAGGAGCTGCGATTACCCTGCGATTTGGCATTTGGCTCCCCCGAAGAACCTCCCCAAGACATCGACGATTATGCCGACCAGCTCCGACATAACATGCTGGCAATACACGAATTAGCCTGAACGCAGATGTTGGCCACCAGTGACCGGATGAAGACGCGATACGATCTCAAGGCCAATTCAGTCGGGTTCCAGGAGAGGTACAAAGTCTGGCTGTACAACCCCCAACGGAGCAAGGGTAAATCGCCAAAGCTTACACCCGCCTGGGATGGTCCATACGAGGTGGTCAAGAGGCTTAATGACGTCGTCTACCGGATCCGTCGAAACCCCAGGGCTAATTTGAATTTACATCGACTCGCTCCCTACCAGGGAGAAGATGTTGTTTCTCACCGGGATGATCAGAATTAAGAAAAGTTATATGTAGAAATGTTATTGTGATATTTGAATCAGCTGTCCTGTATAATTTGATGTAAATAAAAGTTCTAGAAAAGTAAAGTGAATATTGGGTGTTTAAATTTTAATTGAACCCACGAAATATATAACAATATTAAAGTAAATTCTTCTGTGCAATCAAAACTATCTAGGTCGATATTTTTTGTTTAAATATTTGTGCTTTAAAGAAATCAAATTATAAAAAGATGTATATCAGTGAAATATGAATAAAATGCACTATATCATTTTGTGGAAAAATCTAATGTAGCGTCCACAAGAAAAATCGGATAGCTAATCTGAAAAGGTCATAGTATAGCTGAAATAAGTGATAATGAAAATTTGTTTTTCGTTTTCCGTTTTCTCCTGGAATAACACCACAAAAAAAGAAAGAAGTATTCCGAAAATTTTAATTAAAAAACGGTATTTCTTGAATTACCTCTTGTTTCTAAGATACCTGTGCTGAGGGTCGAATTTGAATTACTCTGTATAAAGTATTGTCGATTTTTATAAAATTTCCTCCCAAGAGGCAACCTGCTAGGATCCTTATAAATTAGGTTACCAATGCGGAAAAATATATTAAATGGCAGAATTAGTTTGCGAACGATTACATTATAACCGAAACACTTCAAATAAAGTATGTACAGCTCTATCCAAAAAACGATTTCCCACTTAACCCTATAACAGAATTACGTTTTATTGTTTACAACTATAGTTTTAACTCTAAGAAGATAAATGTCATTAATTAATTCCTCGAAGTTTCCTTGGACTTCCATCGTCTTGAAGTGGTTGATCTCACAACGTTTCAATAGCTGTGTATCTGCTATCGTCATCAGGTGAATGATAGGAAATTCAGAGTATCCGTCGTATTTATATTATACCCTTAACCGGTCATGCGTCACAGGTCATGGTCATTGGGTCTTATCTGGTCCAATCAGCGTCGTCGTCCCTGGAGGTTGGTTGCCGGTGATGCGTAGCGGCAGAGGCCGAAGAAGAGCTCTCCAAATATTTTTAATTTGGACGCTGGGCTCGCTAATTATATTTTCGTTCGAGATTATATAGGCTGTCTCTATGAATTTTCTTTTGTACCAGTGCTCCTCCTTGTGAATTGCTTTAGCCTGGTCCCAGTTGATATTATGCTGTTCGGTCCATGCGTGATTAGCTAGCCCAGACTTCGTTACCTCTCCCCTTTGAGTAGCTGTGCGGTGTTCCTTAATCCTGGTCTCCAGCGGTCGCTTTGTCTCTCCAATGTAAAGATTGCCACATTCACACGGTATGCTGTATATACAGTTATGTGGTATTGCTGGTACGTCGGGCCTCGTTCTTGTTATCATGCTCCTCAAGGTGTCGTTGCTTTTGAAGATTATTCTGATTCCATAGCTGTGTGCAATTCTTCTAAGCTTCTCCGACAAGCCTTTAGTATACGGTAAAAGTAGAGTTGCTACCGTGGTGTCCTCTTCCTGCCTAGGTGGTTTGTCCAGCTCTTCAAATGCCTTGGTAATGATCCTTTCCGGATATCCATTCGCCAAAAGGTCTTCTCTAAGTTTCACTTGTTCTTCTTTGAGGGCTTCTGGTGTGCTGCAGATAGTTTTGGCTCGATGGATAAGTGTTTTGATGATGCCAGTTTTCGTTGCTGATGGGTGGTTCGAATTGTAGTGAAGGTATAATCCTGTATGCGTAGCCTTCCTGTAGACTGTTGTTTGGATTCCGGCCCTAGTCCTTTGACACTTTACATCAAGGAATGGTAGGCACCCACTCTCTTCCATCTCCATGGTGAATCTAATGGATGGTTGGGATTGGTTCAGGTGCTCCAGGAATGCCTGTAGTTCTGTCCTTCCATGTTGCCAAATAATAAAGGTGTCATCGACATACCTCAACCATAGCTTGGGCTGCTTCTCGAAACTCCTCAGTGCATGTTCTTCGAACCATTCCATGTAGATGTTGGCGATGGTTGGTGATAACGGGGAACCCATAGGCAATCCATCTTCTTGCATGAAGAACCGGTCCTTCTCCTGAAAGTAGCAGTTCTTGAGGCAACATTCAAGTAAGTCCATGATTGAGTCTATTGGCAGCTCCGTCCTCTCCATCAGGGTTTCGTGTTCAGTAAGTTTCTTTCTCACTATGTTGAGAGATTCGTCTAGTGGTACGTTCGTGAAAAGGTTTTCAACGTCGAAACTTACTAACTTACTGAAGACGAAACCCTGATGGAGAGGACGGAGCTGCCAATAGACTCAATCATGGACTTACTTGAATGTTGCCTCAAGAACTGCTACTTTCAGGAGAAGGACCGGTTCTTCATGCAAGAAGATGGATTGCCTATGGGTTCCCCGTTATCACCAACCATCGCCAACATCTACATGGAATGGTTCGAAGAACATGCACTGAGGAGTTTCGAGAAGCAGCCCAAGCTATGGTTGAGGTATGTCGATGACACCTTTATTATTTGGCAACATGGAAGGACAGAACTACAGGCATTCCTGGAGCACCTGAACCAATCCCAACCATCCATTAGATTCACCATGGAGATGGAAGAGAGTGGGTGCCTACCATTCCTTGATGTAAAGTGTCAAAGGACTAGGGCCGGAATCCAAACAACAGTCTACAGGAAGGCTACGCATACAGGATTATACCTTCACTACAATTCGAACCACCCATCAGCAACGAAAACTGGCATCATCAAAACACTTATCCATCGAGCCAAAACTATCTGCAGCACACCAGAAGCCCTCAAAGAAGAACAAGTGAAACTTAGAGAAGACCTTTTGGCGAATGGATATCCGGAAAGGATCATTACCAAGGCATTTGAAGAGCTGGACAAACCACCTAGGCAGGAAGAGGACACCACGGTAGCAACTCTACTTTTACCGTATACTAAAGGCTTCTCGGAGAAGCTTAGAAGAATTGCACACAGCTATGGAATCAGAATAATCTTCAAAAGCAACGACACCTTGAGGAGCATGATAACAAGAACGAGGCCCGACGTACCAGCAATACCACATAACTGTATATACAGCATACCGTGTGAATGTGGCAATCTTTACATTGGAGAGACAAAGCGACCGCTGGAGACCAGGATTAAGGAACACCGCACAGCTACTCAAAGGGGAGAGGTAACGAAGTCTGGGCTAGCTAATCACGCATGGACCGAACAGCATAATATCAACTGGGACCAGGCTAAAGCAATTCACAAGGAGGAGCACTGGTACAAAAGAAAATTCATAGAGACAGCCTATATAATCTCGAACGAAAATATAATTAGCGAGCCCAGCGTCCAAATTAAAAATATTTGGAGAGCTCTTCTTCGGCCTCTGCCGCTACGCATCACCGGCAACCAACCTCCAGGGACGACGACGCTGATTGGACCAGATAAGACCCAATGACCATGACCTGTGACGCATGACCGGTTAAGGGTATAATATAAATACGACGGATACTCTGAATTTCCTATCATTCACCTGATGACGATAGCAGATACACAGCTATTGAAACGTTGTGAGATCAACCACTTCAAGACGATGGAAGTCCAAGGAAACTTCGAGGAACGAGTTACATTGTCTACCAACTTCAAACTAACGTCATTAATTAAATTAACTAGGTTACAATATTTTTCTGAAGTACTATTCACTAGGTCTAGGAGATGAATTAACCATCTGTTTCGCATAATTTCATTACATCCGGTTTGTTTATCTTAAAACTGAATGAATTCTGATAATTTTCATCACCTTGAATAAATACTCAAATACTAAAAACTCGTTAACAATCCTACGAGTTTTGAAGTGTTGAGTAAATGTTTCAGCCACTTGTGTGCCATTCTGCACTTTTATTCTTGTGTGCTATTCAGGTGTTTGTGGGCGGACAAGAAATCACCGAGTAAAATCTGTTGTGTGTATGTGCAACCCAAGTAGAAGAAACAGGTTGTAGGTGAAGGACCCAAATGCCTCATTAAACGATAAATTTACATATACTATTTAAGTTATGTACCATTAGTGTTGAATTCTGTATCACAATTGCTTTAATAAACGAAGTAAATAAATATGAAAACGTCATATATGTTATAAAGACAAGTTTAAATATCGAGCAACTTTATAAGGTTTGTCAAGGAATAAAATTTGTGGCATTTCTTTTCAAGCACGTGTCTTTAAATGACAATCTCGAGAAATGCAGCAAATTTGCGTGTTATTGAAAAATATTACATATGGTTAAGAGCCGGCGTCGAAGTGATTTTCTTGTCGAATTTCAGACAATTTATGTTGATAGACCTCACACCTCTGTTAATTGAAAATATTCAAATTAGATCCATGTGTGATCTTTCATGAACTTCAACAGAATTGGATAATGACATCGGGGAAATTTATTATCCTTAATACAGTTAAAATTTAATTTAAACACTTGGTGAAGTGTTTCAATTTTATTAAATAGTACTAGAACAGGAACTTTTAGTACAAAATCTCGTTTAGATTAACTGTAAATTTGATTAAAGTTCTGAAATTTTAATTATAATTTATATTTTACCGATATTTTAATGACCATTAATATTATTTACAATAAAAATATCATTAGCAATTACAAATGTAGGTATTGTTTTTATTCTTTATATATTGCGGCTGGAATTAGTTTAGGACAATGATGTACAGTGGTAATGACTACAGCAAACTTTAATAATATCATCCACTGTTGTTAATTTGGCAATAAGCAATATTAACCGATTATAAATTTAAAAAAATGACTAAAGGTTCAAAATAATGAACAAAGACATAACTATTTATTTGCTATTAACAACCTACAAACAAAACGGCTTCAGGAAATAATCGCACATACACAGTTATATTAGGTAGCCAAACAAAATTCAGTTAAAAAATCTGTTTGGAAATTTCAAACCTGTTTCAAGTTTTATGTGATATATCTACAAATGAACGACTTTCAAAATGTTTATACATTAATTTACTTGTCCTAGGAGATTTTCCTCGCTGTTAATATGTATTATTCTAGGTCAAAAGTAAATATTCTAAACTTTATGAAGTGAGTTTGCACGTATCATATACCTATGCCACACATAAATGGCCGTATCTGTTCATTGCCTTGACTATACACATGCAACGGATAGTAGACTTAACCATATACTTAATACTAAAGTATATAGACTTAACCTGATATTTCAACGTGTTCCTGAAAAGGTTATCAGCAGGACAGACAGAAATCTGATATTGTTTCAAGGAAAATTAATTATTATTTTTAAAGAGATAGGAATGTTATCGATAATAGATACGATCATGTTGACGAATGAAAGATTTTCATATTTCTCTCAATATGTCCTGAAATTTGTAATCCAGGCACAAAATTTCCATACGAAATACCATTTTAATTCAAATGATTCCACCGATTCGTTAATTATAGTTATGTTTTGTCTCATTGGAATTAGTATTTTCATTATAAATCTCACAGAACCACTTGTTAATTGTTTTGAAAATTATCTCTCATCTACAATAAGTAACTAATTAAATTTGAGCAATTAATTATAAACTACCGCTATTAATTATAATGATAATTGTTTCACCAGTACCAGTAGCAGAAGACACATCCATTATACATATGTTAATTCTCATAACGAGAGTATAGAATTATAATGACGAACGCCACGTTATGCTGTTCCAAAATTCTGCTGAATATATACCGTTTCCGGTCATTGTAATATAACAAATTATGCGTGCTTTTGAGAATATTTTATGAATATTACGTTTCTCTGAAACAACAAAATACCTTTGAAATTTATAATTAGAAATTAAAAATTGATAGAGGTATATTTCGCGTAAATAAATATTGCAAACTAACATTAAATATAGTCTCACATAAGAATTGAATTACAAACGTTTTTTGAGAAATGTGAATTTAATTGTCCATTAATTACGTGAGCTTCCAAAGGAGAGTTAGGGGTCCAGCAAAATTTCACCAAATCTCAATTAAAGGGAGGGGGACTCGACGAAATTCTCAGGTCAACTTTTATTATTTTTGCAACTAGTATTTTAAATCGATCTAAAAGGAAGAAAGATATCAATTCCACCAACAGTACGAATTGTTAACACTTCAACGACCCATAACGGCAAAATTACAAAAAAATTTTGTTTCATGATTTTCAAATATTTTTGAGATGCATATATGAAAAATAAAAATCTTCGGTATTGTTATGGTACAAGAAACAATTTATTACGACATTTTAACCCTTAAGAACCACCCTTAATGACAAAATTACGAAAAAAATTCTGCTTTTTTATTTTCAAATATTTGTTATACGAATATATAACAAATAATAATTTTCTGTATAGTTGTGGTATAATAAATAATATATTACGGTATTTGAACTCTTAAAAACCATAATTTGTGAAATTATTAAAAAATTAAGGAAAAAATAAAATTTTCAAAATATACTGACTAAAGCCAAGTAAACCCAGCCTCATGAGTAGATGTTCAACAGTTGCTTGGTTTGCTCCTTTTTTCCTCGTCTGCTACCTGCCTGAATATAACTAAATCGTGTAATCGTGTAAATTACATCAATTAAATAACGATAACTTTCATAATTTTAAACTATCATAAAAGTTCAAAATCCATTTTACATGGAATGTAACAGCTACAACTCCTATAAATTTCAATATTTTTGTAGTTGTTTTCGAGATTTTTTAGATTAAAGTGCTTGAAAAACATGGTCTCCACTTTCGACTGCTATCTTCTAACAGTTATATCTCGGTTAATTTTTGTTCTATGGAAATAAAAAAGGTAAATTTTTGTTCTGTAACATTTTTTTGTATTTCTATCATTTTTCATGTTATTTTCAAAAAAACTGCCATTTTTTGAAAATTATTTTTATTTTTTTAAGATTAAAATTTTCAAAAATATTTCAAAACTTTCAGAATATTTTATAATCATCTAAATAAAGTAAATTGTAGAAGCCTTTAATTTAAAATCTGGTGGAAAATATATCAGTTTTATTGTAGTATTTCTAAAAAAATCAATTAGCTGCTTTTTGACTATAACTCTGTCAATATTTATGCTAAAAAATGGGACCAATTTGGGATCCCCAAAAACTAATCCAATTTCTATTCAGTTTATTATACTCAAAGTTCCGAATAGAAAAATGTCCATATTTTTAATACCAGCGACTTCACCAAAGCTTTCTGTATAAGAAAGTCGGAAAAAGTTTTTCCCGATTTACTAAGAAACGGTATAAGCTATGTTATTGAAAAAAATATAGGGTCAAGTATAAATGTGGCTGAAATTCCTTGAGCCGTTTGCGAGTATTCGCTGAACAAACATAAAAAAAACATAGATACAGAGGTATTAAGAACCTCCTTCTTTTTGAAGTTTTATTTCATGTATGGTAATATATTAAATTAATTTTAACATCTCATCTAAAATGAATGTCAAAAATTGTTGAGTGTTCTTTTAACGAGATGTGATATACTGCAAATACTTTTTTACTTTTTAATCTAATAAAATAAAATATATACAGTGTTTGTTTATTTGTATACAACTTATTTATATGTCATGAAGTTTTCCAAAAGGGCACGAACGTTTTTGTCTCAATTTCACTATTTCGGGGTTTGGGTAGAAATCGATTGCTCGGAAAAAATTGTATTACTCAGAAAGAATGAGACTGTAACAATTAAGACAGCTGAGTTTTGAAATTACAGGAGTTTCAATACAGGGTGATTTGGTAACCTACTTCGGATTGATACTGCTCTTGAAAAATTCTTTCAATACAAATTAATGTGTAGGATCATACAATTTTATCACTATTTAATATTTTTCTAGCATTACTTTTTTACAGCTGAACCCTTCAAAAATTTCAAGTAAAAAATCCTCGTTAGACAATTTTTGGATGGGTGAAAAGTTATGTCTTCTCATGTTAATTACAGCACATAATGGAGTTCTTGAGAGTAAATCCATATCAATATAGGATATACAGGATGATTCATAATTGTTGTATGTAGCTCAAAGATGTTACCTCAAGGCAGTTATATATACATATTTAAATTGGCCAAGATATAGGGCGCTGTAGGTTATAATTACAGGGTGATTCCAGATATTTTAGAAATCAAATGTTTTTTGGGTGGCCCATAAGCAGCTGCATATACAAAGTGTTTAAAATATAGTGGTTGAATTTACAGATTTCTTGGAATAAAGGGCACAGTATAATTACAGTAATTCAGGGTGGTGCAAAAAATATTATACAGTGTTTAAAAAATATTAGAATATTAGAGTAAAAATTCAACAAAAGCAGTTGCATATATATATATGATAGATGCAATATAGGGCGAGAAGATTTATAGTTATAGAGGGTGAATATAAAAAAATTAACTGGTAGCTCATAGATAGTCGCGCATACAGAATGGTTGAAGTGAAATTATAGTTTTACCATGAACAGTTGCATATACAGGGTAGTTAAAATATAGTCCACAGTAGAATTATAGTTACATAGGGTGGTCAAAAAATTTTTATTGGGTAGTCCATTAGCAGTTACATATAAAGGGTGGTGGAAATATATTATGAAGTAGAATTATTCTAATGAGTATTTTAATAAATGTTAGAGAATTGAAATTAAACTGAATCATTTCATCTTGACAAAAAATAATTTATAGAGCAAATGTCCGAGTATATGGATATACCTATGTACCCGCATTTTTGATAATCCTAAATGTACAAATGGAAGTTATTAAGTATTAGCAATAAAGTAAAACAGATTACTTTACAATTTCCAGATATACGATTTCTACTATATAACTATTCACTTCTTTCAAATGGAATTGTCATATACCTTTATTCTATTTTCTATATTATTCTACGAATTAATAGCTGAATTATTTAATTTTAAGAAATTTCCTGATAACTAAATTTTTATCTTTAATCTCCACTTACTGTCTCTTTGCTATATTAAATTAAAAATTACGAATCTGAACACAAATAAAGTCCTAATAATTATATATGAGAAAAAAGTTGAATTAAATTACTTATTGACACAATAGGACGAATTTCGACCACAGGCGATTCTAGTATTAATAAATTGTCTTAATACTGATTTAAAACAAATTCAATCATAGGAAAACATCACACAATTACAATTTTTCCTACACACTCGGTGTAGGTAGCAACTTATTTCGTTGCAGTTGAAAACGTTTTACTGTCACCCAAGCAGACAAACCAATTTGAATATTTATTCGACCTTAAGTGTTTAAATGCAATAGAAATGAACATCCTCTGTACTATACATAAATCTCTATTGTTCAAAAATGAAGCAAAGCAATGCATCACGATCAGCATCGACACCATATGCTTGATTACCCGCATTATTCTCTTCATGTGAACCAAACAGTCTTACTAACAAGTCAACCAACCATCAGTCAACTCAATCGTATCCAATCCAATCCAGCAACGACTATCATGCAATCATTTGGGTTTGGATAGACGAACGAACAATAATATACCTTTTAAGTGGTTAAGGAGTTGAACAATTGCTTCAGTTAAATATTTTAAATTGGAACAAATGGGCATTCGTAATAACATATGCACGCGGTGCAGGATATTCTCAATCAATAGATATTTAGATTCATAATAAATTCGAAGAGTTTATTATTATCGTTACAATGAGGTAACTACCCACAATTTATTAGCAAATAACCGCTTGTGCATTAGGTTTCGTTATTACGAAATGAGTTCCGTAAATTATAAATGCACATTTATTATTTATGTAAGGTAAAAATACTTTTTTTCTGAATGATAAGTGTAGCATCTCTACTTAAACCTAAAAATGGTAGTGAAAGATAATTATTTTTGTTTGTCAGTAAAACAATCATAATGTCATGATGTGTCTTAAGCGGTGTTGCTTGAAACTGATTTGTCCAACAGAATTTATTCGTTAAAATGTCAATCAAACAGAAAGTTTAATTAGTTAGTGGAACATTTTCGTCATAAAAATGTTTTATTATCGGTAATTAGATATTTTGAGCGTTCTTTTTTCTGTTGCCCATCAATTTTTGTATAACTGCTCCATCTGGTGTGTGGTCGTCTTCAACCATAATAATTATTGTTTCACGATCTCAACTCCCTAATTAAATTTGCTTACTTTTAATTCATCAAAATTTATTTGTTTCAATCCTGGACTAAGTATGTGATATGACTTTTTAGAACTGTTGAAGAAGAAAAAAAGTTAAAGGAGAGGGCATTTTCTGAAAAGTATGGATTTTCGATTTATCTTGCTCAGATTTATTTGTATGTTTATTTTAGAATATGTCTACTGATAGAACACCGTCATTGGTTAAATTTTAAGCAAAAAATAGTTAAAAGATATTTGCAATCACAAAGCCGCTGTGTAAATCACACTTCAAAATTTGTTGTATAAACATACTGAAATCAAAATGGTTATGAATCAGATGTTAACAATTTTAAGAAATAATATGCATTAGACTGTCTACTAACTACGCAAACTAATATAATAGAAAATAATTCTTATACAAAATGTAACGTAAATCGATCTTTGCGTCTCCAAATCACTCCCCGTTTATACCAAGTCTCCGAGCCTACACGGTATCAATTATCAAACACATTCCTGGAAGTCTTAAAAAATCAGCATTTTGTACTTAGTGAGAAGGGAGGGATAGTCCAGCGATGTGATCGACAATAGATCAGAAATTGCGAACAATCACTGCCATTCTTCATGTACAAGGGTCATTCACTGTTTGTTTGTCAAAAACAAATTTAATCTGGACATCGTCATGAATGTGAAGTGACTTTGATTTTTGATAGGTTTTTCGACATCGTATTTCAAATAATTGAGAAATCTGAAAACTCTGAGATTTTTCCCAAAATACAGCACTGGGTTCTACACAACTTTCGATTAGGCGTCAGCAACTGTGCCACCCAAACAATGAGTAAATTCACAAACATGGATAAATATGTTCAAGACTAATAATAGCAATAATATACATAGGACAACGAAAAAACTTATTATGGTATCTATGGTCTGCTTATTACCACAGAGTGTTCTCAAAAATTAATGTAATATATGTCAGAAATGAAATATGAACAAAGTACAGAAATAGGTAGCGAATGATCACCCTACGGAACGAGATCTTGGCTACACCAGTCTTGGTTCTCTCACACTAACCCAACTGGAAGAGCCATGTTCCCTCCATTTATACCAAATACCCTATTTATTCCTACTACATTGGCCTACTACATTTTATAAGACTTATTACTTTACATCTCTTCGTCTCCAGCATCTTGAAAAACCCTGACTAAGACCGCGAACCAAGTTCTCAAGCAACGGGTGCCAAGGATCCCTGGAGTAGATCAAGTTGTCAAATGTGCATCTGGACAGAAAAGAGAACGAATAACCGAATTGTAATACTACCTTAAAAAAATAAAGTGGAATTATGTTGGAATAGGTTAGGAGAAGACTAAAGTTGAAGTAACGCAATATCCCAAAATATTCGGAATTATAATTCCAAACAAGAGGGATAAAATATGCATAGAATTTTTTTTGAGAAAAAGAGTAACACCAGATATAAATCAGCTACAAGGCAAAAATAAAGAATGAAATAGATTTTATATTATCCACACACAAGGACCTAATAGAAGAGCTATAATTCTGTAAAGTAAGAATAAAAGCTAAACAAGAATGACAAAAAAGTCATACTAAGAACACTAGAAAGTGTTTTAGAACAAAGAAAACGGAATATGATATTGTATCTACTAGATTTTAAAGATCCTCAGAAATTTTAGTAGCTCCAACTGTGTCATTTGGTTATCGCAAGTTATTGATTAATCTCTCATTTACTTTTATGCGGTTTTTTGTGCCCTACTACATACTTGTTTGACACCACGTTTTATAAGTATATCCTATATCTATTTACAGCCTCAAGTTCTAATGATCTTGTTTGTCGATACATTTCCTTGCAAGTAGTATTTTTTATTTTTTAAACAACAAATGCTTTTGGATAATTAATAAAACATAATTATGCGGCCTTCGGCTGGTTCCTACAGTTTTGAAGCGTAAACATCAGCACGAACAAAGCCTCCCTTTTCCACACTCCTTCTCGAACATTCATTTATTCTTTTTGCTTGTATTTGCGTACTGCAGTTTACATAATTCGTCCATCAAGCTAGTTAAAAGGAATTCAGCCTACTTCTTTGCTAGACGTTTTTTTAGAATTGGAACAAATGCAAGTTTTATTCAGCCCTGAGCAATATCCTCGGTCTTGTATATGTCGTTTTAGATTTTTTTCGTTAATGAATTTCAGCAGTTCGGGCTAGAAAGGCACGCAACTTTTCCAGTTTTAATGCAAACATAATGCGTTTTTTAAGTTTATCTTTGTTCGGACAGATTTAGATTCTTGGAGGAAGGGTTTTAGTTGTCCAGTAAATCGGATTTGTATTTTGTCCAGAACTCTCCAAATATTTGCCATGTTAATATAAAACTTTAAATATTCAGTAAACATGTATAATAACAATAAATTAAATTATTAGTTATCAGAAGTTCGGCACTGCAGTATCTTCTTCTTTGTTTTCGAAACTACAATTTACTATATCTTCATCTGTCCACTCTGGATTTTAGTACCAGTGCTTTCATTCTCTAATATGCACAGCAGCCCTTGAGCTCAACGAGCTGCGAAATGACTGAATTGTTTACGAGGAACCCCTTCATATTTTTCTTTCCTATCTGAGTGTAAATATTTTGATTGTTTTTTTTTTCTTCTGAATAATACTGTTTACAAACACTTAGTTTAACTCACTTCACACACATGAAAATTATATCTAATATCTTACTTATTAAAGCTACGAAATATTAACGTAGACTGAGTAGTACAAATAATAACGAGCATAATATTAAGTAATATACAGAGTGTCTGTTTTTTGACTCCTAAATGACAAATGAAACAAACTTATAAAAATTAATACAGTAGGCCCTGTAAAATATGTGCCTTTGTAACACAAAATAGTAGAAGTAAAAACCCGTTGTATTTCTTAAATAATTCACTAAGGTAACAACTCTTGAGCTCGAAATTTGTAGCATTTCCCCTGAAATTCGAGTTATCCAAGTTCTATTGTATATGAGAAATTACTATAGGTTAAATGATCGGTGTTGAGGCCAGTGGCGGTCTGTATTTTTGTTTCTTATACAATCGAAAGCGCAAAGCACCTGGAAGCGCATTTCTGTTATATTAGATATACAGAGGAACAGATTGTGGCGGACCACAACGCTAGCGCCGATGTCGGAAAACAATCATAAGTAAAAATAAGAAGTTAGAAGCTATTTTGATGAATATATGTACGTGAAAATATTTATATATTCACAAACATAAAAAGATTAATTTTCTATCCGTAACCGAAATATTAAATAAAATGAAGTTGGGGGAATAATTAAGGTAGGAATGTTTGATGAATTGGCTGGGAAAGTCAAGGTTCCATAGATCCTCGCATTTATGGATGTTGAAGATGTTGCGTCTTTTCATCCACTATTCCTTATTTATGGCTTATGTTTTGAAATTAAATTGTTTGACAAATTGTACATTGCCATACTGTGCGTTTGTGAAAGATTTTATCTTTTCCCTTTTCACTGCCTTAACTTCCAGTGAGATCGGGGTCTGATGTAGACTGAAACTTTATATGTTTTAAAATATATAGAGTTTTTGGTGTTTTCCAAAAAAAGCATATATTAAAAAGTAGAGATGCGACAGATATGTCAGAAGACAATAAAGAGAAGTTATATTGACCCAAATCTCTCCACCAAAATTATTTTGTATATAAGACATTTGTTCAAACATTGCACCTCTGGGATAAGCTGAGGTATATTTTTTCAGAATCTAGACCAACTGGAGTGAATTTATTTCAATAAAAATTTCTTGAAACACAGATCATATAATAAAAAACAGAAATTTCACTTTGACGTTTGCTTAGAGAATATACTTTACTGCTTATAATACTCACTGAAATTATGACAAGAGTTGTAACGCTCACAGAACACCTATTTATATACAATTTTTACATTCGAGAGTCCTCGAGATTACTCTATGGCGCTAATGTCGAATTATGTAGATCTTTTCCGAACTGACAGTTAAACTTGGTTGGTATATACAGGGTACTCCCTCGGCCGGTGTTATAACTTTCCGTGACAATATTATTCAAGACCAAACGAATGGTTGTTAATCACGAAGAAATACTCAGTATACATTTTTTATCATAGCATGTATCATGTGAAGTAAAGATTTGTGGGTATGGTATGTTAAGGTTACAACGACAACTAGGACGAGGGAAAATTTTATTTATTATCTAATGATTTAATTTTATGGCTTATGTATTATTAATAATACCCAACATAATGCCTACTTACAGTTTATGGTTATAGTTGAACTTGTTGAAACTTGCGATTATAATTATTCCACCCCACCCAGGGCCTAGCGAAAAAAATATCTGCATTGATGCTTCACCCCAAACCTAGCAATTTATTGCAAAATATCTAATAACTCTCAAAATATGATTATTTGCCTTATCTTAATATCTGTTAGTTGATCCCACTGAGGATATATGTAAAAATATATCCCGTCCCATGCTCCGGGTAAAGTAATACCTCTTATAAGGAAACTACTTTTCCAACTCCTTTCATTATGCATAAATATGTTATGATCCAGGAAAATATATTACAATAGAATAGTGGCCATACAATTCCACCGAATTCTTCTATGCTGGGAGTTATTTGCAGAATTTACCAGAATTAAGGAATTGCACCTATTTAAATAGGATCACTAAAATAGATAACATACGTTTATTATTGCAAAACTTTAAATTTAAAATAATTGACTTTTCATTGCCTACAATATTTATTTGAAACGTATACGTGTACAGTTTCAAATAAATGCTGTATGCATTGAAAAGTAATGTAATTTGAAAACATTAGATATGCAAAACTAGCTTTGATGTTTTATTAAGAACTAAATTTAATTATATTACAAACTTGTAATTGTACTTGTTTCAACGAGTTGACTGAATGAATGTTACTATATTTTATTATTTTAGTATCGGGTAGCAAAACTACTGATGATATTGAAATATATTCAATTTCCACTAAATCAAATTAGAAATGCTTTTTTACAATTCACTTTTCACCAGAGCGTTGCTTCGGTATTATTTTGAAGTGTTTTTTTCTTCTATTTCTTCTCGATGCATAATTCATTCAGACACGAAAGAACAATGCTCAAAATAAGGATCTGTAATAAATATTCTTGTGCATCCTCAAAAATACCGAATAACTAACTTGTTTTGAAGCGGAGAAGCTCGTTGTAAAAAAGTGGTTTTGCCTCGCATTTTCCAGTGCTCTCTCAAGATAAGGAATCAGAATTTCGAACTGGTTAACAAGTTCGTTTTTGGTGAGTTTCGAGGCGCGAACCTTTTATAAATTAAACATCTACTACGAGGCGCTTGGTACACTCAAGTTTAAATTACCAAATTATAACCTACAAGGGTACAGTAATTTTGAATTGAAATTTGTTTTAAACGATTTTTAGCACAAACACTTTCAGAGATAACAAGAACGCCCACAGATTATTTTAGTAACTAGGTCTAAAAAATCCAATAAATACTGGAAAAGAAAAAATGTGCAACATCTAGTATATAAATATTTATTTAAACGAAAACTATTTTTTTGTCTAATCTTAAAATATTTTTTTGTATTCGAACCTTCCTTTTTTAGTAGTTTTTACTATTGTCGCTTAGAATCAACAAAGATAAAAGAGACTAGTTAGCTTTGAGGATTTTGTACTAGTTCAATAGTAGTTTTCGATTTTTTTGAATTGCTTGTCTATTTGTTTCGAAATTCAAAATGTCAGTATTCGTGGTCAGTCCCAATAAAACGAATTCGAAAAACTGTGTGCATGACAGAGGCTGGTTTTGGTTACCGGGGAATTTCGAGAAGAATTAATCCATACATGGTGTTAAGAGTTTGGAGAAGGTGGTCCAAAGAAGAGGAATCAAGTTTGTACTGCAAGGTTTGGGCGTATTTGGCTAATTGAAGATGGTTTGGAATGGACCTGAGAGCTTATCGGCCCCTTTTGGTGCTACCTTTCACACCAGAACATAAGACTCGCCGTTTGGAGTTGTCCAAAAAAACTGAAATGTTACTTGCTTCATTGACGAATCAAGGTTTTGTTTGGACAGCTATGATATATCATGCGAAGTACGAACTACAGATTTTCCGTTGAATCTGCAGAACGTCTTACAACAAGCCAGCAAAGTTTTTTGGTATGAGTCATCACCTACAGTCCTCACCAACGAATTAATTAAGTGCTACAATCAGTTTTGCAACCCTACGAACAAACCATACTAAATGTAATCTTTCAATAGAATAACACCAGATTTCATACTGCTGATGACACAGTGGCTTTAATACCAGAATCTGACATAGAGACCCCAGAATACCATCAAGATCACCTAAGTTGTCCTGCATCAAACATTTACGGGATATTTGGACAAGTATTCCCGAATACTAAATAGAGAATTTAATTCTATCAATGACCCATAAATAACCATGGAGTCGCTACTCATTATTCAACATTATTTTTTTACGAAAGAGAAGATTTACCAGAACTTAGTGGTTGATTAGATTGAGTTTATCTTCAGTTCATTCACGTTAACACCAGTTTTAAAATGATTTATGTAGTACCTTTTCTAAAATATTTATAGTAACGATATGTAAACTACAGCAAATTCTTATACCTGATTGAGTTTATTTTATTTACAGAAAATTTGTGGTTACGCGAAAGCTAAATCACTTTGTTCACTCAAGTGTATGAGAAGAATTGGCTCTTTGTTCTGATGACATCACATTTAATAAGTGTGATGTTAAACTCACATATATGCACTAAATATGTCGAAGTGGTTTGAGATTTGTGGTTGCAGGAAATTATTTAACAATTGGTTCAGTGCTGCTCACAGACCGAAGTGAATTGTGAGAATTTTTGGCACCGTTCAATAAAATGAGAAAAGGATTCGTAGATCCGTAATGTGATATTTTCGTTTTATGATTACACTTCATTTAAATGATTTGCACATAGACATCCTTTCAAAATAATTTTTTAAGTACTAATTGTAATATATCCACGATTATAGATACATATTCCACTTAGGGTCATACGTTGTACGTTATAGTAAGTTATATCGATTACGTTCCTCGGTTGAGTTTTACCGTGTGTTAGATATATCCTTATACAGTAAGCTGATTTTTACGTTTAGTACGTATATGATTCGTAATTTTAGGTAAGGTTCATTGATTATACGTTTATGTAGTAACTATGTTGAGTCTTATATGACACAATCTATTTTAACATATAGCGAGTGTAAACGGTTTGAGTGCAAATATTTTGAGGAATGACAGTTTAGGTAAAAACAAATCAATAAGTCTTATAGCATTGTTACAAAAAAGCTATAGCTTTGTCGAAAAAATGGAAAAGTCACAAATTATGCCACAATTTTTACAGTCACCAACACATAATTTTGCTTGCAAAATGCTTGTAAAGCTTGATAAGTATATAAATTACAAACATTTTCTATTCCTTCACTAATCCCAATTTCATTGAGAAACCATTTTTTGGGTTTTCAAATTAAATGAAAACTCGACATAAATCTACCCAGAAGATATGGCAACGTGGCGCATCGTGTAAGTGGCCAACCGCTTAGGCGATTATAAAGTTTAACCCTACTTTTCAACATCGTATTTCTTGCCTAATATGTTTTGTAGAAAAACTGTTGTGTGTTTGAATATCTGTTGTGATAATTTTGGAATTTATTTATTGTGTAAGTAGGTACTTTCTTATCCAACATAAATAATAATATGAATTAATTAATTAGTTTGGAAATACCCAATTTAAAATAGCTATACGAGAGATCTTTTGAAGTATTTTGTGAGAAAAGTTATTTCTAAATCATAAGTAAAATACGTTTTATTCTTATGTTCTTTAACTTAATACATAAAAGAATTACACAAATTTTATAGGTTACCTCCAAACATTAGTTTTAAGAACGATAATTTTTTGAAAACGTTTATGTCTTAACTGTTTCATTTACCCAAATCAAGCAAATCGTCGAGAAAACATAATTAATCAATACAAAACACTGCAGGGCAAATTTCGTGGTTAGGGTCATTTTTTTTAATAGTTAGAGAAAACAGTAAAAGTGAGTGTATCGTCCGATAAGCGATGTTGTCGCGTTGACAACAATTTACTTAAAATATATGTTACCATAACTTGGTTATTAAAGCCCACAGACAATAGATTTATAAGAGTTATTTGTTTGTTTTAATGTGGACTATCTCTCCCTAAAATATATGCACTCATACTGTTTGCACCCTGTATATTTCATATAGTGGTTTGGAAATGGTTTGTGGTGTTGACAGAGCACGTTATTACATATTTGATGACAAAACCTAATATGTATATAGAATCTATATGTTCTACTGTGACGTAAATTTAGTTGTACAAACTTTTCGCAATATAATATCTGTAAACTGTTTACACTTCTACATTTAAATTGTATTTTTTTTCATATCCAAGTTACTATTTATTCATTTGTTTATTTATTTCACATCTAATATTTCTAATGCGTTTCAATTACCATCATTTCTTATCATTTCTGCTCTGGAACAAGCCGTTACCTGTCTTAAATACTTCAGTTCTTATATCTGTTTACACTGTTCTTGTCTTTTTGCTGTAACCAATATTTCGCAACCATAGCTGATTGTAGGTAATATAACAATTATGTTGAAAAATTGAGGTAAGTAATGAAGAATAAAATGAGAAAGGATACCTAGTCCTCCATCATTTTATTATTCTTTATTCTTGAAATTTCTGTTAAAAGTTCCACATATAGTGGAATTTTTTTGCCCAACTTATTGCAGTAATCATAGGATATGTTGCATCCAAAATATGTGAAATTGTTTTAATTTTATGTTTATTTTAATTATATTTGTTCGGTTGGGGTATTTACCACAGAATGTTATAACGTCTCTTGGCAATTAACACGAGCAATGTATTAATGTCAAGCTGTATTCCATTATTGTAAGTAGTTAGGGACAAGACAGCAGCCTTGTCTTAAATGTTTATGATAACATTTTCTGTGGTAATAATTAACTCTTGTTGCCATCAAGGGTGCCTAATCAATTTCTAAAATCAAATTAAATCAAATTAAACGTACAGGTTCTTACGTTGGGTATTGCATTTATTTACACAAATCTAAATGAAGAATTTCTTTTTTGACCTCCGTTTTTCGATTTGTTGCAAACTACGTCAATTGTTGATCTTCCTTTACTACATTCTATTTACTGTTCATCCATTAGCTATTCATTAATGGATGTAAGTCTATTATTGAGTTTCCTAGCATTGATTTTGTATATTGTGTTCAATAAATTAAATTTTCTGTAGTGTATTAATTTTTGCTTGCATTTATAGCTTTGCCTAGATTATGGGAAACTTTGCCTTCTTCTAACATATGCATTTAACTCTCGTAAATGTGATATGTGAATTTAGGGCTTCGTATTGCAACATTTTTGCGTGTAGGTATAGAATAATGTTATTGTAATCTTTGTCGAAAGTGCCAGCGGAGCCGCGGTAGTTATTAACAAGAAATTTTCTTTCATACATTATTTCTAAATATATAATAAATATTTCAATCCTTTGCTACAGAAAACCATGTTTTATTGATCCTTAGAAGCTTGCGCTTTTACTAAAATACCCCTCATCATTGTTCATAAAACTGCTTAACATTAGTTGGGCATGGTTTCTTTTCTTTTGTATCTTTCGCAATTTCTCTTTGTGTCAATATTAATGTTAGTTGATTTTTCCTGCTGCATTTGTTTGGCCTGGATATTTCCTTTAAATTACTTATTTGTTTTCACCTAATTTGAATATTATCAGATAATCATATAGATGATAAACGCAAAATTCTTCGTTGCCTCTCAGCATCAATCACTGACACATTAATAGATGAATAGTTTGATGTATACATTACTAAGATAGTTACAATTACAATTCTTCAGTTGAGATCTTAGAGTTAATTCTAATATTTCTAATATTTACATATAGAAAAAAATATTTAGTGCAATTTTCCATAAATTCTATCGAACAAATCCCCCGATAAGCTAGGAACTACTTTCCTCCCATGTGAACCCGGAAGTAAAAAGTTGATTCCTGGGGAAGATCACACTCTTAAAGAAAACACAATTGTACACAGAAAAAATTTCAGCCAGTGAGATCTTTTAATTTTTTACTCAGTTATAAATGAAACGCTTTTACTTGAAAAACATTCTATGAAACAATTTTTAGGGGCTTATTCCTTAATCAGAATAGAGCAAAAAGTTCGATTGAATGGTCTATAGATCACTGGCTTCACTATATTTTTGTTTGGATCGTTTTTTAAAATAGAACTCTATTGACAAGTTCAAATAATCAAGTATTATCAATATTTGTTGTTTCTGTAAGAACTTTATTTATCCGCTGGTAGGTGTCATTATGGTAAAGATTCTTTGACTCAGTAAATTTGTTAGTTTTTGTTATTTAGCAATATGAACAAGTAGATAAAAACAATTTGGCAATAATATTTAGACATTTGGATCATATATTAACGGCATTAGCCTTATTTAAATTGTTTTTTTATTGTTTCAGATGGAACAATAAGCATTGTATGTCGTCACGGAAGGAGAAGGAGTAAAAATGAGGCTACTGTTGGCTCAAACAAAATCATGTCGGCGAATCTTGGAACAGAGACTGAATTCGATTTCCTCAGATATGAACAAGGTTAATATTGGTTCTCCCTTTCTTAACTTTGTGAACACACGACGAGATCTTAGGACAGGGAAATCTCATTAATGGTTAACAATAATAGAAAATGAATAGGATATGGATCATTAGTCACATTCTTAATCACAGCAAGAAGTGTATAACAGAAAAATTTCTATGACAATATTTTAGTTTGTTCATAAACCTTATTATATTCTCAAAAACAATCATATGCCAGTTATTCTAATTTTAATTTCTCTTTCTATTTTTAGAAAATAATAAAATGTGGCTACCACGATACGCCGAGGACTTTTGTCTGAGAATGTACGAGAGCATGAAATTCATGTCTTCGTGGTGTCAAACGTCGCATTCGCAGACGGTATCAAAATAAACTGCCCGTTGCCTAAAAGTAACTCCAAACGGACGACACTTTAATTGGTAGATTTTTTACAAACATTTTATCTTCTCCATTGTATTACTCCTGTTTTACATCTGTCGCTGCATATTAAACAAAAATATCTCACACGGTTCGGTTGATTCTCGGAAAGTGATACAACGCGGGGAAACGTGATATTATTGAAGGTTGCCTGGTCTGTTTGGTAATTTGATAAATCGAGCAGTTGTCAACGGCATCATTGGTATTAAAAGCAAAAATGTATGTGGATAAGATAAGCCTGAGTCTACAAGAAATAGATTTATTACATACATATCTCGAATTCCCGAAGTTTTTAGATATTTAAATCCATAGAAATATATTACTTATTTATTTAGCGTTTGGCACAATTATAGAAACAAATATAAGTAAAATCACAAATTATAAATGTGTAATTATATGAATGTCTAAATCTATGAGTACAAAAATAGTGCATATAAGAGTAATTAAAATAATAATAAAAAAATAAATCATGTCTATATATATATATGTAAATAACTAACAAGTATAAAAATTAAACGGCCACAATAATAATAATAATAATAATAACAAAAAACAAGTGGCATATTAGCGCTAAGCCCAGGAAAACTGAAGTAAGCGTATTCCATCTAAATAATCGCTTCGCGAATATTGAATTAAACGTGAACTTCTGCTGGATAAAATTAAAACATAATCGATATCCGAAATACCTAGGCCGAACAACATACAAGAAAGACCTCGAAAACACCAATCAGAAAATGAAAACAAGAAATAACCTTATTCGGAAACTTGCCGAAACCAGCTGGGGTGCTAACACAACAATTCTAAAAATAGCAGCACACTCCCTTGTGCACTCTGTTGCTGAATATTGTGCAGTGGTTTGGAATGACAGCTGTGAGACGAACAAGATAGACATCCAGCCAAACGAAACAATGCGAATAGTGTCGGGAACTGAATGTTCACACCGCTGCCAAGGCTCTAAG
The DNA here is from genome assembly GCA_034190945.1 of Octodonta nipae. Classification (NCBI taxonomy): domain Eukaryota; kingdom Metazoa; phylum Arthropoda; class Insecta; order Coleoptera; family Chrysomelidae; genus Octodonta; species Octodonta nipae. Next base: position 86,159,323 of record CM067220.1, on the reverse strand, counting down.
TTACTGGTCATATCAGACGACGTGCCAGTTAACAGTTCGTCAGTGGAAAAATAAATAAACCGGTGATATCAAAGGAAACTTCTATCCATAACACTCTTAAAGTAAGATCCCAGGGGCGCCAGACGTTACTTATTTTCTCAAAATTGAAATGTATTGGACTAGTAGTATTAGTAGGTACTCTTAGAGCATGCATACTTAATAGCTTGAATTGTTGGTCCCTTTCGAGGTACCAGGTACTTAGGGTCGGTAAAAATGAAGCCTACGTTTTTTATAATTTACCTGGTACCTCGAAATTGATCAACAAGTCAAGCTAGCAGGTATGCATACCCTACTAACACTACTTTATCCAATAAATTTTATCTTTGAAAATATAAGTAACGTCTGGCGGCTCTGGGATCTTGGACTATCTAGAACATCTTCCACACATAAGACTGAAATCGTGGAAACCTATAAGGGCCAATAGGGACCTTCAGTCTGCCTGACCATTTAAAATGGATAAGTGAAGAGTGAAAAGCCAAATCGACATCTTCTAATGTATACCATCAATCAAGCCAGCTTGACCAAACGATTCTTCTTGCTGGCAAGGAATTACCTAGGAAAATATCGAGCCGGTTGAATACGATCAGCACTGCTCACGCCAGATGTAGAAATTATTTTTTACATAAATGGGGGTATCTCTGACGATCCCCAGTGTGACTGTGGAACATCTAAGCAAACAGGGAACCTGGGACGATCTCGTAGCAGCGACACCCGCAACAGTTCTGTGGGCGAGCTCACTGGACATCGTCTAATGATTCGATGATATGGATATCTGCTCACTTACTAACAAATAAAAAATAATGCAAATATATTGAGGGTTTAGAAGTTACAGTTTTAATTTCCTTAAATTTGTGAGATTAAATTATTTGAAGGGTGTGTAAAAATGTTGTAATATGAATGACTAAACGTAACTCTAGTAGAGCAACTCGACTTCAAGGAGCCATTCATTGTATCCCGAGTTCTTTTTAAATAACATTAATTTGTTATTTCTGCTAGAACATTTAGAAAATAATTGTCTTTAACTGCGAATGATCCAGTAAGTCCATCGAACACACTGTAGAAGATATTGTTGGGTTTATTTTATGCAAAGCAAGACCACCATCAAACAATGACTTCCTCTTGCTTTATAGAATATGATTCAAGCTAGTTATCTTTTGCCACTTTGAGGATGTTGTTTTCTAAGTTTCACGCCATTTGCCTGGTGGTTGCCTTACTGTTCATTCTCTTATTGGTTATACCTGAAGCCTTCTGATTTATATATGTGTCTATTTATTTCAGTATCGATCTTAATATTTTACTTTTTATTTGTATGCATATGTTAATCCCGGATGTAAAATTACATTATAAATTCGTATTTTAATTTTCATATATGTTTTAAACATATCATTTCATTCCCAGTAACTTTTAGTCGTCACTGAATTTCTTCTGTCAAGTTTCTGCATATGCAAACAGTTTTACTTTACTGTCTAAGCTAAATAGTACCTAACTAGATAATAAATACTGTTACTTTCTCGGTCCCTTGGAATTGGTTTTAATTGCGCACAATTATTTAATCATAGAAAACTTTACTAGCAGTTTTACAATATGCTAATAAGGTGTGGCCAATTTCAGTGCCAACAGTTTGTTGCTACTACTGGGTACACACACTTCAAATGACGTTGGATAAGAACTTAATCTGTCGGATCTCTTTGTAGTAATTGACATTGGATAGCAAGTACATGGAGGAGGTGTAAAATTTATTAGTATCCATTTTTTAAATTTTTTTGTTTATTACCTACTATTTGTTCACTTCACCAATACTAAAATTTTCAGACATTTCGTTTATTGAAAAGAATATGAATACAAATTACAAATTTACCGTGCAAATGTTGAAATTTAGGGATTTTTGTCAATAATTGAAATAATAAATATGTAGTTGTACGGCAAGGACCAACGACTAGATATTAACATAGTCTTGGCACAGGTTTAAGTTCCTTCTAATGAAAAATTAAATGTCACATCAAGTGTCCGCAATCTTCATTTCTTGAAAAGTAATCGTTTCTAGGCAATGTGCCGGACGCTGTATTCCATAAATCAGCATTGTGGATATCCTCACTTACTTGTGTTATCTATTGCGACCTTAGAGCATCTACCTCCTAGAGCCGCAAGTGCATAAAAATCGTTCCAAGGCGAGAAAGAGAGAGCAATAGAGGTTAATTTATTTTATTTCACTCTATTGGGATCTGCCACTCCCAATCGAGTGAGGCCTCTTGCCCTCACTACTGCCCTCTCTTTTTATCCTTGGCACGATATTTGTGCATTGTACGCTCTAAGATTGCGGCAGACCTAATATTGGAGCTTCACTGCATTTTTTCATTACCCCCTGAATCACCTCTAAACGATATACGCTATGCCAGTTTACTAATCAATAATACCATATGTTATTTGAGAGATGACAAGAAGGAATATTCCGGTTATTAAAAATGGAAAGATATACGATTGAGCAACGCGTGTTTATTATTAAAAATTATTTTAAATTTGGTGAAAGAAGTTGGAAGAAAATTTCGTACAGAATATGGAAGAGAAAATTGTCAGTCAAATGTTACCATTGGAAAAACTGTTTAAAAATTTGTGGAAACTGGTTCAGTAAAAGATGAAAAAAGCAAAACATATCATCGTAGTGGACGTTCAGAAGAAAATATTGCAGCTGCTACTGCTAGTGTTGTTGAACAACCAAAAACATCAATTCGGCATCGTGCACAGCAATTGAACATTCCAAAAACCACTTTATTCAGAATTTTGCACAAAAAGATCTTCATTTAAAGGCTTACAAAATTCAGATAACGCAAGAAATAGAGCCAACAGACTTTGGTTTGCGTCGTCAATTCGTTAATTGGGTCATACAACAGAAACTTGAAAATGTGAATTTTTCTACAAAATCATCTTCAGCGATGAAGCACATTTTGTTGTTAACAAACAAAATTGTCGAATCCGGGGTGAAGCAAATCCACGAGAAATAACGGAAAGATCGATGCATCCACAACAAGTAACTGTTTGGTGTGTTTTTTGGGCTGGAGGAGTGATTGGTCCATGCTTTTTTGAAGATGACAATGGAAATGCTGTTACTGTGAATGGTGATCGATATCGAACGATGATTACTAACTTTTTGTGGGATGAGTGGGAGCATATTGATGTGCAGAATATGTGGTTCCAACAGGACGGTGCAACATGTCATTCAGTAGCAGAAACAATCAATCTTTGGAAACAGAAATTTGGTAATCGAAGAGGAAACATTAATTGCCCCTCTAGATTTTTTCCTATGGAGCTATTTGAAAGCTGACTTAAAGGAGAACATTATTGACTGTTTTCAAGTAAATGAACCGCAGTTATGCCAGAAAGTTATCGAAAATTTTGGCAAAAGATTAGAAGCTTATCGTTCAGCAGCAGATGGTCACTTATAAGATATTGTTTTCCATTATTAAACCAAAACAATTGTACTATCATTTGAAATGAAAGATTTGATCATTCTCAAATAATGTGGGTATTTTATTAAAAATTTAAAAATTAACCTCAAATTGGAACACCATTTATTTAAAATAATGCGTTGAGATTGTTGGTATAAATTTTGAACTTTTTCACAAAATTAATAACTCACAAAGAGTAGAATTTACATATTCCTTGCTAATATAACGCAAACAATAGAAGATATAAAAGTAATCCTACAGAAGACCACTGCATTAAAGATTTTCAGGAATATTACAAAAAAACAATTGCGGCAAGTTGTATCTCGGTCACGAGGTGCTAGGCTCACTAGAAATTCGAAAAAACAAATATAAAACAAAAATGTAATACAATTGGGCACATGAATTGCCAAATCTCCATTTAGAACAGGAAAAATTCACAGCTACAGAAATTAAAAAAAGTAAACATATTTATTCCTAGATGTCGGTCTTACATCTCGCGTCTTCATATATATTCTTGGTCTGGGCGAAATTAGCCTACTCTATAATGTACTATAAGGGCAATACCGATTGTCTTCTAAATGTTATTTCTGGCATATTCTTGATTATTTTTATGTTTTCTTAGGAATAACACCGCAATTGAAATAATTTGGTCAAGTGCGAGTTGGACTCGCATACTAAGGATTCCGTAGCACCTTCAAGATTCTAATATTCCAGTTTCAGACAAGCAGGGAATAATATCTTTTAATGGAAGCGTTTTAAATTTATAAAGAATATACACTTTCATTTTCAACAAGTAGACTTTTTATTTTATCTGCTTCAGGATTCGCATGATTTTTATAAGAATACATATGTATTTAATTTTCTAATTTGGCCCCCAAAAATTAACATTAGAGTTTTATTTTACTAATATACTTTCAGGGAAGCCTTTTATAATATACTGTCTGAATTTTGAGGCTCTGTGGATTGGAAGATAAAGGGCAAAATAGGTCAACTTTTAAATTATAAATTATAAATACTGTAGTTTCTAAAGTGGCAATTAAGTCGATGTTTAATATTTTTGTTAATATCTTTTAAACAAATGATTTAAAAATTTGATATATGTGTAATTCACATAATGAGCCTTTTATCTGATATATTACATGATGCGTTTAAAAATTGACTTTTTATTTTCCATTTAATTGTATAATTTGTCCCTAAAATTACTATGGAGGTTTTCTAATAATTTTTCTTATAAATTTCAAGTGAGCCCCAGTACCCCTAATTATTTTCAAAATTTTAGGTAGTACGTTTCGGAAATAAAGCGAGAAATGAGATTTTTTTTATATCTTTATGTTAATATCTTGTAAACAATTAATTTTAAAAATATGAAAAATATATATTTGTATTCCTCATAATGAGCCCTTTCATTTGATGTATTGCATGATGCGTTAAAAAATATTTTTTTATTTTCCGTTTAATTCCATAATTTGGCGCTCAATCTGAGGAACACAAATATATTTTTTTCATATTAAAAAAAATTAGTTAAAAAGATATTAACGAAAATATATCAAAATTTACCCATTCCCCCCCCCCTTATCTCTAAAACTATAAATCGTAAAGTTTTGTTTTCAGGAAAAATACGAAGAAAGCCCTAATATTAATCTTCGTATTTTTCCTAAATACAAAAAAAATAGGTCTTATAGTTTGGGGAATAAAGGGGGGAATGGGTATTTTTTTAAATATTTTTTATATATTTTAAAATAGTAATTTTAAAAAAATTAAAAAAATATATTTGTATTCGTCATAATGAGCCCTGTGATTTGATATATTACTTGATCCGTTAGAAACAATTATAATTTTTTATTTTCCATTTAATTCTATAATTTGCCCCCCAAAATGAATATTAGAGTGTTCTCCTTATTTTTATAGTAAAGTTCAGGAGAGGCGCTATACCCCTATTTTTTCAAAATTTTACAGCTTATGGTTTCGGTGATAAGGGGGGAATGGGTAATTTTTTTATATATTTTTGTTAATATCTTTTAATTTATTTATTTTAAAAATTTGAAAAAAATATTTGTTTTCGCCATAATGAGCTCTTTCATATGATATATAACATGATGCGTTAGAAATAATTTTAATTGTATACTTTTCATTTAATTCTGTAATTTGCCCCCCAAAATTAAAAGTAGGGGTTGCTCCTTATTTTTCCAGTAAACTTCAGATCGGACCCAATACCTCTCTTTTTTTCAAAACTTTACGATTTATAGTTTTAGAGATAGGGGGGGGAATGGGTAAATTTTGATATATTTTCGTTAATATTTTTAACTAATTTTTTTTAAATATGAAAAAAATATATTTGTGTTCTTCAGATTGGGACCTTTCATTTGATTTATTAGATGATGCGTTTGAAAAAATTGTATTTTTAAATTTTCATTTAATTCTATAATTTGCCCCCCCAAAATTAATATTAATGATTTCTCCTTACTTTTCCTGTAAAGTTTGGGCAACGTTCTACATTTCCTATTTTTTAAAAAAAATTTAGGCTCAGTAGTTTCGGAGATCAGGGGGGAACGGTAAATTTTTTTAGTTTTTGCCGCCAAAAGTACCCCTAAAATCAAAATTTCTTCATTTACGATATGTAATCCTGATCGGGTCACCAAACTATACATTGAATCCAAATTTCAACCTCTTCCGTCCAGTAGTTTAGGAGAAAATTGATGTGATGTGACAGAGGCAGAAATTTGGAATGATATTATAAGGGTATCCGTATATCGTATATACCCTAAAAAAGCTGTACATTGAAAGAAAAACCAAACGTTTCAAAGTCGATTCTGCCTTCGTTGTCAATGTCAATTCAATACATATAATAAAGCCTTAGTTTTTGAAAATTTGTGATAGTTGAAAAAAGGCTCCATATATTGAACTCAAATTTGATTCAGCATAGTTTTCAAGAGCGATAAACAAGATTTTGTTATCATTTTTCTTGGTACTCTTACATAGTGTATTCCAAGGCGTTTTCCAGATATTGCCATTTTAAGACTGACACTTAGTCATTTAAATAAAACATTAACTGTTTCAAATATATTCAATTTAATTATGAAAACAAAAAAAACATATTCACTTCATCAAATGTTGAAATTGACTAGCATTACCATCATTGCATTTTATTACACTTTTTATGAAATATCGTCTTGAAAAAGATTGCAATGTTATTTTTAGAAATATTCGCGGCTTCCTGAATTTTCGCTAAAAGCTCGTTTCGGTTATTAATTTCATTGCTGTACACCAAAGATTTCATGTATCCCATACGTCAAAGTCCATAGGATTAAGTTCTGGAGCACGAAGCAGCCAAAGGAATTCACTGCCACGTCCAATCCAAGGATGCGGAAAGTAGTCATTTAAATATTGCTGGACTAAAAGTGTATAATGTAGCGGCGCGCCTTCGTGCATAAACCACATATGCTGCCTTGCAATAAGAGGAATTTCTTCGAGTAAATTACCAAAATTATTTTCCAAAAATTTTAAATACTGTAATGCATTTAATCTCGTCGGAATTTCAAACGGACCAACGAAGTGATCGCCAAAAATTCCACACCAGATATTAAGGGAAAATTCAGGCTGAAAATGAGCTTCACGATACGTATAAGGTTTACCAAAATAATAATAGTAGTTATTCCTCCAATTGAAGACTCCACGGCGTGTGAATGTAGCTTCGTAAGAAAATAGAATGTTTTCAAGAAACGTTGGATATTGAATGACTTTATGTTGCATCCACTGACAGAACTGTAGTCTACGTACAGGCGTAAAGTGATACGGATACAATTTTTCTGTAGTAGGTGGTGTAGCTACTTGCGCTTGCTTCAAAAACCAAATACCCATTTTAGAACCCTGTATATCGTTTACTACAAACATGTCACAAAGGCATGTTTGTGTTAATCGGTATATTTTCACCGCCCTAACTGCAGTTATCGTATTGTCCATTAGTTATGGTATACGGGAGCAGAAGATACGAGTTCATAAGACTACTAATGGAGGGCAAGCGGCAGACCATAGAATGTTAGGCTCCATAAAAAACAAAACTTTTTGAAGACAGTCAATGAAATTTAATCAATATACAAAAACAATAATTCGATGAAATATTACAAATACTGATGCTAAGAAAATATCCAACCAAAAGCTGACATATACGATTTAAATAGTGAAGTTTGCTTATGAGATACGGTTGAAACCATGTCCAGGCGGAAACTCAAATTGTCAAATACGATATGCTGAGCAGAAATCGACAAAGTATAATCATTGTTAAAAGTTCTGTAGTAAAATCACGTACTTTTGATGGCGTATGTTTAGGAAATAATTTGAGGTAGTTGCTACAACCAAAGCATGGGATACTGAGGAAAAGGCCACTTTACTAGTAATTACATTAAGAGGCTTAACACTAAAATTATAACAAAGCATTCCTTTAGAAAAATATGGCAAAATATATTTAAGAAAATTAAAGTTAACGTAGTTCTCGAACTTCAAAGTCCTTAGAGAATTTATAAGAATTCAAGGCTAATTAATGCACCAGAGCTGGTAGATCCTGCATACCCAGATAAACTAGAGGAATTTAAAAAAAATGACAGAGTTTAATTAGTGGCAGTGAGAGTAGTTACCCTCGACCATGAGAGCCAAGAGACACACGTCGCGTCACCTCAATCAATCAGCATACGCGGGAGTATTGACTAACCAGTCTCCAGCACAGTATCTACGGGAAGATTTTGTAGAAGATGGCAGTAGTTTAGTCAACAAGAGCATCATAGACGACAGAGGCAATACAATTACATTATTTGGTAGTCGCGCTGCAATATCCAGTGTTAAATTAGCTAGGTACAATCCCGAAAGAATCAATGTCAATATAGAGCGAGGTAGAAGTGGAATTGCAGCAAGAATCTTCGATAGGGTCCTAGTTGCAGTTTTTGGGGGTTCATGTTTAATCCCAGTTATTGCGGCTCCTACATGAGAAGTTTGTATTAGCAAGATGGTAACCAGGTGAACAAATAATGTATAGACAGTTGGAAAGAAATCCAAGATTGGTGAACCCCGAGCGGCTAGCATACATACGACTATTTTATTACGGGAGTAGAAATCGCGTATTTCGAACCTGTAGAGGCCTTAGTCAATTGCGCGGAAGCAAATCAGGAAGGTGAGAACTCACGTTCGAATACCGACAATTGCAAGACAATGTACAATTAGAAAAACTATAGAGAAAAACAATAATAGTAAGAAGAAGAGAATGAATCAAATATGTCAGATACAGGGGAAATCATAAATTTTTCAATTATGGTTGCCTGTGAATAACTTTTAAACCATTGCTAGTTGAAACTGTGAATGTATTTGTTTAAAAGTTTAAATGTTCAAAATATAATAATTATTTAGGTATGGTGTCTTCTTAGAGCTTGAGTGCACTTTTCTAGTCATCCTCATGCTAACAATATGCAATTGAAGAGACAAAGAATAAATTTCAACAGCAAACGCTCTGTTAAACAAAGGTAGAAACATAATTTGCACGTGTCATATACATATAACTTGAAAGGTTTCCGCATGACCTAGTTCTGTTGAAACCAATTTGATTGATTGATTTCCTATGGACGCATTCTATACAAATAATGGCTAACTAACGAACTATATGTGTATACGCGTTATTAATCTGTGAAAGGGTGAGTCATTTTGCCAGAAGCAAAGAATATCGATATCAACAGCTCTTATATGAATTTGTGCTTGTGTCAAACCTAATAACCAGAACAAGATATATCCTGACATTATTACTATTACTTCGATTAGATTATGTTTAAATTTTATTCGGTTGTAAGTTTTAAATGTTTACAAATAGTTCGTTAAATGCATTTTGACGCGTGACATTTCAGATGTCAATTTAAACATCTTTGGCTCGATTGTTAACCATAAATGAGAAGTATGTAACTTTGAAAATCACATTATACAGCATTGAATTGTATAATGAATGTGTAAATCATTTCAAAAAGTCATACATTGGAATTATTCATGCATCCGAACTGATTTAATATCATTTTAAAAAATCATTGCGTGTTGCTGCCTTGAAAGCATCTCAAGAAAAAATAAAGAGTTATCCACAAATTTGATATCTGTCCTACATTAACCCTTCTAGATTTTAAGTTTAAGTTTATGTTCTTTTTGTGAGTACTCCTCATCAAATATTTTCAAGCAATTAAGCAACTAAATTGATGAAATGTCAGTATCTAAACAACTCTTGTATATAACAAGTCACTACAAGCGACTGCTTGTGACTTGTTTGGTAAGGATCGTTGTTTCTAAATCAGCTTTAAGTTTTCAAAGAGATCACGCTGAAACTTAAACTAGAAACTTTCCGACTTAATCTCGTAGAACAATCACGCAAATAAAGTTTTTCATTGAAATAATAATGCCCAGTTAAATTATAGAATGTAACTCAATATATCTTTCTATATTGTTTTCAAAGAAGCATTAAAATTATTAGATGTGGGATAAGACCTAATAAAAATATATTGGACACAGACACTGTGTAGTACAGTACATGGTCGGATACAAGTGGTCGTATCATTTTCTGGAGAATTTGCCCCTCTCGGCCTTTACTTTATGGACTTGAAAGTTGTAATAATGACTATCATCAGTCTATTCAGGGCCCCGATTCTTGAAACCATTCGACGGCTCTACCACTCGACTTGGGACGTATGTCCTATGAAATCTGACATAAATGAAGTTTAATATAAGGGTTAAACTTCATTTACCTAAACTTTTCATGCGACGTACGTCGAAAGTCGTATAGTAGAGCTGTCGAATGGTTCGAGAATCGGGCCCCTGGTCCCTAGTTTCACCGCTCTGATGTAAACACGTAGGTAAGTTGGGTGCGCTCTGGTATATATATATATCAGGTCCAGAAATGTTTCGGTGTGAGTTTGCATGCGTTAAGCATTGTATTAGATCGATCACAGGTCCTCAGCGTATCGAATTCTTTATTAAAGTGTAAGGCTTACTGTCAACGTGGCGTCATTTGCAGGTTGCACGCATGCTGCATATGAAGATTTTGTGTCTCACGTTCTGTCCGCGTAGTTTCATACAATATACACGCAAGCTACAAATATGTTTCATTTCTATCAAATTTTACCAAGCGAACAAACGTCATTTTGGAGAAAATGGCAAATGATGATTCTAGCATACAATTTTCTTAGAACACGACGATATACACATATTGGCTTATTCATCCATATAGCAAAAATAACATTTATTGTAGTTTTTTTGTTGCTGTAAGTTTAGGGGAAAGTTTTTATTATTTACATAATGAATAACATATACGAATTTAATCCCTATTGTTATTAATATAAAAACACCATACTGTTACGAGAAAATATCGTATATCAAATGACAAGTTCGGTACTTACCGTTCAGCCCCTTTTACGTGATTGAGTAAAAAATAATAAATCACATTTGTAAATAGTGTTATAAAAGATAACCTATTGATAGTGATATAGAAATATAAAAAATATATCTAAATAAAATGTTTTAAATTGCTTTTATTTGTTACCTTTAATAGTCATACTGTAATGTTTTTTATTTTCACACTCGGGTTCAATTCTTGGATTTATTTAAAAACACAGTCGAACTCACTCTAATTTATTTCTACTACTTTAACACAATTTATATTCACAAGAAACTATTTACATTTTATCTTAACTATACAAACGACCGACGAAAACTGAATGCCTCCTATCGCCAGCTGTTCCTTTTATATATTTATCTCGGAATTGTCTGGTACGTCCACGAACCATTGGGAAACTCCATCATGTTCTGGAAGCTTTAAGGGAATTCCCAGTAACGGCAGCGGTCCACCTGTTGAGAGACAAACATTTCGGATTCCCAGAATTTATCGGAATAATGTCTCTTCCACGAATTGGTTGATGGCCGATTGCACCAGCTGTCGGATGAATTCTCGTAACAATACATACTTGAGTATTATAAAATACAGAATTAAAAGTTTTCGAAGTCCTGTAGTTCAGCTAAATCTGTGGAAAACTTTGTATTACGGCTTTATTTGGACAAAATGCGCTGCTGAAGTAGCCATTATAAATAGACACAAGCCAAGTTTGTCTTGCAAAACGCTTGTAGTAATGACATGTTGCCGCTCAAGCTGCATGACGATTGCACACCACTACGCAAATGCGACTTTGCCCATATGCAAGCAAGCGTACAGCAAGGGGAAATAACGAAAGCGTATGAAGCGAGGCTACGTGGACAGTAGCACTATGAAAGATATGCATAGTCATATGGCAATATTCTACGCTCGTGCTATATTTTCGTTTCCTTTTTTGGCGATTCTTCTCATCAACAGTTTATACATCTGGAATAATAAACTGATTGACCTATAACCGAAAATATCTTATGTCTTGTTAATTAATATTGTGATTGAGTTTTCCCATACTTCTGAAATTTTACCACCCTGTAAGCATTTGGTGAAAAGTTTCCTTATTTTGCGTGTTAATGCCTTGCTCCCATTGAGCATTTCTGAGAATATGTTGTCTTGTCCTCCGTCTGTGTCATTTTTCAATTCTTTTAAAGCTAGTTCAATTTCTTCTAGCTTTATGTCAAGCAGTTTATCTGAGTTCACACTGATGATGCATTTTTTATTGTTTTCCTTTTCCTGAATATTCGTTATGTTTGAAACGATTTGTAACGATCGGTGTGAAATTATTCTGTGATTATAAGGGTCTGTTATACAACATCTGTGTGCCAATTGTTCGTACCTGCCTGTGAATACTTGTACTATAAATATTATAAAACACCCAATAATACCCGGATTAAAGATAAAAGTTGACAAAGGACCAGGAATTTTCTCAGAACATCTGTCAGGAATACTTTCTATAAAGAACAAGAACAAATTTAAAATTTTGTATTGATGGATGATTTTTGTATGCGCTTCACAAAACTAAAGATTAAATGGTAATGCATTGCTCGACTCTGGTGGTACGAAAGATAAAAGTTTGATATGAATGTTGATTGTTTGAACGGTACTCCTAGATATATGCTACAACATTTTCATCTACAAATACCTGAAACAAAATACCGGGATCAAACCTGAAGTAAACTGTAAGCTTTGGGTATGAACCCTTAAAGTAATAATACGTTTTCGTGTTAGACAACAACTGACCTAAAAACATCTCAATTCTTAATTACAGATTCTGTATTACAAACTCATACGCTATAATTAATTTATTAATATTTTTTTACTATTTGCTGAGAGCAATGAGCGCTGTGAAATATTTAACATTTACCGCCCATTGTTAAGATTCATTAGTCATAACGAAAGGAGATTTAACGGTTGTTTGAAGCGTTCCAGAAGGCAACATACAAATAAAATCAATGCGTTTAGAGTACGTCTCATAAATTTCATATTGATTGCTTGTTTGTTTTGAACTATTGGTAATTCGTCTCTTAACAGAAATAGACGTACCGCCAACAAGTCTACGCCATAAAACAATGATCGTCAAAACAAAATTACATGTTGTATAATTATTATCTTCCTTGTTCTAGGATTACACGGAATATTTGAAAAAATTGTATTAAATTATTAGCTTTCACTTTTAAATAGCCCAAGGGAGTAGTTGAATAGCAAAGTAATGTTCTAAGTTATTTGGAATTCTATATACAGAAAATATATGTAAACGTATTTCTGCTGAGCTGTTTACTTTTAAAACCCTCTATCACTTACTTAAATGAAAATAATAAGTGCGTAAATTCACAATTTACTCAACCTAATTTTATAAATAATAAATTGGACATACAAACAGAGACAAACCTGTGAAAAAACATCTTTTTTTCGTTCGGTTACAATTTCAAAATAGTTTTACCACAAAACCACATTTTTTTATGCTCTTACGTTTTTAATATGCATTACTTCCTACCACCAGAAGTATATACGCTCTAAACACAAATAGTGTTCGGAAAAATGATTACTTTATAATATGAACTTGGTCAACACAAAAATGTAATGGCAATTTAGTGTAACTTGTAACCACACTTAGTAACGATGCCCTTTTTGTGGTGTTATGACTCCTGAGGTACGTCAAGTTTGCTTTTAGGACGAAAAGCAAATTTTGTGGTAGAATTCTGTATCAATTGGATGTTATATTTGTTTATTTACTGGAATTTATTGATTTTTTATAAACGAACGGATTTTGCGCGTCACTCGAGCGCCTTAGAAAATTATATAGGGCGAAACCTTACTCCTTGTATTGTATCCCTTCCGTATATGAACCCTTAATACAGGGGCATGCGTTGAGGGCAGCCGATCAGATTAGTAAAAAAATTATCCTCAGAAAAACTCAAGCTCGTCAGATTAAGATAAAGTAAGTTAAGTACATGGAGAAAAGTATATAATTCAGTAATCTGACAATTTGAGCGTGCATAAGGAAATGGTCGAAACACAAAGTTGTAAAAAAACGTCACCTCAAAATACTCGAGCGTGATTGATTTTTTTTTTATTTTGAAGGAAAACCTTTAAGAATTACAGAAAAAATATGACGTTTTTAATAAGGAGATGTAGGTAAAATCATTAACAAAGTGTGGAGAGTCTCTTTCCTTCTCACTCTATCTTTATCCCTCAATCTCTCGCACCGTCTGTCGCTTTGATGCTATCCCAGCTGATCAAAAGTAACAGTAATGATTGTCCTTTTTGGAGCAGTGGCTTTCATATTGAGTGTAGCTGTGGCAATAGGGTGTAGTCAAATAACTGGAAGATTAATTTAATTGTGTTTTATAGGCTAAAATGAAAACAAGATTCCGACGAACTATAGTTACTTTTTTATAACAATTTTGTTGAACAACGGCCAATATAACACGATTATCATTCGACAAAGATTTTCATATTTGTATTAAATATTATTGTCTTATATTTTAAAATATTTCATTCCATATTTGCATTATTAACATGTTAATACACATTTAGTTTGATTAATGTTTTGTTGTTATATTTTAATAAAATTAATTTTATTTTGATCTACTTTCATATCAATACATGATAGAATTAGAAATAGATTTATATTATTTTTATTACATCCAGTAAAAATAAAAATCAAATTGTCAGATTAACAATATTCCTCCATATAATCAAGCTGAACCATCAATATAAAAATCTGACGCGCTCGAGTATTTCAAGATCATATATTTTTTTACATTTAAAAAAATCGGTCATGATGTTCAGTCGCGTCCAAATCATAAGTCATTTGAATAGGGCAGTTTTTTAGTCCACTTAATGTTTCCTCTGAATAACTTTTTTTTCTAGCCCTTTTTACAGCCACCCCCAGATTAATATCTCTTGGTTATCAGAAAGTTAATGCGCGTATCTTCTATCTATCTTCTATCTATACTATTATAAAATTGTAGTTGTCTGTTTGTTTGTGACGTTATCACGTAATAACTAGTGAACTGTTGTTGCTGAATCTTTTTTTGTTACAAATCTTATAGTTTGACTTAAAATCTGGTATACATTTTATCTCCCTACATTGACAGAAACGGTAGATATAGCCAAAAAACTAATACCATGTTCGATAATACACAATTGGTCAATTGGTTCCAGCGCATGCACCAAACATTAGATACTTGAATCGGCTTAGCTTTTATTAAAAATTCGGAATATGACAATATGTCACATGTTTCGCTTTAAAAAAAAATCAACTGGTATATCAAGGGTTATTTTACAGAGTTTTCCATATATAGGATAGGTAAAACTTAGAGTGGAATAGAATTACATGTACTTAAGAAATCTTGAAAAAAAAGTAAATTGGGTGGCCCGTAAGTAGTTGCATATATACAATGTGGCTGAAATAAGGGGGAAGTTATACGGGGTGGTTCGAAAAAGACATATTGAGTGGACCATAAACAGTTGTAGATACCAGGTATTTGAAAAACGGTTGAATTATATTCACGCATGGTAGATAACAAAATGTTATATTGTTAGGGTCATAAGTAGTTGCATATACAATGTGGGTGAAATAAGGATAAAATAGAATTATATTTATACAGGGTGGATAAAAAATATGTTATGTAAGCAGTTAGGAGATTTGAATTTTCCGACTATTAAAGTGATGAAATGGGTTGAAAAAAATGTTAGAAGCAGTTGTTTATACTAGATGGTTGAAATATAAGATGGAGTAGAATTTTAGTTTATAGAGTGGTTAAAAAATTGTTTTATATCCACAAGTAGTTAACAAATTTTCAACTAGCCTATTATAGGTTGAAATAATTAACAGAATATGATTACAGCTATACAGGAAGGTTTAAAAATCATTATAAAGGAATGCTATGATCCACAAGCTGTTTCATATTCCGGATAGATGAAATATAGGGTGGACTGGAATTTTAAGTATACAGAGTGGTGAAAGAATGTTATATTGGATGGCCCATAAGTAGTTGCATATACAAGGTTGTTGAAATATAGCGTGGAGTAGAATAATAATTATACAGTGTGGGTAAAAAAAGTTAGAAGTTTGTTATATAGGGTAAAGCATGAGCTGTTGCATATATAGAGTACCTGAAATATGGGGCGAAGTCAAGTAATCGTTACAAAGTGTGATTCAAACAAAGTTAGAAAAAGTTAGAAATGAAGAATGGTTTAAATGAAGACAATATATATTTTATACTGTGTTTTGAAAAATATGAGGAAAAAATGTGAAATAGCGTATTTACATAGGGTGCTCCATAAGCAGTTGCAGGTTTGGTGAAATTTATTGGGATTGATGGATTTATATTTATACAGGGTGGTACAAAAAATGTCAAACTGGGTGGCCGATAAGTAGTTGCACATACAAGGCTGTTGAAATAGAGGGTGGGTTGAATTATAGTTAAATATTGCGGATCAAAAATTGTTCTATATTTTTTCTAAGATAGAACAGGAGCCGTTGCATATATGCAATATCTGAAACGTGGGGCGAAGTAAAATTATAGTTATACAGTGTAATTAAAACATACTAGAAAAAGTTGCATGTACGGGGTAGTTGACATATAAGGTGGAGACAAATTATATTTTCCAGGATGGTTCAAAAACATCTCAAAACGGGTTATTTACCGTAGTTATCAGGATGGTTCAAAAACTGATAGACCAGTAAGTTATAATGGGTGACTAATTGGCAGCAGTATATCCAAAATAGTTTAAATATAGATGGAAGTTATAGCTATAGAAGGCAGTTCTCAAAAATATTGAATAAAATTGTTATGTAGGGTGGCTATCAATAGTTGCGGTTTGGGTGCAATGGGTTGGGGATTACTTATATAGAGTGGTACAAAAAATGTTATATTGGGTGGCCCATAAGTAGTTGTATATATACGCTGGTTGAGATGCTTAGTAGAATAATAGTTTTACAGGGTGGATTAAAAAATGTTAAAAAAATTTTGTTATGTAAGGTAGATCAGGAACAGTTGCAACATGCTATATGAAATACCTGAAATATGGAGCGAAGAATAATTATATTTATATATTGTCTTTAACTCAATGTTAGAAAAAGTTGCATATAAAGGCCGGTTAAAATTATAGTATACGAAGTGGCTTAAAAATTATCAGAAATAATTGTTATATAGCGTACAGGGTGGAGTAGAACTATAATTAGGTAATTAAATATATATATATATATATATATATATATATATATATATATATATATAAATGTCTGAGTATTTCTATGATTTTTTTTACATTTTTTTTAAATGTGTACGCGTACAGGTCCGCATGACGCTTTAGTAACTGCAAATTTAGCATCCCGGGCTCCCCTGCTATAATGTTTGCATTTCACTACCGTACTGATCTATTTTGTTATGTGTAAGTATGGGCCTCCGTTAAGAAGCTATTACTTTTCTATCCTAAAAAGTATGCGGAAAATATCTTAAGATCCCAACAAAAACTATATTTCAGTTGAATACAATATTTACATGCAACACCTACGAATTTAATAAAATATTATAGCAACATAGCAGCAGCAGGCCGATTTTCACTATTAACATTTAAATTGCTTTTAAAAAAATCTAATTAGTTCGAGGTGTCCATTAACTATATTGAGCAATAGAAGTTTTATATTCAAATGAACACTTTTAAAGAAGCTGGTATATATTTTTAATGTGTTTATATTGTTAATTTATGACACAGTCGAAAACTACACTCCTCCGCCACTAAATTTTACTGTTACTTAGATGGTATAGCGCCCACGAAAAGTGTTAAAATTTTGGGTTTTCGTGTGGCCCGAAATGGGACATGTAAATTTATTTTTTTTAGGTTTAACATATCGGTATATAATTACTTCTGTAAGCTTTGAGTGCGTGCCGAGATATGAGCACCTCGAATTATGATTGGACATTTTAGAATACCGAGATATGCATCACACAAAACTAACAACTTAGCATTATTTATGGTGCGATAACGATTACAAAAGTATTTAATGAGTAATGAAAAAAACCATTCTGTATTGGGTGGTGGCTCTCTTAAGTCTTTTTTTACTGCAAGCACGGCCCAAAGGTATGTGCGTGAGTGTACAAAAATGGTGTTTAGCATAATAATGTCATGATAGTTTTGTTTACTAATCATTAATGACTTTATTATTAACTGATCGTTGCTGATAAACAACAGATTGGGCAACACATTCCAAGTGGTATTCCACATACTAGACTGATAAATATAAACTGTGTTCACAAAATAAATTCTAAGTAATTCCAAAAGGTTAAATCAATATAAATATTGTTATATTGATTACATGTAAAATAAGCTTTCGCCAGCAACCTCATTTATAAAAATGAATGAGGAAGCAAAGTAGCAATTATTTTTATAGTTTATAAGTCTATCTGCTTTAGAACTTGTGTTCTGGGTGCTATTGGTCTTTTATTATGCTCAAAATTAAGCCTGTAACGTAGATCTACTACAACTTCAATAGAAAAGAAACTTGAACAAAAATTAGAAATTTCACGACCACGGTACTGACACCAAAATGAAATACTCTCTTCGAAGTGTCATGTACGCAAGACAATATATATTATATATAAAAATATAATATATATTGTTTCTGGTCGGGAAGCTTCATCAGTTGCGCTTCCCACAATTGAATGTCCTCTCGAACACTTCTTTATGCATTTGATGCATTTCGTTAAATGAAATATTCAAAATACTTGCCTAATTCTTAAAATAAATAAACAAATGATAAATTATAAGACTTTGATAAGAATACAGAGACTTTTACGGTATTTTCTTTCTTGATTTTAACAATCTTTAAAATTTATTTACAGTAGAATTAAAATAACAGGTTTTATAAAAGTCTTAGAAAAAAACAAAGTTTAACATAGTAGTAGTTAAATCTATTATTCCTTTCTACCAATCAATATTGGGGTATAATTGCAGCATAATTGGATGAACTATACAATAGATATAAAAAACTTGAGATTATAAGACGACTTTATAAAAATTGTTACATTTAGTTTGAAAAACGAAAATCAGACATGCCACGGTACTGACATTTTGGGTATATTTTTGCAACTTATTTTTATGCTTTAATATACAATGTAGACGGTAAAATACTAACAAATTTATCATATTTATAATTTTCTGGTCAAAAAAAAATCATGTTGAATAATAAATAAAGTTTTAGACATAAAAAATCATAGTTAGATGAGAATCACCCATATAGAGATTAAACTGAAAATGTCCAGCTGAAAGCATTAAATAACAAGTTCAAGAAGTAACCAGAATGATGCTGGTGTAGAAAGAGGGTATGATGTAAATTGCTTGTTTGTCTTGTTTTTAACCATGATTTGTAAAATCCGAGGTCTGTTGAAAAAATTAGGTGAATTTTCATTTTTCTCAAAAAGTATTTATTTATTCATCAATTTCTATTTTGTCCTCTTCAAAGTAGTCCTCGATGCAATTCTGATACGTACTTCTCGGTATGTCCTTGAGCTCTCTCAGCGATGCGGTTTTCATCTTCTCAATCGCACAATCCCGGATGTTTTCTTTGTATTGCTTCTCGGAAGCGACTTATAACTTAACGATAATATTGCTTATTGACCGAACGACCATATGATAAGAACTCCTGATGCACTACGCCACAGTAGGAGGAAGGAAGAAAGCAGTGAGCAAAATCATTGACATGTGCTTTTTTGGTCTTGGCTATCCTGGGCTCATCCATTGGGACGATTGGCTTTGGTATAGATATCATAACCATATACCCATGATTCGTCACCACTTCTAAGCAAATCTGGGTGAAGGTTGACATCATTCAACAATTCCAGAGCGATGCTCATGCGGCAGTTTTGTTGGTCAAAATTCAAGAATTTTGGAACGAACTTCGCTGTCACGCTGCATGCCCAAAAATTCCGAAAAAGTGCATGGCATGAGCTCAGCAACTTCTTTAATAGTGAATCAACAACATTAACAATAACAATTCCATGCGTCCAGGACGAGCGTCATCATTCACATGTTCTGTGAAACGCTTGTATCACTTGCAAATATTTTTATATTTTTTTTTCACTCAGAGTACACTCACCGTATGCCACTGTTAACATTTCATTTCTTTTTAAGCAATTGACTCAATTTCTTACATCAAATTTGATGCAAATTCTTAGATCCATTTTTTGACTGCAGAAAATCGCCCGACACGCAAAATTCTAATTTTTATATCTCTCGCAAACAAACCAAACTTGCTATATAGCTGAAACTGGCAACATATGTTCGAGACGAGTGTATGCATTTTGAGTGGTGTTATTCTTTAAAAACTTTGGACTCCTTGAAATATATTGTACTACGTTATTTTTACATGTTTGTTATAGCGACCGATAGAAAAATGGTAATATTTTTTGGGCAATAAATATTATAATCTTAAGGATTCAAGTGATTTTCGAGATACGAACTATTAGGATAGCCCCTATTCTTATCATAAATATATGACCAATAAATAAAGACTGAAATTTTAGAAGTTGTTATAGTTGCACAGAATAATGAGAAGGACTGTGATCTCGATGACACTTCTAGTGATGGTGTTCCAAAATTTAGAAATCGCTGGAAAACTTTTATCGAAAATTTGAAATTATTAGATAAGGACCTGGACGACCGAGCCTCGCTCGTGATTTCGAAATTTGCAATATAAACATATTTTTCCAAATATTATTTCTTAAGAACCCCACTACTTACCTAACGAATAATTTAATTTCTATGAATTTATTATTTTAATTTTGTTAGTGTTTAAATTGACACGGTACTCAAACATGATTTCAGAATAAAGACTACATCAAACCAAAAATTTTTATTGGGTCTGTTAAGCAATAACTGGTGCCACCTAGTGTGTTTTACTTTTAATTTTTTTTAATACCCTTACAAGTTATTTATTACATTCCAATCACGATGTACTAATCTCGCACAGTGATTCCAATTATAAACAAGAAATAAAGTTAGTCAAAGTATAAAATCTAATTACTGTAATATTTATTTCATAAGGAATGCCTTGCAAGAAATTAGGATATTGTAAATAAAAAAATCATAGAGCTTATACTTCTAGAGATAGCTTGCACTGCACAAATATCGTGACAAACCTAGAACGAGAGGACAATAGTGAGAGCAAGAGGGTATTTCACTTGATTGGAAACTGCAACTGCCTGTCGACTCAAATAGCCTCTTGGTCTCTCTATTGCCCTCTCTTTCTATCTTTGGCATGATATTTGTACATTGCAGGAAACCTCCATAAATAGTATTTCGGTTAAATTACTTTATCATTAGTTATTGCACAATACGTTGGATTTAGCACAAGGAATGTTAACCCTTTAGATTATTTTTATGTTTCTTTGGGGAATAACACCACAATAGAAATAAAACTACGTATATTGCAGGAATACCAAACGTTTCTACTGTGGTGTTATTCCCCAAAGAAACATAAAAATAATCAAGAACATGCCACAAACAACGTTTAGAAGACAACCCTTTAGATGTCTAAATATTTGTTTTAAAGATATCAGGCTTTGAAAACTCCTTATTTATTCACTTGTATATTATAATGAACCACATCAAACTTTGTACACTTAAAAACTAACCATATATATGCAAATTGTATATTATAATATTGGCTACTTTTTTACACTACTTGTAAGATATGAAGGTGAACCAAATAGTCTAAGAGATAGAGCCGGTTTTTGCTCGTCATCGCGCAAATGGACATAATGTATTGTGTTAAGTTACATTCCTTAATTATATCACGTTTCTGTTCAGGCGTAAGTTGAAGCGATAACCGAGCACAGCTACAGAGGGTGAAAGTGGTATTTTTTTTCTCTTGTTCGTCATCGAGCCAGCCTTCCAAAATTGCCAATATAGAAGATTGTCAGCTATACAGTCAAAATCCCAATGGGCATCTGCCTAGAGCGTTACCATCAGGGTGGCGGACAGGGGTAAAATTGTCAAAAATTGGGGAGAAGCTCGTCATCGTATAAATGGACGCCATTTGCACAAGTTATGCACATAAGAAATCATAATCCAAAAGGGCGTACATCTAGGCGTTGACGAAGGACCTTGAAAAGGGCTAAATTTGTCTTACCCCGTGAACGCTCATTATACCGAAAATGGGCGCCATTTTCACCAATCACTTGTGAGTATGTAAGAATTCCTAATTCAAGTAAGGCGGACAGCAACGTGTTGACGAAAGACCTTAAATTTCGGAAATTTTGAAATATACGGTTAACACTCGTCATCGGGAAAATGAACGCCATTTGCAATAGTTCCTTGTCTATATATAAGAAAGACTCAAAAGGCCGACAGCTTAGTGATGACGATGGACCTTTAAATGAGGTCAATTAAGCCAAAAATTCTGCCCTTTATCATCTGTCACAGATAAATATTATACATGTAGTATATATTCATGATTTTTTCTTTACTAACGACTGTTTAAGCATATCCTACTCTGATAGTATGGTTTCGGAAATGAAGCAAGAAATAAGAATTTTTTATATATTTGTTAATATCTTTAATTTTAAAAATATGAAAATATATATATATATATATATATATATATATATATATATATATATATATATATATATATATTTGTATTCCTCATGATGAGCCCTTTCATTTGATGTATTGCATGATGCGTTAAAAAATTAATTTGACCCGCAATATAATATTAGGAATTTCTTCGTATTTTTCCTGTAAATAAAAAAAAGTAGGTCTTATAGTTTGTGGAATAAAGGGGGAATGGGTAATTTTTTTAAATATATTTTAAAATATTCATTAAAAAAATAAATAAAACATGTTTGTATTCGTCATAATGAGCCCTGTGATTTGATATATTACATGATCCGTTAGAAACAATTATATATTTTTATTTTCTATTTAATTCTATAATTTGCACCCGAAAATGAATATTAGGGGTTTCTCCTTATTTTGCCAGTAAAGCTCAGATAAGCGGCTATATGTCTATTTTTTTCAAAATTTTACAGCTCATGGTTTCGGAGATAAGGGGGGGGGAATGGGTAAATTTTTTTATATTTTTGTTAACATCTTTTAATTAATTTATTTTAAAATTACGAAACAATATTTTTTTCGTCATAATGAGCCCTTTCATTTGATGATGGGCTAGAAACAATTTTTATTTTATATTTTCCATTTTATTCTGTAATTTGCCCCCCAAAATTAAAAGTAGAGATTTCTCCTTACTATTCCAGTAAAACAGTAAGGTCAGACCCTAGACCTCCAATTTTTTTCAAAACTTTAGGTTTTATAGTTTCGGAGATAAATGATAGAGAGGGGGAAATGGGTAAATTTTGGTATATTTTCATTAATATCTTTTTAACTAATTTTTTTTAATATGAAAAAAATATATTAGTGTTCCTCAGATGTATTTTATGATGCGTTTGAAAAATTTTTTATTTTTAAATTTGCATTTAATTCTATAATCCCCCCCCCCCAATTAATATTAATGGTTTTTCCTTATTTTTCTTGTAATGTTTTTCAAAATTTTAGGGTCAGTAGTATCCGTATATTGTATATACGGAACCCTAAAAATAAACAATTAACTGATATAACTGCAAACATTCTTCAACAAAATAAAATACATTATCAAGTATCATTTTTTTCGTTAAGCGTAGAAAACAATTGCCGTAGTCTGGATATTTTAACCTAATTCTCTATTTAATAAATAAAATACCCATGTATAAGGGTTCACCTTTATATAATTCAAAGTTATATTTGTCATGTACAAAGCACTTAAGGTTACAATTTGTGCAACTACTACTTAAATCTTTACAAGACAAAGTGAGATAGTCCCGTTATTATAAACCAATTTAATTTATTTTTAATGGACAGATAAAATGTTCACTTTTGTAGATTGTTGAAAGGAATATTAATACATAAGTTATAAATAAGAACAGTAAATCCAATGAATTTATATATTTCGAAAGAAGTTTCACTAGGTAAATTTTATTTATTTTATACAAAATTAAATGTTATATTAAATTGATAAAGCAAAATATAATAGGCTTAATAGTAAAACAACCTAAGTCCAAAAGATGTTTTTTATCTGCAGCTGGAGCTGGAGGTCAGCTAAATTACTCAATTGACCCCCCGTCATCACTAAGCTGTCGGCCTTTTGATTATTGATTTCTTATATAGAAACAAATAACTATTGCAAATGGCGTTCATTTTGCCGATGACGAATGTTAACCGTATATTTCAAAATTTCCGAAATTTAAGGTCTTTCGTCAACACGTTGCTGTCCGCCTTACTGAATTAGGAATTCTTACATACTCACAAGTGATTGGTGAAAATGGCGCCCATTTTCGGTATAATGAGCGTTCACGGGGTAAGACAAATTTAGCCCTTTTCAAGGTCCTTCGCCTAGATGTACGCCCTTTTGGATTATGATTTCCTATGTGTAAACGAATAACATGTGCAAATGGCGCCCATTTATACGATGACGAGCTTCACCCCAATTTTTGACAACTTTACCCCTATCCGCCACCCTGATGGTAACGCTCTAGGCAGACGCCCATCGGGATTTTGACTGTATAGATGACAATCTTCTATTTTGCCAATTTTGGAAGGTTGGCTCGATGACGAGCAAGAGAAAAAAATACCACTTTCACCCTCTGTAGCTGTGCTCGGTTATCGCTTCAACTGACGCCTGAACAGAAACGTGATATAATTAAGGAATGTAACTTAACACAATACATTCTATCCATTTGCGCGATGACGAGCAAAAACCCGCTCTATCTCTCCTACTAAAAAGCTGAGAAACGTATACCAATTATTTTTTTTTAATAAAATGGAATTAAATCTGGATTAGTTTCTTAGATAAACAAATATTATTAAAATGGTAAATAGTGCTTTAATTTTGCAGAATTTTAAAATATAATTCTGATATCTCACGCCATCTGGCAACGAGGGGTTGTTAAAAGATAAACAGAACAAGAAAGGTAACTTGACTTCAACACAACAATGAAAAATCATAAAGGCAGACCATATTGTTACGAAATTTATCAAAGCCGACCCTGTTCCATTTCAGTACGACAACGATCGCTTTGAAATAAAAAATGTTCTCGAAATGGCTCGACAGCTGTAGGATAGATGACTGATTTTTTCAATGCTGGTTTTAAAAAGGAAGCAGGCCACGATCGCAAGTTAGTTAGCAGCGCGGACGAGCGTATATCGTTAATGTTATTGTGAATCAGCTGTTCTGTATAATTTGATGTAAATAAAGTTCTAGAAAAGTGAAAGTGAATATTAGTTTTATAATTTTAAATTGAACCCACGGACTATATTGCAATTTGGTGACAGAAGTAAAGGATAAGTGCAATTAAAATCGTAATTCTATTTATGGAAACCCGTAGCATGAAAAAAATGGACGAAACTACAAAAAATAGTCAAGCAGGTTACGGAGGGACTAGACAAAAAAATAGCCCAGAACCTGGAAAAACGTGAAAAAAAAAAGAGAAACAACACCAGGAAGAAATTCAACAAAGGTTAGTAAAATCCTTTGATGAAAAACGTAAAATAAAATTAGAAAATCTTGTCACTGCCATGGGAGAAAAACAACAAAATTTAATGGAAGGATTCTTGAAATTTGTAGAAAAACAAGACCAACTTGAATTAAAACGACAAAATGAATTTAAATTATGAGATGAATTTAAAATACTAGAAGAAAAACGACTAAATGATTTTAAAGTAACTGGAGAGAAAAGACTACTAATATTTGAACAATTAATACAAATAGTATCGCAAGTTAATGAACGAATGCAAATAGTGGAATCAGACATAAGAGAAATAAACGAAGACATAAAGGTCCTAAAAAATACCGTGGATACTCTTGAAACCAAAGTAGATGACATCAATTCCATCCAGAACCAGGTGAAATTTGAAATAAGTGCTATCCAAAGCCAGGTAAAAGTTGAAATCAGTTCAATTAAAGAGGCAGTACACAGTGAAGTACAAGATAAAGTGGAAACAGCAATTAAAAATTTGCAACAAGATTTGCAGAGAGGGAAATACCAGCACACCGTGAGTACCAAAGGTTCCGTTAGCAAAGCACCCACAATTGATGGCAGTTCATCTTGGCCCATGTATAAACGGCAATTTGAGACAGTGGCTACAGCTAATGGATACGATAATCAAGAGAAATCTACTTCTCTGGTAATTTCATTAAGAGGTCCGGAACTAGAACTCCTCCAAAGCATTCCAGTCGATGCCATTCCAGGCAATTTCGACAAGATCATCGCCATCCTAGACAAACGATACGACAATCAATCCTTGAGCCAGGTATACCAAGTCCAACTAAGTGGAAAAACGCAAAAATCCGGTGAAAGTCTTCAAGAATTCGAAGCAGAGATTAGCCGGTTAGTTCATTTGTCCTATCCAGACCTGCCAGACGAAACGAAAGACCAGTTGGCCACACAGAGTTTCATAAACGGCATCAGAGATGTGGAAGTACAACGAAATCTAAGACTAAGTGGTGTCAAGAAAAGTTATGAAGCTCTACTTCGGGCTTTGGAAGTAGAGGCCATCATGAACATGTCCAAGCCGAGGGTTCGAGCAGTTTCCTTTTACCAGGAAGAGTCAGAGTCACCATTTCAAGCGCTGCTGGCTGGTTTGAACAAAATATTAGAACAGTCACAAAGAACTTGCACCAGAGGGGCATGTTACCGCTGCGGACGGACAGGACACATCCAACGTGATTGTCGAGTGAGGCCACCTGAACGATCACCGACCAGGGGTAGCCAACAGAACAGCCACATGTCCAGGGACCTTCAGCCAGTCAGCATAAAGGGGCGAATGCTGACTCACCCTCCACCAGCCCCCAGGACAGTATCCATCCGGGGATTTTGCCGAGATAGCGGCAGCCTAGTCCTCAGAGGCACCATCAATGGGCGAGCAGTTAGCATCACCATCGATACCGGCGCCGCTGTGTCCATTGACAAGTCCAGAGTTTTGAGAGCATCAGAAATTCGGCCAGTTACCAATAACATCCAGCTCAGAACAGTCACCGGCGAGTCCATGTCAATACAGGGTGAGGCAGATGTCGTGCTACAGACAGGGGACAACATGACCCGGCATAGGGTCCTGGTAGCGAATATTGAGGACGATTTTATACTGGGAATGGACCTAATTAGACAGCATGGATTTATGTTCGACCCGAGATATGATGTTCTTCGGTTCCTAAATGAGGAATTTGTATTGACACAGCCCCTTAACAGTTCAGTCACCTCCATATAAATTGTGGCAAAGTCTTCAGCTAGAATTCCCGGTCGAACAAAACAGATTATTCATGGGCAGCTAGACAGCAATCCTGGGAGCTGCGTTGGAATGGTGGAGCCCGTACACTCAACTCACGACTACTTAGTTGGACGGGCTATAGTTAAAACCAGACGAGATATACCAATCAGAGTCCTGAATTTGTCCAACAACGACATCAGAATTGCCAATGGTCAAGAGATAGCTTGTTTCGAGCCAGTAGAGAGCATCATCGATTGCGAAGAAGAGTACCAGACGTCGGTGAAGGAGACAGGGCCCAGTAAAGTGTTCCTACAACAGTTTGCTGACCATTTGACACACTTGACACCAGAGAACCAGAAGAACGCCAAGCAATTTATCACAAAGCACTGGCAAATTTTTAACAGTCAAGATGCAACCACCGGCCGCACCAACATCATCCAGCACCGAATAGATTCCGGAAGGGCTCAACCCATCAGAATACCACCTAGACGATTAACATTGGGGCAACAACAGGCAGTCGAGAAAAACATCGAGTCCATGTTACAAAATGGAGTTATTGAGCCATCCATCAGCCCATGGTCTGCTCCCGTCGAGCTAGTTAAAAAGAAGGATGGAACTACCCGATTTTGCGTGGATTACAGATAGCTTAATGACGCTCGAGTCCATGTTAAAAAATGGAGTTATTGAGCCATCCATCAGCCCATGGTCTGCTCCCGTCGAGCTAGTTGAAAAGAAGGATGGAACTACCCGATTTTGCGTGGATTACAGATAGCTTAATGACGCTCGAGTCCATGTTACAAAATGGAGTTATTGAGCCATCCATCAGCCCATGGTCTGCTCCCGTCGAGCTAGTTAAAAAGAAGGATGGAACTACCCGATTTTGCGTGGATTACAGATAGCTTAATGACGTCACGAAGAAAGACAGCTGTTCACTACCCTGAATCGATGACACTCTGACCACACTAGCAGGCTTCCGTTGGTTCTCCACACTAGACCTAAAGAGTGGATATTGGTAGGTTGGTCTACACGCAAACGACAGAGAGAAGACAGCGTTCTCCACCAGTAAAGGTTCACGGTCATGACCTTTGGGTTATGTAATGCACCCGCAACATTTGAGAGGCTAATGGAGTATGTACTGAGCGGGTTAACATGGAGGACGTTCTTAGTATACCTCGACGACATTCTAGTCATGGGTCAGACATTCGACGACCATCTGACGAACCTAGGCGAAGTATTCTCCAGAATTAATAAAGCCAACCTCAGACTCAACCCGAATAAGTGTTCCTTGTTCCAAAAAGAAGTAGAGTTTTTGGGCCACGTCGCTTCCGAGTCAGGAATCCGCACCAACGAGGACAAGATAGAAGCGATCCGTGATTGGCCAGTCCCGAGAGACAGGCATGAACTGCGAAGCTTCTTGGGCGTATGTTCCTACTACAGGCGATTTGGTGAGGGATTTGCCACCATTGCCGCGCCTTTATATCGGCAGACCACTGAGAAAGAGACCTTCCGTTGGAATCAGGATTGCGAAACATCATTCAGGCGACTGAAGGCAGCACTATGTTCCAGCCCAATCCTAGACTTTCCTACACAGTCCGGCAAGTTAACCTTAGACACCCACGCCAGCAACACAGGTTTGGGGGCCGTCCTATCTCAGGTGCAAGATGGCGAAGAGAACGTGATCGAGTACTACAGCCGTGGATTCTCGAAACCGGAAAGAAATTATTGCGTCACCGGAAAAGAACTTCTGGCAATAATAAGAGCTGTAGACCATTTCCACAAATACCTTTATGGTCGTCATTTCTTAATACGGACAGATCTTGCCGCCCTCAAATGGCTGCTGGATATGAAGATACCGGAAGGACAACTGGCTACAGCAATTCGATTTCAAGGTAGAACACCGTACCGGCCGTTTGCACAACAATGACGATGCCCTATCCAGGAGACCCTGTAGAGCAGAATGCGGATATTGTCTGAAGACGGAACAGCGAGAGGGTATTTCCATCAGGCCAATGAAGACTGGACAACGGTACAGTGCATCCAGGACCAAATGGCTGATCCAGACCTCGAACCAGTCTTGTCACTCAAAACGATAGGGGCACTCAGGACACGATGGGACGAGGTAGCAAGATACTCCGGCGGGCTGAAATCGTTATGGGCTCAATGGGACTCTCTAAGAGTAGACAATGGAATGCTCAAGCGAGTTTAGGAAAGCGCTGATGGACGAGAAACCAAGTCCCAACTGGTAGTTCCGAAAAAAGGGTACCAGCCATCCTGACCGAAGTACATGATAGAATTACCGGAGGCCACCTGAGCATGAATAAAACCCTAGACAAAGTTCGCCAGCGGTACTACTGGGTGAACTACTTCGAAGACGTAAGAGCTTGGTGCCGCAAATGTGCCACCTGTGCAGCCAGTAAGGGCCCGAAGACCCGGACCAAGGGCAGAATGTAGCAGTACAATGTGGGCGTCCCATTGGAGAGAATTGCCATCGATGTCGCCGGTCCGTTTCCCGAGTCTGAGAGGGGGAACAAATACATTCTGGTCGCAATGGATTACTTCAGCAAATGGCCTGCGGCATATGCCATACCCAACCAAGAGGCAACCACAGTAGCGACGGTGTTAGTAGAACAACTATTCAGCAGGTTTGGCGTCCCGATGGAATTACATTCAGACCAGAGGCGTAATTTCGAATCGAATGTATTCCAGAAGGTCTGCACGATGTTGGGGATCAGGAAATCGAGAACAACACCATTACACCCGCAGTCAGACGGAATGGTGGAAAGATTCAACAGGAACAACACCTATCCAAGGTCGTCAGCAATAACCAGCGTGATTGGGATGAGCATATTCCCCTATTCCTGTTGGCATATCGCTCTGCCGTACATAATAGTACAGGCCTGACCCCAGTCAGGATCCTATTCCTGCGATTACCCTTCGATTTGGCATTTGGCTCCCCCGAAGAACCTTCCCAAGACATCGACGATTATGCCGAACAGCTCCGACAACATGCTGGCAATACACGAAATAGCCCGAACGCAGATGTTGGCCACCAGTGACCGGATGATATGATACGACCTCAAGGCCAATTAAGTCGGGTTCCAGGAGAGGGACAAAGTCTGGCTGTACAACCCCCAACGGAGCAAGGGTAAATCCCCAAAGCTTACACCCGCCTGAGATGGTCCATACGAAGTGGTCAAGAGGCTTAATGACGTCGTCTACCGGATCGGTCGAAACCCTAAGGCTAAGTTGAAGGTGGTCCATTTAGATCGACGAGGATGTTTCTGATCGGGACGATCAGAATTAAAGGGGGGAGGGCAGTGTTACGAAATTTACCAAAGCCGACCCTGTTTCATTTCAGTACGACAACGAGCGCTTTGAAATAAAAAATGTTCTCGAAATGGCTCGGCAGCTGTAGGATTGATGAATGATTTTTGCGAGAATTTTCGATGCTGGTTTTAAAAAGGGAGCAGGCCACGATCGCAAGTTAGTTAGCAGCGAGGACGAGCGTATATCATAATGTTATTGTGAATCAGCTGTTCTGTATAATTTGATGTAAATAGAGTTCTAGAAAAGTGAAAGTGAATATTAGTTTTATAATTTTAAATTGAACCCACGGACTATATTGCAATATATATTATTCTTGTTTTTGAAAAACTCAACTGCTACAAAGAAAACTAAAATAAGGGATTTCTTTGTATACAGTATTTGCTACAATTATGTCTGACAATGTAGTTTAATGATGAGAAAAAGTACCAGCAGACTGGTAATAACCATGAATGGTACACATGCTACGCAGCGCCTGCTAATGACTAAAGATTTAAATCATCTTTAAGAAAATGCGTTTATGGTATTGTGGGAATAGGAAGACGGTCCACCTTCTCATCTTACACCGTGCTATCGCATCACTCATTACTTAACAGGGTGAATATGTATTTTTGAAATCTAAGTATATGTTATTCAAGACTCATTTCACATATCAACACCCAACTCGAAATTTTGGTAACGAACTTGTTTCACTATCAAATTAGATACCAAATCAACACCTTAACTTATGCTACATGCTAACTGTTATACATATAGTTTATTAAAAAATCCAGACAAATGTTATATTTTATTTATATTTGAAATTTTTTGTATCGCACTTACATTCATTATCACATTTGACATTATTCGAACAACTTATTTTCTTATTACAGAAATCTACTTACTTTTTTCTTCTTCCAAGGGATAATATTTCAGTTTTAATATTATGTATAGTTTATAAAACATATTTCTTTGTGGTTAAGTTAGAAAAACACACCTGTGAAAAATGTTTGACATTTATCACCTGTAGTTGAATAAAATAAATTTGGTGTTGTTTTTTATTATACATCTGAAATTTATTTGATTGTCACAAGAAAGTTATTAAGAAATTTTGTGGTAGCTAAATTTCATACAGTACCACTTTAACAACTAAATGTATCCCATATTCCATATAAGATATATGAAAAAATCTGTAAATATGTATTAGATTTGGATTTCCCTTTTGGTGCAAGCTTCTCGTATCGTATTGAATTCGTTAAGTACTTGAATATGTATTCGTTAAGTACTTGAATATGTATAACATGAAACCATACGTACAAATCAGATGACTTCTTTTGTTTAGTTACTTCTCAGTTACTTCTGAAACTGCATTCAAGTATTTTGTACTGTCCAGACTAAACATTTTCTTTGTTACTGTTTTGATTTTCAGAAAAAAACATCTCATTCTACCCAATAGCGAGCGATCGAGGTAATGTTTGGTTATGTTCGTGATGTGCCGTTTATTTGAAACGTTAGATACTAGATAATGTAATGTGTTACAGAAGATAGCGTATTGGGAAGGGCACTATTTTCCGATTGCTTATCAAATTTGATTAATCAGATGACATCCTATATTTCTCGCATAACCGCATTCAAGCAAAGGGATCGGGGAGATTGTGGCTGGGCATGCGTTACCTGTTTGTTACATAGTATCCCTGCCAAGACAATTTAAACTTTGAGGTAACATTTTTAATATCTTAGTTTCTCAATAAAACGATTTTTCCCAAAGATGATACCCTCACCTATCGATTTCTATCCATCGAAACTTTCAACTGGGAAAATTTCATCAAAATCGTTTTCCAAAAAGAATTGTAATTAACTCCTTATCTACACGATTTCAAAAAAAATTGTAAAATTAACAGAAAATAGAAAAAATCTCATTTTAAGGAGGAGTGAGTATTCAAATATTAATATATAAAAAATTACAGAATAAAAGACATTTTTGGAAAGGAAAAATTATACCTAACTAAAAATGGTTACTAATAAAAAAATAAATAATTTCAAATAAATTTCAGATCGAAAGAGTTTCTATAAACATTCCGGTTTTATAAGAATAGTTATCAAATTTCTAGATACATAAACTTGATGACACTCAACCCTTCAGCTTGATAAATCGGAGACAAAATTTTCGTTCACAAAAAACTGGTTCATTTAATTGGAGACGAAATTAACTGGAACGCATACCCAAATTAATTATGTCCCTTTCATCGGCACCTTTAAGTACGGTCTGGTTTACAAGATTTTTATCTTCTTTTTTTACCCTGACTTTTTATCACCAGGGTTGGGATGTTAATCCGACAGGTTGAAAGGAAATATTCCAAACGAATGTCATACTAGATCTATCAAACGGCATAAATTTTAATAAAAATTCAGTTAGAATGCTGGGAATGGATTTAAAGATCAACCTTTATTCAAGTATATGTCGTTAAGGTTCG
Source organism: Octodonta nipae (assembly GCA_034190945.1). Classification (NCBI taxonomy): domain Eukaryota; kingdom Metazoa; phylum Arthropoda; class Insecta; order Coleoptera; family Chrysomelidae; genus Octodonta; species Octodonta nipae. The sequence continues at coordinate 86,126,321 of CM067220.1, read as the reverse complement.
AGCTATTTCGAATATCGGATATCGTTATAGACAATGGAAAGCTTTAGAACACACAATAAAACATTAGACTCATTATAGAATTTATTTGATTTAAATAAAATAGTTATAAAATTTATATAGATCTCTTATTTTTAACTGTATGAATATGGTAAAATGCGCCAGAATAGCCGAATAATTTAGTAATTTGAAGAAAGAAATTTAGAATTTTTTGCAATTTCCTTTTCATACTCATACAATTGTAACCGAAAAACGGCGTAAATAAGTTGTTTAATGAAAGAGGTTTTGATAAATTAAAAAACTACCTTCTTGAAAATGTAGAAACATAGACAGAACTGTGCTTTCTATCGCGATATATGTACTAAACAATTCTAATGAGATAAAACAGGAATATTTTGGTATAAAATATCTTTAATTAGCAAACAGATTTTCATCGCACTTTGTCTATATCACTCAAATAATTGACAAACTGTTAGTCATCACTCATGATGCCAGTTTTTCAATTTGTAATTTTCTGACAGCTCTTTATTAAGAACTACCATTTTCAGTAGCAGACATTTCGTAAACAGTTTTTTTATAATTTAGCATATGACCTATTTAATAAAACAAACTTAATTACGCCTATATAATTACTACTGTTCAGTAGTTGTGGTATCAGAAATTTCTTAGAAAATATTCATATATATTACTCTCTCGACAAGTTAATATTCCTGAAGCATTTGTACATACACCCATCTATTTTGCATAAATCTCCATTTTCAATTAATCATGATAAAATAATCAAGCCATCAAAATCTGAAAATCGATTAGTTTTTTTTAGTTTCAATTGATGTCACAATATTCAAAACAAGGAATGAAGCCATTACGACTTTGAACAAGAAAAACTTGAATTGGCTTAATTTAATCATATGGTGATTTAAAGTTATTATCAAGAAAGGAAGTAATTTTATAGAACAATAAACTCAAGCTGGAATTTTCGACAAAACCGGCAGTTTCTTTAATTTGTTAGTGGTATCAAAGTTAATTGATAGTATTCCCAAACTAACAATATGCTTACTGACCGGGCTATCAACACCAACTTGCGTTTTGAAATAAACTTGGGATTCTGTTAGCTAAATAAGAAAGATACACAATGTAGTTTTCTTATTTTTACTTCTGGATGCTTTGCCCTAAGTTTAAGGTCTAAACAACTGTCTACACCTACTATCACAAAGGATCTTGAATGATGTGTCACGGATATTCATCTAGATCAGCTATACTCAAAGTGGGAACTCTAGGGCTCCGTGCAGCCAATGTAAATTATCGCTGTGGGTTGGTTCAAAACGGAACTTATATAGGATTGATTCAAAGCAGTAACACCATAAATATCCATATGTTATTCTATCAATTTCTACCCTATAGGTTTCAGATCTGAGCATAATAAAAAGCCAATGCAAGGTTCCGCTTACCAACAGTTTGCCCCCGTTTAAATATATTTATAATGTGATTGTACTGTGAACGACGCCTACATATACTAAATTTGTTATTACAAGGTAAACAGACAACAGTGTTCAATAAAATAACTGCATTCAAAAAACATATTTTTGGCTTATTTGCTTTGGTAACAGAGCCATTTAAAGCTATTCATCACTCAGAAAGTTCGTTAGCGAGTCAGAAAATACAAAAAATTTGAACAATTGATTCAAAAGATTTTGAACCCATGAATTCATGCAGAAGTGCAAAAGCCTGAAACTATGTCAAACGACATATATGAATCATTTTTATAATTGACGTCAGACGCAAGCATGGAATCTGTTCAAAACGATGCTTCTCTGTGCAACTATAAAAACAAAATATTGGAACAAGGGCCATTCATGTATTACGAAAGTACTATAGCAGTAGTTATTTACTCTTTTACACATTGTCTATGCTTGAAAACTAAACACATTTTCGGGGGTTCCCACAAATAATACTCGTTTAGAACCGAGTAGGAGAATTACTACTCACTTGTCCAAATTTTTCCGCCAATCTACTGTTTGATTGTTTCCTGAAGGATATTTGTGGCATATTTTGTCAATGTCTAAGCAGGTTTTGGGAAATAACAATACAATTCCCGAAATTACTGTATACTTCCAAACGTTTCGGGGTCTAGGTCAGAAATTTTTTTGACAACAAAACCCACCTGTGATGATTGTAATTTTATATGTCAGCACTATCATTCCGATATTATAATAGAAATACGTTTTTTGGAAAAATTAAAACAATCATTTATTTAAAACAAAATTACATGATTAAAAAACGTAACCAACTTAAACAAACTCAAAAGTTGTATGTTTAACTTGACACCTACTTAAAAATAAGTATTTAATTGTTGCAGACAAAAATTCTTTATTGCTTGTTGATTTTTGAAGTCGGTTTTTGTATTACAAAAAACGGATGCTTTGCGAATGAGGAACTGATGGCAAAAATGGATGCAGTTTAAACTATAACCACCAATTTTATAAACAATTTTAGACATTGCTAAAAACAAAATACTTAGTTTTTTTTTCAACAAATGAACAAACAAATTCACAAACTCCTCCTTTTTTGAAGTTGGCTAAAAAAAAAGTTCATCAAAACCCCACTACTACACTATTTTACACTACAATAGTGGCAAAAGAATATTCAATGGAGTTGAGTTTTGTTTGAACATGGGCTCCATAGTTTCACCCAAAAATGCCCCGTTTCAAATGTTTGACAAAAAACATGTGCTGTAGTTTGAAAATGGAAGAAGAACATAACCGTTTAATAATAACAATTTGGGAAGACAATCTAAAAAGTATTGTAAGGGCATCAACATAAAAATATATATATATATTTTCCAGTATATATATATATATATATATATATATATATATATATATATATATATTTTCCAGTGTATATATATATATATATATATATATATATTCCAGTGACACAACAACAATAAAGATATGTATTTGATAAGATCTGTTCTGATTTGTTCTCAACAATTGTAAAAACTGTTGTGTTTAATGCAGGCAAAACGACATTTAAAAACGAACAAATTAACAGTCGTAAAGTACTATGATTTACGGTTACTGCCGTTCTTTAAGTATTCGGTAGTTATAAACACAGTTTGAAAACATTACTTATCGTTTGGGGCGTCCGTTTTGGTTACAAACTCATTATGCCCTACACAAAAATTTCGTAGAAATTGCTAATCATTGCTAATTTGAATACTTAAAATGGCTATTATACTACAAATTTTTCGGCATAGTTTAATGCAACTGCACATGACTATTTCTATGGCAAAGAAATTAAAATAAGTTAATTTTAATTGTAATATGAGAAACTTTAAGGGAATTCTCAAATTTGGATAAGTTTTTGTGAACATTTTGTTCTTACCTTTATTATTACATTCCAGTTACATACCTGAAAGAAAAACAAGTCGTCATTATTGATATTATTTTTTAATGGAATAGTGGTGGTAAAAATATTGCCTAATTCCGAATTTGTTGTATTTCATACCACAAAGTCACAAAACAGACGATGTACAGGGTGGCCAACTAATAATGCGAGATACTGAGGCTTGCGGCAAATAAACTCATTACTAAAACGGCTATGAGAAATAGCTGGAAAATATTGTCAAGAGAATTTCAGGAAATTTGACGACGGACCCTACGATGTCTTGAAACTGGCGGATCCAGTCAGTGGAAAAAAGTAATTTAATTAATATAAGTAAACTGTATACAGGTAACCATTCACAAATAAACCAAAGGAAAAATAGACCAATATGGGCAGGCAATAGTTATATAAATTAAAACTTACTGAACTACTAAGAAAAAACATATAATAATAGAATTTACCATAATTTTTATCCTGTGTCCCCATCTTAAGAAAGTTCTAGATCCGTCCATGTGTCTTGACAGCTATTGTCAGTGCACCGCTCGCTGTCGCAAATTAGTACATTTAATGCACTATTTACTATTATTTTAAGCCAACTTCTAAGCATTATAGCAAAAAATCAAGATAGATAAATTAATGTGGAATTTATGAACTTTCAAAATACCTTTAGTATATCACGGTCGGACCAGTCTCATTAATATGTGCAAAATAGCTCTCAAAATTATTTAAATTCAAATTGCTCAAAAACTACTTATTGAGTAGTATCCATCGTGAGCCCATATAAACTTAATATCATAAACTATTGTTTTGACTATGAGTAATAGTTACCAGAGTCATACATTTTTGAAAAAAAAATCCAATTTTGAACAGTTTTTCACAGTTTACTTGGTAAAAAATTATCCAATCAGGATGTATAAACACTATAAAATAGGATTTCTTATGTTCTACAACTTTCCTGTAAACGGCATTACGATTGCTTCATTATTTTTCATTATATAAGCAAAAAACAAAAGAAATTCGTATTTTTGAGGGTTTTTATTATTTAAATAGTTTACTTCTAGGAATGTGCTGATAAAATCTTTGCAATAATTATCTATAAACTGTTAATGGCGTGATGGTATAAGCGAAGTTATGTTGAATTTGCTATATAAAATGGTGGACCAATGAATTACCGGTGTTGGAAGATGTGACACTGGAAACAAAGCAAAACTTGTTTTTGCAGTTGGATGATTGCCCAGAACTTTTTACTATTATTGTGCGAAATCATATTTATGCAGTATTGCCACAACGGTGGATTGGAAGAGGAAGTCTGTTTCAATGGCCTCCGCGATAACCAGATGTAACTTTTCTAAATTTTTATTTATGGGGACGGTTAAAAGACATGGTGTATCACACTCAACCTACAACCAGAGAAGATAAGAAAATACAGATTCGATGCAATACAGTTTTTTCTACAAATGAGAGAATACAGCAATACATAGAGTGTCCTGGTCAGCATTTCGAATTTACGGGGCTATTAAAACCCTTTACTTAAATCAGTCTTTTTTACGACAACTGATAAAAAGAATTTCAGAAGAATCCGTTTAAAAAAAATAAAAATTTAAGGGATTTCCGTATAAAATTGTGATACGGTTTTCGCGAATTTGTTTTAGCATCATTTAGCTACTTTTTGATGGAAAAAATCTTACCAATGTATTTCATTTTTTCAGTAATGTCGAAAAAGTCCTCTAGCGGCTACATGCGAAACTAAGAAAACTTCAGATATTATAACATTTGTAGCCCAAGAAAAGCTCTTTTTAACTAACCCAAGTTTGTTCAAATCGTCTGGACTGCTTCGAAGCTACAGGGTGTTTTTGAATACCTCCCACCACTGTAATTTTTGGAGATACATAAAAACTATCAAACAAAAAAAGTTAACATTATCCTCGACTTTAACGATCGGGTATTTTTTGTTAGGTTCACAGCAACATCACTTTTTTAGGTTCTAAATTGTAGTTACGCCCTTAGCGGGTATTTCAGAAACTTGAAAATATTGTATAAGTTTTTTTATTCTTGGCCGTTTTAGTAATTTTTTTGCTGCAAGTTTCTACGATGGATATTTTCCAGAAACAGTATTTCGCACTCTTAGTTAGCAACTAAAGTTATGTCTAGGTTATCATTATATATTTCAATAATACTTTTTATTTTATATTATAATTTCAAAATAATAAACCTGTATATATCTTTATGGCTGAATAGTTCTAGTAAAGTACTGTTTCAGTTTGTTTCAGTTTAGGAAAACTAAACTGTGGATAATTAGTTAACAACATACGGAATTATAGCAAAAAAATTTAATAAATATAAGTCACATCAATAATACGTGAAAATCGTATGTTAGCAGACTAATTCAATAGATATACATTATTATTATTCTTTTTAACACACTTCCAAAAAGGAGGAGGTTATCAATTCGTCGGCACGTTTTTTTTATGTATGCTCAGTGACTATTCAAAATTTTGATGATTTAAACGGCATTGTATTAAGTAACCTTACAGAACTTTACCATATAATTTTCAATAACGTGAGATATACGGTTTTCCAGAAAATCAGAAATAGCAGTAATTAAGGGACTACATTTCGTTGAATTTCAATGAATCTACAAAGAGATGTTCCAGCTTGATTTCGTATAATTTTCTATTAAGTAAAACACGCAGTCTCTTTAGTCAACAAAAAACGAAAATTACCAAAGGTCTTGACAATCCTTTAGAGACGCTAGACAGTAACAGAATGTCTAAATGAAGGGAAACCTTAGAGAGAACAATAGCCGGACTGCCTGGAAGGTACTAAGATGAATAGATAGAGGACTCAAAAAGAGAACGTCGCAGGAGGTAATCTCAGCGCCAGAATTCATAAGCAGATGTATAAAACAACATGAAGATGAAAGAAAAGTATTCTACCTGCTAAATGCAGCACTCTAATAACTAAAATGCCAGAAAGCAGCACGAATTGATAAAAAAAACACTAGTGCGGGAGCCCGTGCTTGGGTTCCAAAGAAAAAAAAAAGGAAGATCAGAGCTAGTTCTAAACAGGATAAAGAACTTCCCAGTAGCTACAGACCAATTGCCTTTCTGAGTGTCTGTTATATACAACCTACTCCTCGTAGTAGGACAAAATACAACAGAACATACTGGTTTTATGCCTGGAAAAAACCGTGGATAGATATTATCTTTGCTAACATTTATTGTAAAGGTTCCAGAGAAAGAGGGCTTACTAATTAAACTGTAAACACTAGTACCATGCAAGGCATTTTTACTACTAATGATGTTTAATATCAATACATCTGACATTTTCATCACTACGTCCTGCAAGTTTATGTAGGCTGATATAGCTTAGGAAACAAAGAGTTTACATCTCCCAGCTGCCGAGAGTGTGTTATAACCTAATGAACGATTAGAGTGAAACTAAAGTTTCAGGCTTCAACAACAAACAGGCACAATTGGAACTTCATGGTCTCGCACTTAAACACAATCCTCATTTTAATCAATACAAACATTTCTGTCTGCTTAAATTACTTCATTGTTAGAATAGAACTCAATAAATCTAGAAGGCACCGTTACAAGTGGCCGTGTCCTGCAAAAAAAAAAAAACTAAAAAACATTTGACGCCTCAAATTAAAGGATTTTTAACCGACTTCCAAAAAAGAGGTGGTTATCAATTCGTCGCCAACTTTTTTTTTATGTCTGACCAGCGATAATTCAAAAATGGCTCGGGCAATTTTGATGATTTAAACTGCATTATGTTAAGGAACATTACAGAAAGGTACCATATAATTGTCTATAACCTGAGATATACGGTTTTCCAGAAAATAATAAAAAAAAACAGTAAATAAGGGTCTACATTTCAGTGAATTTCAATGAATCTTCTTTGTTTTCTCTAAATCGGCTCAAGAAATTTGAATAGTATAAATTGTATTCTACAAAGATATGTTCCAGCTTGATTCCGTATTTTCTCTATAATGTAAAACATACCATTTTTTTGAAAATCGGAAAAATATATGCAAAAAAACTGCAAATATCATGATAAATGTCAAATTTTCATCATACATATCTAATTTAAAAGTCAAGATATGCCATGAAAGTATATCATACAGGATGTTCTTAAAGGTTTTCATTTTGATTCGTTTGAAGTAAGTTTCTTTTAGACACGAAGTTAAGTTAGGAGGCTTATAGTCGCGAGAAATGGCAGAAAATATTGCGTTAGTTTATCGAAACGAAAATTTGTTATGTCGGCGAACTCTTCTACATGGTATACGGTTGTAGGTGTGTGCGTGCGTGCATGTGATATTAGGTGGTACATAAGCAGTTGTTGAAATAAAAGGTGCAATTGATTTAGTTATACAGGGTGGTTCAAAAATATTGTATTGGGTGGCACATAAGTAGTTGCGTCTACAAGGTGATAGAAATAAGAGATAAATTATACTTATACAGAGTGGATATTTGCGTTATAGGACGGAGTATAATTACAGTCATAGAGAAGGCGTCAAAAAATGTTAGAAGCAATTGAATATACAGGATGGTTGAATTAGAATTACAGTTATACAAGGGGGTTAAAAAATGTTATGCAGTGTGGAACATAAGTAGTTGCTTAAACAAGGTGTTTCAAGTAAGGGTGGAGTAAAAATATTGTTATACGAGGTGTATCAAAAATTTGTTATATAAGCATAAGAAGTTAGGATATTTGAATTATAGGACGGAGTATAAAATAATTATAGACATGGGTTGAAAAAAAAAATTAGAAGCAGTGGCATATATAGGGTGGTTGAAATAAGTGGTAGAGTAAAATTGTAATCATAAAATGTGGGTCAAAAATGTGAATTTTGTTATATAGGGTAGACCATGAGCGACGGCATAACTGGAATACTAGACATATGAGGCGAAGTAAAATCATAGGTATACAGGAATAATTTAAATAATAGAAAAATAGAAAGAGTCAATAGTGTGGAGAGGATTTATACTTATACATTGCAATATTGCGTGGATTTGATTTATAGTTGTGCAGGGTGGTTCAGAAAATGATAGACAAATAAATTATATAGGGGCCACAGAAGCATATACAGTGTGGATGCAATATAGGGTGGATTAGAGTTACACTCATAGAAAGTGGTCCAAATAATAAAACAAATGAAAAAATATTTTGAAGATATAGAAAAAGAGTACAAATTAGAGAGGCAGAAAGAGAGAGAGGGAGTCAGAGAGAGATAAGAATACGCTAAAATATTCAATAGAATTGTATCTTAAGTCAGATAAAAAAGATGAATGTCAGAAAATAGTGATAGACTGCACACATTTTCTAACCGGTTTTTATTTTAAGTCAGATGAAGTCGGCTCTGTTTTAAATATAAATTATGTTTCAACTGTTTCATTAGAATATCAGGCCAAGGAAAAATTTGAGTTAAAATTTGTATAGATTTTTTTTTCAAATTTCGCAACATATACCTATACTTTTTTGATAAGTCACGTGACTTCATGTATTTTTCCCATAACTAGAAAGTTGAGATATTTGATTTTGCCCATTTTTTGCTCAAAATTTATTATTGTATGGCGTTATGATCTGTTTTCACAATGAAAGCAAAAAACCTAAAAATCTATATTTTCTAGGATTTTTAATGTTCAAATAATCTACTTCTTGGAGTTGCTGTTAAAATTATTATATCCCTTATGGCTTACAAACTATTACTTAAGTGATGGTATAAGCGATTAGCTGTAAAATTGTACGTCACTTAAAAATCTCTATTAAATGGTGTACAAAAGTAATGTATGGATCTTTTTGCAACTACGTACTAACTCGGATAAACCAGAAATATACCAGGTTTTCAAGCTATTTGAGACTAATAAAATGAGAAATACTACTATAAGGTCACTAAAAACAAAGTTTAGGAGATTCTACCCATTACAATTAAGTACTTAGTGCTAGTACAGCAATATAACTGTAATGGCTGACCTCTATAGTTTTATTAATACCATTGCTTTTTACGATGCAATTTTTAGTTATATTCTAACACGTAATTAATAACTTTGATAAGTAGCGTACACTTTATAACAAAATTAACAATTAAGAAGTGAGTGCGTTGTCATTACGTTGAAAAAAATTACCGGTACGAACTCATAAAACGTAAACTTTATTGGAACGATTTTTCCGCCTTACTGTATAGTAGCGGACAACACTAATTTTAATGAGTAATATAATTTTTATAACGTCCACTTTTTTGGATCCAACGGTCGTTATAATAATTAAAAATATCCTACACATGTCATTATATGGAGGAAAGGAGATATCGGACGTGTCAGAACTTACGTAGAAGAGATATGGTCTTATCTTTTATAACCTCGTATTTATTTGATCGGACAAACTGGTGAGATGTTGAAGACCAAGAATGTGTTAAAGATACCTTCGACGCAGTTGTCACTCGAAACATTATAAATTTAAACGTCCGCCACAGAAAAATTTATTGTTGTCGTGTACGTACAGTCTTTAAAGTCTCCGAATATGCAGGGGTGGACGTGTCTACCAGATGGTCGCACGATGGTTGTTCTTCATCAGGCGTGTTTTGCGTAGGAAGCCACTCATTTTTTTTAGTCTTTACCTGATGTGGCCCACTCTCTTCGTGTAATAAGTGAGTGGGTATTCTGAGCGTGGACCGAGAAGAAGATGAGTAGAGAATATAAAAAGTTTGCACTCGACTTTGACCTCTGACCGATATTTCGACTTTCTCGAGCACAATCTAAACAATACTATCGTTTTAATCACACGCCTACATGGACAGAGATATTGGAGATTTATTATAATGAATTATAAATTCAGATATCTTCATTATCATAGCGATACAACGTACGCCATGCCTATGACCCATTTGTGGGATACTCGTATATCGTTATAGAAAGTTTATGGTTGCATTCATTTGTATTTTAAAAGAGGTTCCAAACTTATTCTATTTATTCTTTATTGAAAAATTTAAAGAGCGAAACCTCATGTACACTAGATATATCAATACATTGAAATATAACAACCTAAATAAGTAATATTAAGTAATAATAGCCAAAAAGAAAACTAAACTTAAAACTAGCAATATGTAGTATTACAAATAATTAAATACAATTATTATTCATAAATTCCGATACTCTTTCATTGGGAATCTACCAATATTATTCTGTCTCATAAAAAAATTATATTCTATCTTATAAAAATAAAACTATGGTTAAGAGATCGCCTAGGCAAATGAAAATTTAACCAACTCATAAGCAGCTACAGTCAATTTTGTTGTTAACAATTTTGAAGCCGAAAATGATCTCATTTCTTGTTATTGAGGAGTAAATTTGAAGAGTTTGAATAATATTACTATAGACATGAATCGAAAAATAGTTATGCTGACCACACTTGAAAGAAAAGTACCGAAGAAAAGATCTGCGAGGTTTTTCAAGTAATTTGATTTGGTAATCCAAATAAGGTCTCCAAATAATAACTGAACAGTAAGATAAAATAGGATATACAAAAACATAATATAAAGTTCTAAAATTAACTTGTTTAGTGGCTTTAGAAACAACATGTCCATGTGCAATTGAAGTTTTAACTTGAAGTCAAAATATACCGCTAGATACAACAGAGCACCAATTCAAAAGGTCACTCTGTAAAAGAATTCTCTCCAGAGTTGATTTAAAGTTTTTACAAAGTTACCTATATCGATTATAAAAAGAATGAATAGAAGTTCTATTTACTTAAAAAGATTCAAGCCAAGACAGTAATGGTCCAAAAGGCCATATACCGAAATCTTCTTAACCAAATGATCAATCGCTGATGTGTTCTAGGTAGGTGTAGAGATTCGTTTTGGGTGGATCTCATAGGATAGAAACCTATGCAGCATAGGGTAAAAAATTTCAATATGAATGACGAAATTTTATCATATACATAAACACAATTTTTTGTAATTATCACAAAAAATTATGTTTATACTACTATATAACTATAGACCTACCAGATAGGTCTATAGTTGACATCAGACCATTTTTAAATAAGGGTGTTATAAAACTAGATTTCCAGAAATTCGGAAAAGTTCCAGTGGAAACAGACCAATTACATAATTTAGTTACATATGGAACAAAACATATGGAACAAAACGTCTATACAAGCCCTAACCAAACAAAGGTATGTGATACTCTTCCTCAAGAGTAAGACCTGGGGAAAAATTAATATTAAGATTAGTTATGGCTTCTGCTATATCAGATTCCGAAAACACTAACTTGCTAAAACAAACTAAAACATTAATTTAATCTGCGTAGATTTAAAGTCTAGATTAGTGTAAACACTACCAAATTTTTTCAGCCATCTCCTGGCAGATCTCTATTACGACAGATGGTGTTAACATAGTTAAAAAAGTTCTAGTCAACTAATGATTCTTCTACTGCCTTATTAAAAAGTATCATCACGTTTAATCAATTTATTAATTTCAATGCGTGAAAATTAGTCAGTTCGACTGAGAACACCTTTATTTAAATAAAACGTTCATATAATAAACAAAAATTTTAAAAAATAAGCGAAATATAAAATTGTGTATTGCTTACATATCTACTATTTCTTCGACCTTATGAGAGGTTTTAGGTTCCAAAATAGTTCTTTGGAATGATAATTACTGGGCATTCATTCGAAAAATTTATTGAAAAGCAGGAATAGGTATAAAAGATTGATTCAAAATTGTTCAAATAAGTATCCAAGGAGCTGCATCAAAGGCGTTTATTACAAGAAATTTAAAATGAAACAAGCGGATAAATAAAACAATAGGGTTTTGCGTAAGTATAAAGAACAAAAGGAAACAAACAAGCCTTTTAATAAAAAAAATAACAACAATAAACACAAACAAACAAAAGTATACAAGAATAAGAAATAAACATTACCAGAAGTCCTCCGTGTCCTTAATATCAGTAAAACAAGAGAGTTGTCGGAATAGAACAATCAAATTAAAAGGCTATTAAATGCTTACCAAGGTTTCGCTTTAATGGATAACAAGCTTCATCAGGTCTTGCTTTTATTCATTGCTTGCAGGGTATAAAAAATAAAACATCACAGGGGTTTATTAAGACACATAAGCAACGCATATAGGAAATCTTGAATATATTTAGAGACTAAACTTGTTGTGTTAAGAACACATCAAAATAATATCAGGCCCAACCACGATTTCTAGAATAAAGCCTGATGAGGCTTTTAATCCATTAAAGCGAAACGTTGGCAAGCATTTAATAGCCTTTTAATTGCATTGTCCCATTTCCACCATTCTCTTGTCTTAGAAATAAACATAACAAAAGAAAGCAATATGCTAAATGTGACACTGTGAGCTATTCGCGAAAAACATGGAAACAATATTATAACAAAAAACTGACTTTACAAAAGGATCTTTCAGTTTACAGAATTATATGTGAAGGCAGGAGAAGAAAACACAAGACAGCGAAACTGCGATGGATGCAACGTAATGATGCAAATGTCTGAATAAATAAACAAACAACGTAATAAAAACAAAAAGACTGGAAGAAATACACAGAGAACTGGTAAAATATAGTAGTACAAAACTGCACATTTCGATACAAAAAATATTACTAAACAGTTGAATAAACACCGGGACATCTTGTTGTTTTTCAGCCTTTAGTCATCCATTTCTGGATATAGGCCTCCCCTATTCTATTCCATTTTTCTCTGTCCCTCTCTGATACCAAGTTCGCCCCACTGTCGTCCATCCATCTTCTTTTTCTTGCCTTGTCCCGGAGGCTAACTCCCAGCTTTTTGTTGCCATTTGACATGTTCAAAGGTTGTTAGCACATTTGACAGAGTTATTGCCTAAAGTTCATAGATGAAAACCGTGAGAACACAAGTGTAGAAATTTAGACGTCAAATTCATTGGAATTTTAGTATTTTTAAGGATGTTGTTAAGCTCGTCACTAACGGCCCAAGTCATTCTTATTCTTATATCGGTTTCGATTTGCTACATTAAGGCTATTAAAAAGCAAATTTTAAAACTGGATTAGTACCAAAGCATATTGGTACACTACTCAAAAATGTACATACACCTCAAAGTTACCGACATATCAAAAATAAACATCTAATAGTAAATGTTTAAGCACTTTTGTGGGAAATAACACAACAATTCACGAAATTACTGTATTTTTCTAAACGTTTCGGGATCTATGTTAGACCCCGTTGTAAATGGCAAAGAAACTATGAAAAAAACACAATTCTAAAATTTACAATTAAAATGAAATAATATACAGCTAACAGTAAAAATGAAACGCACGACAAATAAACAATGTGCAAGAAAGAATCACTGTATCTTAAATAATGCTTTATAATCAGTCACTTCAAGTGAATAAATAAAGGGGATCTTTTAAGTGTTTTATATTTAAAAAACATTTTGAAGGGTTTAAACATGCACAGAAATAAAGAGAGTAGTAAAAAACTAATAAAATAAATAAATATGAACGCCAAAATAAAATAACAGTAGCAGACGAAGCAGAAAGGAATATGTCGATAAGACTCAAAAAGCCCAACTCACAAAATTATTAAATTCAACCTGTGGAAAGGCAAACAATATCTGAAATGGTTTTTCAAAAAACTGAGTTATCGAGGCAGTATTAGTAGGTTTGAACGACCTCCAGACGAGTTTGCATTTACTTTCAGCACTGAGGCTGGACTAGAAAAACATGTAAATAAGGCTGCAAAAGAGAAACGGTTTATATTAAATAAATTTATCATGACCGAATCTAAAATGGGGAAATAGAAAACTAAACTGACACCAAACTTAATGTATGAAGTAGAATTAAAGACACATACAAAATCAAAAACAAAATGTACACAAGATGAACATAAAGCTTTAAGATTGATAAAATGCCTCTAAGACCGAACTCAGCTAAATATAAATAATTTGGTCAAGTGCCAATTGGAGTCTCATACCAAGGGTTCCATACCACCTTTAAGCTTGTAGTTGAATCAAAGTATATTTTTTTCTTATATTTACCCTAATTTGATTTAACCTAAGCCTTTTAAATTACTTTCAGTGAAGACCTATATAATCTATTGTCTGAATTTTAGACTAGGAGATTGTAAGATAAAGGAGAAAATGGCTCAAGTATTAAATAATAAATTATTAAATCTTTTAGACAAATTATTGTAAAAAAACAAATGAAATATATTTTTTAAAGTTTAGATCGTGTAGTTTCTGAGACAAATGGGGAAAAAGTCGATGTTTAATATTTTTGTTTATATCTTTTAAACAAATAATTTTAAGAATTAAGAAAAAAATATTTGTATTTTTCATAATGAGTCCTTTTATTCCATAAATTACATGATGGTAACAATAATTTATTATTTTTCATTTAATTCTATAATTGGCCCCCAAAATTCTCTACTAACTTTTCTTATAACGTTCAAATGAGGCCCTGAACCCCTAATTAATTTCAAAATTTTATGTGGTACTGTTTCGGAAATAAAGGGGGAAATGAGATATTTTTTATATTTTTGTTAATATCTTGTAAACAATTAATTTTAAAAATATGAAAAAAATATTTTTGTATTCCTTATAATAATCTTTTCATTTGATGCATTGAAGGATGCGTTTAATTTTTTTCCGTTTAATTCTGTAATTAGCCCCCCAAAATGAATATTATAGATTTCTCCGATTTTTTCCTGTAAAGATGAAAAAAATACATTTGTGTTCCACATAATAAACCCTTTTATTTGATATATTGCATGATTTAAAAAATATATATTTTTTTAATTTTCCGTTTAATTATGTAATTAGCCCTCCACAATGAATATTAGGGATTTCTCGAAATTTTTCCTGTAAGTTCAGATGATGCCATATACGCCTACTTTTTTCAAAATTTTAGTTCTTATAGATTCGGAAATAAATGGGGGAATGGGTATTTGTTTATATTTTTGTTAATATGTATCTTTTAAATAATTTATTTTAAAAATATGAAAAAAATATAGTTGTATTTGATTTGATATATTATGATGCGTTAGAAATAATTTTAATTTAATATTTCCCATTTAATTCTGTAATTTGCTCCTCAAAATTAATATTAGCGGTTTCTCCTTATTTTTCCAATAAAATTCAGATGAGGCCCTACATCTCTAATGTTTTTCAAATCTTTATGTCTTATAGATTCGGAGATAGGGGGGTGAATTGGTATTTTTTTTATATTCTTATCAATGTCTTTTAAATGTTTCATTTAATTCTGTAATTTACCCCTAAAATTAATATTAGGGGTTCATCCTTGTTTTCCCTGTAAAACATGTTTTCCCTGTAAAACACAGGGAAAGCCCTATATCTCTATTTTTTCAAAATTTTACGGATTACAATTTCTGAGATAAGGGGAGGGGTATGGGTATTTTTTTAAATATTTTTGTTAATATCTTTTAAATAATTTATTTCAAGAATATGGGAAAAAAACCTATTTGTTTTCGTCATGATGAGCCCTTTCATTTGTTATATTACATGAAAAACAATTCTAATTTTATATTTTTCATTCAATTCAGTAATTCGCCCCCCAAAATTAGTAATAGTTTAGCCTTATTTTTCCGGTAAAATTGAGGTGATATCTCCAATTTTGTTCAAAATTTTACATCTTATAGTTTTGGAGATAAAGGGGCGAATGGGTAAATTTTTGTATATTTGTGTTAATATCTATTAACGAATTATTTTAAAATATATTTGTGTTCCTCAGAATGAGCCCTTTCATTTGGTTTATTATATAATGAGTTTGAAAAAAAAATTTCATTTAATTCTAAAATTCAAATAAATGGTTTCGCGCAACGTTCTATATTCCCTATGTTTTTCAAAATTTTAGGCATAGTAGTTTCGGAGACAAGGGCGGGTCGCTTTTTAGTTCGGTTGGATTTTAGTCCTACAGTGGTTAAGGAAGCATTTATAAATTTGAGGAAAAATAACAACCAGCAGCTATTAATAACTATCGTTTAAATAACATCGCTAAATTCATGATTGAATACGGGAATCACAGGAAACTTTAGGTGTTAATTTTTGTACAGAGCTTACGGAGAGGTCTTAATTTATTAGTTGTATTTGTTGTTCCACCACGTTAACATCATCGTCTTCAGACGGGTACAACTTAATAAATATATGCAAGAACAAAAACATAAATACCTACAACTGATAATAAACTTGAAGGTAACCAAGGACATATTTTACAGTAAATAATAACTGAAACTAAGTAGTAGAATAGGAATATTGGTTGTATAAACAAGATTTCGTATGAAAATACTGCAGTGTTGTGAAACAATGATACAATTGTAAATGAAAATATTTTGACTACCTTCCTTTCTATTATATCTATTAGCTAGTATATACCTGATTTCGTGTTAATCTTATTGGAAATTTCAAAAGATATATTTATTAATACAACAGGCATCGTCACATTCACTTAGCTAATGACAACCAACAGACATGTAAATTATTGATTGGAAATTATTGGGTGTAGACAATTAATAATTATAATTCTAGAAAACTGAATATGAACAACAATTCTTGTTTGCAAAAAAAATGTGAGATCTATAACAAACATATGTTCCAAACTGAAAATATGAAAGATAAAAAAATAGTTCAAAAGAATTCACACCTATTTAAGAAATATTCTTGTACGTAAAAAACTATAATCTTAACACGAATTCATGTCGTTCATCACTATCTAAAATTATTGATATTTAGTAGATGATGCCAAGAGGCCACTTGACATTACAATTTACGTGACAGATTTCACATTATACATCATCTCACAATTACAAAATGCTGTCTCTTCGACATACAATTCAAACAACATATACTGATGATGTGTTTAAATGATATGACGATAAAGGATATATCAATATTTATTTTTAGTGCCTTAAAAACAGACTTACAATTTTTTACTTAATATGTACCGTGATAAATTCCTTGTTATATTATATTAACCATAACTACAGGGAAACATAAAGATTGACAATTTTTTTTAGATTTTTATCAATAATATTTTATATGTATCCTGAACGTTAATGCAAATAAAGATGGTACAAATGAGCTGATGAAATACATATAACTACATTTTAAAATAATAATAATTCCATAAATAAACTCCATAAGCAGATAATGGTAAAATATTTACTAGTATACTTTGAAAGTGACTGGCTCACCTGCTGACTAATAGACAACGTGAAGTCTAAATGATTCGAGAAAGCAAGATAGTAACTTGTTACTAATACACAAAGTGAAGTCTAAACGATTCGAGAACACAAGATAGTAACAAGTTACTATCTTGCGTTCTCGAATCGTTTAGACTTCACGTTGTCTATTAGTCAGCAGGTGAGCCAGTCACTTTCAAAGTATACTAGTAAATATTTTACCATTATCTGCTTATGGAGATTATTTATGGAATTATTATTATTATTAAAGTAGAGCTTTCATAAGTGAGAATTTAGAAAAACTAAAATCAGTACTAGGAAAGTCAATTATTAATTATCCGATGTAGGCATATTCGGAGAAATTGACTACCTGAGGAACCAAAAGTGATATCGGTGTAACAATATACGTACGTAACAAATATGTTCCGAGATTTTACAATCCAATATTTTATCGTTGGTATTTTCGCCATCTGGGAGATTCATGAAAAACTAGCTCAGAGAGACTCCAAAATCGCCGTTTCCCTGTCATTCCTAAGATCAGACGAAAGAATTCGTCGGTTAACTGAAACCTACTCACTGAACGCAAGACAATATATTGTTTCTAGTCGAGAACCTTCATCAGTTGCGCTCCCTCAAATGACTGAAAAATCGAATAATTATTTATATATTTAATACATATAACTGAATTTACTATTTTATTGCGAAATGAATATGGGCAGGAGTTTCAGGAAAAACTAGCTCCCAGGAACCAATTGAAATCTCAAATAATTGTTTGCAAATTTATTATATATATATTTCTAGGACCTTTCCGGAACAGAACTTACAAACATCCTACTGTGTGTAACATGGTTTTCTTTTCCTGTTTCCTATGATAGAAATCAAACAGCATAATTCGCACATTAACTAAAAAAAAAAAAAAATTCGTATACCTAATACATACTATATTTTCCATATTTTCCATTGAACACAAATTATTTCTCGTCGAGAACCTTCATCAGTTGCGCTTGCCTCAACTGATTGAAATCTCGAATAATTATTTATATATTTATAACATTTAACTGAATTTTGGCATTTCGGATTTTGTATTCTACAAAACATGTTACACACAGTACGACTCCCGTTTTGGAGTATTTTTGAGCTGGTTTTCTTTTAAGCTTCTGGATGATTTCATGATAAAATATTTCAATTCACAAATTTGTTCACTCAATTTCAAACGTATTTATGTACCAACTAATTCAATTGTTTACAAAACAAAACGACTAGTACAGCTCATAACTTATTTCGCTTCTCGCTTCAATACAGCGGAAAACTGTAAACTGCTCAACACGAAGGAAACTCGACTTTTATACGGTAGATCGAAGATACTAGATTTTAACGATTTTTTTGATTTGTCACAGTATATCTAGAACCATGTCGAAAATTTACATCCATCGAAATTTTTTTAATGTTTATGTGTTGTTTTTGTCGGAACTATTAATTAAAAAGATGTCCTTTTTTTCTTCCGATGGTGAATTTTATAACAATATTCAATATTATTACATCTGGAAAACTGTGATAAGCGAAATGAATTGGAAAAGGAATACCATAATTAAATACATTTAATTAATTTAGGTTGGAATGTGTGTTTCCAGATTAATTTCCAAATCTTCGAGATGCGAAACATTCAATAGAGTAATTTCCATCCCGAAAGAATAATGAACAAAAAAGAATCAAACAATGTCATTCTCATCATCAGTTATGATCCAGAGTACATAATCATAAAATTATGACTTTTAATCCACGACCGTAACAAGTAACTAGTTTGACAAGGAATATGGAAATTTATTGTTGATGGGTAGAATGGACATATTTCCAAAATGTGCTGTTTGTAGAAGGTAAAAAAACTCGAAGGGAAATTTATCACTTGACAGTTGCCCAACTTATGGAACAATACCTTTTGATGTAGTAACTGTAAGTAGTTTAATTAGACTCAAAAATATTGTAGGTGAAGAGCCTTAGATTATAATGAAAATGTGTATTATTCGACCTATGTTTACCCAACTTAAGATATCGTTAATAACAGTATATTTTTCAATTATGTGTTCTAATAAGTAGTGTTGGCCCAAGTTGTACATGTTAAAGATCTTTAGCAAGTCAATCAGTTTACTATAACTATGTTCAAACGTAACCATTGCAAGAAAAAGAAATTTTTAAGATCAATCAGTAGCAGAACGTAATATCCAAGTTTCGTTAGCACTCGATCAAGATTGTGATAATAAAAAATAACGATAGCTGATCAAAAATTTAAAACTTCCAATTATTGATAACAATCGACAATATTTCATATCTTATAATTATAGCACCTGAAGAAAGAAACTGAATAACAACAGGATGCACAATCTTTGTAAGTTTTGCAAATCAAGTGACCATATGTCCTGACAGAGAACTCTTGAAAACAGTCTTCGTGATGAAGATGCTCGATTTTGCATCGTTATAAATGCGATTTACATAAAGATAAAGTAAATAGCGTCAGGTGTTTCACACTCAATTTCTTAAAGGCTTATCGTATTTAATGAGTTTCTTAAAGGTGATAATCCTTTCATTTTATACTGGCTAATCTTAATTCCCTGCCTTCAAGTCGTATCATTACTGACCGTATGAAGAATTTGATGGGACCCGATAAATAAGGATATCTTTAATTTTCAGTGAAAGTATGTACCATCACTAATAACGTCGTTCTTTGTGAATTAGCCCAATTAGTAAGTAAGGCAACAGCTCGCATGTCTCGGGCTCGTTAGAGAAGAATAGGAAGAACACAAGAATTTTAGGTAACTCACAAATCAGAATTAGCTAACAAAAGCTTTTATGCAAGAATGAACTGCAACAAGGCAGTTACACATCTATAAACAACACCTGCTGTTTACTGGTCAGCATCCGAATACTAAATGAATGCTTTCCTGGGCTTACCGTATTTAAATATTTATTCTGGGAAGGATCTAGAAGTTCAAAGAGCGGCCGAGGGATTTTCTTCCCGGATTCTCGAACACTACAAGAAGTTAACATCGTAGGCCACAGGCCTCGAATCGCCCAACAGACTATCTCTCGGATTCTAGGAAATATCCGATGAATACTACTATAAATTCAGCTACAGTAATTTGTCGGTTAGACAATTTAGAATACAGACATACCTTTTAATGTTTATAATTTTATTGCTACTGTAATTCCCAACAAAAATTACAGCTTCGGTAGTTTTGTAAAATAACAATTAAATCATAAGATGATTTTTTTAATGTGCTATATTACCTGAGCAGATGCTCCTATCAGCATTCTGAAAGCAGCCTTAACAGTTAGAAGAGTTGTCCTAAATACATCTGAGATTTAGAGTTTACAGGTCTAAAAAAGAGTAAAAATGTAGTCTAAAGCTATCTTTGTACAAATTGCATGTTCTTCTGGCAAGCAAATTCCTTTCAGATAGGTTAGGATCCTATTTATTTACGTGGGCCTCTCCTAGCAATGGGATCTAAGTGACCTCTCAAGGTCATTTCAAGAGCAATCATTATTTGCAACGAAAATTTTTAATTTTTTATTTCTAAAATTTTTTTAATTACTCTTTTTGCTGAAGGTAATAACTTTGAACATATGCGTTAGAGATCGAAAATAATGTTAAATATCCACGAATTCAAATAAAACAAATTTTGTCTGGAACGTTTTCTCGGAAAATACAATTATAGGAAGTTACAGGAGGGGTACCGGTACTTTTGATACACCCTGTATAAGATCAAAATTCGTTTGTCGTTAAGAGCTAAAATTATTTCTTCTTAAAAATATGTAGTTATCGGCTTTTGTATACAAGACGTTGGTTATATGTTTATTTTGTACAAAGAAACCTATTCCACCGGCCGAATGACATCGCCTTTATTATAGTAACGATGTCATTTTTTTTAGTTTTAGACTTCCTCCTGGTAGCCCGACCTAGTTTCCTTCTATTATGTCCGATATACCACCTGATTCTTGTCATCTTGTTCTACATCTCTGCAAGTTTGTAAGGTCTTATGGATTTGAATAAATTTTTGTTGCCCCCAGATTCCGTGACGCAGTCCGTATTCAATGAGTGGAATTTGAATTTAGCCACGTAGGGACCAATTCCATCGAATTCAAAATTCATCATTTGATCGTTTGTATGTTAGGGGGTATAAGGACAGTCAAAATTCCAAATGACGAGTTTGGTTAGAAATACTAAAATTTTGCTCGTATGTATAGCGGCAGACGTGGGCAGGGTAGTATCTTTGATGCAGATCTGTCATCTATCGGGATAATAAATCAGTATCTCTACTACCCACTTAATGTTAAGTACAGGCGTAATTATTTATGTTTGTCAAGGAAATCTTCCTAAATTTGACTGAATTTGATGCAATTTTTTTCGTAAATTTATTTATTTTTCGTATACCAAAACAATGATGAAACGGAGAGATTGAAATTTCAGACTCAATGTGAATTAGGATATAGTTTATAGAAAAATCATTTGCTGAACCCGCTAATAGTAGTACGCAAGTCAATATCTGAGCAGGACAAATTCTGTCGGACCCGCTATTTAATTTACTGAAAATGCTTAAAATCAACGTTCTGGTAATTCGTAATCAGATGGTAGTGTCAACAGAGTACAGCTCCCACAACATATATTATTAAAGTAGGAGACCGCTAGATGGCATACTTCCGCATCTATTTTGTAAATTATGATTTGAACTAGCTACCAATATTTTTAAAACTGGTTAATTTAATTCTATACAAGTACACAGGGCCGTGTTTATTTTCAGACACTATGTTGGGTTCGTACCACAAAACCCTTAAAATAAAGACATAACTAGCTTTATAACTTCTATATAAATATAACTAAAAATGAATATGCTGAAAGTCTTAGTGAAATTGAATAATATTACTGATACCTGAGAGATAAACAGGTTTTCACAATACATTAATACATAAATTTGCTGAATTGTCATTCAACAATATGGCTATCACGGCGGGTAGGTGTTGAAACAGTTGCCGTATGGCCTACCTGATGGTATGCAGAAACTCAAAAGATTCGCGCACGTGCGGAAGATCGTAAAAGTTTGATTTACTGCATCATTAATAAACCGCATTAGTACACAGCTAATAAATTTTTGTGTATATTCAAACGCCTACGAGAAAAGTGATTAGTAAAAATGTTATTTCCATAAAATATCTCTTACCATTTCAGGTCAACGGTATATAATACAGAAGTCGATGACAACAATATATTTATTTATCAGGAATATTTAAAACGAATAATTTTACAGCCGCCCAAATGTCCATTAGTTTAATGTACTGATTTATGGATTTAATGTAATCCAATTTGGTTGAGAAGTCGGGGATATATCTCGAGATAAAAACCTACGCTTGTATTTTGAAGTTGCTAGAGTAAATTTCGTTTTTTTTTCTTGAGTGATATAATTAAGCGTGAAGGTATATTGTTACGTATCAAGAAACATAATAAGCTTGTTTAATTGGAAGGCAACATTTTTGTGTACAGTTACTAATTCGGAAGAGATTAACCCACATGTTATACGTGTTTTCTTGTTTGAGGATTACATTATGCAATGTATTTGTTCGGCTATTGGTTAATGGAAAATTATATACGAAATGACATGTTGAATGTAATCATACATAATGATATATAAAGAATGGAAAATTAATTTCCAGAATAATACTAAATACTGGAGCACTTGCTTAGGTAATTTAAGAAAAACGGGGATCTGCCTCAACTGTTTTCCCATCGTTTTCCCAGCGTTTTGTATTCAGTAACACGTCGTTTCTAAGTGCGTGGTACTGATATTTGAAACTTTTGATATTGAGACAATTCTAATCGTTGAGGTGCCTCAATGGAGATCACTTCTGGGACCAGCAGAAGGTCTTCTATAGAGGTGGGGAACGTTAATTGATCATATTTGGTCAAACTGCCCAAAAGTTTTGAAGTACAATATAGTTCATTTTTGTATTCTCATCTATTGCGAGTTGTTATATTATCTAATTTTCCTACTGCTTTGTTACATTTTTTGTAAACGTTTTATTGTAATGAGTTCAAGTAAACCAAAACGTAATATCTGAAATTGTTTTCCGGAAATATATGAAAGACACAAACTGATGGAGAAATGTAATTATTTTGGAACAATCTATGTCAGACATGTTGATAGCATATTAAATTATATATTTAAAAAAGAACCGACTTCAGCTGACTTTAAATTAAAACAGTTTAGAAACCGTATGCAGTAAATCATTATTTTCAGACATATCTTCTTTTTTATCTCATTTAATTAAGGTACAATTAGCGTATTCTTATCTCTCTCTCTCTCTCTCTCTCTCTCTTTTCCCCTCTCTCTCCCTCTCTAATTTTTATTCTTTGTCGATATTTTCCAAATATATTTTAACTGTTTTATTTGTTTTATTATTTGGACCACTTTCTATAAATGTAACTAATTCTATTTTGCATCCACAATCTATATGCTTCTGTGTACTAGTCACTCCTATATAACTTCTTGGTCTATCATTTCCTGTTTCACCCTGTACAACTATAATTCAACTCAACACAATATTACAACGGTCTTGATATCTTTAAAAATCACCCTGTATAAGTACAAATTCTCGCCACACTATTGACTCTTTCTATTTTTCTATTGTTTAAATTATTCCTGTATACCAATGATTTTACTTCGCCCCCATAGGTCTAGTATTCCATTTATACAACTGCTCATGGTCTACCCTATATAACAAAATTAACCTTTCTGAACCACATTTTATGACTATAAATTTACTCTACCATTTATTTCAATCACCCTGTTTATGCAACTGCTTCTAAAATTTTTTTATCCCATGTCTATAATTATACCCCGTCCTATAATTCAAATATCCTAACTGCTTATGCTTATATAACAAATTTTTGATACACCTTCAATAACAATAATTTTACCCCACCCTTACTTCAAACACCTTGTCTAAGCAACTACTTATGTTCCAAATTATATAACATTTTTAAACGTTCCTGTATAACTGTAATTGTACTCCACGTTATATTTCAACCATCCTGTATACTAAACTGCTTCTGACAATATTTAAAGCCGTTTTTATAACTGTAATTATTCTCCATTCTATAACGTAAATATCCACTCTGTATAACTATAGTTTTGCTCCACTCTTATTTCAACCACCTTGTATACGCAACTACTTATGTGCTACCCAATACAATATTTTTAGAACCACCCTGTATAACTAATTCAATTCCAACTTACATTTAAACCATCCTATGTATAGAACTGCTTATGTACCAACTAATATTACATGCACGTACCAACACACCTTCAACCGTATTCCACACAGAAGAGATCGCCGGAATAACAAATTTTTGTTTTAATAAGCTTATGGAATATTTTCTGTAATTTCACGAGACTATCTTGACGTCGTCTCTAAAATAAACTGACTTCAGAAGCATCAAAATGAAAATCATTACAAATACCCTGTACGACATACTTTCATGGCATATCTTGACATTTAAACTAGATATTTATGATGAACATTTGACATTTACCATGATGTTTACAGTTTTTGTGCGTATATTTTTCCGATTTTCAGAAAAATTGTATGTTTTACGTTATCGAAAAATGTACGGAATCAAGCTGGAACATATCTTTGTATAATACAATTTATAATATTAAAATTTTAGAGAAAACAGTGAAGATTCATTGAATACCGCTGAAATCTAGTCCCTTATTTACTTTTTTTTCTAGAAAACCGTAAATCTCATGTCATAGACAATTATTTGGGACCTGTCTGTAATGTTCCTTAATATAATGTAGTTTAAATCATCAAAATTGCCCAAGCCGTTTTTGAACAATACCTCGTCATATTTTAATTAGTTGGATAAATTTCTCTGTGATTCTGTTGGCACTAGAAATCTGTCGGAGAGATTTTTAGATATATACAAATCGCATTAAATCCGAAAAACAACCTTATTTTCAGCACACGAATATAGATCAATCTTGTGATGGTGAAAATGAAACCATATTTAAAAATTAAAACAACAATGGAGACTGGTCGAAAATAAGAAGCCACATACACAAAATAATGAAAATCGAAACTCCTTAGGTGAAAGTTCAAAGTGTTCAAAGCTGCAGAAATTTATAAATTTTTTAACAACCAAAATGGACATGACCAGCCTGAATTTCAAAGCACAAGCTGTGCTTGCTAAAAGAACGTTTCAGTGCATTCTATTTTTCTCCATCACTTTTTTGAAACGAATAGATATGGCATGTCCTGAATCCTGTACTGAATGCAGTACATCTTTTTGATCTCAGATACAAAGATGAAAATCTGACTCCAGACAACTTGCTACTACTTTGCGTATACAACTTAATTGGAAGAAAGAGCATTAAATCAAATAATTTCAGAAAGATTGTTGAACTTATAATGAAGTTAAAGCGAGAAGAAAGACATTTTATTACTATACTTTTAGGGGTTTATTGGGTGGGGCGTTATTTAATTTTTTAATTTTACTTTTATTTTATAATTTTCAAATTGCTAGGGGACAATAATTGTAAGCGTAGGCATTACGTACTAGTCAATAATATTCATATCCAATTTTCATTCCCGCCCCATACTAATTTACATCGTTTTCATACATAATTTACTGTTGAATTGCCTTACTCGTTATCGTACATGTTAAGTTCAGACTTCCATAGTAGCCCATACTCATATTTACGTTTCTGATTTACTGGAGTAGGTCCAGTATTTAAGCGCCACCTCTACTATGGACCAACTCAAACACAAACAAAAAATTTCACCAAAATCGGTTCTACCGTTTAGATGTTCAAAAAATATTTATTACTAAAATTCAATCGTAGCGCCTAATCTAACCAACCAGTTTTTTCCCCTCAAAATCGGTTCAGCCATTTCGCAGTTCAAACTTTTCCTAGAACCCCATTACTGCCCCACCTACCTGGCCCAAGTGTGAATCTAACCATCCAGGGAGTCTATTAAGCAGTACAAAAACTTTCATGAAAATCAGTCCACTGGTATAGCAACAATTGTTAGTAACACCCTTTTGCCAAGTCGAAAAGAGCTGATTTACTTCAAGCGCCTGAACATATTTTCATAAATTACAGTTAATCACCATTTCGATCACGTCAGCTTTCAATCAGATAAAATCGCATCAAAATGGGTTCATTCGTTTAGGAGTTACGATGCCAAGGACAGACAGATAGATCCACAGATACACACCCTAACCTTATAACACCCCTCTATTTGCGTCGGGAGTTAAAATTGACAAATAACGAATAAAATAAATAAATAATTTAATTTGTCTGGGGACACGTGGTCAAAGAATCACTGAGAAATCAATGTGTCTAAAATGTGTTCTGCACAATATCTTTTTTGAATTATGTTAATAAGAAAATCTAATACTTTAAATCGAAAATAATATCGAACGTAATAAATACTTCTTTGAAATTTTTGTGATTCATTTTATATAATTTATTTATTATCCCCATTTTGAAAACCAAGACCATAAAAATCATACAGAATCGATGTCCTTGAAAACTATAAATAAACGCCAAAAGCAACCTCTCTGAAACTTACAATTTCAGAAAATTCAGGGAAGTATGCTATTGCCAATTTAGTTGCATCATTTAGATTTCAATAATTTATAATTATTTAGTAGTGTCTACATCCGGCTGAGATGGCGACGCAGCCGTATGTGTCTGTGTGTCTTAGGGTTAGGAAAGTAGAAACAGAATAGTGTTGAAATAATCACCGTGAATTTTGGATCAGTGCCTCTAGATTCCCCACAGACGGTTATTAAGGGATATAGAAGCTCATGAACTAATTTATACAGGGCTTTCATTTCAAAACTAGCCACCCAAAATTTTTAAAATACCTTTAAAAAATACAAAAAAATACGCATCGGTCCCCTGCAGTTTCAACCCCTAAGCGGGGGAGTATAACACTTCTACACGTTTAAATACAAAGGGGTATCATGTGATACCTCTGTTTAAAGGTCTCTTTTTTGCCAATCTTTTGACACATATATTTGTTTACAGAGTAATGCCATTTTAAAATTTCAAATTAAAATAATTGTTATTTACATTGTATTAACATTTTTAGTATTGCATTAGCGTTGGATTCACCTTGTACTTAAATTAGATGTTCAAAATATCCGCCATTGTTGGTAAGACAATGGTAAAGTCCCAGCTCGAATTCCTCCCGCACTTTTGAAGCGTCTCTGGTGTAATCCGCTCACACTCCTCTACTATTCTATGTATAAGTTCGGGAATATCGCGAGGTAGAATTTTATACACAACAGTTTTTAGATTTCCCCATAAAAAAGTCAGGAGGCGTTAGGTCGGGTGATCTTGCTGGCCACTCTATAGCGCCCCTTTTTCCAATCCATTTATCTGGAAATGTCTCATTAAGCCATCTTCGTACAGGCAAGGCATAATGTGGAGGTGCTCCGTCCTGTTGAAGAACTAGGTTTTTTTCGTCTAGCACAAAAGTTCCATCTTGAACTATTTGGTTTCCTAAAGATTCGGTTATAAGGGGCTTTATCACATTTTCTAGTAAGTCCAAATACAATTCCCTAGTTAAATTTTCTTCCACGAATAAAGGATCAATAATTTTATTTCCGGGAATTCCTGCCCATACATTGATTTTCTGAGGATGTTGGTTGTGCTCTTCCCGAAAATCTTGTGGATTGGTATTGTCCCAGTATCTACAACTATGATTACTGACAAATCCATTAAAAAAACACCTTTTTCAGAAAAACAAATATTTTTAATAAAATTAGGGTCTGCATTTGCCCTTTGAGTAATTAATTCTCAAAATTCTATTCTTCTCTTATAATCATTCTCAGCAAACTAATGTAAAAGCTGTATTTTGTAGGGAAAGAATTAATTTAGGCATAAAGTTTTATGTACAGATCTGTCGGAAATATTTGTTAACTTGGAGACTGTTGGTATTGACGTTTGAGGATCCATGGCAAAATGATCTAAAATCTCAGCTGTGCAGCTTCAGTTAAAACTCTACGATATTTGACTATTTTAGTGCACACACTTCCAGTTTCTTGAAATTTATGAAGTAAATCCATCGCATAGTAATGCTCAATATTTTTATCGGGATGTCTCTGATGAAAAATATGAGCAGTTCTGCGTGCACAGCCTTGTTCTTCCCTATAAATAAATATTATTTCAATTCATTTTTGTAAAGAGTAAACCATTGTTGAAATTTGTATACACCGAAACCACTACTAATAATAAATTACATTTAAAGTCGCAAATTTCTTTCGCATAAACATTTAAGGTTTTTTTCTCACTTGTTTATCACGGTATTATACTAATGCTTTTTTCAATTAAAATTAAAAATTTTTTGTTTTTTACAATTTCTAGGTCATTACTCTGTAAAAAATAATCTGATTTTAAACAATTATGTGTCAAAAGAGACCTTTAAAAAGAGGTATCACATGATACTTCCAGAAGTGATATTTACCCCCGATTAGGGGTTGAAACTGCAGGGTTGACTGATACGTGTAAAATGTGTGCATAAATTAACATGTTTTTTTTTGGTCTTTTCCTTTTAAAGATATTTTAGAAGTTATTTTGGGTGGCTACATTTGAAATGAAAGCCCTGCATATGTTAGTATGCCCAGTGTATATAGTTCTGTACATAATCCATAGGTCAATACAATGATTTAGAAGAATATCGTTTTAATTTCATTTCGAGAGACAGTTTGTTCCAATATTTTTATCCTGGTGTTAAAATATATCGATCTAAAAGTGAAATAATGTCTTGATATAAGGACGATAAACTACATAATTTATCACTGGTAACTGACTAAATAAGATCGAAAGGTCGAAGCCAAGCCAGTCCCAAGAGAGACAACTTTGAAAAAAAAAGAATAAGAAGTTTGGTAGAGTCACCAACAAACAAACAACTGTAATAGTTGTATGCTAAAAATAACATATGAAATAGATTTCTTTAAGTAACTGTACCGTATAAACGAAATATAAACTTACTCATAAGTATACCTTTGTGTTGCACAAATATTAAACTGTTACTATTTTAAGAGTCTGTAAAGAAAATAATGAACCATTTTAATTACCTTGTGTTAAAATAAATACGTTTTTTGTTCCCTTATAATATCACTCCGGATTTCTGCCTTTGTCACGTTACAGCAATTTTCTCCTAAACTACTGGACGGAAGAGGTTGAAATTTGGTATCTATAGTTTGGTGACGCGATCAGGAGTACATATCGTAAATGAAGAAATTTTGATTTTAGGGGTACTTCTGAGGGGAAAAACTAAAAAAATCGACCGTTCCCCCGCTGATCACCGAAACTACTGAGCCTAAAATTTTGAAAGAAATAGTAAATAGAGATCGTTGCACGAACTTTACAGGAAAAATAAGAAGAAATCATTAATATTAATTTTGGGGGGCAAATTATAAAAATAAATGAAAATTTAAAAATAAAAAAATTTTCAAACGCATCATGTAAGATATCAAATAAAAGGTCCCATTCTGAAAAACACAAATATTTTTTTTATATTTAAAAAAAATAGATAAAAAAATATTAACGAAAATATACCAAAATTTACCCATTCCCCCTCCCCTTTATCTCCGAAACTATAAAACGTAAAGTTTTAAAAAAGAGAGGTATAAAGCCTCACCTGAACTTTACTGGAAAACAAGGAGAAACCCCTAATATTCATTTTGGAGGGCAAATTATAGAATTAAATGGAAAATAAAAAATTATAATTGTTTCTAACGGATCAAGTAATATATCAAATCAAAGAGCTCATTATGACGAAAACTAATATATATTTTTTTAATAAATATTTTCAAATATATTAAAAAAATATATTTAAAAAATTACCCATTCCCCCTTTATTTCCCAAACTATAAGACCTAATTTTTTTGTTTACAGGAAAAATACGAAGAAATCCCTAATATTAATATTGAGGGCCAAAGAATAGAATTAAACCGAAAATAAAAAAATATTTGTTAACGCATCATGGAATACATCAAATGAAAGGGTTTATTATGAGGAATACAAATATATATTTTTCAAAATTTTTAAATTAATTGTTTACAAGATATTAACATAAAGATATAAAAAATTCTCATTTCTCGCTTTATTTCTGAAACCATATTACCTAAAATTTTAGAAATAATTAGGGGTACTGGGGCTTACTTGAAATTTATAAGAAAAATTATTAGAAAACCCCCATAGTAATTTTTTTATACAATTAAATGGAAAATAAAAATTCAATTTTCAAACGCATCATATCAGATAAATGGCTCATTATGTGAATTACAAATATATCATATTTTTAAATCATTTGTTTAAAAGATATTAATAAACATATTAAACATGGAGTAAATTCCCACTTTAGAAACTACACTATTTAATGTCTAAGTATTTCTTGGGAAATAACACCACAGTTTAAAGAAAATTGCTGTATATTCCAAACGTTTCGGGGTCTAGTTACGTCAGAAATCAAATAATACACATTGTCAAATATTTTAATTTACATCTTAGAATTGTGCCTTTTTTATCCAAGCTTCTTAACCATTGACAACTGGGTCTGACCTAGACCCCGAAACGTTTGGAATATACAGCAATTTTCTCTAAACTGTGGTGTTATTTCCTAAGAAGTGCTTAGACATTGAAAAATATGCCACAAATAACATTCAGAAAACAACTACACTATTTAAATTTTGAAAAATATATTTTATTTGTATTTTTAAATAATTTGAATAACATTTAATAATTTATAATTTAAAACTTGACCTATTTTGCCCTATATCTTCCAATCTACAGAGCCTCAAAATTTTATTAATAAAATAATATTCTTATGTTAATTTTTGGGGGCCAAATTAGAAAATTAAATACATATGTATTCTTATAAAAATCAAGCAAATCCTAAAGCAGAGATATAAAAAGTCTATGTGTGGAAAATGAAAGTGTATATTTTTTATAAATTTAAAACGCTTCCTTTAAAAGATATCAGGGTAAATATAAGAAAATGCACTCATTCCTTGGTTGTCACAAACTGGAATATTAGAATCTTGAAGGTAGTACGGAACCCTTAGTATACGATTCCAACTCGCAATTGACCAAATTATTTATATTAATGCACATAGATATCACATAAATTAAAATTAATTTCAATATTCTCAATGCAAAGGAACAATCCCATTGGCAGTTATTAAACTATTCAATTACCTATAAACAGACCGTAACAGACAAATATAATTAATTCCTAATTCCAAAAAAACATTAAGAAAATGTAAGTATAGTTACTCTAAGTTTACGCCATTTAATCCGACGTATATTTTCGGAACAAGTCAAGTTTGATTTGGAATATCGAATTGAGAGATAAAAACTAAAAAGTAAATAACATTAAAGACCAAGTCGAAATTGTACACGAAGTAGTCAGTTAACAAGGTCTTTGGCTCGGGAATTGTGAACTGTCTAAACGACTAAACGAGGTGATGGTAGATAAAGTGAACTGGTTACGGATACCTATAAGGACTCTCTTTGTGGGTTCTTCCACATAATGAGCATGATAATGTACGAGGTGTTACCTTTGAAAGATAAAAGTATGAATCTTCCTCTCATGTCGAATTTAACGAAGGTTGTGAAGATAATTTAGTGGTCTGTATAGGGTAATGCGATATATGATATGAAAACAATATACATCATATACTGATTCTGAATGAAGTGAAAATTCATCTATATTTTAACACAAAGACGACGTTGACTTTGCTACATGTTGTTATAAGTTATAACTCCATAACAGTGATGGCACCTTTACGATCCTTATCATGCCTTTTTATTTTTATCTTCGAAATATTACGAATGTTTTTGTTCGTTTGTCCCTTAGATAATGGTTTCGTTATCTTTAAACTTCTCTTTTCCTATACAGCTTATTTTTACAATAATTCCCCATCAGATTTGCTCTCAGACTATTTCATTAATTCTCATTTATATTTGTTTATGTTTTTTTAAGTTATATTTCTCTCCTATACTGTTATCTTTTTAATTTACCGTTTCAAGTTTTTCTTCGATTATATTTCGTAAAGCTCTCGTTTCTATGTGCCCTTTACTGAGCGAAACGCACTTCGATCTAATTGCTGGTTTGATTGGAGGAAGATGAACAGAGTAGAATGTGTCACAGAATTTCTCATACGACTACAATTTTGGTCTGTGTTTTACAAGAGACTAGTATGCCTCCCACTTAAGCAGTGAATGTAGAGCCTTTTTGAACTATCCCCATATAATGCTATCATATTTAATCCCGGGTATGCAATCCTGACAAGTTGACCACATTTGAAGACGCGAGATGTAAGACCGACATCTAGGAATGACACCTCGAAGAGAGTGACCACATCTTCGTCAATGTATATTAAAGTCACCCGATGTAAAAATAACAAACTTTTTGTATAATGGGATTATTAAATTTAATTTTGATGTAAATAAAATACATAGTAATACCATGTATTGATTAACGGTGGGGTAAAAAAAGTAAAATGTAAATAACACAAAAAGTTTTACGCTTTACTCAAAGAAACAATCGTATCCATAATACTCGCAAACATAAATTGTTATTTTTTAATATTTAAGATTTTGTTCACTGAGTATTAATTTGAATTACAGAAATCAAGCATCTTCCGGCCAGTAGTTATTTTTTAAATATGGTAACATGTCCAGAATATTTGTCAAAATAGCTATTGTAATATAGTTTAATTCAATACATATTTTAAAAAGTTACCGTCAAAATGAATTCAATTAGGGTGGCGCTGATGTAGCTAGAGAATGGATTTTAAACAGCAAGCCAAAGATTTTAAAATATCTCATAGATATTTAATAAAAACATATATTTTACCATGGGTGAAAAAAAAAGACAAACCGGTAGCTTAACATTAATATTATTTTATATCTAACAATTTACATCATAACCTCTTTCTACAGCAGCGCCATCCTTGTCACTTCTTGAACTTGAATAAGCTTGTGATCCTTGTCTCTTACGTCTATAAACTTGACAACGTTGACCTTTTTTGTGTAGTTATAGTTTGTCATCCTTGACAGTTTATGTGCTGGTATGACGTATGTCAAGCCTCTAATTTAAAATATTCTAAATGGAAATTTGGAATGCAAATTTTGTGCTGGTTGCATATAAATTGGATGTTATATTTGTTTATTTACTATAATTTATTGTTTTTCTATAAACACATAGGCTCTTAATATACAAACTGGTCCCTGTTACTTAACTAAGCGTGGTGTCGGTCGGAACGAAGTGTCAAAACAAATGCAATTTCAATTTTTGCATTTTATTATCATACTCGTCTACATTCTTATGAGTAATTGGGGGCCTTCGTTAAGAAGTTTT
Source organism: Octodonta nipae (assembly GCA_034190945.1). Classification (NCBI taxonomy): domain Eukaryota; kingdom Metazoa; phylum Arthropoda; class Insecta; order Coleoptera; family Chrysomelidae; genus Octodonta; species Octodonta nipae. Next base: position 86,092,316 of record CM067220.1, on the reverse strand, counting down.
CGCTTCAAAATGATCTACTTAAATAATGTTCCCATAATTTAATCTGTTATAATTAAGGTAACCTTGTTATACTTGAAATTTTATAATTCAACACATTTTAGTTTTATTAAAACTTAACTGAGTACTTGAGTAGTAACAAATTAGTGACAATTATTTTAATACTCCTGTTATATCCACTACTAAGAATGACACAAAGAAGGAGAAACAGAGATAGGTAGATAACGAGAGACGGGAAATATACTCTCTTCGAGGTGTCATTCATGTGTACGCAAGACAATATATATTATATATAACATATATTGTTTCTGGTCAGGGAACCTTCATCAGTTGCGCTTCCCACAATTGAGTGTCCTGTCGAACACTTCTTTATGTATTTGATACATTTCGTTAAATTTTAAGACGCGAGATGTAAGACCGACATCTAGGATTTTCGAGAGAATTAGAACACAGAGGTTCCGAATCTGGAGCCGTTCCGTGTAAATGCTGTTCTCCCTTAACTCCTAGGACAGAATGTCACGATAAAATTTTCAGGTTACTTCACCTGTTAGAGATATTGAAAACTCTCTTCGAGGTGTCATTCCTTTGTACGCAAGACAATATATATTATATATAACACATATTGTTTCTGGTCAGGGAACCTTCATCAGTTGCGCTTCCCACAATTCTTCAAATTTAACGAAATGTATCAAATACATAAAGAAGTCTTCGAGAGCACATTCAATTCTGGGAATGTTATATATACCACAGACGCTCGAACTCTTTCACTTGAAGAAATGACATATTTTAATGACAAAATTAAGACAGACTATAATAACTAATTAAACTGTCACTGAGAATGGGTCAGGCCTAGAAAAACAACCTTAGATAGTGTTGATTTTGCCATCAACGATGTGAGCAGGCAGCAGTTACAAAATTACAATAACTTCAAAAACCAGCCCCTAAATAAACAAATATGCACGAGTAGTTTTATAGATTCTGCTAAGTTAGATCGCACTTGAGAGTGTTGCACTGTAGTCTTTGATACATTTTATATTCGTAGACTCAAGTCTTAATAAATCCAACAAATGTACTTTGAGACTAAGTATAAACCTATTAATTTGGTCAAGTGCGAGTTGGACTCGCATACTAAGGGTTCCGTACCACTTTCCAGATTCTAATATTCCAGTTTCAGACAAGCAGGGAATGAGTGTATTTTCTTATATTTACCCTAATATCTTCTAAAGGAAGCGTTTTAAATTTATAAAAAATATAGACTTTTATTTTCCACACACAGACTTTCTATTTTATCTGCTACATGATACTCTTGATTTTTATAAAAATATGTATTTAATTTTTCGCCCCCAAAATTAACATTAGAGCTTTACTTTTCTAATAAACTTTCAGAGAAGCTTTTTATAATCTACTGTCTGAATTTAAGGCTCTGTAGATTAGGAGATAAGGGGGAAAAATATGTTAAGTTTTAAATACAAAATTATTAAATCATTTAGACAATTACTTAAAAATACAAATAAAAGATATTTTTCAAAATTTTAGATAGTGTAGTTTCTAAAGTGAGAATTATGTCGCTGTTTAATATTTTTGTTAAATCTTTTACAAATATGATGTATTTGTAATTCACATAATGAGCCTTTTATTTGTTATATTAAATGATGCGTTTGAAAATTTTTTTTTTCATTTAATTCTATAATTTGTCCCCAAAATCAATATTGGGGTTTTCTACTAATTTTTTATGTAAATTTCAAGAGAGGTTTTAGGTAGTATAGTTTCGGAAATAAAGGGGGAAATGAGATTTTTTTATATTTTTTTGTAAATATCTTGTAAACAATTAATTTTAAAAATATGAAAAATATATGTTTGTGTTTCTCATAATAGCCCTTTCATTTGATGTATTGATGAGTTAAAAAATATTTTTATTTTCTGTTTAATTCTATAATTTGGCCCCAAAATTAATATTAGGGTTTTCTTCGTATTTTCCCTGTAAACGAAAAAATGTAGGTCTTATAGTTTAGAGAATAAAGGGGGGAATGGGTATTTTTTATATATATTTTTTGTTAATATATTTTGAAATATTCATTTAAAAAATATGAAAAAAAATATATATTCGTCATAGTGAGCCTTTTCATTTGATATATAACATGATGCGTTAGAAACAATTTTAATTTTATATTTTCCATTTAATTCTGTAATTTGACCCCCAAAATTAATATCAGGTGTTTCTCCTTATTTTTCCAGTAAAATTCAGGTGAGGCCCTATATCTCTAATTTTTTTTTCAAAACTTTGCTTCTTATAGTTTCGTAGTTTCGGCGATAAGGGGGGAAAGGTAGATTTTTTTAGTTACCCCCCAAGAAGTACCCCTAAACTCAAAATTTCTTCATTTACGATATTTACTCCCGATCGGATCACGAAACTACATACAGATACCAAATTTCAACCTTTTCCGTCCAGTAGTTTCGGAGAAAATTTGCTGTGATGTGAAAGAGGGAGAAATCCGGAGTGATATTATATGGGTATATTGTCTATAGAGAACCCTAAAAAACAAAAAAAAGTACTAGGTCAGATGTGTGTTTTAGTAAAGAGAACGTTACCAAAAACTCCACTCGTTAGTAGAAAATAAACGGTAATCTTAACTCTAGTAAAAAAATTAAATCAATACTACTAAATATGTGTAGTTTTATTCAAGTCGTATCAATAAGCAAAAAATGTCTTATTACTTATAGAGTAATTTTAACACATAATTAAAATTTCATAATATATTCCTACTTGTACAAAATAAACCCAACGTGTAATCAATCAGTTATAAACAGCTTCCGAATATATTATATTCGTTTAATACTGGTCGAGAGTATCAAATTTAGTTCGATATCTACTTAGTAAAATCTCAATATTTATGCTTGATTTATATTCTTACTTTCTGTTGGTAGCAGTAAAATTTTTGATATAAATAAATTTGAATAAAATTGACGATCTATCAAATTACCAGCTTACATTTTACTAAAATAAAATGATAGTGTATACAATATAATATATAAGTTTTAATTTTAAAACTGCAAATTTTACTAAACTTATAAATATAAGAGTAAATAAAAAAAAGGATTAACCAGTAATGTGACCATATTTCAGAATTAATTAGTAAAATTAATATACACGAATGTCCGTATTCGACAGTTTAAAGTTTTCGAACCTTTGGTATAAAATACCAATCCTGTTGTTAATTCTACAATTCCAGCTTATGCATCGAAGAGAAGCGCCTATTATTATTACTTAACTACATACCATAGTCCTTAGGTAATGGGAAAACTGTGGAACCTTTGGTATGCCACAGACGTATAAACACAAAGTTTGGTACCCTAACACTAAACTTTTCTGTTTTCATTCACGTTTCAACCAAGGTTAGTTCATAAAGGATTGCTCGATAGATGTCAATTTTTCCGATAGCAGACGTCACAAAATGGCAGCTAATATTTGCACCATAACATGTTCTAATTAAGTTGTTACCAACACCATATTAAACACATCAAATAAAATCTGAAAGAAAAGCTCTTCAACTGTTAACAGATGAAGCGCCACAACAACTCGCGAGTGGGCCCAACATACGTTGATACGTCACAAGGTGGCTGGTTTTATTCGAAATTTTTCAACATTGATCAAGCAATCCTTTGTAAATTATCCTTGCGTTTCACCAGCGTTTCAACAGTTTTGGTTTGCTCCTTGAAATGACAGCTTCGCTGTTGAAACGTGTGTTCATTGAAAAAAGAAAAGCGTTAAATTACAAAACTTTGTGTTTATATGTCTTACCTATATCTATATTTATAACAACTTTCAGAATTTTTGTTCTAGCTTATTTTTATCTAAATATTATTCGAAGAATTATATTCCCCATAAATTCTACAAAATTTTTAATTTAAGAAAAAAATTCATTGGTGGATATAAATTTATTTATCTTCTAGAGTTTTTTTAACATTTATTTATTTATTTACATAACTTGAGTCAATTAAAACAAGATCTCTATTATGTGCAATAGAAGATAAGGAGGTATTGCCCAATTCATAATCAAATAGGATTGTGTTGCGAATTCGTCAAATGCATAAGCTATTACGTTTAGATAAATTGAGTTACATGCCGTTGGTGAAACACCAAGCAATAAGTCAATCTAAGTCAGATTATGGCCCAAGGCAGTCTTCTACAGAAGATAACATTTGTGGTTGTCTGCAAAACAGAAGCAATTACCATTTTAATTAAAAGGGGTCCAAGATGAGACCCCTGAGGTACTCCAGAGGGAGAGACTTATAATAGTTAACTTTGACTACTTGTAGTCTGTTTGAAACATAACTGGTAAACTACTCCACAATGTTGTTAAGGAGTCTTATATGATTTATAACAAAAGTATGTGATCCTAAATGCCAAATACTAAGACAATCTTTCGGCTCCATCGTCAGACCCTTGTCATCATATGTAAAGATATTCGTCAGTATATGTAATGGAATAACAAAACAACTAGCGCAAATTCAACTGTCGTACTATTCGAGGGAGTTCCAGCCTTTACATTTCGGCTCCATCTTAAGATCAGTTAGGTGGTGCTATAATATTTCATTGTCACCGGCCTTATATAAGTATGCTATATTTCAGTTCAATCGAATACGATTAAGTTTATAAATGGTTTACTCATTTTGAAACGGGACATTCGAACTTTGTTAGTTGGACAAAAGCTTGTAATAAGTGTATACTAAGAAGGCATAGTGTTTTAGTTATTTTCTTAAAACTAATTGATAATAAATTTACCCCTATTTCAAACAATTTATTAGCATTTTATGGTTTTATCATATTTTCCTAGTAATCATATTCAATTATAAAACTGATATTATGAATTTGTTCCTTATTACCCTGACTAATTCCTTATAGTTGTTTTCTGAAATATGGTTGTGGTATATTTTGTTTGTAGTAGCAATTAGTGAAAAGCCTGTATATTTCAAATACTCCAAACGATTCAGGGTCTAAATTTGTGAAAATGCCTAGAACCTCGGGCATAACATACAATTTCAAAATTCAACCTTATTACACAAAAAAGAACACAATACAATATAATTTTATTAAATGAAAGCATATGCTGTAAAATTCAACTGTTCCTTGATACCAATATTCAATGATGAAATTAATAATGGTAAAGTCCTTTTGAGCAACCCTGTATAAGAATGGTTCATAAGATTTTTCCTGGGTTTTTTCCTTAGGACTTCAATATAATAAAACTTGCGTATAGCTGTTTGAAGTGAAAAGTATATTAACCAATATAACACATGTAGATATCACCTTCTCTTTCTGAGATATCGAACTTCCTTAAAAACAATAATGAATATATATATATATATATATATATATATATATATATATAAACTAACTGTCACGCCTCTATCGCTATATTAAAATATAATGACGCACATAAAGTATAGCTTACTTTTGGTGAAATAATTTCTAAAATCGATTTAGTACCCCCTGAAAACAATACAAGTAATTGTACCTCTTTAAATATTAGTGTAGATTAAATCAGTAAAATATTGTACTCTGGTTATTGTCTCAATTTTAACTTGGAAATGTGATTTTCTCCGGGTAATAAGTATACTGCATTAGGGCATGTACTAAAGTACCTGTACACCAAAATTATCAAAATCCATCCATTAATTTTTGCTTCATGCCTGTTCAGACAGACAGGCAGGGACAAATTACAGTTTTATTATAATTATAGATACTTCTCTTTGAAGTTTCTGAAAATTTACTGTTCTTAGAATGCATTTTTTAGCAGTCAGTTACAAATCATTAAATCAGGTTTTTTCACATAATATAAATCTTAGTGACACTTTTATATGCAGATTACGTTTTGTTAACACCACAGATAAAAAAATAAAACTGGATCTTTAAAGATTCTTGGAAAAATGTTAATCATTTGTACAAACCGCATTTAATCTTGTACCTGCCACTTTTTATTTTGGTCACAATAGAAGGCTAATCTAACTGCTTTTACACGAGAACTTCGTACCCACGGGTTTTAATTCCTTGAAGTATAATGATGATATTTTTTAAGGTGTTATTGTTATAATTAACAATAGCTCAGGTAAAATTTTCGACGAAAACCCAACACATATATTTAAATTCTTCTGACGTTTATGACACTTAATTACATGTGATAATTAATAGTGTCATAGAAATGCCGCGTTTCATTAAAGATAAAGCTACAAAATAGATTTGTACAACTCTTCCTTTACATTAGTCATGCATTTGAAGAACAGGCAGTGGCAAAGAAAAACGCAATAATATAACCTTCTCAAAAATATTGTAAAAGATATAATATAATTCTTAGAACTAATATATTATATTTTATATTATATTATTATGTAATAATATAGAATACAATAAATAATATTATATCGTAATTCTCATCACTACCAGAAAAAAAATGCATTGAAGAAGTGGAAGTTTGAGGACCTCTTATTCTTATTCTATCTAGCTCATCTGCTAGGTGTCCTGGATAGATTCTCGTCTCTTCTTCATTACCCCCAATCGTTATCCATTATTTTTGAAACATGTCTCAGGGACGTACAAATCGCCGAAATGGATTTCAGAATCTGATGCTTCAAATTATTCTATTAAGTGTAGTGAATTGTCAATTTACGAAAACTATATGGGCAGCAAGAAATATACCAAAATTTGCAAACTCGTCACCTAGACATTTTAGCCACAGATAATAACAAAGAATAAACCCCGAAAAGACTGTAACGATATGGACAACCTATACAGAAATTATTTTTAAGATAAAAATACACAAAAGAGTCAAGATAAAAAGGTCCGAAAAACCCAGCTATACATGCAATAAAACTATCAAAGGTAAGTAACACCCTCACGAGGATGATACGAGTATCTATGCTGAGACGTTCCAAACTACGCGATGATAAAAGCCTCAACCTCTCATCTTTCCGAGCAGCACAGGTCATTTACAGAAAAAAGAACCTGACTAATTAACATAAAATTTAACATTTTTTATCGATACCCTTTTGTTTTTTAACAAAATAACGCCTAAAAATCGTTTACAATTTAGTTTTTTTTACAAAATGAGTTACTATACACTGAAAGTTAATTTGTTCCTAAGATAATACAACCTAACCTTAAAGCTCCAAAACAAATTAATTGTTTCCAGTTTATAGTTTACACATTCTCATAAACTGAAAGGGTGGTTCTTGTTATAATCAATCTACGTTCTAAAAATATATATTCTAGACCCGGTAGTTTTTGGAAAATTTCAGTTGCACCTGTGAAAGAGCTTTTTTGTTAAGGACCTCACCCGACGATCCTTAACTCAGTTTTCCAAGTTTTTCAATATAAATGCCTAGAGAGGTATTGAAGATATTTGGTCATTTTGAGGCCGTCCTTGTGGAAAAAATTACTAAGGGGTGCGGTGAAATTTTGGGAAAAACGTATATATCTATAAACAAGTCAAATAATTTTGACCAGTATCATCCCCAACAATTTTGCGAATGATCCCTTATACTGCCCTAAAACGATTAAATATTTTCAGTATGTAAATTTACTCATAATTTTACAAAACTCAGATGAGTGTTTAGATCAGTTATTTTACTTTCTTACGCCAGTATGTTCATAATGAGAGGGGCATTCAGTGAGGTAATAAGACCCTTTAAACAAAAAGATCTTCGGTAGGTTAAACTGAAATTTTCCAAAAACTACGGGGATTACAATTCTTATTTTTAGAACATATATGAGACAGCCTACCTTTTCAGTTAATAAGAATGTTTTAACGATAAACATACACAATATATATATAAACAATTAGTATTGTTTATAATTTCGAGTAAAGGTTCAAATATCTAAAGAAAGCCTACCTTTTCAGTTAATAAGAATGTTTTAACGATGAAAATAAACAATATATATATATAAACTATTAATATAGTTTGTAATTTCGAGTAAACGTTCAATTATGTAAAGAACAAATCATTCCTCTACAAAACTGTCCATAGTAGCAAATCACGGGCAGATCTCGTGAAAAAAGGAAAAAAAGTAAATTGTTAACAATTTTTTTGGTAAAAAGTGTTCACATTGATGTTGTTTACGTAGTACTATTACTTTTCGTAAATCCCTAGGCTACATATAAGATGTACTAAAGATTTGAAGAATTGTACACCGTCTAGTAGAAGATCGCAGTTTGGTATCCGTTTGAGCTTTAGAAGAAGCATGTAGATATGAAAACAAAATGCGCACATATGGTTCGTCGATAAAACCAGTAGAGGGGTCAGATATGGTGGCACACTCCCACAACTCTGTTTAGCCATGTATCAGAAAACATACTCAAGAACGAATTAGAAGACATCCAAGAAGAAAAGAAGTTACCAGAAATATGAACAATATAAGGTAGGCCGAATAAAAGATGATATTAACCAACAAATGTTTATTTTTTCACGTCAGTTTTGAAACCTTGAGAAGTTTAAATCTATTTATTTTTGTGATAATTACTTGGGTAACGGGTAAGTGTTCTCGGCGACCTGATAGGGATACACTCACTTTACCAGTCCTAGAACACGTCAAATTGCTAGTCCCGCAATGAAGAAAATTGTATTGGGGAGATAATCCTGATATAAAACATTCTTACTGTTTGTAGGATCTTAGGGTAGTCACCAATCCTCATAAAGTGTGGGCCACAGGGCCGTAGGGAGGTGCTTATTAATGTCACCGCTATAAATAATAATATGAAATCTTATTTACAACAAGAAGGGTGAAGAGTCGCAGATAGTAAGTAATCAAGGCTCAAAAAACATTAATGTTTTTGGAGAACCCAAAGAGATTGGACAAATTAGCATATAAAAGCTATAAGGAATGTCAGAGTAATCCATTGAAAGAATAATATTTCGTATCGACGGCGGAAAAGAAAAAATCTAAAAGGATACAAAAGATAGACGAATACAAATGTTGAATAGCGCAGTTGATAAAAATACCAGACAAATAAATATATGGCGTTATATATTTACAATAAATGAGAAATCAGAAGAACTTTATTCGGACTGTTACTATTTAACAGTTCGAATAAAGTTGGATAGGGTAACAACAAATCATTGTAAAATGCAAAGGCAAAAATTTAGTGTAAGAATTGGTATCAGACCAATAAAAAGTATTGGTTGTTTTTGAATGCAGTGGACATGAAAACATGAAAAAAAATTACTACCCACACTTTCATTTGAAACCCCCATGTAAGTGAGTTCCTTGTTTTTTCAAATTTATCCAAATATTTCAGTATGGAGTAATCTATTTGTTGATTGTTTCTTAGTGTTACCAAATGGTTACTATTTCATTTCATTGGCACTTTTACTCTATACGCAAACTACATTTGGTTTTTACATTAATTTTTATTTTATTTCTCTGGTAATGGTTTACTGGACATTTTCTTTATATTTTTCTAGCAACTTTCCATTTCTTCAATTTCAGCTAATTTGATAAATTTTGAAAAGTTCTGAAGTGAATAATATTTATACTAGTTGTCAGGAAAGGACAGTTGACCTTATTAGAAACATAATAAATTATTATAAGTTACGTTATTCAGAAGACCAATAACTGAAATAATCACTCTTGTAATACTGCCAACTATTTTAACTAAAAGCATTAATTAGAAACAAGATCAAAGAACCCTTGGCAATAACCCATATACAAATGTAGATATATGAGTATAACAGATTTATTTATCAAATTAAATATCGTGACAAATAAGCATTCCACGAACTTGTTAATTTGCTATAACTCAGTTTCTATGCAATCCCTATTGTTACCCTGTAATCCTACAAAGTAAAATTCTAAGACAATCAATTTATTTTACAGAACAAAAAACATTAAATTCAATAATTCGTGCAGCTGACAAATGATTCCTCTTGGAATCCGTATTAATGTGACGTTTCGACAGTCTCTTCATATCTCCCCGCATAGTCTATATAGCTCATGCATCTGGTTACCCAATTGCCGTGCGTAAACTGACGGCCTACCTTTTGGGCAAATAAATGAGCATGCCGGTTTAAATTAGTGATAGGTTTAATTAATAACATCTCATCATCTAAAAGATCTGAATTGTGTAATTAGATTTTTTCTAAGTTCTATCGTGTTTTGCTCTCGTTCTCCATTTTTCAAAAACAGCATCCAGACCTTTAAGGTCTGGAGACCTTGCCTGTCACTTTACCGGCCCCGAATTTACATATATCGTAATCTTTGATCCAAACAAACACGAACAGCTCTAGTATTATATTGTAATGTTTTTATTTTCACTCTCGGGTTCAGTTCAGTTCTTGGATTTATTTAAAAACATAGTCCAACTCACTCTAATATGTTTCCACTACTTTAACACAATTTATATTCACAGAAACTACTATTTACATTTTATCTTAACTATACAATACGACCATCGAAAACTGAATGCCTCCAATCGCCAGCTGTTCAGATTTATATATTTCTCTTCGAATTGTCTGGTAAGTTCACGAACCATCGGGAAACTCTTTCATGTTCTGGAAGATTTAAGGGAATTCCCAGTAAGGGCAGCGGTCGGCCTGTTGAGAGACAAAGCATTTCGCATTCCCAGAATTGTCGGAATAACGTCCCTTCCACGAATTGGTTGATGGCCGATTGCACCAGCTGTCGGATGAATTCTCGTAACAATACGGAGGAGCCTCGCCATGCTGGAACCAGTTCCTAATAATTGGAAATATTCATCACATGAGGTTCGCAAAAAATTGAGATATGTTCCACCATTTAAAGTCCGAGTATTTGATCATTACAAATTTAAGCCTATACATTTATATGAAAATGGACTTGCGGCCTAACTTGCCTAAAGAGTCTAGAGTTATTTTGACTCCAAATATGTTCATTATTAATGAAAAAAACTGTCGAGTATCATGCCTATATGCAAAACTGCATTCTTATACCAGGATAACCTGGGAAATTTATATACTGGAATATTTTAAGAAATGTATATTCTGTAATATTTTAAACCACTTCAAACTCCCTCTCACTAATTTGTGGCACATCATATCTGACGGAACTTATAAGTTGATTTTGAAGGGTTCGCATTTATCTAAACACCAAACAAAGACTATAGCTATAGACTATAGCCAATAAGTTATTTCTAGTATTTTTTTCCATTCTGCTTCCATACATTATCCTGGGTTTTTGAAAAGCAGCAAACTCAGCCAAATGTTCAAGATACATTTTAAATATTGGTTTATCCGGATATAACTCAAAATACGTGTGAGCTGTTTTCGTATTGATTCTATCAAATTCGTAATAAACTCTTAACAAATCTCTTTTTCTTTATTTGTGAAACTCATTGTGTCTGAAAATATGTGTACTTTAATTTCCTTTGACAAGTACTGTCATATTTTTAAATAAAAATTCTTCGGTGGACTCAAAGCCACCTAAAATGATATATTTTTATAATATTTGTGCTTCTAAGAAAGCAAATTATAATAAGTTTTATATAAGTGAAAACAGAATGAAATATACTATTTTCTAAGGAAAAATCTAATGTGGCGTACAGCAGAAAAAAAAGTTGATGATGATAGCCGAAAAAAGGAAACGTCGGATGGCAAATCTGAAAAGGTAATCGTATAGTGGAAAAAAGTGGCAATGAAAATGTGTTTTTGGTTTTGTGTTTCCTCGTCAAAGCTACAAAAAAATTAAAGCGAAATATCCAACTTCCTATTTTTTATGATATCTTCGGAAGTATTCGGAAAATTTAAATTAAAAAAAAAACGGCATTTCAAAAAGCACTAAATTACGCATATTGCTCCAATTTAAACTTCTTCGTACCGTCTGTAGTTTCCAAGATTCTAATAGTAAGGGTCGAATTGGAATTATACATATTCTCTGAGTACTCTTGTTTTTTCATTTTGAGAAGTCCTGAACATATATGATACTAGCTGAGCCCGGCTTGGCACGGGCTAGACAAATCGCCTCTTTTGACATTCATATTTATCTTGAACATTTTTTAATTTGTTAATTTTCACATCCCGTAGGGTTTTTGATTTTTTGTAAAAATCACTTTAACATCATCAATCATGAGCGAAAAATAATACAATCGCTTTTAAAAATACCTTATTTTCGAATTTAATTTGATATTGTGGTTTTCACGTTTTCGTTTCAGGATTTTTGACGTTTCATTGCTATTTTTGACGTTTTTGGTGTTTTTGACAATTTTGATTTTTATACATTTCTGACATATTTGATATTTTTGAAATTTTCGACAATTTTAACATTTTCGACAATTTTAACATTTTTTCCAGAAAATCCTAGATTTCGGCCTTTACATCTCGCGTCTTCAAATTTCAACATTATTGATATTTCAGACACTTCAAACATTTTTTACATTTCTGGCATTCCTAACATTTTTAATATCTTGTCATTTTTCCATTTAGATGTGTCTCGTTTTAGGTTTTTGACAGAATAAATTAGACAATTGTGAAAAGTATTATATTAAATACTCTATTCGAGGTGCCATTCTTTTGTACGCAAGACAATATATATTGTTTCTGGTTAGGAGACCTTCATCAGTTGCGCTTCCCACAAAGGAATGTCCTCTCGAACAATTCTTTATGTATTTTATACATTTCGTTAAATTTGAAGATGTCCGTCTTTACATCTCCCGTCTTCAAATATTATATTGTTGTGATGTTTGGTGTATTTAATATTCTTAACGTCTGAAGTTATTTAGAATTTATTTTTATTTTATATATCTTAACTACCATTTAACATTTTTAACATTTTCTTATTTATTTAGATTTCACTTGAGATAAATTAGATAGTGAAGATTTTTCAGACCCCACCCCCGCAGTACTGGCAAAACGACGAATACCGTCTATATTCATTTAAATAAGATAATCAATTTATCAATTCCCATGCAATGAATAAATACTCCTCACCACATTTATTTTAGGTCTGTATGTATCTCAAACTTCACACCAGTATTACTTTGTATTTCAGTTATATTGAAGTCTTTCTAAAACAATATAATAGTAACCCCCATTTCACCCATTTAATAATTCCATTTTGACACAATGCCGAATCAACACTTATGACAATATTACTTTAGGATCCGGAAAAATAGCGAATTTTTCAAAAAACATTTCCCCACCTACTCCCCATGAGTTAATTAAATCTTTGCAAAATGATAATACCATTATTTGTTAGGGGAGAGGAGTATATACACCAATTTTCCTAGGTGTGAGAAGACGCGAGATGTAAGACCGACATAGGTGTGTCACATTTTATTTCGGAGATATTAATTTTTTTATTTTTTTATTTTTGGATTTTTTTTTCTAAATAGGGACACTCTTATCACTTAGGCTCAGTAGTTTGGAAGACACAGGAGAGAAAATGAGTCAAATTTTAAATCATAATTTATTAATTAATTTTGCATAGACTGAAACAGGATATCATGAGGACGAAGATAATATTCAAGTTGAAGATTTTATTCGTTTCATCGAATATCTAATTATTTGTAACATTGGTGATTGTGTTAAAAAAACAATGGTGATAAATGACATTAAATCTCAACAGAAGTGCAAATGTTCAGAAAACAATCCGTTCAGGATTAAACCGTGTCGTATGATTTCAATGTTTTTTCAATATAAGGCCACCACAGCTGTAAGCAATGCTGCTTCGACAATATTTTTTCTTGGAACGAATATTTTTTAAGCACGAATGAAAGTGCACAAGTTATAAACAAAACCGCAGTTGTTCGTTACGAAGTGGAAATTGGACACGTACAGAAAAAAGAATGACTACTCTAAGCAACATGAAACCAACTCGAGCGTGGTTGCTTATACCAAAGAATAAGATAAAATTAAAAAAGCCGGTAAGGAGAAGAAGAATACAACATTATATGAATAACGGTGTTAAATGCAGAAATATAAAAACATAAACAAAAAGTTTTGATGAATTCTAAATCGTTAAATTCTTAAAACTTAAGCAAATAGCCCAGTATACGAGTGGATAAAAGCTAAAATTATACCACACTATTAACAAACTAAATAATACTTACTTATGAATATTAAATCCGTTGAATTTAATAGAATTGTATATAATTGGCGCATCTTACCTGAAAAATTGGTACATTTTTAAAATGTAAGCAGAAAACATTTAGTGAGCTAAATGTCACATATTAACATAGAAAAGTTAAGTGACGTGATATTTACTTGTCTAAAAAATTGATTCAAATTTTACATCTCAGAATGTCCTAATGGACATCAATTCTTATTTTTTCCTATGTCCTTACATTGCTCATACAATTTTACAATGCCTATTGGGTCACGAGTATTAGAATTGAAATGTATGGAGTACAAAAAACCCGAGTAAAAAAAATAAAATATACATAGAAATGATCTACAATATGATTTATAGATAATCATAAGTAATTTTATTGTAATTATCTACTGAATTGTTCTTCAATTTATGCATTAGTTGTAAATTAGTGTTATCGTATATTTTATCTACAGAAACTGTTCTATTTTGTTACTAAACAACATCAAATTACGAAATATAATTAAACCATTTTCTACTGACAGACAGATAAATCATCGGTCGGAAATCATCAAATCATCATTATAGATTTAAATGAAAATTTAGTCAAATGCAAGTTGGATTCTTGGTATAACGGTGGCATGACGGATCATCGGATAATTTCTTACGTAGGATTCTTTTAAACTGCGTATTTTAGAATGATGAATAATATACCTGCATAATAGTATTTTTGTTTGATACGATACATAATGCACTTTTTAGGGTTCCGTATATACAATATACGGATACACTTATAATATCACTCAGGATTTCTGCCTCTGTCACATCACAGCCATTTTCTCCTAAACTACTGGTCGAAAGAGGTTGAAATTTGGTATCAATATTATAGTTTGGTGACCCGATCAGGACTACATATCGTAAAAGAAAAAATTTTGATTTTAGGGGTACTTCTGGGGGGAAAAACTAAAAAAATCGACCGTTCCCCCCCCCCTGATCTCCGAAACTACTGAGCCTAAAATTTTGAAAAAAATAGGAAATATAGAGCGTTGCCCGAACTTTACAGGAAAATTAAGGAGAAATAATTAATATTAATTTTGGGGGGCAAATTATAGAATTAAATAAAAATTTAAAAATAAAAATATTTTCAAACGCATCATGTAATATATCAAATGAAAGGTCTCATTCTGAGGAACACAAATATATTTTTTTCATATTTAAAAAAAATATATTTAAAAAGATATTAACGAAAATATACCAAAATTTACCCATTCCCCCTCCCTTATCTCCGAAACTATAAAACGTAAAGTTTTGAAAAAAAATAGATTTATAGGTACTGACCTGAAGTTTACTGGAAAAATAAGGAGAAACTTCTACTTTTAATTTTGGGGGGTCAATTACAGAATTAAACGGAAAATATAAAATTAAAATTGTTTCTAACCCATCATGTTATATATCAAATGAGAGGGCTCATTACGACGAAAACAAATATATTTTTTTCAAAATTTTAAAATAAATAAATTAAAAGATATTAGCAAAAATATAAAAAAATTTACCCATTCCCCCCCTTATCTCCGTAACCATAAGCTGGAAAATTTTGAAAAAAAAAATGGAGGTATAGCCCTTCACCTGAACTTTACTGGAAAATTAAGGAGAAACCCCTAATATTTATTTGGGGGGGGGGGCAAATTATAAAATTAAATGGAAAATTAAAATTGAAATTGTTTCTAACCCATCATGTTATATATCAAATGAAAGGGCTCATTATGACGAAAACAAATATATTTTTTTCATATTTTTAAAATAAATTAATTAAAAGATATTAACAAAAATGTAAAAAATTTTACCCATCCCCCCCCCCATCTCCGAAACCATAAGTTGGAAAATTTTGAAAAAACAATGGAGGTATAGCCCCTTACTTGAACTTTACTGGAAAAATAAGGAAAAAGTCCTAATATTTTTTTGGGGGGGCAAATTATAGAATTAAATGGAAAATATAAAATTAAAATTGTTTCTAACCCGGCATGTTATATATCAAATAAAAGGGCTCATGATGAAGAAAACAATAATATATTTTTTCCATATTTATAAAATAAATTAATTAAAAGATATTAACAAAAATATAAAAAAATTTTATAACATATTTTTAAATCATTTGTATAAAAGATATTTAAAATATTAAACATCGACTTAATTCCCACTTTAGAAACTACACTATTTAAAATTTGAAAAATATATTTTATTTATATTTTTAAATAATTTGAATAACAGATTTAATAATTTATAATTTAAACTTTGACCTATTTTGCCGTTTTTCTTCCAATCTACAGAGTCTCAAAACTGAGACAGTAGATTATAAAAGGCATTTCTGAAAGTTTATTAGTAAAATAAAACTCTGATGTTACTTTTTGGGGGCCAAATTAGAAAATTTAATACATATGTATTGTGATAAAAATCAAGCGAATCCTAAAGCAGATAAAATAAAAAGTCTATTTTTGGAAAATCAAAGTGTATATTTTTTATAAATTTAAAACGCTTCCTTTCAAAGATATAAGGGTAAGTATAAGAAAATGCACTCATTCCCTGCTTGTCTGAAACTGGAATATTCGAATCTTGAAGGTGGTACGGAACCCTAAGTATGCGAGTCCAACTCGCACTTGACCAAATTATTTTAAATTTATTTTGCTCCCGAAAATTGCTTTTAAAAATCGCAATTCGTTTATTAAAGCACATAAGTCTAAATAAGTACCAAATTTCTCTTTTATTCCAAAAGAATACAGGAAATACAGTGTTCCTACAAAGGTATCTTTTTATATATAGAACCTTAAAAATGCGAAATGTTTGGTATAGAAAGCACATAATTTTAGTAATGCAATTAGCAGATAGTCTTTCGAAAACCATAGGTTCCAGAACTCAATTTGAGTATACTGGAATAACCAAGTTTAGTGCCACATATAATTTAATAGTGTTCTTGCAGTTTCAAATGAATGCTATTGAAGACAAACAATTGCTGGAGTTTTATATAAACGAACCAGATTTAACTATCAACCAGTTTGTCACTGAAGGGTCTTGTAGTTTAAAACAAATAATAACACTTTTTCAAGAGTAAGAGTAGTACAGTGTCTGCAGGCTAACTGTGCCTTCAACTTCACTAGCACTGTTTTTCCATTTCTCAAAAAAACTAGTCATATGATAAATATTACTAACCGATTAAGGAAGCATTGAAAGACTGTAATTTAATAGTTGTATTCAGCCTGTAAACTCAAAAATTAATAGTTATTTTACAATATAAAACGTTTCCAAAACTTTTTTCCGATTTAACCGACCTGATAGTACATATCTTTAGGAGATAAAATTGGCACCGAAAATTTAATGGCGGCACTTCACTTGGTGTTAGCGTATTTTTGTTTTGTATCGCTATATTCGTCCAAATATTTGATGTATTCGCAAATATTCCAAACGTGCCATCCACACATATCGCAAAACACTCAAACATGCCAAATATGTTTGAATACCAGTAAATGTGACACATGACTCACCGTGAAGATAAATAAACAAAATTAATGAAACATGTTTTTTAATTATTTTTTACCTATCTCAGTATTCGTACATGGGTTGCATTTATAGATGGCTCACAAAAAACTATTCATGTAATTGTAAGCAAACCATGTTGGTTTGAATACGCTAGACGTGTGCCTGCTCCTGATGTTTCTGATTTCTTAATTTTTGTGTTATAATCCCTGAACTCAGACATCAAAGATTCCCTCTTTTTCTTTAAATCAGCGATTGTGCATGGTTGTCCAATATTGTTTTGGATATCTATCCATGCATAATTTATTTTATTTTTATTTTTGTGGCTGATATGTTTGGGGTCACAAATGCAAGGATTTGGTACAACTCGAGAAACTTCATAATGTTATCGAAGCGCCGCGTGCAACTGTATGAACCAAGTGTGGACGGCTAAAGCAAATATTTGGTTTATTTGACTCCTTTGAAGTGCATTGAAAACCGACAACTGGATGGTAAGGCGTATTTGCTCTTAGCGGTATTCGACTTATTTGTTCAAATAAAGCAAAAATAGCGAATAACCTCTCCACACATTGCCGTTTTTGGACAAATATAGCAAATATACGAATACGCTACACCAAGTGAAGTGCCGCCATAAAATATCTGATATATAAATGAATTGTCGGGATATATTCTTTGACAAAAAAACCGTCTGCAATATTCGAACTTTATAATTTCATTAAATAAGGTCGAATCTCGAGTGACAGAACTGTTAAGTCTTTCATAATTAGTCAGTGATTAAATTCAGGTGTATTTACTGTGAATTTCGTTTCTCATGTCAGTATTTTATGTCCCGTACCTTGTTTATAAGAAATTTCGTACACAATCAAAAGGAAATATTTTTTGATTTACCGTCCGACAATCAAATACAAATAAAATATTTGCAATTTACCTCCAGTTAAAATATCATGTTTAAAGCCCATTATAATAATTATATTAATTTTTTATTTTTTCCGTGAGCCAGACACTCGGCGATGTGAGCGATATTCGTTACATCTTCGAATATCATTCGTTTTTTCTCGTACCGGTAATATATGAAATTACAAAGCTAAATAACGCTAATACACCCTGCCCGATGAATGAAAATGAAGTCACGAACGTAACTAATCAAGTTAACTCCAACCACCTTGGGCGTACAGAATCGGTGGACGCCTTTGGTTTTACAAGCTCAAATCACTTGTAGAACGTCGGTTCCAATTCGGAATACTTCTTCGACTTGGTTGTTCTTTTTTCTTATACTTCGGTGTTTTCGTTCCTTTATTTTTCATGTTCCTGTTCAGCACCTCGATGAAAATAATCGTTTCTCAGAAATCGGATGTCTGAATTTGCATACTCGCGCCGTGTCGAATTTCTTGTGATGTTCCAAGACGAACAGCGCGACACATTCTGCGAGGCCATTGTTCTTTTTCTTTTGCACCATGCGAGACAATTTAACCGTGAAAGTAATCTATTATGTCGTTCGTGTTGGAACACCAAAAACATAAACGTAGTATTTGTTACGTACAGGCGAAATGGCAGATGAGTTTTAGGTTGGAAATTGCATTGTGAAATGTTTTTTGTCTTTAAACTGAGGTATATATTTGGTTGTTTTGAAATACATTCTTTGCATGTTGAACTGAAATATCAGATTTCACGGGTTTCGCAACGAAAAGAATTTTCATATGGACAGGAATACTTAACTTTTCGTTATAATTATTTGACTAGTTATTAATTAATTATTAATTATTTTAACAAATTAGAATCAGCTTGTCCTAAAATTTTTAGAGATACTCAATCCAAATGAATAATAGTCAACATACAATTCCGATTTCAATTCCTAATAGTTTTATAGATAAATTGTTGTCACATGTCGTGACATCATTTCCGTTTCCCGAAAATTTAAATTTCTGCATATTCTTCGTACACTTCCTTCATTCATATTTCTTTTTAAAGTTATCATAAATCCCTCCGTTGAGTATCAATTTCATTTGTCTACCCATACTTTATCTTTGATAAATCTTAATTTTAGATTTTGACATTTATTGAGCTTTCAAACTTCTAATTTTTATTACTCCCTGTCTAAATCGTAAAATTTTATTAACGGACTTCCAAAAAGGATTCATCTGCAAGTTTTTTTTATGTATGACGAGCGATTATTCAAAAACGGTTTGGGCAATTTTGATGATTTAAACTGCATTATATTAAGGAACATTACAGAAAGATCCCATATAATTGTTTATAACATGAGATTTACGGTTTTCCAGAAAGTTAGAAAAAAAAAGTAAATAATGGACTAGATTTCAGTGAATTTCAATGAATCTTCACTGTTCTCTCTAAAACTGCTCAAGAAATTTGAATATTATAAATTGTATTCTACAAAGATGTTCCAGCTTGATTCCGCATATTCTATAACGTAAAACTTACCATTTTTCTGAAAATTAGAAAAATATATGAAAAAAACAGGACATCATGGGAAATGTCAAATTTTCATCATAAATATCTAGTTTGATATGCCATAAAAGTATATCGCAGTGTGTTTGTAATGATTTTCATTTTAATTCGTTTGAAGTAAATTTTTTTACAGATGAAGTTAAGTTAGGGGGCTTATAGTCACGTGAAATATTCCGTTTCTGTATCGAAACAAAAATTTGTTGTCGGCAAACTATATGGTATATGGCTGTAGGTGAGTGTGTGCGTGCATGTAAGATTAGGTGGTACATAAGCAGTTGTATACATAGGATGGTTGAAATATAAGTTGGAATTGAAATAGTTATACAGGGTGGTTTTAAAAATATTGTATTAGGTGGCATATAAGTAGTTGCGTATACAAGGCGGTTGAAATAAGAGTGGAGCAAAACTATAGTTATACAGAGTGCGTTATAAGGCGGAGAATAATTACAGTTATGCAAAAAGGTTTAAAATTTGTCAGAAGCAGTTGAATATACAGGATGGTTGAAATATAAGGTGGAGTATAATTACAGTTATACAGTGTAGTTTAAAAAAGTTATATAGTTTGGAATATAAGTACTTGCTTAGACAAGGTGTGGGGTAAACTTGTTATTCAAGGTGTACTAAAAATTTGTTATATATAACCATAAGCAGTTAGGATATTTGAATTATAGGACTTAGGACGGGGTATTATTATAGACATTTCAGAAGCAGTTGCATATACCGGGTGGTTGAAATAAATGGTAGAGTAAAATTCTAGTCATAAAATGAGGTTCAAAAAGGTGAATTTTGTTGTATGGGGTAGACCAGGGCTTCTTAAACTGTGGGTCGCGACCCCCCTGGGGGTCGCGAGACTACTGAAAGGGGGTCGCAAAGATCTGATACTTTTCAATCATTATAAATAAAATTTTAAAATTAGTATACACACTACGTACAAATATAAATGCAAATAAAAATCATACAAAATACTTATTATTATTATTTTTTCTATTGAATAAATATATATATAGTTTTATGTCATTCTATTTATTGTGTTTTATTGTGAAATGAATGGGTACGTATTCTTTAATCCTTATTTTATTTACATTGTAAAATAGTGCGATATTACATCTACATCTACGGTTAATATATATTTCATTATATGGAGGAGGGGGTCGTTTAAAATTTCCTAAGCTTGAAGGGGGTCGCTATATAAAAAAGTTTAAAAAGCCCTGGGGTAGACCATGAGCAATTCCATAAATGGAATACTAGCATATGGGGCGAAGTAAATTCATTGCTATACAGAAATAATTTAAACAATAAAAAAATAAAAAGGGTCAATAGTGTGGAGAGGATCTATACTTATACAGGGTGGTTTTAAAGATATTAGGACCGTTATAATATTGTGTTGACTTGACTTATAGTTGTACAGGGTGATTCAGAAAATGATCAATAAGTTATATAGGGTTGACCAATACACAAAAGCATATACAGTGTGGATGCAATATAGAGTGAATTAGTTACATATACAGAAAGTGGTCCACATCATAAAACATAAAAAAGTTAAAATATACTTGGAAAATATAGACAAGGAATACAAATTAGAGAGGGAGAAAGAGAGAGGGAGAAAGAGAGTCGGAGAAAAAGAGAGAGAGTTACGAATACGCTAAAATTTTCAATAGAATTGTACCTTAATTTAGATAAAAAAAGAACATATGTCTGAAAATAGTGATTAATTGCACACGGTTTCTAAACGGTTTTTATTTTAAGTCAGCTGACGTCGTTTTTTTTAATATAAATAATTTTTATACCCAACAATTGTTGTAGCGGATAGTCAAATATAAATTTCTAAATTTCTCGGTGTTCTGTTCGTTAGAATGTAAGCTATACTTAGCGTCCTGGAAAGTTTAACCATTCGAAAACTATATTATACAATTTCACTGGTATTTTCCAAAGAATTTCCACTGTTTTGATATTATTAAGCACTTATGTTGATGGATTTGGAAATTTGCCCCCTGCAGAATCCAAACCATGTTATTCATAAAGAATGGAGTATTAACTTTTGGACAGGTGCATGACATTACATAATATTCTAATATGATATAATAATTTTCATTTTAAATGTTACATACACTCTTTAATATGACTAACTTAAGTTTTAGATCTGTAGGAAAGAAGGGGGTGGGGAATGAGCGAATACCACATTCAAATTGACTTTAGACCGATGAATTGATAAGCACTAAAGGTAAATTTTGATATGTTCCAATTGCATCGTTGAACTAACAATTGTGAAGAAGAGGAAGAGGTGTAAAAGAAAATTTTTGGTGTAATATTTTGCCTATTCCACCTTAAGAGTTGCATAAAACTGTATCATTTACTCTGAACAGTTTCCTAGCATTTACTGTTTTTTTAATCCGATCTTAATATGCATTTTATAAGTTATGAAGAAATCTGAGAGACGTTGTCAAACGTAATGAAGAAACTGAAATCAAATCTATTTAATTCTTCCTGCGTTTATATATCTGCCAAAAATATTTCAAAAGAGTATCAAATAATAAGCGTCTGTCTTAATTATTAAAAATTAGTGTAACACTATAAAACTGATGAACTATCCCTATAAAACACAAACGCATTACACAATATCATATTTATGAATAAAAAATTTCACACCTGATTCATATAATTTTGGATTATCACCAATTTATGCTAAATGTTGATCACATAATAAATGTTATTTTCTTTCGATTGGTTTTAAGCAGTATTTATTTTCAGATTAACCTTACTTTTAACTTTAAGTCAGTGTCTTTGACAGTAAATTACGGATTTTCTCTGTATTTGGACCGTTATATATTTTGAACGCTGCAACTCAGCACTAAAAATCAATCGATAACCATTATATTTGAGATTTATAATAAAATGGTTTTAAGATTATGACTGTAAAGGCGATAATGTTTACAAAATATCAGCTGACTATAAAAAGTATTGATTTATTATACATAGATAAGAACACACTATAATAATAGTTTAAAATCCCTGCCTGCCTGCATGGCTATCTGTGAATATACTACTAAAGAGCATGTGATTGTTATATAATTGTCCTCTGATTACAGATTCAGACAGAAAAAAATTGCTAGTCAATAACAATACAAGTCAGACTTTGCTATAACTCGGGAAAATATGGCAAAAATACGTTTGAAAATATTTAAAGCTCTTATAGGGAGACAATGGATCTAAGTTTGATACAGAAACCTTGTGCTAATTTCAATTAATTTCAATTTAGAAAGAAAACTTTATTTGCGTTAAATTTACTAAAATTATCTTTTCGCCACATGTGCCACACTGAGTCAAATCTGCAGAGTATCAAGAAACCTACATATTCACAAAAAAACATAAACTAGCCAGATGCGCAAACTCTTCACTAGATCACCCAGCCAGCTACAGAGGTTGTGTGGCTCACAAAAAAAACACAAGAACCAGCATTGAAAAAGATAAAACCCAGAAATTTTAAGCAAAATTCCAACACAATTCTACCAGGAACCTCTTATGAGCAAACAAAAGAAAATAATCACACCATACAGGCAAATGGCCAAAACATTCAACCAATGTTCCAATAATTTTTAAATTTCATATCGAGACAAGAAACGATTTATGGGTAATATACGACAACCGCATTCATTACAGATAATAGCTTGGAATGCAAACAGAATCGTAGTTATTAGTATACCAAAGAGAAGATCTCGATGTAGCTCTCCTGGGAAAAACTCACCAGAAACCGGGGAAAACTTTTAACATTCCTAATTATATCACCCACCGTTGACAGACTAAGTCGCAGTAAAGGAGGAACGGCAATAATAGTCAAGAAATCAATCAAAAATCAAAGAGAAAACCAACAACCGACCCTCAAACTTGAGCAGATCTTAGATGTAATCCACATAAAACCGCTCAAAAAATGCGAGTTAGTGCTATCTACAACAGTCCAGGAGTGCCCTTACTAAAAACGGATCTGGACCTGTTACTATTAAAAAATGAGACCACATTTTGGATGGTGAATTCAACGTCACACGCTCGAATTCAAAATTAACTACTACAAGAAGACGTACACTGGCTGTGAACCCACTTGGATCAGTTTGATAAATCCTGATGTGTTATATATATGTATTCGCCATCAAAAATCTTAAGCATCAGATAGAGCTATATATTTCCACTGAACTGAGTTCTGACCATAACCCAATTGTCCCATCAATACTCCAATGGTTATGGACAACACAAGACCCAGAATTACGTAGACCACTTAATCACCAACAATGAAAAACCCAAAATTAGCCACAGAAACATCGTAACAAACAAGGGCACCCGACTCTCAGATCAGATAATAAATCAATATACGCAGATCAAGAAAATGCCAACATGTTTGCTGATATATTGGAAAAACAATTTAATATAAACCAAAAATACCAAACAAAAACCGACGAGGACACCCAAGCTAATGCTGTATTTGAACATTTTAACAAATGCACTAATGTCAACAGTAAGATTTGTCCAACCAACCTCACAGAAATACAATAATCAATAACCTCAAAACTAGGAAAGCCCCAGGACATGGCATAACCAATAAGCAATTAAAACTCCTTCCAAAAATTATACCCAATTATATCCTAAACCTAGCAAGGATACCAAAAAATCGCAAAAACAACCGACCTTTCAGCCTACCCCCATCTCCAAAATTACGCAGCGAGTAAAATTGCAACTCTTGATAGAGACATACGAAGAACAAAGCGTCATCTCAGATGTCCAGTTTGGTTTTCGAGAAAAGCATGGAGCAGACCAACTGATACTCCGCCTGGCAGAAATCATCTGAGATAACCGTAATAAGACATGTGGCATAACTCGACGTTTCACAAGCATTCGACAGGGTATCAAGGTCTTATCCTTCAGCTACTCCAAATCAGAACAGATATAACCAAATTAATAGCAAACTTTATTAACAACAGATATTTTAAACCAACACCCCACTGACGACAGACCTATGAGAGCAGGAGTCCCTCAAGGTGCAGTACTTTCACTTACTTTACACAGCTAAAAATCCCATCAAGATGGCACACACACACACAAACGCCCTTATTGGCCGACGTTACTGCCATTATCGCCACTTCAATGTGCCAGAATCAATGCACAGTGTACCTGCAAAGACTCGTTGATGACCTTAGTAGACGGATCACAAAATTTAAAATCAATATCAAAAATGCGAAGCCAAAATGTCGGCTATAGATATCAAACAAGCAGTTAGAATGGAGGGATATGGCCGTGTACCTAGGAGTCATATTCGATAAAAAGAAACAGGAAAGCACACACACACACATTCTATGCTGCTGCCACATGGTCTCAAGTTTGCCAAACCAACCTTAACAAACTAGAAGGTATTCAGAGCAAATTATTAAGGATGATTACCAATCCTCGATGGTTTGTACGAAACAAACACATTTTAGAAAACCGAAAAATTATCACCTTTAGAGAAGACATCTGCTCGTTAAGTAACCAACCATTCAAGAAGGAGTAACCAGTAATTTTGGCAATTAAATTACTATGTATAAATCAACTATAAATTCATAAGATCAATTAAGAGAGCAGCAGGTAAAAACTGGAAAAGTTTGATGTAAAAAATAGTCCCAATTTATTTTAAACAATTTCAGTAGATAGGACGTCGTACTAAACCTTAGATGTTCACCCCTCAGTGATCATGTCTGATTTTTTAACCGACTTTAAATATAAAATATAAATATAATGTTTTATGTTTGTTCATCGTTTACTCGCAAACTGCCCAATGAATTTCGACCGTTTATACTGGATCCTGTTCCGGGGGATCGCAAAGTGTTCCCATAATTTTTTCATTACAATAGCTTCTTAGAAAATGGAGAAAAACTTTTTTCCAAATTTGTTATTATACACTATGCTTTGGTGGCGTCACTGGTATTAAAAATATGGAACTTTTGTATCCGGAACATGGTAAACATTGAAAAGAAATTAGATTAGTTCCGAGATATTCCGAAGTGGTCGAATATATTTTCAATAACATAGATTGTACCGTTTTAGAAAATCGTGAAAAAAAAGGACATTCTTATACAGTAAGCTTTGGTCGAGTTGCTGGTATTGAGAAACTTGAGGTCAATTGTAAATAAATTGAATTAGTCAAAATAAATTTCAGTTAATATGTATGTACAGTGTGGATTAATAAATCAAACGATTTCTTGTTATTAAGAATTTTAAGAGAAAAAGTTATTGTTCATAAACAGATTTGCATGGTCTAAAACGTAAACAGTAATCATTTCATGTTACTTTTTCAACTATAGACGAAGTTTGTCATCAAATAGGAATTTTGATGACAAATTAAAATATTTATATTTTTGTTAATGCCTAAAACTGTTATCAATTAGACGTAGTTGGCTTTAAAAACTGCATCTAGTTATTCCATTGCACTAAAAATTGTATAATAAGTATTTATGTAACTTTTCCAACTATATACTAGGTTTCAAAAAATATATCAATTTTGTTTAAAAGAGAGTATTTTTTTTATAATATATCAAATTGTAATCAAAGTTTATTAGAATTGAAAACTGCATCCAGTTGTGCTGTATTATTAAAAATTGTAATAAATTGAAAGTTGATTGGAAATAAATGTCAGTTAATCAACTTCAAGGTTCTCAGTTGGTTTCTACACAGTTTTCATAAGTTGAATTCAAACGAAAAACCTTCTTATGAATATTATTTAGAGAATAAGTGCTTCATAAAAATATTTGCATGTTCGGAAACGTATACTGTAATCGTTACATGTCACTTTTTCAACTGTATACGAGGTTTGCCAGCAAATATGAATTTAATTAAAAGTAAAATACCTTTATTTTTCATAAGATATAAAATTCTTATCAAACAGGGGTAATAAGAATTATAAAATGCGTCTAATTATGCCACTTCACTAAAAATTGTTTTCCAAATTAAGTACTAGGTTTGATAAAGAATATAAATTTTGTTAAGTTAAGTACCTTTATTTTTAATAACTCAAATTGTTATTAAACAAAGTTTATTAGGATTGAAAACTGTGTCCTATTATGATATATCACTTAAAACTGCATAATGATTTATTATAAGATTCCGAAGAGAGGAGACTATTAAATGAATATCAGTATAATTAACAGACCTAAAGAATGATGTTACTCAGATCGTTTACAATATAGTGGATCCACCTAAGTTAGAATCATATACAAAATGTTCTTAATACATATACATATCTAGATAACAAGTTATTCTACTCAACAATAAACGAGCTTGGTCAAGCTAATAATTGATGCTTAAAAGTAAAATACCTTATTTTAGGCAATATCAAAAAAGTTAATTAGACTTGACAACTGCATCCAATTAAGCCATTGCATGACTAAAAATTGTAAAATAAATACATTAAAAAAAAAACAAAACAAAAATAACTAAGAAGCATGAAATAATTTTTTGCTATGACAAATAAATACTTTTTGTGAAGTCGGTGCCAATCTAAAGAAACTTGACCGAAAATCTCTTTATTATGTTTGTATTGTGATGTTGTATACCCTACAACCTAGTAAAGGGGCTATCTAACTCAAAAATAATTTTTAACTTCCATTGTTAATTCTTGAGGTTAGTGAATTTAAACACGTAGAAGACGTTATAATATTAACAACATCATGGATCAAACCAAATCCACAAGCCCCTATTGATAGGCGGTACCAGTAGGCGCACAGATTTTTAATATTGAGTTTCAAATATTAACATTTCAAAATGAAATCGTATTTCTATAGAAATAAAATATAGTGTATGTTACTGTCTGATTATTAGTAAAAGAACTTTTAAATCCTATTTTCGTAGTGCGAAAGATTTCGCCCAACATAAAATAAAGAAATTTGCAAGTCTTCTTCTGTTCATATCATTAATTATTATTTGTCACTTAGATACAATTTATGTTGTGTATTATGAGATTTCTAAGACATTTAAATACCCTTACTTTAAACACGGTCATCCCTAATTAATTACAATCATATAGACGACCCAAATGTGAATTGTGATGCCCCCATTAAGGGTGCAAAATAAACAAGAATACGTATGGCAAACAAGTTCCTACTTAATGTCCATCAGTATATCCCAGTAATCTTATAAATCAATGGACTTTTTTGAACGATCCTTCAGGGAAATACCTAGAGCTCCTTCCATTTGTCACTTTATACAGTTGTGACCTATCAATGTCATAGTATAAATAATACAGTATAGTATATATAATTGGACCCAAATTCCACCTTTGACATTTGTTATATTCTAGGTAAATCATAATATATACAGGGTGTAAATAGTTTGAGTGGATATATTTTAGGTGGAGATAGCATAGACCAAATAAAACAAAAAACTCTTATAACACCATGGTCTATTATAGGCCTTAATAGGCAACAAAATTCCAAATACACTTTCAGCCTGAATAATAAAGACAATGACCTCGACCACAAATAAATGAGCACCTGTGTTTTTATTTGTGTATTGAATAATTATATTATTTCGAGTGCTGGTAGAATTATTTAGGTAAATAAAAGTTTATAAAATATTATTTTCAAAAAGCTATGCTTTTAATAACTATCTATTGAAATTAATATTTATTTTTTGCATCAAGTTGAAGAAGGGAGGACACAAAGTCGTTTAGATATTATATAGAAATAATTCGGTGGAAAGTATATTTAACAAGACATTTCTAATAAGTTCTTTTAACTGTTGAATTATTCGAAAAATAATTATTACTCATTAAATTAATATTATTTATGTCAGACAAATAAGTACCCATGTACTTACAGGATATGTCATCATGATAGAGCTTAGATGATTCTTCATATAAATTATTACTATTACATCTGCTTTCCCCATAAATGAATAACATGTCAGGTCTTTCGTTAATTGTATCATCTGGCACTATTTATCACAAAATAATACTGTCGCACTAAACCTACAACCTACAATTCACAACCGATTTTATTTGTTTTTCCAATATATTTTTTAAACTGAAAAACAAATCACATAGTCTACATCAAATATCACGCAAATCACTTTCACTTACATATTAATTTTCTCACAAGAACCGATACTGCAAAAAAACAGCCGTAACAGTCAGCTGTCTTTAAGTGAAAAAGCATGTTTATATGCCATATTGCCACATCAGTTCGGAAAAACGTACGGCAAGTTCTAACAGAATATTTTGAGTTTAAATAATTTTTTTCTTTGTTAATGCAGTTATTAAACGTGTATAAGCTATTGAGTATTTACATATGTAGCTTTGCAAGTATTTTAAAGGCGAAAATAGTCTATTATTCACTGTATTGAAGGCTTTATATAACATCTAACTTTTTTTTGGAAAACTATAAGTTATTTCTGAAAATGTTATTAAGCTTTTTTAGTTGTTTTTACCTGAAGTATTGATCCTCAAAGTCTTTGCACTCAAACCGTTTACACCCTGTATATATTTAATTTTGTAGTTTGCCCTCAACAGTTTCTTAGGTTTTTTCAAAATTGTTGGCTAAAAGTTGCGAAGATAAGCAGGGAATCAGTCGTATTTATATATTTTCATCAATATCTTTTAAACAATAAGTTTTAAAATTTTAAAAAATGTACCCTTTAAATTCTCACAACGACCCTTTTCAGTTGATACGCGTTTGATTTTTCAAAATGTGTATTTAATTTTGTGTTTATGTTAAATTAATATTAGGATTTTAAATATATTTTCCCAATAAACTAAACTTTAGGTTTTTTAGTTTCGGAGACAAAGAGGTATGTGTCAAGTTGTAAGAAAAATTTCCTTAACTTCTTTTAAGCAAATTATCCTCAAAATTCAAGTATAATATATTTGTATTAGTATTATATTGTCCATTTAATTTAAAAAATTAGCCCCCAAAAATTCAGATTAGAAATGTCTCTTTATTTCTCCTCTAAATACCCTATATTAGTAATTTTTTCAAAACTTTTAGCTCTGCAGTTTCAGAGATAAAGGGGAATCTGGTCAATTGTTCTATATTTTCTATAATACCTACTAAAAAATTGTTTTAAATTAACAAAAAATATGTATTGCTTAACAAGCTCTTTCCTTTGATAAATTCATGATGCGCTTCAAACAATTTTAATTTTTTGTGTTTCATTTAATTTCATAATTTTCCCTTTATATATATATATATATATATATATATATATATATATATATATATATATATATATATATTATATGCAAAATATATCAGCACTTAGTTCACACAGTCGAGAAGTCAACGGAATTTAAAGCGTACGTGACTTCTCAGGGATATCAAATTTCATCTTGAATTATATGCAAACAACTTCCCGGAAACCTACACGAGTCCGTTTACCCAGTAAAAACGCTGACTTGCATCAGCACTTTTGTCAATGTTATAAAAGCAACTGGAAACGTTCTCGTGTTGTCATTCAAATACTATCACTTTTAGTATTAAGTCATTCAAATAATATCATTTATAGCATTAAGTTATTCAAGTACTTTAACTATTTAAATTGTTCACTTTTAATATTGTATGTTTCTAAATAAATAATTTTTTTAAAAAGTGAATTGAATCAAAGTGAATATAAAATTGGCGCAGTCAGTAGGATTGTCCAACACAGTTAGAACACGTGAATACTAACTAACTGTGGAGATTTCTAAATCATTGTGGACAAAACCTACTTGAAAAGGACAACAACTACCAAGTACTAGCAAGGGAACACGCAACCAGGCTAACCAGTGCTAAGTGACGCGGAGAACAGTCCGATGCGAGGAATAATAACGTAAGAATCACATAAAGTAACTATTTTTTATTTTTTTGAATGACCACCAGTTCTTTCATTTATATAATATTTTATTCCTCATAACCTTACATTCCTAAATAATATTGAAACTATATATTTTACATAATCATATTATTTTATTACTTTGACTTACATATTTCGAAGTATTTGAAACATTATTTCAAGTTTATTATTAATCTACCATTTACACATTCCTATTTCAAATTTGTTATTACCCTATTAAACATTGCTCGATATTGGATTTTGATAAACTAGATATTTACCATTTACATTTAAAACCTCAACATTTAATTTTTATTTATTGTGCGAATCTATACAATTATAAAAATGGCCACTACTAGACAAGCAGCTACACCAACCGTAGAACCATATAAGTTATCTGAAATATTTGCCATAATTCCCGAATATGATGGTAATCCGATATTTTTGAATACTTTCATATGCTCCTGTAATACTGCTTACAGCATGGCAACGCATAATCAGCAAGTATTGCTAATTCTCCATATAAAAAATAAGTTACGCGGTAGAGCGGCTGAGTTAATTAATTCGCGAAACCCTAGTCAACTAGCCGAAATTCAAACCCTCCTAGAAAATCATTTTGGAGATCCTCGGGATCTCTCGGCTCTCATACAGGACTTGCAACGAATGCGGCAAACTCCTAATGAATCCCCTCTCACGTTCTGTGCTAGACTCCAGACGCATCAAGCGAAAATGCTAGCAGCTATAAACAAACAAAATTTAACAATCAAAGAAAAGCAAGCGCAGATTGACTTAATAGAGTCAATGGCTCTTAATAGCCTCCTCACGGGTTTAGAGCCCAAAATTGGTCAACTCGTTCGCGCTAGCGACCCGTGCAGTATTCTCACTGCCATTTCCAGAATTAAACGAGAACTACAACTATCACATTTATAAACCCAGAAATTTTCAGGTAATAGAAGTTTCCAACAACCCCCTCGTAAACCAAATAACGGTCCACCTCCAAAACAATGCTCTTTTTGTAAACGCATGGGCCATTTAAGCAACGAATGCTTATTGAGAATGAGACAATTTCAACACAACCCGAATTCTAATCAGAACTATTCGAATTACCGCCCTCATTTTTCCAATCAATCTGCTAATCAATCTACAAATGTTAATCCCAGTCAACAATTTTCACAGCAACAATTTCGTCCATCTACCAGTAGACAACCCCAAATGTCTGGCAATTACAGACCGAACCCGAGTTTCTTTAAACATCAACAACGCCAACAACCAAAGACTCATCACTTGAACAATCTGCAATTCGGACCATATCACAATGACTATAACTACTCTCAAAACGAAAATCATTACACCTCTTTACCCGATGAGTACGGAAACGTACAAGATTATCACCCTAATGATTTCGAACAAAACAATGAACCAGAATATTTCAATACTGAACAGTTATACGAATTTTATTCTGACGAACCTGATTCTTCTTAAGTAAATTTTCATTTGACCCCCACTCAGTCAGAACCCCCAGACCAAGAAATTTCAGAAATTCAAACCCAAATTCAGACAATGAATCTGGACGACTTCAGCCCCAATGTCAACTTCCCAGAACAGAACTTTCTGTAAGACCCCTTCTTTCCGTCAACTCAAAGAATCTTTATTATATTACTGACTCTTCAAACACCTATAAACTTCTTATCGATACGGGTGCAGGACTTTCAATTTTTAAACCTGAAACCTGCCAACGCTTCAAACAACGATTTCCCGAAAACGTAGTCATCCAAGGAATCACCGATCAGAAAATCTTAATCAACGAATCCACCCTTGGACCTTTCAATGTCGCCGACCCACACAAGGTATATATTTGCGACATCGACATTGAATTCGACGGATTACTGGGTTCAGATTTCCTTGTACACTATAACTGCGTTATAGACTTTAACAGCAAACAACTTGTCACTAATTTTAAAACTTTACCTCTCTACAAAGTTACGGATGATACTGTCATGCGTACTCAGAATCCTTCAACTTTCAATAACTGCATCCCGGTTAATACAATCTGTTTAGAACCCCGAACAGAACAAATATGTAAATTAAAATGTAACCTCACTAATACTGATGCTTTCCTATCATCTGCCGAAATAGAAAAAGTTTATCTTCCCCGTGCCCTTGTTAAAATTAATGAAAAAGGCGAATTCCTTACTTCAGTTTTAAATGCAAATGCTATCCCCAAGACTGTTAATTTCGACAATTTGGAACTCGAACCGATAAACAATTTTTCCGTAAACATTCTTTCTGAAAATTACTCTCAAAACTTGACCCAGCCTGATAGACAAACTACAATTATGGAACAACTTCGGTTAGAACATCTGAACGAGGAGGAAGCCGAACTTATTTCTCAACTTTGCCTCGAATATTCCGACATATTCTATTTAGAAGGTGACCAACTGACCTTTACAAACGAAATCAAACATTCGATAGACACTAATAACGCAAAACCCTCTTTCACAAAGTCATATCGGTACCCCCAAATACACAAACAAGAGGTAAAAAGTCAGATATCAAAGATGCTTGACCAAGGCATTATACGTCCGTCTAATTCGCCATGGTCATCCCCGGTTTGGGTAGTTCCCAAAAAACTAGACGCATCTGGTACCCAAAAATGGCGTGTCGTCGTCGATTATCGTAAATTAAATGAACTTACTGTTGACGACAAATATCCCCTACCGAACATTTCGGATTTACTTGACCAACTTGGCAAATGCCAATACTTCATCACCCTCGACTTAGCTTCCGGGTTTCACCAAATCGAAATCCATACTAAAGACATCAAAAAAACAGCATTCACAGTTGATAATGGCCATTTCGAATTTGTTAGAATGCCCTTCGGTCTAAAAAACGCTCCATCCACCTTCCAAAGGGTAATGGATAATATTCTTTTAGGTGTTCAAAACGAGAGATGTTTAGTCTATATGGACGACATTATCGTTTATTTTCCGACTATACATGAGCACATAGCCCGACTTTCTGAAGTTTTCAAACGATTGCGAAAAGCCAATCTAAAAATCCAACCCGACAAATGCGAGTTTCTTCGCAAAGAGGTCGCGTATCTTGGCCACCTTATAACTCCCGAAGACGTGAAGCCTAACCCCTCAAAGGTAGATTGTATCTTAAATTTTCCCCAACCAAAAAACCCAAAAGATATCAAGTCCTTCTTAGGGTTAGCTGGTTATTACACGCGATTCATCCCCAATTTCGCCAAGATTTCAAAACCTTTGACAAGATTACTTCAAAAAGACACACCTTTCCAGTTTGATTCAGAATGTGTCAAATCTTTTGACGAATTAAAAAGAGCCCTTACTTCTACTCCCATACTCATATACCCTAATTTTGAAGAGCCATTTATTCTTACAACCGACGCCAGTTCATTTGCTATCGGCGCAGTGCTCTCTCAAGGCCCCGTAGGTAAAGATTTACCCGTAGTCTATGCCTCCAGAACTCTCTGCAATGCTGAAACTAAGTATTCAACCATAGAACGAGAACTCCTTGCAATAGTGTGGGCGGTTAAACACTTTCGTCCGATAATTTTTGGCCGTAAGTTTTTACTTCTGACCGATCACCGCCCGTTAACTTGGCTGTTTTCTATAAAGGATCCTGGAAGTAGACTTGCAAGATGGCGCCTTAAGCTCGAGGAGTACGACTATCAAATAATTTACAAACCCGGCAAAGTAAATAAAAACGCCGACGCGCTCTCTCGCATTAAAGTTAACAACTTTAATGAATACATATCATTTCAAGCAAACAATCACCTAACACCATTTACAGTACTCCCAACAAACGAAACTGACGATGACTCACAAGAACCCCAGACGAGAAGTCCCATTAATCTCCAACAAATCTCTGAAGAATTTAAAACTTTTGTCGAGCGATATCAAACTGTCTCTCTCATAGATTACGACAAAATTCAATTTTCTAATTGCCAACTCCTAGACCGAGGAAACAAAAACATCCTAGTATTTCCCCAAGGCTCTCTCATGAAAAATTTTCACCATGACATCATCGAAGACATTTTTAAGGAAAATGCTGATTTCCGTACCCCTAGAGTAAATGTATTTGCAAGCAAAAGTGTCAGAAAAAGACGCTATTACATCGTCCCTCTCCCTTCGGACCCAGAAATAGTCAACGAGATTCTTTTCGCATCTCTGTATAATAGTAGAGATGTGTTTACTGAAAATGAAGTATTCTGTGTTGAGAATAACATTGAACTGCCCATTTTGGAAATGCTTTCGTTTATCTTTTCCGAAATCGATATCAAATGGAAAGTTTGCCAAAATATCGTCCAAACGGTTGAGAAAGACCAAATACCCATCATCCTCGACCAATTCCATAACGGCAAAAATAATATACACCGAGGTATCAATGAAACTATCCGCAGAATAAAAGAAAAATACAATTGGCAAGGACTGACTAAGGACGTTGACAATTTTATCAAAAACTGTCAATCTTGCCAGAGAGCAAAAGTTTACCGGAAAAATCTCGACAGCCCACTTGTCATTACTGAAACCCCACGGACACCCTTTGAACGCGTCAACATCGATATTCTAGAAGTCCCGACAAAAAACTACGCATTAACTATCCGGGACGAACTAACAAAATTCTCTCAGGCCTACCCCATAACCGACAAATCCGCAAAAACCGTTGTTAGTACCTTACTACTCTATTTCCAACACTTCGGTACTCCATTACGGATACATTGTGATTATGGCAGGGAATTCGACAACACACTAATGAGAGACTTGTGTAAGCTATTTGACATCAAACTATCTTATTCTAGTGTGGGACATCCCCAGTCAAATGGTTCATTAGAACGATTCCACTCGACCTTATTAGAGATGATTAGAATCCATAAACTAGAAAATCCTGACGAACACCCTTTTAACATCCTCCCTTATGCAATCATTGCCTATAACAATTCTGTAAACAAAACTCATGGATTCACCCCTTACGAACTTGTTTATGGACACACTTCGAGTATGTAACTCTCTACAACCAACAAGCCCTGATAACTAAGTACATCAGAGATCTCAATAATCGTATCTCTCACTATTATAAAATTGCTCGCGAAAGAACGGAAATCCAAAAACATAAAGCGAAAGTCAGATTTGATGAACACGTTTCTGAAAATCTCCCTAACTATCAAATAGGCGATAAAGTCTATATTAAAGAATCCCAGATCAAGGACAAACTCCAAAATAAATTCAATGGTCCTTTCGAAATCCTGGAGATTCACAGAAACTCCGCAACAGTACTAAACCCTAAAACTAACCAAAAATCAAAAGTTAATTTCGACCGAATGAAACCGTTCTCAGAAAGTTAATTTCTGTTTCAGGTTTTGCCTGCTGTTCGGGTCAGCAGTACCCCAATTTCAAATACAACCAATAAACAATACTTTAGGTATCTACTTCCATAACGAAGCAGAAATAACTGTATCCACTGATAAATGGACACTTTTAGTACACAAAAACATTTCTACACTAGAACAAGTATTTACAACAAATAACAGAATATTACAAACTCTTGTAAAAACTGTTAACTTCAATTCTTTTGCTATGAACTACTTTCGCGCAGACGTACAAACCCACATTAACCTTCTCAATCAAATTTCTAACTCAATCAAACAGAAATTTACTGACATTCACATGGACACTAAAAGACACAAACGAGGTATACTTCAATTTTAACACCAGAACATCTTATTACCTCATTACAGGAAATATCGCAAAATTTAGTCAAAAGTAACCTTCCATTGGCTGTAAAGTACTCGAGCATCGCACAATATCTGGAAATTATTGAACTAGAGGCATTTCAAACATATACCGATCTTATATTTGTGTTAAGAATCCCTTTAGTCGAACAACATCCTTACACAGTCTTTCATTTATATCCTATCCCTATATACGATGAAAGAACAGGTTTACATCATATGCTATCCTTCACTCAAAAATATCTTGCAAAGAATGATGATTCTTTAATGTTTATTCCGATCAAAGACTTAAGTGCGTGTAAACCGTTATCCACTCGTAAGAAACTGTGTTCTGAACTTTACGCATACCCTATTGACACAAACGCGTTATGTGAAGCTCAACTTCTAAAGAATGTCCAGAAGGTACCCGACAACTGTAAAAGCTCACTAATATTCACTCAAGGATACAACGTTCAAAAACTAGAACCCAATACATGGCTCATAATTACTTCTGAACCCATAAGTGTTACAGTGAATTGCGCTCAAACAAACCCAAAAACTCTTACAATCTCCCTCAACTCCATATTGACTCTTCAATCAGAGTGTAGTGCGTTTATAGGAATTACAAAAGTTCAAGCCGAATCTGGTAAACAAACCGATGTTCTAGAAACCTTCCAACCAGTAACAGTGCCGTTCAACTGTTGCGACGCAGTGCCAGAAAAAATTATAATTCCTGAACTTCAGCCCCTGAAGCTGAACACGCTTAACGTAGAAGAATTAGGCGTAGCAAATCACAAATTGGAACAATATTCCAGAGACCTCGATGGTCTCATAAACCAGCCGTTTGTAACCAAAAATATCTCTTGGTTTACCTATACAACCATAGCTGCTCTCATGATCATAGCAGCACTCATCACCTTCCAAGCTGTCAAAAAGAGAATGGTAAAACCTCCAAAGGACTGCAATCCTGACCAGACTTCAGTGCCTCAGCCAAGACTCAAATTCTTCCCCAAGCTTAGGCCTGTTTTGAAAACAGAACAAAGCGTAGAGACGCAAATTTAGGTATACCCTTTATGTTCTCTAAAAACACCATTTTTAATATTGATTTATATCATTAACCTTTTATTTTTCTACACATTATTTTTATTCACATTTCCTTTTACTTTATATTTTATTTTTTGATATGTTTAGGTTAAGCATTTAATTATTACTCGTATTATTTTATTGCTCATTTATTTTAACATATTTTGATTTTATTTTACAAATATCAATTTGATTTTTACCAATTACTTTATTTTATTCATATTTTATACACTTATTACTTATTATTCTTCATACTATTCAAACATCATTTTATGTTTCTGTTCCTAAAAGTTGATGTTATAGCATCAACTTTTGATATGTAAGGGGAGTTGTTATATGCAAAATATATCAGCACTTAGTTCACACAGTCGAGAAGTCAACGGAATTTAAAGCGTACGTGACTTCTCAGGGATATCAAATTTCATCTTGAATTATATGCAAACAACTTCCCGGAAACCTACACGAGTCCGTTTACCCAGTAAAAACGCTGACTTGCATCAGCACTTTTGTCAATGTTATAAAAGCAACTGGAAACGTTCTCGTGTTGTCATTCAAATATTATCACTTTCAGTATTAAGTCATTCAAATAATATCATTTATAGCATTAAGTTATTCAAGTACTTTAACTATTTAAATTGTTCACTTTTAATATTGTATGTTTCTAAATAAATAATTTTTTTTAAAAAGTGAATTGAATCAAAGTGAATATATATATATATATATATATATATATATATATATATATATATATATCAATAATTACTTTCAAAATGTTAAGCTAAGCTAATTATTACTATTATTAGAACATTCGCTGCAAACTTTGTGTCAAATCCTATATTCCCTTTTTTTTCTAAATTTCAGATTCAATGGTGTTGGCGATAAGGGTCGATTTTTTTACATTTCTTCCCAGAAGTACCGCCCAAATCAGAATTCCTTCATTTACATTTTTGTCTATAATATTTACTCTACTAAATCTGACACTTTTATGTCCAGTAGTTAGTTGAATGCAAGGAACCGTAAAAAGTTTCCTGGAAAAAAACGATAATAAAGGTTTACAGATATCGACGTTGGAAATGTGAAGGTCAGTCTTCAATCCCAATATTTAATGAGCTATCCTCGTAATTATGCTTATAACTAAACTCTTTATTTATACTTTATCAAATAATCAATTAAAAAACTAACCAACTATTTGCACAGATGGATATTTTCCCATCATTTGTCAGACATTTACTACATGTCTCGACAATTTTATTATTCACTCCATAAAATTTTAACGGAGCTTCCTTCCTATATGTACAAAATAATTAACCTTAACAGCTCGTAGGTGTACTTAGTATATTACAATGTTTTTCGTAGGAATTAATTACGGTGTCCTTTAATATCATCAAAGCTATCACCTACTACCTACTCTTCTCTATTCTGTATATGGTGAGATTTCTTTTTCGAAACACGACGGTATTCTTTCTTCTTCGTGGCCGGTTTATGTAAATTATGCTTTATCGTTCGGTCACAGAAAATACTGTCTGTTTACAACGTATAAAACTCATTGTTCGCGATGGGAGGCCTTGATATAAGGTTTTCAACTTGCCGAGCGTACGTTCTCGGTTTAAGAGATGTTTTTTAATCCAATTCTGAGATGACATTTATTAAGTATACAGGGTGGCTTCATTTCTTACTTTATTAAATTCTGGAAAAAACAAGTATTTTTTCCTGGTAGATCTTCGACTACAATTTTACAATGTTTTACTCACTATGTAGCTCAAAATGTTGATGATAACAACAAGCTGATATATATATATATATATATATATATATATATATATATATATATATATATATATATATATATATGTTCTGAGAGGCTTCCGCGGTCATTATTATGAACTAAGCTAGGTTCCGGGTGAGAACCGCGTCTGAATTTATTGAATACTCGACGTTTCGACTCCTGCTTTGGAGCCATTATCAAGAGACAAAAGTGAAAAAGAGTTTCAGAGTCTAGATCGAACTCGGGGCCTCAATCTGCCTACTCCCCAAGAGTCACTAGGTAACTGTTCAGTTCAGTTACCTAGTGACACAATCCGAAGTTTGCAATATTTTCTGGATATCTGGTCTAGGGAATAACTCTTCCTCATCTAATTGATTGGTGCGTATTATTTCATAGTTTTCTTTTTGTTTAGCTGCTTATAACTATATATTTAACGTTATTGTTGTTTAAAAATACTACAACCCTAGATGGTGGTGCATTTTTCTGTAAGCAATTTTTCTCTGATTACGTTTTACAACGATATGCCATTAAATACTCGTCAGTGCACTAAACGTTCTTGGGTACGATGTATTTTTATAGGAGTGTTTGCCATAAATAAATTAATAGATAGTGTCAGATTGTATGATATGATATGAGCACTACTTCCATGAAGAAAATTTCATAGTCTAGGAAGTTTTGGCAATTAAAAAATCTCAGCGCTGAGGGTTGACGAGTTAACTAAATAATTACATGACTTTATCGCTTGGCTATACTGGCGTGACTCAATATGTCATCACATTAGCAGGTAAAATTGACATTTTTGTCTATAATATTATCTCCAAATCATTATGTATATAATATTATAATGAGAAAGTTTGCAAGTTTGAACAGATTTGGATAAATACTGTCCCACAGGTAGTTTGTTATCTGGATTATTAGCAAACAGAGTACAGAAGGTGTAAGAATACACGGTGTAGTTATGAAGGGTGTAAGAATACTGGGTGGTAGTATACTGTATGGTAGTATACTGGGTGGTATGTACTATACAGAGGGGGGTCTGGAATTTTGGGCTTCAAAATTCAATTTTAACCAGTTAATCATCTTGTTCATAAGAATAAATTTTATATTTATACAATTTTATATTTCCTGGAAATGCATAAACAAAAATATAAATATTGCAGTCCTAATCAAAAAAAAAATTACCCAACCAACAAGGTGAAGTATATGCAGTAGTGCGTATGGGGTGTAAGTGTTCAGGGTATGAGTATACAAGGTTATAATAAACAGAGTATTAATTTACAGCGGGATATGTATACAAAAGTAAGTATATGCATTAGTAAACGGGGCGTGAATATACAGGAATACAATTTACTGGGTAGCAGGTACATATATGGGTGCAACGCCACGTATATTTATATAATTTGCCATGCGAGGGTGGCGCCACGTGTGACCGCTAATATTAAATAAAAAACTTTAAAAGCAAAGCAACATATCATTCCATTCAAATCTCGAAAAATATATTAGAAACAAACAAATAAATATTAAGACGCAAAATGTATAGCAATATGTAGTTTGTAGTTGTTTCTGACTGTGACCCTATTATGCTTCAGTTTAGCGGGGTAAGGGCGCACTGCCTCGCCGGACCGAACTTTCGACCCAACTCCTGAGATTCGTGATGGAATTGGACTTAAATGTAAAAAACCTGAATGTTGCGTTGTCTAGGAACTCTGATGATGATGGATCGGCGCGAAACGGAAACGATTGTGGAAATGATATAGTCACGGAAAGGCTAACAGGAACGGCGACAGTAAGGGCAATGAACTCGGTAATGATTACGGGCTGACGGTCGAGAAAGGTGCTATCGGGGGGTGCGGAGGAGCCCTAGGCGTGGGTCCGTGGGAACCGTTCTCGGGGCTGAACCGGTGGGCAGCGGTGAGACCAAGCGGAATAGGGGGTCTAACAGAACGGTGTCGGACCTCACGTAGGAGGGGTTCGATGATCTCTTTTTCCTCACGGATGATTCGGGGGAGGATCTTCTCCGGATGAAGGCCCTTCAGGCATTGAAGGACCTGGATGGGGTTAAGCGCGAACTCTTTCGCTTGGTGTATGAGAGCACTAACACCAAACGTGAGATCAAGGACGGGGTAATGAGGCTCCGCAGTCTGAGTTCTATACTCATGATTGCGGATATCAGGGCCGTGATGTTCGTCAAGGGGGGCGGAGCGGGCGCGAGGGAGACGACAGTGGCAGAGGAAATGAAAGAGAGCGAGGTGAGGGAAGTTTCACGAGTGGTAGCGGGGG
Source organism: Octodonta nipae (assembly GCA_034190945.1). Lineage (NCBI taxonomy): Eukaryota > Metazoa > Arthropoda > Insecta > Coleoptera > Chrysomelidae > Octodonta > Octodonta nipae. Next base: position 86,050,592 of record CM067220.1, on the reverse strand, counting down.
GCCGAAACACTCGGGGAGATACGGGCGGTGATGGCGAAGACCTGGCCTGAGGAGGTTTTTAACAGCGTGGGTAAAGTTGCTGGAAACCCCTTCAGAGAGCGGTCCCTGACTAATGTGGCCGTGTGTCTTGATCGAGAACAGGGGACTAGGGGCCTCACTCGGGGGGCGAGGGAAATATATCCCGACCTACTCGTGGGAGCTCCCGAACCGAGGGGGTCGGAGGACACCTTTTACAACTACGTTGTAAATAAAGTGTATGTAGCGTCTACAGTGTTACGGAGGACAATTACAACGTTAGGGCTGGTGATGAGGAAGCTGGAGAGGACGGATGACGTTACAGAGGAGCACCTGGACCTCCTCAAGAGGTCGTCTCTGACCTCAAAGGCCGGTGAGCTGGCGGTCGCCTTGGGGGAGGGGATCTCGATGGACGCGTTCCGGAAGGCGGTGTAGGTAATCTTCTGGGGTGTGTCCATCAGGGTCCATCCCCTCCCACCAAAGGCGGGAGGGATGGACAGGGGGGGCACTTATGCCACTGTGGCGGCACCGAACGCGGTGGAAAAGGTACCGCCGCCTTCATTAAAAAGCCCGAAGGGAACACGTTCGTGGACACCGTCCGTCTCGTCAGGCAGTCCGTGGACGTCTCCTCCTTGGGCGTAAACGTAAAAGCAGTTAGGGAGACAAAGCGGGGGGAGTTGCTGCTTATCACCGAAAATGGGCAGGCAGCAAAGCTCTCCGAGAAACTGGAGGGGTGCGTCGGAAAAGAGGGTTTCCGCATAAGGGAGGAGGGGGGGTCATTCTTACTAATACCACCACCGACGCCGAGGTAGTTGCTGCCGTTGGCTCGGTCCATGGAGTAAAGGGCGAGGTAAAGGTGACCAAGATGGTTGTAGGGGTTGGAGGCAGGCAGACGGCCACTATCAGCGTGGAAGAGGCCAGCGCGGGGGTGCTGTTGCAAGCCAAAAGTGTGAAAGTGGGATGGCTGTCGTGTGTCATAAGCCCCAGGGTCCGGTTAGACAAGTGCTACCGGTGCTGGGACTTCAGGCATACGGCGAGTGAATGTAAAGGGGAGGATCGGAGGCAGTGTTGTTTCAATTTCGGCGTCAGGGGACACACTGCCAAAGAGTGTAAGTGTAAACCCAAATGTCATTTGTGTAGTGAGGAACTGCATGGATGGGACACTACTGCGTGTAGGTTCTTTAGGAGCGGACTGCTCTAGGAGGAAAGAGAGAATGCGCATACGAGAGGGAGAGAGCGAAAAAGAGGGTGAGGAAGAAAAGTAATCCTGTGAGGTATTAAGTTCCTTCAAGTGAATGTGGGGCGTGCAAGGGCTGCGCATAATCTGGCGGTTGTGACGGCTGTCCGGATCAGCGCGGACGTTTTGGTTATGGCCGAACCATACGTTAAGTACGCGAGTGGTGGCAAGTGGCTGTGTGACAGTAGGGTGGATGTCGCGGTCCAGGTGGTAAGCAGGAACTGTGGAGTGAAAGGGGTGAGAGTAGGAGAGGGGATGTTAGTGGTCGATTTTGGGTGCATGAGGTTGGTGGCCTGCTACCTGTCCCCGAACATCGGGATGGGGGAGTATACTGCCCTGGTAGATTGTATTTTCCAGGCGGTTCGCGCCAGCAATGGGGAGTACCTGGTGGCCGGCGACTTCAACGCAAAATCAGCGTTGTGGGGGCCAGCCATTAAGGATGCCAAGGGTCTCCTGTGGGAGGAAGGGATTGCGGCACAGGATGCCGTGGTCCTGAATAACGGCGCTGACCAATATTTGTCAGGGGCGAATCCCAGTCATACATCGACGTGAGGCTGTGCTCGCCGTCGCTCGCAAGAGGTCTGGGGAGCTGGGAGGTACTCCTTGAGGAATCTCTGTCTCCACAGGTACATCGCGTTTGACGTAGGAGCCTCAGTGAAGCGCCGATGTCGTGACGGGCTCTTCCGGGGTAGGAGTGTGAATGAGGACCTTGTGGTGAATGCGTAAGACATTCTCCGTGGGGACGTTGGAGGGTGTTTTGCGGGTCTGGCGCTTGGGATGCGGAGTGAGCGAGGGGGAACGAGAGGAAGTCGAGAGCATTCGTACTGGTGGGATGTGTCATTGGAGAATGTAAGAAAAAAATGTAAAAAAAGAGGGGAGAATGTACGAGAGTAAGGAGAAGAGTGGGTAGAGAATGGGAGGAAATCGAAAGAAAGGCAGGATATGTGGCGGCCCGGAAGAAGCTTGTAAAAGTTATCGGAAAGGCCAAGCGTGAGGCTTGGAGAAGGCAGGGTGAGTCCATATGAGTTGCATAAGGATGACAAAATGAGGATCGTTAGAATGAAACGGAAGGCTTCACTCGGCAAGAGGACTGCCAGGTGAGGCTTTTCACAGAGAACGAGTTGGAACAAGCATGTGCAAGGCTGAAAGCGGGTAAAGCACCTGGACCTGATGGAGTGCTCGTAGAAACGGTGAGGGCGATCATTCGGCACGATTCGGGAGAGATTCTTCAAATCCTGAACGAACTATGGAAGAGACAACGATTTCCTGAAACCTTGAGGAGAGGGAAAACTGTCCTGATCCCGAAAGGTAAAGGAGAAGCGGAAGTTACGATATACAGACCGATTACCCTGTTAGACGTAATCGGCAAAGTATACGAGCATCTTATCAGGGGACGTGTGGAGGAAGCGATTGAGGCGGCCGGAAGTCTTTCGGATAATCAGTACGGCTTTCGAAAGGGAAGGTCCACAATACAGGCTGTGAGCAAAATCTTGCAACTGGGTATGGCTGTTATTGGCGTGGATGTTGAGAATGCCTTTGATACGACCATATGGGAGGGAATCGTGGAAAGAGCGCAAGAATTGGGAATGGAATACCTGACAGGCAGAGTGATTGTTGTGGGAGACACCGAGATTGGACTTACGCAGGGGGTCCCTCAGGGTTCGGTCCTTGGGCCAACGTTGTGGAACCTGCTTTATGACCCGATCTTAAGGTTGGCTCTGCCAGAGGGGTGCGTCAGCCTGGCTTTTGCAGACGACTTGTCAAACGTCGTGAGGTCCAGGGGTCTGGATAAGACTAGACTAAGGGCAACGAGTCTTTGGCTATCATCAGGGAGTGGTTCAATAGGAACCATCTAAGGGTACCTCCACCGAAGACGGAATGCGTCATTCTAAGGGGCCCCCTTGGGAAGAGGGGAGACGAGGCTTTCTCTTGGGCCGGGGTGAGGGTGGTAAGGGACACAGAGAGAGGAGAGAGAGGTGATTGAAATTAGGGAACTGGTAGGTTAGGGACTAGGGGCCGGGGTACCTGACGTAATATCTTCGTTGATAGTTCCAGGTACCTAGTGGGCAATTGGAGGTGTTTTAGTGAGTATATGGTTAACCGGGAGCCTCACATACAGCATTAAGTGATTGAACCAAGTGCATGGCCAATCCGTATTACGATTTCACTTTGGCAAAAAAAAAGTATTGCAGAATGTCACTGTTACACAAAGCATATTTCTAAATTGAAGTGAGTCTCTGAGGGCTGTTTTCCTGAAACCATCGATATTGCTATTCATAATTGTAAATTCGCATAGTACTTTTACATCTGGGTCTAGTAAAAGTATTAAAAGTATTCAAGTCACTAATATAATATATTTTCGACTAATTCTGATATACTTACATGGTTGGTCTTAAATGACAAAGTTTGTCCTTAAATGATCATCTGGTATGTATTTGCCAGTGATTTTAATTAATTGTTCAAAGGTTTAACTTTAAAACTCTATGATTTATTTTTCGTACTTAATTCTATCGTTTATTCTCTGAGAAGCAAGTTCTGATTAGAATTAAGAAAATGTGACACCCTACAGTGTATTTTAAATGTTACCCGGTACATATCGTTGTATATTATTAGGATTTCCAATTTTATTCAAAGATTAATAAATAATGTAAAGTTAATGGATTATATTGCATCTGGTTCATTCTTGTCGCTCAATCAGAGGATCACTTAAGAGAAAACGAGTTTCACTATGGTGTCGCTGTTGGACCATGCAAACCGTGTCAATCATTGTCGATTCAAGGGGTCTTATCTACGATCTCATAAACATGATGGTCAATTACGGGATCGAATGTACAGAGTGACGCTGCATTCAAAACGCCTGAGTGGTTTTAACCACAATAGCCTGCTTTTGAATGTATTTCTATAAGTGGAGTATCAGTATAAATGAAACGAATTGATGGATAGATGATACCAATCAAGAGTTTATTATTTAGTTATTTTATCTTTTAGAAATTGCACGCAAACCAGTGATTTCGTATACTAATAAGGTTATTTATTATACAGGGTGTAAAATATGTTGTCTAACAGGCGAAACTGTACTACTTTTGTTAGGTGTTTGGTGCCTCTAAGCAAGATATACCAAATGAACCTAAACTGGATTGAGATTGTATCGTGAAATATTCGCAAAAAAATATATAACAGATATTTGGAAAAAGAAGACATTTAAGTATTTAATCTTTTAATGCAGATAATTAATGTATTCTAATATTTAACCAACGAAAAACATTTAGACCCTAAAATTTTGTTTGAAGTTGAAAAATATGGAAGTGACACACAAAATAACAATAAAATGTACGTATCTTCAAATGAATGGAAATAATGGACAATGTTAAAAATGTAATTTTGCTATTACCCAAGCAATTGTTTTTTCTTTACAATATAGGTATAATAAAAAAGACACTGCAGTAATTAACAATATTTTGCAAAATTTTACTTACGTTTAAATCTCTCACCCTGACCAATAATTATCTCTATTTGATTATAAATAAGACCAAAACTAATTTGATTGCTTTCAAGGAGGTTTTAAAATCAACCAATTCATCAATACGTTTAAGCGAATTTCATTACCTTCCCATTGTTCCTGCTGATTTATCACCCTCTGAACTGAACTGAGGAACTATTCCGTTTATTTATCTTCCCATGATATGTTTATCACAAACCTCTCTAAATACAATCTCATGGCTAGCTTATTCTTTCTAAACTTCACTCGTCGATTTTTATAAAACTCTGTCAAAATTACCCCACCTTTTAATCTCATTGTTGTCAGAATTACACCATTGTTGACGTTCATTCATATTATAATTTAAATTCACTCATTTGCATTATCTGCATATAAGTCACGAGAAACAACATAAACAAACAACATAAACAGTTTCACAACTGCTATATGACGCAGTATCATTAATATAATCTCCCAATTAGCAATTAGTAAAAATGTTATATTAGACATAGAAAAGTACTGGAAACTAGTTATATTAGTTATCATATCTGTATAAAATAAGAAAACTCATAATGATGCTTCTTTCTCGGAAGAGCCTGAATAATTTATTTAGGTATACATCACATTTAAGTAGTGCTAGTACCATATATTCAATATTAAAATTAAAATCTTTTACATTTAACATAATTTTTTTGTAAAAATAAAACTTACACTTTTTATGGGAAAGTAAGTTCATATTCTCTGGCATACAGTTATTGATTAATTTCTTAAGATTTGCTCATTTGTATTTGTGTTCTTAGTAACATACCCACACATTTTCATTATTTATTTTCTCTGACTACCACTAACTAGCATTTCATTTTCATGTTTGCTTACTACTTCAGTAATTTATTTTGCCTGCATCCTCTATCACACGTGATATTAGTATTTTGTGAAAAAACACTGGTTATGATAGCTGTCGTACAAATATTTTTAATTATTGCACCTCTGTCTACTGCTGTTAAGTGTAACAAAGTACATCCAGTTCAAACACATGAAAATTATCACCAAGTTAGCAACAGTGACAGAATTATTTTTTATCGAGATGTTGGTTTGTCCTATCGCGAAATTGACAGCCATATTGATTATATTGCCAGTAATGTGTGTGTGGGAAAAAAGGTAAAAGAACACAAAGATCAACTGATTAACCTAGGTATAAAACAGAGCGTCAAAATATGGGCTTCAGACAACTGGCCCTGCGAGATCAAATCTTTGATCAATAGTTTGAAGATGACAGACCTGTTATTTTGTGTAAACCATATTGTCCCAATCGAACTTTTTGACTTTTTTCACACCCTCCACGATTAGTGCTTCCTTTGATTGAGGACCTCTGTCTACAAGATTTTCACTGATACAAAGAATGGCAGCAGTGGGAAGCAGAATTTCGTATACTCAGCGACGTATAGTTATTCTGTCTGATATATACGATGGCAGTAAAAGTTTGACGCAGTCGTGGAGAGCGGCCATTCACAAGTCCTTTTTCACCAAGACATCGCATGTTAGCATGTTTTGCCATGGATTCAAATCCTGTCGAATATATATAGGATATGATGGCGAGGAGACTATCCACAGAGTTAATCAAGGAAGTCCAAGTTACTAGTAACGAGTTGCCAGAACTAGGCATTTGTCGATGCCTAGACGCGGACAGGAGTGTACTCAACTACAGAGTCTCCAAACGCATTTTTTTCTTTTTTTGGATTACATGTTAATGAAATTTCTTGCAAATGTTATTGTTTCATATTGTATTGTGATGAATTATTTACAAAAATATATATATATATATATATATATATATATATATATATATATATATATATATATTTATTACTAAAAGTAGTAATTATAAAAATAGATTAAAAATAACCGACTTCAAAACAAAACAAAATTAATGTAACTCCCGGTACTTTTCTTCCCGTAATACTATCGATTTGTAGTTTCACTTCTTCTTGGGATGTCCATATCGATAGGTTTCTGCCATGGCAACATCTTTAGCTACATAAAAACCATATTCTTAACATTATAAACAAATAACTCTTGTGTCAAATTCTATACTTAACAATAAACATTGCCTATTTCATTACACGGGTCATACTACCGCCGAAAAAAAATTAATTAATATGAGGTATGACATGCAACCGTTCGAGGGCAACACGAACACAATTGGTCTTTGTAATATATCAAGTCACGGATTCCGGTCAGGTGTCATATAACAAGACCCTGCAGCGTTTGTGTCATTTTTTATATGATGTGTTAAGATTTTGTAAATTAAATGTAATCACTTAATGCATTTAAAGAAATCTGAAGAATTTTAAAACACCAGACGCATGCACGCTGTGAAAGCATCAAGATATGATCTCCTCGGATTTCAATTATTTTATACAGTGAGAAAATTTCTATAACATTTCATAAGGGATTTATTTAAAATTTTCTACAGGGTATTCCAGTATATGTGGACATTCTTCCCGTTTTGATTAGAACACCTCCCGTAGGAAGATCAAGGTCCCCAGAGTACGCCACTAAATATAATTTTATATAATTTTTAAGATACTTAGTTCGTTAGTGACAATCATTTTTTACACCTTGTATGATAACACACAAAAATAATATTTTTAGATAACTTGAAACAAACTAAAACGATGTACTGTTATTCGATATCAATAACATAAATAGTTCTGGAGAAAAGCTGTTTATTTAACCGAAATGACCAACATTCTTTGCCGATCAGAGTGCTTATAGCTTAAGATTTCTCCAATGCGGTTCAATCATTATGAATATCTTATATTGTTTTTTACAAAGAGATATTCCGACTTGATTGCATGTATTTTTGTATAACGGTAGATATACCTTTTTCAGTTTTTAAAAAAAATCGGTAAAAAATTTACAAAAAACAATAAATGTCAAAGCTGATTCTGCTTTTTTCGGATTTGGAACGCGAATGTTTTCAATTAATTAATTTATATGCCTAAACCGGCATATAAGCAAAGTTTTCCGACGTTTCGCCCACACTTATAAGGGGCTTTTTAAAGGATGGCGCAAAAAACAAAACAAATGTACTTACCTTGCGGCGACTCCATTCATTTCATCTTTTTCTCACGAACACACTTCTAAACTTCACTTTTTATTCAAATTGTCACAATGACGCACAAATTGTAAATGAAGTGAAGTTTACAGTGCGTTCGTGAGAAAAAGATGAAATGAATGGAGTAGCCGCAAGGTAAGTAACATTTGTTTTGTTTTTTGTCTCATCCTTGAAAAAGCCCCTTATAAGTGTGGGTGAAACTTCGGAAAACTTTCTTTATATGCCGGTTTAGGTATATAAATAAATTAATTGGAAAAAATAACGCGGTCCAAATCCGGAAAAAGCAGAATCAGCTATGACTCTGCCCGCAAAAACCTCAGTTCTCAATAAATGGCAAAGTAAATGTCAAATAAATTTACTATAGAGATCTGTAAAATTAAATGTCAAGATAGGCCATAAAATAAAATTGAATATACAGGGTTTTTGTACCTAACTTCTTCTTCATTCATTTGAAATAAGTTATTTTTTAAAAATAAATTATAAATTGTAATATATTAAGATGGACTCGGAGGGGATCCATTTTCTATAACATAAAATATATTATTTTTCTGAAAATCTCAGAAATAAAGGCAAAACGTCCGTAAATATCTCATAAATATATTTCAAAATTTAAATGTCAAGATATGTCAGAAATGACCGAATTACCTCATAATTTTCCCAAACAGCACCCATTTGCATAAAAATTTGACAGTAGGTTCTGCATACACCCTACTTCAAACTTCTAAGCAAAAATGTAGACCCAAAACAAACAAAGTAGTAGTTTGTTGAAAGTTGAATATTATTCGTCAAATGCCAAAATTGCAAGTTTTAACGTGACATGCATTTTTGGGGACGACTTATACAACCTTTTATGAAGTGCTTAAAAAATCTTTTCGTTATTTACGAAAGTCTGTAGCGTCAAAACTAAGCGAGTTATTACGAAAATAATATTAAGCTCTATTTTTTTTGGCTCAAAAAAAATTGAAAATCACCTACTAGTTAGCACCCCAATTGAAAATAATTGTTGCCACTTCATAATTCCCTTTAATTAGGTACTTGCAATATGCTTAAATATGCTTACAATTAATAGAGAATTTTTGTAATTTTGTGAAAAATTACCTTTTTTTCAAAATAACTTTTTTACTGAAAATGTTGTTTTTCAGTTATTCGCGAAATACCATTTGAAAACGTGGGTTTTTTGGTTGAAATATTGACATTTTAATTCACGAATAAGTCGAAAAGTATTGACTTTACGACAAAACTTTAAAGAAAAAAAGTTGCTTGGAATTAGTCAATCTGTCGATTTCCTGAATTATATTGAAAGAAAAATTGTCCACCCCCGAGAAGGTGTAGCATCTATCCCTAGGGAAAAAGTAACCCCCGGTAGAGGGTCAGCTTTGAAGTAGAGGTAAGCAGAACCTACTGTAAGATTTTCATGCAAATCGGTGCTGTTTGGCAAAATTATACAGTTTCACCCTTTTTTGTCAACGCGGTTTTTTCTTAATTATAAAGTATAAAGTTTAAGTAATAACCTATGATCTCTCCGGAAATTTTGGCTTATTCCATAAAATTATGGATTTTTAAAAAACAACATAAGATTTTTCATTTCAAATTTTCACAGTGGAAAATCGTTTTTAAACAATATGTTTCTCTAGGATTTTTAATATTTAAGTCATGGTTTAGGCAGTAAGCTGTTAATTTTTTTTTAAAAAAGCTAATTTTTGGTCTGTGATTTGTGGTAGTATATAAAGAATGCGAAAATGATTAACTTAAAAGTAATTGATGGTAAAATACAGACACAATCAATAGTTTATAGACGTTAGATGTAAAGATCGACATCTAGGATTTCAGGGGAAACTAGCACACAGAGCTTCCGAAAATGCTAAATGTCGGTCTTTACATCTCCTGTAAACAAATCCACCCATATGTATCAAATATATATATATATATATATATATATATATATATATACAAAAATGATTACGCGGATTGAAGAGCTAAAGCATATAATGGAAGGTGAGATCACCAAAATAAAAGAACAGGTAGTCACTATACAAAGGGGAGAAACTCAATCAAAAACCGTAAGCAGAAATAGTCCAGAAGTAGTGGATTCAAAAATTGGCCTCGTGGGAGCAAGACACAAAATGAAACCTCCACAATTTGATAGTAAATCGTCATGGACTAATTCTAGGCGCCAATTCAAGGCTGCAGCAAAGTTAAACGGATGGTCGGCAGAGGAGAAGGCAATAGCATTAACCCTAGCCTTAAGATGGGATGCTACAGACATCTTACAAACGTTGAATAATACCTCGGAGCAAGAAGACTACGAACAACTGGTCAAACATTTAGAACTGAGGTATGGGCAAACCCATTTGGAGCACGTTTATCACTCCCAACTGAAAAATCGCCACCAGAGATCAACTGAATCCCTACAAGAGGATGAAGCTGATATTGCCCGTCTGGTTCGCCTTGCCTATCCAGCCACACCGGAAAATGTGATAGAAAGGTTAGTAGTACAAGCGTTTTTGGATGGACTGCGGGACAACGAAGCCAGACCAGCTCTAACGCTAGCTCGACCGACTCAATTAGTGGATTCACTTGCTCGAGCACTAGAATTCGAGGTTGCGAAAATTACCTGCAGAGGTCAAGCCAGAGTCCGAATCATGGACGGACAATCAGAAGATGGCGGAAACGATGAAGCCTCTGTAAGAAAGATAATAGAGAAATTCCTTACCGAGAAAAGACAACTGAGATGTTGGAAGTGTGGTAAGGTAGGACACATAAGGAGTCGTTGCAACGAGAGCAACGGAGGCCCGACTTCCCCGTCGGAAAACTAAAGAGGGTCGATGGGGAAGGGCTATCGTCGACCTGTAGCCAACAAGCTCCAACTATCTACGCATATGTCGCTTCGTTACGCAACCACGTTAACAGTGTCTTTGTAGATGGCTTTATTAATAAGAAGCAATGTGCAATGCTGCTGGATACAGGAGCGACAAAAACAGTTATAAGGCCCAACATCGTTTTAGAGACGATGATAAAACCAACAAAATGGTAACTGCGAACAGCGACAGGAGAGGCAGCGAAAGTCCATGGTGAAATAGAGATTGAAATGGTATTGGGAAATACAGCATTCCAACATAGGGCATTAGTGGCAGACATCGAAGACGAAGTCATCATTGGAATGGATGTCATGAGCTCCAAGGTATTCCAGCTAAATTTCAAAGATGGAATTCTGCGAGTGAATGACGAAGAAGTGGTGCTTCATGGAAAAGATGACATAATGCTTCGAGCCATCTTAGCAGAGGATGTCAATGTTCCGGAAAGAGCTGAAATCATTATAGATGCTTGCTTAGATGGGAAAGCTCAAGCTGGAACAGTAATGATGTTTAATCCTGAACTTAGCGATGGACATGTAGGCAGATGAGTCGCACTGGGGAAGACTCTGTTTCGTGCCAGGGCGATTGTTCCAGTAAGAGTAATGAACCTGAATCATTACTCGGTTGTGCTAAAGAAAAGAACAACTTTGGGCCATTATTCAACAGTTTCCTCTGTAGTCAGAAGCACATAGCATGCAGAAATGTCACCAGGTAAACTATCTGAGGAACTGGAAAGACTCATCACCGATTCATCTAAGAATTTGAAACCAAACCAGAGAGCAAAATTGAGGGTCATCGTTAGAAACTACCAGGATATCTTCGATGTAGAAAATGGCAAAAGAGGACGAACTGATCTGGTGAAACATAAAATTAATACTGGGGACGCTCAACCTATTCGACAGTCGGCGAGAAGACTACCCCTGGCCAAAAGAGAAGAAGCTGACAGGATAGTCCGCGAGATGGAGGAAGAAGGTGTTATTAAACCATCCAATAGCCCTTGGGCTTCTCCAGTTGTCTTGGTTAAAAAAAAAGATGGTTCGACCCGATTTTGCGTGGACTATCGGCAATTAAACCACGCTACAAAGAAAGACAGCTATCCCCTTCCAAGAATAGACGATACCCTAGATACATTGGCTGGATCGAAGATGTTTTCCACCCTGGACCTGAAGAGCGGTTATTGGCAGGTGGAACTTGCTAAAGAAGACCGAGAAAAGACTGCTTTTACCATCGGCTCAGGACTTTACCAATTCACGGTGATGCCGTTTGGATTGTGTAATGCTCCAGCGACGTTTGAAAGATTGATGGAAATAGTGGTTAAAGGGCTTTCATGGAAAACGTGCCTGTTGTATCTTGACGACATTATCGTGGTTGGAAGATCATTTGAAGACCACGTCAAGAACCTGGCTCATTGTGTGGCTCGAGGTCTCCGGATGTCTAGAGGAATAGCCAAGGTGTTTGCCAAAAAGTACGGCCACTTCCAGAAGCTACGGGAGCAAGATCCAGCGGTAAGGAAGGTCCTTCATCTCGAAGATAAACAACCAGTGGGTACCAGAGACATCTTTTATTTGGTAACGAAAACATTCTCGCAGGACAAGCCAAGATACAGCGATCTTTGGAAGACTCTGGTAGAATTGAGGAATGTAATGATGGAGAAGAATCTGATGAAATTGGCGGTCCCAAAGATAGCCTGCGGGTTGGATGGACTGAATTGGAGGGTGATGAGAAGTATGATGGAAACAATCTTTCGATTCAGTGGCGTCGACAACCTGGTATGTTGTCGCAGTACTCGCAGCCCAGATTCAAAGACCGTTGACTGTTACTTCCAAGAAACTTCCTGTTGTCGAAATGAAGAGTCCTGCAAATAACGTCATACCAGGAAGGATTCTGGGACATTCCGGGACGAAATGGTCTTAAGGAGGGGGTAATGTTACGAGAATTCATCCAACAGCTGGTGCAATCGACCATCAACCAATTCATGGAAGGGACATTATTCCGATAAATTCTGGGAACCCGAAATGTTTGTCTCTCAAAAGGTGGACGGCTGCCGTTACAGGGAATTCCCTTAAAGCTTCCAGAACATGAAAGAGTTTCCCGATGGTTCGTGGACGTACCAGACAATTCCAAGATAAATATATAAATGTGAACCGCTGCGAGAGGAGGCATTCAGTTTTCGTCGGTCGTATTGAATACTTAAGTAGATATAAATTGTAAATAGTTATGTAAAAGTAGTGGAAATAAATTAGAGTGAGTTGTACTGTGTTTTTAAATAAATCCAAGAACTGAACTGAACCCGAGTGTGAAAATAAAAACATTACAATATAAAGGATAATATTAACTAGCGATCGCCCAGTGGCCGAAATTCGACCAATTGTGTCAGTTCCTAACAAAATTTAACTTGTTTTTCATATGTAATTAATAGAACTTTATTTTGTGAGCACATTTTTAATGCATAGCTTAATGATATAACGTATGGCAAAGAGGCAGTAAGTGAAAATTAAAGACAAAAATCTAGTTAACATAAAATTTCTTAAAATGAAATAATTCAGTTGTTAACCGGTAGGATAATATAACAAATAAATGTAAATGACAATTCTATTCGAATCGAAATTTCAAAATAATCTGTTTCATTTTACTACTAATACTTATTCAATTTCCATTTGTAAATGCAAAGGTTTATCAAAAATGTTGGTAGGTACATACATATACACATATAATCGGATATTTGGTCTAATTTTTCTTAAGATGAAGTGATTCAGTTTAATTTCAACTCTCTACTACTTATTAAAATAATCATTACACTTATTCCACTTTATAATATATTCCCACCACTCTGTATATGTAACTGTCTATGGACTACCCAATGTATGTGTCTATGCAACTGTTTATGGGTCACGCAATAAAACATTTGGTTTCTAACATTTCTGGAATCACCCTGTATAATTATAATCTACAGCGCCTTATATCTCAGTCAGTTTATATATGCATATGTAACTGCTCATGGCAACTTCATTGAGGGCCACAATTTAACATAAGAACACAACTTTTTACCCATCAAAAAATCGCCTAACCAGCACTTTTTACTTTAAAATTTTGAAAGGTTCAACTGTAAAAATGTAATGTTAGATAAATATCAAGTAGTGATAAAATTCTTATAAGATCCTACCCATCAATTTGTATTGAATGAATTTTTCTAGAGCAGTTTTAATAGTCACAATCTCGTTCTTTCTTGGTAATACGATTGATCCCGATTTGTACATGCCAAAACCCCGAAATGGAATTTCGACAAAATCGTAGTGCCGTTTGCGAAAATTACATATAAATAAGATGCATGTAAATAAACAAAAATTAGAGGTATTACATTATTAGATAAATAAGAAAAAATATATTTGCAGCATATCACATCTTGTTAAAAGAACATTAAACAATTTTTAGATGAGCTGTTAAAATTAATTTACAAGATTACCTTATATCAAATGAAACTGCAAATTAATTCGTCTTATTTTATTGCTAATACTGTAATACTTATTCGTTTTATTTGCACATGGCATAAATATAAATAATTAAAAATATATTTGCATATCACATCTCCTGAGTGTTTTCGTAGCTTTTGATAATGGATGCATATGCAAATTGTTATTAGATTTGTGAGACATTCATGACTAACAGAATGTAGATACTCTACTCTTCAGGTTCGGAAATCAATTGTATCAAAGCTTTAGAATCTCTAAATTGTGTACTTACATAAAACTTTTCATTTGGATTCTTCTGTAAATGCGCAAACTTCGTATACGTAAACACACACATTCGCTTTGGTCATTTCAATAATAGCTGTCATCGTTTTTGTAAAATGATAAATGAATAGAAACGAAGGCTTTCACAGTAAAAGTCGATTAATTTTCTAATATTTTTTATACCTCGCTATGATTGTCCACGATTGGATTTTTACTGTTGACGACTGTCAAAATTCGAATATTAGATTAAGCTACTTGTTCATAGTGGGCGCCACTCACTTGAATTTTATTAATAATTTATCTCTGAATTAGTTATTTTAAAAGATATAAATAAGTTTCTTTATATATTCTGCACTGAAGGTCGTCAATAGCTATTAAACAAATCAAAAATAAAGAAAATCGGTCGAGAAACAGAGGAGAAAATGGTACCTAACCGTTTTGTCTTTGCCTATTTATATATAGATCAAGTAATAATTAATAGAAAAAAAATCTCATTTGGTTCATCCGTACTGAACCCACTTCTTATGCTAACACCATATTCAAGGCGTAACAGATCTGCAAAATGAATGTGAACTGTTAAAAATCGCTTTTGTATACTTGTATTACTTTAATGAAAGTTGCGGAGACACAATTTGCATGACTACATTAACATCACGTTTGTGCCCACGTATGGAGTTATTTTTATTGTAATGTGCCCACCGTTGTATTGTTTCTGTTCAACGTAAGTTTGTATTAGGTATTTTGCAAATCATTTATGGGAAGCGAAGTAATAAATTCAAAGCAAGATAACATCTCTTCTCCATATTTCTTACGTTTAAGCAGCTCATATCACCATCTTTTGTTTGAAATGGATGTAGGAATGGATTTTTCCAAAATTGTGATATATATGGGAAAAACTTTCTTCACGCAATAACGTGACTGTAATTATTAATGTGCATGGCACCTACAAGTGTGAATGTCCAAATTAGTATTGGGAGTTCATTTGTCAAGTAAATTAAAATTGAAAGGCATCCATAACCTTTGCTTTGTTATAGGAATAAATAAAGGTATTATTTCCTTAATAACTTGTAGAGTCCGGGACACAGGGGCCTGGCGAAAAAATATCGAACCAGTCGAAGACTGGAGACAGTGTTTGTCGATTTAAAAGCAAAAATGTGTAATGCATAGTCGAATTTTTGTGGTGACATTATTACATAGAAAATAAATCATATTTTTTATTGGATAAATGCCTTTAAATTATGATGGTAGTTTTTTGTTGATTTCTTAAAAATAGGGGGTCTCAAGCGATTTTTATGCAGATCCTAGAATCCTTACACTGAAATACATTTCACACATGGTCAATTTTTATTACGAAAATAATTATAAGTTTTTTGTTTTTTTTTTGTGGTGGCTATGAAATAAAACAGCATATAGAAACAGTTGAGAATATCTGTTACACTCTATTTTTTAATTTCTCTTTGATTTTCTCGGAAAAAAAACATTCAATGAAAAAAAAACTATATATTCAAAACATTCAAACTGAATAAAATATAAGTTTCAAATTGAAACCTATTATTTTGACAACTTTACACGAAATATCTAAGAAAATGTGTTGTTTTTAGGGTTCCGTATATACAATATACGGATACCCTTATAATATCACTCCGGATTTCTGCATATGTCACATTACAGTAATTTTCTTCTAAATTACTGGACGGAAGAGGTTGAAATTTGGTATCAATGTATAGTTTGGTGACCCGATCAGGAGAACATATTGTAAAAGAAAAAAAATTGATTTTAGGGGTACTTCTGGGGGGAAAAACTAAAAAAATCGACCGTTCCCACCTTGATCTACGAAACTAGTGAGCCAAAAATTTTGAAAAAAAATAGGAAATATAGAAAGTTGCCCAAACTTTACAGGAAAAATAAGGAGAAACCATTATTAATTTTGGGGGGCAAATGATAAATGATTAAAATTTATTTATTAAGATTTAAAAATCAAAAAAAAATTCAAACGCATCATGTAATATATCAAATGAAAGGTCTCATTCTGATTTTTTCATATTTAAAAAAATATATTTAAAAACATATTAACGAAAATATAGCAAAATTTACCCATTCCCCCCCCCCTTATCTCTGAAACTATAAAACGTAAAGTTTTGAAAAAAAAATAGAGGTGTAGGTTCTGACCTGAAGTTTACTGGAAAAATAAAGAGAAACCCCTACTTTTAATTTTGGAAGCAAATTACACTTGTTTCTAACCCATCATGTTATATATCAAATGAAAGGGTTCATTTTTTTCATATTTTTAAAACAAATTAATTAAAAGATTTTAACAAAAATATTAAAAAAATTACCCACTCAACCCCCTTTTATTTCCGGAATCATAAGCTGGAAAATTTTGAAAAAAAATGGAGGTATAGCCCCTCACCTGAACTGTACTGGAAAAATAAGCAGAAACCCGTATTATTCATTTTGGGGGGCAAATTATAGAATTAAATGGAAAATAAAAAATTATAATTGTTTCTAACGAGTCATGTAATATATAAAATCACAAGGCTCATTATGACGAATACAAATGTATTTTTTACTTTTTTTAAACTGAATATTTTAAAATATATTCAATAAATATTTTCAAAAAATTACCCATTCCCCCTGTTATTCCCCAAACTATAAGACCTAAACTTTTTGTTAATTGGAAAAATATGAAAAAATCACTAATTCTATTATTTGGCCCCCAAATAATAGAATTAAACGAAAAATAAATTATTAGAAAACCCCCATAGTAATTTTAGGGAAAAATTATACAATTAAATGGAAAATAAAGATTCAATTTTCAAAAGCATCATGTAATATATCAGATAAAAGGCTCATTATGTGAATTACAAATATATCATATTTTTAAATCATTTGTTTAAAAGATATTAACAAAAATATTAAACATAGACTTAATTCCCACTTTAGAAACTACACTATTTAAATAAATATGTTTTATTTGTATTTTTTTAATAATTTGAATAACAGATTTAATAATTAATAATTTAAAACTTGACCTATTTTGCCCTTTATCTTCCAATCTAGAGCCTCAAAACTCAGACAGTAGATTATAAAAGACTTCTCTGAAAGTTTATTAGTAAAACAAAATTCTAATGTTAATTTTTGGGGGTCATATCAGAAAATTAAATACATACGTATTCTGATAAAAATCAAGCGAATCCTGAAGCAAATAAAATAAAAAGTCTGTGTGGAAAATCAAAGTGTATATTTTTTATAAATTTAAAACGCTTCCTTTAAAAGACATACGGGTAAATATAAGAAAATGCACTTATTCCCTGCTTGTCTGAAACTGGAATATCTTGAAGGCGGTACGGAACCCTAAGTATGCGAGTCCAACTCGCACTTGACCAAATTATTTTATTTACAAAGTAGCACATAAAAATCCAAAGATTATTCATAAGAATCAAGCGACCTTGTTGAAAGATAGTGCATTCGCAGAAAATGCGATCAAAGAATACTTTTGATCCAGTGATCCCATTAACTTCATAAAGAAAAATCTAAGAAAAATATTATGAATTATTCCGATATAGGGTTGTTCAAAAGTAGATACCCCTTATTAATTTCCTAAGTACGCCACGATCTTTTAATATCCGTTTTATGAGGTGTATTCTTCTTTGTGTAGTATTGTGAAATTGTTCAATTATATTTTATGGTCTAAGTCCAAAGCAAGTTCATAAATTTTAGATTTCTCGAATTGTCGTTTATTTATGTTATTCTTGTGTTCATTTATTCATACATTTAAAGTAACGCCAAAGTAATAAATTTTAAATTGGAGAAACAGACAAACGGCAAAGAATGAAAGAAAATATTTTCAGAAATACAACAAAGAAGGCTGATAGAATGAACAAAGGACCAGATCTCGAAAACTAGTCATACAATTTTAATAATATTCTGCTCAGTTAAACACTAAACATTTGTTAACGTAAAAATGTAATAACATACACAGTTGACGCAGAGAATTTAAAACTACAGAGTAGTATAAAAAACTACTTTTTTTCAATATGTACAGTTTTTGCAGAGTTTAACATCCTGTTGAGTATCAAGAAACGGATCATATATATGTTTAATACCTTAATAAAATTGCAGCACGATTGGTTCGTACAGGGTAACTCATTAATAGGAAAAAGAATATTGCCTTCTGTAGCTTTATGTATGGCACACACTGTATGTTATATGAAGCATATCCAAGAAATTATTACTTTAACGAGATATTATTTGTGCAATACCATCTTCTTATGTTTTCAATGTTGTAATAAAAAAATGATTTTTTGCAAAAGCACATGTTACGTATTTTTGGAATACCCTGTAATCCAGCAATATTTATGGCAATTGTTTAGTGAAATATTTATGTCCTATAATGTACAAAATGACAATTTCTCCAATAACCGGAAATAAAAACGTCTATCATGCGAAATCTGATATCAAAAATGCGGCATTTTCGATGCTTAACACCCTGTATCTCGAAAACTAGTCATAGAATCTGTTTGTGCCAATAGACTCTTTTTGTCAGAACATCAACTTCTACAACATACGAAAATTTCAAATAATTTGAAGGAAGTGGTGTGGCACTTACATTTGATATATTCAATATTACTTTTGTTATACGTTATTTTTCTTAAATTGAATTCATAGTGACCCCTATTCAAATGTTCCGAATTGATACCATTTTACTTCATAGAGTGTTAAATATTAGATCCCAAACAACTGCATCTGTCCTATAGTCAAATGGGAAACTGAATCCTTACATATACATGTATGGTAATTCCTTGATAATTTCCCCGCCAACGTGAATCAGTCGTACCTGAAATAAAAATAAAATCATTATTTTCTATTTCATCAATGAACACAGGTATATAGATAAATTAATGATCACCATATAAAAATACAATATATTAATTAACTGCTCCAAGAGAAAGATTCTCACTTACTACAAAGGTGAAAATAAACAATAACTAATTCTTACAGAAAAAAAAATGGCTACATTTGCCCTTTTCAAAGTACTAAAAGTACTGAATAATATCAAAATCAGTTATAACTTTTGCTATGAGGGTACGATTAAAGATCCGAATAGTCACTAACAAATGTTCGATATGGTCTAAATTGTTTAGCCTGTTTGCCGAAGAGTACTACTTCGACGTGTAATTGGTTAGTAAATATTTTAGTTTCCTGCAACAGTCACTTCAGAGTATTTAAGTCTTACTTCGTAATTATTCTTACTAGACTAAATGTTTGCACATTAGCAGAAAAAATTTAAATTATTGTTCTTTATGTTCAAAGTAATAATTGTGCTAGAAAAACTGCGCTCGTAATTTGGGATTATCACTACCTTGCAATGGATGGAAAACATTTCGAACATCTGTTATAATAAAATAAATTAAAATTCGT
The DNA here is from genome assembly GCA_034190945.1 of Octodonta nipae. Taxonomy (NCBI): domain Eukaryota; kingdom Metazoa; phylum Arthropoda; class Insecta; order Coleoptera; family Chrysomelidae; genus Octodonta; species Octodonta nipae. The sequence continues at coordinate 86,030,737 of CM067220.1, read as the reverse complement.
CGTCAGTTTCATTATTCTTGTCATAATAGCAAGTCTTTAAAATTAAAAGCGATTTATCTATTTTAATTATTATTCAACATCATCAGAGACCAGAAAAATATCTAGGAATCACGTTTTAATTCGAAAATTCCTTGAATATTGATTGAAGGTCAAAAACGGCATCGTTGAGTTCCCCTTTAAACAGGATTTAGAACAAGGTGTCACTTATGGTAGGTAATCTTCTATTAAAAAAATTATGTGTTAATGAGGGTGCAATTTAATTAACGGTTATTATGGCCATATATGTCCCCGTTCATAAATATTTTGCGATCTCCAAATAATGGGACACCCTGTATACATATTATTGCAAACAGCACTATTCGATTCATCATTGGATGAATCCCCAAAATTAAGAATTGTACAAATCAGCCAGAAAGAAATCATAATGCCATTAAACACCGACCGAATATTATCAACACCGATCAATGTTACGACATCTCTACCACGAGTCAATAACCAACACCAACAAATCAAGAATGGGCAACCATTTATTTTACCGAAGCTTGAAATCAAAATAAATAAATGATCTTTGATGCTACCAATATTACGAGGTTTGCTTTCGAGAACATTTACGAAATTATTAATGTCGCCAAACAACTACAAGAAGAGAAATGAACACCTTATATCCATTTTTAATGCAGTAGCCATTTTACTGCTGAAAATCAAGAAAAAGACGCCGTGCCGTGTCCATGGTGTCTTCTATCCAAAAATAATGAAGAAGAAAATTTTGAGAAATTTCTGATGCAATTAAAGAAATTTTCAATTTTTCAAATTAAGGAGGAAGGAGATACGAGTAGTAAAATGATTTTAATCTTCTCGTTGTTGAATTATAATAGTATTGTATTTTTGTGGTATTAAATAAAATATTTTTGAATTATTTTTTTAATTTGTTTTTCCAAAATTTAATTTTAATTTTATTGCAGTGAGAAAAATTATTTTGACAAGATTTCGCGTTAAAGCTGTAAAAGATGAAAAGTTATGACCATTATTTAAAATTTAATTTAAATTAGTATATTAATGACACATTGTGGTTCATGTGGATTTCTAAGAAAAAAAAGAATTGAATTGATAAAATTTTGATTCATATATATATATATATATATATATATATATATATATATATATATATCAAATAATTAAAAACGTTTTATTACAAATATACCAAACGGGTTTAATCTGTGTATGTTTATATTACTTTTACTTTTGAAAGTCTGTAGTCATAGATTAAGATATATGGAAGAAATTTTCGGCAAATATACGACTCTCAAAAAATTGAAACAAATAGATAATGTGTTGTGCACGTTTAAAGGCCGCCATAGACACTCATGTTTATTGTCCGTTTTGCTTGTTCAATTTTACGTCGTCATGCAAGTTGGAGCGTGTATGGTACCAAGTCGTCAGTTTAGTGTGTGTTCCTACAAGACGAATAACCGATAAGCAACCGGTAATCGACGTGCGCATTACATCATTGTAACCGAAAACTTGTCACCGCGCATGGAGATTACCGGTTGCGATTACCTAGGGAAGAAACACAGTAGGAACGAACCTTTAGTTGTTGCGTTCCGTCAATTGGGCTTTAAGCAAATCCGGCCGGTTGATTTTCTGTCTATCTTCCAAATTGCTTGATAAAAAAGAATGTGTGGTATTTTTAATTAATAATAATAATGAGTGTACTACTCTATTTAACCGAGTACCTTTACAGTGACAATAAATAATATACTTAAATGTAAACACAGACATAAAATGGCTGATTGACGATTGATATCAAGAAAGGTTGTTGCAGATTCTTTAAAATCTAGTGCTGCTGCACAAATTGAACCTGTTGGAAATATTCAGTTCTTATGAAAAACACATAGTTCAAGCGACCTTCTCCCGACAATGACAACATATTCTAAGAAAATTAACAATGAAGTACTTTATTATGCTCAACTTGATAGTTTGACATCAGAAAAAAAATAAAAACTAGTCAATAATGTACATGTAGTACGAATCTGTCACATGTTGCTTGCAGTTCAGCGTCATCAACTATGGAACCTCCTTCAAACAATAATACTGAGCTTACAAATTACTACTCTCACTTTAGACCTAATTATGATGCTGTTATGTCTAAAACATTATTGATAACAATAAATAACCATGTTTTTCCTTAAGATATTCTTTTTTAATCACGCATAAAGATCTTCACAGGTTTCTAGTATAATGTGTCCCAATGCTTGAACAGAAATAGCACAATACTATTTGAGGTCTTCATAACTTCTGCATGTTGCTAGAAAACGCAAAGTAGCATGCACGTATCTAGTCTTTTGATATATGGAGTCACCAGTTTGAGCAATTCACTGTATGTTTCCTATTTCATGCGTAAATAATTTAACCAATCTTGAGGTTCTAACGTTAATTCGTTTAACATGTTTACATGTGTAGCTACTTTTTGACCACTTCGGTCTGTTTTGTTATTTGGTTATTTTTTATTTTTAACCGACTTCCAAAAAGAAGGAGGTTATCAATTCGTCGCGTATTTTTTCGCTTTTTTTTGTATGTATGTTACCTGATTTCTTCTCCTGTGGTGCACCGCTTTGAACGAATATGGTCTTGTTTAATAGAGTATATATCCGGATTGGTGAAACTTCAATTTTTGGAAATGAATTCTATTGGTAAAGTGATAAAATTTGTGAATGAACACATGCGTGCACGGAAATCGACCAATATCCCTAACATATTGGTCGATTTTCCGATAACTCCTTATGCATGTGTATAGTTTTTTAACGCTTAATCTATTAAGGAAGATCCTTAGGTGATCTCATATACTTTTCTGCGACGTGCAACTTGCAGTTTTGCAGAAAATCGCCGAAAAGTCCAAAATTCTTATAAAAAATTTCATCGAAATGACATAACAGACATTTCCTCATAAATATTTTAATTCTAACGTAATAGTGCGGTAATTTTAGGCACTGGAAGTTTTAATTGCGAATTTGAAAATTTTCTATGTACATCTCAAGCATATAGGTAGTAAAGCATAGTATTTTCGGCTCCTTAAATCAATGAGTACAAAGCTCATTTTGTTTGTATACCAGGTAAATACCTATTTAAATGCAAATTTTTCCATTTTACGAAGACGGTACTTTTGGTTGTCACATTCTCCCGGCCTAATAGAAAATTCAGTGACAACACATGTCAAACTTTAAACTGGTACTTGGTGGCCTATAGACAGGGTGTTTAGTTATAGCAAACAAAATCACAAAGGAAAGTGGTTGAAGGATTTGACTCCGTAAATATAGGATGGATTCTACTCCGTCCTATAGTTTACAGAAGGCAGCAAACAAATTTATGCTTGCCGTGGGCAGTCGTATGTACAGGCTGGTTGGTACATAGGTTGGAGTGGAAATATCTAGTTATACAGGGTTGTCAAAAAAAGGTGAAAAAAGGTTACATGGCGTAGTCCATAAGGCATAAATATATTTTGGGCTTATTAAGTCAACGCGTACTAGTACATTTTGTTCGTAAAGATTTACCTGTCAATTTAAATGATAAAGTATTATTGTGTAATGTTGAGGCTTTCGATGTTACCTGGTTCTGTCTATTAAGGTTATACATACAAAATAAAAAATAAAGAATGAAAACTACCTGAGTTCAAAAAAAAACTAAAAAGTTGAAAATAAAACATTTTTAAAAAATATATAACCGACTTCTACCTATAACTAAAACGATAAAAATAATTATAACAAAATACAACTTTAGCAAATAAATAACACATTCAATGTTGTAAGGTACCTACCCAGAAAGTAAAAAATGTAAACATTAAAAGGTGCTCATTCTGTACAAATTAATTACCTTCCAATCTAGTATATTTTTGAAGTCGGTGCCAAGCAACAACCAAGTTTGATGAATTAGTAGATAAGTACGCAAAGAACGATTTTAGATTTGCTTGGCATCGACTTCAAAAATATACTAGATTGGTAGGTAATTAATTTGTACAGCATGAGCACCTTTTAATGTTTACATTTTTTAATTCCTGGGTAGGTACCTTACAACATTGAATGTGTTATTTATTTGCTAAAGTTGTATTTTGTTATAATTATTTTTAGCTTTTTAGTTATAGGTAGAAGTCGGTTATATTTTTTTAAAAAATGTTTTATTATAATTACTACAGCCACTGCAGCTGCTACTGTAATATTGAAAAGCCTAGATTACGTGAGCATCGACGTCAACGACTACAGTGGTGCTCATTGGAATGTGGAATGGCATCAGGTCGTCTTCTCTGATGAATCTCGGTCCTACTTGGGTGGACATGAGGGCCGAAGAAGTGTTAGACGACGTGGAGGAGAAGGACGTCGACCTCAATTTAATGTTGAGCGATATGTACACCGAACAGTACGCGTTATGATATGAAGTGCTATTGCACATGTAAGTAGGTTATCTTTAGTCTTTGTTCGGGGCAACATGACCACGCAACGTTATCTTAAGTAAGTAGTGGAGCCGTATGTACTCCTTTGCCTTAATCGGCTCATAAATCCCATATTTCAACAAGATTATACTCGACCTCAGGTTGCTTGAGGTAATTTAAACTTTTTGGAAGAGATCCACGTGAATCTGTTGCTATATGCGCCCAGTTCTTTCTCCCATAGAACATGTTTGAGATATGATGTGTAGAAGGTTCGGAAATTTACCCCAGCCCCCAAGGACTTTAAAAGTTCTAAGACATGAAATACAGGTAGCTTGGGATAGTATTGCTCAAGAAGAAATAGACCACCTTATTGACTCAATGCCAAGACGTGTTGGGGAGTGTATAGATAACCGCAGTGGAGAAACACATTATTAACAAACTTTTTATTCTAATTTTAATCATTTACTACTTAATATAGCATCTATGGTTTATCCAAACAATATTAAATTTAAACAACTCCTTCCGAATGTTGCGATTTCTTTGTCACTGAGTATATAACGAGGCAAATTTCTTACATATTTTATACCACAGCAAATCTGCAGGAACCGCCGCCGAGCTTAGTAAGCCTGCATTTCGTGTACAGCAGGTTACAGAGGGTAAAAGTAGAAAATATAGGATTTATTGAAATACCGTAAGACTATCACCCGCTGGCTTTTAGACTATGAGATCGCACTTAGTTTTAGGGGATGCCACACCTTCTCGGGGGTGAAAAATACCACCCCACTTGAAATTAATTGCTACCATTTCACAAATCTCTTGTCTTATTTATTTCAAATAGGTTTAGAAAGTATTTTTTGTAGTTTTGCAAAAAAGGCAACGTTTTGTAGAGTAGAAAACTGTAGTTTTGTTTTTTTTTTAATTTTGTTTTTTATGTAGAATAAACATTGAGTTAGATATGACGGTTTAAAGTTTGTACATGTTCGAAAATAGTACTATTAGGGCACCCTTTCAGTGTAGCAATTAATTTCAAATTTCAAAACAAAAAAAAAACTTATTTATGTCATAACTTGCTTAATTTTCATGTTATAGACTTTTATAAAAAACTAAATTAAAGCTTTTTTAAACACTTTAAAAAAGTATTTATAAACTTTTCCCGAAAATACACTGTTTTTCACGACAAACCTTTCAATTTATGTTTTGACCATAAGCCTAACATTTTTTTTTAAAGTGCATGTTTTTAAAGTTATTTACGAAAAACCGTATGAAATCATATTTTTTTTTGGTTGAAAAATCAATACTTTCACTTGCGATTAACTCGAAAAGAATTGACTTTCAGAAAAACCTTATGCAACAAAAGTTGCTTAAAATTAGCTAATTTATTCATTCACCGACTTTTTTCATATAATATTTTTCACCCCAGAGATGGGGTAGCATCCCCCCCCCCGGGAAAAAAGCAACCCCCGGCCCAGGGTTTGCTTTTTTTACTTTGAAGCAGGGGGTAAGTAGTACTCAAATCCAAATTTTTATGAAAATCGGTGCTGCTTGGACATGTTATCCGAGAAAATGGTCATTGGCTGGACTATTACATTTGTTGAGGTTAGATAAATTAAAAATTGTTAACTTTGAGTTTTTTTCTGAAGCTTATTTGTGGCATCTTCTAGTTTTTTTTACTGTATGATTGGTAAATAACACCCCACTTGAGAAAAAAAAACCAAATGTTTTAAAGTCTTAATCTCACTCGTTGTCACTTAGTAGAACTTAAAATACAAAAATGGTTGTTTTTAATGATATTGATTCTAAGAACATTAGCCTTTTTTTCAAGTATTATTTCCCAATAAAACCATAAAACGAAACTAGAGAGGATTTTTTCCCTAACAATCTTTATAAAAATAACTAATTATTCTATCGTCAGATTTTGCAACTAAGCATCATTTTCTTTATAACTATTATACTTCATTTTGGTTTACATACGACATTTGGTTTTCTACCATGAAGTTGTTAACTAAAATTAAACTAAACTGGACACAGAACATATATACGGTTGTTCTAATTATACCAATAAAACAGATTACCATGTACATCCTTCATTATTTATGACCCTGATCCCTGATCAATAAATTCTCCATATCTTGATGAAAATTTACATCGGCGGTTTACAATAGAGTAACTTGTTCAGTAGTTAATTTTCATATCTGTATCTGTGCAACTATTGTTCTGGTAGAACAATACGTTGATAAACAAAATTTAATCTACAATTATTTCTTTTTATCTATTCCAATGAAGTTCAAATTTTTGCATTTTCAAATAATTCACATTTTATTTGTTAGAGAGCTAAATAGTTCCACACTACACTTCTTCAAGAAATTAATGAACCGCCAAAACCAGAACTTTAATTCTAACTAATATTTTCACTTATACAGAATATAGACTACTTGCCTGATAATTTCTTTCTCTCAGTAAATCTTTTTGGAAGAATTTCTGTAAAGGGCAACTAGAAATCCTGGCAACTTTTCGAAATTGTCTCTACTACACTTTGTCTTCATTACAATTTCGAAATACGGTTACAGGAAAGAATTGAAAAGACAGAATAACTATTGTAAGAGGCGGCTTTTAAAAGTGAAGGAGGGGCTATTTTTCGTTCATTGTTACCTCTACGAGATTTTAAACAGCATAAAAGTGTTAAATTCAAGTAATTGAGAAAAAATTAAAATATGCATGATACAGTAAAACAAATCATATTAAAATTACTGTGGGATTTTAAAAAATGTCATCTGGTCTATTGGCCGTATACAGTTGAGTCTTCAGTGAGGTTTTGAGTTTTGTTTATTTATTATTTGAAAATTTACTCATTTTTAACATAAGTAAAGAGCGTATTTTTAATAAAATCAGGACTAATAAATTGAATTTTGCCAATAATTCTTAACCGCTCGAGCACATCTTTTGCACATTTTTTGAGTAGGTACATACCATTTGGGAAATTTAATAAAGTGTCAATAATTATTTCAAAATAAACAATTATACAAAAATGCCGATTTCCGATGTTTAAATGCAATAACTTTTTTGTGTATATTTCATTTAGGTTTCGTATTGTAGATACCTTCATTATGCACAATGTGTCTTTTAAAATATCGTAAAACCCACAAAAAAACTCTTTCTAGTTATAATTGTTTAAAAAAAATGCACATATTAAAATTTTCCTAACCCTTATGAGTATTTTATTTTAGCACCCAAACATTCACAGTAAAAAATCCCTGTGATTGTTTGATTTAATTTTTTTTATTTATCTGTCTATAAGCAGAAAAAATACGTATCGCTATAAAAATTTAAATAATAGTGTTTTTCATATGAGCATATTAATATCAAACTATTAATTTTGGTATAAAACATTCATACTTCACCCTCACTTTATATGTTAAGCATATTAAACCTGTTACTTATATCTAAATAAATTCTCAGAAGTCTTTTCGTGTCAATCAAACTGAACTGATACAATGATTTTCCAATGATTCTAAAAATATATCATCGGCGGATGATCCCATCCGTCCTAATGTGTTAAAAAGTGCCACATCATCCACTTAGAAGCCATCCTGAAATTATATAGGCGGTTTAATGACTTGGCATGTACCTAATAATCATCTCTAAATGATTCTCTCATAAGGGGGTTCGATTTTCTCTCTTGAGTTAAGACCTAAAATCATTGGAATTATTATGGGCACACTTTCAGTTAAAATGTGTTTGTGTTTGTAGGTGTGGGAGCAGAGATGGCACCAAGGATCCTGGTGTCAGACAAAGATTAATTATTCTTTATTTTCCGTTCTATTGGACCCTATAGCCATTTTCTTATTTTAATTCTCACCTTCTCAAATTAGTAATAATTTCGTTGAGTTAGTAGTGTTATAACACCTACTGGGTGGTATCATCAATGTTCAATGCTAAATTATTCAGGAGTAATAACTTCCACAATCGGATCTCCCGGGTGAACAGTTGCGAACAAAGTTATGAAAGTTAAGAGACAGACTGTATTTATTTTTTTCTGAAAGATAGTTGCGGATTCTTTGGTTTGTATTTTTCTGTTTTGGGGGAATAATTTAATATTTGACACTAAAACGGATGTAACTAAGGCCCAGTTGTTCAAAGCTGGATTAACTCCCGGATTTGTTAATCCCGATTTAAAACTTAATCAAAATAATAATTTGACTTGTACAATCAGAAAATAATCCTGGATTTGTTAAACCAGAGATTAATTCATGAAACTAATTATTTCTCGTCTGTGATATATTCTCTTGATGTTTCAACATAATCTGCCTACATTTTTATAATGGTCTTTCTTACTTTCGGATTATTTTATCTTTCCTTATTATTTTGTATTTTGTATAAATAGAAGATGTCCGAATTTAGGAAGAGAAACACGAATTTCAAACCTCACGAGGAAGAAATATTGGTTCGTTTAGTGAAAAAATATTAGAATATTGTAGAGAATAGAAAAACTGATGTTGTATCAAACAAAGAAAAACTACAAGCATGGAAAAAAATATCTGAAGAGTATTGGGGACTTACTGGTGACAGGAAATGGGCGTCAAGTTTAAAAATATGAAGAAAACAGCAAAGCAAAAATTTGCAAATGAAAAACGGCCTGTAAAATCTACAGGAGGAGGCCCTCCTATTGCCACCATAGACCATGAAATAAAAGAAATATTAGGAGCAACTTTAACTCGATTCAAGTCTCTTTGTGATAGAGATCGGGAAGATATAGAACATGGAAACGAAAAAATTCAAATAGAGACTCAAGACGGTATGTATGCCCTAAAAATTAATTAAGCAATTACTAATGTGTTCGCTGAAAATATGAAGTTATTTGGTACCTAGTTTAGAGACATACTAGAATTTAAAAAATATATCAAATTTAAAATTGTGGAAATTGTAGCATTTTCATTTTCTTTTCTTTTCCAGATATATTAATAGATCAACCGGAAGGTGATATTGCAAGCTTGGACCAGGATGACGCTAATGTAATGAACAAAAAACATTGTGATGATTGTTTCAGTCTCGACTTGATGAAAATTCATTTTTAAGATTACTTAAAAACAACAAACACTTGGTTAAATTTTCACATTTGATTTCTTTAATTTAACACATATTTCGCCAAATCTGACTTCATTATTGTAATTCCAATTTCTGATGGATACTGTCAGAAGTGAGTTGTACCAAAACTTATTTAACACTTACAAAAAAATTTATCCAGAAACGAGAAATCAAAAAATTTAAAATTCATACACAAAACGGATATATCATGGATGAAGTGTCTCATTGTATACAACCAAGTCATATCAAAGTTGAGAGCTGCTATCCATATTGGGGCATGAAAGCAGAATGGATAGATGAAGATGAAGTAAATGGCAGTGTCGATAACAAAGATCGATATGATAGATGTTTAGTCATTTAAATTAAATTAAATTAATATGTATTTAAAAATATAAGTATTTGTGCAATATTAGTCGCGATATATCCTTTACGGTGGGAGGGGAGGGGTTCCTAGCTTTTGTGGCATAATATTGATATAGGGTCGCAGAAAGTAGGACGCAGCGTTTCGAAGGAGCAGAGAGGGGTACGAAAAGGCAAAATTTAGTGTAGAATAAGAAATATGTTTCTGAATATCCGTGGAAGGGCGATGGGTATATATTTGCGTAAAAATAAAAAAGATTAACTTCTGGTTTCAATCAATTGTTTTGAACGCCCACAAAATTCTTTAAAAAAAACTTAAAAAATTGGGATACTAACATTACCACAAATATTGCATATGTATGTAGCTGCTAGATTTCATATAACAGGAATGAAAGACGATCAGTGCCTCCAAATAACACTGTCATATGCCAGTTGAATTGAAATGTTCTGTCATTACGTACATATCATACCGCTAAATATTTCATCATTTTGTCATTTACTTGCTACGGAGGTCATATAATACAATTAGAAAGATTCAATTTTAACGAATTAAATTAGCCAATTACACGTACATTAACCGGTGCATAAAATAAGGAAATAACTATAGTTGCTGATTTACCCGAAATGCCGAAGAATTGAATAATTTTATTAATGGCGGTAAACTATTACACAACGATAACAAATAATTTACTTTTTAGTGTTAAAAAATAAATATTTAAGGTGCGTATGCATTAATAATTAATTACTCTATTCGTAATGAGGCAAGATAATTATTTATGTTAACACTGTTGTTTGTTATTTTTGCTGTTTTTTAATGCAATTTATTGTAAATATTTATTAGTATAGTGCATTACCGTACTCATGGTTTAGATAAATTATAGTGCATTGTTCCGTTAGATTGACAACAATAAATTGAATCATTCTACCATTAAAAATCATATTGACTATTTAATATAGAAAAGTTAAACATTGCTTTAAAAACTAACAAACCAGCTCATAGAAAAATTAAGTCATCTCTAAAATATTAAAATATGCATATTTGATGTCATAAATATGTTTTTAATACTAGATGTAAGCATTAGAAGTTTAAATGGAAGTTTTGGAAGGCTTGAATTATTTTTATAACAAATGTTTTCAAATACAATGTATATTAAATGTAATTATATAGGTACTTCATCTGGAGTTTGATTTCAAAAACCCTGCATTTCTTATATTGATGACTTTAATATACATTTATTGAAGTTACACATAACATGGACAGGAGATGCAAAGATGGCTAATCTTTGCTGGAGGATCTAATTGTAGTAGAGCAAAGTTTTATATCCTGCAATAAAAGTTAGTTAGTTTTCTCACACAACGTCGTTTCAACTTTACTTTAGTAAACCAGAATGATTACTTAGTTTTCGAAGCGTCGTTGAGAGTGGAAATTAAAGGTTTGGTGTTAACAGTACGGAACTTATGTATTTGTACATCTGCAACAGACCAAATGTTCGACAACATTTCCACTCCATAGTATATATAGTAAGTAAACAGTGCACTGAATTTAACAATATAGGTGCGGCGTATGCCACCTGTCGGCTTTCATTGTTTAAATTCAACTACTCATTATTGCCCTACTCCTCTTATTACCTTGGATTTGGGCTGCATTATAAAATGATGCTGATTTTATGGAAAGCACTCCATTTATTCTTCGGTCTCTGGTTACTATCTCCTTCCAAATCTAAACGAAACCCCGCAAACATTTTCTACAACAAAGAAACGAATGCTTACTGTAAAAATGATTATTGCAGTGAAACACAGAGTGATTTAATAAAAGATTTAATTCGGTGACTCTATTCCTCCCTAGTCAGACCTATAATAGAATTTGCATCAACTGTGAGGTCTCCTAACTACAACTGCCACATCCATAAAAACAAATAGGTACAAGGGAAATTCTTATTCACTAAGTCATGGTAGGGGGAGCCGAAACGACGCCAGCGTACGCAATTGATACTTTTGGCATTATAGGAGGCTGTTTTCGGGAGGAAAAATATGTGTGAAAATTTAAAATCCGATTTAATTCATAAAATAAAAACAAAATGAGTCATCGAAGTTGCTGAGTTGTGTACCGTAAAAATACAGGCAGAAAAATAAATGTAAATTTTACAAATTTCCGGCTGCGAAATGGAAAATAAATCAAAGAAATTAGCGGCTGGCTAGCTGTTGTAAGAACGCAAAAGTAAATATTACCCAGGGCCCTAACTTCAGTAATAACAACACCTAACACTGAGAATAGCAGACATCCCGAGAGGGGTGAAATATTATTGGTCATGAATCAAATAAAAAAATTATATAAATGTCACAAATAGCAGAAGTGTTAAAGATATGAAAAATTGCGAAAATGTCAAAATAACTGTCCAAAATGTCATAAATGTCAAAATTTCAAAATGGTAAAAATATTAAAACTATACAAATTGGACAAAATATAAAAAAGTCAATAATCCCAAAACGTAGAACATGTCAAGAGATATATCAATCATCCCAACAATCTCAAAGTGGAAAAATTATCAAATGCTAGTAATAGTGGTAATAATACCAAAGATGGAAAAATGTCAAAAAATAAGTCATAATAAAACGATAAATGTTTTAGTTGTCCTCAAACTCACTTTGATTTGTAAAAATAAAAGAGAGTAGGGAGAGAAGCTTTCACATCCATCCGGATCGGTCAGTAATCTTTGCTAGTTTTATTTATTTATTAAAATTATTTGACAATCACATGAAAAAAAACATTATTGGGCTATTTTTACTACATTACTTGCTTAAATAATTGCATATCAAGAATTTATTGCTAATGATATTCCACGGTGGTATTTATTTGTTTTATTGTTTTAAGGATACAAGTAGATATTAATTGCATTGCTACTATCAGAAATTGCTAAATTAATGAAGTGATATTATTTTTCTGAAATTCTCTATAGCTATAATTCTTTAACTATTCTCACAATTTCGAATAGCTAAATTGTAGTACAATTTCAACTTCTTACTAATTTAATAAGATTTTTCTACATGAAAAGATTTTGAAGTTGTTAAACAAGTTAATACAAATTAATGCTTTGGGCAGGAACTGATAAATCTTGCTGGTACAAATTTATAATATACATTAAATCACTTTTCCAATAACGATAAATCAAATTTCGTGTCCACTGCGGCCATTAAATACCGGTCTATAAAGTCCTTAATAACAGAAATTATGATGGCAAAGTTTCTCACCCAACTGGTCCTGTTTTTGGGCGTTAGCTAATCATAAAAAATCCAAAGTAGCTTTTTTTATGAAATATAATATGTATAGCATAGAAATCCCAAAAGGCCAAAGTTAAAACTACACATGTAACGATTCAAGTTTAATTCTCTTTTATTACACATGTATCATCAATAACAAACACCAAATTAATTTTTAGAGGCACTAAATCAATCAATACTATCGTAATAATGTGGTGCCAACTTTGAGAAACTTATATCCTGATCTAGTAAACCCACAAGTTCCTGCCAATACAATATGGTTTCAGCAAGATGGAGCACCGCCCCATTACGAAATCTATGTCCGGCAGTACCTGAACCAAATTTTTTCAAGTCGGTGGATTAGGAGGCGCGGAGGCGATATTCGTTTTTCATTCGTGAAACAATACACACAAATTATATATATATATATATATATATATATATATATATATATATATATATGTGTTTTTAAGTTTTCGAGGGCACTAAATGTGTAGAATAAAAGCGAAAAAAAATAATTTTATAGGGTACCCCATAAGCAGTTGGAAATTAATGATAGCTGACATACAGGGCGGAGTAAAGTATTGTTATGCAGGGTCGCTAAAAAATGTTAATAGAATGTTATACCTATAGGGTAACTTATTAGCATTTGCGTTTACAGGGTGGTTGCAATATAGGATGTAATGAAATTATAATTATACATGGTGGTTCAAAAAAATATATAATAGGTGGCCATAAACAAAATCACATACAGGGTAGTTGAAACATATGAGGTGTGAAATTATAGTTATACAGTGTGATTTAAAATATGTTATATTTGGTAGCCTCTAAAAAGTTGCATATATAGGGTGGAGCGGAATTATAGTTATTCAAAATGTTACACTATAAATGAAAGAATTTGGAAACAAAAGTGTTTGTAGAATGGCCAAAAGCCGTCGCATATACAGGGTTGTTGGGATATGTATTCGAGTGGCTTTGTAGCGTGATTAAAAAAATGTTAGAAAAAAATGTTTGGATGGGTTTTTCATAAGAAGTTGCACATATAGAGTGGTTGAAATATAGAGGGGGAGTTGAATTGTAGTAACACCGTGTAAATAAGAAATGTAAGAAAAAATATCATGTTAGGGGAGTTTAAATTAGTTTACACAGCAAATGTCCGATTATTATCATAAAACCTTGAATTTACGAGTGAAGCTCGATCACCCATGTATTATCGTTTAATGTATGTAAAGAATCTGCAAACTGTGTGTTTTGAATAACTGCGTAAAACCAACCCGCAGGTCCTGAAACCCTAAAAATTTTGAAAATGGCTTTGTCAACGATTAACCTTTTCATGACTAATGAAATATATTGTCAACGAATGACCTGAATTTATTTTCAGTTTTGTATATTGTCGTTGGCCCCTCTCTTTAAAAGCACACACAATACCGACATCCTATCATTAATTGTTCAAACTTTGCAGTTTGTTTTTCTGTAAGATTTTTGTAAAACTGATTCATGTGTACTGAAGCTAACTTCCATAGAATTGTCCTGTAAGGCAACAAAGACTTGTTTCTGCACAATCCACTGTGCAATTTGCAACATTAGCAAACCTTTTTACTTGTTGTTATTTAAATAAATCGTAATAGATCTGGAATATTCTATAATTGCTCGAATATCATATTTAAAATATGGTGATCGAACTGTTACAAATTTGATTACATAACTTTCAGTTAAATTTGCAGGAAGCATATATAAGTGTGACACTTTATGGAGATTTAGAAGTAAACAATAGCCAGAGCGGCTCCATAGATCAAACATAATTTTCCTCTTCTTGTAATACCACTCAAATGCAAAGGGCCTTATCATGAGGATAAAAACTTTTCCTCAATAAACTTGGACGTTTCGCCTGTACAACATGTCAAGTAAGATATATAGCAGTTGCATAAGCGTTTACTTCCACTTCCATGATACGGGCCACAGTACCTTCCATATGATTGTTTTTTAGCGTTCCACAAAGAATTATGTATTCGCCCAGGACTTTATAAGCTAAGAGAGGCATTCAAAAACAACTCGTTTACCTTAACATTGTTGCTTTATTTGCCTTAAATGAAATAAACTTGTAGAATGGCATAATAAAGAAATAATAAAAAAAAACTAAATATATTTGCATATTGAAAGAGTAGTGCGTAATCTGTTGCATATGTGTGTGTACTTTTTCCTGTTTGCTTTTCATGTAAACACGAAATGTGAAGTTATATTGAGTGTATCCGTACAGTTCGATGGCTATAGATCTTTTAGGATATTCAATAAATTTACAAAATACCTTGTAAAATTCTTAGGATTATAACATTATTATATTATATTATTATATATACTAGAATGCATAATTAAAATTTTAAACAAATTTAATTATTACACATACACAGATAGCGAACATTTTAATAACATTAATTTTGATACTTTTTAGAAACATGCTTCTAATGTACCTACTTAGTGTTTCACTATGACACGTTTTGTTCGCCAATGGACATATATATTGGAAGAGGCATTAGATTCAGGAAGAAATAATAAGATTTTACAATTGTCTTTTAAAACAAATATTTCTTGTAAAATGACTGCGGCATCTGGATATACTGTTGTACTCAATTCATTTAAAATTAATTAAAACTGAAAATCATGACTGGCAAGGGTGACTGACACCTGTGCAATATTATGCTCCATATTTTCGTCAAATAAACATATGAAAATTAGTGTGCTTCTACAGAACTGAAATGTAAATATGGTTTAATTAACACATCTCTAAATATGAAAAAAATATTGCAGATTATCCTGTCGGGTAAAAATGTTCACCAAATAAGTCAAAAACATTTATAGAGATGGAAAAATACCTATTACTTATTATAACAGAAACATTAAAAGAATTATGCATGAATACCGTCAGGATCGAAAAAATATAGGAAATTCAAATGTCCCTTTATTATGATACAAATGAATCGGTTGAATCCCATTAATCAGAATAGTTTCGTTGTGTATCTTACTCGTGCTAAACACCAAAAAGAAAAAAAGAAAATTGTAAAAACCATCAAAAACAGATTTTTTCATAGCATCTAGAAGTAACTGAATAATGCAATTTTCAATTCAAATTTGTTTTAAAACAATTTTCCATATTGTTATAAACAAAATTTCAAAACACAACAATATTACACAAAGAAGAACACTGCACAAAACGAAAATTAAAAGAATCTGCCTTAATTCTGTTAAATGAAAACGACTGCATCGCTTCTACTTCCGTAGATTTCAGTCATGTCTGGTTGCCGATAATTAAAGATGAAGTTAAAAATGGGCATATCCTTTTGAACAACCCTATATCGGGATAGTTCATAAGGTTTTTCCTAGGTTTTCCCTTATGACTTTAATGGGATCACTGAATTATCAGAATTCTTTGATCGCATTTTTTGGCAAATGCACTATCTTAAAAAGAAAGTCGTCCCTAGGAACGCCACAAATAAATTCTGAAGACAATTTTTCAAGTTCTTCCAACTTGAAAAAATTTTTTTTTTGATTTATAATGATCTTTGGAATTTCTTGTGCACCCTGTATATTTAAAATCAAAGAAATTTATCCATAGTAACGTAAACATATTTGTCAAAATAATTGTCATATATTTCAATTTTACTTTATAAATTTATATCCATTGAAAACGAAATCCGACAGGATTTTGAAACGTTTGGTTTTAAAATATACACAAGTTTGAACTCTGATGTGGTATTATTCCCAAGAAAATCTAAAATAAAATTACTTTACTTAAGCACAATTCATATTTTTTAACAAACCACTTATACATGCTGTGAAGGGAATTCATGGGATATTTCCTGGAATCAGCCTTCATCCGATATTTCGTGGAGTGCAAGAGGTAGTTTGTCTGGGGAGTCGAGGCCGGTGGCTGGTGCTATGGAAATTCCTGGAATCTTCGAGAATCCATAAAGGAAATTCACGGCTCTTTGACCTTCTGGGGCCTTCTAAGGCTGCCGTTGGTGGTCGTCTTCTCGGACGACGGACGTGAAGGGACGTGTGTATGTGTGTCTTAAAAAATAGTGCTTGCCATAGGTTTTTTTATGTAAGCAGAAAGTTTTATAAAGTGTCCCCGAATTATACCTGGGATCTTGCGGACGACGGACGTGTGTACCGGCAGCCTAAGAATTCTAAATAGTCCTGTGAATATAAAAGCAGTAGGCATAAATTATAGTATTTTCAAATAAATCCAAGAATCCGAAGTGTAAATAAAAACATTACAATACCAAGCACATCTTTTTAAATAGAATAATTATTTTTATTAATAAAAAAAGTTTTCCATATGATTTCAACTTAAGTAGACCCAAAGTATATACATATAATTTTGAGGTAGGTTATTAACATTTATTTTCGTTTAATTTCATCCTGTTTTCAATTACTGTTATTCTAGCATTCAAATACTGATAGTTTTATTGTTTAACATTCGCTGGCGTTAGACTCATGTGCCCAATTTAATCATAAAATAACTCCAGGATATTCCTTAGTAAAATGTAGTTTAAACTGTCCCAATCAATAAAGCCATTTTCGAGTAGTCTCTGAACCACTTAAAAAATACATATACATATACAGGTGAATTGAGAATCTCCACTATTTTTGAAGTCGGTTATTAAAATATACAGCTACTCAGCAGCAGGAATTATCAAAAAATCAATAAAACAGACTGATTGCAAATAAGTATGGTGAGGTGTTTTTCCATCAGACTTAGTTTTTTAAGAGTTAACAGTGCCTCATTTTGATTTACCTATGCTGGCTTAGCAAAACAATTAAGAACTATTAAACTCACATATTTTGCACATTATGAAATATAATAACATTTTTATTAAAAACTTTATACGAATAAAGTATACTTTATAATATGTTTTCTATTGAATGTATTTATCTATTCCCTATTCACCGGTTTACTGAGACAAAAGGTCCTTCACATTTCAGACTCGAATCCCCTAGCATACGTTGGCCTTAAATAAAGAGAAATCTCAACAAAGAAGACCACGCATATAATAAAAAGGGTACGTGAGACGACGATATAAAGAAGGCAACAGGTTGGAGCACCCCGCGGCAAGGTCGTCCTTGAATTCACAGCCAACTTATCTAGAACACGGCACCCGAAGCTACCGGTCTTCCTCGGATGATGCGGCACGCCAGATAAAGATGACAACAAGAACGATGACAGAGTGAAAGAAAAAGATGCAAGAAATAAAATCGTTATCGTCGTAATTACTTGCGTTTATAAACCATTATGTTGGACCTGTAATTACTGTTTCCCAGGTAGGAATTACCTTAATTGTTTTCTTTGTATTTCATATCAATAATTGCACGTTCCTTGATTGTTTTAGTAAGTATTTATTACATTGTATATAAAAAGTTGAAAGGAAGTAATTGTTGAAACTTGCTGACACGTCACTAAGGATTATAGGCTGTTGACAGGAGTTTATAACATTCAATTATCATTCAAATCAATTACAAAAATATATTGACTTAGGGCAAACAGAATAAATCAAAAGCTATTACTTTCAGTAGTATTGCATTGACTATAAAATATGTGAATAACCTGCTTAAGCTCGAACTTATCAATTTAAACTATAAAAATATTCTATATTTTTGTCTTCATACCTGTACGTTTCAAATCTGTTTCCGTTCAAGGTTTCGGTATATTACTCAAAAAAGATTGTTTCCTGTTTCAAAAATGGGAGACAGTTTCTATAAAAGCACAGGTGAAATAAAATAAAAATTAATTTATACTATAGTCTTCCATTTATTCCCAGTTATAAGGTACAGGAATTCTGTCCATGCTCATGATCGAGGAGTTACAGAAAATTAAGACATTATAACAACAGCCCTTCATTTTTTAAAAAAATGATGATAACGGTGAATAGTTCTTTTATTTAAACATGCCTTCTATCAAACATGCTGCTAACGAACAATAACAAGACTAAAAACTTCCAAATATACTGTATATATTTATTGCAGCTATATCGCCTTCAACATTAAAAATATCATTGTATTCATAAAAAAGTTTTGCTGCATACACACAATACTGGCAAATTAAATCTTTATTTACATGGACATTTTAGATAGCAACAATATTAATTTTCGACCTAATGTTTCAATATATTAGATATATTAAAAATTCTGCACAATACATAAACCTTTCCCCCTTTAATTCCACTAATTCATTAGTAACACACTTAAATATCACATTTAAAAAAGCGTCTCCCACATAACTCTACCTCAACAGCTACAGTTACTACCCAACGAAATTAGATACTTTTTATACCGTAGCAAACACTCAAGGAGAGTTCCAAGACACGATTTCAATCACAAACCGTGTGCAACCAACTTGAATATCTAATTTCATAACCCCAGAAGAGCTATAGTTATGGCTCTTACGCTACAGGCTTAAAAAACAGAACATAACCCGTATTTATTTATTCAATTACATGTTACCTTAAATTTATAATTACATGTTAAACGGAATACTCGAAACAGACGCCTCAGTCGCACTTTTTCAACATTAACTGCTTCAAAATACAGCATAGAAACTCATTACCGACTCCTTTAACATAAAATAATGAGAAAATTTTTGAATACCTTATGAAGTGTCATATAATAAAAGTTGTTATGGCTTTTAGCATTTAAATTGGAATTAATTTGTAACAGATCGTATTTGACAAGCTCAAAAAGCATATCAAAACTTGATTTGAATTTTAAATCCCTAATAATGTTAGTTAGTACTTTCGAAAGGTTAGCGTTGTCATTGGCTTTCGAGTTCAATTATGTTTACAGTAAATTAAAAGTATTCTAAACAATTATAAAAATGCTACAATAAATTTCATTTAAATTGATATTACTTAAAAATATAGCCAGACATTTAAAAGATATATTCACTGACAAAGAAATCGCAATATCCAGAAGGTGATGTTTAAATTTAATAGTGTTTTTCATAAAATATAGAAGTTATAGTAAGGAGAAGATTATTAAAATTTATTAAGGTTTGGTGAATGTTTTTTCATGTAAACTTTTTTTATCAATTATTATTGTAGTCGTTTTTTCATTTTTTTTAATTTACCAAATAATAAACTGTTTAATGGTATCCCAAATCAATGTTTGTAATGTTAAAATGCCTAGAATACGTGGGTTTACATTTCGAGAAATCGCTAACCACATGAACAGAAATCCAACTACTGTTATCGGACAACGGTAGGCACCAGACGGTGAAGGGGTACAAATGAATTTCAAAATCGACGTATAAGATTTACGGCCTCCAGAGACCGATTTTCGACAACCCGAAATCTGGCTGATGAGTGGTTAGGTCATCTTGTAAATGTCCGAGCGGTTTACCGCCGTATAAAGTCTTTTGGACTCGCGTCTTCAAATTTAACGATATATACCAAATATACAAAGAAGTGAAGGTTCCCTAATCAGAAACAATATATATATATATATATATATATATATATATATATATATATATATATATATTTATATATTATATATTGTCTTGCGTACAAAAGAATGACACCTCGAAGAGAGAATTCAATATCTCTGACAGGTAAAGTTACCTGAAAATTTCATCATAACAATCTGTCGGTCTTTACATCTCGCGTCTTCAAATTTAACGATATGTATCAAATACATAAAGAAGTGTTCGAAAGGATCTTCAATCGTGGGAAGCGCAACTGATGAAGGATTCCTAACCAGAAACAATATATTATATATGTATATATATATATATATATATATATATATATATATATATATGTTATATCATAATTCATACACACACGTGTTGCTTACTCAGCAAGTAACCGTGAGAAGCGTATCATTTACTATTTCACAATATCATATTACGTTAACGATATGACAATTCTCAGTATGTTCCTGTAGACGCTAAATTGCAGATTTTATCACGTCTTGAATTGTATAAATACTTAATAATTAACGGTCTCGTCGGAGATCATTATAGTAACTAGTGTAAGGCGTAACTAAATTTGTATTTAAGTGAAAATATTTTTTTTAAAAAGTTAAATTTAAAAGAGTTAATCTAAAAATTGGCGCAGTCAGTAGGATTGTTTAAACATAGTTTAGGCAATTCCTAAAAATTGTGGTGAATTTTAATTCTTAGTTAAACAAACGAACCCACGGTAAGCGACAGCAGCTGAAGGCCAAGGACACCAGGAACACGCACATACCGCTCACCAGTGTACCAGCCAACACACGTCAATTGCCAGACGTAGTATTAAGGACCCTACATTTTAAGGACAAAAGCAGGCGACACCAACTGAGGCCAAAGGCATCAAGGAACACGCACTCTAGAGGACGCTCACCGGTGCACTAGCCGCAGAACAAGTCAAATGCTTGGAAGGTACATGTAAGTACTGAAACGAATCATCACGAAATATTATTTTGATCATTTTAATAAATATTGAATTTTATTATTTTAATACATTGATTTTTATTATTGTATTACTTTGATTAATATTGAACTACATACATTTTTATATCATTGATGTTGTATCGTTATAATTTTTAACATTTAAAACGTTTACATACTAAATATTCACAAATATTCACACACTCCTTTACACGTTACTGATCTCCCACAACTCATACTAACACCATCAACAACATCTGAACGAATTATAATTCCATCTATAATTCTGTATTTTGCAACATCTCAAAAACATATTATAATACATTATGCCGGAAACAAGAGCGCAAGGTTCCGTTGAACCCTACAAATTATCCGAAATTTTTGCTATCATACCGGAGTATGATGGAAATCAAATTTTCTTGAACACTTTTATAACAAGCTGCAATACTGCTTGTAGCATGGCTGTAGATAATCAACTCACTCTAGTAGTACTACACATTAAAAACAAACTTCGCGGTAGAGCCGCAGAATTAGTAAACTCGCGTAACGCGGATAATTGGATAGAATATTCGGACATTGTTAGAAAACCATTTTGGCGACTCAAGAGATTTATCCAAATGAGTCACCTCTGACTTTCGCAGCTAGATTACAAACGCATTTAGCTAAAATGTTAGCCTCCGTTAACAAACAAGTGCTAACGACAAAAGAGAAACAAGCCCAAAGCGACCTTATAGAAAATATGGCCCTTAATAGCTTATTGTCGGGTTTAGAACCCAAGATAGGTCAAATCGTACAAGCTAGTGACCCTCGCGATATATTAACCGTTGTATCGAGAATTAAGCGCGAATTACAATTACACCATTTGGAAAACCAAAAGTTTCAAGGCGTCAGACAACCACCAACTCCAAACCGTAAACCCATGATTCCTCCAACAATAAAACAATGCTCATTTTGTAAACGCTCAGGGCATACGTACATCGAATGTCAAGCAAGAATGAGACAGCAAAACCCTCCTGGACAGAATTTTCGTCCACAATTTCCAAATTTTAGAAACACTCAACAATCTATGCCTTCAACTAGTACACAACCGCGACTAATAAACCAACTTCCTCCAAATTCAAATCAAACCCCACAAGTTTGAGGTCAATATCGACCAAATCCTAATTATTTCAGACAGCAAAGAACTCATCATGTAAACAAACTGGAATACTATGCACCATACGACCATTACGATACCGCATATGAACAACAATATGACCGGTATGATTATCAATTGACTGACGACCCTCATCAATACAACTTTTCATAAAACTACTCGTCCGTACCCGATGAACAATACGAAACAGTGACTGACGAATATGCAAACTATCCCTCTTATGAACCAACATTAGACGAACCAGGACACCGAAATTTTCGCGAACCCCTCCAGAATTCGAAACCACCCGAATTCGAAGTACCAATACTTCCAATGAAATCCCTGGACTTACAAGAAGTTCAACCCAACTCTTTCAAGATAGAACAGCAGTTTCTGTAAGACCACTCCTATCCGTTAAATCGAAAAACTTATTTTATATTACTGATGCTTCCAATTCTTACAAACTTTTAATCGACACAGGTGCAGGACTTTCTATTTTCAAACCCGAAACCTGTCAACGATTCCCCAACAGATCCTCAGAAAATGTCATAATTCAAGGAATTACAAACGAAAAAATTTTAATTAATGAATCAACTCTCGTACCCTTCAATATCAACGATCCCCACAAAGTCTATATTTGTAATTTAGATATAGAATTTGATGGACTCTTAGGATCAGACTTTCTAGAGCATTACGATTGCGTAATCGATTTTAAAAATAAACAACTTATAACCAACTTCAAGTCACTACCCCTATACAAAGTAACTAACGAAACCTTCAACCCTAACTCGACACTTTCTACTCCACCAAACCAACACTTAACGAACTCTTCAGTAACTCAAATTAATATGGTAACTATTGAACCACGAACTGAAAAAATCTGTAAATTCAAAAGCAACCTGAAAAATACTGATGCTGTACTAATAGGAACCGAACAAGACAAAGTTCACATCCCAAACGCCATAGTAAAAATTGACAGCAACGGCGAATTTTTAACATCCGTCCTAAACGCGAACGCCATTCCAAAAACCTTCGTTTTCGAAAAAATAATATTAGAACCTTTACAAACGGATAACGTTTACAGTTTTAACAAATACCAAAATACAAATGTACAAATTGACAGACGAAACGAAATAATCAACCAACTTCGCCTCGAACATTTAAATGACGAGGAATCTTTACTAAGTCCTATCGTTATCCCCATATCCATAAAGGAGAAGTTAAGTCACAAATTTCTAAAATGCTTGACCAAGGCATAATCCGCTCTTCTAACTCCCCCTGGTCTTCCCCAGTCTGGGTCATACCCAAAAAATTAGATGCTTCAGGTAAGCAAAAATGGCGGGTAGTCGTAGATTACCACAAACTCAATGACCAAACCATAGGCGACAAATATCCCCTTCCAAACATTTCCGATCTATTAGATCAACTTGGACGTTGCCAATACTTCACAAGTCCCGATCTTGCATCGGGATTCCACCAAATCGAAATCGAGCCCGAGGATATCCAGAAAACTGCATTTACCGTAGAAAACGGACATTTCGAATTCGTCCGAATGCCTTTTGGATTAAAAAATGCCCCGTCCACTTTCCAAGGCGTCATGGACAATATACTTCTCGGTAAACAAAACGAAAGATGTCTTGTCTATATGGACAACATCATTGTCTTCTCGCCCACAATTCATGAGCACACCCTTCGACTCACAGAAGTTTTCAAACGCCTTAGAAAATCTAACTTAAAAATCCAGCCCGATAAATGCGAGTTCCTTCGCAAAGAAGTGGCATATTTAGGACACCTCATCACTCCCGATGGCGTAAAGCCAAATCCTAATAAAGTCGAATGTATAATAAAGTTCCCTCAACCTCAAAATCAAAAAGAAATTAAGTCATTTTTGGGATTAGCCGGTTATTACAGGCGCTTTATCCCAAACTTGGCAAATATCTCTAAACCCCTCACGAGACTACTTCAAAAAGATACACCATTCCTATTTGATTCAGAGTGTACTAAATCCTTTAACGAATTAAAACAGGCATTGACTTCAACACCAATATTAATATATCCAAACTTCAATGAACCATTCGTCTTAAGTACAGCGCTTTTGCAATCGGTGCTGTATTGTCACAGGGACCGATAGGTAAAGACCTACCTATTGCATACGCCTCCAGAACTTTATGTCAAGCTGAGACTAGATACTCAACGATTGAACGAGAACTCTTAACTATTGTATGGGCTGTCAAAACATACAGGCCGCTAATTCTTGGCCGTAAGTTTCAACTAATCACCGATCACCGCCCATTAACCTGGCTTTTCACCATCAAAGACCCAGGTAGCTGACTCGCAAGATGGCGACTAAAGCTTGAAGAGTTTGACTATGAGATAATATACAAACCCGGTAAAATCAACAAAAATGCAGACGCCTTATCCCGTATAAAAATCAATAACTTTAACAAATGTACTAAATTTCAATCAAAACATGAACTAGTAACATTCCCAATACTACCACTTAACGAAGACTCAGATAGCGACGTTCCCGAAGACGAAAACAACGAAATCAATCCGGAACACTTATCTCGCGAATTCAAAAGCTTCCTTGAAAGATACCAAACTATTTCCCTGATCGACTACAGTAAAACCCAATTTTCTAACGGTCAACTCCTCGACAAAGAAAATAAAAACATAATCGTATTTCCATAACAATCGAACCTCCAAGATTTTCACAATAAAATATTTGACGATATTTTTGAAACTTTTTCAAACTTTTAGCATCAACGTTTATTCAAGTAAAACTGTATGAAAAAGAAAATACTTTATCATACCGATTCCATCCGACCCGGAAATTATTAACGAAGTATTATTTGCCTCTCTCTACAAAAACAAAAACCTCTTAACACCTCAAGTAACCTATTGCGTAGAGAACAGTATTGACCTACCCATATTAGAGATGCTCTCTTTCATTTTCGCAGATACTGATATAAAATGGAAAATTTGTGAAAATGTTACACAAACCATCGAAAAGGACCAAGTTCCCGTGATACTCGACCGATTTCACAACGGTAAAAGTAATATTCACCGCCGAATAAACGAAACAATTCGTAGAATCCAAAAAAAATTAATTGGCCCGGTTTAACTAAAGAAAACTTTATTAGAAATTGCGATATTTGTCAAAAGACAAAGGCGTATCGAAAAAACTTAGATAATCCACTTGTAATAACTGAGACTCCTAGGACACCTTTCGAAAGAGTCAACATCGATATCCTCGAAGTACCAACTAAAAACTATGCACTTACCATCCGTGACGAACTTACCAAATTTTCACAAGCTTACCCCATCAGCGATAAATCAGCCAAAACAGTTGTCAACACTTTATTACTTTACTTCCAGCATTACGGAACACCCCTTCGCATTCACTGCGACTACGGCAGAGAATTTGATAATGCCCTACTCAAGGACCTCTGCAAACTTTTTGATATTAAACTGTCATTTTCCAGTGTAGGACATCCACAGTCCAATGGCTCACTTGAGCGTTTTCATTCGACACTTCTAGAAATGATAAGGATTCACAAATCAGAAAACCCTGATGAACACCCGTTCAACATTCTACCTTATGCTGTGATAGCATACAATTCAACAAGTAAAACCCATGGTTTCACACCATATGAACTTGTATTTGGCCACACATCCAGCCGACCTCCCGAAACACTTTATAACCAACAAGAGTTAATTTCCAAATATGTTCGTGACCTCAACAATCGCATATCCCATTATTATAGAATTGCTCGCGAACGAACAGAAGTTCAAAAGCAAAAAGCAAAAGAAAGATTCGATAAACACGTTTCTGAAAACCTTCCAAATTACCAAATCGGCGACAAAGTCTATGTCAAAGAATCGCAGCTTAAAAATAAACTCGAAAATAAATTCAATGGACCCTTTCAAATTTCGGAACTCCATAACAATTCCGCTACTCTCGTAAACTTAGCAACTAATTAAAGGACTAAAGTTAACTTCGCTAGACTGAAGCCTTATTCAGAAAGTTAATTTCTGTTCCAGATTTTTCTTGCTCTTCGGATCAGCAATATCACACTTCGAACTAAAACCAATAAACAACACACTTGGGATATATTATCATGATGAAACAAGGATCGTCGTATCCAACCACAAATGGACTCTTCTAGCCCACCGCAACTTATCAGCACTAGAACACGCTTTTACAACCAATAACCGATTACTTGACACTTTAACTAAAAGAGTAAGTCTCGATGTACATTCTATGAATAATTTCAGGTCTGAAATACAAACTCATATCAGTTTGTTAACACAAATCTGTAACTCTCTTAAAGAGAAATTTTCAGAAATATACTCCGACACGAAACGATTTAATCGCGGATTATTAAACGGTGCCGTAACGTTATTTAAAGCTATAACAGGTAATTTAGATGCCTCAGGCGGCGAGTTTTACACAAACAGCATTAATAGTTTGAATCAAAAACAATTGCAAATTGAAAACATAATGAAAAATCAAATGAGCATCACAACTTCAGTTATTAAAAATTTTAATGAGACCATTGCGAAATTACAAATAGATGAAAAGACCTTCAACGAAGACATTAACCGGATTAGAAGAACAATCATTCACCTCGCAGACAAAGCAGCATATATTCAAGCTAAACTTTCATTTTTAGATATATGCGAAAAATTGATGGAAAATTACCTTTATTTACAGGATAACCTAATTGATATTTTAAACGCTATCACCTTTGCCAGACTCAAAATAATACATACATCAATTTTAACGCCAGAACATTTGATAACCGCCTTACAAGATGTCTCACAAAATTTAGTAAAAAATAATTTACCTCTTCCGGTAAGATATTCAAATGTTACCAAATATTTAGAGATTATAGATCTTTGTTCTCAAAATACCACTCGTAGAACAGCAACCCTATACCGCTTTCCATCTTTATCCTATCCCTATTTATGACGATAAAACAGGCCTACACCATGTACTTCAGTTCACCCAGAAATACATTGCGAGAAATGATGATTCTTTAATGTACATCCCAATAAAGGATTTAAGTGCGTGCAAACCGCTAAACTTTTTGCTCCGAATTGTATACTTACCCTATAGACACTAACGCCCTATGTGAAGCCCAACTGTTGAAAAACTTTAAAAATGTGCCGGAAAATTGTAAAAGTTCCGTTATTTTCAGCCAAGGCTATAATGTTTAAAACTTGAATCTAATACGTGTAAAACTGTAACTATAAATAAAAACTTAGTTCTCAAACTTTACTCGGAGTGCAGTGCTTTTATCGGCATCACAAAGGTACAAGCCGAAAATCGGAAATCCATAAATATTACTGATAATTCCCATCCAGTTTACATACCCTATAACTGTTGTAAACCTATACCAGATAAAGTCAAAGTTCCAGAACTCCAACCCTTAAAACTGAACCACCTCAATATCGAAGAATTAGATATAGCCAGTCATAAACTCAACCAATACCCTAGAGACTTAGATGACTTAATCAATCAACCATTTATAACGAAAAATATTTCATGGTTCACATATGTAACTATTGCAGTTATAATAATCATAGCTGCCTACATCATATACCGCACTCTACATAAGAAATTACAGCTCCGAAGAAGAAACCCTTCTGCACAACATACGCCACAACCGACCAAAAGAAGTTTTAGGCACTTAATTCCAAAACTTCCCCGACTTTGGATATTCCCGAAAAAGACACTGAATTGAAAGAAACTGCTTAATAAAGTATGTACTTTTTTCACACGATTTTAACATTATATTTGGACTATTTTATTTGCAATATTATTATTTTATTATTTACTTTTATATCATTATATTCGTAACCTATTTTATATTATTATCCAATTTATCGTATTTTGCTTATTATCATGTTCATGCTTTATTTTGATATTATTATTTTTATGAATTATTAGATATCAAGTTATTTACCATCAACTTTTCATTTGTGATGGGAGTTGTTATATCATAATTCATACACACACGTGTTGCTTACTCAGCAAGTAACCGTGAGAAGCGTATCATTTACTATTTCACAATATCATATTACGTTAACGATATGACAATTCTCAGTATAATCCTGCAGACGCTAAATTGCAGATTTTATAACGTCTTGAATTGTATAAATACTTAATAATTAAGGGTCTCGTCGGAGATCATTATAGTAACTAGTGTAAGGCGTAACTCTGTCCGTTTAAAATTTGAAATTTGTATTTAAGTGAAAATAATTTTTTTTAAAAAAGTTAAATTTAAAAGAGTTAATCTAATATATATATATATATATATATATATATATATATATATATATATATTTGATTGATATGAAATTGTAAACTACCTACCAATGTGTTTCTGATGCCACATTAGTTGGGCGCCATTTATATTTGAATGTGATATATTATAAATTTTCAAATTCTATAATAATTTGTAATTTTTTTATTACCTAGGGTCTTTTTCGCTTGGGTTCAAGTTCCAGATATTAAATAAATAAATAAATTTTATACTTATCTTATAAGTCTCTCTATCTTGTCAGTTACACTGACACTTTTTAAAATATTGAAATTATATTTTTCACTTTATTTGTCTGTTTTAAGATTTTAAATTACTAATAAATAAACTTTCAAATTTTTCAATTAACTTACAATTTATTTATAATGGTCCACAATACAATTTTGATATGATCTTGCCTTTAAAACAAAATAAATTTCCTGGGTACTTAAATATTATTAAATTTCTATCAACTTGTTACAAAAATATTTCAATCCTTTAAACACAAATATTCATTATACTAAATTTTAAAAACCTTTATTTCTATCACTGATTGATTATTTAGATTTTAATAATCTGTTTATTAAACAATGTTTCAAAAACTCACAGTTGCCTGGCTTGAATTCCCTTTTCCTTACTTTTGGTTTTGAATACTACTTCCTGATTTCTGTTTTTGTAAAACCAAATTATTCTGCTGTTTAATTGACTTTTTTAACTGCGGTACCAATACTTATATTCTTCCAACAAAAATTGATTTTTATCTCCATTCAATGGATTCCAAATAATTCCTTTTATGCAATATTTATTTTATAATTTCAAATTGTTTATCCAAATACTTCAAAAATTTTTTTTTATTCAAACTCAATTTCTTGACAAACTGACATGGAACACTTATTTCAATGAATCCATAGATTTTCTATTTATGTGATATATTTTGCCACCTGCTATTTCCATTGCCACTTTTATTTATTTTATTAATTTCCAAATATGTTCCTTCTAAATCATATGCAAAAATCTAAGCAAATTTTAATTTGAATTTCAATACCGTTTATTCTTAGAAATTTTATCTAAATCACTTAATTCATGTTTTCAAAAATTTTGATTTGACACTTGTAACCTGTTGGTCACCGGTCATTTAACAGGTACTTTAAAAAAATTGGATTTTACTAAAATGAAGACTTAATATCTTTTGAACTATTGAATTTTCATAAACTATGATCTAAGCTCTTTCTAAAGGTATAAATCTCTTTACTGCTCCATCATTCCTTAACATTTATAACGGTTTTTACAATTCTGACGTTTCAATTCTCTCTTTATTTAACAAATTTATGTATTTAAAACTTAATTTTGATCTAAAATGTGTTATATTCAGTGTTGTCATTGCCTAATATGTGATCTATACTTGTTTTACAAACTCTACTGTAATTTTCATAAGTGAATTTAACCTTTTTGCCGTTTGACCTAAATGTGACTCCCTGCATAGATTTATTTATGTAAGTATTCAAATTCTATTACAATCTACATGATGGATTATCTAACTTTATATGCCACCTTTTATCCTTTCAACAATTTGCCTTTGAAACATTCTTTTTACATGGTTTATATTTTTAGGTTAACTTTAACTTTGATATGATTCCTGCAATTTCCTTTCTGTTAGATATGTATGCATTTTATATATATTTTCCCAATCATTTAATTATTCAAATTGCTAAACTTTTGTATTATCTCATGTCTGTTTAAATCCATTAAAATATATTGTCTTGCTTACAAAAGAATGACACCTCGAAGGAAGTATTCAATATCTCTGAAGGTGAAGTTACCTGAAAATTTCATCCTGACATTCTAACCTAGGAGTTACGGGTAACAGCAGTTACATAGAACGGCTCCAGATTCGGAACCTCCATGTGCCAGTTTTCCCGAAAATCCTAGATGTCGGTCTTTGCATCTCGCGTCTTCAAATTTAACGATATGTATCAAATACATAAAGAAGTGTTCGAAAGGAGCTTCAATCGTGGGAAGCGCAACTGATGAAGGTTCCCTAACCAGAAACAATATATATTATATATATTGTCTTGCGCACCAAAGAATGACACCTCAAAGAAAGTATAAAATGAAACTCCTTGGTTTTTTATTCAAATTTTAATCATTTACTACTTACAGTAGCATCTATCTATGTGTTACCAAAACAATATTACATTTTAAACATCTCCTTCTAGATGTTGCGATTTCTCTGTAAAAGAGTAATTTCGAAATGAGCACTGAGGAGATTTGGGATTTTCTCTCCTCCCTTATTTTCTGTAACAGATAAGTATTTGAAAGTTGTAATGGTATAAAATGTAGTATGGGATTAATGATTGTATGTTACAGAAAATCTTCTTCACAGATGTTCAGAGAGAAAAAATCCCTACAGTATAATCAACCATCGTTCCAGTATACAAATATGCGAGGAACACTTTCGGTACGCGAAAATAAGTAATCTGAGCATTATACCTTTCAAATATTTATCTGTTAAAGAAAATAAGTAAGGGAAGAAAACCCCAAAGGGTCGTAAAAATACAGAAATAGTACAGGAATATTAAAGTCACACTAATAGAAATGAGGCGAGGTTATTATGTATTGTAAACTAATATAGTAAACTGTTAGATGAGACCATGAAGTTGTAACATTTGGGTCATATAGAATTTGTATGACATTGAGTTAGACACTAGCGTGGGAAAAATTGGCATCTAGTATGTCTGTCAATAAAACCTTTGTAAATATACATCTTAATCTTTAATAAATACATTTAAAAAAAAACAAAAACCGACTTCAAAAGAAAATTAACTAAAAAGTATGAAATAATTTTTAGCTACAATTAAATACTTTTTATGAAGTCGGCGAAAGTGAAAATTATTGATGAGTTGTACTTTGCAACTTCTCTGTTCAAATTGGCACTTCAGAAAAAGTATTTAATTATAGCTAAAAATTATTTCATACTTTTTACTTAATTTTCTTTTGAAGTCGGTTTTTGTTTTTTTTTATAAATGTATTTATTTTACAATCTTTAGTGATGCAATGGCTTAATTGGATGCAGTTTTAAATTGTAATATTGCCTAACATAAGGTATTTTACTTCCATTTATTAGCTTACCAACCTCGTTTACTGTTAAATAGAATAACTTGTTTTGTAGATATGTATAGGTATTAAGAAAATGTTGTATATGATTCTATCTTAGGTGGATTCACTATATTGTAGACGATCTGAGGATCATCATTCTTTACGTCTGTTAATTATACTCACATTCATATAATAGTCTCCCCTACGCGGAATCTTAAATAAATCGTTAAACAGTTTAAATTGATATTACATAATATGACGTAGTTTTTATAATTATAATTAAGTTTGTCTGATAACAATTATACTCTTTATCAAACCTAGGACACAATTTGGAAAAGTGACATGAAGATCTATTATACAATTTTTAGTGATGTGGCATAATTATATTTTATAATTCTTGTTACCCTTGTTTGATAAGATTTTTATAAATTATGAAAAATAAAGGTATTTTACTTTTGAGCAAAATTCATATTTGCTGAGTAACTTCGTATACAGTTGAAAAAATGACATGTAATGATTACAGTATATGTTTCCGACCATGCAAATAATTTTATGAAGAATAATATTTTTTCTAAATAATATTCATGAGAACGTTTTCCGAATTCAACTTATGAAGACACACTGTATATAGAAACCAACTGAGAACTTCCGCCTTGAAGTTGATTAACTGACATTTATTTGGATTTATTTACAATCAACTTTCCATTTTTTACAATTTTCAATAATAGAGCACCATTGGATGCAGTTTTCAATTCTAATAAACTTTGCTTGATTACAATTTGAGATATTATAAAAAAATAATGTTCACTTTTAAACAAAATTAATAGATTTTTTGAAACCTAGAATATAGTTGGAAAACTTACAGAAATACTTATTATACAATTTTGAGGCAATGGCATACGTAGATGCAGTTTTTAATTATAATTACTTCCATTTGATAACAATTTTACATCTTAACAGAAAGGCAGATATTTTATTTGTTAATAAAAAGTCCTCATTCATGAGAAGCCATGACTAAATTTAATAAAGTGACATGGAATGATTACAGTTTACGTTTTAGACCATGTAAATCTGTTTGTGAAGAATGACTTTTTCTCTTAAAATAATTAATAAAAAAATCGATTTTTTTATGAATACAAACTGTATATAATATTAACTAACATTTATTTTGATTAATTCATCTTATTTACAATTTACCCCAAGTTCCGAACAGTTAATACCATCAACTCCATCAAAGCTTACTGTATAAAAATGTCGTTAAAAAAGTTTTTTCCGTTTTTTCCGATTTTCTAAAAAACGGAACAAGCAATGTTACTGAAAAATAATATGGGACTACTTCGGGATCCTCTAGAACTAATCAAATTCCTTTTTAATATATTATACCTCATGTCCCAGACAGAAAATCTTTCTATATTTCTAATACCACGACTCCACCAGAGTTTACTGCATAAAAAAGTCGGTAAAAAAATGTTTCCCGAAACGGTACAAGCTACGTTATTGAAAAAAATATGGAACCACTTCAGGATATCCCGGAACTAATCCAATTTCTTTTCAAGCTGTCCCATGTTCCGAATAAATTTTTTTCCCTATTTTAATAACGGCGACTCCACCAAGGCATAGAGTATAAGAAAATAGGTAATAAGTTTTTCCCCATTCTCTAAGAAACGATACAAGCTATTAAAAAAATATGGGACCACTTTGGGATATCCCGGAACTAATCCAATTTCTTTTCGATTTGTCTCATGTTCCGAATAATTTTTCCCCAATTTTCAATACCGGCGACTCCACCAATGCATAGAGTATATGAGAATAGGTAAAATAGAGTTCTCCCCATTTTCGGAGAAACGGTACAAGCTATGGTAATGAAAAAAATATGGGACCACTTCGCGATCCCCTGAAACATGATGCAGTAAAACTGTCGAAGTTCCTTGAGCCGTTTCCGAATTATGGGTGAACAAACATAAAAAAAGCGAAAAAAAAAACATAGATACAGACGAATTAAGAACCTCCTTCTTTTTGAAGTCGGTTAAAAAAGAAAAGGGTACCCGCTATTTGAAGAATCTACACAATGGCATTTTTGAAGGTTACTAAGGTATGAATAAAACATTTGATAAAGAGAACGCTCTAAAGGCTAAACTATTTGCCTGATGTCATAAATATGATGTATGTTCATTCAGAAAAAAAGCGATCAGTTGAAAAATGAAGCAATACAACGTGGCCATTCCTCTTGAAACGAGAGTCATTCACATCGCCGGACCAATACCAGACACCAAGAGAGCTAACATCTGTTAGTTTGTTGCTTCGGCAGGTAGCTCAAAGTGTTTGCTATTTTCAACCAAGGGTCAAAAACTGTAGCAACCGCTATAGAAGAGCAGCTGTTTAGCCTATTTGGAGTATCATTGGAACTGTAATCGACCAAGGCAGAAATTTTGTATCAAATGTATTCCAAAAGGCCTACGACTTGATGGGCATTAACAAAACCAGAACACGCCATTAACCCCGTAGTCTGTAGGCATAGCAAAGATATTTAACAAGACTGTAGAAAAACATGTTTTTAAAGTGGTCGACAGTAAACAACAAGATTGAGATTAGCATATTCCTTCACGCATATTTTGTTTGGATAGGAACAAAGACTTTCGTGTGACCTGGCTTTTGTGACTTTAGATGGACCCCCTACTGAAAAAAAATGGTATGATTTAAATTCGGAAATTCCTCCGAAATTTAGCAAGGGGATAAAGTCCGGTTGCATAATCAACAAAGACGACGGGCAAGTTATCGGAGTTGTCACCCTCATGGAATTGATCCTACGAAATTATCAAGAGGATTAAGATGTTGTGTACCTACCGCATTCAACGCAACCCAAGGACAAAGGTGAAAGTTATTTATCCGGATCGTTTGGCACCTTACCGGGGTGAATATGCATTTAAATAGGAAACTAAAAGGAGGAAGAGAGCAGAGTCACGGAAAATTATGATTGCTCCCGAAAAAGACCCTGTATATATACAAACAAATTATAACTGGGATATTGAAATGTTATACTTGCACGACATACTTTAAATAAACATAAGCGAAAGTTAAAATTCTGAGCTTCGTTTAGAAGTTCAAGCATCTAATTCATTAAGGATTAAGTTCTAAATCTGTTGTAATATTTATACTGAACAGATAAACCAACAAGGAAGAAAGCGAATAAATTAAATCGTAGTAAAACGCTCTATTGATTGGCGTAATTCGTGACTTGTTTGTCAACAATTAATTCATGGAGTATTGGTGGAGTATCAGCATCTATCAACTTTCGAAAGTAGTTGTTAGATTTTAACAACTACGCAATATAAACTGCTCTTCTGAAATGTCAGAAGACGTTCGCCGATAATTTTTTTTAGATGATTACAGATGGAATTTGATGGTGATGGTCCTTGTAAATTTTGATTACATCGCGATTGTACACGGCTCATTTATCATTTTCTCATTATCTCATCTATCAAAAACAACATTGAATAATTAATCTAGCGTTCTGTGTTGTTTTTTACATATATTTTTTCATTACTCTGCAACCATTATAATAAATTTCTTAATTCAAATAATAGAAGTAGATGTAACCCAGATATGAACACTTGAAAGAGTCTATATCGTATTTGTATAAAAATTGAGATTTATATGGTACCCAAACTTAATTAGAAACTTCCGACGTATCACGTCGTAAAAAATTATTAATGACCACATTCGCTAATTCCATCAAGACGTTTCTTTCAATATGGACAGTTAGAAATCTTCGAAGTATTACGTACATATATCGTAATTTCTTCATATGTTTCTTCGACGCAGTAATTGATGATGACGGGACACATGCTGAGCATGACTCACGGTGAATGATTTGATACTACTTCTTCAGTAGTTCTAAGGTATACACTGCGTTTGAATTAAATAAAGTCGTACCGCTTTTGGTTTTATCGTGAAAGTTCTCTCTACCTATTTTACTAACGTTTAAACCGTTTAATGCTATTACGAGATTTTAAATTTTGTCGTACAGATACGATCTCCAACAATAATCGTTAGTCATCCAAGATTTGCTTTTATGGTACTGGCGAGTTACGAGATTCATTTTCAAAGCATTATTGTAAACAATTTTGTCTCAATAGCTGCGTGGGTAGGTAGTTCAGGGAAATAAATGGCCTATAGCAGGAAATTGAATAATTTTGATTCTTATATAAATAAATAATGACTAAGTTAATCTTTGACGTTAATCTTTTCTGGATGAGTTCTAGATGATAACAACTCAACAACAATTAATTATTTTCTTATAGTGCTATTTGTAAATAGTTGCTAACTTTTTACAATTGTTATAGACTAGCAGCTTGTACAGTAGTACGTACCAGACGCTTCATACCTTTTTTATAGTACTTATGAACTTTATCCCAAGAGTTCCATTTCTAAATAATATTCTACGCGGACGTTATAAAGAAAAATGTTATATTTGTTCTCTATGAATTCTATACATTTATACAATTCATCTTATTACGATAAAAATTGCTGAATTGCACAATATATGTTTCCTGACGCATTCACCAAAATTAAATACGAAAGTTCTAGTGAATATGCACCTTATGTAAAAATTACAAACTTTGTGAGTTCCAAAAGACTTCCATAAACATATTAACAATGATAAATAAATATCATAAATGATTTATTGCACAATCGAAGGCAATGGAAAAAGATAACGGACATCCAACGTGTAGAGTATACCAAACTAGGCAAGACGATAAGTAAGAAGATTGCAGAGGATATCAAAAATTACAACGAAAGACTAGCACATACTATCTGCAATTGAAAATTCTAAAAAGCTATAAGAACGCTAAGAAAGCAGTAATGATCGAGAATATGCAAGTAATCACAAATAAAAACATCCAACTAACATAAAGAAAGAACATAATGAAGCACCTCATAAAATTCTACAGAGACCTACATAAAGCCTCCGAAACACTTGAAATACACATAATGGAAGAAACTCCAGAAGGACTCGTAAAAAAAGTAGTGTCAGTCATCAAGAACATGAAAATTGGCAAGGCAGCAGGGAAAAACAGTGTAACGCCCAAACTAATACATTTACACCAGTATGCCAAAAAGACTCGTCGGAATAGGACAATCAAAATAATCAAGTTATTACATGCTTGCCAACGTTTCGTTTTATAATATTCAAAGCTTCATCAGGGCTTGCATTTGAATATAATAAAGCGAAACGTTGGCAAGCATTTAACACCCTGTTTATTTTGATTGTTCTATTCCGACTAGGCTTTTTGACTTACTAACACTAAGGACACAAAGAATTTTCTGAAATTACACCAGTGTAATTGTAATAGTTTGGCAAAACATGGAAACGCCTGAGCAAAACGTATAAGCAATGTCTAAGAATCAGACACATACCAGAAGAATAGAATAGCGACCCCAAAGTAATAATTCACAAGAAGGTTAGTAAAGAAGACATCCGAAAATACAAACCCATGGGTCACCTGCCAGTAGTTTACAAAGTATTCACTCAGATCATACAGATCAGAATACAAACTACATACCCAAAGGGAAGTTTTCATTCGAATTAAATTACGGCCAAGATGGTGAGGCAGTCGCATTTGTGTGCGCGTCTTAGGGTTAAGTTTTGGTGTAGTGAAGCAAAATATGTACAATGATAGCCAAGTCTCATAATCTTTTTGATTTCGTCTAAGATGTCCAACAGACGCTTATAAGAAGTGACAAAGACGCTCTGGTAGTGAAATTGATGTGTTAGAAATAGTGAAAATGCCGGAATTCCTAGGCTGCCTCGCTATGTAAATATCGTTTTGTTCAATATTTGGATAATCGTATTCTCATTCACCAAATTTTGAAGAATAACGTTGCACTTTCATTCCGAAGGTTATTTTTTTTACAATATTTCTAGTGAAATAGAGAATTTAGAATTAGTCACTTGTATCTGACTAATAAGATCGAAAGAAGCCAAGCCCCGTCCCGAGAGGGAATCCCTTGAAAGAAGAAGAAGAAGAAGAATCAAAGAATATCAAATAGCACCCGCCTTGGCAGCAATCAATGAGCACGGTGTAGATAAGCCGTATATAGAAAGGTTGGCCAAAATATACGGGGAAGCCACAGTATATTTGACAGACCAACAGACAACTCAGAGAACTGGTCGGTATCTCACCAAAATTATTCGCAGTGGATTTGGAAAAGCATCTTTAGAAAATTAAATTGGAAACACAAAGGATCTAATGTAAACAGCGAATATCTCAACCATCTGAGATTTGCTGATGATTTGTCTTATTTGTCAAAAATTTATACGATCTTCAACATAACATAACTGAAATCAACGTTGTTAGTAATGATATAGGCCTAAACTCATACATCAAGAAAACAAAAATAATGTGCAATTATTGGACATTCAGGAAATCATATACCAGGTTCGCTACTACTAGAAATAAATAGAGCTATCAAAGTAGCATTGATGAAAATAGGACCGAATTCATTATTGTTTAAATTTAGAATTCCAGTTCATCTTAAGAAAAAAGTTCTACCAGTCGGTTGTGCAATTCGGCCGACATTACACGCAAACTTCAAGTTACAAGAAGGTCCATGGAGAAATCCAGGATCGGAATATCTAGGAGAGACTGGATAAGAAATGGCAGCAAGGTAATATATATTATCCACTAAGAAAAATCCTTGAAATGTGAGTGAGCAGGACATTTGGCAAGACGACAAGATAACAGGTCGTTAACAAAATGGTTTCGCAGAGGTGTAAAAAGACCACGAAAACGCCCTAATAAAGTTTAAATCATCAGGAAAATAACTGGGATAACCTGAACTCAAAAAGCTAAGAACAGAAGCGCATGCAAAGATATGAGAAACGACTATGTAATGGAGGTTACACCACACCATGTAATAATAGTAAAATAAATAGAAATAATGCTTTAGTAGAAATTTAATGCAACTTTCTTTCGCATTTCAATTGGGACTGTTATACCACAGCCCAATTGCGTTCCAACTTGAAATTCTTCTTTTATATCAAGAATTATTAAATCAATAAATTGTCGACTCACCCACTAAACTTTTTCGAAAGCGCAATTTACATAATGTAAATAACTAATATCCAAATTAACGATGAACGGCTCAAAGAATAGGCTCATTACGAACGTTTGTTTATTTTATGGATTCTCTAATAAAATAATGCACAGACATCTGTGAATAATAGATAAATTTCTTATAACTTATGCGGCAATAAATTAATTAAAAGAATTGACTCGACTGATTTATGTCGGAGGTGACATTTTTTTTACTTTTTAACTGTTAAAATTAGAAATTTTATCGTAAAAACAGCGGGAGACTCATTAATTATATTAATAATTGATCATATAAAAATTTTAATAAGCGTTTAATTATTTCAGATTAAACAAAATTTCGCCTGCTATGTGACAGTTCGTTAGAACGGTTGTTAGTTTTAGTGATCGTTATAGTCATTTCTGAATGCAAATCATTTTTGAAAACAGTGGGATGTAAAATATTTTCGAATTGTAGTTTTCCCCAGATCATTAAAATTTTGTTAATTAATTTCATTAATATTTATCAAATTGTTATCAGCATAATGGTATTGCAATGTCATTAGAATAGAACTTGGGCAACCAGTGCTGTACAAACCAAAAACAATATCAGTATTAAAGGGATATCAATTTGCTCATATATTTCAATAGATATATTTTTTACTCTCTTCGAGGTGTCATTCTTTTGTACGCAAGATATATATAATATATATTGTTTCTGGTTAAGGAACCTTCATCAGTTACGCTTCCCACAATTGAATGTCCTCTAGAACAATTTTTTATGTATTTGATACATTTCGTTAAATTTGAAGACGCCAGATGTAAAGACCGAATTTTTGACATATGACACATTTCATCGAAATACCTAGAAAAACAGTTTTACAACCTGAGTGTCTTCTTGTCAGTTGTGACGTAGTGTCCCTTTTCACCAACATCCCTATCGACGAAGTCTTGGATATTATAATAGAAAAATACAAACCACCTCAACACCTTGTAGACTTAACAAGGCACTGTCTGATGAATACCTATTTTGTTTACGAGAACCAACTATACAAACAAGTGGAAGGAGCTCCAATGGGATCGCCACTCTCACCAGTTATAGCGAACCTTTTTATGGAGAACTTTGAGGAGTTGGCACTAAGAACAGCAACTCTTAAACCCACTTTATGGTTGCGATATGTGGATGATACTTTTATGATTTGGCCACATGGGAGGGAACACCTCAACACATTTTTAGACCACCTTAATGGCATCCATCACAAAATAAAATTCATCATGAAGGTTGAAGCCAATAATCAACTGCCATTCCTTGATGTTCTCATAAATAGGAAGGAGGATGGAACCCTTGGCCATCTATAGGAAAGCAACTCACACCAACAGATACCTTCATGCTAATTCTCATCACCACCCAGCCCAACTACAAGCCGTCGTCAAAACTTTAGTAACCAGATCACAAAGACTAACTGACCAGGACAACATCAAACAGGAAATGAACAGTTTAAAAACAACTCTGAGACAAAACGGATTTACAGACCGAAATATTCAAAGAGCCCTAAAGTCAAAACCGAGACGAACAGACGAGGAGCATGAGACACCAATAACCAAGGCTTATTTACCGTATGTCAAGGGTATCATGGACAGTATTGCAAGAATTCTACGGAGACACAATATCGATACTATTTTCAATACAGACAGAAAAATAAGCACGGTGTTGAGGACTCCCAAGACGAGGATCCCTTTAGAACAACAGGGAGTGTACGAGATTCCATGTGCAGACTGTCATAAAACCTATGTGGGGCAAACTAACAGAAGAATTCAAGCTAGACGTGATGAACACCAGAATGCTATAAGAAAGCAGGAAAAATCAACATCGATTGCGGAACACGCCACCACGACGTCACACCGAATAGACTTTGAGAACACCAGAGTACTGGCAAATATAGAACACCCGAAATCAAGACTTGTAAGAGAGGCAATTGAAAAGCGAAGAGGCCTCGCAGTCTAAACGCACGCAATGAAATCCAGAACATATCGAATTGTTGGAAAATTCTATTAAACACCGTACCGGCCCGGACCCGTCCTATAACAACTCAACCGGACAGAACTAATAACCAAGCGAGAGGCGTGGCCACTGAGCGCCAAGGGCCAATCACACGCAGCCGTTCACGGTGCCAACCGATAGGCGCTGAGCCGCGACTATATAACACCGTGCGCGCTCTTGAAAATCTCAGTGTTCGAGTAACTAGAAGCGAAAGCAGAAGGCTACGAGAATTACGCGAACCGTCCTGAAGAGGGCAGATGTGACTCTGCCGAAACGTCGTCATTTTACCATCGATCCCGGCAGGGATCAGTTGTCAACTACGCGGATGAATTTCCGGAAACCATCTAATACATTTATTCCCCGCAAAAACTTAAAAACAAATATATAATATATATATATATATATATATATATATATATATATTGTTATGGTGTAGCCATAGTTTTTCTTTAGCCCCATAAATTGGTCGCAATTTTGTTATGGTTTTATTTTTTTTTATTTCTTTTGTTTAACTATTTTTCGGCTAGCTTTATTTAGTTTTAATTTTAAAAAAAATCTTATTACTTGTTTATTGAATTTTTAATTGTATGCAAATTTAGGCATAACAACTCTCTATCTCAGGTTGAGTTCTGGGAGTTAAAAAATACATAAACATTTATATTTTCACTTACCTTTTTCCATCTTATTTTTTTTCTTATTAAACTGTATTTTTTATATCAAATTTAAAATTTAATCAATTATTATTGTGCTTTGTATGATCTTTTTAATTCAACAACAATAAATTTGGAAATTAAATTTTACTATTCTTTATTTATATGTGAAAATGAAATATTTAGAACAAATTAATATCAACTCTTTTAGTTGATAATAACATACTTAATAAATTGCCTACTTTTATAATTATTCTGTTTTCTTTGTGTGGAGTCAGGTTATTTACTCAATTCATAAGTAAATACTATTCATAATACTAATTCTAACAAAATAATACACATGTTCTTTTATTATTTTTAAACAAATTTATTATGTTCATGAATACCTCTTTGTTGCTGGTCTCAACTGCTGGTGGTCTTTCGTACTGGATAGTCTATTACAATCAGCTCTCTGACCACTTAAGATACGAAACTTTATAATTTCTGTGATTTGTACCTTGTCACTTTATAATTTTGTGGTATTAAACGTTCGTGTTGTACTAAATTGTTTTTTTCTTGATTTTTTAAGATTAAATTCAAGATGTCTGAATTGGCTTCTTTTAACATGACCAAGTTTGTTGAAAACAAAATTTACACAGGCGTCTTGATGGCTTTAAACACGCACAAGGAAGTTCTTTACCCTTTGACGGTTAAAATTCAACAGGGCTTTTGACAGGTTTGAAATTATTTTTATACTCTGAGCAAAACAAATGAATGTGATATTTATTATTTACATAAAAATTTTAAAAATAATTTTAATAAATACAAATTTGTTACCACTAATTCCATAAATCTACTTCTATTTAACATTTCTATCTACTTAGTTTCTCTTTTCATGCAGTATTAACACTGTAATTTCACTTCAAAGTTTGTTCTGTCACATCGATCTCTATTTTTTAACTTTATTTCAAAACCTGTTATTTTTCGCCTTCCTATCTAATAAATCATGTTCATTGACTCATTTTCTT
Organism: Octodonta nipae; assembly: GCA_034190945.1. Classification (NCBI taxonomy): domain Eukaryota; kingdom Metazoa; phylum Arthropoda; class Insecta; order Coleoptera; family Chrysomelidae; genus Octodonta; species Octodonta nipae. Next base: position 85,987,882 of record CM067220.1, on the reverse strand, counting down.
TGTATTATTATTATTATGAAACTGGATATATCTCAATTCTTTTTATCACTTAACTCTTCCAATGTTACATGTGTTAATCTATAAACTTTCCCTTCTACTGATTTCTATCCCTTTTCTACTCCTCAATTAATTTATAATTATATGCAACTCTACTAACCAATTTATTCTATATCTCTTACTGAAATTTACTGTCTGCCAATGTGATTTCTTTCTTTAAATAATAAACCCTACTTCGTAACATATTTCCTTGTTGTTCCTTTCCTACCTTTTGTCCTACCTACACAAATTTTACCTTGCTTACTCTCTTAAGTTAATTTTATATAACTACTACCTTTTTTACTTTTTAGAGAATGATTTTTATCAAAATTGTAACAGTGGGTGGCTAAAGCACAACTTTCATTTTTCAGTTTTATATATCACTCTTGTGTAAGGTAATTCGGTGTTTCAAATTTGTATATTGGTCAGACGACAAGAAATTTGAAATGATTTTCGGTTATATTTTATGTAAATTTAGGTAAATTCCTATTTTTGCAAAATTTTGCTCTGGTTTGCAGTTAGAAGATAAGTGGGTTTAATGGTCGATTCTCCTGCTTCCACAAGGCTGAAATTTTGATAAAATAGTCTTTTAATAGTTTAAAAAATATCTGAAAACTGCTAGCGTATTCATGCAGTTGCAAATGTCTGGCAGATTTATATGGGACCCTATATCGGAAAGAGAGGATATGTCTATTGTATATGTTACGGTACAGGTACACTCTTGGGAAATGTACACTTTTACCGTAAAATGGGTACATTTCCCAAAAAGTTAGGTTTGTGTGAACTGAATATAATGTATATGTACATTTCCCGGCAACTGTGTACTCTTACTCTTACCTTCATGTTTTAAGAAAAGTTGGAATGCGAATAAATTAAAAATGTTGTTGCAGTAAAAAAATATTTATTTAAATAAACATAATACAAAAGGCTTTAATAACGAAAATTAGTTTAATTAAAAAATGTACCTAAATGACAAACAAAACCTACTTTTCTTTGCATATTATATAATAATAATAATAATAAAATACTTTTCTTTATTTTAACAGTTAAATTTTATAAAACTATAAAGGAACATATAGATATTTCATAATGAAAAAAGTTTTATTTATTTGAGCAAAAATTGCTATTGTGGCACTTGGATTTACATAATATTCCAGGATTTTTACAGCTGCATTTTTTGAGGAACATGTTCGTTTACAGATGCATCTATTAAAACCTTGTCCACCAGTAAGGGACTGCATTCCGATAATTTCTCTTACCGATTTCTCAACATCTTGAGGAACATCTTCGTATGATATAAACCTTTGTTCGCAAATGGCGAATTCATGCCTAGAATAAGATTGTTTTAAAGCTTCGTGTTTAGTTCCTAATTTATATAAATTTTTGTCGTCGTGTTTAAACAAAACAAGCAAATCAAATTTTTTGGATCCGTTTTACCACGATCAACGTCTGGAATGGAAACTCTAACATTCTCACCAATCGCAGCAGCCGGAAATTTTCTCGATTACGTATTTTGTATGCTCACATTTACCAAAACGACATGGTCATTGTGAATTCAATATACTTTTCTCTTATTTGAAATTGTAAATGTTAGTTGAATGCACATTACCCAAACGAGGAGGCAAATGTGCACATTTACCGGAAAATGTGAACATTTGCCGCAATATCTACTTTTACGGTAACATATATATGGATTCCAAAGGTATTTCAGCGGAAAAAGTGAGTAAGTCTATTAATCAAAATACCCTATCATTTTCGGGAGAAAATGAAATAATACCTGTTTGAAACAAATATGTACTTATAATTGCAACTATTTCCATTGACAACGTAATCACATTTAGATCTTGACAGTTTTTGTTCTCAATTGTGCTGTTATTTCTCCCTGGGTTAATCGCTACATACTTGTGTTTTTAACAGTTAATGTGCGGCTAGGCTGTTGATGACATATTATTATAATGAAATACCGACATTATTGATTAGAATTACATAGCCACACAAAAAAAAGGTCTTGGCCTGGGGGCCCCACTATGTGTACTCTATGTTTTTGGGGTCGCTGAATACTAACACGTCTCGGTTTAGCCATAACTTCAAAAAATACTGTGAAATTTACTATATATCCTTCAAACTACAAACGGTATTTATCCAAATCTCCAAAATAAGGCCCAGTACTTAGAACGTCCCAAGCTCCTATGGCAAAGCTTCGCTTTAATGAATAAAATGTAAAATGTGTGAAGAAATTCATAAATGAAGGAGTATACAACTAAATAACCGTATAAATTTATTAAAATATAAAAAAATCAAACTAATGTGAAAAATAAACTCGAGGCACTGTGTGGCTTGGTAGTTTGACCTATGGTTCGCCGATGCGGCGAATCGAGTTCGAGCTCCAATGGGTGTACTGGTTTTCCTCTTTACTAAAGGTATACAGCTCCCTTCCGGCGTGCGGCGCTTCAGAGTCTATTCAGTCGTTTTTAAATAAATAATTTCTTGTAAGGTTAGAACCGGATATCCCGAAATTGACAAAATTGGTATTAGACGTATGCGCATCGATCTTGGCTTCAAAACTTTCGATCATCATTCTTTTATAAGGGGAAACGCATATGCCTCATTTTCACAAAGCGGGTCGTTGATTCAATTAAGGTCTAGTCCGAGTGTGACTGCATTGTGCGAGTGACTACAAACTGATCATACGCAAATGTACTTAACAAATCTTTTAGAAAAAAAATGGCCTAATGAAGCAATCTGTAAAAGTTCTCGACAAATCCGGAAATTGCTTCATGGATCTCGTAAGAAAACTTCCAAAATTGTCGGAGGCCAAGTTGAAAGCAGGCGTCTTTGAAGGTTCTCAAATCGATGTTCCGAGATACTGCCTTTACTAATACAATCAACATGAAGGAGAAAAATGCTTGTGTGAGTTTTAAGTCAGTAGTTCAAATTTTTTTATCTCTAAACTGTGCTAGGATGAAAATGACCCCGGATTCGGATTCAGCGACCCCAAAAACATGGTACACATAGTGGGGTCCCCAGGCCTAGACCTTTTCTTATGTGGGTGGGTAATCAACGGTCGATATTCATTAAAATAAAAATTATTTATTATTTCCTTCTTTTTTATTGTAAATCATGTGAACTATTGTACTCTAAATTATTCCTTTATTACTGTAAAATACTCGTATTTATCGTCTCTTATCGTTATTCGACTCGTTTACTTAGAAACGAAATGAAATTAGACCGTGTATTGGGTTACGAGTTATATCTATTACTAAAGTTGACAACCGGGGTTAACTTATTTAGAAATAGTGAAGTGTGGCAGTATATCCGCTGAGCAAATTTCCTCATTCGTTTGGTAGTATTTTATGGAAAGTGGGAACCAGAACTGAAGGAAAAATCATAAAAGTAGAAACAATACTCTTACTAATTCGGAAAAACAATAGCCTCTGTGCTTAAATTTAATGCAGAGGCCATTATTTGTCGTGATCGTGAGCCACTACAACATTATTTTTAGCGGAAAAAAATATCAACAGAATACTAGCACAAATTCACTGATTCAGATGTAAATTTCTTAATTGACCTCTGTAGATTAATAGCCCTCAATAAACTAAATTACATAACAAACGGCATTCACTACCGAATTTGTCAACGGTTATTTTTCGCCGGTACCAATACCAAGATACTTTAGGAACAAATCAATCAATAATACTAATTGTGACAGCGGACAGTCTACGACATCGACATCACAAATGATATAATACGTTACTTTTGTTGCAGGTTATGTTTTCTTTTTATTTGGTGTATTGGTCACCAGTTATTTAACTTGTGGTTTCAGTTTTAATAACCATTTCAGTTAAGTACCCAAAAAAGCTCACCGGTGGTGCTATCAGGGTTAACGAACGAATTTCATTGTAACTGTTTTCGTATACCGTTTACGTACAATCGCAATTAATTGGCAACAGGAAGAAACATCCAAATCCGAATCGTATAGAAAGAAATAAGAATAAAGGCAAAATCATCGCAAAGGTGAATTCCTTATCGGTCTCGACGAAAACAGTATGAAAAATTTGTGTAAGACAAGCAAGCCGTATCAGGAACACGAAAAAAACTTGAGTCGCAACATCGTTTCGTTCAACAGTTCTCTTTGTCACCACCAGATTGCCAAAAGATAATGACGCTCATGGTGAGAAACAGCTTTTTGTCGATCGCGATGCACGCTTGAATTCTGACGCAATTTAAATTTAATGGAATGCGCGGCGTCTATCTTTTGTCACGTCCACTGGTCGGAGCTCCACAAGACGAAGAAATGGATGGTGGAATACGAGAACAGAGGTGGATTTTAACGATGAAACGCCGTTTTAAGAAAAACTCGAACGTCTGATAGAACGAAATATAGCACCGAATCGGATTCTTTTTCCAATTCATGACAGGTCTGCCGTCTGCGGTCGAATAACAACTAGTTGGGTGTTACTTTTTTTGCAGATGTCGCGAATTCGAGAGTTATTTGTATTTGGTGCCAAAGAACGGCACTAAAATAAATTTTAGAGTCGTACATTTACATTTTAAAACTTGTTTCTTCCATGAGTTTTTTGATTATTTTGTTGTAGCATTTTCCATATATTATATAATATTTGACGTGTGAAATAATACCTGGTCTGTTCAGAATAATAATAAAGATGATACATTTGAACAAAAACATCTATATTTTCCCTGAGCAAGGGAACAGGAATGAAAAATTCACATGGAGGTAATGTTCAACAAGTGTCTGTCTGAGTTGAGTAATGTATTAGAAAACACTACACAGAGAAATGATTGCAACCCTGCCAGATTGTTGCCGCTGCACACGACCTGGATGCGCTAAAACGATCAGTCTTGTTTGGTAAGGGAAGTTCCTGTCGAAGATCAAGCTATAGTTGAGAAACAGCACACTTAAAAATGGTAGGAGGTTGCCGTGCAAAATATTTCCGCTGCGCACAAACCCGACATTTTCAACAGGATGATGGTAGTTAAATTGTCATCTTTCAGACACAGTATTATATTAAGACCCAATATCGTTTTGGGCACGGTCTAGAAGTTAAACAGAGAAAAGAAATTTCTGGACTATAGACCAGTTCAAAATAGACCAACTGGAAGACCCAGACATCGCACCAATTTTGTCAAAGGTGAATGAAGGAGCGGACTGAACTAGATAGGAAAAAATATCACGTCAAGGGATGCACCTAAAGTCATTGTGCCCAGTGGGCTTCCCTTCAAGTTGAAAACGAAAATTTTAAAAGAATATGGAAAAACGTTGATGTGCAAGTAAGGGGCCCAAAAATCGATTAGTTGGAAAAATGAAGGAATATAACCTAGACATTCGTTTGGAAAAAATTGTTATTGACATAGCCGGACCATTTCCAGAAATCAAGAACGTCAACTCATATATACTTGAGTATGTTTCTTGCTGTTGATTTCTTCAACAATCTTAAACGACTACGTAATGAACGGACGGTCAGGAAGTTTATGGGAAACTGCTGCCACGACTCTAACCACGGGCCTGAGTGCCTGGCAAAACCCTTTTGATATCTAGAATATCTGGGGTTTAGTGAATTTTTTCCTAAAGGCACTCATAGCGTGCCTTAAAGAGAGTGTAATGCCATACATTGTATGGTCAAGTCGGGATGAAGGAAGGTTGTCCAAAACAGCAAAAATTAAGGAAATTTTTTTATAATTACTATGTACACATTTCAGAAATAGATAATTTAGATGGGTACCTATTAATAAAATGGCCATATTATGAAAACCTGTTACATAATATATTTGTAATATCCTTTGGTCCAAAATATAAATAAATAGGGATATATATGCAGTAAGTACTTATTTGTTTCTGCTTTGAAAATGAATTCATTCAAGAATTCACGTTAAAACAAATTTGTCTACATTAATCTGATTTTAATGTGCATTGATTTTTTATGTATTCTAATATTTGAAGAGAAAGAAAACATAGATAGATACATACATAAATCTGCCCTTAGGTATACTTATCTCTGATTTTATTAATCTGAATATATTCACATACATGTAAACAAATTCAAGTATTTGAGAATGCACCTTTATGGCAATCTGCTTGAATTATTGGATTGCTTTAATGATGAGACCATCATTAGCATTCCCTTGAACATAACAAAAAATCTTTAACTTTTATTGGTTAATTGTTTTCTCTTCTCGGAGTACATTAAAGTACTAAAACGTTTCAACTGGTTAGAGTTAACATTTTATTTCAAAATATATATTTTTACTGGTACCCATCTAAATGATATATTTCTGAATTGTGTACACGTTAATTTCAACAAATTTTACCTTAATTTTTGGACAACCTTTCTTCATCAAACCCCGACTTGACCAATCAGTGCATAACGTGCCTTTAGGAGAAAATTCACTAACCCCAGATATCCTAGATATCAAAAGGGTTTAGCTCTGTGGGAGCCCTTGCCAGGTTATCAGGCCCGTGGTTGGAGTCGTGGCAGCTTCCCATCAATTTTCTGACCGTCCGGCTGTTCCTAACAGAACAGCTTTTTGCATTAGTTGGTAAAGATGTTTGTCCAGAACGAGGTATTTTAAATTATTTACTAGAAGTTTTGGAACTACTCCTGTTGTTGACATAACAGTTGGTACAGTTCGTGTGTTGTTCATGTCTCACTGTGTCTTTATTTGAAATTCCAAATCCCTGTATTTGCCTATTTTTTCAGCCTGCTTAATATTTATGTTATTGTTGTTAGGGATTGTTATGTCAATTAAGGTTGTTTTCCTAGAGATTCTATCTACTAAAACTATATCTGGTCTATTATGAGCAACAGTCCGATCGGTCAGTATCGTGCGGTCCCAGTACAGCTTGTAGTTGTTATTTCTAAAATAGATTCTGGTTTGTATATATACTAGGGTGTTCTTACCGACTCTGATAGCTCAAGTTTCAGCGCTAGTTCCTGGTGCAGTATTTTTGCCACAGCATCGTGTCCTTCTTTGTATTCAGTTGCAGCGAATGCTTGGCAACCTCCTGTAATATGCTGGATAGATTCAGATGTTTGGCAACCATATCTGCATCTGGCGTGGTTGATAGAAGCGTTTTTGACGATGTACTTTAGATAGTTCTTAGTTGGTATTACTTGATCTTGGATAGCCAATATAAAGCCTTCCGTTTCAGGAAACATATGACCAGAGATCAACCAGTAGTTAGACGCTGAACTGTCATAATCTTGGTTGACGTCATTTATATGTCTTCCATGAAGGAGCTTCTTTTCCATTTGAGCAGCTTCTGATCAGTTGTCTGGTGGTATACTTTAACTTATTGTTCTGTCAGTCGCAGAGGTGTTGAGTCATCAACCTGACATATGATCAGAAAATTCTACGAGTTTCTGGAAATGATTGCGCAAATTAGAAATTTGTTGATCACGTAACTTGCCTCTATCTGCCAATCCTCTTCCTCCTTCACACCGGGGCAATGTTGTACGTTCAACACAGCTCTTTGGATGGTGATTTTGAGCTTCTGTTAGTAGTACTCGAACTTTCCGTTGTAATTGATCAATGTCGGTCTTGCACCAGTTAACTATACCGAAAGAGTAACTAAGCACTGAACACGCGTAAGTGTTAATAGCCTGAAACAAATTTTTACTGTTAAGTTTGGTCTTCAGCAGTCGTCTTACCCTTCTATAAAACTCTGTTGTTAGGTCCTTTTTCATGGTGGTGTGATCAATGCGTTGAGCCTGCTTTATTCCAAGGTATTTGTAAGTATGGCCTTCCTCCATGGATTCAATTGAGATGCTATCACCCATTTCGTAGGGCCCCTGCTGTATTTTGCCTTTAACTATATTAATAATTCGGCATTTGTCTAGGCCAAATTGCATATGGATGTCACTAGAGAACCTTTTTACTATTTTAAGCATATCATGCAGCTGTTATTTCGTAGCTGCCATCAACTTTAAGTCGTCCATGTATAACAAATGGTTTATCTTCAATGCTTTTACGTTGTTGTGCTTGAGACTGAACCCAAAGTTAGTCGAGTTTAGTTTGTGTGAGAGTGGGTTCATGGAAAAGCAGAACCACAGCGGGCTAAGAGAGTCTCCCTGGAATCCTTCTGATTGGGATAGAGTCGGTTTGTATCGAACAGTCGCCTTCATTCAGAAAGACTTTAGTTTGCCATAGTCATGACATGTTCTAAAAAGTTAACAATACGATTATTTACTTTATAGAGTTTCAACACTTGAATGAGCCAATCATGTGGAACTGAATCAAAGGCCTTTTTGTAGTCCACATATGCCATATAGAGATTTGGTCGTTTGGCGTGGGCTTGATTACAGATAACAGAATCAATTATTAGTTGTTCTTTGCACCCCATCGAGTTTTTCGCGCATCCCTTTTGTTGTTCGGCAATTATGTTCTTCAACTCACAATGTCTGAAAAGGCGATGATTAATGCACGGCGTTATAAGTTTGTATAAGGTTGTGAGGCAAGTGATTGGTCCTGTGTACATAGGTTATCCTTTGTTAAAAGGTATGTAGCACCATGCGTAAGGAAACTAAGCATCTTGTGTGGATGGATAATTATGTGATTAATAAGTTCTGTTAATTTCTCGTGGGTGGCGTAAAGTTTCTTTATCCAGTAATTCTGCACACCATCTGGTCCTGGTGCTTTCCAGTTATGGAGGTGTACCATTAAGTTGGAATATTGTAACTGTATTCGAGTAACTAGAAGCGAAAGCAGAAGGCTACGAGAATTATGCGAACCGACCTGAAGAGGGCAGATGTGACTCTGCCGAAACGTCGTCATTTTACCATCGATCCCGGCAAGGATCAGTTATCAACTACGCGGATGAATTCCCGGAAACCACCTAAAACATATACATATATATATATATATATATATATATATATATATATATATATATATATACACAAATATTCCTGATAAAAGTGTTATATAACTGTAATACCTGACATAAGTATTATTTTGACGCCTGAAATTTTTTTTGTTGAAAGTAAATATAGTGGGTAAAATCATTTAAAGGTACAGGGAACCCAATTATAGCACAGAATAATCAAACCCAGAAGCGAAACTCTCCGTTGCCGCCAGGTACAAATTTCTTTGCGCATGTGCGACAAAGCAATTAATTTGATGGTAGGTTCAATGAACCACAGAATTATGAAGTTTATAATTTTCCCCAGAGTAAAAGCTACAAAAATAATCCTATTATTCACAAACAATCTGTTAAATACATGTTACTTACATATACGAGGTGTGGTTATTAAATAACACACTGCAGTGGAACGAGTGCGCATGCGCCAATCAACATTGACTAAATGCTGTTTAGTTTGAGGCTTCCCCTTCAAAATGCAGTTAGTCTCGTTTCTGTAAACAACATCGTTGAGGCATATCCCTCATTTACGTTAGTGTTGTTATTTTATTTTGCCGGAAAAATGGTTAGCCTAATAATAGAGCAACGAATTGTTATTAAATTCCACTTTAAACTTGGAAAAACCGCTACCGAAACCTATAATATACTAAAAGAAGTGTATGGCAGTGAATGTTTATAGTGGACTCGTGTTTTTGAATGGTTTAAGCGTTTTCAAGATGGTCGACAAGACGTTGAAGATGATTCGCGGCCAGGTCGTCCTTCAACATCAAAACGGATGGCAATGTGGAAAAAGTTGCTAATTTGATTCGGTCTGACCGTCGATTAAGTATTCGAGCAGTTGCTGAATCTGTAGGCATTGATAAAGAATGTGTACGGCAAATTTTACGTGACAATTTGAACATGCGAATAGTGTGTGCAAAAATGGTACCAAAAATTCTCACGATCGAACAACAAGCAGCTCGCAAAAATGTTCGTACTGACACTTTGAATGCCATTGAAAATGACCCAAATTTATTGGATACTAACATGTGATGAATCGTGGTTTTTTACTTATGATCCGGAAACGAAGCGCCAATCCATGCATTAAAAGACCCCAAATTCACCGAAAGTCAAAAAAGCAAGGATGAGCAAGTCAAAATTTAAAGCAATGATGATTGTTTCTTTTCGATATTCATGGGATTGTGTACCTTCACTGGGTTCCTAAAGGTCAAACAATTAATCAACATTACTACCTTGAGGTACTTGATAAACTACGTGAAAGAGTAAGAAAAAACGACCCAAAATGTGGAAGGACAAATCGTGGGTTTTGCACCAAGACAACGCCAGCTCATTCCGCGTTATCTGTTAAGCGGTTCCTAGCCAAGTTCAGCATCCCAGTGTTAGAACATCCACCTTACTCACCAGACCTAGAACCATGTGACTTTTATCTTTTCCCTAAGGTGAAATCTGCATTGAAAGGTACGAGATTTGAATCCGTAGAAGCTGTTCAAAAGAAAGAGGCAAGAGTCCTGAAAGAGTTGACAGAAGATGACTTCCAGCACTGTTTCCAACAATGGAAAATTCGCATGGAGCGTTGTAGGGATAGAGAAGGTGTGTATATTGAAGGCGATAATAAGTAATTATGTATAAAATAAAAATATTTTTTACAATATCAGTCCCTTTATTTAATAGCCATACCTCGTACACAATATTCAACTACATATTCTAACTGTGAAGTGAAATTAATCATGTTTAAAACAAAACAGTCCAAGGATCGCCTTATTGGTACTAAATATTATAAGATTTATTTATTATTATTACATTTTTAAAATATGTTGTTCCTCTTTTAATACAAACTAGCTGTCGCCCAGTGGTCGAAATTCGACCAATTGTGTCAATATCTCTGGCAGGTTAAGTAACATGAAAATTTTATCGTGACATTCTATCCTAGGACTTTAGGGAGAACAGCAATTACACAGAACGGATCCAGATTCGGAACCTCTGTGTGATAGTTTCCTCGAAAATCCTAAATATCGGTCTTACATCTCGCTTCTACAAATAAGTAACGAAATTCAAGTTTTTTTCAGCTATAATTCATAGAACTTTATTTGTGTTCAAATTCGTAATTCTTAATTTAATATGACAACAATTCAACTGCTAATGGGCTACCCTACATATTTATTTTTTCTAACACCCCTGTATAGCTATAATTGCACTCAATTCTCTAACATTTATTATAATCCTCATTATAATAATTCCATCTCATATATATCCACCACCCTGTATATGCAACTGTTTATGGACCACGCATAATATTTTTTAACATTTTTCAACCACCGGGTAAACCATTCTGTATATGCCACTGCCTATGACCCACTATATTTACTCTTTTTGTTTATGAAATTTTTAATTATCTTCTGTAACTATAATTCTACTCTGACCTATATTTCAATCATATATATGTGGAACTCTTCGTGGTCTACTCTATAAATCATTTCCTATTCTAACATTTTTTATCACCATCCTGTATATCTATAATTCCTCTTACCCTATATTTCATCTCAACTATATATACAACTGCTTATGGGTTACGAAATGTTGCATTTCCATTTCCGCCACCCTGTATATGCATCTATGTATAACATTTTTTGCACCACCCTGTATAACTGTAATTTTACTGCACCTTCTATTCCAAGAACCCTGTAAATTCAACATATCTGGAATCGACCTGTATAATTATGATATTCAACGATTACTTTACCCACTAAACAATAACAACGCTTACATGCCACCTCTAGAAGTACATGCTCTAAGTATATAATAGCATTGGTCTGTCTATATATAATTACTCAATGGTTTGAGTCTGGCGGCAGCGGCACGCGGCACATTCATTTGTTTGGCATTGAAATTATTGACGTAACTAATGAATTTTTATTATATTTTATTTAATGAATGAAAAGAATATTATAAATTAAGATTAGCATTCTGCACTGAAGGTCGTCAGTAGTTACTAAACAAAACAAAAATGAAGAAAATCGGTTGAGAAACAGAGGAGAAAATGGTACCTAATCGTTTTGTCTTAGCCTATTTATATATAGATTCGCCCTTATATTTAATTTATTTAAAGTCACCGCCCGGATAACGTTACTGTCATAGTAATGGCCGATTTCTGTTCAAGGTCAAGAAATCTCAAAATATCAAAGGTTTCGAAAAAAGATTCGCTACTGGGTTTCATTATTCTGTGATTATAGTATTGTTACGAAATTTACCCATAGCTGACCCTGTGTCATTTCAGTACGACAACAAACGCTTTAAGATAAAAAATACGATTCTCGAAAAGACTCGGCAGCGGAAGGAGTGATGATGATTTTACTGGAGAATTCGACGCTGGTGTTATAAAAGAAGCACGCCACGATCGCCAGGAGTTATACCGCGACGACTAGCGTATATGGGATTGTTATTGTATTTGAATCAGCTGTTTTAATGTAAATAAAGTTCTAGAAAAGTGAAAGTGAATATTAGTTTTATAATTTTAAATTGAACCCACGAAGTATATTGCAATTTGGTGTTAGAAGTGAAGGATTAAGTGCAGTTAAAAGCGTAATTTGATTTATGGAAACTCGAAGTATGGAAAAAACCGACGAAACTACCAGAAAAATTATCAAACAGGTTACGGAGGGACTAGACGAAAAACTAGCACAGTTGTCACTAATATCGATGAAAAACGTAAAATAGAATTAGAAAATCTTGTTTCCACGATGAAAAGTGAACAAGAAAATCTTGTTTCCACGATGAAAAGTGAGCAACATAATTTAATTGAGGGATTATTCTCGAAATTGAATGAACAGAGACAAATTGATTTAAAAATATCTGAAGAAAAACGAGAAAATGATTTTAAAATATTTGAACAAAAACAAGATCAAACTGAATTAAAACGACAAAATGAATTTAAAATAACTGAAGAAAAAAGACAAATGCAATTTGAACAACTAATGCAAATAGTATCACAAGTTAACGAAACAGTTAATGAAAGAATGCAAATAGTAGAATCAGATATAAAAGAGATAAACGACGACATAAAGATCCTAAAAAATAATGTGAAGGCCCTTGAAACCAAAGTAGATTACATCGATTCCATACAGACCCAGGTGAAATTTGAAATCAGTGCTATTCAAAACAAGGTAGAAACAGAAATCAAAAAAATGCAACAGGACTTACAGCGAGGAAAATATCAGAACACTGTGAGTACCAAAGGTTCCTTTAGTAAACCATCCACATTCGACGGCAGTTCATCTTGGCCCATGTATAAACGGCAATTTGAGGCCGTGGCAACAGCTAATGAATGGGATAATCAAGAAAAATCTACTTCTCTGGTAATTTCGTTAAGAGGTCCGGCCCTAGAACGCCTCCAAAGCATTCCAGTCGATGAACAAGGCAATTTCGACAAGATCATCGCCATCCTAGACAAACGATACGACAATCAATCCTTGAGCCAGGTATACCAAGTCCAACTGAGTGGAAAAACGCAAAAATCCGGTGAAAGTCTTCAAGAATTCGAAGCAGAGATTAGACGGTTAGTTCACTTGTCCTATCCAGACCTGCCAGAGGAAACGAAAGACCAGTTGGCCACACAGAGTTTCATAAACGGCATCAGAGATGTGGAAGTTCAAAGAAATTTAAGACTGAGTGGCGTCAAGAAGAGTAATGAAGCTCTACTTCGGGCTTTGGAAGTAGAGGCCGTCATGAACATGTCCAAGCCGAGGGTCCGAGCAGTTTCCTTCAACCAGGAAGAGTCAGAGTCACCATTTCAAGCGCTGCTGGCTGGTCTGAACAAAATATTAGACCGGTCACAAAGAACTGGCAACAGAGGGGCATGTTACCGCTCCGGACGGACAGGACACTTCCAACGTGACTGCCGAGTAAGGCTACCGGAACGATCACCAACCAGGGGTAGCCAACAAACCGAGCTTACGAACCAGGGAAACTCCAACCAGACAGCATAAGGGGGCGAATGCTGACTCACCCTTTTGCAGAGATAGCGGCAGCCTAGTCATCAGAGGCACCATCAATGGGCGAGCAGTTACAATCACCAGCGATACCGGCGCCGCTGTGTCCATTGCCAAGTCCGGGGTCTTGAGAGCATCACCGGCGAGTCCATGTCAATACAGGGTGAGGCAGATGTCATACTACCGGCGTTTTGTTGAGGGATTTGCCACCATCGCCGCCCCTCTACATCGGCAGACCACTGAGAAAGAGACCTTCCATTGGAATCAGGATTGCGAAACATCATTCAGGCGACTGAAGACAGCACTATGTTCCAGCCCAATCCTAGCCTTTCCTACAGTCCGGCAAGTTCATCTTAGACACCGACGCCAGCAACACCGGTTTGGGGGCCGTCCTATCCCAGGTGCAAGATGGTAAAGAGAGGGTGATCGAGTACTACAGCCGTGGATTCTCGAAACCAGAAAGAAATTATTGCGTCACCAGAAAAGAACTTCTTGCAATAATAAGGGCTGTAGACCATTTCCACAAACACCTCTATGGTCGCCATTTCTTAATCCGAACAGATCATGCCGCACTCAAATGGCTGCTGGAAATGAAGACACCGGAAGGACAACTGGCCAGGTGGATGGAGAAATTACAGTAATACGACTTCAAGGTGGAACACCGTGCCGGCCGTTTGCACAATAACGCCGATGCCCTATCCAGAAGACCCTGTAGACTGGAATGCGGACATTGTCTGAGGACGGAACAGCGAGAGGGTATCCCCATCAGGCAGATCCGAGTGCAGGCCAATGAAGACTGGACAACGGAACAGTGCAACCAGGACCAAATGGCTGATCCACACATCGAACCAATCTTGTCACTCAAAATGAGAGGGGCACCCAGGCCACGATGGGACGAGGTAGCTAGATACTCCGGCGTGATGAAATCGTTATGGGCTCAGTGGGACTCTCTAAGAGTAGACAATGGAATGCTCAAGCGGGTTTGGGAAAGCGCTGATAGACGAGAAACCAAGTCCCAACAGGTAATTCCGCAGAAAAAGGTAGCAGCGATCCTGACTGAAGTACATGATGGAATTACCGGAGGCCACCTGGGTATGAATAAAACCCTAGACAAAGTTCGCCAGCGGTACTACTGGATGAATTACTTCGAAGACGTCAGAGCTTGGTGCCGCAAATGTGCCACATGTGCCGCCAGTAAGGGCCCGAAGACCCAGACCAAGGGCAGAATGCAGCAGTACAATGTGGGCGTCCCATTAGAGAGAATTGCCATCGATGTCGCCGGTCCGTTTCCCGAGTCTGAGAGGGGGAACAAATACATTCTGGTCGCAATGGATTACTTCAGCAAATGGCCTGAGGCATATGCGATACCCAACCAAGAGGCAACCACGGTAGCGACGGTGCTAGTAGAACAACTATTCAGCAGGTTTGGCGTCCCGATGGAATTACATTCAGACCAGGGGCGTAACTTCGAATCGAATGTATTCCAGAAGGTCTGCACGATGTTGGGGATCATGAAAACGAGAACAACACCATTACACCCACAGTCAGACGGAATGGTGGAAAGATTCAACAGGACCTTGGAATAACACCTATCCAAGTTCGTCAGCAATAACCAGCGTGATTGGGATGAGCATATTCCCCTATTCCTGTTGTCATATCGCTCTGCTGTACATAATAGTACAGACCTGACCCCAGCCAGGGTCCTATTCGGAAAGGAGCTGCGATTACCATGCGACTTGGCATTTGGCTCCCCCGAAGAACCTCCCCAAGACATCGACGATTATGCCGACCAGCTCCGACATAACATGCTGGCAATACACGAATTAGCCCGAACGCAGATGTTGGCCACCAGTGACCGGATGAAGACGCGATACGACCTCAAGGCCAATTCGGTCGGGTTCCAGGAGAGGGACAAAGTCTGGTTGTACAACCCCCAACGGAGCAAGGGTAAATCCCCAAAGCTTACACCCGCCTGGGATGGTCCATACGAGGTGGTCAAGAGGCTTAATGACGTCGTCTACCGGATCCGTCGAAACCCCAAGGCTAAATTGAAGGTGGTTCATTTAGATTGACTCGTTCCCTACCATGGAGGGGATGTTTCTGATCGGGACGATCAGAATTAAAGGGGGGGCAGTGTTACGAAATTTACCCAAAGCCGACCCTGTGTCATTTCAGTACGACAACAAACGCTTTAAGATAAAAAATACGATTCTCGAAAAGGCTCGGCAGCGGAAAGAGTGATGATGATTTTTACGGGAGAATTCGACGCTGGTGTTATTTATAAAAGAAGCACGCCACGATCGCCAGGAGTTATACCGCGACGACTAGCGTATATGGGATTGTTATTGTATTTGAATCAGCTGTTTTAATGTAAATAAAGTTCTAGAAAAGTGAAAGTGAATATTAGTTTTATAATTTTAAATTTAACCCACGAAGTATATTGCAATATAATACTCATTACACTTACAGATTGTACAGCTTTTTATGAAACTAGTTCAGGATCTACAGCTTCTTGTTCAAAATAATACTTTCGTATTATTATACAAAAATAACAGCATATTTTTTACAAAAAAACAAGATAAGAAAAATGATCTGGCTTTACCAGAAAGACGGGTCTAAAAATTCCCTTGAATCCACCCCAGTAGAGTGCGTTAACTCTCGCATTGTGACATCAAATCGAATAAATAACAGGCGCAAAGAGTCAAGAGCAACGAATACGAAATACCGAAGTTGAAGGCAAGAAAAGAAAGATCTCATCTTGGCCACGCCAAAGCACGCCGATCTTCGAGACGAATGTAGTGGATGCGGATGGAAATTCTTGGTTTTGCTGTTTTTTTTTCATGACTATTTTAAAGGTGCTCGCCCAAGATATATGCGATGTTTCATGCTTGAACGCATTTGCAGGCACAGAAACACAGTGTGACCGGAGAAGGAGGTTTGAGGGATTAGGCAGAAGGCATAGTTTTTTTAGACTGTATATCTGACATCCTTCTCCTTCGATTCGTATTTTAGCTCTAGTAAACGACATCAGTTGTCGTGATTAAAATTATAACCGCCTATATATCATGTAGATCTGCCATTAATATGGATAAATATGACATACTTTAATGTTACAATATAAGTATTTCAACAATTCTAAATCCTGATTACTACTGTGACATGTTTCAGCGCAAATAAAAAGCTCTGGATGGCAGAAATATATATACTCAATATAATAACTTCTGCCCCAACAATTGATCAAAACTAACGATAATATAATAATAAATAAAAACTTTTTTTACAATATTATTGTGTTTTTTCGTTTATTGTTAAGTTACAAAAATTATTATAAACAAAATATTTTTATGATGCAGTCTTGTTTTGTATGTATATAAGAAGGGTTCCAGGAAGCAAAAAAATTGTACGGCAATTATTTAAACATTTTATTTAATTGAGAACGATAAAGGAAGTTTGAGAAAATTTTGTTAATTAACAATTGTCTAGTTGTTTTCTGAATGATATTTGTGGCATATTTTTCAATGTCTAAGTACTTCTTGGGAAATAACACCACAGTTTAAAGAAAATTGCTGTATATTCCAAACGTTTCGGGGTGTAGGTCAGACCCCGTTGTCAATGGTTAAGAAAGAAACTTGGATAAAAAAAGGCACAATTCTAAGATGTAAATTAAAATATTTGACAATGTGTATTAATTGTCTAATTTATTGAAAAATTTACTTAAATAAAAAAATTCAACGGGATTCAGTTCTTTAAAGTGTTTAGATTTTACCATAATATTTATAGATTTTTGAATTTACTATAAGTAGCTTAAAAAGATGTTTTGAAGGACGTACTCGCTTTCGAGGCAGTACGCGCAACTTAACAATGGCGTGCGGAAGGCTATTTTCAGCATTAAATTAAAATTATAAATAATGGAGATAGTTTCGGGGGTCGGAACTTTTTCTTAGTAAATTTCCTGCTCTTTAATGACCTTTTTTTTAAATTCCGATACAAGTAGAAAATTGACGCCACATCACAGCAAACCACCACATCTTTATGGACTACCCAAGATACACTAGGCTGGAGTACCGCTGAGACCGATTACAAGCTCATGCTACTCACCTCCTACAAATCATCCAAACTTTGGAGAACAAAACATAATCGCACGTCTAGGATTCAAAGTATTTTGTCCAAATCATCGAATCCATGGAGCTTGGGCCAGAACATCGCTTAGTAAATTTCGACGTTGAAAACCTCTTCACGAAAGTTCGATTAGACGAATCTCTAGACATAGTGAGAAAGAAACTTACCGAGGACGAAACCCTAATGGAGAGGACAGACCTGCCAATAGATTGAATCATGGACTTACTACAATGTTGCCTTAAGAACTGCTCCTTTCAGGAGAAGGACCGGTGCTTCATGAAAGAAGATGGATGGGCTCCCCGTTATCGCCACCCAGTGCCAACATCTACATGGAATGGTTCGAAGATAATACACTGAAGGGCTACGAGAAGCAACCAAAACTCTATTTAAGGTATGTCGACGACACCTTCATTATTTGGTAACATGGAGAGCAAGAACTACAGGCATTTTTGGAAAATCTAAACCGATCACAACCATCCATCAGATTCACCATGGAGAAGGAAGAGAATCGGTGCCTAACATTTCTTGATGTGAAGTGCCAAAGGACTAGGACCAGAATCGAAACGACAGTATACAGGAAGGATACATATACAGGGTTATACTTACACTACAACTCTAACCATCCATCAACAACGAAACTGGCATCATCAAATCATTAGTCCATAGAGCCAAAAATATTTGCAGCACACCAGGGGCCTTCAAATAAGAAAAAAATGAAACATAGAGAAGACCTTTTGACGAACGGATATTCGGAAACCATCATTAACAAGGCATTTGAACAACTGGAGAAACCTCCTAGACAGGAAGAGGAAACCATGATAGCAACCGTATTACTACCATACACCAAAGGCTTGTCGGAAAAACTTAAGACTTATTGGACACAGATATGGTATCAAAATGGTTTTCAAGAGCAACAAACAACACATTGAGCATGATCACAAAAACAAAGCCGGATAATCCTGCAGTACCAGTCTGGCCCCCCCCCCCCCCGAAATTTTAGAATGTTTGGTTTCAAGATTCAATTTTAACCAATTAATCATATTTTTCATAGAATAAATTTTATATTTATATAATTTTATATATCCTTGACCGAACACCACAACAGCAACTGGGACCAGGCAAGGGTAATTCACAAGGAAGAGCACTGGTATAAAAGAAAATTCATCGAGACGGCATACAAAATCTCTAATGAGAATATAATCAGACAGCCCAGAATCCAAATTAAAAATGTTTGGAGACCTCTTCTAGATTGGACAATACAGGGGATTAAGTCACCCAATGAGCATGACCGATTAAGGGTATAAATATAATGGGTAATCTGGATTTGCCATCATTCACCTGATGACAATAGCAGATATAAAGCTATTGAAACGTTGTGAGATCAATCATTTCAAGACGATGGAAGTCCAAAGAAACTTCGAGGAACGACTTACATTGTCTACCAGCTTCAGACTAACAAAGGACTCTTAACAAAAATAACTGCGACATACGTGTCAGTTGAATGATAATTTATCGCAGTTTTAGCAACATTTATAGCCCCAAAATTTGATGTCCCATTTTTGACAAGTATACTAATTGTACGGTTTTAAAACGCGAAGAGTACCTAATCGCTACTAATTGTTACCTCTGTACTGAGAACTGGTTACTTATTCCGTACAACGTTCCTTTAAGTATATCGCGGTGTTGGCAGATATGTGGAAGCAGAATATTGTACCAAGGCCGTGAAATTATTGTATTTTCAGTCAAATTATGGTACATTTTTTTTGTTATATACTAAAATAATTGTTCTAGACAATATTATGAAAAAAACTATACATATACAAAAATATTTTTTTTATTTGAATTTTTGTTGTAATAACTCATCAGTAGGAACAGAAATATATATAGTTATATAAAAACAGAAAAAAACGTAAACAGTCAAAAAATGCAGTTTGTAATTTTTTTAAAAATCGATATTAATAACTATCAGTCACAGATTTTACCACCCCTTTACGCACTCACGAAGTATACACGATCCAAGTTCGATTTTGATCTACTAAAGAAATAATAGTATAAAAAAGTCGCATAATTTTTATTAATTTTTAATTAAATAACAAAATATTTTATAATTTTAATAATACAAAGTACGTAATAATGAGTCCTTTGACATTTTTTCGTATTCTTTCTTTTTAGTTTTTACCTTTAAATCAGATGCAAGCTTTATAACGAATTTATAACACACTCAACTTAAATTGTCATCGGACACTCACAATTCAACCAGTGAGAAGAAAATTAAACACTTCGTTTTTAAAATCAAAAAAAATTAAAATTATAAAATTCTTATAAAACAGAACATTAATATTGAAACAGTATACAGTGTCAAATACTTTTCTTTTTCTATTATACCATGTATATAGGGTTTCATAAAATATCTGGAATTTAAAAATTATTGTACATTTAGGGATTATTGTAAGTTTTGGATTGTAGATTATACAAAGCACTAAATTACAGTACATGTACAATAGTTCTTGTACGCCTGCAGACACTGGTATACCGTATAATCTTACGTATTCGTCTCTAAATTTCTAGTCTATAAGCAATTACCACTATTAATATTAGTTTTTGATTCAAACTTTGAAAATTTAAGAACAGTTACTATTTATAACTGATTTAAATATTGTTCCGAAATTTACCTAAGCAGGTTTTCATTTCAATACGACATCGCTTGCTGGAAGGATAAAAAAAAAGCTCGAAATGGCTGGGCAACTGTAGAATTGATAATGGATTATACGAGAGTTTTCGATGCTGATTTTAAAAGGAGCAGCCATCATCGCAGGAGTGAGTTAGTGCAGCGAAGAGCTTATGTTGAATTATTATTGTGATATTCGAATCAGCTGTTGTGTATATTTGATGTAAATAAAAGTTCTAGAAAGTGGTAGTGAATATTAGATTTTTAAATTTTAATTGAACCCACGGAGTTCATAACAATATATAAACATACCTTATATAAAACACTGTTTTATAACATTACTATAAACTTTATAAAATTAAAAATAATACTACCTTCCAAACAAAAAAAATGGATTCTTGCTTTAGGAAAAATTACAAAATTTCAATAAAATGATATGTTCTGTTCTACCTGCTTACTATTTGAACAATAATGAACAAAGTACAAAAGCGTTTGATTGACATTGAGAAATATAATTTTTTAGCATTTTCGCCTTTTAAGCGATTTCTTTATTCTGTCGTGATCTGACCAGCCTTAAGAAAACTATCTCTTATGATATTGTTTTCCACCATTCCAGGGAACTATCCTCATATTTAAAAAAGGTTATTACTACATAAGTGTTCACTCCTACAATTGCTTGAGCCCTAGGATAAGTTTTAGATCGTGTTTTTTACAGTTTATCAAATTCAAACCATGTAAGTTCTTCTTTAAACTCATCAACATTAGGCAATAATTTCTCAGTTGGGTTTGTATTCGCATCACAATGCTCTTAAAATTGTAAACTAACATTCAGTGAGGACCTTATGCGAGCTAAAAGCCTTTGATTTAAACCGTGGATCTAAAATTGCAAATCTAGCATCATCTTTTTTGATTTCATGTCAAAAAATTTTCATTAGATGATGTAAATAAATGCTCTATTAATAAATTTCCTTCGTGTGTATCAGTACTTTGTTAATTTTGTTTCAGGGTCACTGTTAGTTCTCTTACAATTATTATAGTTTTGGACACCATTACACATTTTTCAGGGCTCAGTTCAAACCTTCTATGTTTGAAGGGTTTCTAAAATCACACCCCTCTCATTCAAAATATCTGACTCATTTTCTGTGAAGAATTCTATGAATTTATTATAATAATAATAATGTCTTTATTAGCGAAGTAGCTATCAATTACATCAACAGGTTATACATTAAAAAAAACACAACTAAAAATTATTCTTAGCATAAATACATAAACATCTCTTAAATGTATAATAATTTCCAGAATTTTTAATACTATCAGGTAAAGAATTATAAAGGATCAGACCTCCATACAGTGTTGATTTAGTCAGTTTATTACTATTACTATTTGCTACATAAAAGTCTCTTATTTGTCTAGTATTATATTGGTGTATATCGCCGACATGAATTAAGTTGTTGTATAAATATTGTGGGACCGTTTGGCATTTAATTTTGTAAATAAAATCTAAATTTTTTTACATTCATAAAATTTAAAACGTTTAACATTAACTTAATAGGGGTATATTTGCTACATTTTAAAATATTTCTCATACATTTATTTTGAATTTTTTGTAACATTTGTATATTATTTTGATTTAGGTTACATAGAATACTTGCACAAAATTCAATGTGGGGTGAAATGAGGCTCTTGTATAACAGAACCTTACAATTAATGTCTAAATAATTACCAATACGGTTAACAAGATACATTTTTTTTGACATTTTGTTCGCAATATAGTTCGCATGTTCTATGAAATTCAAGTTTTCGTCTATAATTACTCCTACATATTTCATTCGGTTTACTTTTTCTAATTTAGTGTTATGCAGGTTAATGGATAAATTATTTGTATCAATTTTATTCAAATTATTCTTAGAACCTACTATCATGTATTTCCATTTTTTAATGTTCACACCCAAATCATTATCACAGAGCCATTCATATATTCTCGTAAGATCTTTATTTATGGATTTGAACATTTGGTTAGGATCGGAACCAGTTAAATATAACATTGTGTCATCTGCGAATATTTCAATTTGAACATGTTGTACATATTTAACCATATCATTGATATACAATATGAATAGTAATGGACCCCAGACTGTACCTTGGGGTACACCATGTTTTACTTCATTAATTTGAGAAACACTGCTGCCATATTTGACTCTCTGCTGTCTATTTGTTAGGTACGATTTAATCCATGTAAGGACGTTACCACTTAAACCTATTTTTTCCAATTTTTTTACTAAAATATTTCTGTTAATAGTTTCAAATGCTCGTTTAAAATCCAAAAATACTGCTATTACAATTTTGTTTTCATCTAAGTGTCTTAACCATGTATCACATATGTTTACTATAACTGACTCACATGAATGATTTTGTCTAAACCCAGATTGGTTGGTAATAATGATATTATTTTTCTCACAGTAATTCGAAAGTTGGTTTTTAACGATTATTTCTAAGATTTTTTCATATATTGGTACAATATTTATAGCTCTATATTCTTCACAATTAACAGTATTAAAAACTTTTTGTATTGGTACAATTTCTGAAGTTTTCCACGCATCTGGAAATATACCATAATCTAAAGAACATTTGATGACATCATAGAACCTATTACCAATTACAGCAAAAGTATCTTTTATGATTTCAGTAGATATTCCATCTATTCCAGCTTTACGGGGAAGACCATTAACAATTTTTTTTAATTCAGAAAAAGAAATTTCATTAAATTCTTGAAATGTCTCTTCAACAATGATATTATCTAGATAAAACTTAATATTTTTAAACTTGGGAATATTCGACACTATGTTATTAACACTATCAATAAAATACGTATTAAATTTATTGGCAATATCTAGGTCACCGTAGACTTTATTGTTTTCAAAAATAATATACTCACTAATTTTACTTTTATTGTTTGGTAAAACTTTTTGAATTTTCTTCCAAATTTCTGTTTTATTGTTATATTCTTTTAGATCTGAAATTGTTCCAATCCTCAGTAAGGTTAGTGAGGACAGCTCTTTTATATAATGAGTTTCGTTCCGTTATTTTATTCAAAATGTTAGTATTTATCCAGTTGTTATCCAAATGACTTTTTTTGATACGAATGTTTTAATAGGACATATAGTACTTAGTGCCGATTTAATGTTATCTGTTAAGGTATTGGCCATTAAATTTACATCAGTTGTATTATTTTGCCAATCTTTATTTAGAAGTGAATTTTGATATTCTGAACTAATATAATTTGCCATACATCTTTTTTTAATAATTATTTTTGAGTTACCGCTAGGAGCAACATCTTGAAAATTGACAGAAATAATGAGATGATCACTAATTTTTGGACTCAAATGTACTTTATATTTTAAATTAGGATTATTTGTAATGTAGAGTGATTTATTTCGAAAAAATTTTGCTTGAAAAAAATTTTCATCATCAGGTCTCAAAACCAGAAACTTCAAGCTTTAAAATACTTTTTTTAAAGTCCGGTACGACCATTTTCAGGCGAAAACCAGACACTTGAATAACGTCAAAAAATTTGGAATTATTTTTTGATCCTTTTTTTCACTAGTGTATATATATATATATATATATATATATATGCAGGGCAGAACCAAACGAAAAAGAGCAAGAACGACTATGATTTTATAAAAGGGTGACGTGCAGCAGGATTTCAGTTCAGTAGATAGCAACATAGCAAGCCAACTGATCGATTGTGAATTCATCCACCGTTGAAGTATATGATTTTGCAATGTAACGTATTGTGATTTATTTCGGTGAAAATAAAAACGAATACATTTGGTGTAGAAATTGTATTGAACCAACGGAGTTTGTAATAATGTAATGCACTTATACTTAACAGGAAAGTGTTCCTGATAACTTAGATTTAAATTTTAACCATTATTGCATGTTGTTGCTATAAAGAAACAAATTTAAGAATCCTGCAAGTTACAAGTTCTTTAGAAATAAATATCATAAAATTATCTACAATTAGGGTTAACACACTTCAATATCTCGTTTAGGTGCATAAATCTAACAGGTATTTTTATGAAGATTTGATACGAATCTTAGCGTCTAAAACCACGAGTTGTGGTAAAATACGTTTTATTTTACCCGGCGGGGTACTGATAATATTTCCTTTAAACTGACGCAACATACCTATAATTATTATATCATAAAATGATTTTTCCATCACGTCTAGATACCGATCGACGTAGATATTCTTTGTTTCTTTGGAAAAAGATTGTTACACGGTTCACGCGTCTGATCAACTGACTAGTTTCACAACGTTAAATTGTCATAAATAACCGAGTGTTATCCGCCATATTCTTATTAATAAAGCGCTATAATTAAGCTCGTAACTATATTACATTTACTAACTTGGTGATTTATCTGGTAACGTAATTAACGACCGTAGGAATAATGAGATTTATATGATCAACCAAAATGATGCTTTTGTCACTCTATGTATAATACTTGATACTTTAATATTAATAGTCTGTATTCCGATATTGTAAAAATATTATCAACGTAGCGCGACCAAACTTTAATGTTTTTTGTAGAATTAAAGATAAAGGTTTCCTCAAAGTATTTCACAAATATATTGGTTATTGTGGATGACAAAGAACAATCCATAGCCATTACAAAATCTTGTCTAGAGAAACCTTCTTTACATTGGAAGTATGTTATTCGATAAGCTTTATTATTATATTAACAATTAATTTTGTTCCTGTTGGAAGTGAGTATCAAGTTCTAAATTATTTTTTTAAATTTAAATAAATTTATCTAATGGTACATTGCTGAATAAACTGACAATATCAAAACTTACCAAAACTTTCATGGTTACATATTTGAGAATTTTGTAATTTTGATAAGAAATCTGCTATATTTGTTAGTGTATTTTGGTTAAATTCGTAAGGTTGACAATTTTAAGTAAAAATTTAAAATATTCTGTATTGGTGAGCCTATCGCGCATACAGCGGTTCGCGAGGGTATCCCAGTTTTGTGTATCTTGGGAACTCCATATATGAGTGGTGGTTTATTGTAGTGCGGTGTAAGAAGGTTCCATTGGGAAAAAGTGAATTCGTCTTTATTTAGTGAAATAATGTTTCTTGCTATTTTATCTAGGTTTAATGTAGGGTGTTTGTATATGTACCTGTGTTAATAAGCATCAGTCTCAAACTCATAAAATATGATATATATACAAAGGACTCCCAATTAAAACTTATCTTGTAAATTTACCTCAATTGGTCCACTTATCCTGGAATTAATTAATGCATTTCTTCTGTCAATGTAAGAACCTCACTTTGAAGAACGAAATTGCTGAAAATATTTCTACAGTGAAAAAGTGCCGATAATTCAACGTTATGTGGACAAATGTTTTGGAGGATTCATAGTTATTTGTTAAACTCTGTATATGGGCGTACCGATGGGGCGGTAGGGGAGGGCAGCTGCCCCCCCTGAACCTGAAAAACCTGCAGTAAGCTATCAAACCTTCCCATAAATTTCTGACTAACCCCCCCTGGACCATACATTTTTCTGATTTATCCCTCTCCCTAGGATATACCAAAAGCTGGCTAAGCACATGCTTCTCAAATATTCATCAATGTCTAGAGAGAATTCATAAACAAACAGTAACAAATAAAAGTACAGTAATTAACTAATTTCGAATAAAAATATGAAAAATCATCGTGAGTTTACATATTATTCCATCATAACACTTAATGGAAATGAAAAAAAAAAACTTTTTTGAGTTTCTCGCCATTTTGCAACAGGAAAATATTTATTTGTTTAATTTTCAGAGTAACGGTCAACTTACGGTAATTCAAAATTCTGAGTAACACATTCATCCTTTTAGAACAATCAACCAAGAGCCTGCACGGCTGCTACTTTGATTATCGAATGGAACTATTCAATTTTGTTACCGGAATTTAAAAAATATTAAGAGGCCATTTGAAAAGAAGGCCATAAGGTTATGTTAATTGTGGACAATGTTTCAAAATTGTTGGCTAAATAGTTTCGAAGATAAGTAAGGAATCAGTCGATTTTTTATATTTTTCTTAACACCTTTTGCACTATAAGTTTTAGAATTACAAAAAATATAACCTTTTGTTTCTTACAAAGAGCCGATTAAATAGACCTGCCTAGGTGATGCTCCTGATTTTTTAAATGTTTATTTAATTTGCCACCCATTTTGT
Source organism: Octodonta nipae (assembly GCA_034190945.1). Classification (NCBI taxonomy): domain Eukaryota; kingdom Metazoa; phylum Arthropoda; class Insecta; order Coleoptera; family Chrysomelidae; genus Octodonta; species Octodonta nipae. The sequence continues at coordinate 85,960,969 of CM067220.1, read as the reverse complement.
CAATAAACTGTAAGTGAGGGTTATATTCTTTTTGTTCCTCTTAATTTTAGGCTCATTATTTTCGGAGATAAAGGGGGAATCGGTCAAAGTTTAAATATTTCCTTTAACACCTTTTAAAGAAATTATTTTAAAAATACAAGTAAAATATGTTTGTATTTTTCATGAGAATGGTCCTCATTTCATATATTATCTACGCAATGAGCTTCTATACAATGTAATGTATTAGTCTCTTTAATTTTATAATCTGACCCAGAATTAATATTACACTTGTTATAGAATGTAAAGTTTAAGAGAGATCCTGTGCACTCCAAAATTTAAGCTGAGTAGTTCCGAAGACAAAGGGGGCATTGGTGGTTTTAGTTTATATTCGTTAATAACTTTTGATTAATTGTTTTTAAAATATGAAAGAACTATTCTTGTATTCTTCATAACGGGTACTTTCATTTGATATATTATGTGAAGCGTTGATATGTTTTTCATTTCTCATTGAATTTAATAATTTGCACCCAAAAATTAATATTATGATTTTCGTTTTATATTTGTGACTGTAACCCTATATTGCTATTTTTTCCTCACAAATTTGGACTCAGTAGCTAAGGATATAAAGGGAGAAATTGGGTAGAGTTTTGTATAATTTCGTTAATACATTTTAAACAGACTGTTTTAAAAATATAAAAATATATATTTGTATTTTTATAACAAACCTTTTCATTTGATGTATTACTATTACTAAATAAATAAATAAATAAATAAAATTGCATAATGCACTTTAAAAAATAATCTAATTTATAATTAATAAATTTAATTTCAGAGTACCATACATTCAGTGAACGGAAACTTTTATACAATCAATCTGTCTCAGCCTATTGAATTGTAATTTGTAAGTTTTATTTCATATTTCCCTGATGATTGGGGTATATTGATTCCCTTAATCTACGTTTGATTTTATCTTTTCAGCCTTAAGAAAAACACACACTTCAAACCATAAATTATTATTATATTTTTGTACAAAAAAAAACTAGTTCAAAAGTTTTCTTTATGGTGAAATGAATACATGCCGAAAAAAATGTGAGGTAATTTTGTTTTGGTAACTGAATATCTGGTAGACCTTAAAATTAGGGGATGTAGATAGTAAAAGTTGGAAATATCAAATGTCTTGTAAAACATTTTGCTGAAAAGTTTTTGTCGTTATTTTTTGTAACACAATACTTTGGTATTAAGTAGCAAGATTCATTACGCACTGCAGCCAGTGTATTTATTTATATCGAGTGGACGTTGTGGGCAACAGGTAAAATTCCATTCAAGGCTGCTTTGAGAGCTATTTGAAACTCTGAAATTCAACTAAAAAAAAACGGAGGGCAAATGATATTTGAAACTGCAAAGAAATTATAGAACACTGAGGAATAACTGTTTCAATGTATATTAAAATGAATTGATTTTATATCAGTTATATTTACCTGGTACAGCTAAACAGTTCCATTACTTTTAGTTTGTCTTTACTTTTTAACATTGTATCAAAAATTAATAGCCTATACTTTTCAAGTTCAACCACACCATTTACGAGTTAAATAAAACTTTAAATTACAGTAGTACACTGCATGAAAAGGAAACCATACTTTTAATTATCTCATTATTATTATCTCATTATTTAACTGCTTAAGTAAAACACCTGACAAAGAAGTACACGGGATTTAAATCCACAGACCTTGCAGGCCATTCATTGTTAACACGTCGTCCATTCCTGGTTTGGGAAATGTTTCATTGAGAAAATCTGTAACGACTAAGGATAATGCAGATTCTTTCTGAAGTAACCACACGATGGAAACTAGCTGATCAGATTGATTTAAGTAATATGCAATTAAAAACGGAACTACATAACATTTCCTAATAATAAAGCTTTCATCGTCCAATTAGGATTTTCTATTGCATAACGACAGTTTTGCATATTAGCCCCCCAGTATCGTTTATACTTAAAGTTACTTCCCACACAACAAAATTGCTGAAATATATTACAATTTTGGCGGTAAATTGAAGATATTGCTAAAATATTACATGGCGATATATAAATAAGTATTATTTCTTGATATTGCAGAAATACTACATAGTGGTATATAAATAAGTAATATTTCTTGAACATTGCGGTAATATTTGTAATAAACATTATATATTAATTATTATGGGGATATATTTCTTCAATATCGCAGTAATATCGTAACAATACTGCTGTAATATTATTAGCAATATAACTGTGATAAAATATTAGTGAACATTTAGTATTTTCGCAATCTGACAGTCATATTCTTGACAATATTACAGCGAGTTTGTGACATTCTAGTGATATTATTGCAAAATTTAGTTCTACGTACTTTTCTTAGAAAATAAGTCTTGCAATTCAAACCCACATGGATCGTACGTCTTAATAAAATTCAAGTCTAAGTTTAATTGTAAACAAATGTAATTTGATTCCCACCATCATCATCGAACTATGTGCCATCAACAACGACATGTCTTCAGTTTCTAAACTTTTGCCTAATACTGAAACAATTTCTTTGACAATGCACCACAAAGAAAATGGCCCTAGATTGGTATAAGCGCAGGTGATGATTAATTTGCAAAAAAAGTCTTAGAATGATCCAAAAGACAAATTCAAAACAAACAACCAACTGGAAATTAAAAATGAACTAAGGTAATCAGAGAGGTTTTAAAAACAGCTGAAATAGTTCAAAGTGAAAATAACATGAAGAAAGGCAAGGTAAGCGGCAAACAATGACATTTCTGAAAATAAATGCAAATTACAAAATAAAAACGGAGAAAACCAAGATTTAAGTGGAAAGGGCAACTGATGAAGGTTTCCTGACTAGAAACAATATATTATATATAATTGTCTCGCGTAGAAAAGAATGACACCTCGAAGAGAGTAATCAATTAAGTGAGTTAAGAAGAGAAGAAGAAGTGTTCTAGTAGACAAAAATAACAAATTCAAACAAAAACTTTTGCAGAGGGTGGGTAAAATAGAACGAAGCTAAAGAACGCCAATGGAGAAGTAATTTCGAACATATTCGAAATATCAAATAGAATATTTTACCATATATTAAATCATCATCAAACAAAACATAAAGGCAGTAATATCGAGGGTGAAAATGATGAGTTACCACATGTTATCGCTCACAAAGCAATTCACAAACTTTACAACGCTTATCTAAAACGATACAAATATGATATAATATGAGTAACATAAGGAATCTGAACGACCAACACCTCATTAGTCTGCTTTCGCAATTTTTGAGTAGGATTATTAGCAAACAAGTTAGATCCATACCATTCATTAGTTTTGTGTAAATGATCTTCTATAGGTGCTGCATGCAGATCTATAAGCACTTTATAGTTGGAGTTAAAATTCAAATATATATTTAATAGTATTAGTAACATATATTCATCCACCGAAATATTTAGCATCGAAGTCAACATTATCAAAAAACATGTAGTTCAAAATCAATATCCAGGAGGTTTTGTAAATATAACTATAAATGAACTAGAATGAAAGTAGCAACAACAAAATAGAACCAACAACCAAAACACCTCTAATATCAAGCAAACACAAATAGGAAACAGAATAACGAACATAATTCCATCTGTTTCGAGTGTATCGGAGAAAAATAAGCGTTTAGTAAATAAATACAATATTAAAACTTTTTAAACAAATAGTGCATTACGCTCTATCCTTACTCATACCAAACCATTTAATGCAGCTCATAATTCGAAAATCGGAGTGTACAGTGTTGTTTGTGATTATAACTATACAAATACCGGTGAAATTTCAAGACCTTTAGAGGTAAGTAAAAATTAACACAAATATAACATTTCCAGAATATGTGGACAAATTAAATTTGGCAGCCATAGGATAGACATGATCTTCTTGAAAGAAGAAAATTCAAAAAAGAGAAAAATCGGGGCACCTTCAGTTGACCTGGATTTAGGATGGAAAAATCTATTGTTTGGAGAGCTAAAAACGGTACCATCGGTAACAAACAAATGAATCAAAGCCAAAATCCAGCAACACACAGCGATTCAGAACGACTCCGTAGTTGGAGTTGAAACATCAGGAAAAATCTGAGGAAAAAAAACAAAATGAACAGGCAAAATAGCCTATACATATTAGGAAACCTTACACTCGCAAGAAAAACTGCTAAAAAGATAGCAGCAGCTCACAGAAGCATAAAGACGAGCTGTAGGCCTCTACTTGAGAGATTATGACATACTGATATGGTTGAAAGAGTGCAGCATAGGATCACAGATATTGCAAAATGTTTCGAGGGAGACTTCAGTTCAGTAGTGGATGCGAATGATCTGATAGTGATGATGATAAATTACTGAGTAATTCTAATATGTATATAGATTGCAAAATAAATAATCAAGTAAATCTTAAGGAATACGAGTACCGGATTGCTTTATATTCATTATATTGTATACTAATGTTTCTACCAGAAAAATGTTTAGGAACTTTTTGTTGCTTTCTGTTTTTTAGGGTTCCGTACATACAATATACGGATACCCTTATAATATCAATCAGGATTTCTGCCTCTGTCAAATCACAGCCATTTTCTCCTAAACTACTGGACGGAAGAGGTTGAAATTTGGTATCAAAGTATAGTTTGGTGACCCGAACAGGAGTACATATCGTAAAAGAAAAAAATTTGATTTTAGGGGTACTTCTGGGGGGGGAACTAAAAAAATCGACCGTTCCCCCCACCTGATCTCCGAAACTACTGAGCCTAAAATTTTGAAAAAAAATAGGAAATATAGAGCGTTGCCCGAGCTTTACAGGAAAATTAAGGAGAAACCATTAATGTGAATGTTAGGGGCAAATTATAAAATTAAATAAAAATTTGAAAATAAAAAAACTTTAAACGCATCATGTAATATATCAAATGAAAGGTCTCATTCTGAGGAACACAAATATATTTTTTTCATATTAAAAAAAAAATTATTTAAAAAGATATTAACGAAAATATACCAAAATTTACCCATTCCCCCCCCTGATCTCCGAAACTACTGAGCCTAAAATTTTGAAAAAAATAGGAAATATAGAGCGTTGCCCGAACTTTACAGGAAAATTAAGGAGAAACTATTAATCTTAATTTTGGGGGGCAAATTATAGAATTAAATAAAAATTTAAAAATAATTTTTTTTTCAAACGCATCATGTAATATATCAAATGAAAGGTCTCATTTTGAGGAACACAAATATATATTTTTCATATTTAAAAAAATATATTTAAAAAGATATTAACGAAAATTTACCCATTCCCCCCCCCTTATCTCCGAAACTATAAAACGTAAAGTTTTGAAAAAAAATAGATTTATAGGTTCTGACCTGAAGTTTACTGGAATTAAATGGAAAATACAAAATTAAAATTGTTTCTAACCCATCATGTTATATATGAAATGAAAGGGCTCATTACGACGAAAACAAATATATTTTTTTCATATTTTTAAAATAAATTAATTAAAAGATATTAACAAAAATATAAAAAAAATTATCCATTCCCCCCCTTATCTCCGAAACCATAAGCTGGAAAATTTTGAAAAAAAATGGATGTATAGCCCCTCACCTGAACTTTACTGGAAAATTAAGGAGAAACCCCTAATATTTATTGGGGGGGGGCAAATTATGGAATTAAATGGAAAATTAAAATTAAAATTGTATCTAACCCATCATGTTATATATCAAATGAAAGGGCTCATTATGACGAGAACAAATATATTTTTTTCATATTTTTAAAATAAATTAATTAAAAGATATTAACAAAAATATAAAAAAATTTACCCATTCCCCCCCCCACATCTCCGAAACCATGAGCTGGAAAATTTTGAAAAAACAATGGAGGTATAGCCCCTCACCTGAACTTTACTGGAAAAATAAGGAAAAACCCCTAATATTTTTTTGGGGGCCAAATTATAGAATTAAATGCAAAATATAAAATTAAAATTGTTTCTAACCCAGCATGTTATATATCAAATAAAAGGGCTCATGATGAAGAAAACAAATATATGTTTTCCATATTTATAAAATAAATAAATTAAAAGATTAAAATATAAAAAAATTTACCCATTCCCCCCCTTATCTCCGAAACCATAAGCTGAAAAATTTTGAAAAACTGAAAGTATAGGCCCTCACCTGAACTTTACTGGAAAAATAAGAAAAAAACCCTAATATTCATTTTGGGGGGCAAATTATAAAATTAAATGGAAAATAAAAAATTATAATTGTTTCTAACGGGTCATATAATATATCAAATCATATATCAAATCCCAGGGCATGAGCCCTGACGAATATGACGAATAGGTACAAATATATTTTTTTTAATTTTTTTAAATTGAATATATATAAAAAAATATTTAAAAAAAATTACCCATTCTCCCCATTATTTCGAAAACTCTAAGACCTCATTTTTTTTGTTTATAGGAAAAATATGAAAAAAATACCTAATTCTATTATTTGGCCTCCAAATAATGGAATTAAACGGAAAATAAATTACTAGAAAACCCCCATAGTAATTTTAGGGACAAATTATACAATTAAATGGAGAATAAAGATTCAATTTTCAAACGCATCATGTAATATATCAGATAATCATATTTTTAAATTATTTGTTTAAAAGATATTAAAAATATTAAACATCGACTTAATTCCCACTTTAAAAACTACACTATTTAAAATTTGAAAAATATATTTTATTTATATTTTTAAATAATTTGAATAACAGATTTAATAATTTATAATTTAAACTTTGACCTATTTTGCCGTTTTTCTTCCAATCTACAAAGCCTCAAAACTCAGACAGTAGATTATAAAAGGCATTTCTGAAAGTTTATTAGTAACATAAAACTTTAATGTTACTTTTTGGGGGGCCAAATTAGAAAATTAAATACATATGTATTGTGATAAAAATCAAGCGAATCCTAAAATAAAAAGTCTATGTGTGGAAAATCAAAGTGTATATTTTTTATAAATTTAGAAGGCTTCCTTTAAAAGATATAAGGGTAAGTATAAGAAAATGCACTCATTCCCTGCTTGTCTGAAACTGGAATATTCGAATTTTGAAGGTGGTACGGAACCCTAAGTATGCGAGTCCAACTCGCACTTGACCAAATTATTCTTTGTACAGGAAGTTTGTTGGACATATGTAAACTTTTGGTTCCACTCAAATAACCAAAATTGTCAATAGTTGTATGCTGTTTGTTCACTGCAAAAGAATTCAGAAACATGGAATAACGAAGAACTATGTACTCCGACACTGAAGTTCATTGTTATATTTTCTATACAACCCAAAAGAGCAAACAATCATAAACAAACCATTTAGAAGTAAAGGCTAGACCAGTACCAAAATTACTCATTTCACGTTTTATATTTTGGTCTCTACAGTATTGCCAATTATATATCACATCTTTCGTTTTACTTCTTGTGTACTTGTTCCTATGTTTTTAGCCACTGATATCCAAGTGTGGTGTTTCACCTTCCAGCATTTATAATGTATGTGCTTTGTATCCTATAAACACTCACAAGTTTATAATTATCAATATAATCAGTAGGTTTATTGCTCAATTGGAGATCAGTAATAAATTTTTGATAGTTTACGTTCAACAAAAACAAAAATATTTTGAAGCATTTTTCGAAATCAGCAATACACAAGTTTCTAAAGGTTGATATGGTTCAACACAGAAAAATATAAGTTAACTATTGAATGAAATGACGAATTTTTAATAAAATAGAAAATTAAAATACACCATCAACGTGCCCAAACTTTACCTACCAAAATAATTAACTCATAATTTCATGGACACATCTTATGAGGTTTCAACAAAATATATTTAAAAAAAACAATCATGGCATACTAATTTGTAAAAAACAATACCAAATGTACCTATTACGCCTGTTTTCTTGAAAAATCAAAGACAATTAAAGTTAAATAATTCTGTTAAAAAAATATAACTTATTTTGAAATAGATAAAAGACAATAGATGGTTAAGTCAGAGTTATATTTAGAACAAAACGTTAATAAAATCGATTATTTAGTAAAGTTACCAAAAGTAAATTGAATCTAAAACTTTAGTGCCCTATAATAAATACAGCAGGAATTTGTACACATGCTTAATGTAGTGGGAGGACGCTACATAAGTATAATAACAAATAATCGAATATTTATAAATCTCTGAATTCACAAAATATTCATAAATAACGTAAATCTATCTATTTCTATCATAAACATTGGCCTATCGTTAGTCTTAGTCTCATATTATAAAATCTAACGATGATTTGCATTGAAGAAAAACAATCCACCTACACGAACTCTTCTGCCAGTCAGTCTCTACTTCTTTGTACAGTTATTACAATTTTTTATGATTAATCTAATGAAGATAAATGGTATCCTATCTAGTATCCGAGATTGGGAATACCGAACCGTACCGTATGGTCGCGAGGTCAGATTTCTTGAACTCTATCATTATACAAAATGACCTGATCCGCAATAACGTGTCGCAAGCCGAACAATGAATCTGAGAACAAAATCGTGAGTTCCATCCAGATGTCTAACTATAACAACTTACTAGTTATGTTGAACAAATTCCTCAGTTTTACAGCTCTTACAAACTATAACCGCAAGTATGACACTTTAAAATTTGCCATAAATAATCAAAAATGTCTCTTAGAATCAAATCATTTCCGTAAATATAAATGACATTTTGACAAAATATCTGTATAATGAATTCAGAAATAACTGTAACTAATAAATCACATATAATTTTCGGGTAAATAAATACTTATTATTAAATAAATGTTTAATCATTCACAATGTAGATACAATTTTTAAGGACCCTGCCATATCCTTTGGAAAATGGCTTTCAGTGAAATTAGCTGAATCGATAGTATGATGTATGATGTGTAGATCAAAAGTTCTTATGGGCACCAAGTTCAACTTATTTCGTTCTTAAGATATGAGAGGTCAGAGTGTTGTTATCCAACCAACTCTTGATAATATATACAGGGTATTCCATCTCAAACGAGCCACCTTGAATATCTTGGTTATTTTCAAAACTATTGCAATAAGAAAAAACTGGTAGATTTTTGTTTCGAGGGCGAAATTTTAGAAGTGAATTAGCACTTGCGTGCATTCAACATAAACAGGCCAATTCACTGACCTTGAGATTTGAAATAGGGAAAATAGGTGTTGTCGTATATCATTTGAAAGCCCTTTTTACGGACAATACCGTCATAATAAAATTTTTTATTGCAATTTCTGTACATTTAATAATAAAAGAGTATTAAAAAATGTATATTACAATACAATGCCTCTAAAGCAAATGTTCAAAAGTGTCTTCCATTGACTTCCATAGAATAGTACAACCTTGACTGAAAGCCGCCTCTGACATGGCTCAGCATAGTCGGTGTTATCTGACTACACTCCGCCATAATTTGTTGGCGTAGTTCGTCCAAATTCTCAGGCTGAATCATACAAATTTTGGATTTAACATGTCCCCACAAAAAAAAATCCAAAGGGTTCAGATCAGGTGATCGGGCAGGCCATTCTATAGGACCTCTTCTTCCAATTCAGCGACCAGGGTATTCCAAATCGAGGTATTGCGGCGTAGTTAGGAGGAGCTCCATCTAGTTGGAAATGCAATTGCTCTTCATGTAGTAGAGGATCAGTTTCTAATTTTTATCAATACATTAATATCATCTTCCAAATTACCAGAATTAAACACAGAAAATTTCACGCTTTAAATTACCAGAAATAAACAGGGGTCCAATTAGATGATTTCCCAAAATCCCTGCCCAAACGTTTAGTTCACCGGATGTTGAATATGAGCTTCTCGAAATAAATATGGATTTGGATTGCTCCAAAATCTACAGTTATGCCTGTTAACCTCCCCATGAAGTGAAATAGTGCACTCATCCGAAAAGCAAACATTGTACAAGAAATTTGGGTTTTCGATCATACGTGGGTCATACTTTCGCAAAACTCTTGCCTTCGATCCCAATCATTCTCATTCAATTCATGAAGTAATTTAATTTTGTACGGATGGAATTTGTACTTTTGCAAAATTCTAAAAACGTTATTTTTGCTAATACCGGAAGCTGCAGAGACTTGCTGGACATACTGCGTGTTTGGTTTTGATTTTGGTAATAAAGACTTACAAGCTCAACACGTTCTTGCAATGTGTATACCTAATTATCTTTTAAATTTTCAACAAATCAGTAAAGTAATAACTTGGCAGATAAATGTACAATGTCTCTGATCGAATAAAGGTCAGAACAGATAAACAAACTTGCTGTAAATATCAACAAAAAATAATGTAAAATAAATTAATGTTTACATTTAATGTTTTGCTTGAATTGTGTGTTATTACAGGGTACGGCAGTGAAACAGGATGGTTTAAGAGCATACTATAAAAGAAGTATTAAAAAGGTTTAATACTTTTCCATGCAGTAAAAACTTTTAATTTTAATCCGGTTTTACTACTAGGTTCATTAGGTTTTCGGTTACATGAACAGGAATTGCAATAAACCATTTTATTATGACGGTATAGTCCGTAAAAAGGGCTTTCAAATGGTATACGACAACAACTATTTTCCCTATCTCAAATCTCAAGGTCATTGAATTCGCCTGTTCATGTTAAATGAGCGCAAGCGCTAATTCAACTCAAAAAATTTCCCCCTCGAAACAAAAATCGACCTGTTTTTTTATTGCAATAGTTTTGACAATAAACAACATATTCAAGGTGGCTCGTTTGAGATGGAATACCCTGTACACGCTGCCCAACACTGAAAAGAAATAAATATCGATGCAAATGTGTTAAGATTTTATAAAATTTATGTAGAATAATAAAATATAAACTAAACTAGATCTAGGATAAGGCATAAACCCAATTTTAGGGCCAATCAGTTCGGTTCGTTATTCGGGACGCTAAGCTATTTTTTCGACTTGGTCATTTGCCATTGATAAATGACATAAGTAACAGAGTAACGATAAATTACCCCGAAAATAATTGTGAACAGAGGGCATAACACTTCAACTAAATCCTCTTATTAGTATAATTTTCACAAATAACTTGCATTTCTGGAAAATATATTGACAGTATCTAAAATATCCAAAGATTTGATTAAATATCTCAAATACGTATCTACTGTTAATTATATTAATAAAACCAAACCTTGTTAGTTTTTTGATACTTTTTCAGAATATTTCTGGATTTCTTACCAGGAACTTACGTGAATAAATCCTTTATATATTTAATTCCTGGGGTAATTGCGCAAGGATTTTTCTGTTCTGTACACGAGTATGGTTGGCTGATATGATTTCACATGGGTTTTCAGTATAATTGCACAGGCCCAAACTGGAGACAATTTGATATATGGCATGATTGAATGAAACACATATAGTTTGTTCCTAGTGATTATGTGGTTCCATAGGGAAAACATTACTTTGGATCTGAGTATACAGAAGATTACTGAAGTTCAAAAATAAAACACAACTTTTGGAATTATTTAATTATCAATATCTGGATAATTTAAGGTTAGTGTTTGTCGATAAAACTTATATACGTTGCAAAATAAAGACCTCAGTAGTTCTGATAGTATTTTTTTAATAATTGTATAGTTCCAACTAAAACTGACCCTAAGTTCATACATATGTTCAGATTTTTGTGTAAAAATTATCATCTTCAGTCATGTGAGAAATTTATATGGCAAAAACCGCTTCTAAAAACACATTGTTTTCGGATTTAATATGAAGAGCTAGGCATACTTGAATTTGAAATTGTAGTTTTCCTGTTTTTCATTAACGGTTTTTGACATTTTTGACCTTTTTGAAAATTTTTACGTTTTTGAAGTTTTTAACATTTTTTGACGTTTTTGACTTTTTTTCAAATTTACTGTGAGGTTGACATTTTGAGGTTTATAATATTTTTCATTTTTTTAGAATTTATATTCACTTTACAAATCCCACGTACAGGCCTGCATCATTTATGTCCCTAACAATTACTCAAACCCATAATCTGTGATCTTCTTTAATTAATATCAATAATGAAAGATTAACGAATTAGTTACCATTTTCTGCTTTTTGAAAACAAGCGGTAAAAAAATATTTTTAGGCAGCTATAAAACACTTCCTACTGGAATTCTATAGTCAGTAAATAAATAAATTCAAATTATATTAAAAACAATCCAGAAATAATTCATAAAAACATAGATATGAAAAACCTAACAGTAATTGTAATGTGAGAAACACCCATTAGCTGTATGTATACAAACTCACTGCACTATTTACATAACAAGTTTTTAATATTGTTTTTTTCAACGATCATTTTCAAACAAAAAAGAGAAAATAAAAACAAAAGCAAATTACATAATTACGTTAAATTTCCGAAACATTTCAAGAGAAAAGAAATCTTGTAAACGACTTTGAGGAGGTCGTGAAGCCTTATAAGGAGCAAATGATTCATTAATTTGCATTCAATCATAACAATCCAACCGAATATTGGGACTAATTGAAGCCAATGCAGTTATTATATTAACGTGAAAAAAAAATGAAAGTAAACTCAATTACCCAATTGTGTGCTACACAATCAACATTTAGAAAACTGGAAATGTTAAGCACCACAGATGTTACTTCTTATCAACAAATATGGAAGTCTATAAAAAAAACTTCTTTGATATTAAATCGTACGACCGCGAATGGCCTCGTTATTTTTTCCAGATCGGGATGGCTCATGATTTTTAATTATACTGTCTTTCACTCTCAATAGAGAGGTCTTTTCAATTCAAATTATACGGGACAAGCATATAGTTAAGTGCTTCATTTTTGGTTTTTTTATTATTGTTGTATTGACCTGATTTAATACGAGTCGCATTTAACTCACGGTCCGGTGGAGGTTTTGTAATGTGATTCTAAATATGGTCAAAAAATGAAAAGTAAACTCGAACGGGTATGAGTCAAGTAGCTCCGACGAGCTTGATATTAAAGATAACGCAACAGTTGTTTCTTGTTTACGTAACTAAGGTCACTATTGGGAACACGGCATTGGAAAGAATTGCAAACCCTCTTAAACATTTCCGTCTATACATTTGAAGAGATAAATTTTATTTATCTTTGAATTTGATTTATTAATCAAATAGCACAACAATATGGTTAACTAGCCCTTACCCGCGGCTTCCCGATCTATGTTGTTTAGACTTACATGGATATACTTTGGTTGCACGTGCTATAGCAATACCTCCGACTCCTGCGATCATAGCATTATACAATGCATTCTAGTTTTTAAGTACAATTATAAGCTTTAAAACACAAACCCAAAGTCTCAATTTAATTTTCAATATTTACAAGACGAAATGTATATAAATTATAATAATTCAGCTTAAGCTAAATTCGACTAAGCAGGTTAACTCTAAAATTTGCCTACACATAAAAACACTACCAAATTCGCATCTATTTCCAACAAATTTAAAATTTGTCACTTTCATTGACAATATATTTGTCTGCAATTTGATATTTAAAATACAGTTAGAGCTATAGTGTAATGGATAACTTTTATAATTAATATTGACTCTATAAGAACGATGCAAGATAAATAAATACAGAGCTAAACATTTTCATGTGTAATTTCAGGGCTCTGATTAAACCACGGTACATCCGCTTCTTAGTTTGTGTTCCGAAAAAATACGTTAACCTGATTTTTCACCAAACTATATAATATCACGTGGACTACTCAAGATGCCAGTGTTTGATAAGGGATAAGGGCAGATGTCACTCTGCCGAAACCTCATCATTTTACCATCGATCCCGATCAACTATGCGGATGAATTCCCGGATCTTCAAATCTCGAATGCCAGTCCACCTCAAGAAGAAAGTGCTGACATATGGCTGCAAAATTTCTGAAAACTGAACTTACACTTAAACACCAAGTTACACAAAGTTCTAAGGAAAAATGCATGCCAGGAATAACAAGAAGAGACCGAAAAAGAATAGAGCAGATACGAAATAAGACCTAGGTAATAGATGTTATCTACACAGTAAAATGCCTGAACTGGCAGGGGGCAGGACATCTGGCAAGGCGACAAGGCAATCGATGGACAACAAAAATCACTGAATAGTATCCCAGCGGTGTTAAAAGACCAAGGAAACACCATAAGATAAAATGGGACTATGACATTAGGAAGACTGCGCCCATAAAATGGTCCCAAAAAGCAGAGAATATAATAACATGGAAAGAACTGAAAAACGAATGTCAGAGAGGCTATACCATGAAATAATAGTTGAATATAGCTGAGCATGATGATGATGATATAACTGAAATAGGACCTTACCAATAGCAAAAAATTGGTTGTATATCCGTCTGAAATTATTTTCGCAGAATAAAACACCTGTTTTTAAGTCAAATCATAAGATACACACAAAAGTTTCATGAATTTCATACAAAAAATGGACAGTATAAAATATTAGTACCAATACAATCGATTCTTCGTTGAGCCAGTACCAAGAATGAGCACTCTTCATAAATATATTGGTGTAACTCCCGCGTCGGACAACTTCCAACAGGAACGGTGAAAATATATTAGTATCAACCGATTTTTTATTTTTGTATACAGTGTGTAGAATTATGCAATGACATTATTTTGATGTATACGTATATCTCGAATACGAATACCAAGTATATGAACTTACTATATACATAACCCTGTATACTGTACAGAACCCTCACCCTGTCTAAGAATATACTCCATATGTACTATAGACGTACCCGGGGAGGAGGATTTGAGGCGTTCAACTCCGCTCCCCAAAATAATGCAAAATATTATTCACTACATCTGCATTTACAGTTGTTACTAAGTAGTCATAACTACGAGAAGTGATTGTAATCCTTGCGCATTTAGAACCGTTTATGCAAAGTCGAAAAAATAGCCGGAGTACGACCCCGCCCCCAACACTGCGGCTACAAGATAAATTAACTAATTTGCGGCTACAAGATAAATTAAATAATTTAGTTCATCCTTAATAAAGGAATTAATTTCACGCAAAGAGCTTCAACTAGCTTATCAAAGTATTTATGCCTTAATTAAGAATACGAACCCAGTAAGATAGATACATTTCTCTAACTTATTTCGGAAACGTCAGTAACAAAACATCTCAAGATATAAAAGTCAATTTTAAATCGCAATTTCAGTTATCAAACTTATTATTTAACGCTAAAGACAGAGAAAATATATACAACAGGTCAGAGGTTTATAAGCTTATATGTTCAAATTGTAACAGCTTTTATATTGGGACTCGCGTACGGAATGTACAAGTCTTTGCAAAAAGAAATAACTTATGAAACATATGGGTTATCCTATATAACAATTTTTCTAAATTTTTTTTAAACACCCTACTTAACTATAAATCCACCAATCCCGAATATTTTTCACTGAAACTGTAAGTGCTTATGGGCCACCCTTTATAACAATTTTATTCGACATTTTTTTTGAATCACATTGTATAACTGTAACTCTACTTCACCCTATGGTGCAACCATCCTGTATATGCTGCTATTTATTTGTCACCCAATATAACTTTTTTAAAACTTGCTTATAACTCTACTCGACACTATATTTCAGCAATGCAACTGCTTATGGTCTACGCTTTATATGCAACTTTTTCTAATATTGTGTTAATCACACTCTAAAACTATAATCTTCCTTCACCCCATATTTCAGGGATTCTATATAGTAAGTAGGATGCATATGTTCATGCCCTATATAACAACTTTTTAAACTTTTCGATCCACCCTAATGGAAATGCCTGTGGAGCCCTTGGTGTGTCACAAACGTAAAAACACAGTTTGAAACCCTAACACCAAACCTTTACTCAAACACTCACCCAAACTGCAACTGCTTTTTTCATCTGCTTGAGGGCCACCCAATATAACATTTTTTAAACACGTAACTATAACTCACTATCTTATCTACGCAACTGCTTATGGACTACTATATAACCATTTTTCAACGACCCTGGAAAGTATAATTTGTCGCCACCTGTATAACTATAATTTTATTCGATCCACGTTTCAGATATTACATATATGCAAAGCTCAATCCTCCAAAAAAATGTTATCCAACCTGTTTAACTATAATTCTACTCCACTCTCTAATTCAACCAACTGCAACTACTTATCGGCCACCCAGTACACCATTTTTTGTACCTCCCTGTATAACTATAAATCCATCAATGCCTAATATATTTCACCAAAACTGGAACTGTTTATGGTGCACCCATAAACAATTTTGTTCAACATTTGTTTTACATCACCTTGTATGTATTACAACTACCCTGTATACGATGCTGCTTATTGCTCAACCAATATAACATTTTTATACCTAACTTTAACCCTTCTCCGCCCTATATTTCAACTATCCTATATGTGCAACGCATTATGAGCCCCGATATTTTACATTTTTTTTGTCATATTTTTTTAACCACATTATAAAGTATAATTTCTCTCCACACTTCATTTAAAGCACCCTTCATTTGCAACTTTTTCTAACCTTGTTTAAGTCACACTGTATAACTATAACTTTATTGCGTCCCATATTTCTGGTACTCCATATATGCAACTGCTATAAAACAAAATTTTTCTACCATTTATTAGCGACCCTGTATAATTATAATTTTACTCCACCCTATATTTCAACAACCTTGTATATGCAACTACTTATTTGCAATACAATATAACATTTTTGTACCACCCTGTATCCCTAAATATTCTACTCCACCCTATATGTCAACCATCCGGTAAATCGAAGAGTTTGTAGATCAAAACATTCCTTTACAATATTTTTTTAAACCACCTGTTTGGCTGTAATTATACTCCGTTACATATTTGAACCATCCTATATATATGCAACTACTTGTGGATATAAAATTTTATCAATAATTCTATAAACTATACTCCACTTGATCTCATATTTCAACCAACCTGTATAAACAACTTCTTCTAACATTTTTTCAACCCGTTTCATAACTATACGAGTAATAACTCAAGAACATAATTCAAAGATTCTAACTGCTTACATAAAACATTTCTTCTAAAAAATGTATCCACCCTGTTTAAATATTCTACCCTCATTTCAACCATATTGTATATGGAACTACTTATGAGCCAACAATACATCCACCCTATATAAATATAATTATACTCCGCCCATTTATGAACCACCTGGTATATGCAACATTTATGGCCCACTCATTATAACTTTTTTGAGTCACCCCTTATAACTATTTCCACCCCCCCTTATTTCAACCACATTGTATATATGCAGCTGCTTATGGTATTTTTAAAATCTATGTCATTCTACTTCGTACTGAGTTTATTATATATGTAGAACACGCTGTAAAATTACGATTGATATATCAGTTGATTTTTTTAAATCGAAACAAGATACATTGGCATATTTCGAAATTTTAATAAAAGCTAAGCTGATTCAAGTATCTAATATTTGGTGCTTGCTGTGGAACCAATAGAGTAATTATGTTATCCAACATGGTAGAAATTTTTTCGCTATATCTACCGTTTCTGTCAATTTAGGGATGTAACATATCTACCAAATTTTAAGTCAAACTATAGGCCTTGCAACAAAAAAAAGTTCAGCAAAATCAGTTCAGTAGTTCTTACAAACAAACAAACAAACGAACAAACAGACAAAATTACAATTTTATAATAGTATAGATGACTACAATAAATTTGTCTACCAGATACTCTCAACATTACCGTTCTTATAGATTACAAAAAACAGACTCAATTTTTCTAATCACGACTTGCAACAAGACACACTTTCCCTTCACTTGAAAACAGGGTAATTTTTAGGGTTCCGTATATACAATATACGGATACCCTTATAAACTCAGGATTTCTGCCTCTGTCACATCACAGCAATTTTCTCCTAAACTACTGGACGGAAGAAGTTGAAATTTGGTATCAATGTATAGTTTGGTGACCCGATCAGGAGTACATATCGTAAAAGAAAAAAAATTGATTTTAGGGGTACTTGTGGGGGGAAAAACTAAAAAAATCGACCGTTCCCCCCCCCCTGATCTCCGACACTACTGAGCTTAAAATTTTGAAAAAAACAGGAAACATATAACGTTGCCCGAACTTTACAGGAAAAATAAGGAGAAACGATTAATATTAATTTTGGGGGGCAAATTATAGAATTAAATAAAAATTTAAAAATTAAAAAAATTCAAACGCATCATGTACTATATCAAATGAAAGGTCTCATTCTGAGGAAGACAAATATATTTTTTTCATATTTAAAAAAAATTATTTAAAAAGATATTAACGAAAATATACCAAAATTTACCCATCCCCCCCCCTTATCTCAGAAACTATAAAACGTAAAGTTTTGAAAAAAAAATAGAGGTACAGGTTCTGACCTGAAGTTTACTGGAAAAATAAGACGAAAACTCTACTTTTAATTTTGGGGGACAAATTACAGAATTAAATGGAAAATATAAAATTAAAATTGTTTCTAACCCATCATGTTATATATCAAATGAAAGGGCTAATTACGACGAAAACAAGTATATTTTTTTCATATTTTTAAAATAAATTAATTAAAAGATATTAACAAAAATATAAAAAAATTTACCCATTCCCCCCCTTATCTCCGAAATCATAAGCTGGAAAATTTTGAAAAAAATTGAGGTATAGCCCCTCACCTGAACTTTACTGGAAAAATAAGGAGAAACCCCTAATATTTATTTTGGGGGGCAAATTATAAATTTAAATGGAAAATATAAAATTAAAATTGTTTCTAACCCATCATGTTATATATAAAATAAAACGAAAACAAATATATTTTTTCATATTTTTAAAATAAATTAATTAAAAGATATTAACAAAAATATAAAAAACTTTACCCATCTCCCCCCCATCTCCGAAACCATAACCGGGAAAATTTTGAAAGAAAAATGGAGGTATAGCCCCTCACCTGAACTTTACTGAAAAAATAAGGAAAAACCCCTAATATTCATTTTGGGGGGCAAATTATAGAATTAAATAGAAACTATAAAATTAAAATTGTTTCTAACCCATCATGTTATATATCAAATGAAAGGGCTCATTATGGCGAAAACAAATATATTTTTTAACGAATAACAGATATTAATGTTTTGCTTAACCACAAATCATTCTCCTTAGTCTGCGACAAAATTTTTATCGTTTGGTCAATCCTTTATAAATAGTTCATACCCGATAGTGAAATCACTGTGATTTGCCAGCGAATATTGTGTAAGTACTTCTGAATTATCTTAACTCTTAATAACGATATGTAAAAATCCCAAGTACACATTAACCGAATCATTCAGGTCGTTTATCTACAAATTACCACTATTTAATCCAGCGCATTCGCCATTTTCAAGTAAGAATTTGTTCGAAATTAAAATACATATAAAAAGCTTATTATTCTTACATGCTATACAAATCCTAAAATTACCATTTAGAGATGCCTTTAATGTATGTATTTGTTATCAGTTTTCCTTGTTGCCCATTGTTATGTAAACAAAGGTTTAAAAATGCCCAGTTTGCTTTAGTTCATGACAATTGTTAAAAAACATCTGACCAGCAACTAAGCTATTTCTTTAGTACAAAATGTTGCATGGGCACAACATTTATGTTTCTTTACTCTCTTCGAGTATATATATATATATATATATATATATATATATATATATATATATGAGCCCCCCGGTGGCTTAGTGAGCAAGTCCTTCAGCTCACACAATTTAAAAAAATTAACCTTCATAAGAGGGACGTATTCCAACCAAGGTTTTTTCAATTAATAAAAAACTGTGACACAATTCCGGGGGGTACAGTCGTACCTGAGGTAAATGGCAAAAATCCCGGAAATCGACATTTGCCCCTTACTAACAGCCGCACTGAGGAAAAAAAACTACCAAAAAAATGTTGCTCTTCTCAGTCCTTCGAGCCAGTTCTTAAATTATTTAGTCCTACACTTCGGCTTCTTCTACTTCTTCATTTCAGTTAGTCAAAAAGACCATTTGTCCACGTATGTTCAATTCTCTTCAGTAGTCCTTCTCACAGATCTTAAGCTGTTCTTCTTCATCTCTTCTCAAGATCTTAAGTTCTCCATTTCCACAGCTCTTCAAGTTTGTCTGCATTAACTGTCAATAACAAAAAATTTTGGCCGTTTGATCCAATTTTTTTTATTAATAACACTAAAAGCCATCTATTAGCAATTACAAAACTCAAGAAAATTGTTTCACATATAGAAGGAAATGGTACGGTACTTTTTTGCATTTGGGTATTTATGTATATAATTTTATTAAAATGCATATATTTAACATGTCAATATGTTCATGTTAGGTTACGTTAGGTCATTCACCCTGTATTAAGAGGCAGGCTTTTGCAGGAATGATATATCAAATAATAAATTAATATTTAATATAATATTTTTAAACTTTAGTTTTTCCAAAATTCTTTACGGTTATTCAGATATTTCAAAATTATGATTTCAATTTCTAAGAAGAAAATGCAAAAAACCAACTCATAAGTAACCATGAAGATGCAGTATAAGTAGCTACGATACATATGTACTTAAATATTAGTATACCTTAAACTGCAATGTATGTATAATCTCAATAATTTCAATTTAACACACAAAGTTAGTTGACTATTTCTGCATTATATCAAAATATAAAGAAATACAATGCACCTGCTATTAATGTATGTTACAATACTTTTGATGTTGACAATTTTTGTTAAGTGTATTGAAATTGAATTTTTTCAAATAATACATTGATAATTGTTCACATTAAATTGAAAAGGTAGCTACATTAAACTAACGACAAACAATGTTATGATATGTCAAACTGAAATCAAAATTAGCAAATTAGCTAAAACGAAGATGGCCCTGAACATTAGAATTATTGCCATAATGTCAGATCCACCTATTTATCTTAAATCTCACTAATTGTATTCATATCATGGGCTTTGTAATCTTAGTTAAATTACATGAAACTATTAGCCTTTAAAATAGAAACAATATACATTAAAAGCATAATGTTAAATAATAAAATATTATCGGAAACACATTGATCAGTTGCCACACAATACACAATTCAAATTTTACTTGACAAACCATATTTAGAAAGAAAGTTTCACACTTACGAGTACCAAATAAATGGTTTTTATCATATAATATAAATTTTTATGCCTGAGATCTAAATAATGTGGAATAACTTTCGGAACCGAACAAAACTTACGAGTTTTTTGTTTAATTAAACTTGTTTTTCGAGTCAATCCATCTTACGATTTTCTCTCCAAGCTTTGACGCCACTGTTTGGCATTGACAATGTGAGCATAAATTAAGACTTTTTTATTATATTTTATTTAATGAATGCAGCAATATTATTATAAAAAAGCATTCTGCACTGAAGGTCGTCAATAGCTACTAAACAAAACAAAAATAAAGAAAATCGGTTGAGAGACAGAGGAGAAAACGGTACCGAACCGTTTTGTTATAAGTGCGATGGACTAAGAAAAAGAATATATTTTTGGCAGTTTTTATTGGGAACTCAGTGCGGGTTAGTAAAGGGCAAATGTCTATATCCCTGATTTTTGCCATTCACGTCAGAGACGACTATACTCCCCGGAATTTTGTCACTATTTTTTGTTAATGAAAAAACCTTAACTTGACTCAAATTCGAACCCGGGCCCAGACCTGGGGGCATCAAGTTATATATAGCTAGTTATATATATATATATATATATATATATATATATATATATGTTTCCTTGAGATGGTCTATATACACAACAACCCCAATAGTATCAACAAAAAGATCTGCAGAACCTCAACATCATTTACAGTTATCTACTAGAAATTGATAACAATAACTCCTATAAACCTAACCAAACGATTTGTTCTGTTGATACTATTGATTGAAAATTGATATTTACACACTTCTCCTTCATTTTCTTCCATTCACTCAACTTTTTAAGAAATTGTATCAATTATATTTCTAGTAATTTTAATGTTAGTTAACAAGATTAGGAGAAGATAAAAAAAAATTAATTCAAATCTTAATTTCAAATATTCATACATTCTAAATCATTTCTGTCTATCACAGTATCATTTTCATAGCTTGGTCTGTATAAAAAACATTTTTTGATCTTTCTAATTGACAGACAATTTTTGTCACTTCACATACTCAGAAAGTATGAAAGTATTCCTATATTAACATTATTACCTCTAATTTTTTAAATGATGTACCATCTTTTTATATTATAACCTCGATTATTGTAAGTAACTCTCTTATAATAATGTACATTGTATAATTTAGTTATTTTTAGTGACTGACGAAGGATAAAAGTATATCCGAAAGCTTTCATAATAAAAAGAGTTTCCTAAAACCTGTATTTTTACCAGGCTGCTTTCCCATTAACTGAAGTTTCTGTTTTGACTATTCAGCCGTTACAACACATTTTGTTTATATATATATATATTAATTTGCGAAAGCTTTCGAAATACTTTAATTTCTTCGTCAGTCTTTTGACTACAAACAAAATTTATAATTATAATATGTGAGATAATTTTTTAAATACTTACAGTAAATTGTGATTGTAATTTGAAAAAGAGCACAAACATAGGAATTAAGAAATTAATAAATTAGATTTAACAAAATTTTTTTGAGTGACATTGATAGCAAAACTGGAAATGAAGTTATAATCAAAAATAACATTACTATAGTGAGTAGAATATTGTATTGTTACTATGTAACTTAATTGTTGAATACTGAAAATGAATTTATATATATATATATATATATATATATATATATATATATACATATATAGGTTGCCCTATTAGCTGTGAAATTGTCAAAGTCTGGTAGACTCCACCTAGTATTTACGCCCAAAAAAAATCTCAACTTGATAGGTACATTGGAAGTTAACCACCAAAGTTCGTGCACAATTCAGAAATATTTACAATTATTTTGATTATGAAAATACACTACCTAGAAGCTTTAATCAAAGCCCACGAGGTATCACACCTGAGCCCCATTTTATTTACTAGAGAACGCCTCAATATTTTTTACAAATTTGTACTACTCGTTTACAGTTATTTGAATAATACTTAAAGAATCTGTTTCGAAAGCTAATCTATTTGTCAACGAAAGTCAAATTAATTATTAGGTACGAACTGTCAGTATTTTTTCTCGAATTCGAGTTGTTAATAACAATCATAATATTCCATACTAAGCACGATGAATGAACAGATGTTTGCATTATACTACGCCCTCTTAACCTTTTCCGTAAAAAGAATGACGATAAGACATTGCAAGTTTGTATACATTCAGATAATTTTGCCTACGTCACATAACATTAATTTCCTTATTGGATAACTAGGCACACGAAAGAACTGAAAACCGCATGCATTAAACGGCAGCTCTTATCTATCTCGGCGTAGTGTTGTTTCTTGTAGCTTAAGAATGTACAGCTAATAAACACCCACAATGCGGCTGACCTGAATTCTCTCTCAAAGCCAACAAATACGTAACGCATTCACTGCATATAATACTCTTCAACGAAGAAAATGAATTGTTATGCATTATTAATGAACTATCATTATATGCATAATAACTATTTAATAGGTAGATTCTGTAGTTTGTTTTTCAATGAACAGGCACGAAGCAATTGGATATGGGTATAGAATTAAATAATTTCTTACGTTCTTTTAAGGCTCAAAACCACGAAGGTGGCGAATTCTGTTTGGAAGCTCGTAAAATAAAATATACGAATGAATAACAGTAAATAAAAATTCAATACTATCGAGATCCATTGGATTTTCTATACCTAAAATTTATGGTTTGAATAATAAGTAATTTTAAATAATTTAACAAGAAATATGTGTAAAACGCCATTTCGGGAACGCGTCCAAAACAAAAACTTCAAACTTCAACTTACGTTAACAAATAGTAAAATCATACTTTTTATGTTACAAATCTTTATTAAAGTTTGTTTGTTTCCTAAATAATTATTATTCTAAGCCAAAGTATACAAAATAAAATAATTTCAAATATGGCATATGTCAAAAGTTTGTCCGAGAAATCAAACGTCATTATCCGTGAACGCAGCATAGATAGTGAAAACTTTATTCTTGAACGCGACTTGCGGCGCTAGTGTGCTTTAGTAGCCAACAATAGTGTTGTGAGGCGGACGTGATTTGTTTTGGGCGTAAATCAACAATAATTTAAGTGGTAAGTACTGTTATGTTGATGTATTTTTTACCGTACCTTAATTGTACGTCATCACGGGAACGGGTGGAATAGTAAATTGTATTAAAATTACAGTTAGGTAATGAGAATTCTGTAAAACTATCATAGTTTACTTCACAATAACATTTAAACGATATGTCTAAGATGGCGACCATTGGAATTATAGGCGCGAAATTTCAAAAAAGTCATTTCGGGATCAGTCATTAAGGGGACGTTCCCGGACATGATGAAGCGTTCCCGGATTGACGTAGTGGTTTCTGATATGATTTATTATTGGTGAATTAATATTTAATAAATATTGATTCACCTTCATTTAAAGACCTTTTTTGTTTTCAGTAAAAATGCAACAAAACGAAGATGGGAAAAAGAAGAAAATTAAAAAAATACTTAAAAAAAATAGTTCAGCTTATATAAAACAACGGGAAAAAGCCAATGCAAGAAAGCGGAAGTTCTTAGAAAAAATGACAGAGGAACAAAGAGAAGTAAAACGAGCTAAAGATAGGGAGTACTAACAGAAAAAGAAAGCTGAGAAGAAAGTGAAGAAAGCAGCAGATATGACAGAAAGGGAATTACGTAAATAAAGAAAACAATGGAAACAAGCTTCAAAGAAATATAGAGACAAGAAAAAGATGTTAGAAAATGTTGTCAGCAATACACCTCCGTCTTCAGATAGGGAGCTAGTGGGGCCTCCTCAAAACTCAGACAGCGAGGAAGGAAAACTGTGAAAAAAGACCGGGCAAATGCATACAGAAAAATAAAAAAACCACAAGATATAATAACAGAAATGAGACGTAAGATTGAGGCATTGAATAAAAAAATAAGCAGAAAGGAAAGGACAGAAAAGAAGAAGGATAATGTGCAGATGTCTCCCAATAGTAAAGTGCATGACTTAATCAAAGATATACCAGTTCCAGTACCTCGTGAAGTACGCAAGCAACTGTTATTATTTGGTGAAGTGCTCTCTAAAGATGCAGCAATGTTACGAGTATGGATTCCACAGTCGATATTACGCCTTTAGAAAATGATTCATGCCAAACAAAAGAACCAATTGAAATAAACTTTACAGCCCTATCTAACCTTAATTATAACAGAGCAAGTATTTTCAAAACCATCTATAACTCATCTTCATCTGATGACGAAAATTTAGAGACAATATCTCTCCGCCAGAAAGGTATTAATACCAACTTTAAAGATATAGTAGCAGGATCGTCTTATGACACGAATAGCAAAGAAAATATTCATCCCAATTTAATTTGCCCGGGAACATTTTTATTGGTTAAAGTGCCCACACAAAAAAGAAACGTGTTCTACAGATACCTGGCTATCACTCAGACTTGTGTTGAAGACGACGGAAAAGTCAAAGTCACTTTCCTGAGATCAGTACGCAATACTGCAAATATATTTCAACTAGACCCAAAAGATGTGTCTTATGTGACATATGAACAAATTATAGAGATAACACCTACAGCGTCACTGAAAGTAGAACAGAATCGCGAGTATTACCATTTTAAGTCTGATGTTCATATATTTGAGAAATGTTGATTATTTTATGACCTTGGGGCTATTTTAATTATTGAAAAAAAAATTAGTTTCATTTTAAGTTTATGCGGTTGCATTACCTATTTTGTTTATTTTATTGCGTTAGTTCATAGTGCAATACTTAATTTGATTATTATTCATGAGACTACAATTAAAGACTGATTAATAGTAAATACGCTAGGCATAAACTAGTTCAAAGCTGAGTTTGTAAACATTTTTGTTTGTAAAAGTAAATAAAGTATTAAGAAGTTTTGTTACCAGTTTTGTTTTTATATTTTTCGAATTCTATGTTGTTTGATTATAATATTATAACAAATACTATGTCTAAACAAGATTAAAGAAACAAAAGTTAATTGTCGCATTTATTACTTAAAAATACCTTTACCTGTAAGAAAATCCCAACTCTATCATTCAGTGAACACCTTAGTCATTCCGGGAACACGACTTCATTTCCGGGAACTTTACTTTTATTTGCCTTTATAATACTAATTTCAAATATTATAGAACATGTCAATATGCACATACAAACATAATAAAGTTATTATTATAGTAATATCCAATATTACTTTTTAAGTCATCTATATTTTGTTATATTTTGAATTTTGTGCTTGAAATTTGAAACTTAGCTACTCTTTCATTTTCAATTTGATGATTTTTATAAATATCCTTGTCTATTCACCAAATTTCCATTTGCAATTAAAAAAAATAGTATAACATGCTATTATAAACAATAATATTTTATTTTCTATAAACATTATATATTTAAAAATAAATATTTAGTTACGTTCCCGAAATGACGATTTTTGTTGTTGAGTTACCATAAAATCGCCCTAATTTGAAAAATTGTGAAACCTGTGCGCGCCTGTTTTGAATATGTTAAGTTTAATAACAGATCAATCATTTATAATTCTTCATTTGGCTGTTGTTTTTAACATTTTATGCTTAAATTGCAAAGTTGAAATTCGCCACCTTCGTGGTTTCTAGCCTTAAGCATAATAAATTTTAAAATTACTTTCCATTTGAAACATCAATATTTGAGACCCCTATGCCGTTTTATAACGTACAATTTATCTAAGAAATAACGAACAGAAATAAAATTATTTGTTAGTTTGGGATAGAAAATCTATGAACACATATGTCAGTGCTAAGGATGGAACCAATGCTGCCTAGTTCAATTGTTCTGAAGGCGAAAGAATATAAACCAAAGATTGAAACACACTTTTTTCTTCCTTAAAACTACATATAGCCAAGTTTCATATTCAACTGCTTCCAATGCAAATATTAATATTGTCAACATATATATTCAGCAACTAGAAGCACACTAAGAAAACAGGTATCTGCTATTTTCAACATCACCTGTTATAAGAATGGAAATATACCAATTACCGTATATTCTTATTTGTAATAGAAGTAAGAATAAAAAAAATAAATTTACAGAAAAAGAAGAGAATCCTGGACCGTCTTCGGAAAGTTGAGCAGGACATAATGAATTTATTATTAAATAAATAACACTTTGACATCTAATTAATATGGTTTTATAGAAGATCGAACTAAAAAGTAAAATATAATTTTAAATTTATTGAGATCTTATCCACAGCGATAGACGATAGGCTGAATCTATAAAATTAAATATTTTAAATAATAAGAGATTCATAAACAAAAAAAATATGTTATAAAAAAGCATGGGATGCTTTGTTATACAGGGTGTAACATAATGCAGTGCTAATATTTTGTAAGGTCAGTATGAACTAAAAACTCTTAGACATATCTATCGTGTATAGTTAAGGACCTATTCCATTATTAAGTTTCAATACATCTAGCAACCTTGCCGAGCGTGATAAGACAGTACGGAACAGAAAGTGTACCTATACTAAAAAATTAAAATATGTAGTTTTATATTTCAATAGATTCTTGATAAATTATTTCCAAAGAATTCACCTGATGACTATAGCATATACAAAGCTATTGAAACGTTGTGAGATCAACCATTTCACGACGACGGAAGCCCAAGGAAACTTCGAGGAATGAGTTACATTATCTACCAGCTTCAGACTATTCTCAAGTTTTTCAAACGTTCAGAAGAAGATATTTTACCAACACTAAGTTGTAACTACCACCTACCATGAATCTTTCATTTTTTGATCAGTTGAAAATTCTGTTCAATTTATCAAAGCCCACCCTAAACGTTTGATAGAAATGAGAATAGTTATTTATTATCATCTTTAATGCCTTATTTTTCTAAACAAATTTTACCAAGGCCCTAGCGAAGCGGATTTGTATCCTCCAGCCGTGGAACTTAAATCAGCAGAAAACTTTTGTAAAATCGAAAACTGACATCACTTTCTCGTCATAAGGTATTACGATGATACGATTTATGAGCATGAATATCTCTAAAATGTCGTTACTTTTCGATTTTACAAAAGAACTCTATTGATCAGGGACCCACTGCAGTAGTACTATACTATTACAGAACGCTGGGTATTCATGCTGTAAATATTCTGTTAGATCGACAGCCAGATACAGGTGAAGCTAATAAAAGCGTGTAACATAATTTAATTCTCTATAGAAAAAATTTAACCTTTTGGATAATTTACGATCGAATCATTGCTTTCAGTTATTACCATAAACGGTCCAGTGTCTTAAATATTAATGATATTATTAAAATCAACTAATTATCTATAATGTTGTCTGTCTTATTTTGAACATTAACCTCTTTATTTTTTTAAATCTGATTTTCCGATGCAGAAAAACCGGTTATTTATAATATCTCTCAATGTCTTGGAGACCCCGCTCGAGAGATCGACGATCAAAATTTTCTTTATTTTGATTTTCTTCTGATCATTTTCTCTATAATCAATTAAAGTATACGCAGCTCCTTTAGCTGATGGAAAGAAAGCTATCAAATTATTCAGTTCCGAAATACCTCTCTTAACACAACTAAATAAAAAAATCAGATTTCAAAATTTGACAAATTGAAAATGTTAAATTTCTCATTGCGCACTTCTTACATTTTTATTAGTTTATTCAATTGTATTATTTTTTTATTGCCATTGAAAACGGGGCCTGATTTTGACCCTGAAACATTTGGTGTATTTGAAACATATAAACTTTCCAGCAATTGTGGTGTTATTCCCAGGAAATGTAAAAAATACAATATTGATATAATTTACCCGAACAAAATAAAAAACCGTCTAGAAATTAATCATCCTAAATAAAAACTGAACTTTCGAATAAATAAACGATAAAAACCACTCAAACAAACAATGCCGACATAAAAAAGAATTATGTCTATTAAGCCGCATCGGACAATTCACATCGCCAAATTCGGAATATGTGCATATTTTATTGCTAATTTATTGCTAATTTTTTGCTGCTAAAAAAATTTATTGCTCCTACCGTTTCCGAGAAACAGTGTCCGATGTGGCTTAAGTCTTAAGCTACATCGGACATAGTTATATCTCGGAAACTAATAGAGAGATCAAGTTGCTCTTGGTACCCACATTTATTGCTAACTAATTGCTCACTTTTCACCGAAAAGAATTTTTGTTGGTCTAACCCCACCAGAGAAACAGTGTCCGATGTGGCTCAAGTGTTAAGCTACATCGGACATAGTTATATCTCAGAAACTAATAGAGAGATCAAGTTGCTCTTGGTACCCAAATTTATTGCTAATTAATTGCTCACTTTTCACCGAAAAGAATTTTTGTTGGTCTAACCCCACCCGAAAAACAGTGTCGGATGTTGCTCAAGTGTTAAGCTACATCGGACATTTTTATATCTCAGGAACTAATAGAGATATCAAGTTGCTCTTGGTACCCAATTTTATTGCTAATTAATTGCTCACTTTTCATCCAAAAGAATTTTTTTTGCTCCAACCCCTCCCTAGAAACAGTGTCCGATGTCGCTTAAGTCTTAAGCTACATCGGACATAGTTATATCTCAGGAACTAATAGAGATATCAAGTTGCTCTTTATTTATTTTGAATTACGTCTTAGAACATACATTTAATATTCCGTCTATAGTTAACTGATTGATGAATTTTATCGCAAAATTGCTTTTCGGGAAAAATATGAAGAATGTAAACATAAATTAATATTGTTTTGCCTATTTCATATATTACCAAGAAATTATAGTTAGTGAGCCACCGGTTTAAACCAATAAAGGGTGCCCCGTTTTATAAATGAAACTTTGTAACTATATATTTTTTCTGATTTACATTTCTAATTGGTTTGAAGTATTATTTGTTATTATTTCATAAATAATTTAGTCAGGTGACACTTGGACTAACATGCTATGGAAGTACCATCATTGAGATTTCTTATAATCTAGGTAAATAATAATATTTATTGCTTTAATTTTCTTGTTTGTCCACAATATTACCTTAGGACTTCTTATTGTCTTTTACAAAATCGGTGCAAGTGATTTTCATGGCAGGCGGGAATGGGTCGATTTTCCTATATTTTTCTTAATATTTTTTAATGATCTTTAAAATTATAAACATTCACACTTTTATGTGTGGTTGATTTTTTTATATATTTTAGTATTTATTATGTATTTATTTAATTTTCAAAATTTGTCCCAAAAAAATATGATTCGTGTTTTCTCTTTATTTGTCCTCTAGCGTTTGAGTTTGACATTTTAGGTTCACGGCGAACTTTTCCAATTGATATATCATATGATACGCTCAAATGAATTTAATTTTTTTACATTTCAGGTTTTCATTTTCCCCCAAAAATAAACATTATAAATTTCTTTTATTTTTCCTATAAACTTTAAAAAGTTTTAGAATATTTTATAATTTCTATTTTTTTTTTTTTCAAAAAATGTAAGATCAGTAGTTTCGACGCTAAGGGGAGTGGCCCGTTTGTGTAAAATTGCATCCCAGAAGTACCCTAATATGGAAATTCCTTCCTTTAGGCTGTGTGTGATTCTTCATCAAATTTATGAAATCTTAAAGGACAAGTTGATTAATAATTTCTTTTCTGTTAATAAACATTCAAGATTTAGTTTCATAGTAGGTTGGTTGTATTACATTGTTGAATAAATGGAAATTAGTTCAAATTTAGTTCAAAATACTTTAGGATAACTAGGTAATTTTTAACTTTTAAGTGACTAAAAAGCTTTTATATTATACCAAGGTTTTTAATGAAAATTCAATGAAATAAAATTATTAGTAAAAGTTTCCAATATTTCCAATAACTATTTATTTGTAATCTGAGTAAAACTGAGTAACACGAATATTTCAGAAGAAGTCGAGAAGGCCAAAGAACAGCCATATAAAAGTGAAGATTCATCAGACTTATTTGCAACAATGGATTTGGGGGATTTAACTAAAGAAGAGGAACTCCCAGTTATGAAAAATTATTGGAGTATTTGGGCAAAAGCACTATATGAAGAGTCTAAAATGTTATTTCAGCAGAAAGGTTCGGAGGCTAATGCTAATTTTTTAGGAAATGATAATATTATTACCAAAAAACTATTAAAGGATTTAGAATTATTTCCAATCTGGGGAAACTTTCAGCAATCTGAGTTCGATTACGGGCGAATACCAGCAACTAGCGCCCCAGTTGAAAGTAGCTTCAATATAATCAAGCGAAACTTAATGGGACATATTAAGTATCTGGTGCGATTGGACGTATTTGTCGATATGCACATTAACTATTTGGAAGGAAAAATGAGACTTATCATAGCTGATCTGGGCGATTCAACTAAAATTATTTCATTCAAAAATTACTTGGGTAAAAATCGCCAATGTAGTATATGTAGAACATATTGCCAAAAAACATACATGGATAATACCTGCAGTGTCTGTGAGCAGATTACATGTAAATCAACATGTTCGATTATACATGAAGGTGTCATAATATGTAAAATATGTGTGGAAAGAGATTTTGTTAAACAAAAAATGTGTCTATCTGACATTGAAAATTGGAAGAATTTGGGACGTTCACAGGAAAAATTAAAAAAACAAAACAGTGCATATACATGTAGAACCGCGAAGACAGAAAATAGTAACTGCAGTTTCTGCGCTATACATAATTTACCGATTGGTTACCATAATTGTATCCCATGCAACAAGAATTTTAACAATTTTTATGGCTGTTCGGTACCTGCAGCTGAGTCTTTAGAAGCGAACGATCAGAGTGTTTGTATGGATGGTTCAACGAATAAGTCATTAAATATCAATAAAACAGCTGAAAATAGAGAGGATGAAACTAATTCCCCAAGAAATAAGAAGCCAAAGCAGTCTTACCGACGGCCGGCAAAATATTTAGGAGAACGACTTGCTGATATT
This sequence comes from Octodonta nipae, assembly GCA_034190945.1. NCBI lineage: Eukaryota > Metazoa > Arthropoda > Insecta > Coleoptera > Chrysomelidae > Octodonta > Octodonta nipae. The sequence goes on along the minus strand of CM067220.1, from coordinate 85,928,807 downwards.
GCCGATTCTTTGAGATGGGATCGTAACAAAGTAATAACAGTAATTAAAAGTGGTAATCATCCAGATTTACAGTTGTCTAGACAACAGAATAAACACGTGGCTGTCAAAGATACGTGTGCATTTGACAGTATCCTGTACCTCACTATTTTTGCGGCGACAGATTTTGAATTTTTATTAACAAAGGTAATACTCATTTTTGACTCCACCTGTTATTAAAGTCGATATTTTAACTAATACAATGTTATAATATTCGATACATCGACCAAAGTAGTTTTTGGAATGAGTGCGAGAGTTTAGTGAAGTTTTACGTCCCAGCTGAGGTAACAATTGGCACGATTCTAGAAACTTCGCTTATCGAGTAATATTATTTTCTAAAGCTTAATTTAGTATAACACTAACAATTCTTATTTAAGAAAAATTTCAATAGAAATATAAATATAAATACATAAACAATTTCCCAGAAATTATTTTCTGTATTTCTACGAAGTTTTGACGTTGACTTTATGTAAATGATAACTAGAATTGAGAGTACTAAAAGATCATAAACATCTACTAATTGATAAAATTCCACTAAAATTACGACATAGATTATCATTAAGCTGATACATTTAATATAAATAAATCTTTTAGATGAAAGAACGTCATACACCATTCTTGGACATGGTTTTGGATATGTTGGAAAACGGATTAAGGCAACACACCTATACCATGGGAGCAAATATTTAAAAAAATATATTTTTCTATACAAAGCAATAATTATGCAGACGTGGACACCATGGATTGTTGTTTAGAAGTGGCTTGGTTGGCGCAACAACTATTTAGAAGTTGGCCAAATTTCGTAGAAGAAAGCATATGCACCAAATGTAGTAATACTGCTATTAACAGTCTTAATGCGCTACGAGTTGAAGATGTTTCATTGATGGATTTCAACACGACGACATTCATCGAACAAGTTTGTAGTTCAGGCAATGGACGTTGCCTTAAATGTCAATCGAAATCATCTGAAAAAGGCATTAGTTGCAATGAAAACTCCAGAAATTGGTGTGATAAGTGTGCAATTGATCTCACGGTAGAGCACAAAATAACTGAAATCGGTATTTATAAGAATTTCTTTCCTAAATCCTTCACTATGTTTAGAATATATATCATATAAACAGAAGATATGTTTGGACAATTAGTAACTTAACGATAATGGGAATAAGTTACGTACATCCAGAGTAAATTTCCTGTTAGAATTTTCTTGAACAGATATTTTTCTTGATAATTATGAACTTTTGTTTTCTCAGTAAAATTATTATTAATATTAGAATGCACTAAAATATTTTATTATCTCAAGAATCATTTTGTTTTAATTGAAAACAATTTACAGATTAGTTAAAGTATTACCAGCTTTTCTTGTTAGAGATTTAGATTGAGATAAAGAAAATACTTTTCTAGTGCAAATTATTAATATCCATTGCAAGTTATATCCATTTCATAATTTTGCAGGAGACATCGTAATGTTTCAAGTTTTCAACAATTCAGAAAATAATAAGACCATACGACTGAAGGATTTAAACCGAACCATCAAAGTGCCCAATAAAAACTCCGAAGAATTACTCCTAGTAGGAACAATAAATTTTATAGGATTCGGAAGACCAACATCTACTGACACAACTGAAAATGTGGGTCATTATGTGGTGTATGCAGATAGGAGGGGTAATACTGGGTGGATGTTAGTAGATGACATGAGCCCAAAAGCAAAATATGTTAAAGAGTCAACTCAAATTACCCCACGATTATTAATGTACGTTAAGAATAAAAAAAATCATTATAAAAAGTGTATTTTATTGATAAATATATTATATATTTTATTGATCATGTGCATACAGAAAATAACATTTTTAAATTTAAATAGATGTCTTAAAAAATTATAAAGTTTGGATTGTAATACCGAGTTATTATCTATACCTAGGTGTATATTGAAACAGCATACATGAAAAACCGAAACAAATAGGGAATGTCTCTGATTGCATTTAGCTGCAGCGTTGTTTATATGGCGTTTAAGGTGCATCATACGAATATACTATTTTGAAAATACATCCATTATATTATTTAACTACTCTTAATTTTGAACATGAATCTGTTTGATACTAGACCGTCTTAACATTTCCTCAAGCAAACTTCCAGTCCCAAAGAGTTTGAAAACAATTGAATGCTAGGAAAGACAATGACATGAGGATGCATTTTCCGAAACTTCGAATCAGTCGACTTCTGGATCGCATATAAAATAAGCGCTGTATACCTAGACTGAAAAAGGAACCGTCCCTGCGAAATATACAAGATACGGATGCAACATATTTTTAACAAGCCGATTTAAAAAAATCTTGTTATGACAGATCACAATAAAAATAATGCTGTGTCTTGATTAAAAATTCTAAAGAAAGTTGCATTAAAACTTATTTGTGAATTAGCAATTAGAGACTGACATGAGATGGAACTAGTGAAGGATTCAATTTAATACTTACATTTAATTTATTACCGATTTCTACACTGAAATGACCATCTATAATACCTACTGTTTCCCGAAAGGTGTTGGAGTAACGGAATTGAATTAGCACTGAATTACAACAATAATATTTCACATTTATTTGTAATAAAATTATATATACAGGGTGTAACTTAAAACAGTGCACATATTTTGGCAGGTGATAGTACTGGTCAATATGAACTAAATAGTCTCTATTATCTATCTATTCTAACTATCTATTCGATTATTAAGTTTTTGTAATATCAATACATCTGAAAACCTTGTACACATACGGTCCAAAAATGCTACATTAAAAGTGAAAGTTTTCTAAATGGAGAAATAAAAATTATGTGAATACACAATTAAAAGTATATCCTGGTATTCCTGAGATGTGAATTATTCCATCACATAAACACCAACAGAAAAATGTTCGGTTTAATATTAAAATAAAACACATCAAAATAGTACCTATGTTTTTGCAGTGCATGACCTACAAGTCTGCTTACGCTAGGATTCGAACGAAAGCAGTTTAAGCAATGTTGCCATAATTCTTTTATTTTGAGTCTGTTAAAAAATTTTGAATAAATTTGGTTTAAACAACTAATGTGGCTTAAGTCTTAAACCAGCTCGGACACTATTTCCCGAAAGCCAATAAAATTCTTTTGAGCAAGAAATGAGCAATTAATTAGCAATAAAATTGGATACCAAGAGCAACTTGTAATCCCTATTAGTTCCTGAGATATAACAATGTCCGATGTAGCTTAAGACTTAAGCCACATCGGACACTGTTTCTCGGGAGGGGTTAGAGCAAAAAAAAAATCTTTTCGGTGAAAAGTGAGCAATTAATTAGCAATAAATTTGGGTACCAAGAGCAACTTGATCTCTCTATTAGTTTCCGAGATATAACTATGTCTACCTAAAATGTAAAAAAAATAGAGAGAGAGGTGACCATACTCAAACGCTAATAAATACTTAAATATATAAAAAAATCAACCACACATAAAAGTGAATGTTTATAATTTTAAAGATCATTAAAAATATTATATATATAGAGGAAAATCGACCCATTCTCGCCTGCCATGAAACTCACTTGCACCGATTTTGTATAAGACAATAAGAAATCCTAAGCTAATATTCTAGACAAACAAGAAAATTAAAGCAATAAATATTATTATTTACCTAGATTATAAGAAATCTCAATGATGGTACTTCCGTAGCATGAGAATCCAAGTATCACCTGACTAAATTATTCATGAAATAATAACAAATAATACTTCAAACCAATTAGAAATGTAAATTAGAAAAAAATATATAGTTACAAAGTTTCATTTATAAAACGGGGCACCCTTTATTGGTTTAAACCGGTGACTCATTAACTATAATTTCTTGGTAATATACGAAATAGGCAAAACAATATTAATTTATGTTTACATTCTTCATATTTTTCCAGAAAAGCAATTTTGCGATCAAATTTATCAATCAATTAACTATAGACGGAATATTAAATTTATGTTCTAAAACGTAATTCAAAATAAATAAATATTTGAAAGAAATGTTAGTGTACCTGTAACGTAGCTTTTGAGTAAGTCTTTCCTTTTTTTGCACTCTGTTTTCAATGGATTTCCATCTTTATCGTATTCTGACATATTTCCGGCAGTGTCACAATTTAAAATTATGAAAATACCTGGTATTATATTTTCAGCATTTTGAATACCGTCTGTCATGAGTAAGCAGCCAACCGTAGCCATATATAACGTACGGACTGGACGACTTCGAACTGCTTTGAGAATATTCCTATATGTATTTAGGAAATGTGCATTATCTATTCTTATTCTGGTTTTTGGTTTATTATTTTTAAAAAACGGCATATTCTTCGATGTTATTGCAGTTGCTGTAATACAGTGCAGCCGTATTCATTAAACATCTGGACTGATCCATTACTATTTCATCGGGTGGTCTCGCACCGGTAATATGAAAATCTTGTAACAGTCTATAGACATCTCTTGTTTCTTGTCTTTCAGAAATTTTTTGCATTACTGTAAATTGGTGGCTTGTAAAGTTAACACTGAAAATTAATTTCTATATTATTAACATTATTTGTATGAAATTATAGCTACTAAATATTAAAGAGTACGCAATTCCACCTCCAGCCTGAAAACGCTAAATAGGTGACTAAATCATTAAGATCGGTTATATGGTGTTCGATTTTTATGAGTGTATCAAAATTGTATCATTAGCTTAGTAATAATTACCTAAATACGTATAGCATCAAAATGCTCCTTTTGGTGCTTTATGGTCTATTGATTGGGTAAAGTTTAACTCCAGTTGCATCTTATGTTTAGATTGGATTTCTGGTAGAAATTTTCTTATAGGCAGTAATTTGTTCTTTGATGCAATATAATATGAAATTTGAAAAAAATACATTTGCACTGTAAACAGTCTTAATTACATTTATAATTTATTTCATGTCCATTATCCGTTAACGAGAATTTTTCACATTTAACGTTGCTTCTCCTATGCTAATAATGCATATACTCCGGGCAAAACATTCGAGTTTTAATTTCATTAATTAGTTTTTTCTCAAAGTGTTAATGTTGTTTCTCAATAGTCAATCATTCTAGCACTCAAATTGTATTTTAACTCTGTGATCAAAAATTTTAAATTTTATATGTCTACTAGTTATTTAAGCTACATGTTCCCATCTTTGCTAACTTTATTACTCAACATCAGAGAAGCATGTTAGAAGTAACAATTATTCACGCAAATAAAAGTTAAGTGAATATCAACAATTAAAAGTTTTAATTTGAACCCACGAAGTTTACTGCAATATCTTTTAATGTAAATATAAATACATTTTAGTGTTAAACATCCAACGGTCTAATTCTACGAAGGCAGTCAGTATTCATATGTATTTAATCTATTCTATATTTTTAACAATGATGATGAATTTAGATCTTAGTTTCTTACATGGGGGTGGGCGGGGGTCAGAAAACCGTCAACAATGAATCTACGTAAATTATATTATATAAAATTTTTGAAGAAATAAGCAGCTAACTATGACCCCTATTTACTATCTATCCTTAATTTGTTAGAATAATTGAAAATAAATAAATATTCTACTATATTTCTTATTCATGAAAATATCACCTCCTAATATGTTAAAAAACTCAAATACTCAAGTTTATTAGTTATTAACTTACCTGAAAAATGACCATTCCTTCCAGCTACATTCAGATATTGCGTCTCATAACTCAGACAACACTTGAGTTTTTTATTTTCCCAGAATATCTTATTAAAGTAAGGTTGAAATTTTCCAGATATAAAACGTCTATGTTTCTTCTTATATCTAGATGCCTTCCTTGTACTTCGTGAATATTCCACAATTTGTGTCATATCGTCAAAAATATTTGCTGGGATAATTATTTCAAAGTTTGTATTACATTTTTCATATAAAGATTCATTTCCAGTCATATCTGTTTTGGATAATAATGATTGCTCTGCAGACTGAGGCTCCTGTTCTGCTGGAGTTTCAATATTAAATCCACTTCTCTCGTGATCTTTTATATTATCACTATTTACAGACACCATTGCATATAACGATTCTTTTGTTAAAGCACTACTACAGCACAAAGAAATATCAGCCCAAATCTTATTGGATTTAGAAACAAGTTTGTCTACATTTTTGTCAATAAAGATTTTGTCTACAAAGGGCAAAACTTTATCTAAAAACATATTTTTAGACAATTTGGGGGGTCTTCCTTGTCTCATAATTTATTATTATTTTGACCTTTTATGACAATTGGAAATATAATAAAAGAATATGTTACGGAAAATTGTCAATGCACTTCTGTACTAATAAATAAATAAGTTTACGTTAACTATTTTGACAAAACTAACACACAATTATTGTGTACCAACTAGAGTTCTTAAGTAATTCAGAAAGCGGACTGATGTCAAATAAAATAAACCTGCTCTAATTTCTATCTAAACATCACATTTTTCCCTGAAATAATTCGTTTTTTTTTTCGCGAATTTAAAAACGCCGTGAAGACTGTATCTCAAGACACATATCAAAGTCGCGAATGATAGACCTGAATATCTAAGGCTAGGTTCTCATGGCACATAATGGGATAAAGGGTAATTATTTTATTCAAAATCGTGTACTATCCAAGAAAAATAAAGGTATTGGGACAGATTCTTCTTTAAATTGAAACGCAGCTAGTTTAGATTGAAGGAGAATTAATGAGAGTGCCATCAGAGCACCATTTCAATAAAAGCAGATTGTTATGGGATAAACAACTTGAAATCTCTTTTAGTTGCTGATATATAATATATTCGATGAGATTTAAGAGATCTACTTCTTTCAAAAATTGCATGTATTTTGAATTACTTTTAGACTATCCGTGTTATATATCGTCTATCGTCAATTGACTGCTGAATTCTATCACAAAAATTGATTTTCGGGGAAAATGGTAAGAATGGATTGTTAAACGTAATTTATTATTTATTTGTCCATTTTGTTTATTACCAAAAAATTATAGTTAGAGACATACCGTTTAAAATCAATAATGTCCCATATATATGTTAATGTTATAAGTTTTCGAACGAACGAACGAAAGTAGTTATCCAATGTTGTCATGTATTCTGTTTCACTAACTCTGTAAAAAGTTTCTGAGTAAACTTGGCTTAAACGTCCATTCATTTATTAGTAATGGTAGAGAATGTTTTCGTGTTTTGTTATATTTTGAAAAATTTGTTGCTATTTTGCAAATAAATTGTTAAATAGTCACTCAAGAGCTTACCTTAATTGACAACTTTCAAGAATTTTTACTCACAAACCATACATTTTTTGACATATATCAAATAAGACATTATTAGTTATACTACCTACCGAAATATCTGGGCTGGGGGTGAAAAGGGTTGTTTTCAATACAAGCTACAAGCAGTTAACTAGCAATAATATACGACACCTAGAACAACTTGAAATCTTTTTCAGTTAGTCAGATATAGCCTTGACACTGTTTTTGGGAAGGGGTTGGAGTAAAAAAAATTCTTTTGGGTAAGAAGTGAGCAATTAATTAGCAATAAAATTGGGTACCAAGAGCAACTTGATATCTCTATTAGTTCCTGAGATATAACAATGTCCGATGTAGCTTAAGACTTAAGACACTGTTTCTCGGAAACGGTAGGAGCAATAAATTTTTTTAGCAGCAATAAATTAGCAATAAAATCTGCACATACTCCGAATTTGGCGATGTGAATTGTCCGATGTGGCGTAATAGACATAAAGGAATTCCCGATTGATTGTAAAAGAAGTTTTGGAATATACAGAATCTTCCGTGTGGAATTATTCACAAAAATTCATAAATACTTGTTAAGTAGGCTTTATTTCATAATTTAAGGCTTAATTTCAGTTTGCTCTTGAAATGACTGCTCCTGAATTTGAGGTCATCCCTGAACGTAAAATTTTATGTGCAGGGCACGAGGATGCTCTAAAATAATAAAGTTAAATAATATCTTTCATCTCAAAAACGCAATGCCCAGGATGTCAAGCTGCACTTTCAGCTAATTTGATTGTACCCCCAATTTCATTTGTTTTGTAAGAAAGGTGCCCGAATTAAACTATATAAACTAACATTTCCGGAAAAAATACCCATTTAAAACCTCCACCATGCTTTGCAAATTTTCAGATTATTTTAAGATGGGAAGAAGTGTAGGAACAATTCTGATAAAATTTTGTACTTCCTCGTAGGTATTCTATTACAACATTTTTAAATGGCACCTTACTTAAAATCAAGGACTGTTGAACTAATGTTCTCAATAGCCACTACTGCAGCTGCAGCTTTCTATTTCTGTCCGTTCGCATTTAAAATGTACAACATTGTTTTTATAGCTGTTATGCAAATAATTATTGCTAGTCCGGCTAGATTGATATCAGAACGAGATCAGTATAATGCGGGCACGACCATTGTTTCACAATTTTAATTGAAATGCTGTGAACTTCAAACACAAGAATCGAATTACTGATGTAGTGTATTACTGAACTTTATCACAAAGGAAACAGAGAAATGTGAAGGTTTGAAGCGATCAGGATGAATAACATTCCTTAGAATGTCACATTTTATGTAATATCAAATCCGTGAAATTCTTTACCGGTAACTGAAGAATGTTTTACACTCACGTCAGTTGTATTTAACTTGAATGACTTTGAACAAGAAGCTACAGGCCTAAGGCCAGAGACTGAAATACCATAAATATTAATATCAATAATTTATTCTGATGCTTAATCGTCAATCGGTGTATTTCGCTGTCAGTAGCTTTATCAAGAATTATAATTTTAAAAATTCACACATAGGTTTTAAAACTCCCAGAGGTCGCTATTTAGATTCACGTTTTCATATTCTTCTATTCATCCCCTTGAAGAAACCCACACAAAAATAATTATTTAACGTTTGCAACCTAGAAATCACAACTCCGGTATCGGTATTTATTTCCCTTTATATTACTCACAATTATTATTAGTTAGTTATCATAAACTTTATGCATTGCAATACTTAGTTAGCAACTTGAAATTTCACAGAGGTGAGTTTCAACATCTTCAAGAAGTATTTTTAGAATACCTATCCTACCGAAGAAAAAGAAAAAGTTCATCCTGGATGTATATGGGATGAATAAATTTAAATAATTTGGTTTTTGTGAGTTGGACTAGCATATTAAGAATTCCGTACCACCCTTAACATTTGATAACATAGTTAAATCAAAGTATATATTTTTTAAAATTCCAGTTTCAGACATGCAGGGAATGAATGGATTTTCTTATATTTCCCGTAATATCTTTTAAACTAAAAATTTTAAATGTATAAAAAACTACACTTTAATTTCTGACAACGACCCAATTTTATTTTATCTGCTACATGACGCGCTTGATTTTTATAAAAATCTTTATTTAATTTTCTAATTTGGCCCCCAAAAATAAGATTAGGATTTTGGCAATATTTTATTAATAAACTTTCAGTGAAGCCCTATATAATCTTTTATTTGAATTTTAGTAGTTTGGAAGATAAACGGAAGAATTAGTCAAGTTTTAAATAATAATTTTCAAAACTTTTAATCAAATTATTTTTACAATACAAATAAAATATGTTTGTATTTTTATGACGATGCCCTTCATTTGATATATTACGTTAGTGGTGCACTTAAAAAAACGAAGTTTCATTTTCAATTTAAGTTTATATAATTAATGCTAGAATTTGAGTTTTACTTCTCGTAAATTTTGAGTGAGGCCCTATATTCTCAATCTTTTCCAAAGTTTAGGCTCAGCAGTTCGAAAATATAGTAATGGTATAGTAATGGGTTGAATTTTGTATATTTTTGTAATAGCTTTATAACAAATTATTTTAAAAATACAAAAAAAATCTTGTATTTCTCATAACGAGCCTTTTCACTTTTTTATACTGCATGATGTGTTTAATATATATATATATATATATATATATATATATATATATATATATATATATATATATTTTATTTTGCAATTAGTTCTATAATTTAGCCCCAAAATTTAATATCAGGGTTTTTTTCCTTATTTTTCCTGTAAAGTTCAATGGAAGCCGTATATTCCTTATTTTTTTCAAAATGTTAGGTCGTAAAGTTTCTGAAATAATTTGGAGTTGAATTACATTTTTGTTAATATCTTTTAAACAAATTCTTTTAATAATATGAAAAACATACTTTTGTATTCCTCATAATGAAACATTTCGTATGATGTTTTAAATGATGCAATTCAAAAAAGTTTAATTTTTTTTACCTTCCGTTTAATTCTATAATTTGCACCTAAAATTATTATGAGCGTTTTCTTTCAATTTTTTTCTGAAAAAATCAACCTATTTTTTTCAAAATTTAGGTTTAATAGTTTCGAGAATAAAGAGGAGGAGGAATGGGTATTTTTTTATATTTTTAAACAATTCATTTAAAAAAAATGAATGTATTCCTTATAATCCTTTGATTTGATATATTAGATGATGCGTTTGAAACAATTTTAATTGTATATTTTCCATTTTTTTCTGTAATTTGCCCCCCAAAATTAATTTTAGGGTTTTCTCCTTTTTCCTGTAAAGTTCAGGTGAGAACATATATCTCGATTTTATAGACAGGGGGGGCGGCGAATGGGTAAATTTTTGTATATTTTTGTTAATATATTTTAAACTAATTATTTTTAAAATATGAAAAAAATTGTATTGTATCATATGAGCTCTTTCATGTAATTTATTATATGATGCGTTTGAAAAAAAATATTTTCTTATTTTTAATTTAATTCTATAATTTGCACCCAAAAATTAATATAGGGGTTTCTCATTATGTTTCCTGTAATCTTTGGGCTACGTTCTATACTCCCCATTTTTTTCAAAATTTTAGGCCCAGTACCTTCGTAGATGAGGGGGGAATGGTCGTTTTTGTAAATTTTCTACCAGAAGTACACTTAAAATCCAAATTTCTTTATTTGCGATATACACTCCTGATCGGGTCACAAAACTATGTTGATACAAAATTTCAACATTTTTTCGTCCAGTAGTTTTAGAGAAAATTTTTGTGATGTGAAAATCTTGAGTGATTTTATAAGGGTTTCTGTATATTGTACATACGAAACCCTAAAATCTGGTGAAAAAAAAGACACGGAGATATCTCTGATGTGTCACACAAGTTACATAAGCTACGGTCATTGTGAAGGATGAAAGGAAATATTCACGCAAAGAATTAGAAAAAACTCTCAGAAAAACTGAAAAAGATACAGCAAAAAAATAAACATCTATTACCACCATGAAACACTACCGAAGTCAAAACCCTATGTTCTGGACTGCACAAGTTTTTTCACTTAGAGAATTCGAAATATGCGATAAAGATTCTGGAGAAATTGATCAACAACAGTGCTGAAATGGTAAGTATAAAGTTGTATCACGCCTTAAAAGAAAACGAAACTCCAAGGAACCAAGAAACAAGAAAACGGAAAAAGACCTGCACAAATATTTCTTAAAAATATAAGATATGATAAATGAGAGCCATAAAAACAAGAAACACAAAGATTATAATATTAGACAATAAAACCGAAGACAACTGAGGAAGCAGAAATAAAAAACTCAATTTTCCGACGATGGAGTTTCTGATGAAAATATCAGATACTCCCATCGTTCAGGCAGAGAAGCATTTTTAATAGTCCTAGAATTAAACGATAGTCAGAAAAATGAAATTGCATGGCACTCTTCGCATTAAGTCCAAATTTCATTCTACACCTCTAAACTGTTAGAACCTCAATCATCAGTGAAAACAAAAACTTAGTACTCCAAAAAAGAAGACTAGAGCTTTAGAATACAAAACAGTACCAACTGTTAGTCTAGTACCTGTAAAACATAAAATCATTGAAGATAGAGTTGAAAAGATAAAAGAACAAAATATTTTCAGATATTACAAATTCAAAGGTTAACTTTTTAAAGTAATTATGTCGCTAGCCTTTCCAAACATTACCGGGTTTTTAATTGCTAGCGTCTCACCCCAGCTGGGTATATTCAACTTTTTTTATATATATAGAAAAATTACATATTTACAAAAACAATGCAAGGATCTTTCGATTATAACTCAAACAACGATTTAAGTAGTGAGAAGAATATCACATCGGGCAGTCAAAGTGCGTTATGTATGTCGGAGGCTTATATAGAGTGACTGGCAAGATACCCCGTGAAACATCTCAAACATATATAAAAACTGAACAACTAATCCTAAAAACTAAAGGATGTAAACTGCGTGAAACGAAATGTGGAATGCTATAATTATATTAAATTTAAATTTAAAAAAATCTTAATTTCGTCTTATGTATCTTCTTAAGTCATTCAATGGCAGTTAGTAGACAATGCTGCGAAACATCATCATACATCACTTTTATATGAACAGAGTATTAAGTATAAAACTAGAAAGTTTTTTCAAGAGGAACGTTTTTAGTTTCAACTTATTCCACAAACTTTTCACATGAAGCTGTCTATCTATTATAAAATTATATTAAATTAGTAGTAATTATTGCTGAATTTAAACCATATAGACAAACACGACAACAGAAAATTAAATTTAAAATATAGAGTGAGTTCGCGTGGGTTGGAACAAATTCATTTAAAATTCAGGTGTTGATTTTATGAAAAAACGCTCGAACATGTCGGTTTTTTTTTGGACTGCGGTTTTTGTGATGATAAACTCATTTATACAGGGTGGCCAGAAATAAATTGCGACCATCAACTTCATTTTCTCAAATGGAAACATTTGTTTTTTATTTTATTTTTGAATTCTGCATTGAATTCTAAGTATTTTTCATGTACAAATATCCTATACAGAAAGTTTTTAAAACTTGTTTATTTCCACAGAAACTGTACTCTAATTTTACTTCAAGTATGTAGTTGTCAAGTGCAGTACAGTATGGCGCGTTTAACTAGATAGAAATTTTGATGATAGTAAGATATAGCGACAAAACTCGAACACAAGCTGAAGTTTGCGAATTATTTAATGTAAAGTACCCGGAGCGACCTATTACGCGATCGGTAGTTAGTGAAATAGGAAAAAAGTTTCTAGAATGTGGCCACGTAAGAGACAATTACAAAACCGAACATCTTCCAGAAGATACACAATTAAATGTTTTGCTCAATTTACAGAAAAATACTCACAAATCCACTAGACAAATAGCCGCAGAACAGTCAATAAGTAAATATTCTGTTCTAAAATGCTTGTATAGAAATAAATGGCACCCATACAAAGTTCATTTAGTTCAGGAACTTACTAAAGATGATTTGGACTGGAGAGTAGAATTTTGCGAAATAATGATGGATAGATGCAATGCCAACCCGCACTTTTCAAGTAAGATATTTTTTTCCGAGGAGGCAACATTTTGTTTAAATGGTTCAGAAAACAGGCAAGATTTTCGATATTGAGCATAAGAATGGATTATGGAAAGTCATACACAGTTTTCCAAGAAAGTTAACGTATTGGCTGGAATTGTGGGTACTTCAATGGTGGGTCATTTTTTAATTGAGGGAACACTCAACTCGGATAAGTATTTAGACATATTACAAAATGACATAATACCCTGTTTAACAGAACTTTACCCGAATGGTGAAAACCCCAATATACTGGCACATTTGGTATGATTTCAACAGGATGGAGCGCCCTCCCTCCCAGTGTTCGCGAACAGTGCGAGATTGACAATATTTTCGCAAATAGATGGATCGGAAGGAGAGGTAATATCGAATGTCCAGCTAGGTCTCCAAATCTAAGCCCGTTAGATTTTTATCTTTGTGGTCACGTGAAATCGAAAGTCTACTTCCACAAACACTAAATGAAGTGTTACTAGAATTTGAAAACCGTCTTAGTTATTGTCAGGAAGTTAATGGTTAACAATTTGAACATTTAATTTGATATGTTGATGTTGTTTTATAACTTAAATTTTGAAATAAATGTATTTTTTTAATAACTGTTAATATTCGGTATAGTACTTTATACATGAAAAATACTTAGAATTCGATACAGAATTTAAAAAGAAAATAAAAATCAAATGTTTCCATTTGAAAAAAGTAAGTTGATGGTGGCAATTTATTTCTGTATAAATGAGTTTCTCATCACAAAAACCGCAGTACAAAAAAAACCGACCTGTCCCAGAGTTTTTCCAAAAAATCAACACTTTAATTTTAAGACGCGAGATGTAAGACCGACATCTAGGATTTTCGAGAGAATTAGCACACAGAGGTCCCGAATCTGGAGCCGTTCCGTGTAATTGCTGTTCTCTCTTAACTCCTAGGACAGAATGTCACGATAAAATTTTCAGGTTACTTCACCTGTCAGAGATATTGAATACTCAATTACACGGAACGGCTCCAGATTCCGGACCTCTGTGTGCTAATTCTCCCGAAAATCCTAGATGTCGGTCTTACATCTCGCGTCTTCAAATTTAACGAAATGTTTCAAATACATAAAAAGTGTTCGAGAGGAGATTCAATTGTGGGAAGCGCAACTGATGAAGGTTCCCTGACCAGAAACAATATGTATTATATTTATATATAATATATATTGTCTTGCGTACAAAGGAATGACACCTCGAAGAGAGTACTTTAATTTTAAATGAATTTGTTCCAAACCACGCGTCCTCACTGTTTATACACATATTTTTCCAAAGAGAATAACAAAAAAATATCGCCCTGTTAAAATGAGTATTAGAAAATTCCCTTTAATTTCTCCATTAGTATTGCAATTTCGTTTTCATAAGCTAATAAAGAGGTTACGAGATCAACGCGAATAACGCCCGCAGTCTGATGCGGAAGAATTATTACCGGCTGACAACAACGAAATGAAATAAGTTGTTCTTTTGTTTGTTATACAACAATACCTCTCGTCCTGTATCACGAGAGATATGCTAATACATTTTATTTAATTAACAAGGAAATTAAACATCTGTTACCTAAATGAGAAATACAGAACTGTCTAATCACTACAAAAGGCAATCAATTTCCACCGTGTAGCCTGTCAAAGGCGAACAATGTATATAACTTTTAATCGCTTCATATAAAAGTTGTATCATGAACTATTGCCAAACTTTTTGACGTTACATTCAGCGTTTCTTTTCTTTGATGAACGAGAGAGAGACTCGAAGTCTTGTACTACTTTTGTCTTCGGAAAGATTGATGGATGACCTTTGCTTGATTTCAGTGTGTGCCTTCAACAATCCTTCCTTGTTATTACTAGACTAGACGGCATATAATTTTTCATGTTCAAAATGACGATTCCGCAAGATTTTTTTGCGTTTCTATTGTTGTTTGCAAAGTGGATCATGTTCGGTAAAATCTAAAAAATATAATAATAGGTGGGTGTCGTTCATCAGCGATTTTATCATATCGTGATGTCTTTTTGCAGTTTCCACATAATGGTAGGCGTCTTTATTAGCAGCTTCTTAGAATCGCTCAAGGAATTAAACGCCCAACTCTTTTCGTTTACCGTATGATTTCAATCATTATTAATAACGTAACGAAGTAGTGTGACAGCTATTTATTTTTTTGCCGAAATTCTCAAAAATTAATATTCTTGGAAATATGTGAATACATACTGAAATATAACTCAAATGTTAACTTAATGTTACTACTATCAATACTCCTATTAGATAAGGTAGAAATAATAAAACGAGATAATTCACTAACCAACTACTATTCAGACACTTCCTCTTAGATCTGTGCGAATTTAATGATAATGAAAACAAAAATTAACGCAATGTTCTTTCCTGAAACACCGGAAATTAAAAAAAAACAAAAACCGACGGCAAAAAAAAACAAAAATAATTTTATTAAAAGCAAGAGATCATATGTTTAAGCACTTTTTGGGAAAATAACACCACAATACCGCGAAATTAGTCAATGGCAACGAAACTATGAAAAAAAGACACGATTCTAAAATTTAAAATTAGAATGTTTGACAATATTATTTGACTTATGACGTAACTAAGAGATTTTTATTTAATAATATTCAGGGTAGCACAAAAACTTCTAAAGATCAAATAATAATGGAGTTCCTTTCAAATTGGAAGATTTTGAAAGAGGTGATCTTCAGAATTTTATGATCCCATTAAAATCATTAGGAAAAACCTTAGTAGGGATACATTCGTATTCATTTAACAAAATTAAAGCAGACTCTTTTAGTTTTCGTTTCGTGCTGGGTGTTTCTTTGTGTATTATAACCGAATTTTGATATTGCATTTTATGTCCGTTTTTGTGTTCGTTTATTCGAACATTTAGAGGTTTGAGGTTTCTCTAATATAGAATATATGACATTCACAAGGACTTTTATAAATGCAGATTTTTGTGTTTTGATGGGTGTTTTTTGGTTGTGTTTTTGATATAACTGATATTGCCCACTCTTTTGAGTCTTTCTTTATGTATGGTATAGTTATTGCAGTAATGTGATTATCTTGGGAATCAGTGTGGTTTGGTGAAGTTTGGTGTTGATTGTTAGCGATCGTTTGGTATTCGATTTTGTTTAACTCTTTATTAAAATACATTTTTCTAGGTACATATTGACAGAAAGCACATTTCTTATAAAAGTTTTTTCTTCATTAAATTTATTGATATTAGAAAAGTTGGTTTTTGCTTTGTCATATAGAAATTTCATGATAGCTCTTTTAAATAAATTTGGATGATTAGATTAAAAATTAAGATACCTATTAGTGTGAGGTGGTTCTCTGTAAACTCCTGTAAGACCGACATCTAGGAATGACACCTCGAAGAGAGTATTGAAAATATATTGTTTTTGTACAAAATGTTAGTAGTAACATTATTGTATCTGTGGACAATTGTGTACGTTGATTAAGTAAAGAATCATATTCTAATCGTTCTTTTACTATGAAAAGTTGTTTGTTGACAGTAACATTATATCCTTGGTACAATATACCGTCAACTTCAGTGGGAGCGCTATAAGAAGAAACCGAAGAATGCAGGAATAAACACTATAAACCTATCGCAGTCTGCATTCAAGAAAGTGTAGCAGAAGATCTACAAACGAGGATGTAATGCACATGATATTGTTGTCTTCAGATCCTTTTATTATAACTCATTTAAGACCTCTACCAAAAAACAGTATTATGCCCATTACTAAAAAGGCAAAAGAATCACCCGAAAAAATTCGTACGATTCCTATTTCTCTCCTAGGAATTACAGGGAAACGGCGTTACACACAGCACGGCTCCTGATTTAGAGTCTCTATGAGCTAGATTTTCCTGAAACGCCTGGATGTCGAAATTCATTTCGCGATAAAACATTAAATTCAGTTATATGTACTATATATATATATCAGTTGGGGGGAGCGCAACTGATGAAGGTTCTCGACTAGAAACAATATATTGTCTTGCGTTCAATGAATTGAAAAATCTCGAAAAGTATCGTAATTTCTTTGGCAGGTTTTAGTAAACCTACGAATTTTTTGCTGTTATTTCTATCCTAGGAATCACAGTGAAACGGCGTTACACATAGTATAACTCCCGATTTGGAGTCTCTGTGAGCTAGATTTTCATAAAACTCCTGGATGTCGAAATTCATTTCGCGATAAAATATTAAATTCTGTTATATGTACTACATACATAAATAACACAGGCACATAAAATAAAACAAAATCCAAAGTCCACGAAGGTGACCTGTCAGGTTATATGTTTTTCGGGTCGCTGATTCCGAATCTGTCACCGTTTTTTTCGCATTAGATCGTTTTCAAGGTCATTTGAAGGTCAAATTCTGAAAAAAGTGTAAAAAAATCTGGAAAAATGCATACATGGGTTTTTCAGAAAGGTGAATACGAATCCGGTGTCGTTTGATTCTTATCAGCTCAAGGTCAACATCATCTGAAGGTCAAATTCTGAAAAAAAGTTCAAAACAACCTGAAAAAATTCATAGATGGGATTTTCATAATGCCCACTACGAATCCAGTGTCGTTTGACTTTTATCAGCTCAAGCTCAAGGTCATCTGAAGGTCAAATCAATAAGGTAGGATTAAAAAAATTGAAAAAAAATAATATATAGGTTTTAAGAGTCTGACTTTTTCAAGGCCATTGTAATATGAAAATAAGAATCCTTATCCTGCTATCGGTTTATTCGCATTAGATCGTTTTCAAGGTTATTTGAAGGTCAACTTCGGAAAAAAGTCTCAAAAAAATCTGGATAAATTCATACATGGGTTTTTCAGAATGCTGAATATGAATCCGGTGTCAGCTCAAGGTCAATTTCATTTGAAGGTCAAATCAATAATGATGAAAAAAATCATATATAGGTTTCTTAGCTCATTTTGACTATATCTAGTATTTCCAGGTCATTGAAATATGAAAATAACATTCCATATATCCAGTTCGGTAGAGCTACATCAAGCCATTAAGTTCATTACAAGTTCATTATAAGATCAAAAAATCGATGAGATACTTCCCCACATATACAGGTAGAGCTACATCAAGCCATTAAGTTCATTACAAGTTCATTATAAGATCAAAAAATCGATGAGATACTTCCCCACATATACACACATTTACTCATCAACGCATCTAAATATCTACACATGCAGATATCTGCATATCCGCAAATACATCCGGACATCTCTAGTAAATGCATTTTTTGCAATTTTAAGTTAAAAATAGAAGACAAACTTCTTTTTTCATCCTATAATGAATTTGTACATTGTTTGATGTAGGTCTACCGAACTCGATATAAGGATTCTTATTTTCATATTACAATGGCCTTGAAAAAGTCAGACTCTTAAAACCTATATATTATTTTTTTTTCAATTTTTTTAATCCTACCTTATTGATTTGACCTTCAGATGACCTTGACCTTGAGCTGATAAAAGTCAAACGACACTGGATTCGTAGTGGGCATTATGAAAATCCCATCTATGAATTTTTTCAGGTTGTTTTGAGCTTTTTTCAGAATTTGACCTTCAGATGATGTTGACCTTGAGCTGATAAGAATCAAACGACACCGGATTCGTATTCACCTTTCTGAAAAACCCATGTATGCATTTTTCCAGATTTTTTTACCCTTTTTTCAGAATTTGACCTTCAAATGACCTTGAAAACGATCTAATGCGAAAAAAACGGTGACAGATTCGGAATCAGCGACCCGAAAAACATATAACCTGACAGGTCACCTTCGTGGACTTTGGATTTTGTTCTATTTTATGTGCCTGTGTTATTTATGTATGTAGTACATATAACAGAATTTAATATTTTATCGAATTAATTTAATGAATTTCGAAATTCATTTCGCGATAAAATATTAAATTCTGTTATATGTACTACATACATAAATAACACAGGCACATAAAATAAAACAAAATCCAAAGTCCACGAAGGTGACCTGTCAGGTTATATGTTTTTCGGGTCGCTGATTCCGAATCTGTCACCGTTTTTTTCGCATTAGATCGTTTTCAAGGTCATTTGAAGGTCAAATTCTGAAAAAGGGGTAAAAAAATCTGGAAAATGCATACATGGGTTTTTCAGAAAGGTGAATACGAATCCGGTGTCGTTTGATTCTTATCAGCTCAAGGTCAACATCATCTGAAGGTCAAATTCTGAAAAAAAGCTCAAAACAACCTGAAAAAATTCATAGATGGGATTTTCATAATGCCCACTACGAATCCAGTGTCGTTTGACTTTTATCAGCTCAAGGTCAAGGTCATCTGAAGGTCAAATCAATAAGGTAGGATTAAAAAAAATTGAAAAAAAATAATATATAGGTTTTAAGAGTCTGACTTTTTCAAGGCCATTGTAATATGAAAATAAGAATCCTTATATCGAGTTCGGTAGACCTACATCAAACAATGTACAAATTCATTATAGGATGAAAAAAGAAGTTTGTCTTCTATTTTTAACTTAAAATCTCATCGATTTTTTGATCTTATAATGAACTTGTAATGAACTTAATGGCTTGATGTAGCTCTACCGAACTGGATATATGGAATGTTATTTTCATATTTCAATGACCTGGAAATACTAGATATGGTCAAAATGAGCTAAGAAACCTATATATGATTTTTTTCATCATTATTGATTTGACCTTCAAATGAAATTGACCTTGAGCTGACACCGGATTCATATTCAGCATTCTGAAAAACCCATGTATGAATTTATCCAGATTTTTTTGAGACTTTTTTCAGAAGTTGACCTTCAAATAACCTTGAAAACGATCTAATGCGAATAAACCGATAGCAGATTCGGAATCAGCGTCCCGAAATACGTATAATCTGACAGGTCACCTTTGACTTTGACTTTTTTTTTATTTTGCGTGCCTGTGTAATTATTCAAGAATTCAGTCAGTTGAGGGGAACACAACTGATGAAGGTTCTCAACTATAAACAATATATATTCAATGAATCGGAAAGTTAGTATAAGAAGAAATATATTTTACTAACTTAAAAGTATTATTAGGCAATATTAAAAAATATACTGATTTAATTACCTTGTCATAACTTTACTGAAAATATCCTTGTGATTGTTAACCAATTTTCATGACCATTTTTTTGGTAAATAAATCAGTCCAGTTTGATAATTCTTTGTTATTGTAAAATTTCCACTTATTAGAAGCTCAAGATGGATCATATAGGTTCGGGTTTCCCAGGGTTACTTTTTATATTGTAATGAAATTTCCTAAAGCCGGCCCTGCTTTCATTCCAGCACGACACCGATCGCTTTTAACAAAAAATTGTTCTCGAAATGGCTCGGCAGCTGTAGAATTGATGACTGATTGTACGAGAATTCTCCATGCTGGTTTTAAAAGGAACCAGCCCACCATTGCAAGTTGGTTAGTTAGTATATTGTAATGTTAATGTGAATCAGCTGTTCTGTATAATTTGATGTAAATAAAAGTTCTAGAAAAGTGAAAGTGAATATTAGTTTTATAATTTTATATTGAACCCTCGAAATATATAACAATTTGGTGATCAGAAGTGCAGGATTAAGTGCAGTTAAAATCGTAATTTGATTCATGGAAACCCGTAGCATGGAAAAAATGGACGAAACTACCAAAAAAATAGTCAAGCAGGTTACGGAGGGACTAGACGAAAAAATAGCACATATTCTGGAAAAACATGACAAGAAGGAGAAACAACATCAAGAAGAAATTCAACAAAAGTTAATAAAATCTTTTGAAGAAAAACGTAAAATATAATTAGAAAATCTTGTCACTACGACGAAAAGCGAACAACAAAATCTTGTTTCCACTATGAAAAATGAACAACATAATTTAATTGAAGGATTGTTCTCGAAATTTAAATTATTAGATGAACAGAGACAAAATGGTTTTAAAGTATTTGAAGAGAAACAGATCAAATTGAATTAAAACGACATGAAACTGAAGAGAAAAGACAATTGCAATTTGAACAATTAAAGCAAATAGTAGGACAAGTTAATGAAACAGTTAATGAAAGAATGCAAATAGTTGAGTCAGATATAAAAGATATAAATGATGACATTAAGGCCATAAAAAATACCGTGGACACTCTTGAAACCAAAGTAGATGACCTCGATTCCATCCAAAGCCAGGTAAAATTTGAAATCAGTTCAATTCAAAACTCAGTGCAAGACCAAATCAGTTCCATAAAAAACAGTACAAAGTGAGGTACAAGATATTGCCATCCAAACCAAGGTAGAAACATGAATAAAAAAATTGCATCAAGACTTACAGCGAGGAAAATACCAGAACATCGAGAGTACCAAATGTTCCGTTAGTAAACCACCCACATTTGATGGCAGTTCATCTTAGCTAATATAATTCTCTGGTAATTTCGTTAAGAGGTCCGGCCCTAGAATTCCTCCAAAGCATTCCAGTCGATGAAGAAGGCAATTTCGACAAGATCATCGCCATCCTAAACAAACGCTACGACAATCAATCCTTGAGCCAGGTATACCAAGTCCAACTGAGTGGACAAACGCATAAATCCGGTGAAAGCCTCCAAGAATTCGAAGCAGAGATTAGTCGGTTAGTTCACTTGTCCTACCCAGACCTGCCAGAGGACACGAAAGACCAGTTGGTCACACAGAGTTTCATAAACGGCATCAGAGATGTGAAAGTGCAAAGAAGAGAAGAAGAGAAGAGAAGAAGTCAAGAAGAGTAATGAAGCTCTACTTCGGGCTTAGAGGCCGTCATGAACATGTCCAAGCCGAGGGTCCGAGCAATTTCCTTCAACCAGGAAGAGCCAGAGTCACCATTTCAAGTACTGTTGGGTGGTATGAACAAACTATTAAAGCGGTCACAAAGAACTGGTAGCAGAGAGGACGGACAGGGCATTTTCAACGCGACTGCAGAGTCAGGCTACCTGAACGATCACCGACCAGGGGTAACCAACAGAACAGCGACATGTCCAGGGGCCGTCAGCCAGTCAGCATAGGGGGGCGAATGCTAACTAACCCTCCACCAGCCCCCAGGACAGTATCCATCCTGGGATTTTGCCGAGATAGCAGCAGCCTAGTCATCAGGGGCACCGTCAATGGCCGAGCAATTACCATCACCATCGATACCGGCGCCCTTTGTCCATTGCCACTCCAGGGTTTTGAGAGCATCAGAAATTCGGCCAGTTACCAACAACATCCAGCTCAGAACAGTTACTGGCGAGTCCATGTCAATATAGGGTGAGGCAGATGTCGTGCTACAGATAGCGGACAACATGATCCGGCATAGGGTCCTGATAGCGAATATTGGAGACGATTTGATACTGGGTATGGACCTAATTAGCCAGCATGGATTTATGTTCGACACGAGATATGATGTTCTTCGGTTCCTAAATGAGGAATTTGTATTGACACGGCCCGTCAACAGTTCAGTCACCTCCATAAAAATTGTGGCACAGTCTTCAGCCAGTATTCGCATATTTTTCAATGTCTAAGTGTTTATTGGGAAATAACACCACAGTTAAAAGAAAATTGCTGTATATTCCAAACGTTTCGGGGTCTAGATCAGACCCCGTTGGCAATGGTTAAGAAACTACGGATTAAAAAGGCACAATTCTAAAATGTAAATTAAAATATTCGACAATGTGTATTATTTGATTTTTGACGTAAAAATTGTAGCAAAATCTCCAGCCAGAATTCCCGGTCGAAAGGAACAGATTATTCATGGGCAGCTAGACAGCCAGCCATAATGGGAGCTGCGTTGGAATGGTGGGGCCCGTACACTCAACCCATGACTACTTAGTTGGACGGGCTATAGTTAAAACCGGACGAGATATACCAATCAGAGTCCTGAATTTGTCCAACAACGACATCAGAATCGCCAATGGTCAAGAAATAGCTTGTTTCGAGCCAATAGAGACCATCATCAATTGCGAAGAAGAGTACCAGACGTTGGTGAAGAAGGCAGGACCCAGTAAAGAGTTCCTAAAACAGTTTGCTGACCATTTGACACACCTGACACCAGAGAACCAGAAGAAAGCCAAGCAATTTATCACAAAGCACTGGCAAATTTTTAACAGTCAAGATGGAACCACCGGTCGCACCAATAAAATCCAGCATCGAATAGATACCGGAAAGGGTCAACCCATCAGAATACCACCTAGACGACTACCATGTTACAAAATGGAGTTATTGAGCCATCTATCAGCCCATGGTCTGCTCCCGACCACTGAGGAAGAGACCTTCCGTTGGAATCAGTATTGCGAAACATCATTCAGGCGACTGAAGGCAGCACTATGTTCCAGCCCAATCCTAGCCTTTCCTACACAATCCGGCAAGTTCATTTTAGACACCGACGCCAGTAACAAGGGTTTGGGGGCCCGTCCTATCTCAGGTGCAAAATGGTGAAGAGAGGGTGATAGAGTACTAAAGCAGTGGATTCTCGAAACCGGAAAGAAATTATTGCGTCACCAGAAAAGAACATCTTGCAATAATAAGGGCTGTAGACCATTTCCACAAATACCTTTATGGTCGTCATTTCTTAATCCGGACAGATCATGCCGCCCTCAAATGGCTGCTGGACATGAAGACACCGGAAGGACAACTGGCCAGGTGGATGGAGAAATTACAGCAATACGATTTCAAGGTGGAACACCGTGCCGGCGGTTTGCACAATAATGCCGATGACCTATCCAGAAGACCCTGTAGAGCAGAATGCGGACATTGTCTGAAGACGGAACAGCGAGGGGGTATCTCCATCAGACAGATCCGAGTGCAGGCCAATGAAGACTGGAAAACGGAACAGTGCATCCAGGACCAAATGGCTGATCCAGACATTGAACCAATCTTGTCACTCAAAACGAGAGGGGCACCCAGGCCACGAAGGGACGAGGTAGCTAGATATTTGGGCGTGCTGGAATCGTTATGGGCGCAATGGGACTCTCTAAGAGTAGAGAATGGAATGCTCAAGCGAGTTTGGGAATTATTGGGATTACCGGGGGCCATCTGGGCAAGAACAAAACCCTAAACAAAGTTCGCCAGCGATACTACTGGGTAAATTACTTTGAAGACGTCAGAGCTTGGTGCCGGAAATGTGACAACTGTGCAGCCAGTAAGGGCCCGAAGACCCGGACCAAGAGCAGAAAGCAGCAGTACAATGTGAGCGTCCCATTTGAGAGAATTGCCATCGATGTCGCCAGTCCGTTTTCCGAGTCTGAGAGGGGGAACAAATACATTCTGGTCGCAATGGATTACTTCAACAAATGGCCTGAGGCATATGCGATACCCAACCAAGAGGCAACCACGGTAGCGACTGAGCTAGTAGAACAACTATTCAGCAGGTTTGGCGTCCCGATGAAACTACATTCAGACCAGGGGCGTAACTTCGAACCGAATGTATTTCAGAAGGTCTGCACGATGTTGGGGATCAGGAAAACGAGAACAACACCATTACACCCACAGTCAGACGGAATGGTGGAAAGATTCAACAGGACTTTGGAACAACACCTATCCAAGGTCGTCAGTAATAACCACCGTGATTGGGATGAGCATATTCCCCTATTCCTGTTAGCATATCGCTCTGCCGTACATAATAGTACATCCCTGACTCCAGCCAGGGTCCTATTTGGAAAGGCCAATTTAGACGGGATCCAGGAGAGGGACAAAGTCTGGCTGTACAACCCCCAACGAAGCAAGGGTAAATCGCCAAAGCCTACACCCGCCTGGGATGGTCCATACGAGGTGATCAAGAGTCTTAATGACGTCGTCTACCGGATCGGTCGAAAAAACGAAATTTCCTTAAGCCGGCCTTGGTTTCATTCCAGCACGACACCGACAGCTTTTAAGGAAAAATTGATGATTGATTGTACGAGAATTTTCGATGCTGGTTTTAAAAGGAAGCAGCCCACCATCGCAAGTTAGTTAGACAGCGACAATGAGCGTATATTGTAATGTTATTGTGAATCATCTCTTCTGTATAATTTGATGTAAATAAAAGTTCGAGGAAAGTGAAAGTGAATATTAGTTTTATAATTTTATATTGAACCCACGAAATATATAACAATATTATTGTTATAAAATTCATTTTTACGCCGCCAATGGAAAAATTAACAAACCTTCTAAATAAGTCATTCCCAGAAAACAGAACATAAACATACAATCGTCTGAGATAATAAAAAGGGAACTATCCTGAACCTTCGATGGGTGCAAAAAGCATCGACCTCGGAAATTTAATGGTGAATGCTCCGACAACAAAGGAATAACCCTGGTATTCTAGTCTGTTATCCAGCGATTATAAATACGACATTTGTACATGTTGAGTAGTTTAGTTTATATTGCCGTGTGAATTATACCGAGAGAAATCAACTGTAGTAAATAAATGGTGGATTTATTTTGGTGTAAATAAAGTTTGAAGACGCGAGATGTAAGACCGACATCTAGGATTTTCAAGAGAATCAGTACACAGAGGTTCCGAATCTGGAGCCGTTCCGTGCAATTGCTGTTCTCCCTTAACTCCTAGGACAGAATGTCACGATAAAATTTTCAGGTTACTTCACCTGTCAGAGATATTGAATACTCTCTTCGAGGTGTCATTCCTTTGTACGCAAGACAATATATATTATATATAAATATAATATATATTGTTTCTGGTCGGGAACCTTCATCAGTTGCGCTTCCCACAATTGAATGGCCTCTCGAACACTTCTTTATGCATTTGATGCAGCAATTGCACGGAACGGCTCCAGATTCGGAACCTCTGTGTACTGATTCTCTTGAAAATCCTAGATGTCGGTCTTACATCTCGCGTCTTCAAATTTAACGATATGCATCAAATGCATAAAGAAGTGTTCGAGAGGCCATTCAATTGTGGGAAGCGCAACTGATGAAGGTTCCCGACCAGAACCAATATATATAATATTTATATATAATATATGTTGTCTTGCGTACAAAGGAATGACACCTCGAAGAGAGTATGTAAATAAAGTTATCGGAAGTGAATGTGAATATCTGTATTAATATTTTAATTTGATCCCACGGAATCTATTGCATATACTACGGGATTTTGTTAGATATGGAATAATGCTTGCTTCCCACGGCTCGTGATAACACAAGCCGGGCGGCAACGCGTCGGCTTGGACAAACTCGGGGATCCGGGCTACCTTTACGTGCGCCACTATTTCCACGGCGGGTTTGTGCTCGAACCTAGCTAAGCACGCCATCTCCTGACTACCTAATGGCACATTTGAACGAATCCGTCTGAACATAATTGGGGACAAATACGTCTAGTGTATATAAAATTGTCGCAGACATTCACGTTATCTCATGCTCTGCATGTCCTAACATGCCTTTTCAGCATTATGCTAATGAACTGAACGGTGATGATCCGTGACGTCACGATGAACCCCTTTGCATTCTCCACCAGAAAGCGTAATCATTTTTTACCAACAAGACGTTTTAACTGCCACAACGTTCATCGTAAATATATTTTTTGCGAGAAAAAACACTCTTGCAGCAGCCCATCATATTATTTAGTGGACATTACCTGGTTTTTCTTGGATTATATACATTTACCGTAAAATGTAGACATGACGTTTTAAAAGGGCAAAGACTTCTTAATTTTAGTCATTACCTTCCTGTATATCGCCATTAAAGTGTCCCTTTTGTTTTTAAGTGTTTAATGGTAATGTCACTAACAATAAGTTTTAATTTCTCTTAGATTAGAATCCACGAAACAAATTGGTCGTTCTTGTTCGTCTGTTCTACAAAGCTGGTTCCTTTTCATATAAAGTAATGAACTCAATAATATTCTCAGTTGTCTAGTCCATAATAAATAGATACGTTCCAGCTTCTATGAATACTGAGCAACTAAAAGCCAAACAAGGGAACCAGTGTTGCCAACAGTTACACTCGCTCGCCACTAGAATCAACTTCTAAAACCACCAGAAAACCACTAACAAAAAACCGGCCTATTCTCATAATCGTTAAATTTTCCACTAAGTACATTTTTTGCGAAAGAAAGCAGTAAGCATATATGTAATTAGTTTCCATTATTATTACATAATTTGAAATAAAATTACGATTTTTTGAAAACTAACAAACAAGAATTTATTAAACGGATGAGGGATATAAGATCTAAGAATTAAGTAGTGAACTTGCGTCTTGGAACTTTTTACCTTAACTTAAAATAAAAATATACAAAAACTAGTACAATAATATAATTACGATAGGGAGAATGGGAGTTGCCCAATCACAATAATAATTTGGCTACACAGCGGTAACAATATTAAATTTTACCCTTAAAGTACAATTAAATATTTAGGTAAATATAACGCCCTGAAATAACGATATTCCCTATAGGTCCAGATGAGTTTTCCTCATCCTTTGTCAAAGTGATGATATCGACATAATTCCCAAATTACAAGCTTAAACGAAGCTGTACCTAACTAAATAAATTTATTAACAGAGTTTAGAAATATAATAAAACTATTTAATAAATCTTTTCTAATACTCATTACAAAACATGCAAATATTGTGTTTAGTAAAGCCTAAAAGCATTATTAAATAGCCTATCCAATAAATGTAAATACTCCTGAAATTAAGTGTGAAGTAAAAATATATATGTTTTCGAAGCGTGTAAGTCCCTTAGTGGTTAAGTGTGATCGCTCGCCTTTTCAGTACATAAAAATGAATTATAGTATACCACTAGAAAAATCCACTACCCGCTAAAAGCAATATTTCGCCACTAAAAGGAGGGTCGAAACCACCAGTTTTAGTGGAAATTCCACTAAGTTGGCAACACTGAAGGGAACAACTGGAACAAGTGATAAGTGATCATGCATGTGCCGTTACGAGCTTGCACGAGCCTCCTCGCCCCAGACCGAGTCGCGCCTGTGAAGATACTGACTCGAAGTGGATCCGTTGAAACGAGTTTTCTCGAGCCACCTCAAGCGGCACCCTTCCCAAAGCATGTTGGGGTGGCCTGTATTATCAAGGGCAATGGGACGCCAGTTTAAGGTAAATACATACATGTAAATAATTTCATAACAATTAAATAACGCATTTACTTCTTACAAAAGTCGGGATATCTTCATTTTAACTTACCTTAACTTCTTTGTATGAATTATTAGAATTTAATGAACTTATCAGTTTGATAGACCCTGAGATAATACATGTTAATGCTTGATCGAGTGATGTTCTATTTATTTCTGTAGGTATTTTTACAATTATTAACATGTATAGTTTTTAAATTAAATGGAACCAAAGTCAATTGTTTCTAAAACTTTTGGTCCTAAACATATTGTTGCAATAAACTCATTATTAATGTTAAAATGAAATGTCTGTATTTTCTGTTATTATAATTTATATTTGAACTAACTTAAAATAAAAACAATTTAAAAACAGTATGCACTATTTTCTGACATATTTTCTTTTTTTATCTGATTTAATAGACTCCCCAACTATTGACTGTTTCTATTTTTACACTGTTTGTATCACCCTGTATATCTATAATTTTACCTCTATATATGTATTCTATATATGCAACTGATCATAGTCTACCCTATATAACAAAGTCTTATTCCAAACAACCGGTATATGTAAGTGCTACAAATTCTTGAACCCATCTGAATAACTACAACGTTACCCCGCCCTATAATTCAAATAACCTCACCTAACCACGTGGTATAAG
The DNA here is from genome assembly GCA_034190945.1 of Octodonta nipae. Taxonomy (NCBI): domain Eukaryota; kingdom Metazoa; phylum Arthropoda; class Insecta; order Coleoptera; family Chrysomelidae; genus Octodonta; species Octodonta nipae. The sequence continues at coordinate 85,899,680 of CM067220.1, read as the reverse complement.
CAACTACTTATGTTCCACACAATATAATATTTATTCAACCACCCTGTATAACTGGAATTCTACAGCATCTTTTACTTCAGCCATCCTGAATATACAACTGCTAATATTTTTTTAAACCCTTCTGTATAATTGTAAGTATATTCCGCCCTATAATTCGAATATCCTTACTGTATATGATTATTTAACAAATTTTAAGTTTTTTTTCATCCACTCTCTATATTATATATATATATATATATATATATATAATATATATATATATATATATATATGGGGTGATCCGCGTCAACCGGATCAGAGCTACGCCCTAAATTTGAAGCGACCGAAGGAATCGAGCAAGTAGTCATTTTGAAGCTTAATACCTCTACTTTCGAATGCAGAGTGCGACTTTGAAAAAATCCAATATGGCGACTTCAATATAGTGGTCGAAAGCCAGAGCAATTTCAAGTACCATAAGAAAAAGCTTGTAAAAATTAAAATTAACTAATAATAGTGCCGTTTCTTTACTTAAAATTGTAACTGATAGATACCCTGAAAAAGCCCAAACCATAGATATCAAAATTTCAATATCAAGAATCCAATATGACGGTCAAATATCCAATATGGTGGCTGAATATTTGGAAATCATCCGATTTGTATCAAATTTGGTATACGGGGGTTTTTCAGATAGCGGGTTACGAATCCGAGGTCAAATTTGCACCATTCAAAATGACGGATCCAATATGGCGAAAAGTTTTTCCGAAAATCAACAGATTTGCACCGAACATGTCATATGGGAATTTTGGAGTTCGTAATCAAGAATTGGTGTCAAAATTGTCAAAGATGTTAAATTCAAGATGGCGGACCTAAGATACTTGATGCAATATGGTGGCGAAATATTCGAACATTATCTGATTGACATTAAATTTGATATGAGTAGGTTTTTGCTGTTAAGGTCTTACACAAAATGTTCAAGGATAAGTATCCTGAGCATAAAATTGGATCAACCAAATTTGCTGAGCTGCGACCTAAATGGTGCGTTATGGCTGGAAGTCTGAACGCATAGCGTCTGTGTATGTAATTAAATGACTATAAAGATTGCATAAATTACATTTTATGTGGGAAGAATACTACTGATTGCGTTTTACTGAACTGTACAGAATGTCCTAGAATGAGCCAGTTTTCTAATCTTATAACTGATATACTGGAAAAAAATAAACTAGAACAAGTGATATTCAGTACATGAGTCTCTACTGATCGATGCACTCTTCTACAACAATGACGATTTGGTTGAAGAATTGTGCAATCGTTTAAAATTACTTAATCCTTAATTTTATAGCAAAGGCTCAATCAGAATTCATATCCAATAAAAAAAGAAAATTTACGTGAAAATGAAGTTTTGGTGTTCTGTGATTTTTCAGAAAATTTCGCTTATGTTGTACAAGATGCAGCACAGACATTCCACTACAATAACGACCAGTGCACAGTATTCCCTGTCGTATTTTACTATTGCTTTGGTTGGTTGGTTGGTTGATCCAATTTTATGCTCAGGATACTTATCCTTGAACATTTTATGTAAGACCTTAACAGCAAAAACCTACTCATATCAAATTTAATGTCAATCAGATGATGTTCGAAAATTTCGCCACCATATTGCATCTTAGGTCCGCCATCTTGAATTTAACATCTTTGATAATTTTGACACGAATTCGTGATCACGAACTCCAAAATTCCCATATGACATGTTCGGTGCAAATTTGTTGATTTTTGGAAAAACTTTTCGCCATATTGGATCCGCCATTTTGAATTGTGCAAATCTGACCACGTATACCAAATTTGATACAAATCGGATGATTTCCAAATATTCAGCAACCAATATTGGATATTTTGCCGCCATATTGGATTCTTGATATTGAAATTTTGAGATCTATGGTTTGGGCTTTTCAGGGTATCTATCACCTACAATTTTAAGTAAAGAAACGGCACGATCATTAGTTAATTTTAATTTTTACAAACTTTTTCTTCTGGTACTTGAAATTGCTCTGGCTTTCGACCACTATATTGAAGTCGCCATATTGGATTTTTTCAAATGCGCATTCGGCATTCTAAAGTAGAGGTATTAAGATTCAAAATGACTACTTGCTAGATTCCTTCGGTCGCTTCAAATTCTGGGCGTAGCTCTGATCCGGTTGATAGATCTACTTTCTCATAATTAATCATGAGCGAGGTAGTTTCTATAAAAAGGGGACCAGTGTACCGCGCAATTTCCCCAAACTCGTCTCAGGTACTACACTTTGATTTTCATTTACATAACGTATTTGTATTCTTCAGACACCATTGTTAAGAGTGAAAACCCAAACAATTAGCAATCAAAATGGTAAACTAGTTCAATATCCACAATCAAATGTCCCTGTCCATGACTGGAATTTAGGAAAACATTTTCATTATGTTTTTGGTATCTATTAATTTTTCCCAGATTTTGCTATATCTAAATATATTTTGATGTTTGTTCGCCACAGTGAATTCGAAAAATTATTACTGATTGTGATGGTAATCTAGAAATGTACTTCGAAATGCAATCAAATGTCAATGTAGGAACTATTTACAGAGAACGAAAATACGCGATGTTCTAATCTTAATTTAAATAGAGACAAAACAAAGAATTTGTTGATAAACAATATTCGGCAAAACATAGAGCCACATCAACAGTAATAAATTGATTAAATTACCCCGCGTGACCATTCCTGAAGCATAGTACAAAAGCTAGTTTGTAGTATTTCATTAAGTAATAAAGGCAATTTAAAAATTAAAACTTTACCTACATCCTCGACGTTCGTGACTAATAAACTGAAAAAACTGTACCTGAAAAAGAAAGAAAAACATATTAAAATCTAAAAATATATGCTACTTATGAAAGACACCTCATGTCATATTTTTTAAATGATTACAAGTAATTAGGTTCAGCTCATGGCGTAAGACCAGATTTGCTTTCAAGCACTTTTGAACCAGAAGAATCAGTCTTAATTGTCAACATTTTTCTCAACACTTGTTTACATAGCTTGGCTGTAATACAGAATTCCCATATGAAAATAGTATCCGCCTTAATCATGAAAAATAATTTTGATTGTACAGGTTATAACCGTTTCAAGATTATTAACATATTTCTAATATTTAGTTTTTTTAGGTTTTTAGTGACAAAGTTGTCAATAAATCTATATTTTCTCATATTCTGATTAAAAGTAATAAATTACCCAATATGTCAAAAAAATTTAGAATCATTAAGAACTATAAAGGGACTTCCGGTGAAGATGGCGGGACAACTACATCTTTGTACTGTTAGGCTGTGTCCCAGGTAACCGAGATAAACGCGTTTTGGGCGGTGACTTGAGTCAATGGGACAGCCCCAGAGTATCAAACATATAAAAACAATTTATTTTGTCTTTACAGGAAAAAAATTCGTACGATTTCAGCAATTTTAAGCTGCTGGTTTGTATTCGCTTGCAGTTGCAGTTTTTAATTGTCACATTAACGTATCGCACCGCCCGCACCGCACAAATCGCTTTTACGTGAGACACAGTGAAATTCTGAAAATTTAAGTAACAGACGCCCATGAAGTGATTAGTGTAGTGCAATTATTAATGAAGTTAAGTGGCTGATCCGAACGTAGATACAAAGAATAGTTTTGACTACAATTCTGAAATAATTACAAATATATTATTAAAACGAGTAATGATTGTGGATAAAATACAGATGATATTGAGAAAGTAGACTTGAAGTAGAAGATACTTTGAGTTAAGTGGAAATAATGCTTGATAAGGACAAAGAAAGAAAGGAGTTTGAGCCAACCTCAGATGCATCCACGGATGCACTCCTTCTCATAAACAGGACACTAACTCGATTCTGGCCGGATGCTAACTGCGCAGGTCATCACAAAACCGAACTGAAGCTAAAAACCATTAAAATAAATTTTTCTTCACATCTTTTAGTAGATCCATATAGTTTTAGTTGAATTCTCGGTATTGATCTTCCTTTTCATAGATGGTGAATTCCCTCTGGATGGTTTGCTTCACTCGAAATACACTATTGTTTTGGGTACTAATTAATAATTAATAACAACGAGATATGTACCAAATATACAGTTGTTAACAAACTGTTAATCTTCATCTAATATTAATTCAAGCGGGTTGCTTCTTACTTTCAATATTGCTCAATAAGTAAATGACACATATGTCATGTGCCATGCAGTTTTGTCTTAGATTAGTAGGGTGTAAAGGGTAACGCCTTGGGGAGAGCCACTTCTCGGTCAATATTTTCTCATGTGCCAGTCGTGATGGCACTACGCCGCATTTATAACACAACACTACATGGTACCTTCTGTTTCTGTCAGTTCTGTGTATCGTGATCGAGTGTTAGCAATGATATAATTATGATGATATAGTCCGGAAAGATCAAGATTCGCTAGTGATTGCAAAGTTTCGCTAAATTAAGGCGACGACACATTGTTGAAACGCAACCACACCCGACGAAAACGTATCAGTCGTAGTTATATTATACCCTTAACCGGCCATGCGTCGCCGGTCATGGTCATTGGGTCTTATCTGGTCCAATCAGCGTTGTTTTACCTGGAGGTTGGTTGCCGGTGATGCGTAGCGGCAGAGGCCGCAGAAGAGCTCTCCAAGTATTTTTAATTTGGACGCTGGGCTCCCTAATTATATTTTCGTTCGAGATTATATATGCCGTCTCTATGAATTTTTCTTTTGTACCAGTGCTCCTCCTTGTGAATTGCTCTAGCCTGGTCCCAGTTGATATTATGGTGTTCGGTCCATGCGTGATTAGCTAGCCCAGACTTCGTTACCTCGACCCTTTGAGTAGCTGTGCGGTGTTCCTTAATCCTTGTGTCCAGCGGTCGCTTTGTCTCTCCAATGTAAAGATTGCCACACTCACACGGTATGCTGTATATACAGTTATTTGGTATTGCTGCGTCGGGCCTCGTTCTTGTTATCATGCTCCTCAAGGTGTCGTTGCTTTTGAAGATTCCATAGCTGTGTGCAATTCTTCTAAGTTTCTCCGCCAAGCCTTTAGTATACGGTAATAGTAGAGTTGCTACCGTGGTGTCTTCTTCCTGCCTAGGTGGTTTGTCCAGCTCTTCAAACGCCTTGGTAATGATCGTTTCCGGATATCCATTCGCCAAAAGGTCTTCTCTAAGTTTGACTTGTTCTTCATTGAGGGCTTCTGGTGTGCTGCAGATATTTTTGGCTCTATGGATTAGTGTTTTGATGATGCCAGTTTTCGTTGCTGATGGGTGGTTGGAATTGTAGTGAAGGTATAATCCTGTATGCGTAGCCTTCCTGTATACTGTTGTTTGGATTCCGGTCCTAGTCCTTTGACACTTTACATCAAGGAATGGTAGGCACCCAGTCTCTTCCATCTCCATGGTGAATCTAATGGATGGTTGGGATTGGTTCAGGTGCTCCAGGAATGCCAGTAGTTCTGTCTCTCCCTGTTGCCAAATAATAAAGGTGTCATCGACATACCTCAACCATAGCTTAGGCTGCTTCTCGAAACTCCTCAGTGCATGTTCTTCGAACCATTCCATGTAGATGTTGGCGATGGTTGGTGATAACGGGGAACCCATAGACAATCCATCTTCTAGCATGAAAGTAGCAGTTCTTGAGGCAACATTCAAGCAAGTCCATAATTGAGTCTATTGGCAGCTCCGTCCTCTCCATCAGGGTTTTGTTTTCAGTAAGTTTCTTTCTCACTATGTTGAGAGATTCGTCTAGTGGTACGTTCTTGAAAAGGTTGTCAACGTCGAAACTTACTAACCGATGTTCTGGCCCAAGTTCCATGGATCCGATGATTCCGACAAAGTGCACTGAGGTGCGATGAAGTTTTGCCCTCCAAAGGTTGGATGATTGGTAGAAGGCATTTCGATAGTGCTGCTATTGGTGAGTTGCGCGAACTTGTAATCGGTCTGAGAGGTAGTCCAGCCTTGTGTATCTTGGGTAGTCCATAAAGATGTGGTGGTTTGCTGTGATGTGGCGTCAATTTTCTCCTTGTCTCGGGTAGAATGTATTCAGCATGATCTCTGAGAGTGTTGTAAGTTTTCCCTTCTATTTTGGATGTTGGATCAGTAGGCAGTGGCTTGTATTTTCCTTTCAACAGTACTTCGTCGATTTTCTTGTTGTATTCCGTTCTATCCATCAGGATGGCATTTCCTTTGTCAGCTGGTAGAATGATGATAGATTTGTCGTCCTTAAGTGTTTTTATGATTCTCCTTTCGGATTCGTTGATGTTTTGTTTGATGTGTTGTGTTTTCTCAATTGCGGTTCTGACTTTCCATCGGAATTCCTCCAGTTGCGGTGTCTCTTTACTGCCTATTGCTGACTCCACGGAACTGATGATATCTAATACTGGCATCTTCTTTGGAGCTACAGCGTAGTTTAGCCCCTTAGAGAGCAATATTTCCTCGACTGCTGTGAGAACTCTGGATGACAAGTTCACCACTGTTTTCCTGTTGGTCGTATCCTTCGGCAACTGCTTCCTGGTAAGTTTGTTACGTTTCTCAGTGTGCACCTTTTGGCAGATTCGTCTGATGTTGTCACAGTGTTTTTGAATCGAAGCAAAAATCGGCATGTGGTCTTCCTCGTGTGTGCATCTTCTGATTTCTTCAGCGTCCTGCAGGAGTTGGGATTTCTTCCAACGATGATGGTTAATTTCTGACCTCACTAAAGCATGGCTGGCCTTGTCAAGTATGTTCTGTGCTTGTTTCCCTGCGATTGGCGACTTCAGTTTGAAACCATTTGGTATGATCTTTAGGTCTCTGGCGTGGCGTAGGAACTTGATGTGATCCTCTTCTCTTATTCCCTTAATATAAAAATTAAAACTTAATCATTACGCATAATTTAAAAACCCCTATTAACTCACATAACCCAGATATAGCATTAATATTTACCCTATCGTATCCATAACTGAAACAGTTTTGGGTAAATATGTTTTCGTTAGTAGGTACCACCATAGAAGTAAATCTGCATAGACTTTCTATCTACCCGGGTTAATATTAAATAAATATATTGTTCTTTCGTCCAATTTCCAATTTATTTTTGTCTCTAATAATATATATTTCACCTTATATCTATAATAAAGGTAAAATTGAACTCTGACACATTATTGGCAACTCTTCACATATCTGAGCAATATGCTTGTATAATTTTGCTTACGCTTCGGGTTACATAAAGAAGCAGCGTGACAAAGTATACCTCATATCACCTGTCAAAAATTCGACCCAATTCTTCCCACAAAAAAACCTTAAGCCTTCTTCAGTTCTGTCAGACTTAAGTGACTAGGATCAGCCCTTCAGCATTTCTCTTCATTAATAGATACATTTCTTCACGCATTTAGTTATTCAAGGCCAATCCAATTCCTTAATCGCTAGCCTTGAATTCGCGATAAAAACTGTCAAAAAAGATGTTCTTCTTCTCAGCCCTTTGAGCCAGTTCTGCAATTCTTCAATCCTACACTTCATCTTCTTCATTTAAGTTAGTCAAAAAGACCATTTGTCCACCTATCTTCAATTTTCTTCAATACAATCCTTCACTCCTTCTCATAGATCTTAGGCTCTTCATCGTTTCTTCTCAAGACCTTAGGTTCTCTTGTTCCACAGATCTTTAAGTTTGTCTGCAACCTTCAAACCTTCAGGGAGGTTGCACCTTGCTAAAAAGTTAAAATATTCTCATATATTTATATAAATAAATATTAAACCAATCCAGAAGAAATTAGAAATTAAAAAATTAGAAGAAATTGATTTTATTTGGATTTATTTGGAAGAGAATTTATCATTAAACGTTTTAATTATAATATATATCTAACAGAAGAAGAACTAGAGAAAATAAATAAATAATTAGTTTTGGATTTTGATAAATAAATAAACCGGAATAAGTTACAATCATAAGTTGAAATATCAAAGCACAGAAAAGACATCGGACAAGGTATTTCATATTGTAATAAAAAGGTGAATTTGAGAATTATCTATCGAAAGCTGCTGCAGTGATTGCGAAAGAGTCTAGGAGTAGAATTCGATGACTGACACTGTTTTGGGAATATAGAGATTTAAAATTAACTTCAAGAGAAATAGTGAGTAATTTTATTTTAAATTTATATACAATGAATTTTTATTTTATAAACAACTTATTACATAAATATAGATCAGTTAAAGAAATTATAGCAACAAGCATTTAGAAAAATAGTAAATTTAGATAGTTGGATTGTTCAATGAAATAATATTGCATCTGTTTGGTATTTCTATATTGGCTTGTAAGATTTCAATCAATTATTGATTTACATAAAAAGAGATATCAGTAACGGAAATCTAATTTAGTTTTGGGTATATTTATCATAGAATGTAGGTAGTTTGTTTTGAGTAGAGTGATATATTAAAAAGGTAAATAAAACTTCATAATACAAATATATCATTTATTACATTTTGGCGTCTACTAATATTCAATACTATATGTACTTATTTATTAGAATCCAGACTTGAGATATTGTATAAAAAATAATCAATACCAAAATCAGCAAAATATCGTTACAATATATATATATATATATATATATATATATATATTATATGTTGTAAATCACTTTAGAGTTAAAAAAAAAATTATTTATTGAAATACAAAAATTAAAACTTTAAATGAAACAGTAAATTGAAAATTAAATGAAATGACTAAATGGTACAAGTATACTTAAGATAAATGACGACCGTGGGACCGCGTCGCTCTGATTTATAACATTAAAAAGCTGACTAATCAAAAGAACGGTCAAGTCGATACGTTCCCACGTTTACATAGTGAAGCAGGAAACTGGTCAGCGAAATATGATACTTTGTATCTTACACGTGCATGATATTTACGCCTAACAGCTCCCCTTTACCCAAGAAAAGTTGATGCTGTAACATCAACTTTTGGAATTTACTGGACTAGCTAGATAAGCAAAAAAAATACAATTATGGAAGTAAAATAAAAGTAAAATGAACATAATGATTAAGACTAAATAGGTTACATAAAAAGACAAAAAAAATATATTAAACACAGAAAGTGAAATTAGTCTATAGAAACGTATCAATAGAAGTTCTCACTTCTATAGGTCCGGATGTTCTGGTTCCTCTCCGATGTGGGGCCTCAGCTTTGGTATGAGCCTGGAGAACGGTTTTGCCAAGGGTCTCAGACTCTCTGGATTAGAGATGTCGTTTTTCGGAGGTCTCTTAACGTGCCTTATAATTTTCAAGGAGCTGTATACAATAACAATTGTTACAATGATAATTATTGTAGCATATGTGAACCAGGAAATGTTTTTATTAACGAAAGGGTTGGTTGATGAGATCGTCAAGATCCCTTGAATACTGATCCAACTTGTGGTTGGCTATGGATAGTTCTTCCATGTTTAAATCGTCCAGTTTAAGGGGTTTAAGTTCTGGAATATCTAGTTTTTCGGGGGAGAACTGCAACAGTTGTAAGGGATTAATACAGGGTATGAATTGTCGGAAATTTTTATAAGTTTTTGAGGTTCCGCTTGTAATTTTTGTGATTCCCACGAAAGCACTGCTGCAGTCTGATTGTAAGCGAATAATGGTATTGTTTGTTAAAAACTATTGTCTTAGTATCTATTCCCGCACAATTAATTGTCACATGTAAGGGCTCGGACACTATAACAATCCACGTGTTAGTTTCTAGTCTTTGGACATTGTATCCTTCACTGAATACAACGGAGCTTTGGCAACTCTCCGGTACACTACGGATGTTCTTCAGAAGTTGAGCTTCGCAGGGTGCATTGGAGTCGATGGGGTAGGCATATAACTCAGAACACAGTTTTTGTTGTGGAGTTAGTGGCTTGCATACACTCAAGTCCTTAATGGGTATGTACATTAGAGAATCATCGTTTCGCGCAATATATTTTTGGGTGAATGAAAGAATATGATGAAAACCAGTTCTGTCATCTAAAATTGGGATAGGATATAAGTGGTAGGCGGTGTAGAGTTGTTGCTCTACACGAGGAATTTTTAAAATAAAGACTAAATCTGAATTAGTTTGAAACGCTTCTAATTCGATTACTTCCAAATATTGGGCGACACTTGAATATCTGACAGGTAACGGTAGTAGATTGTTTGACAAGATTTTGCGAAATTTCCTGTAGTGACTTTATCAAATGATCAGGTGTGATTATTGAGGAATGAATTATTTTTAATCGAGCAAATGTTATGGAATTTAAAATATCATTGAGGTTATCCTCAAGAAATAAATAGCTTGCCATTAATTTTTCGCATATTCCCAAAAATGACTGTTTTGCTTGGATAAGGGCTATTTTGTTGTTTAGAGTATGTATTGCCAAATTGATTGCGTCAATGTTTTCGTTAAAGTTTGCTTCGTCAATTTGGAGTTTCTGAATGGTTTCATTGAAAGTTTTGATAATAGAAGTAGTTACCCTTATTTGATTTTTTAGGAGATTCTCTATTTGTAATTGTCCCTGATTAAGTTTGTTGATACTATCTGTGAAAAATGCGCCATCGGTTGCGTCAAGGTTTCCAGTGATGGCTTTAAAGATAGTTCCTACACCGTTAATTAGTCCTCGTTTGGATCTTTTAGTGTCCATGAATATTTCTGAAAATTTAGTTTTAATTGAATCTGAAATTTGGGATAAGAGACTGATGTGAGTTTGTACATCAATTCGGAATGCACTTGTGTCATGAAATTTGAAACCTGGGATGGGATCGACAGTGTTTTCTAATGTTTTGAGGATTCTGTTGTTGTTTTCAAAGATTTCTTTGAGTATCGTCAAGTTACGATGAACTAGTAATGTCCATTTATAGTTGGAGATGACTATTCTAGTTTCGTCGTGATAGTAAATACCAAGAGTGTTGTTTATTGGTTTGATGTTGAACTGTGAGACTGCTGATCCGAACAGCAGTAGTAACCTGAAAAGAAAGTTAGTTTTCAGAACAGAGTTTCATTCTGTCAAAGTTAACTTTCGTTCGTTGGTTTGTTTTGAGATTTAAGAGTGTGGCTGAATTATTGTGAATGTCTAAAATTTGGAATGGACCGTTGAATTTATTATGAAGTTTGTCTTTAATTTGGGATTCCTTGATGTAAACTTTGTCACCAATTTTAAATTCGGGAAGTTTGTCCGAAACGTGTTATCAAAACGTTCTTTAGCCTTTTGCTTTTGTAAGTTAGTTTTTTCGCGGGCTACTTTGTAGTAATAGGAAATCCGATTGTTCAAGTCTCGTATATAGTTACTAATCAGTTCCTTATGGTTGTAAGTGGTTTCAGGTGGTCTGCTGGACGTATGTCCAAACACTAGTTCGTAAGGTGAAAAGCCATGGGTTTTGTTTGTCGAGTTATTGTAAGCAATAACCGCATACGGGGTACATTTAGGGGATGTTCATCTGGATTTTCGGCTTTATGGATTCGAATCATTTCTAACAAAAAGTAGAATGAAATCGTTCTACAGAGCCGTTTGTTTGAGGATGTGTCTACGCTTGAATAAGTTAGTTTGATGTCGCACAGTTTACACAAGTCTTTGAATATGGCGTTATCAAATTCCCTACCATAGTCACAATGGATACGCAATGGCGTACCAAAATGTTGGAAGTATAACATCATAGTACTGACAACTGATTTGGCTGATTTGTCTGCCAAAGCATAAGCTTGAGAGTATTTTGTCAGTTCGTCTCTTACAGATAAGATATAGTTCCTGTTAGGTATTTCTAGTATGTCAATATTAATTCGCTCAAATGGTGTTTTAGGCGTTTCCGTAATGACGAGGGGATTGTCTAGGTTTTTGCGACACGCTTTAGTTTTTTGACAAATTTCGCAGTTCTTAACGAAATTTTCAATGTCTTTTGTGCAATTTGGCCAGGTGTACATTTCTTTAATACGGCGGACGGTTTCGTTAATGCCGCGGTGCAAGTTATTTTTCCCGTTATGATATCGTTCAAGGATAAGCGGTATTTCGTCTTTTTCGGGGGTTTTGGTAACGTTTTGGCAAATTTTCCATTTGATTTCTTTTTCAGCGAAAATGAAAGAGAGCATCTCTAAAATTGGAAGATCGAGATTGTTTTCGACACAGTATGTTTTAGATGGAGATAAAGTATCTTGATGTTTGTATATTGATGCAAAAAGAACTTCATTTACAATGTCAGGATCATTTGGAAGTGGGATTATGAAATATTGCCTTCTGCTTAAGGTTTTGCTGGCGAATACATTAATTTTAAAGGTTTCGAAGTCAGCGACTTCTTCGAAAATGTCTTCGAAAATGTCGTGATGAAATTCCTGAAGATTGGATGATTGGGGGAAAATTAAAATGTTTTTATTTGTTTTGTCTAATAGTTGACAGTTGGAGAATTCAATTTTGCTGTAGTCAATTAAAGAAGTAGTTTTATAACGTTCTATAAAGGTTTTAAATTCTTCGGACATAGTTTCAAGAGATATTTCATTTTGTTCGGGTTCAGGACTGTCGTCTTCGGATTCGTCGTTTAGGGGTAGGACTTTGAAGGGTGTTAGTTTTGATTTTGACTGAAATGATGAACATTCGTCAAGATGGTTGATTTTAATCCGTGATAAAGCATCAGCGTTCTTATTAACTTTACCAGGCTTGTAAATAATTTCATAGTCGTATTCTTCTAGTTTGAGTCTCCATCGGGCAAGTCTACTACCGGGATCTTTTATAGAAAATAGCCAGGTTAACGGGCGATGATCGGTCAGTAGTAGGAACTTACGGCCATAGATTATCGGAAGAAAATGCTTAACCGCCCAGACAATGGCTAAGAGCTCTCGCTCAATGGTGGAGTACCGGGTTTCGGCTTTACAAAGGGTCCTAGAAGCATATCCAATCGGTAAATCCTTACCTATTGGCCCTTGAGATAATACGGCGCCGATGGCAAAAGCGCTGGCGTCTGTAGTCAGTATAAACGGTTCGTCAAAATTTGGGTAAATGAGTATAGGGGTGGAAGTCAATGTTCGTTTTAGTTCATTGAAGGATTTTACGCACTCTTCGTTAAAATTGAACGGTTGGTCTTTTTGTAATAGTTTCGTTAGTGGTCTGGAGATTTTTGCAAAGTTAGAAATGAACCTACGGTAATAACCAGCAAGCCCTAAGAAGGATTTTATGTCTTTAGGGTTCTTTGGTTGTGGAAAATTTAAAATACAGTCAACTTTTGATGGATTGGGTTTTACACCGTCTTTAGTTATAAGATGTCCTAAGTAAGCGACCTCCTTGCGGATAAATTCGCATTTGTCAGGCTGTATTTTAAGGTTAGCCTTTCTGAGTCTTTTAAATACGTCTGTCAGTCGTGATAGATGGTCATGTATTGTAGGCGAGTAAATGATTATGTCATCCATGTAAACCAGACATCTTTCATTCTGGATTCCCATAAGAATGTTATCCATCACCCTTTGAAAGGTAGAAGGAGCATTCTTCAATCCGAAGGGCATCCGGACGAACTCAAAATGTCCGTTCTCGACAGTGAATGCAGTTTTCGCGATGTCTTTTGGGTCTATTTCTATCTGGTGGAAACCAGAGGCGAGGTCAAGAGTCGTAAAGTACTGGCATTTGCCTAGTTGGTCTAGTAAGTCTGAGATGTTAGGTAGGGGGTACTTGTCATTGATTGTAAGTTCGTTAAGTTTGCGGTAGTCTACTACAACATGCCACTTCTGTTTTCCAGAGGCGTCTAATTTCTTTGGCACTACCCAGACGGGGGAGGACCAAGGCGAATTAGAGGGTCGTATAATGCCTTCATCGAGCATTTTTGCTACCTGGGACTTAACTTCTTGTTTGTGTACTTGGGGATAACGGTATGATTTTGTATACACGGGTTTCGCGTTGTTGGTATCAATACTATGTTTGATTTCATTTGTGAATGATAAGTGGTCGCCTTCGAGGTAGAATATGTCTGAAAAGTCAAGGCATAATTGTAAAATTAAGTCTGACTCTTCGTCGTTTAAATGTTCTAGTCGGAGTTGTTTAACGATTTCTTCTTGTCTGTCGGATTCGTTATAGTTCAAAGGAGTATTTTGTGAGAGTGAGTTCGCAGAAAAGTTTTGTAAAGGTTCGAGTTTTAGATTTGAAAAATTTACTATTTTAGGGATGGCATTCGCATTTAGAATGGAGGTTAGAAATTGGCCTTTGCTGTCTACTGTAACAACAGCATTAGGGAGGTGAACTTTTTCAATTTCCATACCTGTTAGAAGGGCTTCGGTGTTTCTTAGTTCACAACTAAGTTTAAAAATTTGTTCGGTACGGGGTTCAATCGAAATTGTATTAATGGATGTTTAAGAAGGGGGACATTGTATAGATTCAGTGGCACTGATTGTATCGTCTGTCACTTTATACAGAGGAAGTGTCTTAAAGTTCGTTATTAGTTGTTTTTTGTCAAAATCTATAATGCAGTTGTAGTGCTCGAGAAAGTCAGAGCCTAACAAACCGTCGAATTCTATATCAAGGTTACAGATATAAACCTTGAGAGGGTCTTTTATATTGAAAGGGACGAGGGTCGATTCATTTATAAGAATTTTCTGGTTGGTAATTCCTTGAATTACTACGTTTTCCTGAAATCTATCTCTGAAACGGGTGCAGGTGTCTGGTTTGAAGATGGAAAGACCGGCACCGGTATCTATTAAGAGTTTATATGTGTTAGAAGAATCTGTGATGTAGTATAGATTTTTAGAATTTACGGTCAGAAGCGGTCTTATAGAAAGCTCTGTTCGAGGAAGTTCAAATTCGGGTCGAAACTGTCTAGATTTAGCGTTTGAATTTGGGTCTGAAGTTCTGTGATTTCCGGGGGTTCCGTTTGGAAAGGGAGATTCTGAAAATTTACGGATGAAAATTCGTGTTCATTTTCAACATAGTTGTCACATTCTGCGTTATCTGTTTTTGAGTAATAGTCGTAATCGGTATGTGTCGAGTCGCAATAGTCTTGGTCGTAACTTTCAAAATCGGTATTTTGGTATTGATTTTCGTATACGTTAGTATTGGGTTGATCGTACCCATAATTATAAGAATTGTTTAAGTGATGTGTTCGTTGTTGCCGGAAAAAGTTTTGATTAGGTTTATATTGACCTGAACTTTGGGGTTGTGTATTGGTTGAAGGACGAGGTTGTTGAAAGTTTCTGTTCTGCTGGAAACTCTGAGTATTGGGTTGGAATTGTGGCCTATTCTGGAATTGGCCTGGTTGTTGAGAAAATGGGTTATGACGTATGTTCGAAAAGTTTTGTCCGTAATTTTGGTTTTGTTGCATTTGTCTCGATTTGGTGAGACATTCGTTAACAGTATGCCCCATTCTTTTACAGAATGAACATTGTTTTTGTACTGGAAACTGGTTGGGCTTTCGAGGAGGTGGACCTGGGTTTCTAAAATTTGAAAATTTTTTAGATTCTAAGTGATGGAGTTGGAGTTCACGTTTTATGCGTAAAACGGCGGTGAGAATGTCTTTACGAACTAGTTGTCCTATCTTTGGCTCTAAACCTGTTAGGAGGCTATTTAGTGCCATGGATTCGATCAAGTCGATTTGTGCCTGTTTCTCTTTTTGAGTCAAGTTTTGTTTGTTAACCGCAGCAAGCATTTTTGCTTGGTGGGTTTGTAGTCTGACTGAAAATGTTAAGGGGGATTCGGAATTTAATTGCCTCATTCTTTGAAGATCTTGTATCAAGGCTGAGAGATCTCTAGGATCTCCAAAGTGGTTCTCTAAGAGTGTCTGAATTTCTGTTAGTTGAGTCGGGTTGCGAGAATTTATTAGTTCGGCAGCTCTGCCGCGAAGTTTATTTTTTATGTGCAATATTAAAAGCACTTGTTGATAGTCGGTTGCCATACTATGTGCAGTTTGGCATGAAGAAATGAAAGTGTTTAAGAATATAGGGTTTCCGTCATATTCCGGAATTATTGCGAAAATTTCTGATATTTTGTATGGCTCTACAGTAGGAGTCGCAGCACCTTGTCTTGTAGTTGCCATTTCAAATATTCAAGTGTAACGAAAACGAAAATAAAAATTTAATAAGATAGTAAAATGGAAGTAAGCAAAGTAACACAAAATAATTTATAAAAATTCAAAATTAAGGTGTGAGTAAATTGGTTAAATAAATTCAACAGTTTGCGAACATAAAATAAAATAAAGCGTGGTAAAATAATGCAGAATAATAGTAAATGCGTTTCAAAAATTATTCAATAGCTTAAAACGTAATTCAAAGGAATAAGAAATATATGGAAATTTTAAACGAGAGAACTGATAATAATAATATAAAAATAAATATAAAAATCGTTTCAATTGATAAATAATTAAATCAAAAACGAGATGTTTCTACATACGTTATTAGTACCCTAGGCATGAGACTGTTCTGGAGAAGCTGAGGACTGGTTAGCTGTAAGGTTGCGTGTTCCAGGTTCTCGCTGCCACAGTTGTTGTCTCGGTCTGGAAGTTCTTGTCCACAAGGATTTGGAAATCGACACAACTAGTGAGTGTACACGTGTTCTAGCTGTGTTGGACAATCCTACTGACTGCGCCAATTTTATATGTTGTAAATCACTTTAGAGTTTTAAAAAAAATTATTTATTGAAATACAAAAATTAAAACTTTAAATGAAACAGTAAATTGAAAATTAAATGAAATGACTAAATGGTACAAGTATACTTAAGATAAATGACGACCGTGGGACCGCGTCGCTCTGATTTATAACATTAAAAAGCTGACTAATCAAAAGAACGGTCAAGTCGATACGTTCCCACGTTTACATAGTGAAGCAGGAAACTGGTCAGCGAAATATGATACTTTGTATCTTACACGTGCATGATATTTACGCCTAACATATATATATATATATATATATATATATATATATATGTGTGTTTTTTTTTTTTTTTTTTTTTTTTTTTTTTTTTTTTTTTTATCCGAAGAGGGGGGAAATACATTCCGTACTTAGCTAGCACGTGCTGGCCGTCGTGCGGGACTCCCGATACAATGACTTCAAAGCAAGAGTAAATCGTTGCATTGAAACCAGTATACCGTATACCCGCTAAAACCCTAACCTCTTTCTCCTACAACCATGGTCCCCTGCGGCACTCTTACTCAATACTACTTCGCAAGGGTGGTTCATTGCAGATGTTTACTGCTCTTACATTGAAAGCCTCTAAAGCTTACTCCTCGAACGTATTGCGGAGTTCTTTGAGGATAGTCTCCGCGTAATCTGATACCAAGTTCCAGGCTTGGGGGCCCTTCAGCATGGCTTCTACTAATTGTTCTGGAACGATATTAGTCTCCAGAATCCTCTCCACTTCAGCACGTTGATCCTGAAACCGGGGGCAGGAGAAGAACACGTGTTCCGCGTCCTCTATCACGTCCGTACACTGTGGGCAGTTTGGGGAGTTTGCCCTCCTGAACCTGTGCAGGTATGCTCGAAAGCATCCATGTCCAGTCAGGAGTTGAGTGATGTAGAACCCAACCTCCCCATGCTGGCGGTTGACCCAACGGCTGATGTTAGGTATCAATCGATATGTCCACCGGCCTTTAGTAGAGCTGTCCCATCTCTCTTGCCATTGCCCTAGACTCATGGCTCTTTCATCGCTGTTTCCTGTCGGTTGGTCTTTCTCTAACTTTCTGCGATAAAGCCGTCCCCTTTCTGCAGCCAGGATGTCGATTGGTAGGGTAGAGGCAATCACACTCACCGCCTCGTAAGACACAGTGCGGTAGGATGATGCCACTCGAATCGCTGAGAGCCGCTGGACTGATTTCATTTTCCGGCGGTACGATGGTAGCTCGAGCGATTTCTCCCATACCGGTGCCCCGTACAACAAAACAGAGGTAGTTACTGTTGCCAGTAGCTGTCTTCTTATCTGTCTAGGGCCTCCGACATTCGGCATTATTCTAGATAATGCCCCTGTATCCCAGCTGCTTTCTTGCTGGCCGCGATTATGTGCTCTTTGAAGTTGAGCCGTGTGTCCAGGAGCACCCCCAAATAGCTGATGAAGGGCTGCGACTGTATGTAGGTGTCGCCTATTTTGAGGGTGATGGTTTCCCTTGCCTTTCGACTGCTAACAAGAAGTGTTTCGGTCTTTTGCTCTGCTAAACTCAAGTCCGCTGAGAGCATCCAACGCTGAATTGTGGCTATAGCGAATGAGAAGGTTGTTTGTATCTCCTCTATGTGCTTACGCACTATGATCAATGCCACATCATCGGCGAATGCCACTAGCCTGACGCCCTCAGGCAGACCGAGCAGGAGCAGGTCGTTGTACATTACGTTCCATAAGAGGGGGCCCAGAACAGAGCCCTGAGGTACACCTCCTGTGATCTTATAGTCTACTTGCCCATTTTCAGTTTGGTACAACAAGATGCGGTCCTTGAAATACGCTGAAACCATTCTGCGCAAGTACTGAGGAACCTCCATCCTGGCAAGAGCCTCCAAAATGCGGTCCCAGCGGGCCGAGTTAAAGGCGTTCTTGATATCCAGGGTGGCTATTAGACAGTACTTTTTTCCACCTCTTCTCCATCTCTTTCCCGAGATAGCCTCTCTGGCGATGTTGGTAACGAGTGTCACGGCATCGATGGTTGATCTCCCCTTTCTGAACCCGAATTGGTTGGTGGAAAGTTTTGGCTCAACGTAGGGCTCCAGCCTATCTGCTATTATTCTTTCAAGGAGTTTTCCCGCAGAGTCCAACATACAGAGGGGACGATATGATGACGGTTCGTCTGGAGCTTTCTTTCCCCCTTTAGGTAGGAGCACAAGCCTCTGCTTTTTCCAGTTAGTCGGGAAAACCCCCTGCTTTAGGCAGGTCTCATACATGTGTAGAAACATGTCAGGCCTATTGGCTACGGCGCATTTTAGCGCGATGTTAGGTATGCCATCTGGACCGGGAGCCTTACCGTTTTGGAGCCGGTTGCACGCGCCCATCAGCTCATTCATAGTCACTGAAGGTATATCTTCGTCCCTCACCTGCCACGAAGGATAAGCGGGCAGCTCAGGCTTCGCAGGAAACAAGTGAGTGACAATGCGGTGCAATGATTCGGGGCAGTTCGTTGATGTCATGGGGGGGGCCTTGATTTTATGCATCACGATTTTATACGGTTTTCCCCATGGATCTTGATCAACTTCGTTACACAACTCCTTCCAGTAGGATCTCTTGCTTGAGAGAATGGCTCTTCGTAGTTGTTGTCTTTTGATCTCATAGTCGAGCCTTAGTTCTTCTGTTGTGACCCTGTCTCGTCTCCGTGCTCGTTGATGCAGCCTTCGTGCTTTGAGACACTCTCGTCGGTGTTGTGAGATCGTGTCGTTCCACCAGTAAACTGGTGGGCGGCTTTTGTTCTGCCGTCTCCTTGGCATGGAAGCATCGCAGGACTTGACAACGCTTGTCATTACCTCTTTGGCAGTGGCTTCTGCGCTTGTTGCTATTGACAATGGTTCCTGCTCCATAACCAAGGCGAATGAATCAGCATCGAAAGCATTTTTGTTCCAACCGACTGGCTGTGACCTCGCACGACTGATCTTCGACAATCTTCGTTTGGGAGTGGTGTTGATTTCCCATATAATAGCTTGGTGGTCGCTATTAGTAAACTCCTCATCGACCCGCCACTCACAGCCCCCTTTAATTAGGTTGCTGCTAACGAATGTCACATCGATAATGGAGCTGGCTGTGCCTTTGCGATATGTGCTTACGTCTCCTGTGTTGAGGAGTACTAGGTTGAGCGAAGACATGGTCTCAAGGAGAGCTCGTCCTCTCGCGCTCGTTTCCCGGCATCCCCAGTCAATTGCCCAGGCGTTGAAATCTCCTGCGATGGCGACCGATTCACGCTTCCGTACATCCTCCGCCAAGGTGTCCAAGAATAACTCGAACTCCTCGAGCTGTGCACTAGGAGGTGCATAGCAGCTATAGAAGTGAACCCCTCCCACTTTGGCTCTCACAAGCCATGGTTCGGGGGTATTTGGGAGTTGTTGGAACGGAAGTTTACCGCAAGCCCATATCGCTGCTCTGTCCGTTGTGTCATTTCATCATGTGTGTGTGTGTTTTTTTTTTTTTTTTTTTTTTTTTTTTTTTATCCGAAGAGGGGGGAAATACATTGCGTACTTAACTAGCACGTGCTAGCCGTCGTGCGGGACTCCCGATGCAATGACTTCAAAGCAAGAGTAAATCGTTGCATTGAAACCAGTATACCGTATACCCGCTAAAACCCTAACCTCTTTCTCCTACAACCATGGTCCCCTGCGGCACTCTTTGTCAATACTACTTCGCAAGGGTGGTTCATTGCAGATGTTAACTGCTCTTACATTGAAAGCCTCTAAAGCCTACTCCTCGAAGGTATTGCGGAGCTCTTTAAGGATAGTCTCCGCGTAATCTGATACCAAGTTCCAGGCTTGGGGGCCCTTCAGCATGGCTTCTACTAATTGTTCTGGAACGATATTAGTCTCCAGAATCCTCTCCACTTCAGCACGTTGATCCTGAAACCGGGGGCAGGAGAAGAACACGTGTTCCGCGTCCTCTACCACGTCCGTACAGTGTGGGCAGTTTGGAGAGTTTGCCCTCCTGAACCTGTGCAGGTATGCTCGAAAGCATCCATGCCCAGTCAGGAGTTGAGTGATGTAAAACCCAACCTCCCCATGCTGGCGGTTGACCCAACGACTGATGTTAGGTATCAATCGATATGTCCACCGGCCTTTAGTAGAGCTGTCCCACCTCTCCTGCCATAGCCCTAGACTCATGGCTCTTTCATCGCTGTTTCCTGTCGGTTGGTCTTTCTCTAACTTTCTGCTATAAAGCCGTCCCCTTTCTGCAGCCAGGATGTCGACTGGTAGGGTAGAAGCAATCACACTCACCGCCTCGTAAGACACAGTGCGGTAGGATGATGCCACACGAATCGCTGAGAGCCGCTGGACTGATTTCATTTTCCGGCGGTACGATGGTAGCTCGAGCGATTTCTCCCATACCGGTGCCCCGTACAACAAAACAGAAGTATTTACTGTTGCCAGTAGCTGTCTTCTTATCTGTCTAGGGCCTCCGACATTCGGCATTATTCTAGATAATGCCCCCTGTACCCCAGCTGCTTTCTTGCTGGCCGCGATTATGTGCTCTTTGAAGTTGAGCCGTGCGTCCAGGAGCACCCCCAAATAGCTGATGAAGGGCTGCGACTGTATGTAGGTATCGCCTATTTTGAGGGTGATGGTTTCCCTTGCCTTTCGACTGCTAACAAGAAGTGTTTCGGTCTTTTGTTCTGCTAAACTCAAGTCCGCTGCGAGCATCCAATGCTGAATTGTGGCTATAGCGAATGAGAAGGTTGTTTGTATCTCCTCTATGTGCTTGCGCACTATGATCAATGCCACATCATCGGCGAATGCCACTAGCCTGACGCCCTCAGGCAGACCGAGCAGGAGCAGGTCGTTGTACATTACGTTCCATAAGAGGGGGCCAAGAACAGAGCCCTGAGGTACACCTCCTGTGATCTTATAGTCTACTTGCCCATTTTCAGTTTGGTACAACAAGATGCGGTCCTTGAAATACGCTGAAACCATTCTGCGCAAGTACTGCGGAACTTCCATCCTGGCAAGAGCCTCCAAAATGCGGTCCCAGCGGGCCGAGTTAAAGGCGTTCTTGATATCCAGGGTGGCTATTAGACAGTACTTTTTTCCACCTCTTCTCCATCTCTTTCCCGAGATAGCCTTTCTGGCGATGTTGGTAACGAGTGTCACGGCATCGATGGTTGATCTCCCCTTTCTGAACCCGAATTGGTTGGTGGAAAGTTTTGGCTCAACGTAGGGCTCCAGCCTATCTGCTATTATTCTTTCAAGGAGTTTTCCCGCAGAGTCCAACATACAGAGGGGACGATATGATGACGGTTCGTCTGGAGGTTTCTTTCCCCCTTTAGGTAGGAGCACAAGCCTCTGCTTTTTCCACTTAGTCGGGAAAACCCCTGCTTTAGGCAGGTCTCATACATGTGTAGAAACATGTCAGGCCTATTGGCTATGGCGCATTTTAGCGCGATGTTTGGTATGCCATCTGGACCGGGAGCCTTACCGTTTTGGAGCCGGCTGCACGCGCCCATCAGCTCATTCATAGTCACTGATGGTATATCTTCGTCCCTCACCTGCCACGAAGGATAAGCGGGTAGCTCAGGCTTCGCAGGAAACAAGTGAGTGACAATGCGGTGCAATGATTCGGGGCAGTTCGTTGATGTCATGGGGGTGGCCTTGATTTTATGCATCACGATTTTATACGGTTTTCCCCATGGATCTTGGTCAACTTCGTCACACAACTCCTTCCAGTAGGATCTCTTGCTTGAGAAAATGGCTTTTCGTAGTTGTTGTCTTTTGATCTCATAGTCGAGCCTTAATTCTTCTGTTGTGACCCTGTCGCGTCTCCGTGCTCGTTGATGCAGCCTTCGTGCTTTGAGACACTCTCGTCGGTGTTGTGAGATCGTGTCATTCCACCAGTAAACTGGTGGGCGGCTGTTGTTCTGCCGTCTCCTTGGCATGGATGCATCGCAGGACTTGACAACGCTTGTCATTACCTCTTTGGCAGTGGCTTCTGCGCTTGTTGCTATTGACAATGGTTCCTGCTCCATAACCAAGGCGAATGAATCAGCATCGAAAGCATTTTTGTTCCAACCGACTGGCTGTGACCTCGCACGACTGACACACAATCTTCGTTTGGGAGTGGTGTTGATTTCCCATATAATAGCTTGGTGGTCGCTATTAGTAAACTCCTCATCGACCCGCCACTCACAGCCCCCTTTAATTAGGTTGCTGCTAACGAATGTCACATCGATAATGGAGCTGGCTGTGCCTTTGCGATATGTGCTTACGGCTCCTGTGTTGAGGAGTACCAGGTTGAGCGAAGACATGGTCTCAAGGAGAGCTCGTCCTCTCGCGTTCGTTTCTCGGCATCCCCAGTCAATTGCCCAGGCGTTGAAATCTCCTGCGATGGCGACCGATTCACGCTTCCGTACATCCTCCGCCAAGGTGTCCAAGAATAACTCAAACTCCTCGAGCTGTGCACTAGGAGGTGCATAGCAGCTATAGAAGTGAACCCCTCCCACTTTGGCTCTCACAAGCCATGGTTCGGGGGTATTTGGGAGTTGTTGGAACGGAAGTTTACCGCAAGCCCATATCGCTGCTCTGTCCGTTGTGTCATTTACCCAGGACAGGGTGTCGAAGTTTTTGTACTGCTCGCAGATTATGGCTACGTCGCAATCCAATTCCCGCACCCGCTGTACCAGTAGGTCTTGGGCTGCTTCGCAATGGTTGAGGTTGAGTTGCAGTACTTTCATTTACGGGCTTGTGCTGCTCTCATCGCCTGTTGGTAGATCGGACATTTCCAACTACCCGCAACGTGCCGGCAGTCTGACCTACTATCTTTCTCTTTGCAGAGTAAGCACTTGGCAGGTTGTTGACAAGCCGAGGCATTGTGACCAGCGCCTCCGCATCTGTGACAACAACTGCTTCGGTCAGTCTTGCCTCTGCACGCCTGGGCGTTGTGCCCAAAGTGCCAGCATTTGAAGCACCGTCGAAGGCTGATCCTCTCGCGAACACGTACTGTGCCCCACGCAAGTTTCAGCTTTCCAAGTGCGATGGCTTTCTTGGCCTGGACCTCTGGGAGACAAACAACTGCCGTTTGTGTTGATCTATATGCCCGTCGAAGTGATTTCACTGCCTCCTCAGTGATCTCTGCCAGGCCGTCGATATTATCTTTGAGCAGGTTTACTACATCTTCCTTGGTACTGATCTCGTCCAAGTCTTTAATTTCAATCTCGATTTGCGGTATTCGAGATTGTACAGTGGCCCCGCTTGGGAGCTTATTCTTGATGGCGTTACAATAGCGCTCCATCTCCTGAGCGTCTGCCTTGGCGAATAACAAAAGTAGATCTCCCTTAGCTGTTCGTCGGATCTTATTGACTTTTTTGCCTATATCCTGCAAGGTGGGATCATTCTTGATACCTCGCAAGATATCTGCATGGGAGCTCTTCTCGCCTTTCTTTATAAGCAGCGTACAATGTGGCGCTGGTTTTTGCTTATTGGTCCTCGGGGCCTTTTTCCTCTTTACCACTTGCCAGTGAGTCGACTGGTTTGCAGGTTGGTTTTTGGTCTGCGTTTTAAACTTGGATTTTAATCCATTGTTTCTCTCCGCTTCTGAATTGACCACCCTACTTGTTGTTGCCTGGGTGGTTTGCCCGATGTTCTGGCA
Source organism: Octodonta nipae (assembly GCA_034190945.1). Taxonomy (NCBI): domain Eukaryota; kingdom Metazoa; phylum Arthropoda; class Insecta; order Coleoptera; family Chrysomelidae; genus Octodonta; species Octodonta nipae. The sequence continues at coordinate 85,875,494 of CM067220.1, read as the reverse complement.
ACCTTCCTTACCGGGCTTTAGCTTGCTAGCTAGCACCGGTTTAGGAGTTTTAAGTGGTGGTGCCTTACTTGATGAGGCTACTGAAGGCGAGACCTTCGGTGGCGAGGTCCTTGCTACAGAGGCTACTTTTATTGAAGCCGCCTGCTTTGGGGCCGCCGGTGTTGATGCAGCCGGTTTTGAGTTAGCTGCTTTTGAGGCAGCCGTTTTTGGGACCTCCTTTTGCTGTCCACCTTGTGTCTGAGTGTTTGACACCTTTACTGGCGATGTCTGTGTTGTAGCAGGTTTCGCTACAGGAGGTGGCCGCGTCGCTGACGTCTGATATTTGTCATATTCTGACTTAATGGCGTGTGCCAGTTTCTTGATCTCATGATGTACATTGTGCCTAGGCCCAATGAACTTCAAGAGCTCATCGATCTTTGCTCCTAGTTTGTTTGGAGCGCCACTCTCATTTGTTGCACTTTGTTGGACGTCAACTCCACTATTCGCCTTTTGGAGGACCTGGCTGGATAGTGTCTTGCTGCCAGCTCTAGTTGTAATGGTCGATGTTGTACCATTACTAGTGTTCTTCTTCTTGTCACTATGTGACGGAACCAGTGATAATTCGCTCCCCCCAGAATCCGTGGAGCGTGCACCGGCCACCGAGGCTTTCACTCGATCGGAACCGGTGGCGGGATTATCCTCTGCAGAGGTACCCACCTGGGGTATTAAGTTCACCTTATCACCCATATCCATAAATGGTTTATTTTCGGGGTTCCTTCCCCTATCTGATTTTGGTCCGCCCTGAGGAAATCCTCAGTACTCCCCATTGCTGCAGAGCGTTCCCCTATCCGCCACCTGGGGAGGCGCCCGGTAGTGGACCAACAACCACCCCGGGATGTGTGTGTGTGTGTGTTTTTTTTTTTTTTTTTTTTTTTTTTTTTTTTTTTTTATCCGAAGAGGGGGGAAATACATTCCGTACTTAGCTAGCACGTGCTGGCCGTCGTGCGGGACTCCCGATGTAATGACTTCAAAGCAAGAGTAAATCGTTGCATTGAAACCAGTATACCGTATACCCGCTAAAACCCTAACCTCTTTCTCCTACAACCATGGTCCCCTGCGGCACTCTTAGTCAATACTACTTCGCAAGGGTGGTTCATTGCAGATGTTTACTGCTCTCACATTGAAGGCCTCTAAAGCCTACTCCTCGAACGTATTGCGGAGTTCTTTGAGGATAGTCTCCGCGTAATCTGATACCAAGTTCCAGGCTTGGGGGCCCTTCAGCATGGCTTCTACTAATTGTTCTGGAACGATATTAGTCTCCAGAATCCTCTCCACTTCAGCACGTTGATCCTGAAACCGGGGGCAGGAGAAGAACAGGTGTTCCGCGTCCTCTATCACGTCCGTACAGTGTGGGCAGTTTGGGGAGTTTGCCCTCCTGAACCTGTGCAGGTATGCTCGAAAGCATCCATGTCCAGTCAGGAGTTGAGTGATGTAGAACCCAACCTCCCCATGCTGGCGGTTGACCCAACGACTGATGTTAGGTATCAATCGATATGTCCACCTTCCTTTAGTAGAGCTGTCCCACCTCTCCTGCCATTGCCTTAGACTCATGGCTCTTTCATCGCTGTTTCCTGTCGGTTGGTCTTTCTCTAACTTTCTGCGATAAAGCCGTCCCCTTTCTGCAGCCAGGATGTCGATTGGTAGGGTAGAGGCAATCACACTCACCGCCTCGTAAGACACAGTGCGGTAGGATGATGCCACTCGAATCGCTGAGAGCCGCTGGACTGATTTCATTTTCCGGCGGTACGATGGTAGCTCGAGCGATTTCTCCCATACCGGTGCCCCGTACAACAAAACAGAAGTAGTTACTGTTGCCAGTAGCTGTCTTCTTATCTGTCTAGGGCCTCCGACATTCGGCATTATTCTAGATAATGCCCCCTGTACCCCAGCTGCTTTCTTGCTGGCCGCGATGATGTGCTCTTTGAAGTTGAGCCGTGTGTCCAGGAGCACCCCCAAATAGCTGATGAAGGGCTGCGACTGTATGTAGGAGTCGCCTATTTTGAGGGTGATGGTTTCCCTTGCCTTTCGACTGCTAACAAGAAGTGTTTCGGTCTTTTGTTCTGCTAAACTCAAGTCCGCTGCGAGCATCCAATGCTGAATTGTGGCTATAGCGAATGAGAAGGTTGTTTGTATCTCCTCTATGTGCTTGCGCACTATGATCAATGCCACATCATCGGCGAATGCCACTAGCCTGACGCCCTCAGGCAGACCGAGCAGGAGCAGGTCGTTGTACATTACGTTCCATAAGAGGGGGCCAAGAACAGAGCCCTGAGGTACACCTCCTGTGATCTTATAGTCTACTTGCCCATTTTCAGTTTGGTACAACAAGATGCGGTCCTTGAAATAGGCTGAAACCATTCTGCGCAAGTACTGCGGAACTTCCATCCTGACAAGAGCCTCCAAAATGCGGTCCCAGCGGGCCGAGTTAAAGGCGTTCTTGATATCCAGGGTGGCTATTAGACAGTACTTTTTTCCACCTCTTCTCCATCTCTTTCCCGAGATAGCCTCTCTGGCGATGTTGGTAACGAGTGTCACGGCATCGATGGTTGATCTCCCCTTTCTGAACCCGAATTGGTTGGTGGAAAGTTTCGGCTCAACGTAGGGCTCCAGCCTATCTGCTATTATCCTTTCAAGGAGTTTTCCCGCAGAGTCCAACATACAGAGGGGACGATATGATGACGGTTCGTCGGGAGGTTTCTTTCCCCCTTTAGGGAGGAGCACAAGCCTCTGCTTTTTCCACTTACTCGGGAAAACCCCCTGCTTTAGGCAGGTCTCATACATGTGTAGAAACATGTCAGGCCTATTGGCTATGGCGCATTTTAGCGCGATGTTAGGTATGCCATCTGGACCGGGAGCCTTACCGTTTTGGAGCCGGTTGCACGCGCCCATCAGCTCACTCATAGTCACTGATGGTATATCTTCGTCCCTCACCTGCCACGAAGGATAAGCGGGTAGCTCAGGCTTCGCAGGAAACAAGTGAGTGACAATGCGGTGCAATGATTCGGGGCAGTTCGTTGATGTCATGGGAGGGGCCTTAATTTTATGCATCACGATTTTATACGGTTTTCCCCATGGATCTTGATTAACTTCGTCACACAACTCCTTCCAGTAGGATCTCTTGCTTGATAGAATGGCTCTTCGTAGTTGTTGTCTTTTGATCTCATAGTCGAGCCTTAGTTCTTCTGTTGTGACCCTGTCGCGTCTCCGTGCTCGTTGATGCAGCCTTCGTGCTTTGAGACACTCTCGTCGGTGTTGTGAGATCGTGTCGTTCCACCAGTAAACTGGTGGGCGGCTGTTGTTCTGCCGTCTCCTTGGCATGGAAGCATCGCAGGACTTGACAACGCTTGTCATTACCTCTTTGGCAGTGGCTTCTGCGCTTGTTGCTATTGACAATGGTTCCTGCTCCATAACCAAGGCGAATGAATCAGCATCGAAAGCATTTTTGTTCCAGCCGACTGGCTGTGACCTCGCACGACTGACACACAATCTTCGTTTGGGAGTGGTGTTGATTTCCCAAATAATAGCTTGGTGGTCGCTATTAGTAAACTCCTCATCGACCCGCCACTCACAGCCCCCTTTAATTAGGTTGCTGCTAACGAATGTTACGTCGATAATGGAGCTGGCTGTGCCTTTGCGATATGTGCTTACGGCTCCTGTGTTGAGGAGTACCAGGTTGAGCGAAGACATGGTCTCAAGGAGAGCTCGTCCTCTCGCGCTCGTTTCCCGACATCCCCAGTCAATTGCCCAGGCGTTGAAATCTCCTGCGATGGCGACCGATTCACGCTTCCGTACATCCTCCGCCAAGGTGTCCAAGAATAACTCGAACTCCTCGAGCTGTGCACTAGGAGGTGCATAGCAGCTATAGAAGTGGACCCCTCCCACTTTGGCTCTCACAAGACATTGTTCGGGGGTATTTGGGAGTTGTTGGAACGGAAGTTTACCGCAAGCCCATATCGCTGCTCTGTCCGTTGTGTCATTTACCCAGGACACGGTGTCGAAGTTTTTGTACTGCTCGCAGATTATGGCTACGTCGCAATCCAATTCCCGCACCCGCTGTACCAGTAGGTCTTGGGCTGCTTCGCAATGATTGAGGTTGAGTTGCAGTACTTTCATTTACGGGCTTGTGCTGCTCTCATCGCCTGTTGGTAGATCGGACATTTCCAACTACCCGCAACATGCCGGCAGTCTGACCTACTATCTTTCTCTTTGCAGAGTAAGCACTTGGCAGGTTGTTGGCAAGCCGAGGCATTGTGACCGGCGCCTCCGCATCTGTGACAACAACTGCTTCGATCAGTCTTGCCTCTGCACGCCTGGGCGTTGTGCCCAAAGTGCCAGCATTTGAAGCACCGTCGAAGGCTGATCCTCTCGCGAACACGTACTGTGCCCCACGCGAGTTTCAGCTTTCCAAGTGCGATGGCTTTCTTGGCCTGGACTTCTGGGAGACAAACAACTGCCGTTTGTGTTGATCTATATGCCCGTCGAAGTGATTTCACTGCCTCCTCAGTGATCTCTGCCAGGCCGTCGATATTATCTTTGAGCAGGTTTACTACGTCTTCCTTGGTACTGATCTCGTCCAGGTCTTTAATTTCAATCTCGATTTGCGGTATTCGAGATTGTACAGTGGCCCCGCTTGGGAGCTTATTCTTGATGGCTTTACAATAACGCTCCATCTCCTGAGCGTCTGCCTTCGCGAATAACAATAGGAGATCTCCCTTAGCTGTTCGTCGGATCTTATTGACTTTTTTGCCTATATCCTGCAAGGTGGGATCATTCTTGATACCTCGCAAGATATCTGCATGGGAGCTCTTCTCGCCTCTCTTTATAAGCAGCGTACAATGTGGCGCTGGTTTTTGCTTATTGGTCCTCGAGGCCTTTTTCCTCTTTGCCACTTGCCAGTCAGTAGACTGGTTTGAAGGTTGGTTCTTGGTCTGCGGTTTAAACTTGGATTTTAATCCATTGTTTCTCTCCGCTTCTGAATTGACCACCCTACTTGTTGTTGCCTGGGTGGTTTGCCCGATGTTCTGGCAACCTTGTTTACCGGGCTTTAGCTTGCTAGCTAGCACCGGTTTAAGAGTTTTTGGTAGTGGTGCCTTACTTGATGAGGCTACTGAAGGCGAGGCCTTCGGTGGCGAGGTCCTTGCTACAGAGTCTGCCGCTAGTGAGGCTACTTTTATTGAAGCCGCCTGCTTTGGGGCCGCCGGTGTTGATGCAGCCGGTTTTGAGTTAGCTGCTTTTGAGGCAGCCGCTTTTGGGACCTCCTTTTGCTTTTCACCTTGTGTCTGAGTGTTTGACACCTTTACTGGCGATGTCTGTGTTGTAGCAGGTTTCGCTACGGGAGACGGCCGCGTCGTTGACGTCAGATATTTGTCATATTCTGACTTAATGGAGTTTGCCAGTTTCTTGATCTCATGATGTACATTGTGCCTAGGCCCAATGAACTTCAAGAGCTCATCGATCTTTGCTCCTAATTTGTTTGGAGCGCCACTCTCATTTGTTGCCCTTTGGGGCACGTCAACTCCACTATCCGCCTTTTGGAGGACTTGGCTGAATAGTGTCTTGCTGCCAGCTCTAGTTTTAATGGTCGATGTTGTACCATTAATAGTTTCTTTCTTCTTGTTGTCACTATGTGACGGAACCAGTGATAATTCGCTCCCCCCAGAATCCGTGGAGCGTGCACCGGCCACCGAGGCTTTCACTCGATCGGAACCGGTGGTGGGATTATCCTCTGCAGAGGTACCCACCTGGGGTATTAAGTTGACCTTATCACCCATATCCATGAATGGTTTATTTTCGGGGTTCCTTCCCCTATCTGATTTTGGTCCGCCCTGAAGAAATCCTCAGTACTCCCCATTGCTGGAGAGCGTTCCCCTATCCGCCACCTGGGGAGGCGCCCGGTAGTGGACCAACAACCACCCCGGGTGTGTGTGTGTGTGTGTGTGTGTGTTTGTGTGTGTGCGCGTGCGTGCGTGCGTGCGTGCGTGCGTGCGTGCGTGCGTGCGTGCGTGCGTGCGTGCGTGTGTGTGTGTGTGTATGTGTGTGTGTGTGAAAATCAACATGTAAGTCCCTTCGTATGTTATTAATAGCAATTATTATAATAAGCCAAAAATAGTAGTAGGCGTCTATAAATAACTTCTAAAAGTAGACTTTGCTACATGGTTCCTATACATCTGTGCATAAGTTTATTTTCCTTTAGAATGTTTTATTTATACCCATTTTGCATAAACAGTTTCTTGTTTCTAAAACTCAAGATAATATTATTTAAGTTTATTCCAGAATTCCTACGGCTACTGAATCTGTTTTCGTGTTATATGAAACGTAAATTCTTCAAAATTGCAACCAACCGTTTCATTCGATATTTTGACAACAATTAAGAGGTTTTTCACCGCATTTAAAAGGTTGTTGCTACCACAATTTATAAAACTTTGATGAAATGAATGAGCGAATAATTACTATACTCAACGGATTTATTATTTACAATCTCAAAGCATATTTGCTTGTAATTTTCAGGAAAAGTTTTCGTAAACATTAAAACGCAAACAATATTTATTGAATGAAAGAATGAATGAAGCATGTTTATTTACATTTATGGTTTACAGTCGCGAGGTCAGTGAAAATTTATTAAAGATAAAGTTGTTTTTTTTTGTGTTATTAGAGAATATGTAATTACAAGTTTATAACATCTAAACCAACCGTAAATTTGCTCACTGGCCTACATTTATCTAATATATATAGATAGAAATCGAAATGTCTATAATTTCGAAATAACAGCTTAGTTTTAAGTTCACATTGTTAATTACATTGGTAGTCTAGGTTGTAGATAAGCAAACATCATTTTGAGGATAATTTGTTAGCAGCAAAAAATACTTTTTAATTTTTATGGATTGCCAATTGTTTTTAAAGCATTTACAAATGAGGGGTCCAAAGTTGGCGGAAACAAGTGTTCTCATTTTCGAAACTAAAATAGAGTATTAATAAGACACACTTTAAGACGTGGTAAGATGAATTTGATTTTTTGTTTTCGTAAAAATTCACAAAACCACCAAACATCGTTTTAGGTTAATGCTGATAAGTACTATTATTATGGTTTTAAAATAAAGCTAATTTAATTTCATAAGAATGAGATCTTGTTAAGTTTGTAATACCGACGAGAGCTATTCAATGACTGGAGGTGCTGATTAAAACATGGTTGTCCAAATTTGATTCGTCCACTTGTCTTCTGAAATGTCATATTGGTATCCCTTGAAGTTTCACCGGTATGATATACTCATAAGTTTTTGACATCTTGCTACAAACGTACCTGTTAATAAGTCATTACAAAATAGAAGACATATCCTTAACCAACAAAATTTTTTTAAATATTGACACAATTATGGAACTAGTCCAACTCTGCTTAACAAACACGCGTTTGGTATAGCCTTGGTCTTTTCTTTGTCACCTGTAATTAGTAATATATTTATGGCATATTTTGAAGAAAGATTCACAGGCAATTAATTATACCAAGAAATAAAAAGTTAGGTGAAGAGACGTTGATGACATTTTTGCGATTTGGGAATATGGGGTTGAAGAAATCCATTGCACAACACAATATAATCCACAATACTTAGTGATCGAAAATTTACATAAACTTACCTTGATTTACTTATAGATAGAACAAACAACATAATAGGGACAATTATATTTCATTTTTGACTCCAACTAGCCTTTCAAAGAAAAAAAGGTGTGGTAAAGTTCTTATATAATAGAGCAAAAAACCTTCCTTCATTCACCGAAATATTTAACAACGAAGTCAACATTATCAAAGAACATCTACTTCAAAATATCCATAAGGTTTTATAAATGAAACTATAGATGAACTAGAACGAAAGTCGCGACAACAAAACAAACAATGAATACACCACTAATACCAACCATACATAAACAGAAAACAAAATTATGAACATTATTCCAAATATTACAGGTGTATCTGAAAAAATTGCGATGTTAAAAGGGATTTTTAAAACAGATAATACATTACGCTCTATCCTTACACATACGAAGCCACTTAACGCAAATCAAGACTTTACAAAAACTCTGTATGCAGAGTTGTTAGTGATTGTGGCCATACATATAGCGGTGAAACTTCAATATTTTAGAAGTAAGGAAAAATGATTACCAATATAACATTTACAGAAGAGATGTGGATTAATCAAATTATTACATTTTAGACATATTTTCCTCTCAGAATTGTATGAGGAAGAATTTCTGTACAGTAATCAGGGACATTTTTCTAAATTGTCTTACTATACAAAATATTTTTTAATGTCGAATGAAACGAGCAAAACTTAATCAAGTTGGAAAGTCCGCTGACAACAAATGCTGAACTGATGTAATTTCTTACTTAATCTTATTGAATTTATTTCTCCACTTTCAATAATACATACATTTTTTTGGACAGCCTATATCTCGTTTTGAGCAAAATTATCCGTTTCACCTAATAAGTTATACACATTTTTAAATAATTTATGATGTATTTGAATTCTGTTTAAAACACTTTGTATACTCTCCATTTTTGTTTCATTATTTGCATAAATTCATACCACATCTCCTTTTGCAAACAAACTATATCTTAATACTAAAAAAATAGTATGATATAACTAAGACATTCTCTTATAGTTTAAGATTTAACAATGAAACAGTTATTGGCCAGTCATTGGGGATTTGTGACATTAAATTTTACAAAAAAAACTTTATGTCTCCACTTACTCAATAGTTTATAAGCCACAACTGGCATATTTTTAACAACAAACTCATAGAACTATATTTTGTGAACATTAAAAACCCCACAAATATTTTTTTTGTTTATATTGTGAAAAATGGTGAAGCGATCATAACGTCGTCAATGGAAAAATTGCAGAAAATCAATTATTTCCAAAATGCGTTTTTCTCAGTGCAAAAAAGTAAAAATTCATAAGTTTGTTGCAATAAAATCTTCATCCGAATGATAGCTTATGAATGTAGTAAAATGCACGATAATAGATAGGGAAATAAAATCCTAATTAAAGTAGAACAATAATTTCCATCACAATATTTTTATCTTGATCCACCTCTGTGACTATAACTCTCATTACTCTGCTGGCTTCATGTCGTATATTGGCACCTTTAATGCAATATTTATTACTATTTTAAACCAATTGCTCTGCATGATAACGAAATAGCAAGATATATTGATTAAAATTTATTATATGATATACCCGATAGGACTACTCTGGTTAATACGGTGCATTTTGCAGTCTCTTTAGATTATTTAAACTACAATTATCGAACAGCATACATCTTTGCCGCATATAAACTTCGTATACTATCATTTTGACGAAAATTAATGTTACAGTTTTAATTATTAGAAAGTTCTAAAATTTAAAACAAAGCATCGATTTCTAACCAGTTTTTTTCGACTTTTCTCGTTGAAAATGGTGTCCATTTAGGACATATAACCGCTTACTAAAAGGATTTCTGATTTTTTTTAACTGTTCCTTTTCATTACTTTGGATAGTATAACAGAAAAAAAACAAATCTATATTATTGTGAGTTTTATTACTTAAATAATAAACATCTACGAATTTGCTGTTAAAATTTGATTAATTATTCCCTACAAACGGTGATGGTATAAGCGAAATACTTTTAGATTTTATATCCTAAATTGCCTTCTATTATGTTCTATAAACTGATGTAAAACATAAACATAAAACATGAATAATGATGAAAAAAAAATTCTGATTCAGTCTAACAAAAAATGTGTTATAGAAAGTAAATATAACTCTCTTAGAGCCTATACGAAGATACACTTAATACTCGTAAATAAGTATGCTTTAATATCAGTGACAATACAAAGTTTCAACGTATAGCACGAACGTATGAAAATTAAAAGAATATTTACCAGAAAATACGAATCAACAAAAAACTCATCAAATGAGAATATAAATCAATCCACAATATTGATTACGGTGGCGTAGAAACAGCTTGAATATTTCATTTCGCCTTTGAACAAATTCTTTTTCGTTATTAACCGTTGTAATAAAAACGTTTGCCAAAGGAATATACTTCTTAGACCACCTTGAAGAATCTAGATAAGGTTGCGAAAACTATGAGAACCGAACAATCCTAATATGCTTCCTTCCAAGAACCCATATTTAATTACAGACCCATCAAAAAGCGTATTAATTAAAATGACTAGTTTACTTAATAACTCTGTAATAATAAATTCAAAACAATTCTCAATAAATCTCGAATCGCCATCATCATCAGCATATTTTTCGGTCATCATCAAAGCATATCAGTTAGTTTCCCACCTCCGTTTAAAACAAAAATGACTAACACATTGTTAGGAATATTCCTAATAGATTACACATACATCATCACCGAGTAAATTTGTCCAAAACTCAATTTGGATCCGGCACAAGAAGAGTTAAATCCTTTTTTTTTCATGTTGTATTGAGACGGCCTCCCCATCGAGAACTACCAGGTAAGCGCCACGCCGAGGTGTTGCATTAATTATAAAATCTGACGGTTTATGGCTCCAGACGAAATTTCATGGTGTAGTTTTTTATTTTTTCTTTCATGTATATTAACCACAGCATTTGATCAATGGCGTAGGGTTGGTTGAATAAGCTAAACGGTTTTAATAAAATGCAAAGTTCCATATAACTACTTCTACTTTAAATGAAAATGCATTGTGATTAATTGAAAGTTATGAGATAACTCATCATTTATACTGTTATGTGCATTGTACCAATAGTCACGTTAATGAATTTTGATGATTTCTTCTGTCAAACTTTTGTTCATGTTGTTTAAAATCTAGAGGATGGAAATTTTGTTCACTCAACGTAACGCATATTTTCAGCAAAAAATGCAGTGTGACGTTTTCTTGATAACCATAATTATTTGCGGTTGAAAATGTAGAAAAATATTTTTCATATAACACTCTCTAGAAACTTTTTACGAGTTGTCGTTAAGCTATCTGAATAATCTAAAAACTATTTTACAAGGAATTTAAAGTCATACAAGATTTTATAAATTAAGCACCCTTCAACATCTTCACTTTTTGTAATTTTAATTTAAAAAGGCTTCAGAAAGGTGATGCTTGCAGTCGATTACAAACTTTCACAGGTAAAAAACGATGTTTTTTTATAAAGTATAACTTTTTGGCTCCTGTGTCATTTGAAGTATAAGTGGGAGGCTTCACGAATTTATAAGAATACCGATGACAAGTAGATGTTTATATGTAAGACCCTTACAATAGTGGTGGGTGTGTTTTTAGATTATTCGCAATTCAATTTAGACTATATCTAATTCTTGGAGTTTTGACATATTTTTGCTGTTCACTCGAACTGTATAAATAGTTTTATTTATATAAGATCTTATAGCTTTTCATAAAAACAGATGAAAAATTAGTATTTACATTGGATGTAGACTGAACAACGAAATAGCAAAATTTCCTACAAAATCAGTAATAGACCTGTTTTTGTAGAAATGGGTTCTAGACAATACGTATAATAAACTAAAGTTGAAAAATATACTTTTTCTGAGTTTTTTCTTTATCAACTCGTTCCTGTACGCTGAGATTTTTAAGTATGATGCAGAAGGTTTATGGTAATTTTATCCAAACATAGATATTTTATAGTAGTTAATCATCCCCCGTCCCGGTGTATGTCGTTTCACTATCACAGCAGCAATTAATTTTTCTTTTTACATTTCACACATGAGAACCTTGTAAATAAATTTTAACTACCGCGATTAATTTTTAAAACATTTAAATTCTGCAAAATGGAAAAGAAAGATATTTTCAGATCTTTAATCCCCATGGTCGAAAAATCTTATACCAGAAAAAGCAAAAATGTTATAGAGGTTGAACATTGAAGAGAGCATTTATATTTATCAATTTTTAGACTATTTTCTACCATTAATCAAAAGTTTAAAATCTATTCTTTTTGTGGATTAAGTTTCAAAAATATTTAAGAAATAATTGAGCTGATATCGTTTATCAAAAATGTTGGTATTATATCGAGTACCAAAATGTAGTACTAGTTGGAAGGCTATTTCTAGCTTTAGGCTAGCATGCTGGTGGTTTAAACTAATCTAATGATAGGTTTAACATTTTCATATGAATTTTTCTTTGAAATCCATTCTTGATTTGTTTAAGCGAAAGCTTCGTAACGGAGACCCGCACATACACACATGAAAATAGATGCGTATGGTAATTAAATTCAAAAAGTCAAATTTTATTTCGTTCCGACCGTCACCACAATTCTGACCGACACCATCTTTAAATACCCGTAAGACTTAGTTTTTTCTGTGTAAGAAACAGAAACCAGATAATACAATAAGAATCTTTAATTTTATATAAAATTCAATAATTTGTAGTAAAAAAACAAATATAACATCCGATTAATATACAAACCTGTACACAATTTGCTTTTCGTTCTAATAAACTTTCAAATTCTCTTTTTGTGACATTTTAAATTAGAGATTTAACGTAAGTCAGAACAGCACAAAAAGGCAAGCTCATAGATGGTAGAGACAAGGTTGAAAAACTTATCTGGGGATTAAACTGAAAACTAAGTGACCAGAATGGCGCTGGTGTAGAAAGAGGGTATGTTATGAATTGCTAAATATAAAATAATATCAATGTTAAGCCATTGGTTTTGTCTTTTTTTCAACCAAGGTATGTAAAATATATATTTTTTGCAAAATGTATTTAAGATATTCTAAAATCTTTTGGCATTCTGTTTAAAATCCACCCTCTTGTTACATCAGCGCCTCTCTAGTTTAACGCATTTTGATGGACACTTTTTTTAACAAGTTTTGGATTAAACTATATTACCAAAGCTACTTTGAAGAATAGTCTGAGATGCTTTGATATTTCAAAAAATATCTACTCACATAATATTTGAAATATTCAAACATACTACAACAAATTTTAAATTGTAATTAAATAAACTTACATATACGTCATATGTTCCTATGCAGTAATATTTAAATTAGGAATTAAATTACACATTAGGATTAACACTTGGGTCGTAATAAAATAGTGGCAATTCTTTTAATTCTCCTGACATTTATATATATATATATATATATATATATATATATATATATATATATTTATATTACTAAGAATCAATGAAAAATTAACAAAGACAGGGAGATAAAAAGAAAAGGGAAGTATATATGGTAAAAAGCTTTCACTTCCATCGTTCAGTCTCAAATTACTGCTGCTCTTTCTTTAACTTTAATGTATGCCTTATTTTAGTTTGAAACTATAAATGTATAAGACAATATATAAATGTATCTGTTATCTGAAATGAAAGTACTGTTCTATGAATCTGTTGGGTTAGCAAATTTTTATTTACTGTTTGTATTAGGTTAGTTCGACTTTAGCTGCTCACAAACCGATATTTGGGATTGACACAATTTTTTATAAAACAATGATTCCTTACTACCATATAAAGCTACAGTTAAACTCAAACCACCACTACTGATGTTACATTTTATCGCTTCTGGGTCATTAATGTTTTCATTTGTTGATATTTGCACAATGTTCTTTTATTTGGTAATGTTACGAGAATTCATCCGAGAGCTGGTGCAATGGGCCTTCATCCGATATTTCGTGGACCTCGAAATGTTGGCCTGTCGACCCGAGGCCGGCGGTTGGTTCTAACAGACATTCATGGAGTTTAATTGCATCTTCCAGAACACATGAAAGAAATGTCCCGATGACTCGTTGACCTACTAGAGAATTTCGAGAGAAATATATAAATACAGACAGCTGGCGATAGCATTGATTCTGTATTCGACTGCGGTATAGTTAAGCTAAATTGTAAATAGTTCTGTGAATATAAATGGCGTTAAAGTAGTGGAAATAAATTAAGAGTGCGTTGAACTGTGTTTTTAAATAAATCTGAGAACTGAACCCGAAGAGAAGTGTAAATAAAAACATTACAGTAAGAAATAGTTGACGCAGTTTCACAGCCTGTGGTGTTAAAACTCTTAATTTTTTTTTACATAGTAGAAGGTTTCCTGAAAATGCAAATTCAATGTCATGGAAAGAATTTTCTTTCATTTAGTAGAGCTAAAAAATATTAGCTTTCGAACCCTAGAGCAAAAATGTTATAGAGCAAAAACAGAGACAGTCGTTTTTCAACCTTTATTTTACTGTAAAAAAGTTTTTATAACTTTCTGGAATAGCGCACATGGAGACACTAATTATACACGTTATCTGCAAAATTTAATTTAATTCGCCCGGGGCAATGGTTGATAAGAATGATTTAACTGATATTAGCTGCTTTTTAATAACTGTTATTTACTTGACAACAATAACAACCTTATTGTTCACTAAAAATAACAGATAACTTCAACTTCTAGTGCTAACAGCAGTAACTGGCAAGGTGTACTCCAAAACTGCTGACAAAATAACAGTTGGTTTATTTCGATGTTAATAAAAATATAAATTAATTAATTGAAAAATATAAATTGTTCATTCTTCTTGTTGTAAAACATAAACTAGTAGCAAAAACTGTTACCTTGAATTCTCTGAACGGAAGCTAAACAGTACCCTATTATAACAAGTATTGGTTTGTTTGTTGTAATAAATAAATATTTTATAGAAAACTCCAATTTTTAATATTGTTTTGATTTTGAGGTGACAGTGAACAGGATCGCCCCGAGCAGTTCTATTGCACTTTAAGTATTTAAGTGAGGTGATTCTGTAACAACTGTTGTTAAACGTCACAAGCAATATTATATTATTCGAAAAGCATTGCTTTTTTCCTGAAAACAATTCAAAAGTAATTACTCAATATATTTATATATACAACTAGCGTACCCGACAGACGTTGTCCTGTCCCATGTAAACTTTTAAAAATTAGCTGTAACAATATAATCTGAACGCCATCTATCAGACGTAACTGAAACTAAAGCACACTCTTGAATATTTGATACAGCGACTACAGCGCAGTCTGCCAGATCCTATGTAAGTTGTGCTAACATCAACAACAATTTTTAAATAAATAATTTAACTAAAAAAACAATATCTAGTTGACCGTATTGTGAATCTAAACCATCCTCAAACCCCCTGGAATACAAACAAAAAATTTCATCAAAATCGGTCCAGCCGTTTAGGAGGAGTTCAATGACTAACACACGTACAGAAGATTTATATATATATAAAGATAAAGATAATAAACAAAATGAAAATAAAGTTGTTGCAACGTATAAGGTTGTTTAAACTGAAAATTACATAGAAAAGGCAATGATGTTTTAAACTTGGACATGTAATACCAACTGCAAATTCTATTAATAACAGAAAAAGTCTAAGACATTTATTTCTATATAACATTTCATGGTTGACAATTTCGAAACAAACTTTTGTCTAGCTTTTAAATATTCTTGTAAAACACCCTTCTTGATTTTTTTTCATGCATTGTTTTGAAATGCTTAAAAGTAACGTATATCATAAAATCCTGTACTTGATTGGACTATAAGGTTAATAAATTATCAGCGATAAAAATGATCCTTTTCATGATGGGTTCATGGATTTATATCTTTGAATTCTTTGGATATATATCGTCCATCTATCCCATCTTCAGAACCAAATAACAAAGATCAATATGTAGATATACTGGTACCATAAAGTCACATCATTTAAATCACAAAAGAGTTAATTTCAATTGTTCCATTGTAACGTACAGGTTTGCTGACAATTGAAAGGTTTTAACGTTTTATAGGTGTTCAGATTGTAATTCATTTTTAAAACATCTCAAAGGCGCAAAGCCTCCATCTCGAGACATGTCTTGTACACCGGTCCTTGGGCATAGGCGGCGTTACATAAAAAATTCTGTCGCAAAATTAATTATCTTAAAGGTCATCTAGGTAAACGTTTGTCGGATTTGAAAAATTATCTACTAAAACTTTAGTGGTATCATAATGTAAAACAGATATGCGATCTTGTAAGTTAATATTATTCGGACATATTTGCTTTTATTTGCATATGGCAAATGCCATTTCTCATGGTGTGGAAATAGTTTCCACAGTTTATGTAAGTTTCAGTTACAAAAATGTGGACAAGTGTAGTAATTTCATATAAAAATAAGTTGAATGGTTGTATTCAAATAAATTTAAGGAAAAAACTATCTTATGTTTTTTCTTGTTGATTTTATGTTGATTAAGGTGTATTTAATAGATATCGTAAAGCTCTGGTTTTACAAAAAAAATCAAATGAAAAAAGCCCCTTAAATACAGTATAATTATGATACCTAATTTCAAAAAAATGTTAATTCTGTGGCAAAGGTGTTTGACTGGGTTTTCTCGAAAAATGTTGTTCGCATAACACATATAAAGTGTCCTAACTTTATATCTCAAAATAAATATAGTAGTGCATGTTCCCCAAAAAGCAATTTTGACAGTATTGTTAATATTTCAGCCACAGAATACAAAATTTTTGTATTAAATGTCATTTTCTTTCATAGGCATTTTAAAAACCTACTAATTGAAATGTTGATTGGTTCATTCGTGAGTACCTACTTATTGCAAAAAACTTTAAAAAATTCCATCATTCATAACTATTGTATGTTATGTTAGAGTTTTAAAATTTGGTTTAAAGTGTCTTTTTATAAGATAAATAAATGATCAAACAACCGTAATTTTTTTCGTGAGCATTTTATTGTAAGTGATGTTTACAAAACTGCCATTCTGAGACTAATTATTTCTTTAACAATCTGAAAAATAGTAATTAACAAATCTTTGAGCACAACGCGTTATAGTTTAATATTCCAATGAGTTTGTTTCTTTGTCCGTAAATTCAGTGTAAAAGTTTGTATTTCAGAATTCGGCATAGGAAACTTAAAAAAAATCTATGACGCCTTGAATTGGAAGATTTGCTTAATACCAAGTTCATTTCAAATTATTAAAACAAAATTTGTCGCTAAATCTGATCATTGTAAATATTACGTAAAATAAAATGCTCTGGAAAAAATACATTTGCCAGAAAACAGAAAAGCCATGAAGTTGAATTGTTGAATGTGAACAAGTCATACAAATGAAACCATTTGCTAAGTTTCAAATCTCACACAATTGCTGATGACGATCAAAAAATTATAAACTTACTGTAGAAACTAATTTTCTTATTTTGTGGCTGTAAAATTACTGTAAAATTTTAATATTTGGAACTTCTTAAATAACAAATATTTTTTAACATTACTTATGTGTTATACGATTTTCCTTCTGAAGAAATACCAGTTAAATAGCTGAGAAATAGACTTAGCAACCAGCTTCCTCCACACGCAGTTAAGGTGCTTTTTTGGCCGAAGGTGACCGAAGCTATATACATATGGGTCATTCCAATGAATTTCAAAAAATGGCGTTGCACGTGGTCCTCAAATTTCTTTCAAAATTTAGTATGTTGTTGGGTCATATGATTAAAGAAGGCATGCCAAATTTTAGGCCTTAATTATTTTTTTAGTTATTCGATTCCAAGTTTTTGATAATTCCAAAAATCGGATTTTGTCCTATTTCAACCCTCTATTTGACTAAGAGCAGAAAAATTAATTATATATATATATATATATATATATATATATATATATATATATATATATATATATATACACATATCCTATATAGTCTAAACTTCACAATAAATCATAAAAAGAGAAATCATAGTATTTATAGGAATTCCAACACTTTATATGGATACTAAATTTTTACGACCTGTGGAAATAAGATATCATAATTTACTTCAATCGTTTATCGCACCACTTACAATGCATTTTGTAGCAAGGAAAATTATTGCTTGATCAAACATATATATAAATCAAATTTGACCATTTGTTTTATGACAATCTTTTCATTGTTTTCATCAGAGCGATAAATGCTTTTATACTGATTGTATCTTTATTCTCACGATTAAGTTTAATTAATAAAATCCATTAGGGCTCCTTTATAGTTTCCAGAAATCGATTTCATTATTGAAACATTATTTTAGATAGCCGGGCAAAAATAATATTTCTGCGGAAATTATTACTTACTTACTAATAAGTTTTCAAATGTACATTGTCTTTTCCAAAAAAAATAGATAATAAAATTTTGTTTAAAACATATATGTACATAATTATAACTGCGGTAGTCAAGTCCATATTTTTTCTGAATATTTTCGAGTTTGGTTTCAACCTTATTATTACGTGTGGGAGATATATATATATATATATATATATATATATATATATATATATATCATCATCATCATCATCATAGGCAGCTAATTTCGACCATTATTTTATGGTGTAGCCTCTCTTACATATTGGTTTCGCAAATCTCTCCATGTTGTTCTGTTGTACGCTTTTTGGGACCAGGTTATGCCTGCTATTTTCTTGATGTCATAGTCCCATCTTACATTGGGGCGTTTCCTTGGTCTTTTAACACCCCTAGGATACCATTGTGTGATTTTTGTTGATCACCTATTATCATGTCTTCTTGCCAAATGCCCTGCCCATTGCCACTTCAGAGATTTCACTCTGTGGATAAATCTATTACCTGGGTTTTGTTCCTTATCCACTCTATTCTCTTCCGATCTCTTCTCGTTATTCCGATCATGCATCTTTCCATAGACCTTTGTGCTACTTGTAGTTTTCTTGTAAGTTCGGTTTTCAGAATCCAGGTTTCACAACCGTATGTCAGTACGGTAGAACACACTGATCAAATACTTTCTTCTTAAGGCGGAATGCCATTCGTGACTTGAAGATTATGGAGTTTCTTCTAAACGCCATCCATGCAAGTTTGTTTATTTCTGGTAGTAGCGAACCTGATATGTGTATTAATTGACCTAGGTATATATTGTTCTACTATTTCCAGAACTGTGTTATCTATTGTGATGTCTTGTGTGTCTATTAGTTCGTTGTACATTATCTTTGTTTTTCCGATATTTATTTTTAGGCCTATTTCCTTGCTTACTCTGCTAAGTTCATTGATTTGATTTTGTAGATCTCCTGCGTTATTGGCAATTAGGACAATGTCATCGGCGAATCTCAGATGGTTTAGATATTCTCCATCTAGGTTCAGTCCTTTGTGGTCCCAGTCTAATCGTCGAAAGATACTCTCTAATGCCGCTGTGAATAGCTTCGGTGATATTGAGTCACCTTGTCTGACTCCTCTGTTATTAGGAAATTCAGGGCTGCCTTCGTATATTCTGATTTTGCTTTGGCTTCCTTGTATATATTAGCCAACGTTTCTATGTATGGCTTATCTACACCTTGTTCACTCAGGGCGTTGATTACCGCCTTCGGATATATAGTGTCGAACGCTTTTTCGAAGTCAATGAAGGCCAAGGCAAGTGGTATTTGATATTCTCTAGTTCGACTGATAACTTCCCTTATAGTGTGTATGTGATCGATTGTGCTGAAGCCACTACGAAATCCGGCTTGTTCACGGAGTTGAGCGGAATCTACTGTAGTCTGTATTCTGTTTTGTATGATTTTAGTGAATATTTTGTACACTACCGGCAGGAGACTTATCGGTCTGTAGTTCCGAATGTCTTCTTTATTGCCTTTCTTATGGATTAATACTATGAGGGCGCTATTCCATTTTTCTGGGATGTGTCTGGTTCTTAGGCAATTCGTATATATTTTGGCTAGGCGTTTCCATGCTTCTCTACCAGCGTATTTTAGTAGTTCAGCCGTTACTGCATCGTTACCTGCTGTCTTGCCATTTTTCATTTTGTTGACCGCTGATTCCACTTCCTCCACAAGTATTTCAGGTATTTCTTCTTTCGTCAGCTGTATTTCCAGATATTCGGGGGCTTTGTATAGATCCTTGTAGAATTTCGTGACATGCTCCATTATTTTGTGTCTATCCGTTATTCTGATATATTCTTCTGTCAATGCGATTACTTGTCTTTTCCCAATTATCAATGCTTTCTTAGCGTTTTTATAACTTTTCCGATTTTCAATTGCAGTTTCTACCAATATTTCGTTGTATTTTTTGATGTCCTCTGAAATTTTCTTTCTTATTGTCTTGCATAGTTCACTGTATTCTATGCGTTGGATGTCTGTTGTCCTTTCCAGTTCTCTTCTTTTCTGAAGCAACGCCTTTGTTTCCGAACTAAGCTTCTTGTGTTCGTTTCGTTGTTTGCTTCCGCCTATTTCTTTAGCACAGGTCAGTATTGTATTCATTAGTTGTGTGTTGTCTTGTTGTTCCCGGAGCTTCTCTTCTATCAGCGTCTGATATTTTTCAGAATTTTGTTTCAAGTTGTTAATGTCTATGCTAGTAGCGGGCGTCTTCCTAGTAAGTTTAAATCTCTCCAGTTTCGTATTAAGGACAATCCTTGCTCTGACAAGTCTGTGATCGCTTCCTGTCCTGAATTTATTTAGCGTGCTTACATCTTTGATAGTATTAATCTTGTTTGTCAGGACAAAGTCAATTTCATTTTTAACTGACGCATTTGGAGCTTCCCAAGTCCATTTCCTATTAGAATTTTTCTTGAAGAAGGAGTTTGATATGTACATGTTCTGATAGTGTGCGAACTGTACTAATCTCTCACCTCTTTCGTTTCGTTCAGCGAACCCGAAGTTCCCCACTGATCCTTCTCGGTCTTGTTTTTTCCCTATTTTCGCGTTGAAGTCGCCGATAATGTATTTGAAATGGCTGTTGTTGGTATCTAAGGCCTCTTTGATTTCGCTGTATAGTTGTTCGATTTCTTCGTCAGAATGGCTAATTGTTGGGGCGTAAACTTGTATTATTTGAATAGAGTATCTTTTCGAAAGCGACAATGTTAGACTTGCGACTCTGTCTGATGTTCCGGACACGCGTATAATTTTATCGGTCCATCTCGGTGGTATAGGAGGTTGCCTGATTCAAGTGTTATTAGCTCTTCGTTTTTCCTCCTAACTTCACTTATGCCAATGATATCCCACTTGATTTTTACTGCCTCTTGTTCTAATTCTACAATTCTAGCTTGGTTCGAGAGTGTTCGGCAGTTATATGTTGCTAGATGTAGTGTAGTCGAATGTTTGCCTCCCCCAGAATCCTTGAGGCAGACCGGTTTCCCGGTGTGGGATTGCTTACCCACCTGGAGTACAATTCCGTGAGTTTTGTAATTCGACATATATATATATATATATATATATATATATATATATATATATATATATATATATATTATGGAATTTTAATCTAATTATGATTTTCCATATCTACACAATTTTTAGTGATTTAATTATTAATTTTAATAAAAATTTTCCTAAAATTTTACTATTTTTTATTCATATTTGAAAATGAAATATTTAGAACAATTAACATGAACTCTTTTTAATAATATTTAGAACAATTAACCTGAACTCTTTTTAATTATTAACAACATACTTTCAAAATTATCTACTGTATAAATTATTTTTGTTTTCTTTAAGTGGAGATAGATTATTTACTCAATCAATAATTAAACTGTACATAAAACTACTTCTAACAAATAATACACATTTTCTTTATTATTTTCAACAGATTATTTTTGGTGCATATATACCTTATCTCTTTACAAATTGTCCTTCCTTAACTTCACTGCTTCTGCATCATTTTCTTCTCCAAGTCGTTTTTTCCTCTTGATACAAATATATTCGGTTCACCTTTTCAATACCGCTCCATTATGATTTTTGGTATGCTCTAATGCTGGTTTTGTCGCACTGTATAGTCTATTACCAATCAGCTCTCTGACAATATTCGAAACTTTGTAATTTATATGATTTATATTCTGTCACTTTTATGGATTTTGTGGTATTATACGTACAAGTTCACCAAATTTGCTTTTTCTTGATTTATGAAATATTAAATTCAAGATGTCTGAACTCTTCTTTACCACAACAAAGTTTGTTGAAACAAAAATTTTCACAAGCGTCTTGATGGTTTTTTTTAACACGCACAGGAACGATGTTTACACTTCGAAGATCAAAATTCAAAAGAGAGTTTGACAGGTTTGTGATTATTTTTATATGATAATCAAAACAAATGAATGTGACTGATTATTTACATAATTATTTTAAAAATAATTTTAATCTATACAAATGTTATTACTAATTACATGAATCTACTTTTCTTAAACATTTCTATCTATTTGGTTTTCCTATTTATTCAGTATTAACTTTGTAATTTCCTTTCAAAGTTTGATCTGTCATATGAATCTGTAATTTTTAATTTTCTCTCAAAATCTGGTATTTTTCGCCTTCCTATCTAATACATCATGTTTATTGACTCCTATTCCTTGTATTGATACATTATTATGAAGCTGGATATATTCCAATTTTTTTTATCACTTAAATCTTCCAATCAAAATGTTAATGTTTTCCTTCTATTGATTTCTATTCCTAAATTAATTTATAGTATTTAATTTATAGTTATGGTACTTTACTAATCAATTTATTTTATATCTTTTACTGAAATTTAGTGACTGTAATTGTGATTTCTCTTTTCACATAATAACCCTACTTCTTAACATATTTCCCTATAGTTTCTTCCTACCTTTTTATCCTACCGACACAAATTTTATCCTGCTTACATTCTGTTAATTTAATTTTATATAACTACTATTTTTTTCTTTTTTTAGATAATGATTTTTTATCAAATGTCTGGTTACTAAGTTTGGATAAGCCTTGGATGTTACTTCACATGAATTTTAAATTATAAAAGGATTATTTTATTTTTAATAACAGATTCTATTAGTAGTCCAATTACTAACAAGGTATGTCTCTTTTTTATATTATTATATTTTACTCTATAGATTATTTATTTTCACAAATATCAATTTTCTGACTTTACCTTTCTATAGGTAACCAGATTAACCTTCGTTGCATACAACATTTATTATTTAATTATTAATTAACTGCTTACTCATCTACCTCGACTTTTACATTATTTATTGAGTAAATATCTTATCCTTACTTTATTTAATTTCCTTATCCTTAAAATTCTTTTATCATTAGTCCTCTCTGATAGGCTTTGTCATCATAAACCTACATACAATCAATATCTATATTTTCTCAACTCTTTTAAACAATTTGCCTTTAGTGTTTCTTAAAAAAAACTTTTGATCTATTCAATTCCATAACAAATTCCCAATTCCAAAATAAGCATTTTGATAAAATTATTGTTTTTAGCAATATCTTATTTTGATATTCTTAAGCTTTTAGTACAATTCAAATGACCCCTCAAATGTAATATTAATTTAGCATTGTATTGATTTAATAATTTTATTTATTAGCAAATTGGTTATCCTGTGTTAATGAATTCTTTTCTTAAATAATGATGTACACTTATATATATATATTTTTTTTATTATTCAGGACGGATAATTTTTCCACTTTCCATTCTATTCTTTTATTTATTATACTTCACTTCATTCACTTTAATTGGTCTTTTCACCAATTTTAGTTTTCTTTATTTTTTTTATAATTCATCATATGTTATTTCATATTAATTCATCAATATGGTTCTTTCACCATTCATTTATTTTACTACACTTATACCTTTTTTCACTTTTTAACCACATTCATTTTAATTACTCTTCAATTCTTCGAACAAAATTTATCTGGTCCTGTAATACAAAACGCGCATAGCAGGCAGTTGTTTTTAAAATATTATATAAGCTTACGTTTGCAAGGCAGCGTTCTCTTTCGTTCCTGATTTTTGTGGTAAAACAAGGCACAGAGCATGTTATGTTTTCTTTGCAATAACCTTAATCTTGTTAGTAGAGGTTAAGCAGTGAAAAGTGTGGTTAGACATATTGTCAAAACAATTCCAATGACATATACGTTGGCAGTGTCTAAGGATTCACAGTTACGGTAAAGTAAATGTGTAGTGCATATCTGACCGACATGAAATGACAATTAGGTTGGAATTTCAAATAAAAATTTGAAAACATCAACAAAGGTTGTATTTGTTGATTAATAGTAAACAAGAAGGAAATGGTAAATAATAATTAAATGTAATTTGTATGAATAATAAATTAAAACAAGTTGGTGAACATGGAATATTGGTAAACAAATATGGAATGGGAACCAATAATAAAGATTTGTTTATAAAATAAAAGTTCTAATGGACAATGCACAGATTTGGAACTTATGGACTGTAATCACGACAAGGAATAAAAGGTTAGTGAAACAATAGTTGTTTGAAAATGTAAATAAAGTGACAATTGATTTATTTATTTTTATGCTAGTTAAGGATATTAGAATAACAAATTGTAATTTTAAAATGATAGAATAAAAAGAGAAATTTCTCATAAATATTTAGTAGTTAGGAATGATTTCGTTTGTTGATTTATTGTTTGAATGTTTTTTAATTAATTTATCTTGTTTAATAAAGGATGTTATTGAAAGTTGAAATTGAAAGTTGTGTTAATTTTTTGTGAGCCAAGAATAACATTTGAACACTTAGAGTATCATCAAAATTATTTGCAAAAAAAAAATAAAAGTTTCAAATTAGTAAAATTTAAAAGTTAAAGAGGTTTTGAATTAATAAAATGAATAATAGTGTTGAATAAGTGGAATAAAATAGAAGCAGAGAAGTTATAAGAAAGATAAAAATGTAAGTATCAATTTTAAATATTAGAACCTTGAGGTAGGAGTATGACTGCTATATGAAAAACTAAAAATAAAAACCCTGAGAATTGAAATTAATGAAATGAAGTTTGAAGAAAAAAGTTATAAAAATATTGATATGCTAAATATATAATCAAACCAAAATAAATTAGCTAGTCAAAGTAGGGCAAAGATAAAATAAAAATATGTGCAATAATAAATAACAAATAATTCAAAATAAATTGGCTAGCCCAAAGTGTGGCTCAAAAATAAAATAAAATAAATATATGAATAATAATCAAATTCACTATATATATATATATATATATATATATATATATATATATATATATATATATATATATATAGTTGCTTTTGGCCGGCACGCCGGTCGGTCGAGGTGGAGTTTTCGGTTGGACCGTGGATGGGTTGTGGGCGGTTTTGTCGCTTCTAGAATACAGTATTCGAGTAACTAGAAGCGAAAGTAGAAGGCTACGAGAATTATGCGAACCGACCTGAAGAGGGCAGATGTGACTCTGCCGAAACGTCGTCTTTGTACCATCGATACCGGCAGGGACCAGTTATCAACTACGGATGAATTCCCGGGGAGGGAGGGAGGGAGAGAGAGGGAGAGAGAGAGAGAGAGAGAGAGATTTTATAGGGGCACGGCAAGGTTGTAATACCCATTAAAATTGCTGATGTATGATGTATGTATGACTATTATTAGGAAGGAATAAAATAGATGCAAAAATGCTGGACTAAATCATCAAGCTGCCCTCGCACCTAATTGATTTCTGTTCTTTGCTCGAAATGCATTTGTTAAAAGTTTTAACTGTCTACAATTTAATGAAGTAAATCACTTGATTAAATATTTCGTACAGTTTGTCACACTTATATTTCAAAACAACAATATTTCATTGTATATTTTAGATATGTTGTACAGTATCTATATTTTCTATATCTATACTATTATAAAATTGCAAGTTTGCCTGTTTGTTTGGTTGTTTATTTGTTTGTTTGTTTTTTTTGTTTGTTTGTTTGTTTGTTCGGGCATCACGTAAGAACTACTGAACTGATTTTGCTGAATCTTCTTTTGTTGCATAGCCTATAGTTTGACTTAAAATCTGGTAGACATTTTATCTCCCTAAATCTGCAGAAACGGTAGATATAGCAAAAAAACTTCTACCATGTTGGGTAATATAATTACTCAATTAGTTCCACCGCACGCACACAATACTAGCTTAGCTTTTATTCAAAATTCGGAATGTGCTAATGTAACATGTTTCGATTTAAAAAAAATTAACTGATATAAAATGCTTAATTTTACAGGGTGTTCTGTTTATAGGAAACTTGGAGCGGAATAGAATTAAAATCTAAAAAAATTATATTTGGTGTTCTATAAGTAGCATATGTACAATGTGGTTGAAATAAGAGAGAGTGGAATTAATTATACGGGGTGGTCTAAAAAAGTTATATTGAGTGGGCCATAAACAGTTCCATATATCAAGTAGTTGAAAAAGGGAAGAATATTTATAATTTGTATAAAAAATCTTAGAAAAGAATGTAAGCAGTTAGGATCTTTGAATTATGTTCATAAGATATTTTAGTTATGGGTTGAAGAACTGTTAGAAGCAGTTGTTTATACAGTGTGTTTGAAATATAAGATGGAGTGGAATTATAGTTTATGTTGTGGTTAAAAACTTGTTTTATATCCACAAGCAGATGCATATATAAGATGGGTGAAATATATGTCGCGCAGTATAATTACAGCTATACAGGTGAGTTTAAGAAATAAGTAATGTAATGATCTACAAGCTGTTCCATTTACCGGATGGTTGAAATATAGGGTAGGGTGGGATTCAAAGGATACAGGGTGGCATACAGTAGTTGCATATAAAAGGTTGTTGAAATATAGGGTGGTGAAGAGTTATAATTATACAGGGTGGGTAAAAATGCTAGAAAAAATTTGTTATATAGCAGTTGCATTTATGGAGTTCCTGAAACATGGGGCGCAGTAAAGTTATAGTTATACAGTGTGATTCAAATAAGATTAATAAAACTTGTAAATGAAGGGTGGTTTAAATGAAGTGTGGAGAGCAATTATACTTTATAATGTTGTAGAAAAAAATATGATGAAAAATTGTGAAATAGCGTTGTTCATAATAAGTTGCAAAGATAGGATAGTTGAAATATAGGGTGGAAAAGTGGTTAATTATTTAAACAATGTTATATTCGTTAACCAATAAGCAATAGCGTATACGGGGATTCAAAAACATGCCGTAAAAAATTACTATATACGGTACCCAATAATCAGTTGCGGTTTTGTTGAAATATATTGGGCATTAATGGATTTATAGTTATACAGGATGGTACAAAAAATGTTATATTGGGTGGCCGATAAGTAGTTGCCTATACAAGGTTGTTGATATAACGGGTGGAGTAGAATTATAGTTAAACAGATTGGATTTTTTTTGTAGGATAAAATATGAACTGTTGAATATATGTTATGTCTGAAACATGGATAGAAGTAAAATTGTAATTCATACAGTGTGATTAAAACAATGTTAGAAACAGCTACTATAAGGGGTGGTTGGAATACAGGGTTGAGACAAATTATACTTTCAAGGGTGGTTCAAAAATAGTTATATAGCGTAGTCCATAAGCAGTTGCATATATAAGATAGTGAGTGAACCAGAGTTATAGTTAATTGTTTAAAAAATGTTATATTTGGTGGTGTAGAGTTATAATGCACATTAAGGTGGTTGAAATATTTTGTAGAATAAAATTATGGTTAGACAGGGTGGTTCAAAACTAAGTTGTAATGTTTGACAAATTGGCAGCAGTGTATACAGGATGGTTTTAATGTAGATGGAAGTAGACTTAGTTATACAAAGAGGTTTAAAAAAATGTTGAATAAAATTGTTATATAGGGTGGCCAATAAGCATTTGCAGTTTGGGTGAGTGTTTAAATAAACGTTCGGTGTTAGGGTGCAAAACTGTGTTTTTAAATTTGTGACACACCAGTCAGGGTGGATGTAAAAAGTTAAAAAATAATTGTTATATAGGGTCGACCATGAACAGTTGTATTCAACTATATGGAATATCTGAAATATGGGGTGAAGCAAGATTATAGTATTAAAGTGGGTTTAACATAGTGTTAGAAAAAGCTGCCTGCATATAAAGGGTGATTAAAATATAGGGTAAAGAGAAATTGTCCTATAAAAGTGGTTAAAAAAATATCAGCAATAATTGTTATACTGCAGACCATTAGCAGTTGCATATCTGAAATATAGGGTAGAGAAGAGTTATAGTCAGATGTTCAAAAAGTTATATTGGGTGACAAATAAACAGCAGCATATACAGAATGGTTGCAATATAGGGTGAAGTAGGGTTACAGTTATTCAAAGTGATTTAAAAAAATGTTGGATAAAATTTTTATATATTGTCGCGCATAAGTACTTGCAGTTTGGGTGAAATATATTCGGATTGGTGGATTTATAGTTAAGTATGGTGGTTTAAACAAGTTTGACAATTTTTAATTTAGAATAATCCATATGTTTCATAAGTTATTTATTCTTTCGAAAGACTGAACATAACGGCTAGTACTATTATAAAATTGTAAGTTTGTCTGTTTGTTTGTTTGTTCGGGCATCACGTAAGAACTACTTAACTGATTTTGCTGAATCTTTTTTTGTTGCGAAGCCTGTAGTTTGACTTAAAATCTGGTAGACATTTTATCTCTCTAAATTGACAGAACCGGTAGATATAGCGAAGAAACTTCTACCATGTTGGGTAATTCAATTACTCAATTGGTTCCACCGTACGCACAAAATATTAGATACTGGCATCAGCTTAGCTTTTATTCCAAAATTCGGAATGTGCAAATGTAACATGTTTCGACTTAACAAAAATCAACATATATCTAGCGTAATTTTACAGGGTGTTCTGAATATAGGAAACTTAGAGCGGAGTAGAATTACATAGATTTAAATAATCTAAACAAAGTTATATTTGGTGTCCTATAAGCAGCTGGATATATACGATGTGGTGGAAATAAGGGGGAGTGAAATTAGTTATACGGGGTGATCCAAAAAAGTTATATTGAGTGGGCCATAAACAGTTCCATATACCGTATTGAAAAAGGGTAGAATATTTATACAGTGAATAAAAAAACTTAAAAAATGTCTTAGGTAAGCAGATCTTTGAATTATGTTCATAAGATTCTATAGTTATGAAATGGGTTAAAGAAATGTTAGAAGCAGTTGTTTATACAGGGTGTTTGAAATATAAGATGGAATGGAATTATAGTTTATGTTGTGGTTAAAAATTTGTTTTATATCCACAAGTAGTTACATATATAGAATGGTTGAAATATGTAGCGGAGTATAATTACAGCTATACAGGTGGGTTTACAAATATTTTAAAGTAATGGTATGATCTACAAGCTGTTCCATTTACCGGATGGTCGAAATATAGCGTGGGGTAGGATTCTAAGGATATAGGTTCGTACAAAAATGTTATATTTGGTGGCAAATAAGTATTTGGATATAAAAAGTGGATGAAATATAGGGTGGCTTACAGTTAGAATTATACAGAGTGGGTAAAAAATGCTAGAAAAATTTTGTAATATAGCACTTGCATATATAGAGTACCTGAAGTATGGTGCACAGTAAAGTTATAGTTATACAGTGTGATTCAAACAAGGTTAGAAAAAGTTGTAAATGAAGGGTAGTTTAAATGAAGTGTGAAGATAAATTATACTTTAATATATCTTGAAAAAATATAAGGGAAAAATGTGAAATAGCGTAGTTCATAATAAGTTGCAAAGATAGGATAGTTGAAACATAGGGTGAAGAAGTGTTATGATAATTATTTAAAAAATGTTATATTGGTTGACTAATAAGCAGTAGCGTATACAGGGTAGTTGTAATACATACAAGGTGATTCAAAAACATGTTGAACAAAATTGTTATTTTCGGTGCCCCATAAGCAGTTACGGTTTTGGTGAAATATATTTGGCATTGATGGATTAACAGTTACAGGGTGGTAGAAAAAATGTTATACTGGGTGACCGATAAGTAGTTGCAAATACAAGGTGATTGAAGTAGCGGGTAGAGTAGATTTATAGTCAAACAGTTTGGATAATTTTTTTGTAGGATAGAACATGAGCTGTTGCATATCTGCAATATCTGAAACATGGATCGAAGTAAAATTATTGTTCATACGATGTGATTAGAAGTATTTAAAAAATTATTTGGTTGCCCCTAAGCAGATGTACATACAAGGTGGTTGAAATATTTTGTAGAGTAAAATTATGGTTATTTAGGGTGGTTCAAAAATAAGTTGTAATGTTTGACAAATTGGCAGCGGTGTATAAAGGATGGTTTTAATGTAGATGGAAGTAGAGTTAGTTATACAAAGCAGTTAAAAATTGTTTTGAATAAAATTGTTATATAGGGGGCCAATAAGCAGTTGCAGTTTGGGTGAGGGTTTAAATAAAAGTTTCGTGTTAGGGTGCAAAATTGTGTTTTTATATTTGTGACTCACTAAGGGTTCCACATCATTTCCATTAGGATGAATCAAATAAGTTAAAAAAATTGTTATATAGGGTAGACCATAAACAGTTGCATTCTACTATATGGAATATCTGAAATATGGGGAGAAGCAAGGTTATAGTTTTAGAGTGTGTAACACGATGTCAGAAAAAGCTCATATAAAGGTTGATTAATATATAGAGTAAAGAGAAATTTTACTTTAAAAGGTGGTTAAGAAAATATCAGAAATAATTGTTATACAGGGTACACCATAAGCAGTTGCATAGCTGACATATAGAGTAGAGAAAAGTTATAGTCAGGTGTTCAAAAAATTATAAAACAACAACATATACAGGATGTTTGCAATATAGGGTGAAGTAGAGTTACAGTTATTCAAGGTGATTCAAAAAATGTCGATAAAAATAGTTATATAGGGTGGCCCTTAAGTACATGCAGTTTGGGTGAAATATATTCGGGATTGGTGGATTTTTGGTTAAGTACGGTGGTTCAAACAAGTTAGTTTTTTTTTATATAGGATAACCCATAAGTTTCATAAGTTATATCTTTTTGCGAAGGCTTGAACATTGCGTACGCGGGTGAAACCGCGGGTAACGGCTACTCTATATATAAATAGGCAAAGACAAAACGGTTAGGTATCATTTTCTCCTGTGTCTCTTCAACAGATTTTGTTTATTTTTGTTTTGTTTAGTAGGTAGTGACGACCTTCAGTGCAGAATGCTAAAATTTATTTATAATATTGGTTCATTCATTAAATAAAATATAATAAAAAAACATTATCCATACTGTCAATGCCAAACAGATAACAGTAACAGTGTCGCCGATTGCTTGGAGAGAAAATCGTAGGATGGATGGACTCCAAAGTGAAAGACGAATTAAATTAAACTAAAATGTTAACAAATTTTGACCCGCTACTAAAGTTATTCTATATCGTCATGCTATTGAAATAGAACCCAGGAAAATGTATACTAAATAATAATGGCTATTCAATGAGCTCTCGCAAGTTTGCACCTTTCATTGATTTGTAAATATGGTTTGTCAACTAAAATAATAATTATGTTGCAGTTGATAAACTTATTTCTGATAACATTTTATTAACTTTAATGTTATACTTTCAATTTAAAGATTCTGTTAATTTTTACCACATAAATTTCATATAAAGTGAATAAGATTACAAAAAAGTGAATTAATGAACTGATTGTAATATTCAAGACAAATCTGGCAGCTCTGAATGCGTGGCTAACTTTGATGTAGCGGCTTGTACTTTATTTTATTTCTCACTTTAAGACTATTGAACTTTTTCGGTCTCAAATCAAAAAATATTTTTGAAAATGTAGGTAATGTTTTAGATATTACATTTCATATTAATTCATTATTTAATATAATGTTAGTATTTTTAAAGGGATTATTTTTTTATGTTGAAAATGATAACTACTTTTGAATATATTTAAAGGCCGAATCTTTCAATTAGTTTTAGGTAGGGAATCAGTTAGTTACTGTTTTGTGTTCATGCATTTTATCTAATAAACAATTTATTTTATATTAGATGGTTCCATTCCTGCAAAATCCTGGTTTTGTTACTTTTACCTAAAATAAACATGTCATGAAATTTTAACGATCTGTATTTAAAATATAAAGAAATTCAATGCATTTACTGATTTGTTGTGGTGACTTATGTACATACTACTATTCTACGACGAAATATATTTTTATTGAACAAATATTTCCTTCAAAAACGGTCAAACTGTTGAGTAATTATATATGGAAGAAGCGTTACCTGTTGTTAAATCTTGTGAAGACCATCTTTGATAGTTCAGCATCAAGCGTTGTTTATTGTTCAGTAGTAATGTATTCAATGTAGTATATCAGTATTAATTTTTCGGACAAATAGCAGTAACTTTCTTTTTAATTATTCTGTAAGTTTTTATTGTAAATTTAATTATTTTAGTGCTATGTTATTTTCACAATCTTCGGAAGGGGTGGTGTAACAAATTTGGAATTAGTGGACAAAAGAAAATATATTAAAGATTGTAGTTTTTATAAGGTTGTTTGGCATATAGTTTTTTTTATTTTATGAGCTCTATTGAAACTGTAAATGACGAAAACTTAGGTTACAAGTGCAATCCCCCCAAAAACTGGGGTGGGGTTACGCATTTTTCAAAATTATTTGGAATTCCAATATTTGATTAAATTTTCATATATATATATATATATATATATATATATATATATATATATATATATTATTTGAATAGATTTGTCAATATAACATGAATGATTTAGGGAAGGTGTTCATGACGCCTTCATGTCCGGTTTCTCCTCCACTTTATTTCTGATAGACATATACTTTTGACAAACGAACCTCAATAATTTTAACAATTTGATGAAATAGGGTCGAATTTAGACCACTGGGCGACGACTAGTTCAAATAATGTGACGTAGAACATAAATCCGATCTCTAGTTAATAATATTTCACTAGTATTGTATGTAAAACTACTTTTCACATATCTTCATGAAATTGTTTGAACAACAAATGAACCCAACTTCAAAATTTTCCAGATCTTACAATAACAAATTTCATAACCCACATAAGCAGGGAAAGAAAATTAAGTCACAAGGTACGAAACATACATCACAACAACGCTGGCAAATAGAACCATGCATCAAAAATGCATACAGTACGTAATATTTGTACAGCATATAAATCGCATCTGCCGTGAGTTACGGTCTCCATTTACCGAATTTATAGATCAGTTATTATGAGAAATATAGTCCAACATTTGCATTATGATGAGTAATATCGATGGCAATAAAAAATCGACAGTGGCACTAAATCTAAAAATATATCTGGATATGCCGGAAAATATAATTTAGCGTGGCCAGATAACCGTGGAGGTTGGTACAAAACAAATCATATTGCTTATTTTACGACAAGTTTATTAATAAAATGGAGGAAATTCGGTTTGTATGTACATATCCCTGGTGGTAGTCTTTCTAGCTTTGTGGTTGGATAATGTACCATAAAGGCTATTGATCTCGCAACGTGGAACGACCGGGAAGCACTGTTTGGGCGGTCCGTGTTATGAAGGTATTTTTGAATGATAAATAAACGAATATTATTTACTTCACGATAAATTGCCAAGAGTTATAATTTTGTGGAATAAATGTAGACAGGTAAAGAAGAAAGAGCATCAGGTTCAATACAGAGATGGAAAGTAGTTCGCAATATTGTCATTAAAGGAAATAAATATTACTGAACTATAAAAATAAAATTTAAATGAATTTCAGGAGTTTGCGTTGACGTTATTTAAAGTGTACCTACAACCTGTAGAGCAAACAGAAATTTGTAATTTGTTTGAGGATAAGATTGTATAGGTACACTAGTTGGTTACATTTAGTCCCGGAAGTAGGATAGTAAACGGTTAATCAAATAGATAAAAAAGGCCAAGAGATTTTGAGTAAGGGTAGAATCAGTTGGAAGAGAAAACAAAAGAATAAGAACAAAAATTGTAAACTGTTAATTGCCAATTAAAAATACCTGAAATAAAATTTCACAAGGTAAATAAGGAAATGGTAACAAAGTAAGTTGATAAGGTTAAAATACAAAATGAAAATCACAAACTACAAGGACAAATAAATACAAAGTATAAACTAAAACTGAGAAGTTTCCAAAATAAAATGAAAGGAAAATATTAAGATGCAGATTTTGAGAAACACTCACAACTTTTATGATCTTCATGGGCTAATGCATGAGAAAATTGTGAATTCCCATAGCCCTCGTAATTTTCTTAAGAGAATCTGTACTAGAATTGTTTCTAAGCATTATTTATTATCTTAAATAGGCAACGCAATCCTTTTCAGCGCTTTAGAAATTATATTACGTCTCCAAAAAATACCGTTATCCAGTTCCACAAATTTAAGAAAAAGAAAGATGGAATGACATGTAAGGCATGCGTAGTTAATTTAGACAATATTTTGGTTATGGGCTACACAGTTGGGGATCATATCAATAACACGTGGGAAGCAATTGCAAGGATCAAAAACGTTAACCTGCGGCTTATTCCTCAGAAATGTTTCCGGTTCCAGAAAGAAGTATACTTATTGATACACGCCTTATCTGAGAGATGCTTAAGGGCAAATGAGGATATGGTGATGGTATATTCGCTGCTCCGTTATATAAGCAAAAGAGTTATCTTACTGAAACCAGAATACGACAATTCATTCAATCGATTGAATGCAGCCTATATTCGAGCATCATTCTAGCGTCGCCAAACAACAAATGATGTTCATAGATAGATAGACAATAATTCCAACAGTTTATACATATGAAGAACTTACCGTAAGAAAATTGCGAGGAAGTAATTCTATCATACAAATTACACATCCAGAATCAGTGCTGAAACTAGGGTTTTAAGCACCGGGTACGATCTTCTACAACCCGGTATTACCATGTATGGCCCAAAGCTTGGTCCTTTTTGTCTGAGCCCTGTTGCTTGGCACCTGTGGAACCGCCCCAGTTACGGCACTGGCAACAACTAATGCCGATTAGAATGCATAACAGTATAAAGCGGACAGCATGTAAGACCCAGAGTTCGAACCAAATTTGACGAAGAAGAATAAAGTGGACCTCGCTAAAATAACTGTGGGCCCTATGAGTTGAGAATACATTTTGAAGTGTATATCAATATTAAGATGCATAATGGAATTTCTGGAAAACAGCTGAACTATGACAGAGGTGTAAAAACATGATGCTGAAAATTAACGTATCTGCAGTCGGTAAGGACCTTTGATATAGTCGAACCATCTATAGCAACCACGGAGAGGTAACCGATATATTCTTGTTTTTGTTTATTAGTTCAGCAAGTGGCCCTCGTTTATTAAACACTTACTACTCCAAAGCCACTTTCAATCAATCACTTTAGGAACCATTATAGTCGAGCAGTTGTTTAAAAGGTTTGGTGTACCCCCAAAGCGGAAATTTCGAGTCAAATGTGTTTCAGTAGATCGAGAAGATTAACCACACTACTCCGTTTCACCTACCGTCACAAGGCATGGTAGGATGGTTCATCGAAATAATAGGTTAGCTGCACATGTAGCACCAGGTGTACAAGCCCATATCTTGGTCTGGAAGGAAACAAGTCTCTTGGCACGCCGGAAAACCCACTAGCACAATTAATCATCATGTAGATTAACCAAGGAAAAGCTTATTGGTTACCAATGAACTCACTGATGAGTACGCTAGTTACAATTGTTACAAGTGCCAAGATGACTTAAGCGCAAATTGTACTGGATTCTAACTGGGGAATAAAATCTCTCTTTCATAGGGTGGGCCCTACGAAATTATTAAAAGAATAAAGATGTTGTAAACCACATAGAGAATGAAGCCCAAAGGCAACGATGAATGTTATCCACCTGGTTATTCGGATTTTTAGCGAATGCTCTCGTCTTCCTGTTCCTAGACGCCATGATCTTCTATCCTCCCATTTTCAGATTTTTTTTGGTGTCTCGTGAGCGGCTCCTTCTTCATCCCCCTTGTTATTTCATTTCCCGTTGTGTTATCGTGACCGTACCATTTTAGTTGTCTAATTTGAATGTCCTCTATTACAGTTCATTATATGTATACTAATTGTCCTTCTTTTCTTACTGTTTCATCTTTGACTTTTCTAGCAGATCTGAGGCAAACCAGTTCTGGTGAAAGAAAGAACTTTTTTTTATTAATATGCCACACTTGGTGGTTATGTTTTTCTGATTTAATATACTCGTAATTTTCCAGCGTCATTTATCCTTGTTAAGATCATATGTTGCTTTCTTGTTGAGTCGTGTTGAGTGTGAAGTCTGTGCATGTTCTAATAGTGATAGTAAAACATATATTCATTCCAAGGTGTTATTCGGCTCCATCCATGCACAAATATTCAGTTTTTGCCAATTGATGTAAGCCACCATTTTGTGTATTCATCGAAGAGTTTCCTCATCATGTAGTTTATATAGTCGTAGTCCTGAGCTATAACAACTGATCCTCAATGATGATGTATCTCCAACTGGTATTCCCGTTGTACTACATCTTCTTTCCCATTTTGTTAGGACAGAATCAATATATATTTGGAGATATGCAACACTACCGTCTTAATACTTATGTGAACTAAATTTGTACTTACAAATATAATTTATATTTGTGCATGAATTTAAAAAAGTGTGTCGTGAGAAAGGAAAATGCTAGACGTAGCTGTAGTGAACTGACTACACGTTTAGTTTCTTTCATCCTTCAAGAACCCTATGTTTATTATTTTTATGTTATGAAAAATAAAAATATGTCAAGTATATTGGGGATCTATTTGCTGGAAAATAATCACATTTTTTATCATGAGACAAAACATTAATTTATTATTTAACTTCGTTAAAACAACTTTGACAAATAATTTTTAGAGTAACTACGTAATATAATGTTGTTTATATGTAATTTAATCTACATATATTTAAAATACGGATGAGTAACTTACGTTCGATATATATTTTCAACCGGAGTAAGAAAATGTCAGGCTTATAGTAAAAGAAACATATAACAAGAGTAACACAAATGTTTAACGTTTTCTTTTGTTTTAGAGTATCTAGGATTTTATGCCAAACAACTTATGTGTGCGTATATCTCTTCAATATTTTCCTGTTTTTCCAATAATTTTATCTTTTACTTTATTCTGGGCTTTCTCTTCTTTATTCTCAGGGTTTTTTTCATCCAAATATTCAAGGAACAGGTGTTTTAGAAGCAATCACCATGTAATTTGTTATATGTTATTTTATATTCTGTCATTAAGAAAACATGAAATCAACTGTAGCGTTTCCATGAAACAATACTGAAAGTTTTGTTAGAAAATCAATAAATAAATCAGAAAATTTAATCATCTTACATTAAAAAACGAATCAGAACTGTGTATGAAACAGACCAAAGTGGTTGCTATATTCTGAAGCTTCGGCAGATGAGGGCAGATGTGACTCTGCCGAATTACCATAGATCCCGGATATATATATATATATATATATATATATATATATATATATATATATATGTTATATGCAAAATATATTAGCACTTAGTTCTCACAGTCAAGAAGTCAACGGAAATTAAAGCGTACGTGACTTCTCAGAGATATCAAATTTCATCTTGAATTATATGCAAACAACTTCCCGGAAACCTACACGAGACCGTTCAACCAGTAAAATCGCTGACGTGCATCAGCACTTTTCTAAATGTTATAAAAGCAAGTGAGAACGATCCCGTGTTGTACTTCAAATATTATCACTTATAGTATTAACTTATTTCAAGTAATTAATTGTTTAAATTTTGATTTTGTATGTTTTAAATAAACATATTTTTTAAAAAGTGATTTGAATTAAAGTGAATATAAAATTGGCGCAGTCAGTAGGATATTCCAGACAAAGCTAGAACACTATTTGTGGTGGTTTCCAAATCTTTGCAGAATAGAAAAGGACAAAAACTAACCAAGTACTAGTAAGGGAACACGCAACCAGGCTAACCAGTGCTAAGTGACGCGGAGAACAGTCTGATGTGGGGAATAATAAGGTAAGAATCATAAAGTAACTATTTTATTTTGAATGACCACCAGTTCTTTCATTTATATATTTTATTCCTCATTACCTTAACTTCCCTAAATAATTTTGAAAGTAAATATTTTATATTATTGTATTATTTTATTATTATTTGAAACATTATTTTAAACATATTTTACCATTTATAGATTCCCATTTTGATTTTGCAACTCCTACATTAAATATTACTCGATACTGATTTGATAAACCATATATTTTCTACGATTTCAATTTAAAACTTTTATTCAACAATTAATTTTGATTTACTCTGCGAATTTATACAATTTTGAAAATGGCAACGACTAGACACGCAGCTACACCAACTGTAGAGCCCTATAAATTATCGGAAATATTTGCTATAATTCCTGAGTATGCTCCTGTAATACTGCTGACAGCATGGCAACGGAAAATCAGCAAGTATTCCTAATTATCCATATAACAAATAAGCTATGCGGTAGAGCCGCTGAGTAAATCAACTCCCGAAACCCAAGCCAACTAGGTGAAATTCAAAGCCTCCTAGAAAACCACTTTGGAGATCCACGGGATCTCTCGGCTTTCATACAAGACTTGCAAAGAATGCGGCAAACTCAAAATGAAACCCCTCTTACGTTTTCTGCTAAACTCCAGACGCATCAGGCGAAAATGCTAGCAGCTATAAACAAGCAAAATTTAACCATCAAAGAAAAATTGGCGCAGATTGACTTAACAGAATCAATGGCTCTTAATAGCCTCCTCAGGGGTTTAGAGCCCAAAATTGGTCAACTCGTTCGCGTTAGTGAACCCTGCAATATACTCACTGCTGTTTCTAGGATTAAACGTGAATTACAATTATCACATTTAGAAACCCAGAAATTGTCAAGTAATAAAAATTTCCAACAACCCTCTGGTAAGCCAAATAAGGCTCCACCTCCAAAACAATGCTCATTTTGCGAACTAATGGGGCATTTAAGCAACGAATGCTTACTGAGAATGAGACAAGTTCAACAAAACCCGCATTCCTATCAAAATTATTCGAATTAGCGTCCTCATTTTCCCAATCAACCTACTAACCAATCAACGAATGTTAATCCAAGCCAACAACTTTCACAACAATTTCGTCCATCTACCAGTAGACAACCACAAATGTCTGGCAATTACAGACCCAACCCGAGTTTCTTTAAACATCAACAATCAAAAACTCATCACTTGAACAATATGCAATTCGGTCCCTATCACAATGACTATAACTACTCCCAAAATGAAAACCATTACAACCCTTTACCTGATGAATATGGAAACGTACAAGAATATCACCCTAACGATTTCGAACACAATGGTGAACCAGAATATTTCAACACCGAACAGTTTAATGAATATTATTCTGACGAACCTGATTATTCTCAATCAAATTTTCAGTTGACCCCTACTCAGTCAGAACCCCAAGACCAAGAGATTTCAGAAATTCAAACCTAAATTCAGACAATGAATTTGGACGATTTAAGCCCGAATGTCAACTTCCCAGAATAGAACTTTCTGTAAGACCCCTTCTTTCCGTCTATTCCAAAAATCTTTATTATATTACCGATTCTTCAAACACCTATAAACTTCTTATCGATACAGGTGCAGGACTTTCAATTTTTAAACCTGAAACCTGCCAACTGTTCCCTGAAAATGTTATTACTCAAGGCATCACAGATGAGAAAATTCTAATGAATGAATCCACCCTAGTGCCTATTAACAGCTCCGACCTACATAAGGTGTATATTTGTAATATTGATATCGAATTTGGTGGGTTATTAGGTTCAGACCTCCTGGAACACTATAACTGCATCATAGATTTCAATAAAAAAAACTCACGAATTTTAAAACTCTGCCACTGTTCAAAATTACGGATGATACGATCATGCGTAATAATAATTCTACACCTTCAACCAAATATATCCCAGTCAACACAGTAACCTTGGACTCTCGAACTGAGCAAATCTGTAAATTGAAATGTAACCTCAAGAATACAGATATTATTCTCTCTTTAACGGAAATTGAGAAAGTTCGTCTCCCAAATCCCATAGTCAAAATCAGTGAAAATGGTGAATTCCTAACTAACCGTTTTAAACGCTAATGCGATTCACAAAACCATCAATTTTGACAAACTCGATTTAGAACCAATACAGAATTTCACAATAAACACCTTTTCTGAAAACGAAACATGCAATCTAATCGAGAATGACAGACAAATGACGATAATGAACTAGCTTCGTTTAGAACATCTCAACGAAGAAGAATCTGAACTCCTTTCACAACTTTGTCTAGAATATTCCGATATATACTATTTAAAAGGAGATAAACTTACCTTTACAAACGAAATTAAACACTCTATAGATACGAACACTGCGAAACCATCTTTCACAAAATCATATCGATACCCCCAAATCCACAAACAAGAGGTGAAAAGTCAAATTTCCAAAATGCTAGATCAAGAGATCATACGCCCTTCTAACTCCCCATGGGCATCCCCGGTATGTGTAGTTCATAAAAAATTGGACGCTTCCGGAACACAAAAATGGCAAGTCGTCGTTGACTACCGGAAACTAAACGAACTGACCGTAGACAACCCTCTTCCAAATATATCTGACTTACTCGACAAACTCGGCAAGTGCCAGTATTTCACCACTCTCGACTTAGTTTCTGGATTTCATCAAATTGAAATCGACACCAGACATTCCCAAAACTGCTTTTACAGTCCACAATGGTCACTATGAATTTGTTAGGATGCCTTTTGGTCTGAAGAAAGCTCCATCAACGTTTCAACGGGTTATGGATAACATCCAAAACGAAAGATGTTTAGTCTACATACACGACATCATCGTATATTCCCCGACATTCATGAGCATATAGCCCGTCTCACCGATGTTTTCAAAAGACTACGAAAAGCCAATCTGAAAATACAACCCGACAAATGCGAGTTCCTTCGCAAAGAAGTCGCGTATTTAGGTCTTATAACTCATGAAGGCGTAAAGCCAAATCCGTCAAAAGTCGATTGCATTCTCAAGTTTCCCCAGAAAAAAACCCAAAAAGACATTAAATCATTTCTAGGTTTATCTGGCTTTTATAGGCGGTTCATTCCAAACTTTGCCAAAATTTCCAAGCCACTTACAAAATTACTTCAAAAAGATGTCCCCTTTCAATTCGACGCCGAATACGTTAAATCTTTTGAACAATAAAAAATTGCCCTTGCATCTACCCGAATTCTCATAAATCCTAATTTCCAGGAACCATTTATTCTTACAACTGACGCCAGTTCTTTTGCTATCGGCGCAGTTCTTTCCCCAATGTCCTATAGGTAAGGATTTGCCCATAGACTATGCGAGAACCCTTTGCAAGGCTGAGACTAAGTACTCTATCACCGAAAGAGAACTTCTTGCTATAGTGTGGGCTGTTAAGCACTATAGACCTATAGACCGCTAATTTTTGGCCGTAAGTTTCTACTGACCGACCACCGCCCGTTAACGTAGCTATTTTCAATCAAAGACACTGGAAGTCGACTTGCCAGATGGCGCCTCAAACTCGAGGAGTATGATTAGCAAATAATCTACAAGCCCGACAAGGTAAATAAAAATGCCGACAAAAACAAAATTCTCTCAGGCCTACCCCATAACCGACAAATCCACAAAAACCGTTGTTAGTACTTCACTACTATATTTCCAACCCTTGGGTACCCCACTACGGATATACTGTGATTAAGGCAGGGAATTCGACGACGCACTAATGAAAGACTTGTGTAAAATATTTTACATCAAACTATCCTATTCTAGTGTGGGACATCCTCAGTCAAATGGTTCATTAGAACGATTCCACT
Organism: Octodonta nipae; assembly: GCA_034190945.1. NCBI lineage: Eukaryota > Metazoa > Arthropoda > Insecta > Coleoptera > Chrysomelidae > Octodonta > Octodonta nipae. The sequence goes on along the minus strand of CM067220.1, from coordinate 85,833,878 downwards.
TGACCTTATTAGAGATGATTAGAATCCATAAACTAGAAAATCCTGACGAACACCCTTTTAACATCCTCCCTTATGCAATCATAAATTCAATGGTCCTTTCGAAATCCTGGAGATTCACAAAAACTCCACAACAGTACTGAATCCTAAAAAAAAACAAAAATCAAAAGTAAATTTCGACCGAATGAAACCGTTCTCAGAAAGTTAATTTCTGTTTCAGGTTTTGCCTCCTGTCCAGGTCAGCAGTAGCCAATGTCAAATACAACCAATAAACAATACTTTAGGTTTCTACTTCCATAACGAAGCCGAAATAACTGTATCCAATGATAAATGGACACTTTTAGTGCACAGAAACATGTCTGCACTAGAACAAGTATTTACAACAAATAATAGAATATTACAAAGTCTTGTAAAAACTGTAAACATCAATTCTTTTGCTATGAACTACTTTCGCGCAGACATCCAAACTCACATTAACCTTCTCAATCAAATTTCTAACTCAATCAAACAAAAATTTATTCACATTCACATGGACACTAAAAGACACACATATTATTTTATTTATTTATTAGTAACGGGTTTATAAATCCAAATTACATTTCAGAATTGCATATAATCATTTTAATTATATTAAAACACTAACTACTGTGGCAATTTTCACAAATTTATTATTTTCTTGACAATTGTTTCGCTCTGATGACAGGCTTCCTCAGAATTAAATATTATATTGGTACCGATACGTTGATGATGTTTTCGCTTGTTTTACTGGTACACAGAGACAATTACAATTACTACATAATTACATAAACCAACTCCACCCTAATATTCAATTTACACTAGAAACAGAGAGAAACAACACAATAGATTTACTAGAATTAACTATCTGATAATAAACACAATTTTTCGATATATCATAAAAAGTCCCATACAGACCTCACTATTCACAATACTTCATGTCATCCAATCCAACACACACTTGCAGCATATCATGCCATGGTACACAGATTAGTAACTGTCCCGTTATCTAAACCTAACTTTGACAATGAACTCAATAGGATAAAACTCATTGCTATCAATAATGGTTACAACCCCCAAATCATTGATAACATATTATCCACAAAATTAAAGAAAAAAGCTATAGAACAAGTATACCCTTCCTCTCCCAACTCGTAACTCAAAATTTCACCAATCCATTACATTTATAGGTTCTCCATCTGAAAAAATTTCTCAATTTCTACTAAACAGAAATATTCAAACAGCCTTTAAAACCGACAATAATTTAGCCAAACACATAAAAAATAATAAAGATAAAATTAATAAGTATGAAAACTCTGGACTCTATAAGTTAACATGTGGTAGTTGCCCAAAATTTTACAACGGTCACACAGGAAGGTCATTTAAAACAAGATGGTCTGAACATTTAAAAGCGTATGAAAATCAGAAATACAACATTTGCCGACCATTTATTAAATGAAAATCATATTCCACAAACTACTTTCGAAATTTTACATCTAGAACAAAAAAGTAAAAAATTAACTCTGTTAGAATCACTTGAGATCAATAAAATTAAAAATTCACTTTTTTTAAATGACCAAACTGATACAAATATGTCTCCTTTACTTAATCTTAATATACTTACATAATACAAAATTCAAAATTATATTAATAATATTTACCTTCACTAATATTATACAGTAAACATATTGTACTTTCTAACTATATAATCATTATTATCTTACAACACTATATAATATATTCAGATATTTAGCATTTAGTTTAATATTTAATTCTGACGAAGCCTGTCATCAGAACAAAACAATTTTCAAGAAAATAATGAATTTGTGAAAATTGCCACAGTGGTTAGTATTTTAATATAATTAAAATATGAATTTTCACCAAATGACCAAAACAAAAATCAATATAACCATTTATTACATTTTAAATTTGGTTAAAATAAGAAAAGAACTATTGGAACCCAACAAATCTTTTTAGATTAATTTCAGTATTTGATAGTTAAGAGTTTGTTACAATTTGATAATGAACATTTGATTTTTGATTGAGATAATATTGAGTTAATGGTTAATAATTTTGAAAATATTTATAATACAAAAATATATAATATATTGTTTTTTACCTTTTCCAATTATAACTGGTAAGTCTTTAAAATGATTACAAATTTTAATTGATCAGCCAACGTTCAAGAACCCAAACTGAGAAGAGTATCAAAAGCCGGAGCAGTGTAAGATAATTGTGTGGATTGTTTATAAGAATGTAAAATAATAAAGTTGGAAAACATCCATTATATAAATATATTATAAAATCTCCATAACAATATATATATTGTAATAAAAATTTATTTAGTCCGTCCCTGGTTTCATTCCGATGAGGTTAATAAAAAGGTAGAACTGGAATTTTCGAAATGGGGCCTAACAGTATTTTCGACGCTGGGCAGAAAAATATAGTACCATCGAGAACGACAAATTACGCTATATAAAGAGACACTAATTTCAGGAGAGTTTACTTTTAGTGCGTTCAGCTTATTTTGTTGTTATGATTGCGATATAAATAATATTAGAATCAGCTGTTAGAAATATTTTCATGTTTTAGGTGCAAATAAAAGTTTCTAGAAAGTGACAGTGAATATTAGTTTTTAAAATTAATTAATCGAACCCACGGAGTTTATAACAATTTGGTGATCAGAAGTAAAGGATTAAGTGAAGTTAAAATCGCAATTTGATTTATGGAAACCCGAAGTATGGAAAAGAAAAAATAGACGATACCACCAAAAATATATTCAAACAGATTACGGATGGACTAAACGAAAAAATAGCTCAGATCCTGGAAAAATGTGACAAGAACATCAAGAAGAAGATTCCACTGCCCTGGAATAAAAACAACAAAATCTTGTTTCTATGATGAAAAGCGAACAGCAAAATCTTGTCACTGCCATCGAAAAAAGACAACAAAATTTAATGGAAGGATTATTCTCGAAATTTGCAGAAAAACAAGGCCAAACTGAAGAAAAAAGACAACTGCAATTTGAGCAATTAATGCAAATAATATCGCAAGTTAATGAAAGAATGGAAATAGTTGAGTCAGACATAAAAGAGCTAAATGATGACATTAAACCATAAAAAATACCGTGGATATTCTTGAAACCAAAGTAGATGACCTCGATTCCATCCAAAGTAAAGTAGAAGAAAAAATCAGTGCCATCCAAAACAAAGTAGAAACAGAAATTAAATAAATGCAACAGGACTTATGGCGAGGAAAATACCAGAACACCGTGAATACCAAAAGTTCCGTTAGTAAACCACCCACATTTGACGGCAGTTCATCTTGGCCCATGTATAAACGGCAATTTGAAGCCGTGGCTGCAGCTAATGGATTGGATAAACAAGAAAAATCTACGTCTCTGGTAGTTTCCTTAAGAGGAGCGGCCTTAGAACTCCTGCAACCAAAGCATTCCAGTCGATGAACAAAGCAATTTCCACAAGATCATCGCCATCCTGGACAAAAGATACGACAATCAATCCTCAATACATGGAACCGAATATCACATTTACTTGTAAGATTTTGTATAATTGTAATTTAATAAATAAATTTAAAAATTAACGTATTTTTCTCGTTAAGGAGAACATTTATTCTAGTATCCCCTTCCTTTAAGGACAATAAAGTTTTAAATGATTGTTATTAGATAGCGTAGTTTTACATAATATTAAACTGGAATGCATAATCATACGTTTGTTAAGTATACAAATTGTGGCTTGAGTGCCATATCCCTCTAAAAAAATTACTTATATGAGTAATATATTAACAATTATTTATTTGCAATTATAATGCTTTATCATGGAAGCCATTATTGGGTTTAACATAACACAAAGGAGTTAAATAAATATATCTTGCAAAATTCCTTTGGGTTACTTTACATCCCAGCAGACTGTCAACACTTGGACTAACAACATATATTATATACAAACAAGATTTTTTTTTTTTTTCGTAAGCTACCATCTGATAAATTTCGCAGTTATAAAAATTCCTTAGTTTCGGAACCGGGTTTTTTTTTGCAACTAAATGCAACTGCAAATTTTCTGGTAGACATATTCTTTGAATTAATTAAGATGGTCAAGAAGATTTGCTGAAATTTCACTGGTTTAGATTAACAAACGATAACGATTTTATTTACTTCGTGATGGATTGGTTATTTTGGTAAAGGTCAGTAATCCTATTAAACTTATAACAATCTTCAACGAATTATTTATTAATAGTTTAATTATAACAAGGTAACAACATTTTAAGCAAATAGAAAAAAATTCATACTATTTTCAGTTTTATAACCCACATTCTCCACTAAATTAAGAAATCAATAACGAAATCTAGCATGTCTTCATCATAACATTACTAGCAATTATTTGATTCATTTTTTGTAAAATTTCCGTAAACTGAGGAGCCAGATACACAGTTCACTATTCAAAGTTAATAACTGTATAAGAATACCTAAAATTACCTACCTTACTATTATAAACCCAGGTGACAGAGATTGGTGAATTAATTTAAGAAATTAGGTAAATAATATATTTAAATGAAATTTATTTCAAACGGTTATTCATTTTCTTGCATGGGAATGTTTTATTAATTTTATATGTTTTGAAAATGTCAAAAGAGTAATTACTGTATTAGTTAATATTACAATTTGTTCCATAATCGAACTTGTAATATAAATAATTTTATTGAAAATAATTTGTTTCAAAATAGCCGTATATATAATACATTTCATCTGCTAATAACCCTTTGTATTATTATAATTGCTGTTTGAGCTGCGTGTGGGTCCTGTGATAGTTTCTTTTTTTATTTTACGATGAACAACGTAATTGATGGCATCTTCTTATTTCCTCCTGAGGAGGGTGACTTCACTAATGAAGGCAGTGGCGACGAAAATGATGCCAATTTCGCCGAATAGAATGTTACGTTCAGAAGTAGAAGTGGAGGTTAGATCTACTGATAGAAACAATCAAGAAGATAATAGAGCAGTGCATATAGAAAAAGAACAGCATGAAATTCAAGAACCGACTCAAAAGAAAAAAAATAAAAAGAATTTACAGTAAAGAAATGGACGAATAACACATCTCTTTTTCGTGTTGTGGGAAAGGAGATCGTGAGAAAAATACTCTAGGCACCTTCGAAAAGGACATGACTGTTACCGAGTATTTCGAATTATTATCATTGAAGATACGGCAAAATATATAACAGATTTGAGCAATTCCTATGCCCTACAGAGGAATCACACCTTAAATCGTACATCTAAAGAAATTAGGACATATATGGCAATATTATTACTGACAGGATATTTGACGCCCAAATATGAGAGGATGTTATGGGAAAAAGGCGGATACTCATAATGAACTTGTATCTCCTAACATGAATCGCCATAGATTCTTTTAAATACAACAGTATTTTCATTTATGCAATAGTACTAAAAAAAAAGGAAAAAGGATAAATTTATTAAGGTTCGTTAGATACTTTGATATGTTCATTCAAAATTTTACCGCAAATTTCGAAAAAGTATGATCAAAGCAACATATCTATGGGAAGCCCATCAGGTTTGATGCAAACTTTGCTCAGCAGCTATATGGCATGAATGGGCACCTCGTCAACTACGAATTGTTTTGTGCAGCTGTCATTTTTAAGCTACGCTTCAAATTACCAAAGTATCTTGGTCCATAAAACCTGTATTTTAACCATTTTTTCCCTGACATGCGTTTGCAGAAATATTTACACAATGACAATATTTGTGGTACCGGAACTGACAGAGAAGACCTCCTGGAAAACTGTACCCTTATGAACAATAAAGAGATGAAAAAGAAACGGATTGACACCAATAACAGAAGTCGATCGGATTGGTGTAATAAATAAAAAACGGGCAAAAATGCAAGTTGAGTGTTCATCACTTATAAAAATGTACAAATACATGGTTGGCCTAGACTGCTGCGATGAGAATGACTATGTAATGAAGATCAGTTTACGAGGATAAAAATGGAGTTTTCCAGTTTTTACTGTCCGGATCTAAACTATAGCGAAGACAATAAGCTGTTTTCTTTTTATTGTCACATGAAGTTCAAAGTATAAATTACGCCCAGTGTCACATGTGGGTGACACCCTTTCTACAAAAAATGTTTCATATTTTAATATGTAAACACGTTAGTTAGCTCAACAAAATAATATTTTTCGTTCAACAGAAGTATAGAAATTAACAAGCAGACTGTTTCTAAGTGAAGAATATATAATGGAAACGTTGAACAAAATGGACCACTATAAAACGCAATATTTAATTTGAAATAAATAAATAAATAGCTCACATTTGGTGCAAATCCTACTCTAATTACAACTACGACTCTTACATCTCTACAAATATGCTGAGAACAAAGTAAATGTCTCCAGACGCTGGGCTAGAGCTAATGCTATATAAATTCAATAGAATCTGCAATTGGATTTTTATGAAACATTATTGAAATAACTGAAGGAAAAGGTTTTTCAATTATAGCTTTTAAAGGTTTCAATTTTTTTCCTTTAACTAATACTATATCACTGTTTAAAATATGCATTAACAAAAAGGAGTATATAGTCCGAACAAAATAGCAAACTTTCTTACAAAATCAGGACTCTACCTGTTTTTTTTGTACAAATGGGTTTTAGACAATATGTGTAATGAGTGTACCTATGTGCGCCATTTAAGGAAATTGTGGAATTTTTTTATAAACAAATAAAAGTTGAAAAATACACTTTATTCATTCTTTTCGTTATAGCTTCGTTCCTATAGATTATAGAAAAAAGTTTATTAAAAGAAGTTATTTAGAATACAATATTCTTCAACACTGATGACATTCAATTTTGGGAAATACTGAAATTTCACCAAATACGGAAAATTTACGAAATGGTGAAAATTTTTAATTTAAACCTATAAAATATATCTTTTTTTTTCAGAGCCTGTATATAATTAGGCAAAATTTCTGAATCCAATTAAAGCTTCAAAAATTTCTCTTTTTTATCAAGAAAATCTAGAATTTTCCATACATGTTTGATATCATTCTAGTGCAACATTTGTTCCTAAAGAACTCTCGATAAGAAACTTTTTCTCTGCAATCAATAACAAAAATATTATCGAGCACACATAGCAAAAAAAGTCTGTTTTCCAAACTAATTTGTTTATAAATTTTCTGCAAAAAAAAACAGGTCTAGTCCCCATTTTGCAAAAAAACCTTTAAATTGATCTAATCTGAGAAAATATAAAACAATAAGCTTACTAGACACAGCATAGTCACCAGTAGTCTTAATGTTACATCGAAACAGGATAAAAATTTTCATTTATCCTATGTTTCGAATTTAATTACGGAAAGATCAACAACTGACGGAATATTTACGATGATCTAAAAATTAGTTAAAATAACTCAAAGTGTTTATAGACACCAACATGCAAATACATATGATAAGCAAAATTAATAAAAATGTTATTATAAACAGAGGTGTTAGAATCATCATAAAGCAGCTTGTTTCGTCCACTAGTGGACATAAGCCTCTCTTAACCGAAACCATTTTCTCGGTTTTGGGCACTTTAACTACAGTTTGAAGACATTCTTTTCAAATTGTCCGTGCATGCAGTCCGCATTTTTCAATTGCATCCGTTACTTTTGTTCTTCTATGTAGTCCTTCATTTCAGATTTTATCTCGCAATGTCTCTCCCAACATTGACTTCTTCATGGCTCGTTGAGTTATTCTTATTATGTTGACAGTATTTGTGTTAATGTTAGTATTTTCGAGCCATACGTCAATACCAGAAGAACGCAATGAATCTTGGCAATGTTGATTTTTAAGCCTACGTTCTGGGAAGTTGCGGATAGTTCTAAGACTATTACATTCGCCTGGGGCCTGTTTCATAATCAACTTGTAACTTGTAGTTTTGTAACTTGTAGAATTAAATGTCAAAATTATTATACAAGTGACAACTTGTAAAATCCAAAATATTAGTATTCGAAATGTGCACGAGAATAGCACAGAACACAGATCATGCAAAAATAGAGAGTACCGCCACCTAACATGCGGAACTATTGGCGAAAATGACAAACGTTTATACAAGGACAATAAATAATAAATAATGTTTTTAGATGAAGTTGAAAATGCTACATAGAAAAACAGGTTTTGAAAATATAAAACGGTATGTTTCCAACCTTAAATTGTGATGAGAAATAAATAAGTTTTCATATAAGTGATAAATGTTGAAGAGCTACGAAATAATGACAATAGATATTTAATAGGATCCCTCCTCAAATACAAGTGACATTAACACCATATAAAACAAATTTAAAGGTAAGTAATCTCATAACTTTAAATCTAATGAAGCACACATTAGTATTGGTAAATTTTACATCTTAATTTATTTATTACAGGTTAATGATTCTTGTATTGTCACAGGAATACAATGCAGCTGTGTTTATAACCAGAGGCAAATGCATGTTGCTGCTTTAATATGTCTTTCAAAAATAAGCAATGAATAACAATGCGTAACAGTCATTGGTCAAATATTCAAAAAAGAAATTCAAGCAAGATGTTTTCTTCAGTATCCAAGAATGAATCTTGTCAAAGGTGATCAATAATTCATAAAGTCTTAAAACAAGTATTAGAGGCAGACACAAGATTTAAGTTTAATTGCAGAAGTAATACCTGAAATGTTTAAAAAATGAATTACATTTGCATTAATAACATATCTCTCTGTCTCCAGTCTGAAAAAAGAAGAGTAGCAGAAACAAATATAAATATTTGTTTCTGCTACTCATTTTTTACTCTGTGGCTTTAATATTTAAATTTCAAAAAAAGTGAATATGTTTCTTTTTGATAGAATATTTTATTTGAATAGCAATATATTATCTGTTATTAATGTAAAGCAGTTCAGATTGAAGTTAGGCATAGCATTGTGAATCTGCTTTGTGTTTGGTTGTGCATATTTAAAATAAATGTGTATTTAAAACATTTAACCACATTTGTAATATATTTATTTACTTAGGAAATCTGATTTTTTTATATTTTCATTCAAACCAATGTAAAAAATAAATATAAATTTGCTGCAGAATGTGAATGGCATGAGCTTAAATGTATGTTACTGGAAGCCTTTGTATAACTATTTAATTAATTTAAGCAAGTATCTTGAATATCTTCATAACATTTTGAAGACAGAATGAAACTGATGGAAGCAGTAAAACATTATGAATATCATGAACAATTTTTGTTTCATAACTGATGAAAATATTAAACAACTTTAAGGTAATAACTACTGTTTCTTTAGTTACGAACCCAAAAACATGTTGCAATCCTTACAAGCCAAATTCCTCCACAAAATGTGATAAAACTAAAACAGAATGTTCAAGTATTCTTTGATAAATATCTGGAGTATTTAACAAATGGTTTGATTATCATGAAACCATCAGGTTCTGAAATATACAGAAATAAAAGTACTTTTCATTTGATAATGGGGCAGAAGTTTACAAGAACATATATGAGCAAAATACTTTTATCATATACCAAAAATTATTTAAAAATGCAAGAAGTGTGAAAAAATGTGTGACAATCACAGTAATATCCCATTTCCATGAACAATATAATTTCTTGTTCATTTTGTGTAATACCATTGACAATGGGGTCTGATTTAGACCTTGAAACGTTTGGTCTTTTGAAATATACAGACTTTCAAGTTCATGTGGTGTTATTCCCAAAGAACTCAGAAAAAATAAAAACCAGAGATCCCACAATTATCATCCAGCAAAACAACAACATGGTTCTCATAATATGGTTTTAGAATTTCTACTAGTATGTAATCACTTTGTTATAATTAACATTCACTTTGGATTAGGTATAAAAAAATCAAACATGTGTCTTCAAATGCAAATGTATTTCGTCTTTTAAACATTTCAGGAATTACTTCTGCAATTAAACTTAAATATTGTGTCTGTCTCTAATACTCGTTTTAAGAGTCTTGGAATAATACATTATGAGTTTTTTTGACAAGATTTAGTCTTGGACACCAATGAAAACATCTTGAATGAACTTCGTTTTGAATATTTGACCAATGAATGTTACTCATTGTTGTTCATTGCTTATTTTTTAAAGATATATTAAAGCAGCAACATGCATTTGCCTCTGGTTATAAACACCGCTGCATTTTACTCCTGTGACAATAAAAGAATCATTAACCTGTAATAAATAAATTAAGAGAATCATTAACCTGTAATAAATAAATTAAGATGTAAAATTTACCAATAGTAATGTGTGTTTCATAAGATTTAAAGTTATGAGATTACTTACCTTTAATTTTGTTTTATATGGTGTTAATGTCACCTGTATTTGAGGAGTGATCATATTAAATATCTATTGTCATTATTTCATAGCTCTTCAACATTTATCACATGTGTTAAAACTTATTTATTTCTGATCACAATTTAAGATTGGAAACATACCGTTTTATATTTTCAAAACTTGTGTTTATTTCCGTTTTTCTATGTAGCATTTTTAACTTAATCTAAAAACATTATTTATTGTCTTTGTATAAACGTCATTATTTAACATATTCGCCAATAGTTGCGCTACTCTCTGTTTTTTGCATGATCTGTGTTCTGTGCTATCCTCGTGCACATTTCGATTACTATTATTTTTGATTTTACAAGTTGTCACTTGTACAAAAATTTTGACGTTGAATTCTACAAGTTACAAAAGTACAAGTTACAAGTTGATTATGAAACAGGCCCCTGGTCTAGTCGGACTCATTTATGTGTAAGCCTTTAGTCTAATTCGATTTTTATAAACATATATATACAGATATATATCCACATATTTAGAACTATATCATTCAACGTATGACAGCCGTTTCGAACCAGGAGTTCTCGTCAGATACGCTTCCCTGAATGGCAAGTTCTAATGTCTAATGTCACCGACATCTATTAGGTTCAATACACTGACTTTTATAAACATATATTCTCTATAAGTGCTGTGAAAAGTTTGGGAGATACTGTGTCACCTTGTCAAACGCCCCTTTCGATATTGAACCAATCTGTTTCCGCGTGTATTCTTTTGCTGTTGCCTGCTCATATATGTGTCTCAGTATGAAAATATGGTCTATCTACACGACAGTTTGCGAAAGCTTTAAACAATTCACCGTGATATATGGAGAGAATGGCTTTTCGTAGTCGATGAGCGTTAGTACTAAGGGCTTCTATTCTATACTTTTTTCTAGTAATGATTTTATCACTTGGATATGATTAATTGTTCCATATCCGGCTCGGAAAGCTACATTGTTTAAAGTGACTCGAACAACATGAGGCCCAGCATTATCTTGTTGAAATATGGGATCCATGAGCCGAATAAGGTAAGGGAGTACATACGGCTCTACCACTGCTTCCTGAAGATAACGTTGTGCTCACATGTTGCCTCGAATAACGATTAATGGTGACCTACTTCCATGTGCAAAAGCACCCCATACCCCATGAGAATATGATCAGCATAAAAAAAAATTATGAACAAAATATGCACCTTGTGTAAGCAAACATGTTGTACTGGGTTCCTCTTCAAGGTGCAAGAACATACTTTACACTTCGCGATATTTAAATAAAGTTTATTTAAGGTACACCACGCTGTAAGATGATCGAGGTCACCTTGTAGCTGCAATCATTGATGCCTTCGACTTGGGGATAGATTTTCACATCTTACACGAAAGGGAAAATTTCAGGCTCTTATTATGTGGTTTATGAATATCAGAAACATTAGAGAACCGAGATTTGAACCTTGTTTTACTCCTGAAGTGACAATATGTTTGACTTAAAGCCAAGCTGAAAAACTGCTGGCGATCACATAAATAGGATTTAAATCGATCTACCAGATGCTGAACCCAAGGACTGATAATTTTTCAATTAAAGTTGGATGATGGAGTTTATCGAAAGCTTTGCTAACCATTTTTATCGGACTTCTGAAGTCAAAGACTGTCCCTGTGAAATTGATGAAGAGAAATAAGTTGGTGATTGAGGATTTATTTTGCATCAAGCCGTTTTATTTTGGCCATATACATCCTAAATGCACATCTCAAAGTGTTTTGCGAAGTTTGGAGTAATGGCGACAGGTCTGTAGCTTGTTGGATATCTTTATTCTCGGATTTGTGCACGGGATAAATTTTAAACTAGATTAAATCAAATATTGTATAGAAAAGTGAGGTCAAAACTGATGAGTAGTTCGTAACCAAGAAACTAGGAATCATATCAAATGCTAAGCATACTATCTTTGAGGCGTTTAGATGATTTGCTGATATCGTTTCAGAAAAGCTTGCTACAGAAATATTAGGCGATTAGTTAGATACATCTATGGAAATACCCGAGCTAGAAGGGAAGTAATCACTTTTAAAATATGGTGCAAAGGTATTTATTATTTCATGTGGATTATTATTAGGTTCACCCTGGTAAAACGTCCTTTCTGGAATACGTGAGGAGCAACCCTTTTATTTAATAAATGATCAAAATACTTTAGGTTCACACTGTATTTTGTTTTGAAGGATATTAAAGTCACTTTGAAAATATCTTTAATTTGTTTTTAACTAATTTTCTTGTATTGTTAAATTTGTTTAGATGATATTCAAAATTATACTTCTGTAATAAATTGTGATATTTGAGAATAATATTTTGAAGTAAATTATGGGAGTACCATGTAGAGTATTTAGTGGAGCTGCTTTCATAAGCCGGGTAAAGTGATAGTGTATTAAGTATAGTTTCAGTGGCCTAGATGTTTCTCGAATATAAAATGTAATTAATTAAATTCACAAGGGATTTTTTAATGAAATTTGTTGAGTTGTGTTGGGTTAGATTTTTTTTGTATTATTCAAGTGAGTGATTACTTGTTTTGAATGTGATTTTGACATTAGATGTGTTGCCTATTCTCCTCAATCTGCCAACTCTCCTCAATCTGCCTACTCTCTTCAATCTTTCTTTCTGAAAGATCGTGTATTTAATTCTTACAGTAATGTGGTTGTCTTGAGTATTAGTACTGCTTAGAGAAGTTTCATTGGAAAAGAGATCTGAACCAGATCTTGATATGTTTGGATTTGTAAATATACAGTTTAGTGTCGAGTTATTTATTTTATTGTTACTTAGGCATTGCACTATTCACTATTAGCTTGTAAGTAAGATTGATGTAGACTGAAAGTTCAACGGAATGAGTATCCGTATAACTTTAATCATTTACGATTCTTGGATATTGTAACTATCATTAATTAATTAGGTAAAAGTGTTCAACTACAAAATGCTGATAATGTATAAGAGTCAGTCAGAGAAAGTAGATGAAGCTACTTACAAGGTACGACTTTTCAATAACGGGAATTTTCTGAGAAAAATCTTTAATTCAAAATTGAAAACAACCTTAGAGATTAATTCCCCACGTAATTCCAAAGAGTGCTACTAACGTCATTCCCAGCTTGCAGATAGCTCTGAAATTTCTGAAATCATTGCGTCTAAAACTCTTCATCTTGGAGAAAAGAAAGAAGTTGCAGGGTGCCAGATATGGTGTTGCGTTAGAGTAAGAATACCTTTTAATGTAAAAAATTTTCAAACAGTTAAAGCATACTTTTATGGTGGAGCGACAATTCCAATTCTGAACGATCACACAGCACTCGTGCTCCCAACCTCTTAATCTTAATATTCCCTAGGCCGGCCGGCCCTGGTTTCATTCCAGTAGGACAAAAAAATTGATCTCGAAATGGCTCAGCAGCTATAGTATTGATAATGCATTGTACGAGAATTTTCGATGCTGGCTTTAAAAGAAGCGACCCATAATCGCGGAAGTTAGTTAGTAACGCGAAGAGCTTATGTAGAATTGTTATTGTGATATTCGAATCAGCTGTTGTATATATTTGATGTAAATAAATGTTCTAGAAAGTGGTAGTGAATAATAGTAATTTTAATTTAACCTACGGAGTATATAACACATTTGGTGATAATAAGTGCAGTTAAAATCGTACTTTGATTTATGGAAACCCGTAGCATGGACGAAACTTCCAAAAAAATAGTCAAGCAGGTTACGGAGGGACTGGACGAAAAAATAGCCCAGATTCTGGAAAAACGTGACAAGAAGGAAAAACAACATCAAGAAGAAATTCAACAAAGGTTAGTAAAATCTTTTGACGAAAAACGTAAAATAGAATTAGAAAATCTTGTCACTGCCACGGAAGAAAAACAAGAAAATTTAATGGAAGAATTATTCTCGAAATTTGTAGAAAAACAAGATCAAACTGAATTGACGAGACAAAATGAACTTAAAATAACTGAAGAAAAAAGACAACTGCAATTTGAACAATTAATGCAAATAGTATCGCAAGTTAATGACACAGTTAATGAACGAATGCAAATGGTGGAATCAGAAATAAGAGAAATAAACGACGAAATAAAGGTCTTAAAAAATACCGTGGATACTGTTGAAACCAAAGTAGATGACATCGATTCCATCCAGAACCAGGTGAAATTTGAAATAAGTGCTATCCAAAGCCAGCTAAAAGTTGAAATCAGTTCAATTTAAGACGCAGTATACAGTGAAGTACAAGATAAGGTGAAAACAGCAATTAAAAAATTGCAACAAGATTTGCAGAGAGGGAAATACCAGCACACCGTGAGTACCAAAGTTCCTTTAGTAAGCCACCCACATTTGATGGCAGTTCATCTTGGCCCATGTATAAACGACAATTTGAGGCCGTGGCTACAGCTAATGGATGGGATAATCATGAAAAATCTACTTCTCTGGTAGAAGATCATCGCCATTCTAGACAAGAGATACGACAATCAATCATTGAGCCAGGTATACCCAGTCCGACTCAGTGGAAAAACGCAAAAATCCGGTGAAAGCCTCCAAGAATTCGAAGCAGAGATTAGACGGTTAGTACACTTGTCCTACCCAGACTTGCCAGAGAAAACGAAAGATCAGTTGGCCACACAGAGTTTCATAAATGGCATCAGAGATGTGGAAGTACAACAAAATCTAAGACTAAGTGGCGTCAAGAAAAGTAATGAAGATCTACTTTGGGCTTTGGAAGTAGAGGCTATCATGAACATGTCCAAGCCGAGGGTCCGAGCAGTTTCCTTTGACCTGGAAAAACCAGAGTCACCATTTCAAGCGCTGCTTGCTGGCCTGAACAACATATTAGAACGGTCACAAAGAACTGGCACCAGAGGGGCATGTTACCGCTGCGGACGGACAGGATACTTCCAACGTGATTGTCGAGTGAGGCTACCTGAACGATCACCGACCAGGGGTAACCAATAGAACAGCCACATGTCCAGGGACCGTCAGCCAGTTAGCATAACGGGGCGAAGGCTGACTGACCCTCCACCAGCCCCAAAACACTATCCATCCGGGAATTTTGCAGAGATAGCAGCAGCCTAGTCATCAGGGGCACCATCAATGGCCGAGCAATTACCATCACCATCGACACTGGCGCCGCTGTGTCCGTTGCCAAGTCCAGGGTTTTGAGAGCATCAGAAATCCGGCCAGTTACCAACAACATCAAGCTCAGAACAGTCACCGGCGAGTCCATGTCAATACAGGGTCAGGCAGATATAGTACTGCAGATGGGGGACAACAGAATCCGGCATAGGGTCCTGGTAGCGGATATTGAGGACGATTTTATACTGGGTATGGACCTAATAAGCCAGCATGGATTTATGTTCGACCCAAGATATGATGTTCTTCGGTTCCTAAATGAAGAATTTGTATTGACACGGCCCGTTAACAGCTCAGCGACTTCCACAAAAATTGTAGCAAAATCCTCAGCCAGAATTCCCGGTCGAACGGGACAGATTATTCATGGGCAGCTAGACAGCAATCCTGGGAGCTGCGTTGGAATGACAGTTCAGATCAGTTCATGACTACTTGGTTGGACGGGCTATACTTAAAACCGGACGAGATATACCAATTAAAATCATGAATTTGTCCAACCACGACATCAGAATTGCCAATGGTCCAGAGATAGCTTGTTTCGAGCCAGTAGAGACCATCCTCAATTACGAAGAAGAGTACCAGACGTCGGTGAAGGAGACAGGGCCAGTAAAGAGTTCCTACAACAGTTTGCTGACCATTTGACACACCTGACACCAGAGAACCAGAAGCAAGCCAAGCAATTTATCACAAAACACTGGCAAATTTTTAACAGTCGAGATGGAACCACCGGTCGCTCCAACATCATCCAGCATCGAATAGATACCGGAAAGGCTCAACCCATCAGAATACCACCTAGACGACTACCATTGGGGCAGCAACAGGCAGTCGAGGAAAACATCGAGTCCATGTTACAAAATGGAGTTATTAAGCCATCCATCAGCACATGGTTCTGCTCATGTCGTGCTAGTTAAAAAGAAGGATGGAACCACCAGATTTTGCGTGGATTACAGAAAGCTGAATGACGCCACGAAGAAAGACAGCTATCCACTACCCCGAATCGATGACACGTTGACGACACTAGCAGGCTCCCTTTGGTTCTCCACCTAAAAAGTGGATATTGGCAGGTTGGTCTACACGAAAACGACAGAGAGAAGACAGCGTTCTCCACCAGTAAAGGGCTGTTTCAGTTCACGGTCATGCCCTTTGGGTTATGTAATGCACCCTCTACATTTGAGAAGCTAATGGAGTATGTACTGAGCGGGTTAACATGGAGGACGTACTTAGTATACCTCAACGACATTCTAGTCATGGGTCAGACATTCGACGACCATCTGAAGAACCTGGACGAAGTATTCTCCAGAATTAATAATGCCAACCTGAGACTCAACTCGAAGAAGTGTTCCATGTTCCAAAAAGAAGTAGAGTTTTTGGGCCACGTGGTTTCCGAGTCAGGAATCCGCACCAACGAGGACAAGATAGAAGCCATCCTACGAGACAAGCATGAACTCCGAAGCTTCTTGGGCCTCTGTTCCTACTACAGGCGATTTGTTGAGGGATTTGTCACCATTGCCGTGCCTCTGCAGCAGACCACTGAGAAAGAGACCTACCGTTGGAATCAAGATTGCGAAACATCATTCAGACGACTGAAGGCAGCACTATGTTCCAGTCCAATCCTAGCCTTTCCTACACAGTCCGGCAAGTTAATTTTAGACACCGACGCCAGGTTTGGGGACCGTCCTATCCCAGGTGCAAGATGGTGAAGAGAGGGTGATCGAGTACTACAGCCGTGGATTCTCGAAACCGGAAAGAAATTATTGCGTCACCAGAAAAGAACTTCTTGCAATAATAAGGGCGGTAGACCATTTCCACAAATACCTCTATGGTCGTTATTTATTAATCCGAACAGATCATGCCGCCCTCAAATGGCTGCTGGACATGAAGATACCGGAAGGACAACTGGCCCAGTGGATGGAGAAATTACAGCAATACGATTTCAAGGTGGAACACAGTGCTGGCCGTTTGCAGAATAATGCCGATGCCCTATCCAGAAAACCCTGTAAAGCAGAATGCGGACATTGTCTGAAGACGGAACAGCGAGAGGGTATCTCCATCAGACAGATCCGAGTGCAGGCCAATAAAAACTGGACAACGGAACAGTGTGCTGAAATCGTTATGGGCCCAATGGCTAAGAAACAGGTACCAGCCATCCTGACCGAAGTACATGATGGGATTACCGGGGGCCATCTGGGCATGAACATGAGAGAATTCCCATCGATGTCGCCGGTCCGTTTCCCGAGTCTGAGAGGGGGAACAAATAAATTTCTGGTCGCAATGGATTACTTCAGCAAATGGTCTGAGGCATATGCGATACCCCACTAAGAGGCAACCACAGTAGCGACGGTGCTAGTAGAACAACTGTTCAGCAGGTTTGGCGTCCCGATGGAACTACATTCAGACAAGGGGCGTAACTTCGGATCGGATGTATTCCAGAAGGTCTGCACGATGTTGGGGATCAGGAAAACGAGAACAACACCATTGCAACAGGACCTTGGAACAACACCTATCCAAGGTCGTCAACAATAACCAGCGTGATTGGGATGAGCATATTCAATACTCTCTTCGAGGTGTCATTCCTTTCTACGCAAGACAATATATATATATATATATATATATATATATATATAATATACATTGTTTCTGGTCAGGGAACCTTCATCAGTTGCGCTTCCCACAATTGAATGTCCTCTCGAACACTTCTTTATATATTTGAAACATTTCGTTAAATTTGAAGACGCGAGATGTAAGACCGACATCTAGGATTTTCGAGAGAATCAGCACACATAAATTCCGAATCTGGAGCCGTTCCGTGTCGGTCTTACATCTCGCGTCTTCACATTTAACGAAATGTTTCAAATACATAAAGAAGTGTTCGAGAGGACATTCAATTGTGGGAAGCGCAACTGATGAAGGTTCCCTGACCAGAAAAAATGTATATTATATATAATATATATTATCTTGCGTACAAATGAATGACACCTCGAAGAGAGTATTCAATATATCTGACAGGTGAAGTAACCTGAAAATTGTATAGTGACATTCTGTCCTAGGAGTTAAGGGAGAACAGCTATTACACGGAGCGGCTCCAGATTCGGAAACTCTGTGTGCTGATTCTCTCGAAAATCCTAGATGTCGGTCTTAGATCTCGCGTCTTCAAATGAGCATATTCCCCTATTCCTGTTGGCATATCGCTCAGCCGTACATAGTAGTACAGGCCTGACTCCAGCCAGGGTCCTATTCGCAAAAGAGCTACGATTACCCTGCGATTTGGCTTTTGGCTCCCCCGAAGAACCTTTCCAAGACATCAACGATTATGCCGACCAGCTCCGACATAACATGCTGGCAATACACGAATTAGCCCGAACGCAGATGTTGGCCACCAGTGACCAGATGAAGACGCGATACGAACTCAAGGCCAATTCAGTCGGGTTCCAAGAGAGGGACAAAGTCTGGCTGTAGAACCCCCAGATGAGCAAAGCTTACACCCGTCTGGGATGATCCATACGAGGTGGTCAAGAGGCTTAATGACGTCGTCTACCGGATCCGTCGAAACCCCAGGGCTAAGTTGAAGGTGGTCCATTTAGATCGACTCGCTCCCTAGCATGGAGAGGATGTTTCTGACCGGGACGATCAGAATTAAAGAGGGTTACGAAAATTCACTAAGCCCGCCCTGGTTTCATTCCAGTACGACATCGATCGCTTTTAGGACAACAAATTGATCTCGAAATGGCTCGGCAGCTGTAGAATTAATTATGGAGAATTTTCGATGCTGGTTTTAAAAGGAGCGACCCATAATCGCGGCAGTTAGTTAGTGCAGCGAAGAGCTTATGTAGAATTGTTATTGTGATATTCGAATCAGCTGTTGTATATATTTGATGCAAATAAAAGTTCTAGAAAGTGGTAGTGAATAATAGTTTTTAAATTTGAATTGAACACACGGAGTATATAACAATATTCTTATTAGAAAACATTGTTTGTTCTTCCTTATGGATTATTTTAAGGACTAAAGATTAGGACGTGCGGAATATACCTTCAGGATAACATTGTCACAGGGCTACTCTTTTAAATTTAAACTCTTAAGAAGTAAGTTATTTTAATAATTACAGGTCCCATTCGTTACATTAATATTTTATCAGTAATCCTACAAAAAGTTGCTTCAAATTGTACTTCTGCTAAGAAGATATTCGTATGAAATGTTTTTTAAGTAAATAGTATAATGAACCTAAAATTTTTGATACGAAAAATCGTCACTCGAACGATTAATATTCGAATATTTTACGGTAGATAAAAAGTAGGCGGACAGATAGCACTTAGCTAGAATTTCTGATGCGTGTACAAGACTGTGATTCGGATTTTACATACACCCATTACTTGAGATATGGACAATTAATTTTATTGTAAGCAGAGAATCGTGTCAGCCCATAAATATAACTTTTCAACGACAAGAAAACGTTAAGGTACCGCGAGTACGGGAAAATTTGTTACGCTTTTGATATTGTTAAAAGAATTAACGATTATTCTTACAACGTCTAACTATTAATCATTGGCCGCGACGGAAAAAGGTGTTGGAATATTAAAGATAACGAACGATTAGTATACACGATTCATTGGAAGATCGAAAAAGATAACGAAATTTGTTAAGAAATATTCCTCAAAGAGATTTTAATTGGAAAAAAATTGTAGATGGGTCAGTTTTGAAAAATAAATGCATGTTGGAAATAGAAAACTAAATATCTGGTGAAGATATGTTATAATAAACACATGTTTCATTTGTTCTTAAGTTTTCTTTATAATATTGAAAAAATTTGGTTAATTCAAGCAGTATTTTAATCATAAATGTCTTGTTTTCAGGAACTTATTTGTGGCATCTACCAGTTCCCTTCAAGTCCTCCGTAGGCGAGCGCAGGGGCGTGGTAACAGATAGGGAATGTTGGTCCAGCTGTCGGTGATCTGTAAACGTAGCCCTCTTCGGAACTAGTTCAAGTACTATTTTTTGACAGTTAATCGAATATGTCCAGGTGCCACAATGCGTAATTTTTCACTAATTTGTGATAGAATTTTGTATCAAATCCCATTCTTGCAGTATTCAGACATCGTTTTAAGTTACTGTATATAGCCAGAAGCTACAAACTAAATTGTATTTAAAATGTAATAATCAGTTTTTTAGGCATTATTTTACAACCAACAAAAAGTGTCAGAAATTATGGCTTCAAAGAATAAACAACGAAAAACTTTACATGCCAGGTATGTTCATCTTTTTCTGATACTGATACTTGTATTTCATTTATTGTTTAATTTCATGTTATGAGAGAAGTTCAGGAGACAATTTTGTATACTCTAGGAAAACAACAAAGTACTGATTATTACCCCCATATGATGACACGTAAACCAATAAAAACAACCAAGCTATTATGTAAAAGATAATTGCTGTTTTTTTTAGAAGCTGCTGATAATTTGGAAAATAATATAAATATCCCAAATCAAGGAAGTTCCAACGCTGAAGTTTCAGTAAAAATGTCTGAGCTGGATTATTATAGATCTATGGCATTCATTTGAAGATGATCGTTTGTATCGTCTTAAGATGATCGTTTGTATTGTCTTAAAATGAAACCTGCAGCTGTGTCATAAAACCAAATACACAAGGGTAAGCAAATTTTAGTGCTTGTTAAATAATTTTGTTATATTTTACAACAGGGTGGTAAGAAAGAAGTCTTTAATTACAAATAGCCAAAAGTTAGAATAGAAATATTGAAATGGAAAAGCTACTGAAATGTACAAGTAGCAAACATCCTTTGCAGCTATTAAATCAGCAGAAATTTGAATAAAGGTGTTTTAAAAATATTAATAGCACAACTAAATATGTATATATTTTAAAGTCAAATGAGAATTCAACAGTTAAAGCCAAAGGGAAGACTTTTATCATTGGATAAATAATTTTTCTAAAGTTCATATGGTAGCAATTGTAAATTGCTGTAGGGATACATGCACTTTACAGACTGTGCATTAGTTTTCATTTTAAAAGGCATTTATAAGAACTGGAAACATTCAATTTTTTTTCTGAAAATAGTTCTCCCATAGTAGATTTAGTAAGGATTTAAAAAGAAATAATTGTACATGTTCGTTCTGTTGGTTTGGAGTTTATAGCCACAGTATTGACCAAGGACCAATAAACAGTGTTGCAATAAAATATCTTCTAAGAGATACAGACAGTTATTGGTTAAGAAATAATATTAAAAATACATTTCATGGTTATTTTGAGAAATTTTTTACTCAAAAAACAATTACATTACATTCAAAATGATAAGCATAAAGCTGCTTGTTGGTCCCATACTGGGGATATATATCACAAGGATGCAAAAATGATTCGTGATTTTTTCTGATAATAAATTTGTGTATACAAGGCCAAGAATAATTTAAACCATCAACTTCAACTTTTCAAATCAAAGTACCCCTGTTGTATTTCTTTATACAATTCTGTCTCAAATTCTATGTATGTTTCATGTACCATATCATATATAGAAATTAACCATTAGTGAGAATTTTATGATTGAACTAATAATAAAAATTGCTTTATTTACAAATTTCTGTAATTCTGAAAAGGAGTGATTATTATAAAAACACAAATTAGCATATCAAAGTAAATATGCAAATTATTAAAAATTCACTTCCAAATCAAGTACAAGTCAAACTTCAAATTCTTGTAAGGGTTCAATTAACATTTGTGACTAGATTTATTGCATTTTGGCTCTTAATTTGATCATATATTTGGATCTTTTGACTTTTTTGTTTCTGTTTGAAAAAACCTTATTTTTGAACCACCCTGTATACATGAATTTATCATAGAAATATAACCAAAAATAAAAATTGAAAACTCCAACCAATTGTGCATGTTTTATAAAATGAACCCTTTAATATATTTCTTTCAACTAACACATGCCTCACTGAATAAATAATATTTATATGTACACTGTTTTGTTAGTTTTATCTATGAATCGTTTTAATGTATAAATAAGTAGTGCCATTTTCAACTGAATTTGTTAATTTATCTTTTGTAAATAAATAAATTTAATTTCAATATTAATTTCATTTATTTCGATGGTACAGTCTTCTAATGTTATTTTTGGCATATTCTTGATTATTTTTATGTGTACTTGGGAAATAATTTTACAATCGAAACAAAATTCTGTATATTCAAGGAAAAAACAAATTTTCCTTGAATATACAGATTTTTCATCATTTTCGAATACAAACCAAAAAAGTCGAATATGTGTTAAAAAAATGAATCGGTAAAATAGGTATACGTAATCCACAATTAGATTGTTAGAAAAATTAAGGGGGCGCAATAATTTTTTTTTAAAGGAGGGCGCAGGTACAAAAAGGTTGGAAACCACTGGTTTATGGTCTACGCTATATAACAATTATCTCTGACAATTTTTGAGTCACCTTGTAAAGTATAATTTCTCTCCACCCTGTATTTTAACCACCTTTTATATGCAACTTTTTCTAACATTGTGTTAAACCATAACCATAATTTTACTCTACAAAATATTTCAACCACCCTATATATGCATCTGCTTAGTGACCACAACATACAATGCTCCACTGTATATTTCAACTATATGATCCATCCATTTTTCTGATTTTTTTTAACCACCCTGAAAAGTATAATTTGTCTCCACATTATATTTCAACCACCCGTTATATGCAACTTTTTCTAACATTGTTTTAATGTATAACTATAATTTTACTCCTCCCTCTATTTCAACTACCTTGTATATGCAACTACTTATGTACCACCCTGTATAAATCCATTTAAGGCATCATACAATACATCAAATGAAAGGGCGCATTATGGGGAATACAAATATATATTTTTCATATTTTTAAAATTAATTCTTTACAAGATATTAACATAAAGATATAAAAAATTCTCATTTCTCGCTTTATTTCCGAAACCATACTACCTAAAATTTTGAAAATAATTACTGGGGCTCACCTGAAATTTATAAGGAAAATTATTAGAAAATCCCCGTAGTAATTTTAGGGACAAATTATACAATTAAATGGAAAATAAAAATTCAACTTTCAAACGCATCATGTATTTTGTTTAAAAGATATTAAGAAAAATATTAAACATCGACTTAATTCCCACTTTAGAAACTACACTATTTAAATTTTGAAAAATATATTTTATTTGTATTTTTAAATAATTTGAATAACAGATTTAATAATTTATAATTTGAAACTTGACCTATTTTGCCCTTTATCTTCCAGTGCACAGAGCCTTGAAAGTTTATTAGTAAAATAAAACTCTAATGTTAATTTTTGGGGCCAAATTAGAAAATTAAATACATATGTATTCTTATAAAAATCAAGCGACTCGTGAAGCAGATAAAATAAAAAGTCTATGTGTGGAAAATGAAAGTGTATATTTTTTATAAATTTAAAACGCTTCCTTTAAAAGACAATAGGGTAAATATAAGGAAATGCACTGTTTCCCTGCTTGTATGAAACTGGAATATTAGAAACTTAGTATGCGAGTCCAACTCGCACTTGACCAATTTTTTTTTCATTATAACAATATGCTTCCTTCGCGCACGCACTCATTTATCTCACTCTCATCTCGATATAAATATAAGTTTAGTAAGAGAAAGGCAGACGTCGCACTTGTAAAAATTTTACGCGGTTTTTCAGCGGTAATACGTTAAAAAACATTACTGTTTCTCATTCATTAATATACAATTTTTACATTAAATTATATGAGAAACAGTAATGTTATTTTTTTAACGCATTACCGCTTTAACATTTTAATTTTACATTTTAGAATTGTGCCTTTTTTCATAGTTTCTTTGCCATTGACAACGGGGTCTGACCTAGACCCCGAAACGTTTGGAAATTACAGCAATTTCGTGACATGTGGTGTTATTTCCCAAAAAGTGCTTAAACAATACTGTACTTATGTGTTACCCTACATCGCAGTAGTTTTTAACTATATATAGCGTTTCTTCAATGTAGGGAGATAAAAGTATAGGCTTTGCAACAAAAAATGATTAAGCAAAATAAGATAAGTAGTTTTTACGTGGTGCCAGAACAAACAAACAACTAAACAGACAAACTAATTTTATAATAGTATAGATAAAAGATAAATAAATTTAATGGATTAATAATAAAATATTTAAGGTACAAGACCCCGTTAAACACAAATATCTTAGCCAGCAGATACAATTACTATTTCACATAGCCTTAATTAAGATGCGAAACGTCTAGTAGAGTTCGAGCTACTGGATGGTAATACGAGGGCTGCCTTTTATATTTCGGAATTGGACAACCCTAGTGTTGCAATCTGACAACTGACAGCTTCAATCGAGGTCATAGTTCACTCCAAGACGAATTTCGTGAAGATCGTCCAAAAACAGTTGTTGTTCCGGAAACCATTGATGCTGTGCGCGAACTGATATTGCAAGATCGTCATGTGACCTATCGTGAGATTGAGTCAACCTTACACATTAGTGGGACCAGCATACATTCAATATTGCATAAACATTTGAATGTCAAAAAAATTTGTTCGCGTTGGACCCCACACAATTTGTCAATCGTTCAAAAAAAGGCTCGTGTCGATTGGTCGAAAGAAAAGCTCAAAAAATACGATCGCGGTGCTTCAAAACACGTTTATGACATAGTGACAGGTGATGAATCGTGGATTTACGCGTATGAGCCCGAAAGTAAACAGCTGTATGTATGGGTGTTTCAAGATGAGCCGAATCCAACAAAAGTTGTTCGCGCACGAAGCACTTCCAAGCAAATGATCGCCTGTTTTTTCGGAAAAACTGGACATGTCGCAACCGTACCACTAGAACAACGCAGAACAGTCAGTTCTGAGTAGTACACAACCATTTGTTTGCCAGTTGTCTTCCAAGAAATGAGGAAAACCAACCGCCGAAGACGGATCACTCTTCACCACGACAATGCGAGCTCTCACACATGGGCCCAAACAACTGCATTTTTGACCACTCAAAATATCGATTTGATAAGTCATCCGCCGTATAGTCCTGACTTGTCACTTGTCACCAAATGACTTCTTTTTATTCCCGTACGTAATAAACAAACTGAGAGGTCAACGTTTTTCGACACCTGAAGGAGCGGTTGCTGCGTTCAGAATGCATGTTTTGGAGATACCTCAATCAGAGTGGAAAAAGTGCTTCGAAAATTGGTTCAAACGCATGCAAAAGTGTATAGATCTTCATGGAAAATATTTTGAAAAACAATAAAGCGATTTTCGATGATTAATATTTGTTTTTGGTCTCTAATCCCGAAATATAAAAGGCAGCCCTCGTAATTTCGATATGCCCAACTTTTTATTGTGGTTTTAAACTTAAAAAACTCAAAAAGTGAAAAAAATGAAAAGAACGTTTTCCCCCTTTTTCTGTTTATAATTTGTAAACTATTCATTCCAGAGAAATTTGGAAAGGACTTAAAGGATTCTTAAATAATTTATTTGCAATACTAATTTGAAATGCAACAACCTGGTTGCAGAATACCAAAAAATATATATAAAAAAATATTCTAATATCGAATTGAATTTCAACACCATAGGATTATGATATTCCGACAAGAAAAACTTTGAGAAATGATAAACCAACCCATCAAATTTGGTTAAAATCGGTCCCATAGTTTTCTGCAATAATTTTGAAATCCACCCTTCGCTTAAAAAGATGTTTAAAATAGTGTGAGTTTTCAATGGGTCCTTTGCATAATGAAGAATGCCCCAGCTTTCAAACGCATTTTGAAGGACAAAAATCGTAAAAATTATATACAGCCGCAGGATTTTTGCAAGTACAAAGATTTATCGCTTCCATATCAATTTAAATTTAGATTTTAGTAGTGACTTAAAATTTACATCATTTAATTTAAAATAATGTAAACTGAAGCGAGTTTTCTTATAAAAATGTATGAAATATAATATTCAAATCAATTTTTACTTAATACAATTCAATAAATTTCTAGTACGCGTATATAGATGGAATTACAGAAGAATTTCTTTTTTATTTTTGTTAATTTATGTTATGGTGCAACCATCTTATTGAATTTCAACAATTGACACCAAAACTTTTAAAAGTTCAGGTTTATGACATCTTTTCGGAGGTATACAGTGTGGAACCGCTAATGGAATAAATTCAATAACGAATAAAGATTTATTACAAAAATTAGCATTAAAAAAATATATTTCACAAATTCGCAACATTACACTAAAAACCTAATAAGTAATACTGATTATTTCTTAATAATATATAAAAACAAAAAACCATTAATGTCAATGTAGGAAATGTTCAACAAGCTCGCCGCGAACGTCTTGCCAACATGCTAATCTGGTATAGAAATGTCTTACAACATTGCTCAACATCTCAGGAGTGACTGATCTAATCGCAAGCGTGATTCGAATTTAGTTTTGAATACAGTACTTTTGACATATCCCCTCAAAAAGAAGTCCAATGGCATCAAATCAAGAGATTGTGCTGGCCATTGTATCGATCCGCGCCTACCAATCCACTGATTTGGAAAAATTTGGTTCAGGTACTGCCGGACATTGATTTCGTAATGGAGCGGTGCTCCATCTTACTGAAACCATATTGTATAGGCAGGAACTTGTGGGTTTACAGGATCAGAACATAAGTTTGTCAAAGTTGGCACGACATTATTTTGGAGCAGTTCTCAATATTTATCTCTATTCAAGTTGCCATCAATAAAAACGGGACCTACGATATAATAACTTATATGTTTCTTTGGGGAATAACACCACAATAGAAATAAAACTACGTATATTGCAGGAATACCAAACGTTTCAAAGTCTATTCTGACTTCGTTGTCAATGGCTTTATATTTATTGATGTGATTGCAAAATGAAAATTTGATTTGACATTTAAAATTGACATTAGAAAATTTGTTGTTTTTAGATATACAGGTAGCACAAAAAATTCTAAAGATCATGAATTATAGTTAACCAGCTTTCAAATTAGAAGAATTTGAAAGAGTTGTCTTTAGAATTTATATGTGGCGTTCCTAGGTACGACTTTGTTATAAGATAGCGCATTCGCCAAAAATGGGATCAAAGAATTCTATTGTTTCAGTGATCCCATTAACGTCATAAGGGAAAACCTAGGAAAAAACCTTATGAACTATCCCGATATTGGATTGTTCAAAAGGAGGTTACCATTAATAATTTCTTCCTTAATTGTCGGTAACCAGATACGATTAAATTCTACAGAAGTAGAAGCGATACAATCGTCTTCATTCAAAAGAATTAAGGCAGACTCTTTTATTTTTCGTTTTGTGTTATGTTGTTCTTTGTGAAGTATAGTTGAATTGTCAAATTGTATTTTATGGCCTAGGTCCCAAGCATGTTTTTGATTTTTCAAATTGTCGTTTCGTTATGTAATTCTTGTGTTCATTTATTCGTACGTTTAATGGTCTCGATCTTTCTCCAATATAAAATTTATTGCATTTGCAAGGAATCTTATATATGCAGTTTTTTGAGTTCTGGGTTTTGTTTGTTGGTTTTGTTTTCGATATTAAAGATTTAAGTGTATTTCTTGTTTGGAATGTTGTTTTAACATTAAATCTGTTGCCCACTCTTTTCAATCTTTCTGACAGACCCTGTATATATGGCATAGTTGTAACTGTAATGTTGTTGTCTTGAGAGTAGTAGTGTTAAGAGAAGTTCTGGGTTGATTCCAAATGTTTGTTTTCTGTTCAAGTCTGTTTAATTCTTTGTTGATAAATTTTGTGGGGTAATTGTTTCCAGTGAGAACATTCTTTATAATTATTTTTTCTTTGTTGAATTTATTATCATCAGAACAGTTGGTCTTTGCTCTATCATATAATGACTTAATGACACCTTTCTTTACTGTATTCGGATGATTTGAATTGAAATTTAGGTATCTGTTTGTATGAGTTGGTTTTCTATAAACTTCTGTTTCGAATAAAGATTCTGTTTTTGTTATTAATATGTCTAAAAAAGATAGTTTGTTATTTTCTTCAATTTCTAGGGTAAATTTGATAGTTGGCTCTTTATTATTTATATCATTTAATAATTTATCTAGTTCTTCAAGATTGTGTTCCCAAATTACGAAAATGTCGTCAACGTAACGCCACCAAATTAAAGGTTTATTTTCTTTTGATAAAATTACTTGTTGTTCAAAGTTTTCCATAAATATGTTACTTAATGCTGGTGAGAGACAAGAACCCATGGCCATGCCAAAATCCTGTTGGTAAAAGTCATCGTTTAATTGAAAGTATGTAGTTTTGGTACAATATGTTAGTAGTTCCATTATTGTATCAATTGATAACTGAGTTCGTTGATTTAATGAAAAGTCCCGTTCTAGTAGTTGTTTTACTATTGGAAGTGTTTTGGAAACAGGAACATTGTTATAAAGATTTACTATATCAAAACTTGCTATTGTGAAAGTATTTTTGTATTCTATATGAGACAGTTTTTCCAAGAAATGTGCACTGTTTTTTAGATGAGATACAGAATTCCCTGTAAGAGGACGAATAATGTTTAAAAGAAATTTTGAAAGTTCACTACACGGAGAATTTATAGAACTGACAATTAGTCTTAAAGGAATATTAGGTTTATGAATTTTTGGTAACCCATAGAAATGTGGTGGTTTAGTATAGTGTGGAGTGAGTGCTTTACGTTCTTGTTCTGTGAATTCATGTTTGTAAAAACCTGTAAATGTTAAAAATAACCTTACTAATAATGAATTATGTGCGATTACAAATTTAAAAAATGACAATTCTATAAAAATTTTACCTGCTGACAAAGGCAACGCAACAGTAATTTTAAATAAAACTGATTACGATGACAAAATTCAAACTATAATAAACCAAGGACAATACACTAAACTAACAAAAGATCCAACAAGCTCTATAGAAAACAAAATATACCGTTTACTGTACAACCACAAACAAAGTCGTACCTAGGAACGCCACATATAAATTCTAAAGACAACTCTTTCAAATTCTTCTAATTTGAAAGCTGGTTAACTATAATTCATGATCTTTAGAATTTTTTGTGCTACCTGTATATCTAAAAACAACAAATTTTCTAATGTCAATTTTAAATGTCAAATCAAATTTTCATTTTGCAATCACATCAATAAATATAAAGCCATTGACAACGAAGTCAGAATAGACTTTGAAACGTTTGGTATTCCTGCAATATACGTAGTTTTATTTCTATTGTGGTGTTATTCCCCAAAGAAACATATAAGTTATCAAGAATATGCCACAAACAACGTTTAGAAGACAACTACGATATAATTTCCAACAATTCCTATCCAAACATTAACTTTTTCAGGATATTGCGTATGTTTCTCTGTCATCCAGTGAGGATTCTCATTAGACCAATAGCGGCAATTTTGACGATTAATATGGTCGTGAAGTGCAAATGTGCTTTCATCAGAAAACAAAAAATCTTCTAATTGGATCACATTGGTTATCTAACCTTACCATCATTTGTGGGGCTGCTTTTCGACCAGAATTATGTGGTTTTCTTGAAACTCAAGCATAATATCAAATTTCGTATTATCACTTAGAGCATTGGCAGCTACTTCTTTTATCTGTCTTACAAGACCAAGCTTGCGAAAATGCTTTTCTATTTTGCTAATTGTTCCTTAGAATACAGGCGTCAAATTTGGAATTTTTTCGTGAAATAAGCGAGAAACTTCCATTTGTATCCGTGTGTTATCTCTATAACCAATCATTTGTAGAATATGGTTATTTTGTGCATTTCTGTTAAATGAACCATTTTTCTGATATTATTACGTACAGTTAACGAAATTAAAACGACAATAGCACTGACTGATCACCACTGTTAAGCAGACAGACAACAAGATGAAGGCTATGAGTTTTGACGAAAATAAGCAAAACTGTTTTTTTTTTCAAATCAGTAAAAAGGAACGCAGGAATGGTTTTTGCTTGCTATCTCAATATCAAGAGCTAAATGGGAATTAAGTATTATGTAATGTAGCGAATTTGAAAACACTTAATATTTCCGAAACAGTTGAAGATAGGTGTAGGACATTGTACATGAATTGTGTCTAGAATTTTCAGGAGAATCCAAAAAATACATAATATACAGGCGCTTGCATTTAAAATAAGAAAGTTGGTATTAGCCACTGTCGCATGACAAGTGTTTTTCCCTACAAGCCCTCCTTTATTCGTTATCGAATTTATTCCATTGGCTGTTCCACACTGTTTAAACAAACAACTTAAAACAATTTCGTCGGGATTATGTAGCTCAATACAAAATTATATTGAAGTACCTTTCTAACCCAATTTAATTACAATAATAAATCTTTAACATGTTTATTATCTGTGTACATGTTATATTGTTAACATAACATAATTAAATAATTCTTTTTGTTACAATTGTTCAGTTATTTTTTTAGCTAATTTCACACGAGTTAACTATGTGTACATGTGTAAAAAGTTCACTAGATTTCAGTATACAATTTTAACAATTCTAGATTAGATTCGGTTTCTGCCGAACTGAGATTACTCGAATATTCGGTTTTGGCTGAAAATCATGTTTCAAGGGGATATTAAAAATTAGCCAGAGGTAACATTGGGCTCGTCTGAGTGAAATATTGATTCACCGCTTGTAACAAAATAGTTATTTAATCATGTTAACAATTTAACATGTACCCAAATAATTAGCATGTTAAAAACTTATCTTAATTAAACTTGCTCAGAAATCAATACTGCCGGCATACATCTAGTGGCCTGCAATAGACGAAATGTTCGAGTGATCTCACAAAGCATTTTATAATTTTTTAATATGGATTTGTAGCTTGTGCATTTTTTCACTTATTTGTTCCTCGCTTTTTTCCATTCAGTTAAATTCAGATTCAGTGATGTGTTATTCAAATTATAATGCTAGGCGTCAAAAAGGACCGGAACATCATAACTCTTTAGGAAGGTATTATCAAGAAAGATGTTTCATACAAAAGTTGTATCTAATGGGGTAGATGACTATGACCTTGTACTTGAGGTATATTTCAAGTTCATATTATTTAGTTTAAATGGGAACCCACAATTTCCATCACTGAAATGACCTTGAACATGACCTTTACACCTAATTTCATGGTTAAGTTGATTTTTTGAAAACCCATGTTTTTTTTGGAAAATTTAATGGTTGTTTTCTTAATTTTTCTTGATAATGCATTCCTGAAGAGTTATTGTTCTGTTCCGGTACTTTTTGGTCACCCGATATATACTCACTGACAAAGAAATCGCAACACCCAGAAGGTGTTTAAATTTAATATATTTAAATTAGTTTAAATTTAATATTATTGTGGTAAAACATAGATGCTATAGTAAGGAGTAAATGACTAAAATTTGGTAAACTTTGTGAATGTTTTTTCATGTAAACTTTTTTGATCAAGTAATATTATAGCCGTTGTTTACATTTTTTTAATTTATCAAAAACAAACGTTTAATGGGATCCAAAATCGATGTTAAAAATCCATAGAGTATTTGGATGTCTAATGCATCGTCAGCTAAGTGAATTTGAAAAAGGTCAAATTATTGGTTTACGGGTGGCGTGTTTTTCAATTCAAGAAATCGCTAACAGCAAGAACAGAATTCCAATTAGTGTTATGAGATGTTGTCAAGCGTGGTTTTACTGTTGATAATACCCAAAATCGAAGAAGAGTAGGTACCGGACGTCGAAGGGGCACAAATGAATTTCAAGATGGACGTCTAAGACTAATGGCTTTTAGAGACCGATTTTCCACAACTCAAAATTTGACTGATGAGTCATTAGGAGATCAATCTTGTAAGTGTCCGATCGGACTATCGCCGTATAAGTTCTTTTGAACTGCAGCATTATCGACCCCATCTTGTGCTACCTCTGACCCCTGATCATCGACGGCAACGACAGTGGTCCAGTGGTTCTGCTTGGGTGGTCATGATGGCCGAAGAAAGGTTAGACGCCGTCAAGGAGAAAGACGTCAACCTTAATTCGATGTTGAGCAACATGTACACCGAACAGAAACAAATCTTCTAAACGCCCCCACGATAGTTTGACCTTAGCATATGATATGATTCCCAGCTTCTTGGTTACGGACTACTCACCAGTTTTGGCCTGACTTTTATATACAATATTTGATTTAATCTAGTTTAAAATCTATCCCGTGCACAAATCCGAGAATGCAAAATAGATCCTCAATCTTATTTCTCGTCACCAATGTCACAGTGACATCATCCAACTGTAATCAGTCCTTGGGTTCAGTATCTCGCTGGTAGATCGATTTCAATCCTATTTATGTGACCGTCAGCAGTTTGTCAGCTGTAATGGCTTTAAGTCAAACATATTTTCTGTCACTTCAGGAGTAACACAAGGTTCCAATCTCGGTCCTCTATTATTTCTGAGATTCATAAACGACGTACTAAGTGCACTTACTCTGAAAGTCTTCCTTTCGCGTAAGATGTGAAAATCTATCCTAGTCAATGATTGCCACTACAAGGTGACCTCGTTCATCTTACAGCGTGGTCTACCAAAAATAAACTGTATTTAAATATCGCGAAGTGTAAAGTATGTTCTTGTACCTTGAAGAGGAATCCAGTACTATTTGCTTACACAAGGTGCATATTTAGATAATAACTTTTCTTATGCTGAAGATATTCCCACAATACACAAGTGGTTACTACGATCGTTGGGTTTTATTTTAAGAAACTGCAGTATTCTTTATACACATGTCTACATATCTAGTGCGCTCGAAATTGGACATACTGCAATCTTATCTGACATCCTTTTTACAAAAGATATCATAACTAGAGCCAGTTCAAAGAAAAATCTTAAAATTCCTCAGCTTTCGAAAGAACGGCTGTTATCCTGTTAGGATTTGAACACAAACTCCAACTATTTTTATTGTTTAGTTTATGACTATTTTCATTTAGTAAAGAGTTATAAACAGTATTCTGTAATTATTTTTATGTTTCTTTGGGGAATAACACCACATTGCAATTTACATCAATAAATATAAAGCCATTGACAACGAAGTCAGAATAGACTTTGAAACGTTTGGTATTCCTGCAATATACGTAGTTTTATTTCTATGTGGTGTTATTCCCCAAAGAAACATAAAAATAATCAAGAACATGCCACAATCAACGTTTAGAAGACAATTAGAAACCAGTATTCTGTAAGTATTTTCATTTTATGTTGTATGATTTGTCCTGTAATTGGATTTATATTTCTTGGTCTTAAAACTCCTATTTCTATTTCTGTTGTTATTTCTTGAAGTCTGTTTAATGGTGTTCAGTTTACTTATTAACTTTTAATCAGAAATCTAAATAAAAGTGGTAAAGTTCTGGGTGTCCGGATTTATTTATTGGGAAATTCTTCCCCTTTGCCGCTATGTAATTTTTTTTAACAAAATGTATTACGTTTCACCTATCTCGGTGTCTATATTCAGATCTTGCAAGTAAATTTTAGATCACTTATTGACCACTAATATTACTATAACTAAGTGTTATCATTCTAATTGCACAATGACGGACCCCCAAAGAAGGCGGACCAATTATTGTTAACGCACCCCCATGATATGTGTATCAAATGAGAAGAAACGAAAAATAAAGTGACGTTTCTCAAAATTCAATATGGTGGACGCCCCAAGATGGCGGACAAAATTTTCTTATTAACCTTAAGTTATTGGTATCAAAGAGTTGGCCAAGAAAAATAAGAAAAGTAAATAAAAAAATTGAAAAAATAATCATAAAATTAAAAACAAGCTCTTATATTATTAAGAATGAATTAAAATAAATAAAAGTAAAAAATATTTTTAAAAACATGCTTTTATCAAATGCACTCTAAAGAGAAAACTAAATCAAGGGATTCATTAATTCCGTGGTGTTGTGTAAATCTCAAATCAACAACAGGGTTTGATATGGTTGCTCTATAGAAGTGTCAACATCAAAAAAATAGATAAATAGACATATAGGATCAATAATTAGTGCCAAATAGGCCACTTACAAGCTTATCAGAATTTTCTTAATCCGTTAAACCTATAATTCTTTAGAAGTTTAACTGGTCATTGAGGTTTAAAAAAATAAACTTTCTTATTTTAGTATGACAAATCTCCAGCAGAGTGTTGGCACGTGTATTTTTAAACATTCAGGGTGGAAAACATAATAAAAATATAAGTTTGTTTCTTTTTTTTGTCTAAATTTAAAAAAGCCATGTATTCATAACCCTAAACTGATGTCAGTAGACTGCACCTTGAACAATTTTAAAGGTATAACTTTTACGACTCTTAAGTTATATAACGAATACAAATTACCTAATTTATCCAAAAAAGCATAAGTACGTACGCCGAACGAATAACTGAGAAAAAAATAAAATTAAATACGACAGTGTGGTAAAGAAGACCGATAATGTGTCCCGTGCGTGGACTGAACGGAGCCTCTAAGACAGGCCCGTGCCCAGGAATATAAAGCGTTCATCCCACACAAACTGTTGATCGTTGTTATTACTTTCTATGACAAAAACCGTTCTGGGTATACCTTAAAGGCTTATAAAGGAATATCACCAACACACTTTTAATAACATGTAGGTATACGCCGTAATGCCCGTTTTGGAATTGGTTTGTGTGGTAATAATTGCATTTTTGAACACGGAACGAATGAATAAATGTTCGTTTAATTATGTGCATAATTAGATAATATTCTTAACGTAATGATAATAAATTAATACAAGGCGGCTTTAACGATGTGTGTATGCCATGTTAGGATGTGCTTCATACATGCTAACTAATTTCTATTTCACTTCTACGCTACTTCTACACATTTCCGAGTTCCATAGCGAAATAAAGATTATTTTACATACCCATGGATAACAAACCATTACTAATTCAAAGAAAATTAATAGAAACGCAAAAATATTCTTTTTCAATAACTTTTTGTTAAAACAAACATTTTTATGTTAACAGTGGACGTCGGCATGAAGAGGAGTCAACTGAACTAAAATGCGTGACTGTTGCTGTTGTCGATATAATAATCTTGCTATAACATTTAATTTACGCTACCAAAAATTAAGTAGCCTTCTAGAAATGAATCACTCTAAATAAAAATCAACTTGTGAACACGATACTGATCAAATGAAAGAGAAAATAAGTCAAATCCTGGAAAAAGTGGCAAAAAGGAGGGACAAAATCAAGAAGAAATCCAACAAAGGTTAGTGAAATTTTTTGATGAAACACGTAAAATTTAATTACAGAACCTTTTAACTAATATTGATAAAAATCAACAAAACATTGTCTCTACCATGAAAAGTGAACAATATAGTTAATCCAATGGTTATTTTAGAAAGTGGAAGAATTAAAAAGACAACTACAATTTGAACCACAAATACAATTAGTAACGCAAATTAACGAGTCAGTTAGTCGAAGAATTAAAATAGTGGAGTCTGATATAAAGGAAATAAATGATGAAATAAAACTATTAAAAATGTCACTAAATACTCTTGATGAGAAACTAGATGACATCTATCATGCCCAAAGCGAAATGCAAGATGAAATCAGTGCTATCCAACACAAAGTTGAAACAGAAATTTAAAAAATGCAACAAGACCTGCAGAGAGGGAAATACCAAAAAACACAAAAAACTAAAGAAAGTCTACATGAATTGGAAGCAGAAATTAGACGTTTGGTACACTTGTCCTACCCAGAGGAAGCTAAAGATCAATTGGCTACACAGAGTTTCAGAAACGGTATCAGAGATGTGGAAGTGCAAATAAATCGAAGACTACTGGCATCAAAAACAGTAATGAAGCTTTGCTTCAGACTCTGGAAGTTATAAACATGTCCAAGCCGAAGATTCAAGCAGTTTCTTACAACCAGGAGGAACAAGAACCATCCCTTCAGGCAGTGTTGAACGAAACAAAGAAACTGCTGGAAAGATTACAAAGAATAGAGGAGCCTATTACCGTTGCGGATGGATAGGACACTTCTATCGTGATTGCAGAGTGAGACAGGTCACCAGACCGAATTGCCAATGGTCAAGAAATAGTGAGTTTCGAGCCAGTACACACCATCATCAATTGTGAAGAAGCTTACCACACATCGACGAAGGAGACCGCTCCCAGTAAAGAGTTTCTAAAAGAGTTCGCCGACCATTTGACACACATTACACCTGGGGAACGGCATAAAACCAAGCAATTTATCTCAAATCAGTGGCAATTTTTAGGGTTCCGTATATACAGTATACGGATACCCTTATAATATCACTCAGGATTTCTGCCTCTGTCACATCACAGCAATTTTCTGCTAAACTACTGGACGGAAGAGGTTGAAATTTGGTATGAAGGTATAGTTTGGTGACTTGATCAGGAGCACATATCGCAAAAGAAGAAATTTTGATTTAAGGGGTACTTCTGGGGGGAAAAACTAAAAAAATCGACCGTTCCCCCCCCCTGATCTCCGAAACTACTGAACCTAAAATTTTGAAAAAATAGGAAATATAGAACGTTGCGCGATTTTTACTTTAAAAATAAGGAGAAGCATTAATATTAATTTTGGGGGGCAAATTATAGAATTAAATAAAAATTTAAAAATAAAAAAAAATTCAAACTCATCATGTAATATATCAAATGAAAGGTCTCATTCTGATGAACACAAATATATTTTTTTCGTATTTAAAAAAAAATAATTAAAAAGATATTAAAGAAAATATACCAAAATTTACCCATTCTCCCCCCCCTTATCTCCGAAACCATAAAACGTAAAGTTTTGAAAAAAAATACTTTCATAGGTTCTGACCTGAAGTTTACTGGAAAAATAAGGAGAAACATCTAGTTTTCATTTTGGGGGGCAAATTACAGAATTAAATGGAAAATATAAAATTAAAATTGTTTCTAACCCATCATGTTATATATCAGATGAAAGGGCTCATTACGACGAAAATAAACATATTTTTTCATATTTTTAAAATAAATAAATTAAAAGATATTAACAAAAATATAAAAAAATTTACCCATTCCCCCCCCCCTTATCGCCGAAACCATAAGCTGGAAAATTTTGAAAAAAAAATTGATTTATAGCTCCTCACCTGAACTTTACTGGAAAAATAAGTAGAAACCCCTAATATTTATTTTGGGGGGCAAATTATAGAATTAAATGGAAAATATAAAATTAAAATTATTTCTAACCCATCATGTTATATATCAAATAAAAGGGCTCATTATGACGAAAACAAATATGTTTTTTTCATATTTTTAAAATAAATTAATTAAAAGTTATTAACAAAAATATAAAAAAATTTACCCATTCCCCCCCCCCTTATCTCCGAAACCACAAGCTGTAAAATTTTGAAAAAAAAAATAGGTATAACGCCTCACCTGAACTTTACTGGTAAAATAAGGAGAAACCTCTAATATTCATTTTGGGGGGCAAATTAAAGAATTAAATGGAAAATAAAAAATTAAACTTGTTTCTAACGTATCATGTAATATATCAAATCACAGGGCTCATTATGACTAATACAAATATATTTTTTTTATTTTTTTTTAATAAATATTTTAAAATATATTTAAAAAATATTTAAAAAAATACCCATTCCCCCCTTTATTCCCCAAACTATAAGACCTAATTTTTTTTATTTACAGGAAAAATACGAAGAAATCTTTAATATTAATAATGGGGGGGCAATTTATAGAAATAAACGGAAAATAAAAAATATTTTTTTAACGTGTCATGCAATATATCAAATGAAGGGGCTCGTTATGAGAAATACAAATATATATTTTTAAAATTAATTGTTTACAAGATATTAACATAAAGATATAAAAAATTCTCATTTCTCGCTTTATTTCCGAAACCATACTACCTAAAATTTTGAAAATAATTAGGGGTACTGGGGCTCACTTGAAATTTATAAGAAAAATTATTAGAAAACCTCCATGGTAATTTTAGGGACAAATTATACAATTAAATGGAAAATAAAAATTCAATTTTCAAACGAATCATGTAATATATCAAATAAAAGACTCATTATGTGAATTACAAATATCTCATATTTTTAAATCATTTGTTTAGCAAAGATATTAAACATCGACTTAATTCCCATTTTAGAAACTATACTATTTAAATTTTGAAAAATATATTTTATTTGTATTTTTAAATAATTTGAATACCAGATTTAATAATTTATAATTTAAAACTTGACCTATTGTGCCCTTTATCTTCCAATCTATAGAGCCTCAAAATTCAGACAATAGATTATAAAAGGCTTCCCTGAAAGTTTATTAGTAAAATAAAACTCTAATGTTAATTTTTGGGGGCCAAATTAGAAAACTAAATACAGCGAATCTTGAAGGTGATACGGAACCCTTACAATGCGAGTCCAACTCGCACTTGACCAAATTATTTAATAGTCAAAATGGAAAGGCCCAACCCATAAGAATACCATATAGGCGACTACTATTTGAGGCAACAACAGGCAGTCTGTTAGCCTTGTTTTAGTAAAACCAGGAACCAGCCGATTTTGCGTAAGTGGCAAGGTGATTGGAGAAATTACAGCCATACGATTTCAAGGTTGAACATGGTGCCACAGATTTGCTTACAGATAAATGAAGACAATGCAATTCAATAATATATCCAGGACCAAATGGCTGACCCAGACATTGAACCAATCCTTTCACTCAAGAAGAGAGGGGCACCAAGGCCACGATGGGATGGGATGGGAAGGGTTATATACTCTGCCGTCCAGAAATCATTATTGGCCCAATGGGACAGTCTAAGAGTAGAGATTGGCCTAGCCTAACAGTTGTCTCATACTAGACAGTTTTTAATTCCGTCATTTTATTGTAGTAAGTCACTATGACACCAAGATTTGGGGATATGAAACGTGAAAAAATGAAAAATATCCATTAATTAGTTGCAGTCAAAGAAGTTTTCTCGTGGAAATCAACGAGCCTACCAGGTGTCAAACAGAATATTATTATTCAAAAATTAAAGCGAGGAGAAAATTAAAGTAATCCTCAAGAACAGGCAATATGTTAAAAAGTCTATTATGTTCTGCATGAGTTCTTGTGGTATTTTATTCCACCACCATTTATTTTTCCAATAAAAAGAGTCAGTGAACGATTGACGATTGGGGCTCCACAAGCACCAAATAGATAGCTAAAAGTTTAACGCTTTTTGTTAATTTTCACCGCTATATAAAACAAAGTTCCCAAAGCCTACTAAAGAGATACCAGTACTTTTGGATCTCAATGGCTACTGAAGGGACATGAGATTTCGTAAACTCCTCGATCCTCGTTAGGTACTTTGTCTTTGGGGTTACCGGTTAAGTTGCCCATAGTTTGAGTGGAGTTGAAGATAGTCTTTATTTGATGTCTTTGTAAAATCCGTGCTATTTTGTCAGTGACTCCTCGAATGTATGGAAGTACGGCTTTTTGATGTTGTTGTTCTGTTTCTGACGGGGTTGTGTCCATTGTGTCCATCCTTCTGTTATAAGGTTAGCGTGATACGCAATCCTCTGATTTACAAAATACAGGAATTACACAGTGTTTTATGAAACCTTTCAAAGATCCATATTTTGAAGTTTTTGTATTATTGGTGCGAGCTAACCCTGAGACAAGAATATCGGAATATGAAGTAGCGGCAAGGTGACATAGTTTTCACTGGCGCTCAACGCTTGGGTATAACAAAATATGGATTTTAATAAACTATATTTCTCCCTGCCATCTACTATCAACTGAAACCAATGTAGCTGCATAGAAGTAGATTGTTTTAATAACAGTAGCAAGTACAGATAAACCTTAGAAATTGCCTCAAGCGTTTTCGATGTTAATGAAAAGGAAAATGTTGAATTACAATCTTATAAAAGCAAAGACGTTAGATTGTTAGAGAAATTCATCAGTTACCAGAGTTCCAAATAACGCAGCAAAGCGAGCCATAAGTAGTCGAAGACAAAACTAATAAAAGTATTTATTAACATCCTCCCTAGACTGGGCCAAAAAAATAATAACTATTTTTAGGGTTCCATAAATTCAATATACGGAAATATAAGGATATTTTTTCATATTTTTTAAATTATTTCCTAAAAAAAAATAAAAAATATACAAAATTCGACTACTGAGCATAAACTTTGGAAAAAGTAGAGATAACAGTCCCTCACTCAAAATTTACAAGAAAAGTAAAACACAAATTCTAACATTGATTTGTATAGACTTAAATGGTAAATAAAACATTTTTATGTGCATCAGTAACGTATGAAATGAAAGGAATCGTCATAAAAAATATAAATATATTTTATTTGTATATTCAAGTAAAGTTGTTTAAAACATTTTATAATGTATCATTTAAAATGTGAAATATTTTTATAAAAATCATGTAGCAGATCAAAACAAAGCTCGTTGTGAGAAATAAAAGTATATAGGGATATTAAGAAAATTGTAAGAAAATCCACTTTTCCCTATCATGAATTGTCTTTTTTAACCCCCGATGAGTGGGAGTCTGGATGGTTTGGATTCACAATTGAGTCTGGTAGATGGCGCTGCGATCGAATGCTAGAATATATATTTTTTGCACATCCAAACAGCTGGACCTATTTTGATTTTTTGTGTGTGTTTGAGTGGGCCCATGGTAGAGGTAGCACCTAAATACTGCTCAAATGGAGCAGCTACAGAAATATTCATACTCATACCAGTCTCAGATATGAAATTTCAAGAGGAACAAATCCAGAATAGGAGTATTTGTACTCTGATCAACCTCCGTAGAGTTTAAAACCTGCAGCAGGCGACTATTTCCGATTCTTAAAAAATTTCTACGAGTGGTTGGGTGGACAATATATTACCAACTCGATCAATTCCCAAGCGACAGACTTCTATGCAGTGGGGTTAAATACGCTAGAACAGCGTTACAAAAAGTGTACAGATGTGCAAGGCAGTAGCCAGGGGGGGGGGGTGTCTGGGGGTTCAAACCACCCCCCGAAATTTGGAATAATGGGTTTCAAGTTTCAATTTTAACAAAATAATCATCTTTTTCATGAGAATAAATTTTATATTTATACATTTTTATATATTCTGGATATATATGAATACAAATACAGATTTTGCAGTACCAATCAGTCCACCACCAATCAAAAAAATTATCCAAACCACCCCCCGAAAATATTGTCCAACCCACCCCGAAAAAATTTTCTGGCTACGGCCTTGCAGATATGAACGGCCATTGTGTGAAAAATAAAGGTAGAGTAAGATCTTAATGTCAAAACATTTTCACATGAACTTATTTTTTTGACCGACATTAGTTTTAGAATACACCTCGTATATATATATATATATATATATATATATATATATATATATATATATATATATAAGCTCTTCAATAACTTCAGGCGCATTGCAATGCATTGCGCATTACTTTGGGAACGCTCTGTATACAATTATTTGTTTACACTCTTAATTATTATAATATAAAATTTGTTAAAATGTTTCCCTACCATTGATTTTTTTTTCATTAATGCATAATCAAAGTTGTAATCAGAAACTAAACTCAAATGTTGAATTCACCAATAGCCTCTGCACCGCCCTTTTTAAAGTACTATAACCTTTCTGATGAAACCTTCATTATCCGAATCCAATTTCATTAACGAATACAAACAACGACAAATACAAGGTTAATGATCTGTTTCTGAGTTTTAACAAATCACCTCATCTCTGTTTAAAATTATGGGGGTGGTTAAACTTTATCAACAATATTATTATTATAAAATGAATTATACAACATTACATGTTTTGACAATCAACTCTACTGAAACAGTATAACATTTAGACACATCCTATTCTATAATATATACGTATAAAATCATATGTATTTGTAAAAACAAAAATTAATCATTAATTTAAACATTCGTTCGAACTGTCAAATGGGGTTGTAGAATGACGCATATGATCACATATACAAATGATTTTTACATTATTGACTTACCTGTGTGACCATTCGCCGATTCTGATGGATAACGCCAATAAGAAGCAGTCTTCGTTCCCGATTCTCGGGAAGTCACCATTTTTGACACTATATTTAATCACAAATTTATCAATTTTTTCACAATTACACTATTCATCACCATTAAAAACACCAACATGCCTTTTGTCAACAAACGGAACACATCGTGCCACCTATCGGACAATAGTAAAATGTAAGTTTATACATCCATTAACAATAACACTTGAGAAAAAGAAATCAATTTATGGAGTATGGGCACAATTTAAATGATTCTATTATTTCTCAAAATTTCGTACATATGTAGTTATTACTTCAAAAATATATGCAAACACTGAATCGAAAAAGCAAACAACATAACCTATTTATTATGAGGATACTATCAGGTATATTAATAAGTAGGTTTACAGAGAAATCCATCATAATACCTACTACATACCAAGGGCGTACCCCGCTTTTGGTTTAGGGAGGGGCAAAATTAGATAAAAAAAAATGGTCCTGGAGGGGGGCAAATCGGAAAAAAAATTGTCCTAGAGAGAGGGACAAATCAGAACTTTTTTGGTCCAGGGGGGGGGGCAAGTCAGCACTTTTATGGGAAGCTTTAACGGCTCATGGCAGGTTTTCAGGTCCAAGGGGGAGCGGGAACGCCCATGTCTACTACTTATTGAATTGTTCAATTAATAGCTTAATACTTAAAAGAAAAGAAAGAAAGAAAAGAATTCTATTGGTAAAGTGATAAAATTTGTGAATGAACACATGCGTGCATGGAAATCGACCAATATCCCTAATATTTTAGTCGATTTTTCGATAACTCCTTATGGATGTGTATAGTTTTTTAACGTTTAATCTATTAAGGAAGATCCTTAGGTGATCTCATATACTTTTCTGCGACGTGCAACTTGCAGTTTTGCACAAAATCGCCCAAAATTCCAAAATTCTTAGGAAAAATTTC
The DNA here is from genome assembly GCA_034190945.1 of Octodonta nipae. NCBI lineage: Eukaryota > Metazoa > Arthropoda > Insecta > Coleoptera > Chrysomelidae > Octodonta > Octodonta nipae. The sequence goes on along the minus strand of CM067220.1, from coordinate 85,790,414 downwards.
ATCGAAATGACATAACGGACATTTCCTCATAAATATTTTAATTCCAACGTAATAGTGCGGTAATTTTAGGCACTGGAAGTTTTAATTGCGAATTTGAAAATTTTCTATGTACATCTCAAGAATATAGGTAGTAAAGCATAGTATTTTCGGCTCCTTAAATCAATGAGTACCAAGCTCGTTTTGTTTGTATACCAGGCAAATACCTATTTAAATACAAATTTTGTCATTTTGCGAAGACGGTATTTTTGGTTGTCACATTCTCCCGGCCTAATAGAAAATTCAGTGACAACACAGGTCAAACTTTAAACTGCTATTTGGTACGTTTATAGACAGGGTGTTTAGTTATAGCAAACAAAATCACAAAGTAAAGTGATAGAAGGAGTTGCATTTATATGACGATTGAAATATAGGACGGACTAGAATGATAGTGGTCCGTAGGCAGCTGTATATACAGAATGGTTGGATTATAGGGCGGACTGGACGTTTGGTGGTATAAAAATGTTGGAAAAAATGTGAAATTAAAATTATATAGGGTGATTAAAAAACTGTTATATGATGTGGACATAAGCAAATCATATACAGGATGGTTGAAATATATGCTGGAGTTGAATTATATTTATACAGTGTGATTAAAAAATTATTTCTTTTATAGCCCATAAGAAGTTGCATAAAGTGTGGAGAGGAATTAATGTTACACAGGGCGATAGTATACAATGTTAAAAATGGAATAATTTATGGGTTAGCCCACAAGGAGTTATATACTATGGTTGAAATATAGGACGGATTTGACGTAAATATGGGATGGCTTCTACTCCGTCCTATAGTTTACAGAAGGCAGCTAACAAATGTATGCTTGTCCGTGGGCAGTCGAATGTACTGGATGATTGGTACATAGGTTGGAGTGGAATTATCTATAGTTATACAGGGTTGTCAAAAAAAGTTGAAAAAAGGTTACATGGCGTAGTACATAAGGCATAAATATATTTTGGGCTTATTAAGTAAACGCGCACTAGTACATTTTGTTCGCCAATTTAAATGAGAAAGTATCATTATGTAATGTTGAGGCTTTCGATGTTACCTGGTTCTATCTATTAAGGTTATACATACAAAATAAAAAATAAAGAATGAAAACTACATGATTTCAAAAAAACTAAAAAGTTGAAAATAAAACATTTTTAAAAAAAGTATAACCGACTTCTACCTATAACTAAAAAGCTAAAAATAATTATAACAATATACAACTCTAGCAAATAAGTAACACATTCAATGTTGTTAGGTACCTACCCAGGAAGTAAATAAAACATTTTTAAAAAAATTATAACCGACTTCTACCTATAACTAAAAAGCTAAAAATAATTATAACAAAATACAACTCTAGCAAATAAATAACACATTCAATGTTGTTAGGTACCTACCCAGGAAGTAAAAAATGTAAACATTAAAAGGTGCTCATTCGGTACAAATTAATTACGTACCAATCTAGTATATTTTTGAAGTCGGTGCCAAGCAACAATCAAGTTTGATGAATTAGTAGATAAGTACGCAATGAAGGATTTTAGATTTACTTGTCACCGACTTCAAAAATATACTAGATTGGTAGGTAATTAATTTGTACAGAATGAGCACCTTTTAATGTTTACATTTTTTACTTCCTGGGTAGGTACCTAACAACATTGAATGTATTATATATTTGCTAGAGTTGTATTTTGTTATAATTATTTTTAGCTTTTTAGTTATAGGTAGAAGTCGGTTATATTTTTTTTAAAAATGTTTTATTTTCAACTTTTTGGTTTTTTTAACTTGATTTGTTTGTTTAACCTTAATAGACAGAACCAGGTAACATCGAAAGCCTCAACATTACACAATGATACTTTATCATTTAAATTGACAGGTAAATCTTTACGAACAAAATGTACTAGTACGCGTTGACTTAAAAAGTCCAAAACATATTTATGCCTTATGGACTACGCCATGTAACCTTTTTTCAACTTTTTTGACAACCCTGTATAACTAGATAATCACACTGTATAAATATAATTCAAGTCCAGGATATATTTCAGCCATCCTGTATATGATTTGCTTATGTCCACATCATATAACAGTTTTTTAATAACCCTATATAATTTTAATTTCACATTTTTTTAACATTTTTATGCCACCAAACGTCCAGTCCACCCTATATTCCAACCATTCTGTATATACGGCTGCCTACGGACCACTATCATTCTAGTTCGTCCTATATTTCAATCTTCATATAAATGAAACTCCTTCTACCACTTTACTTTGTGATTTTGTTTGCTATAACTAAACACCCTGTCTATAAGCCACCAAGTAACAGTTTAAAGTTTGACATGTGTTGTCACTGAATTTTCTATTAGGCCGGGAGAATTTAACAACCAAAAGTACCGTCTTCGCAAAATGGAAAAATTTGCATTTAAATAGGTATTTACCTGGTATCAAACAAAACGAGCTTGGTACTCATTAATTTAAGGAGCCGAAAATACTATGCTTTACTACCTATATGCTTGAGATGTACATAGAAAATTTTCAAATTCGCAATTAAAACTTCCAGTGCCTAAAATTACCGCACTATTACGTTGGAATTAAAATATTTATGAGGAAATGTCCGTTATGTCATTTCGATGAAATTTTTGATAACAATTTTGGATTTTTGGCGATTTTCTGGAAAACTGCAAGTTGCATGTCGCTGAAAAGTGTATGAGATCACCTAAGGATCTTCCTTAATAGATTAAACGTTAAAAAAACTATACACATCCATAAGGAGTTATCGAAAATTTGACTAAAATATTAGGGATATTGGTCGATTTCCATGCACGCATGTGTTCATTCACAAATTTTATCACTTTACTAATAGAATTCTTTTCCAAAATTTGAAGTTTCACCAATTCGGATATATACTCTATTAAACAAGACCATATTCATTCAAAACGGTGCACCACAGGAGAAGAAATCAGGTAACATACATTCATACATACTTTTTGGAAGTCGGTTAAAAATGTAAACATTAAAAGGTGCTCATTCTGTACAAATTAATTACCTACCCATCTAGTATATTTTTGAAGTCGGTGCCAAGCAACAATCAAGTTTGATGAATTAGTAGATAAGTACGCAATGGAGGATTTTAGGTTTGCTTGGCACCGGCTTCAAAATATACTAGATTGGTAGGTAATTATATATAATTATATATATATATATATATATATATATATATATTAAATGTTTTATTAGTAGTACTGCATGAGTGCAAGATGAGCCACGGTTCAATGTCAAAAACTGATATTAAAAAATCGTTCAACGGCAACGCTGATACCCTCATCCTAATTGATTTTAGTCAACTTAAAACATCACATCAACACAGACATTGAAACAGCGACCTCAGTCGCTGTTTAAAGAAACGGTGACTTGCAAGTTACTGTCACCGGTATACCGGTGACCCAAAAATCTCTGATAAGCTCATCCTATATCCTACTGTGTTCCCAGACATGTTCAAGTGAGACACATTAGGTGTTTTTCATGGCCATTTCAGAGTCTCTATGCCAAATTTTTGTATGAGAGCCATTGTGCTATTAGGCATGGGCGAACCTAGCGGGACTAGTGTTCCTTTCTCTTGACATTTTTTTTTACAATTCAATTTCACAAAAACTGGGTACGCCCAGTACTACCAAAAAAATAGTCAAGCAAGTTTCGGAGGGACTAGACGAAAAAATAGCCCAGATTGTGGAAAAACGTGACAAGAAGGAGAAACAACATCAAGAAGAAATTCAACAAAGGTTAGTAAAATCTTTTGATGAAAAACGTAAAATAGTATTAGAAAATCTTGTCACTACGCTTAAAAGCGAGGGATTATTCTCGAAATTTGAATTAAGAAGACAAAATGAATTTAAATTATTAGATGAATAGAGACAAAATGATTTTAAAGTATTTGAAGAGAAACAAGATCAAATTGAATTAAAACGACACGAAAGTGAAGAGAAAGACAACTCCAATTTGAACAATTAATACAAATAGTAGGAGAAGTTAATGAAACAGTGCAAATAGTTGAGTCAAATATAAAAGAAATAAATGATGACACTAAGACCATAAAAAATACCGTGGACACTCCATTAAAAAAACAGTACAAAGTGAGGTACAAGATAAAATCAGTGCCATCCAAACCAAGGTAGAAACAGAAATAAAAAAATGCAACAGGACTTACAGCGAGGAAAATACCAAAACACCATGAGTACCAAAGGTTCTGTTAGCAAACCACCCACATTTGATGGCAGTTCATCTTGGCCCATGTATAAACAGCAATTTGAAGCAGTGACTATAGCTAATGGATGGGGTAACCAAGAAAAATTTTCCGCTCTTGTAATTTCCTTAAGAGGTCCGGCCTTAGAACTCCTCCAAAGCATTCCAGTCGATGAACAAGACAATTATGACAAGATCATCGCCATTCTGAAAAAGAGATACGACAATCAATCCCTGAGCCAAGTATACCAGATGCAATTAAGTGGGAAAACGCAAAAATCCGGAGAAAGCCTTCAAGAATTCGAAGCAGAGATCAGACGGTTAGTACACTTGGCCTACCCAGACTTGACCGAGGAAAAGAAAGAACAATTGGCCACACAGAGTTTCATAAACAGTATCAGGGATGTGGAAGTACAAAGAAATCTAAGACTTAGTGGCATCAAGAAAAGTAATGAAGGTTTACTTCGGGCCTTGTAAGTACAGTCAGTTATGAACATGTCCAAGAGTACGGGCAGTTTCCTTCAGCCAGAACGAATCAGAACCATCCCTCCAGGCAGTGTTGTCCGGAATCCATAAACTTCTAGAATGATCACAAGGAACTGACCACAGAGGAGCATGGTACCGGTGTGGACGGACAGGACACTTTCAACGTGATTGTCGAGTGAGGCCACCTGAACGATCACCGACCAGGCGTAACGAACAGAACAGCCACATGTCCAGGGACCGCCAGCCAATCAGCATAAGGGGGCGAATGCTGACTAACCCTCTACCAGCCCCAAAACGTTATCCATCCGGGGATTTTGCCGAGACAGCAGCAGCGTAGTCATCTTTTGGGCACTATCAATGGCCGAGCAATTACCATCACCATCGACACCGGCGCCGCTGTGTCCATTGTAAAGTCCAGGGTTTTGAGAACATCAGAAATCCGGCCAGTTACCAACAACATCCACCTCAGAACAGTCACCGGCGAGTCCATGTCAATACGGGTTGAGGCAGATATAGTACTGCAGATGGGGGACACCTGAATCCAGCATAGGGTCCTGGTAGCGGATGTTGAAGATGATTTTATACTGGGTATGGACCTAATCAGCCAGCATGAATTTGTGTTCGACCCTAGATATGATGTTTTTGGGTTCCTAAATGAGGAATTTGTATTGACACGAGCCATCAACAGTTCAGTCACCTCCATAAAAATTGTGGCAAAGTCTTCAGCCAGTAGAAAGGAACAGATTATTCATGGATAGCTAGAAAGCAATCCTGGGAGCTGCGTTGGAATGGTGGAGCCGGTACACTTAGCTCCTGACTACTTAGTTGGACGGGCTATAGTTCAAACCGGAGAGATATGCCAATTAGAGTCCTGAATTTGTCCAACAACGACATCAGAATTTCCAATGGTCAAGAGATAGCGAGTTTCGACCCTATAGAAAATAAATGGCCCTAGAGGGGGGCAAATCGGAAACAAAATTGTCCTAGAGAGAGGGACAATTCAGCAATTTTTTTGGTCCAGGGGGAAGGGCAACAAGTCAACAAATATATGGGAAGGTTTAATGGCTCATGGTAGATTTTTCAGGTCCAGGGGGCAGTTGCCCTCCCCTCGGTACGCACATTACCATTTGTATTAATAATTTATATTTATTTAAAGTACCCTAATATTATTTTGTTTTATTATTATGTCTATTCTTTTTTATAGTTCATCTACACATAAAATGCATAGGAGTCTTAATTGCAATGTTTGGTTACTGAGGGTGGAAAGTTTTAATGTATGATTAACAATAAAGAGATTATTATTAAATGTAAATACCACCATTACATGTTATTGGCTGTAAAGTGTTTTTCGGCGACACACCATAATTATTACCCGTGATTTGTTATGCTCATCGTTTTTTAGAATATTATTTATAGTTAGAAACTGTAATAATTTTATTCTGTCATTAATGTTAAATTATAAAACAATTAAATATTATTGCTATTTTAACGTTAACTTTTGTATCGATGTTTGTAGTAATTCGATGTCTATCGGTTTCGTTTTTGTTGATTGATTCATCTTAACTTTTATTAATCTCAAAGGTTCTATTTTGTTGAATTAGTTATATGGAAGTATCTAATGGTCCAATTAAAATAGAATAATCTTATAACCATCACCACAGAGACGGTTTTATTCGTTCTGAAGAGCTATGTTTTGTTTATTTACCATTTGTATACCTTTCAGAAGTTTTCAAGTTAGAAGAAGAATGGGACAGGTCACAGGTCGGATTACATATAAAAGTTGAAAATATCATTGTAGAGTAATATCCGTCAAAGCGTAATCTTTAGATAATGAATGAATGAAATATAGTAAAAAAGCAACACTTGCGTTAAATTTTTTTTATATAACTCAGTACAACATAATCAACACTTTAAACTCATATGTGAGGAAGAATTTTGTTTTAAAGTTAGAAACTGTAATTATGCCATTATACTTTAAGTTGCCTATAATTACATAATAAGTAAATAGTATTATTAAATTTTTTACAAAATTCCAAAAACCCGATGCAACGCTACCTACCCGGCCCAATTATAAATCTAAAACAATTTCAGGGACCCACTCGAACTCACATAAAAAGCTTCTCAAAATCGGTCCAACCTTTAGGAGTAAAAAAAATCCTAGAACCCGATTGCAGCGCCTCCTACTGGGTGAAATTGTAAATATAACCCACTCAAATACACAACAAATTTCATCTAAATCCGGCCAACCGTTAAATTTTAAGGAAATTTCTAGAACGCGATCGCAGCGCTACCTACCCGGTCTAATTGTAAATCTAAATCATTCGAGAGACCCACTTTATAGTTCAACTAGTTGACCCGCCACGTCTTCGGACGGGCTAGACAAATGGGCGTATTTGACGTATTTATCTTGAACATTTTTTTCATTTAGTATTTTTCACATCCGATATGGCTACAACGGCTTCTAAAAATACACGATTTTGGGATTTAATATGAAGAACTAAACATATATTTTTTTGTTTTGTTATTGTATTGTTATTGCCATTTTTCACATTTTTGGTGTTTTTGACATTTTCGATATCACTGACATTTATAATATTTTTGACGTTATTAATATTTTTGATATTTTCGACGTTTGGCAATTAGATAGTTTTGACATTGTTGGCATTTTTGACAGTTTTGATATTTTCTGTTTATATTTTTTAATTTTTTTTATTTTTTTTTTTCATTTCTTCAAGTCTTTGTCACTTAACTCTATACTTCCGACATTTTCTGATTTTTTTTTTAGATTCATCTGCGATTAATCAGACACTGAACAATTTTGTAGTCCCCATCCCTTACACAAATTCAATATTGGCCAAATTACGAATAATGTACCCATTCATTTCAAGAAAACGAGTCAGTTTATCAATTCTCATCCAATGAATTTCCGGTAGACCTACAGCATTTTTGCTCCCTAAAAATTATTGAAACCCATCCCCCTATTCAATAATAGAAATTTCAGAATATTTCATAACAATTCTCTATTAATTTTGGTTCCCGGAAAATTATATTTTTTCGCAATTGTTCATTCATCAACGTTTCATTTTTGTGATTTCAAACGTTAATTTTTTATATTTTAAAACCATCACTCAACCACAAGTTTTATTCCTTTTGAAGAATGATCTTTTCTTTATTGAAGTGACTGTTCAACTCAAACGTCTCCAGTTAGTTCAAAGAAGCTTAAATAGGAGAAATGGTAAAAGATTAGATGCAAAATTTGAGATAAACTTCACTGAAGAGTGAATAACTAATTAAAAATCGACAAGAAGGAATATATAAAATAAGATTTCATTTAATAGAACAAAGACAACTTAGGAACAAGTCTATGATCCTTTAAAACATTTTGTATAAAACTTGCAAAGGTTGAAATTATTAACAATCTTATAGAGGATATAAAATAATTTAATCACAGATCATAAATTTAAAATATATTCAACAAAACGTAAAACGTCTATAAAACTGCGATACGGAATGAGATTTTCAAATTCTGGTGTTTTTACAGTAACTAATATATACACTTAAGAAACTAAAAAACATATTACACTTTACAATTACCTTTTTGCCAAAATTGATTTACATATATTTATACACAGTAAAGTTCAAATACTTTCCCTTTTCTATACAGCGTACGTGGCCTCTGTTATTATTTTGGTTGGTTGGCTAAAAATAATGTATGTGCCTAGTGATGAATCAGTGTTTAAGGCCGAAAATACAGTTCTCAGGAAAATTTATCAAGGCATTAAGAGATAAGGAATCCAGCAGGATAGAGCAAAAACGTTGGTTATTGTATAAATTAAAAAAAAAGAAACTCCTTTATTTCGAAGAAACCTCAATAAGGAAGTTAGGTAGGCAGGGCAGAATTTGAGAAAAAACATCCGAGGACAATGCTATAAACTCAAAAGTTTTTGGCACAGACAGACCAACTGCCAACTGAATATAGATGCGTGAAGTACCTAAACAAAAGCAGTCTGAAGGAGTGAAAACTGCTGCAATACATCCAACAAATCGCAACATCTGTCCATACAACTGCTACCATCTAGCAGCCTTCATCAGGCAGATGCAGGTCGATCTACACCAAATGGCAGAAGGAATCGACAAGTTACACTGATTCTACAAATCAGGAAGCCAAAGCCTTTGGAACACCCTCGAAAGACAGAAATATGACGTAGGAGGAGCTCACCCTCAAAAAAATAGACCACATGGCCCTACAAAAGACCAAATTTCAGGAGGAAGTTTTACAGGCTGCACCTATAGGAACAATAAGACACCAAGAGGAGGGAACACGGCTATCCTCATCGAGACATTGTTACACCACTAGGTGATCACTTTGGTGTATCTCCTAGAAAAATGTGAATAAACCGATCGCTAAACAAGTTAATGGTGTCTTGCCAGAATGACAGCAACAATATTAGTAGAACATCTAAACAGCAAATCTTCAGACTGGAATAGCACGACTACAAACAATTAGGAATGAAGACTATACCGAGATACCCAGATATTGCCACGATAGATTCAGTTACACTCATATTCTCATACTCATTCAAATCAAAGGCCTAGACGAGCTGAACATAGCAGGAACCACAAATGTCCCCATATATATGTAAACCACATAAGAAAAATCAACAGATCAAATCTAGTGCATCACTGGGACAACTTCAGAAAGATACTAGGGGGAAAGCTTTGGCACATCCCCAAAGATCGAGAATAGATAGACGACCTGCAGCAGGTGCAGAAGCCGTCAACAGAGTTCAAGCGGGAAGCAAGCAGAAGCTTGCCCACAAACACAGCCGACAAGAATGGAAAACTTTTGAAAAAGGTAAGGTATTACAAATATTCAAATTCAAATATGAGGTAAGACCTCAAAGATATGTATAGCATGAGAATAGTAATGCTTTTATATATCTGATACACTCGACGTTAAGTTGTTGATATCTATAGATCGGAGCTGATTAGGACATCTTGTAAAATTATAACAACTCCTTTGAGAAAACTGGATACTATGACTTATGAAAATGGATATTGAGAAAACTTTTGGTCTTTACTGTATATAAATAAGAACTGAATTGCTACTATATAAATAAAATGAACACTTTACAATAAATATAATATCTTAATATATATTATAACACTTGTATTTAATATCTGTAAGAAAATAAATATAAAATTTATGATTTCTTGAGAATTCTGGACATATCTTTATTCTGTTTGGTTATTGTTAAATCAGCCTTATCGGTCTTATCAATTATATTGCCAATGAGATAATTTTGTGAATCAATTTCAGCACCCAATTCTGAAGCCAATCCTTTAATACGTGAAATGCTTGTGCACATTTCTTGTAAATTTTCATCCAAACGAGCAGTGAAATCCTTGCTACCAGATGATCCTAATTCATCTGCACCATTGTAATTGTTTCGAAGTCTAGTTGCTGGATGGTTATCATATCGGTCATATTTCATGAAATTTTCATCAAAATTTTGATTGGAATTTGATGGCTGAAACAAAAAACAATATATGTCGAAGTATAAATATATAAAATAAATAGATCATTCTACCTTTACTAATATAAAAGCGACAACAGATTGATTTCTAAATTCTCACAATGCAAATTTTAATAATGCACTAGTTATAACATGTGAACAAAAGTACTATGAAAGAAACTTTTTAGACATGTCATTTATTAATTAATAGGTACTAATTTTAATAAAAATTATATATCCAAAATTTATTTATTTATTTATTCTTATACGGGTAACCTCATTTACATAAAATACCAAAAACAAAAAAATTAGAGTAAATAACATCAAATCTAAATCTAAAAAACACAAAAAACATATAAACCTAAAGTTCACATGACTAACATTGAACTTTTAGAAATAATACAAAATACAAAATAAAATATAGTTAATTAAAATTATAATTAAAATGTATGTTGTCACGAACAAAAAGATAACACATCAAAACAAAACAAACGGCAGCATTAAATATTATAATATAAGGAGCGCGCTTGATTACATTGACGGAGTTATAAAACATCAATATGCGAGGAGTACTGATTGGCTGTACGCATTAACCTAGTAATTGCTGAACAAAATCCATAGTTAGTTCTATGAAATGAAACATTGAAGAGTTCTGAAGAACGAGTTCTCATTGTCGTATTAGGATATTCTATCTAGTAAGGAAGGGCAGTCAAGTTCACCTGACAACAACTTGTATAGAAAACAAATATCAGCTATGTTACGCAGATTTTGCAAAGATTGTAAATGCATTTGTAATAAAATATCACTATCTTGATAATTGTCCCTGCTGAAACTCATTTTAAATGCTACTATGCGAAGAAATTTATTTTGAACTTTCTCAATATTAGCTATATGTGTATTATAGTGGGGGTTCCATATGACAAAACAGTACTCCAGAATAGATCGTACTACTGAACAATCTAATAAACGAATCGTATTATGAGAAAATGTTTTAGATGAACGATTGATAAAACCCAAAACCTTGTAACTCTTGGAAACAACTAGATCAATGTGGCTACGAAAAGTCAGAGAATTATCGAAAACGACACCAAGGTCACGAATTTCACTTACTCGCTGTATCGTTTGTGAATTAATAGCGTATGAAATGATTATAGGTTGGGAAATTTTTGCAAAAGTAATAATAAAACATTTATTGACATTCAGGTCAAGATCATGGCTAATACACCAGGCAAATAAACAGTTTAAATCGGATTGGAGTAACATAGCATCAATGCAAGTTGCAATTTCTTTAAACAATTTGAAATCATCAGCATACATTAAGATATTACAATGATTAATAATTTTGCCAATATCATTAATAAATAAATTAAAAAGAAATGGTCCCGCGTGAGAGCCCTGTGGAACTCCTGAAGACACACCTATAATCCTGGAAATAATACCCCCCACTTGTCTGCCACAGTTACACAAAAGGAAGACAAGTAAACAGAGTTTTCATAATGAAAATGAGGCACATTAATGTTCTGATCAAATTTATAAACCGTTGAGAAGTAGGTAGCAAAAAGACTTGCAGTTTCCTCAGCCCCATTACTTATTTCATCCTTATAAAACATGGATTTCGGAAGATTAAATGACTTTTTCATGCCATTAATATACCCCCAAAAACTTCTTGGATTGTGATTTAAAGTATTTTCAATATTATTAATGTACAATCTGTAACAATTATTAGTGACATCTTTACAAATACCTCTGATAAGCGAAAAAACCAAATAATCATCATAACTATTAGTTAACTTAGACTTTTTATGCGCTGCATTCTTTTCAGCTACCAGATGACGCAGCTGACTAGAAAACCAAGCAGGATAAGGGGAAGACTTAAATCGTTTAACAGGCACGTGTAAATTAATAGCCGAATACAATCTTAATATATAAAAAATCCGTGTCACTGTGTATGTTCCGAATAAACTCAAAAACGAGTCAACCGATATTCATGAAAGTTGGCATGTATATGTAATTTGGTCCAACTTAGATGATAGGATAGTTATTATTTAAATTAATGGTCTTAATAATTAATAATAAACTGATCATCAACGTTGGTTGTTGTTATTAATCGTACGTTCCGTTAGTCAGGAACAGATGGCGCCTTCAGCGAATTTCTTTACAGAGAACTTTGCCCTTTGCACCTCATAGATGGCGCCACACTTGAATGTGATATATTTTCTTAGACTGCACACTATAGATGTCTTATTTTGCGTTAAATTTTGTGCGTTTTGTGTTAAATTTGTCTTTCAAATCTGTCTTAAATCACTGAGCCACAGCAACGCGTGGCCAGTTCTGCTATCAGTCTTAAATCACTCAGCCACATCAACGCGTGGCCGGGTCTGCTAGTTTATCATAAAAATAAGCCACAGCTGATTCAATATCCCAGCCAATTACTGCTAGCAAGAAAGTTGTTGATAGCGAAATAGTCCGCTTGTTTAAAGTCGTAATAAAAATCTTCATAAATTAAACTATTGCTAACACAATTAGAAGACAGCAAAATATCAATAGGTGTATGGTTAATGGAGGATGGAAGTATATAATCGTCCGACTTGTATGTGCATAAACTAAAATCATTAGTAAACACTAAATCGAGAGTTCTACCTCTTGCATTTAACATATAATTCTTTTGAAAAAGTTTATGAAATCCAAAGCAGTTTGCCAATACAGTAGCCGGATAGTTATTTCCATTATCTATAGTTCCATAATTATCGTTATTCCAATTAACATCGGGAATGTTATAATCGCCACATAAAACTAACTTAACATCGGGATAACAAGACAAAATTAACTCCACAGATCTACAATGGTCATCATAAAGGCTGTAGTCTGAGCGCGGAGAGATGTAACATACACCCAATATAATCACCATTCTACGCTCTTTCAGCAAAACAAAAATTTGATTACAAGAAGTTAGTTCGCACTGCACTAATGTTGAGTTGATATTTTTCCGCACGGCTATAAGAACTCCACCTCCACGACTCAAAGAATTCCCAGGTAACTCTTGTATATCTTGGCGATAAACATTGAAATTTTCAAATCCAAGTTCTGAATCAAAGTGCTGGGGTGTAAGCCAAGATTCGGTGAAACGAAAAGCATTATAAATGCTGGTTGAGACGTTTCGACATAGTTCATCAAATTTTGTTCTTAAGCCTCCAGCATTGTGATAATAAAGTTGCATCTTATGTGAAGGATCGGCACTAACTGTGAGGTTACCCGTGACATCTAGTTTTTTAAGGGAACAATTTTAGGAACATTATTGATATATCTAATAGTGATTCTCTCACCATTTTCAGTTCTCTTGCGAAGTTCTGTTCGAAGATCGTTGAGATATTTGCGTTGAGCTGGAGTGAGGTCAGATCCTATTTTGATGTTTTCTTAATCCAATTTGTTTTTATTTTTCAGTAGTTTCAGAACGCATGACTTATCAGAAAAGATGACTTTTAGGGGGCGTGGTTTCTCACCAATCTTTCCAACACGCGAAACCTTGGTTATTTTGCTAGAAACATCACTTATTGGTCTCAATATAGCCTTCACCGACTCAACATCATCCTTAATCATGTGATCTAGGAATTGTTTACCCGATTCAGAAACATTGTAGACCATTATAGGTTATTTTTTCGCAATTTCCGCCCCTCATATTCTGATACAAATATATTGATATTACTAAATGGATCCGCTGCATCACTCTTGGATTCATACTCCGAGCTGCTAGATTTAGATAATAAAGAAACCAAGTCCTTTAATTTTTCCTCGAGAGTATTCAATCTTTTTTCAATAATTGGTAGAAGTCTCAGCCCATTCTCGCACGTATTACAAAAAAATTTCAACTTTCTTTTGCCCTTCGACTGGATACACTTCAACTTTGCAGGTGCTAATCCTGTGCAGTCATAATGAACACGACCATGACAGCCATCACAAGTGCAAAATTTATTGTCATTAAAGTCCCTGTCACATTCGATACAATGTGAGTGTCTGTTAAATAATAACCGGGCCAGCGTGCAAATATCCACTTCTATTTCTTATCACAGCAAAAAATGGAACAGGATAAACAGTAAATAATAGTGATATCAAATTACCTTAAATTACCATGAACCACAGTCGAGATTAACAATTTTAGAGTTAATTTGTTCATATATAAGTTGGCACTAACCACATGAAGCAAAAATCAAAATTTAATTAACACTAAAAACCACTTAAAACAGCGAAAGAAGGCGAGTAAAAATATTTGCGTACCTTTTCTGTCTTCCCAATTTAAATAACATTGTAATCTTTTACAAATAGACAAAAAATGTCCAATATTAAATAATTAAATTATATACAGGGTATTCCATCTCAAAAGAGCCACCTTGAATATCTTGGTTATTTTCAAAACTATTGCAATAAGAAAAACAGGTCGATTTTTGTTTCAAGGTGGAAATTTTTAGAGGTGAATTTGCGCTTGCGCGCATACAACATTAACAGGCCAATTCAATGACCTTGAGATTTGAGATAGGGAAAATAGGTGTTGTCGTATATTATTTGAAAGCCCTTTTTACGGACTATACCGTCATAATAAAATTTTTTATTGCAATTCCTGTTCTTGTAACAGAAAACCTAACGGACCTAGTCGTAAAACCGGATTATTAAATTAAAAGTTTTTACTGCATGGAAAAGTATTAAAAAGGAGTTCTTTTATAGTACGTTCTTAAACCATCATGTGTCACTGCCGCACCCTGTAATAACACACAATACAAGAAAAACATTAAATGTAAACATTCATGTATTTTACATTATTTTTTGCGGATATTTACAGCAAGTTTGTTTATCTTTTCTGACCTTTATTCGATCATTTGAAGCATTGTACATTTATCTGTCAAGTTATTACTTTACTGATTTGTTCAAAATTTAAAAGATAATTATGGTATACACATTGCAAGAACGTGTTGTTGAGCTGGTAAGTCTTTATTACCAAAATCAAAATTGTGCTCGATTTGCTGCAAGGGTTTTTAACCAAAACCATCCCGAACGTAACGTTCGACATAAATACGTATTGGAGTTGATTTTAAAATTTGTTAAGACGGGCTCAGTAATGAATAAAAAGTTAGGTCCCATTGGAATTGTAAATGATGAAGGGGTAGCTGTGGCTACATTGGGCCATATCCAACTTATACCAAAGACACAATCTGTCCAGCAAATCTCCGCAGCTTCCGGTATTAGCAAAACTAACGTTTTTAGAATTTTGCATAAGTACAAATTCCATCCGTACAAAATTAAATTACTTCATGAATTGAATGAGGATGATTGGGATCGAAGGCAAGAGTTTTGCGAAATTATGACCCAGCGTATGATCATAGTTAACGTCCGGTAAAACTAAACGTTTGGGCAAGGATTTTGGGATGTCATCTAATTGGACCCCTGTTTATTCCTGCTAATTTAAATGGTGAAATTTATCACATATTATTGGAAAATGAAATTAATGCATTGATAATAGAAAAATTAGACAATGATCCTCTACTACACGAAGAGCAATTGCATTTCCAACAAGATGGAACTCCTCCTCACTACGCTGCACCAGTTCGTCAATACCTCGATTTGGAATACCCTGGTCGCTGGATTGGAAGAAGAGGTCCTATAGAATGACCTGCCCGATCACCTGATCTGAACCCTTTGGATTTTTTTTGTGGGGACATGTTAAATACAAAATTTTATGACCTGAGAATTTGGACGATCTACGTCAACGGATTATAGCGGAGTGTCGTCAGATAACACTGACTATGCTGAACCATGACAGAGACGGCTTTCAGTCAAAGGTTGTACTATTGTATGGAAGTCAATGGAAGACACTTTGAACATTTGCTCTAGAGGCATTGTATTGTAATGTAAATTCTTTTATTATTACATGTACAGAAATTGCAAAAAAAATTTATTACGACGGTATAGTCCGTAAAAGGGGGCTTTCAAATGATTTACGGCAACACCTATTTTCTCTATCTCAAATCTCAAGGTCATTGAATTGGCCTGTTTATGTTGAATGCGCGCAAGTAATGATACTACAGTTACTCACCATAGTAATCAAATAGTCAATGTAATTTTTATTAAACTAATTTCAATGTTCAATTGTGCTATCAATGTCACATGAATAGTGAATCAACATTTCCTAAATCTAATTTATCAATATTACAATATTTGTTGTGTTATAATTGTGCTTTTTTACAAAAATGTTTATAATCTTTGATTGATTGCTCTTATTAAAAAACTATTCCAATTAATGCAACAATTTTGAAGTATTTATATTTCTTTCCAAACCAAACATTACTATGAGAAATTAAAAAATAGTCTCTTTTCAGCAGTGTAGTTCGATTTTTTAAATTAACTGAATATAGCAAATATTTTAAGAAATTGCATTTCAATTAATGAAATAATAGAAAATTTTAATAAAAACTGTTTGTTTAAACATTTAAATAGAGCTCTATATAATTTGTTAGTTATACAAATTTTTAGGATTCCTTACATTCAAAGTACATAAATCTTATAAAATGCCTCCCTCCTGTGTCAGTCCGTGTATCATAACCTATTTTCTCCGAAACTACAGGACAGTAAAGGTTGAAATTTGGTATCAGCACACAGTTTGGTGATTAGATCATTTACCATCTAGATATAGCCTGTCAAACATAAAAATCGTGGCAAGAAAGAGAGGGCAACCGAGACAGTAAGAGGCTATTTCACTTAGTGGGTGGAAGCAGCCAATGAACAACATGCTGAACGTATTTCATTGGAAGCAGCTCCCAATTGAGTGAAATAGCCTCTTGCCCTCTCTATTGCTCTCTCTCTCTCTCTCCTTTGTCTTACCAAGACATTTGTGCACTGCAGGCTATATCTAGAAAGTAAATGCTCTAAGGTTTGGTCCAAGAGTACATAGCGTAAATGACGTGAATCGATTTTGATGGGTATTTCTGTGAGGAAATTTTCCAAAAATCAACCCTCCCCTTATCCCAGAACTATTGAGTTAAAAATTTGAAAAAATATGGAATATAGGAATATTAATGAGGGGAGTTTATAAAATTAAATGAATTTATATAAAAATCGAAAAAATATATAAAAATCGACGACCCATCTCCCTTTTATCTCCAGAACTACAAAGACTAAAATTATACAGGAAAAAATATGGAAGAAATCCTAACATTAATGTCATATGAAATTAAAGATCTTGTTATGAAAAATAAACGTATTTTATTTTTAAAAATGTTTAAGAGATTTTAAGAAAAATATTTAAAATATGTCACATTTCCCCTTTGTCTCTAAAAGTACTGGACCTAAAATTTAGAAAAAAATATAATACAGGGCCTCACTCAATGTTTATTGGCAAATAAAGCAAATTACAAAATTTAAAAAGTATTTAATAAAAATCAAGAGCATCACGTAGAGCATCAAGTGAAAATAAAAATATATATGTTTTATATTTTTCAAACTTATAATCCAAAAGTTAAGGGAAAAAAATCATTGCATGGATTTAGGAAACTACAATACGAGTGCAACTTTTGGACACATTTTACAGGTATCGGTCACCCTGCAGTTTTAACTCCTAAGCGGGTGTGAATATCTCTTCTGCACGTTTATATACAAATGTATCATGTGGTATCTCTTTTTAAAGGTCTCATTTTTCAAAATCAGTTTTTTACAGAGAAATGACCTAGGAACCGTAAAAAATTAAATTTTTGAAAATAATTGCCTATTACACCAAAATTGGTGGTGGTTTTAGAGACAAAAATACTAAACATATTGTTCGATTTCTCCAATTTTTAAATTGTAATGTATTAACGAAGATCTCTAGGTGGTCTCATATAAAATCCCTAGGTGGTCTCATATAAAATAAATCTGCTGACTTGTAACATGCAGTTTTGTATAAAGTGGCAGAAAAATTCAACTGAGGTAACTGGCGTTATTTCATAAACATTTTAATTCCAACGAAATAGTGCGGAAACTGTAGGCACTGAAACTTTTAATCGCGATAGTATTTTCCGCTCCCTAAATCAATGTGTACCAAGCTCATTTTGTTTGCAAACCTGGTAAATACCGATTTAAATTAACATCACCGACTTAGTCATGGCATCAAGCGTGAACGACTGGACCAATTTCGCTAATTCTTTTTTTTTGTGTTTGTTATTGTCAGAAGTTACTTATGAAAAAAAACATAAGAAAGTTGCGCGGAACATTTGAAAAATTCAGAAAATTTAACGACCATATTAACTTTTTTAATATAACCTTATAGCATTGAGTTGTTTGACATAAATATCAACGATTTTCAGAATGCGTGCTGTAAATATCATTTAACACAGATGCATCGTTCGGAATTACAATGATACATAAAATAACTAATTTATCATTACTTAGAATTTCACAGCCGATTCAATAATACATTGAATTTTTTGAGAAGGCTTTGTTAATCACGGTAAGTTAAAGGTGGGTTTTCCTAGCCGCGTATTTTTTGCGCAGCAATAACCGAATTCGCCAAAAAACGTCGGCAGGAGCGCGAAATATATTACGCGGCGTGAAAGTGTTTTCCTAGAGCAGAGCAAATCATCTATTCAGTCGACGTAAGGACAGCTTGTTAAATGGAAATATGTAAAAAGAGGAAGTTAATGGTCGCGTTGTTAATGAATAATATTATGGATGACCAGGAAGAAGAATTTATACTGGTTGAATATGCGAAATTCAGAAAATAAGTGAGGTTCACTGACTACTTTAGCACACACAGATACATTCCCCCAGAGTGAAAAACTCGCTACTCAAATATGTGACTTAATAAATATATATCTTCCAAAATAACTAAGCAACATAATAATGCTGAAGCACCACTTTATATTGTTTTATAACATTGTAATAATTATATTAAAAAAAAACGATATTCTTGATCTTTCAAGTCATAGAGGATAATATGATTTTGTACAATTTCTATATTTTGAGAACTCATTTCTTCAAAAAACGCAGCGCACTACGCAATTTGACTCCTCCAGAAGCAGTCGGGTCTGTCGCGTTGACACACACAAGACGTTCCACCCTAACGCAATGCGCTCTGTAGGAAAACACAACAACTAGTGAGGACGTAAAACGCAGAGCGCATCACGTCGTCCTTGGCGCAAAAAATCCTGCCGCTTGGAAAACACACCTTAAGAGCAATCTCTCCTAATATTAACTATTGACTTACGCAAGGTATACATACACATACATACAAAAAAATTATATATGGTAGCCATCCGTAGCTGAATATATATGACAATGAAATTATAGGACGAAGTCGTATAATTGTGAAACTGGGTGGAAACATGTTAAAATAAAGTTATAGCTATAAAGGTTCATATACACGGTGCGAGAAACCGTCCCAGAACCTCTTGCCTGAATAGGATTCGTGACTCGCAACTCGAAAATTATATGCGTGAAGTATCGAGACGGTTTGTGGTATCGGGTACTTATACAATTATAAAGATGGTTTGGGTAGAACAAGGTGTTTGTGTTATTAATGCAATGTTGCTATATGAATAACAAGAAAACTGCAACAAAAAAAGAAAAAATAGAAGAGTGTGGGTACGAACCAGACCGGAAAAATTTGGGGTTTCCGATCAACTTTGTCACGAATTAAGAAATGAAGATAATTCTTCATTCAAAAATATTTTTTGGCTTAACCCAGAACAGTTTGATGTTTCGTTGAATAAAGTACAACCTTTTATCAAAAACAATTGCCGCACCGCTTTTCATGGAATATTTTTTTTTTTTGCTCTTGACAATAATGTAAGCGTACATTTATTATATTTTATTTTTACAATTATTTACTCTAAAATTCGGAATTTTTATCTCTTCCACTATTAGAGCAATAGAGCAAAAATTAACTAATAATGTGTTAAAAATACTACCAGGATACCGACTGTGCCATCACAATAACAACGATACGTAGGGATATTTTGCTGTTTTCCACTCGCAACTATGATTTTTTACTTTTTTATTAACAATTGAAGCAAGAAAATTGGGTTTTTTAGCAATTTTATAAAGTCAAATATAATATACTAATCTCAATTGTGTCAACAGGTCAATTGTAAAGCATGAAAATACCAATGAAATGAGCCTAGGCTCGATCCGATTGGATCATTAGTAACAGGGACAAATAAAAAATACTGGAAAATGTAGCATTTTTTTAAAAAAAAACGAACCTTCGTCACTTTAGAAGCTGTAGAACTGGGCTTGTAGAAACTGATAGTAATTTACATCTATTTTATGTATGCCAAAACCAGACGCTACCGGTTTATTAGTTTTTGAATAATTCTGATATAAAGTTTTTTTTTCACTATTTCTGCATTGCGCCTCCATGCGTCATAGATAATCAAATTTCAATTTTGAAAAAAGTTGTTGAAAGTAGAGGTGTCATTCTACAAAGCCTCTATTCTATTTTTTCACTAATGTCTGTGAAATATCTTGAAAATGTTAGTAAACATGACAAAAAATGGGCGAGCGTATGAATGTATCCAAGGAGTCGGGGAAACACGGTTGTTGAGGGGAAGCGTATAGTAATATATAATAGAGGCCTGTAATTATAAATATGTTTATTGCTTTTGTCAGAAACTAATATAGATATTTTCAAGACCTTTTTTGACTTATTTAGTTTGTTTGTTTGTTTCAGTTTAATATAAACCTATTGACTTAATTCTGGAGTTCTCTACAAAATATTAATTCATTCTAAAACGAGGTAAGATTTATACTTTGGTTGTCTATTGTATTATGTTCAAGAAACAATAGTTGTAGGGAAAATTCATATAATATATATATATATATATATATATATATATATATATTGATTAAAATTTTTTCTTGGTTTTTGGTCATTTGTTTATTTAATTTTAAATGTTACGTTTCGGACACATTTTGTCCTTTTTCAAACATGTCAAACTCAATCTAAAAGTTACAATTATTTTACAACTATGAATATTATATAAAAATTAAATTTACTTACAATAGACATTTATGGGCAAGACACTAATTTGTATCTGGGCACATTTACACATTTAAAAATTATTTACAATCACGTTCACACACAAATTGATGTCTGACTCGCATCACATTAGTATTTCATTGCTTTATTTGTATCACGATGTTTTGTCCTTGATTTTTTTCCAATTATTTGAGCACAGCAGCGTAGATTTTTCCGACATGATTTACATCTTTCCTGTCATTTATCGAAAATTGATTTTTTTGAATATACAACATTTCATGCAGTTCACGTTTTTTTGTATGTGGCTCAGATTTGATTATCTTAGTATTTTCGAAATTAACAGAATGTTTTTTTGTTTTTTCATGGTTTGTCAATGCAGTCTGGTTTTTTTTGTCATATTTGTGGGATTTTAACCTATTTTCAAGGTATTGTGACGTTTGCCCGATGTACATACCTTTGCAGTCTTTACATGGTATTTCGTAATGTTACCTTTTTTATTTTTGGGCGTTTTTGTTTTAAGCATACTGAAATTACTTGATGTTAAATTATATCCTTTATGACATATATGGATATTGTGTTTGCTTAGTAGTCGTTTGAATTGTGTTGAAAGACCTTTTACATATGGCAAAGACAATAATCTATGGTTGTTCTTTTTTATTTTTTGTTCTAATGGTTGGTTTTCTTGTGCATGACTTCGGAATACTCTTAGCTTGAAGTTAAATATTTGATTTATCATTTTGTTCGGATAGTCATTTGCTTTGAGTGCATTTTTCGCTTTATTTATTGCATGATCTCTAAACTAATCATCAGATAGTTTTATGGCTCTGTCTGCTAACCCCATTATAACGGATTTTTTTTGGGCAAGTGGGTGATTAGAGTTGAAGTGCAGATTTTTCGCCGATCAAGTTTTTTTTTGTATACCATTCAGTTAAAATATTTTCTTTGTTATGATATAGTGTAATATCCATAAAATTTAACATACATTTTGATTCTATTTCCATTGTGAATTGTATTTCCTTATGAAAACTGTTAAAGGCCACAAGTATGTCATTTACTTTATCTGTTGGTACAGCAGTTATGCAGTCATCAACATACCTATAAAAAAAATGGTATATGATAATCGATATTAGCAACGACAGCTTCTTCCAGGTCCTCCATTACAATCTGAACTACTATACTTGAAATTGAAGCTCCCATGGCACACCCCTCAATTTGTTTGTAAAAATTCCCATTATACGTGAAATATGTGGAGTTTAACGTAGTATTGATTGAGTCCAGGAACTCTTCCCTTGGAAGGTCCGTAAATCTTTTAATATTTTCCCATCTTTTGTTAATCGAGTATAAAGCAAGATTATTTGGTATGCTGGTATATAGTGAGACTACATCTAAGGAAATAAGAGTATAGTTTAGAGGAATTTTAATGTTTTTAATTTTATTTTTAAATTCAAATGAATTTTTTATATAATATTCATTTTGGTATGCCACATTTTTAAGAATTGATTTTTGGAAACGGGCCAGCTCATAATGGTATGTTTTCTTTGTGCAATTTCGGAACTCCGTATATTTTTGGTGGAAGAGCATTATGAATTATTAAAGATTTTGCTGTTTTAGGAGAAATGTATTCCTTGCTTTGCCACTTTTTTACTAACTCATTATTTTTTTTCTGATATGTATTTGTTGGGTCTAATTTCAATGGTTTATATGTTTTTGTGTCATTCAAGATATTTCCCATTTTTTGGTCATACTCTTCTGCATACATAATAACTGTTTTGTTTGTTTTGTCTGCTTTTAGTATTTTTACATCTGAGTGTTGCTTTAAGACTGCATTGACAAACCATGAAAAAACAAAAAAACATTCTTTTAATTTCGAAAATACTAAGATAATCTGAGCCACATATAAAAAAACGTGAACTGCATGAAATGTTGTATATTCAAAAAAACCAATTTTCAATAAATGACAGGAAAGATGTAAGATGAAAAATCTACGCTGCTGTGCTCAAATAATTGGAAAAAAATCAAGGACAAAAAAAACATCGTGATACAAATAAAGTAATGAAATACTAGTGTGATGCGAGTCAGACATCAATTTGTGTGTGAACGTGATTGTAAATAATTTTTAAATGTGTAAATGTGCCCAGATACAAATTAGTGTCTTGCCCATAAACGTCTATTGTAAGTAAATTTAATTTTTATATAATATTCATAGTTGTAAAATAATTGTAACTTTTAGATTGAGTTTGACATGTTTGAAAAAGGACAAAATGTGTCCGAAACGTAACATTTAAAATTAAATAAACAAATGACCAAAAACCAAGAAAAAATTTTAATCAATTTATATGAAACATATGGTCAAAGAAACTCTAAAGTAATAAATAAACAATATATATATATATATATATATATATATATATATATATATATATATAAATTTACTATGGGTATTTACTGCTGAAATGGTATATATCAGAAAGCAGTTAACGGGAGCAGCCAAAACTGGGAAATAATACAAGAGTACTCTTTTTATTTATAAAGAGCTTTCGAAATATATTTATTTCTTCATCAGTTCATTTCTAAAAGTTACACAAATTTAAAAAAAAAAAATAGAATAATGTATAATAAAACATAAAGACAACTTATTGTAAGTGAGGTTTAAATATTAAAACCAAATTTAGGGTTAATAAAACACAGTAGTAACAAATTGATTCAAAAATATACTTTAGTTAAGGTATTATGACAGACTATGTTACTGAATTTACATTATTTTCAATTTCTAATAAATTACAGTAAATTATTTTTAAATTTTAAATTTTGATTTATTGCGTTGGTTGTTAATATATACCATCTCTAAGAAATTTAGTTTGAAACTATTCCTTTCACAAGCCAAAACTCGAGCATTTTCAAAATCTGGAGAATGACTTTTGTTTAAACTGTGAGTTGCAAGTGCACAACTTTCTTTAATAAGTCTAATGTCACTTCTGTGGGAAGTAATGTTGTCTTCAGTTTTGAAAATGTGTCGGATTTTAGGCGTAATATTTTTAATGTAAGGAATGGAGACATAATTGTGTTTAAAATTTGTTGGATAAGAATTAATATGTACAGTACTTAGTGGTCGTAGTCCATCAATTGCAATGACTTGTGGGTTATTAAAAATTAACTTTTTTAAGACTTTAGGTGGGTAAGAGTTATTGAGAAAGAGCTGATATAGAATTTGCAAATTTTTATCTCTGAAAGTTGGGTGACAAATATTGATAATTCTTCTTTTCATGCTATTAACAAGGTTAATTTTCATTTGAATTGGATGATATGAATGGAAATTAATATATCTTCTAGAGCTAGATAGTTTCATATACCAATCCAATTTTAAACAGTCGTCCAAATCTCTAACAACTCTTGTATCCAGGAAAGGAACGCTCAAATGTTCCGTCTTCTTCTTCTATGGTAAATTGTATAAATTTATTTTGACTATTAAAAATGTGTAAAAGTTCGGTTTCACCTCCCTTAGGAATACAACAAATGATATCGTCAACGTATCTCTTCAGAAAAGGAATATTATAACTTAATTTTGAAAGACATTGATGGACAAGGTCGTCCATTATATACTGAGATAATCGGTGACAATTTTGAACCCATAGGGGAACCAAAAATCTGTTTGTAGTAGACGCCATTGTAAGAAAATACTATTGAATCGACAACAAATTTGACGAGTTTGTAAAAGTTGTTTTTACTAATTTTAGTATGAGATGAGATGGTGTTCCAGTGTCTGTCAATACTTTGTATGACAAGATCAATATGAATATTTGTGAACAAGGATTTGACATCAAGACTAACAACACGTAATTAGGTGGTAATTTGAAATTGTTATATAATTTTGAAAATGTACTTGAATCTTCTATGTAATAGTCATTATTTTTGTCTTATGATAAAGTTAAAATATCAACTAGTAAGTTGGCAATACCAGAACTAGGAGCATCTATTGAAGAGACTATGGAACGTAAACAGATCGTTGGTTTATCAATTTTAGGTAAAGCGTAGAATTTTGAAGTTGTAAATAGAATATTTTTTGGAAGATGTCTCATCAATTTGTCCACACTTTTTTAGATCAGATATAAGTTTAGAAGCTTTTTGTTGTATTGTGGAAGTAGGATCTCTATTTATAATTTGGTAATAACAGTCATCATTAAGAAGTTCATTGCATAGAGTCATATAGATATTTTTATCAATGGCAGTTGTTACATTGTCTTTATCTGATCTAATAATTAAAATATCTGGATTGTTCTTTAAAAATCTTTTAGTTGTTGTAAACATTTGGTTAAGGTAGTTGTTATGATTGGTGTTACTGTTAAAATGATTAGTAAGTATATTTGTAACTTTTAAGGCATACATTTTTTGAGACATTTTATCTTTCACAAATTGTATTGCAAACTCTATATCAGCTAAATTTTCTTTTATTGATATATCAGAAAAGGTTGATGTAACACAAAACTTTGGTCCAAGTGATAAAAGATCGATAACTTCTTTTGGAAATGGAATGTTAGTAAGATTTTTAAAATATCGATCATTGAATTTAATTGGAGAAAAGTTAAGATTGCTAAGAATATTAATTTTCTTAATATTATTATTTTTAATTTTGTGGAAAGCTCTATTATAATAAATGAGGAGTCTGTAAGAAAATTCATTGACAATAGCTTCAGGTAGTAAGTCTCTAATTAGTTGTTGTAAATTTTCAGCAATTCTTTCCAACCTAGAGATAGTAGTATTAACAACCTTAATTTCGATGTTAAGTAACTTAATATTTAACCATTGTATATAATTGAAAACCATTTGTCCTTGCTTTGCATCTTGATATTGAATAAGCTGTGAAATTCGCTTTGTCTTGTTGAAAATGTGTATTGGTATAAGTCCCTTTCTTCTGCAGTTCAATAAAAATATGCTTCGGTTCCTCTGAGATTCTAGTTTGCTGTTAACAGTTGCCCATTTTTTTAGATTTAGTGTAACTTTATTTACGTCCATACTGAATGGAAATGTCGTTGAAAAATCCCATATTATTTACAAATTTAATAGGGGTATTAACGGCTGGAATGGTATATATCAGAAAGCAGTTAACGGGAAGCAGCCAAAACTGGGAAATAATACAAGAGTACTCTTTTTATTTATGAAGAGCTTTCGAAATATATTTATTTCTTCATCAGTTCATTTCTAAAAGTTACACAAATTTTATCTATATATATATATATATATATATATATATATATATATATATATATTTGTTTTTAAGTTTTCGAGGGCACTAAATGTGTTAGGTAGTTTCCGGGAATTCATCCGCGTAGTTGATAACTGATCCCTGCCGGGATCGATGGTAAAATGACGACGTTTCGGCAGAGTCACATCTGCCCTCTTCAGGTCGGTTCTCATAATTCTCGTAGCCTTCTGCTTTCGCTTCTAGTCACTCTAATACTCGAATATTCGAATAAGGCCCCCTGTCGTTATCGCGATTTTTGTAATTGGAAGAGTTTGATTTCCACAAACGAGTGTGCATTTCATACAACTGAATAAAACTGGACATCTGTTCTTCACTCCACTTTGCCGTAATTAACAAAAACAGGTATTTTTGCAAAGCTACAAAGTTCTCTTACGAAATGAGCACATTAACTAATTAACATACATAAACAGATTCGATAACGTACTTGGTGGCATTCGAGCACGCGCGTTTTGGGAACTGACAAATTGAGGCACGCAGTCTGGTGGTAAAAAAACAAACTATTAATAGCTTACACTTTTTAGTAAATATACATGCTGTTTATATTAGCAGTAATTTATTTATAATAAATTAGTGATAAGTAAAGTAAAAATGGAAGTTGGAGTTTTTCCAGAACGTGAGAAATCAAAAAATAGAGTATGTTGTGCAGCAAGAGATTGTAAAAGTAAAACTCAGAAAAATCTGAATTTAATTTTTCATAAGTTTCCAAAGGCTGGTGAGCGTACAGTGTTATCAGAAAATTTTTTTGGTAATTTGGAGAAAGTTGATAAATTGAAAGCGTGGAAAAAGTTATTAAAAATAAATAAAGTTACTCCTCGAATAAAAATTTGCTCTCTACATTTTAAAAAATCCGATTATATATTACCAGGTAAGTTTTTAAAGTTTAACCTAAAAATTAAAAATTGAGTAAATCAATTTCTCTAAATCGTCACCTTTACTGAAATAAATAAACAAATATTAAATTATAAAGTTAACAATTATTAAAAATTAATTACACCTGTGATGGATATTACAAATCTTAGAGGTTAGAAACTTTTAACTCACCGGTAACAATGAAATAATATTGCTACTGCATGTTTGCACTTTTCTCCTTCACCAGCCCGACAAGAACAAGTCACTAAAATATTTTTTCCACTTTTCGCTATATTTGCTTTTATTTCATGTGGCTTTTCTTTCATATGTGACGTTTGTATACAAAGCGCGGTAACGACAGTCACATTTTCATTGTTTTTTTCACTATTAATCCCACATCTAATTAAATGATCCGCAGATAAAATACGTTGTGCATCGCGAATATTTTTTTGTTTCGGGTTATTACCCGTCCAAGTTAAGATATCTGAGATATTTAATAACATTTTATTAACTTATCCTATTATCACATGGCTTAAACATTTAAAAGTGTAAGCTATTTTCCGCCATGTTTTTTAAGCTACGCCTCCATGTCCGTTCCCAATACACTCTTATTCGAGACCTTCTGGTTCGTGATTTGTCGCACCATGTTCATGAAGCATAAGGTAGACAGACTATTAGTAGTTGCATTTACAAGGTGCTTAGAATATAGGGTGAGATAAAATTATAGTTGTACAGGGTTTTTTACAAGGTATATTGGG
The DNA here is from genome assembly GCA_034190945.1 of Octodonta nipae. NCBI lineage: Eukaryota > Metazoa > Arthropoda > Insecta > Coleoptera > Chrysomelidae > Octodonta > Octodonta nipae. Next base: position 85,762,298 of record CM067220.1, on the reverse strand, counting down.
TGGCAATGGGTAGGTTTGTATATATCTTGAAATATATGCTAAGCAGAATTATAGTGATACAATGTGATTTAAAATGCTGTAGTGTGTATCACAAGTTGCAGTATAGGGTTGAGAGGAGATATTGTTATACAGGGTGACAATAAAAAAGGTTAGAGAACTGAATGATTTAGAGGGCGCCCTATATATATGATGGGTGAAATAATGGACGGAGTAGAATGATATTTACAGAAGCCAGTTCAAAACTTTATGGTGGCTCATATGCAGCCGTATATACAGGATGGTTGGAATATTGGGTGGAGTGGAAGTTTGGTTATACAGAATGCTCAAAAAATTTGAAAAATATGTTATAAATCGTCCATGGGCAGTTCCAGATAAAGGGTGGTTAGATAACATAATTGTTTCGGATAGCTCATTTGTAGTTGAATATGTGATAGTGAAATATAGGAAGGAGTAGAATACTTGTTATACAGGTGTCGAAGTTTGATGAACTAGTAGATAATGCAGGATTCTAGATTTGCTTGGCACCTTCTTAAAAATATCCTAGGTAGGTAGGTAATTAATTCGTACCTTTTAAAATTTCCATTTATTTACTTTGTTTGTAGGTTCAACATTGATTGTAGTATTTATTGTCTAGAGTTGTATTTTGTTACAATTAGTCTCAACTTTTTAGTTATATTTAAAAGTCGGTTACTATAAATATTTTTTAATGTTTTATTATATTTAATAATATTTTTGAAAGATGTGCAGGGAAAAAAAATTCAAAACTTTTTTCATGAAATAATTTTATTTCCATAGAAATACTCATATAATTTGATATCATGTTTTCAATATGTAGTTGCAAAAATCACTATTTTCTGACATCTTCTTTTTTGATATCTTTAAAACCTCCCTGTATATGTACACATTCTCTCCACCCTATAGCTCCATAAAACTGGCAGTGCCAAATCGGCAAAAATTAAAAAAAATAGTTTAGAATTTGTTGCTAAAAAATCGATTTTGTTGCTCGAACCGATCTCGAGAAGGTAGCAGAAAGTACAAGATAATAAAAAAAACGAATAGACCAAAATTTGTTGCTGCAAAACCCCATTAAAAGAAAGAATTAAAAAAAACGATTTTGTTTGAAGAACTTATCTCGAGAAATCGGCAACAACTTTACATAAAGGGAGACAGAAAAATAGCTAAATATCAATAATAAAAAAATCAAATATACCAAAATCTGTTGCCATTTTTTTTTTTAATATATTTCAACCATAATTTCCACAATATTAAGTTTATACAAAAACGGTTGAAATTAGTATCAGTTAATTATTATCAATGAATTTTCATAAAGTATCGGCCGAGGCAATTCAGTATTCAAAAATGAGCATTGAAACCCCACTTGGAATTTTGGCTGATATCTTTCTATATGGATAACATTTTTATAGATTTTTCATCATATGAAAATACCTGCAATACATCCTTAAAATGAATATTCCCCGTTTTCACTTAATGTTTTTTAATGACTGCTAAGAGAATTTTAACAAAAAATAGGAAAGAAAGTTTTTCATGTAGAAGGCTTATTCTTTCGCACGCTCATAGTAAAGGGCCTCAACAAGCTCTTAAGAGTTTTATACAAATAATATTTTGATTCAAATATTTTTTAATATGGACTGAGAGAAATGATTTGCCAGTTAAAGCATAAATATGTTTTCCCGGCAGAGTCTTGTTTATTTCGTACAAAAGTTTTTGGCTCAAGGTAGCAGAAATGGTAATAAAATGTTTCGAGTACGATAGTAAATAGTAATGTAAATTTTTTTTTCCGTACTTGACCGGAAGAAGTAAATATGAAAATCTTATAAAAATAACGGTATATTTAAAAATAATAATTAGTTGTTTGTAATTGCTTTTTTTCTTACAAAACAATCAGTGATATTTACATTTTTAGATTGCAGGTAGACTAACTTATATATTAATATTTTAAGTTGTATATTCACATAGTTCAACAATATCTCAATGACTTGCGATATGCAGCTGATATTGTATTATTTTAACAGACAAAAAGGAAAAATTAAAACTATAATTACAATAGGACAAACAACAATAAAACAAGTAAATCAATATATAGGGTTGTCCAAAAATACCTATTTTAATTAAATCTGACTTCTTTAAGAGACAACTGATGCAGTTGGTGTGCTGACTTAATACTTTTAAAATTAGTTTAAAACAAGATGGCGTATGTATTTGAAATTTAACAAGAATTAAAACATGTTGGTACTTTCTTGGGTCAGTCTGTATAGCTTTAAAAGTAAGATTTTGAAACTTTGCACGTTTATGAGTATAAAGAGGGGTCGGACATCTGTAAAAAATTAACTAACATATGACAAGTTAAAGGTGTTTAAAAATCCTTCCGACTAATTTCTTTTATTTTGCAAAACAAAATTGGCATATAGGCAAATTTCGCTTCGTTCAGAACCGCTGCTTTTTAGAATTATTGACAGCTGCGAAAATCATTGATATTGTTGTAAAGTCCGTGGGTTCAATTTAAAATTATAAAACTAATATTCACTTTCACTTTTCTAGAACTTTTATTTACATGGAATATACAACAACTGATTCAAATATCACAATAACAATTTTACATATAAGCTCTTCGCTCCACCAACTCAACTCGGGATCGTGGCCTGCTTCCTTTATAAAACCAGCATAGAAAATTCTCGCAAAAATCATCATCACTCCTACAGGTGCCGAGTCTTTTCGAGAACCATTTTTTATCTCAAAGTGATTGTTGTCGTACTGAAATGAAACAGGGTCGGCTTTGGGTAAATTTCGTAACACTGCCCCCCACCCTTTAAATCTGATCGTCCCGATCAGAAACATCCCCTCCATGGTAGGGAGCGAGTCGATCTAAATGAACCACCTTTAATTTAGCCTTGGAGTTTCCACGAATCCGGTAGACGACGTCATTAAGCCTCTTGACCACCTCGTATGGACCATCCCTGGCGGGTGTAAGCTTTGGGGATTTACCCTTGCTCCGTTGGGGGTTATACAGTCAGACTTTGTCCCTCTTCTGGAACCCGACTGAATTGGCCTTGAGGTCGTATCGCGTCTTCATCCGGTCACTGGTGGCCAACATCTGCCTTCGGGCTAATTCGTGTATTGCCAGCATGTTATGTCGGAGCTGGTCGACATAATCGTCGATGTCTTGGGGAGGTTCTTTGGGGGAGCCAAATGCCAAATCGCAGCTCCTTTCCGAATAGGACACTGGCTGGAGTCAGGCCTGTACTATTATGTACGGCAGAGCGATATGCCAACAGAAATAGGGGAATATGCTCATCCCAATCACGCTGGTTATTGCTGACGACCTTGGACAGGTGTTGTTCCAAGGTCCTGTTGAATCTTTCCACCATTCCGTCTGACTGTGGGTGTAATGGTGTTGTTCTCGTTTTCCTTATCCCAACATCGTGCAGACCTTCTGGAATACATTCGATTCGAAGTTACACCCCTGGTCTGAATGTAATTCCATCGGGACGCCAAACCTGCTGAATAGTTGTTCTACTAGCACCGTCGCTACAGTGGTTGCCTCTTGGTTGGGTATCGCATATGCCTCAGGCCATTTGCTGAAGTAATCCATTGCGACCAGAAATTATTTGTTCCCCCTCTCAGACTCGGGAAACGGACCGGCGACATCGATGGCAATTCAGCGCTTTCCCAGACTCGCTTGAGCATTCCATTGTCTACTCTTAGAGAGTCCCATTGAGCCCATAACGATTTCAGCACGCCTGAGTATCTAGCTACCTCGTCCCATCGTGGCCTGAGTGACAAGATTGGTTCGATGTCTGGATCAGCCATTTGGTCCAGTCTTCATTGGCCTGCACTCGGATCTGCCTGATGGAGATACCCTCTCGCTGATCCGTCTTCAGACAATGTCCGCATTTCTCCATCCATCTGGCAAGTTGTCCTTCCGGTGTCTTCATGTCCAGCAGCCATTTGAGTGCGGCATGATCTGTTAGGATTAAGAAATGACGACCATAAAGATATTTGTGGAAAAGTTCTTTTCTGGTGACGCAATAATTTCTTTCCGGTTTCAAGAATCCACGGCTGTAATACTCGATCACCCTCTCTTCACCATTTTGCACCTGGGATAGGACGGCCCCCAAACCTGTGTTGCTGGCGTCGGGGTCTATAGTGCTGCCTTCAGTCGCCTGAATGATGTTTCGCAATCCTGATTCCAATGGAAGGTCTCTTTCTCAGTGGTCTGCCGATGTAGAGGGGCGGCGATGGTGGCAAATCCCTCAACAAAACGCCGGCAGTATGAACAGAGGCCCAAGAAGCTTCGGAGTTCATGCTTGTCTCTTGGGACGGGCCAATCAGGGATGGCTTCTATCTTGTCTTCGTTGGTGCGGATTCCTGACTCGGACACTAAGTGGTCTAAAAACTTTACTTCTTTTTGGAACAAGAAACACTTCTTCGGATTGAGTCTCAGGTTGGCGTTATTAATTCTGGAGAATACTTCGCCCAGGTTCTTCAGATGGTCGTCGAATGTCTGGCCCATGACTAGAATGTCGTCGAGGTATACTAAGCACGTCCTCCATGTTAACCCGCTCAGTACATACTCAATTAGCCTCTCAAATGTGGCGGGTGCATTACATAATCCAAAGGGCATGACCGTGAACTGAAACAGCCCTTTACTGGTCGAGAACGCTGTCTTCTCTCTGTCGTTTGCGTGTAGACCAACCTGCCAATATCCATTTTTTAGGTCTAGTGTGGAGAACCAATGGGAGCCTGCTAGTGTGGTCAAAGTGTCATCGATTCGGGGTAGTGGATAGCTGTCTTTCTTCGTGACGTCATTCAGCTTTCTGTAATCCACACAAAATCGGGTGGTTCCATCCTTCTTTTTAACTAGCACGACGGGAGCAGACCATGGGCTGATAGATGGCTCAATAACTCCATTTTGTAACATGGACTCGATGTTTTCCTCGACTGCCTGTTGATGCCCCAATGGTAGTCGTCCAGGTGGTATTCTGATGGGTTGAGCCTTTCCGGTATTTATTCGATGCTGGATGATGTTGGTGCGACCGGTGGTTCCATCTTGACTGTTAAAAATTTGCCAGTGCTTTGTGATAAATTGCTTGGCTTTCTTCTGGTTCTCTGGTGTCAGGTGTGTCAAATGGTCAGCAAACTGTTGTAGGAACTCTTTACTGGGTCCTGTCTCCTTCACCGACGTCTGGTACTCTTCTTCGAAATTGATGATGGTCTCTACTGGCTCGAAACAAGCTATCTCTTGACCATTGGCAATTCTGATGTCGTTGTTGAACAGATTCAGGACTCTGATTGGTATATCTCGTCCGCTTTTAACTATAGCCCGTCCAACTAAGTAGTCAAGAGCTGAGTATACGGGCTCCACAATTCCAACGCAGCTCCCAGGATTGCTGTCTAGCTGGCCATGACTGATCTGTTCCGTTCGACCGGGAATTCTAGCTGAAGACTTGCCACAATTTTTATGGAGGTGACTGAACTGTTGACGGGCCGTGTCAATACAAATTCCTCATTTACGAACCGAAGAACATATCTCGGGTCGAACATAAATCCATGCTGGCTAATTAGGTCCATTCCCAGTATAAAATCGTCCTCAATATTCGCTACCAGGACCTCTCTGTAGCACGACATCTGCCTCACCCTGTATTGACATGGACTCGCCGGTGACTGTTCTGAGCTGGATGTTATTGGTAACTGGCCGAATTTCTGATGCTCTCAAGACCCTGGACTTGCCAATGGACACAGCGGCGCCGGTATCGACGGTGATGGTAACTGCTCGCGCATTGATGGTGCCTCTGATGACTAAGCTGCTGCTATCTCTGCAAAATCCCCGGATATATACTGTCCTGGGGGCTGGTGGCGGGTGAGTCAGCATTCGCCCCCTTATGCTGACTGGTTGCAGTTTCCCTGGTTGGGAAGGTCGGTTTGTTGGCTACCCCTGGTTGGTGATTGATCGTTCCGGTAGCCTTACTCGGCAGTCACGTTAGAAGTGTCCTGTCCGTCCGAAGCGGTAACATGCCCCTCTGGTGCCAGTTCTTTGTGACCGTTTTAATATGTTGTTCAGGCCAGCAAGCAGCGCTTGAAATGGTGACTCTGGCTCTTCCAGGTCAAAGGAAACTGCTCGGACCCTCGGCTTGGACATGTTCATGACGGCCTCTACTTCCAAAGCCCGAAGTAAAGCTTCATTATTCTTCTTGACGCCACTTAGTCTTAAATTTCTTTGTACTTCCACATCCCTGATGCCGTTTATGAAACTCTGTGTGACCAACTGGTCTTTCGTTTCCTCTGGCAGGTCTGGGTAAGACAAGTGAACTAACCGTCTAATCTCTGCTTCGAATTCTTGGAGGCTTTCACCGGATTTTTGCGTTTTTCCACTCAGTTGGACTTGGTATACCTGGCTCAAGGATTGATTGTCATATCGTTTGTCTAGGATGGCGATAATCTTGTCGAAACTGCCTTGTTCATCGACTGGAATGCTTTGGAGGAGTTCTAGGGCCGGACCTCTTAACGAAATTACCAGAGAAGTAGATTTTTCTTGATTATCCCATCCATTAGCTGTAGCCACGGCCTCAAATTGCCGTTTATACATGGGCCAAGATGAACTGCCGTCGAATGTGGGTGGTTTACTAAAGGAACCTTTGTTACTCACGGTGTTTTGGTATTTTCCTCACTGTAACTCCTATTGCATTTTTTTAATTTCTGTTTCTACCTTGTTCTGATTTCAAACTTTACCTGGCTTTGGATGGAATCAAGGTCATCTACTTTGGTTTCAAGAGTGTCCACCGTATTTTTTATGGTCTTAATGTCATCATTTATTTCTTTTATGTTTGACTCAACTATTTGCATTCTGTCATTAACTGTTTCATTAACTTGTGCTACTATTTGCATTAATTGTTCAAATTGCAGTTGTCTTCTCTCTTCAGTTTCGTGTCGTTTTAATTCAATTTGATCACGTTTTTGTTAAAATTTCGACAACAATCCTTCAATTAAATTATGTTGTTCACTTTTCATCGTGGAAACCAGATTTTGTTGTTTTTCTTCCATCGTGGAAACAAGATTTTGTTGTTTTTCTTCGAATAAAAGCTAGTATTGTGAATTTCTTGAGATCGTTTCAAACATCAAAATCATATTTTTAAATTTCTTTTGTGGGGTTTTACAACAACAAATTAGCAACTAGGTAATTCTGGTCTAGTTTTTTTTTGGATTTACGTTATCAATATCACGAGCTCGGTTACAGGAACAAAATCGATTTCTTTAATTTTTGTTTAGTGGGGTCATACTCTAACGTATTAACTACAAATTTTGGTATATTTAATTTTTTTATTATTCATGTTTAACTATTTTTCTTGCGACGTTTACGTTAAGCTAGCATTGCCGTTAATTTCTCAGAATCGGTTCAAGCAACAAAATCCATTTTTAAAATGTTTGTTTTAGTGGGGTCTTATAGCAACAAATTTTGGTATATTTCTTTTTAACCGACTTCCAAAAAGGAGGAGGTTCTCAATTCGTATGCAACTTTTTTTATGTATGTGGGGCGATTATTCAAAAACCGCTTGGGCAATTTTGATGATTTAAACTGCATTGTATTAAGAAAGATTACAGGAAGGTCCCATACCACATAGCAAAATCTATTGCAACAATATCATGAGAATGTCACAAATTAGCTGTGATAATGTCAAGAATATTACTGTCAGATTGCAGAAATATTAAATGTCCGCTAGTATTTTATCACAGTTATATTACCAATAAATAATATTGCAGTAGTATTGATAGGATACACCTGTGATATTCCTGTGATATTAAATATTACGGCAATATTGAAGAAATATTACTATCTATATATCACCATGTAATATTTCTGCAATATAAGAAAATATTACTTACTTGTATATCACCATGTAATATTTCTGCAATATCATCGGTTTACCACCAGAATTGCAATATTTCTGCAATATATTTTGCTATGTGGGATATAATTGTCTATAGCATGAGTTTGCGGTTTTCTAGAAAATCAGAAAAAAAAAAGTAAATAAGGGACAAATTTCAGCGATTTACAATGAATCTTCAGTTTTCTCTAAAACCGTTCAAGAAATTTGAATACCATAAATTGTATTCTACAAAGATATGTTCCAGCTTGATTCCGTATATTTTTCTATAACGTAAAACTTACCAATTTTCTGAAAATCGGAAAAATATATGCAAAAAAACTGTAAATGTCAAATTTTTATAATAAATATCTAGTTTAAATGTCAAGATTTGCCATGAAAGTATGTCGTACAGGGTATTCGTAATGTTTTTCATTTTGATGCCTTTGAAGTCAGTTTATTTTAGAAGCGAAGTTAACAAACAGTCCCGTGAAATTGTAGAAAATATTCCATTAGCTTATTAAAACGAAAATTTGTTATTCCGGCGATCTCTTCTGTGTGGAATACGGTTGAAGGTGTGTGCGTGCGTGCAAGTAACATTAGGTGGTACATATGCAGTTATATACATAGGATGGTTGAAATATAAGTTGGAATTGAATTAGTTATACAGGATGTTTCTAAAAATATTGTACTGGGTAGCAAATATGTAGTTGCGTATACAAGGTAGTTGAAATAAGAGTGGAGCATAACTATAATTATACAGAGAATATTTGCGATATAGAACGGAGAATAATTAAAGTTATGCAAAAGGCTTTAAAAATTGTCAGAAGCAGTTGAGTATACAGGATGGTTGAAATATAAGGTGGAGTATAATTACAGTTATATAGGGCGGTTTAAAAAAGTTATATTATTTGGAACATAAGTTATATAGAAGTGACCAGTACACAGAAGCATATAGAGTGTGGATGGAATATAGAGTGAATTAGTTACATTTATAGAAAGTGGTCCAAATAATAAAACAAATAAATTAGTTAAAATATATTTGGAAAATATAGACAAAGAATAAAAATTAGAGAGGGAGAAAGAGAAAGGGAGAAAGAAAGAGGGAGAAAGAGAGAGGGAGAAAGAGAGAGGGAGAAAAAAAAGAGCGAGAGAGAGACAAGAATACGCTAAAATTATCAATTGAATCGTACCTTAATTAAATCAGGTAAAAAAACATATACGTTTGAAAATAGTGATTGGTTGCACATGGTTTCTAAACTATTTTTATTTTTAGTCAGCTGATGTCGGTTCTTTTTTAAATATAAATTATTGATTATTCGTATTTAGTTATTTGCCTGCTATCTTTACGTAAATTTCGCGAGATCGGTTCAAGCAATAAAAATCGATTTTCTATTCTTTTACTGGGATCTTACAGCAACAAATTAGCAACAAGTTTTGGTCTATTTGTATCCTAATTTCCTCGTATTTAGATATTTTTCCAGCTACCTTTACATAAAAAATTGTGGTCGATTTCTCGAGATCGTATCAAGCAACAAAATCGTTTTCTTTTAATTTTTTCTTTTAGCAACAAATTTTGGTCTATTTGTTTTTTTTAATTATCTCATATTTATGTATTTTTCCTATTAATTTTTACCGATTTGGCACTGTCAGTTTTATGGAGCCTCTACCCTATTGCTTTTCCATTTTTTTATTGTTTAAATCACCCTATATACTATAATTTTACTTCGCCCAATATGTCAATTATTCTATTTATGCAACTACTCATGGTTTACTCTATATAACAATTTTTTTCACATTTTGACCCACACTGTATAACCATAATTTACATTTATTTCAACCACCCAGTATATGCAAGTGCTTCTAAATTTTTTTAATCCATCTCTAAAATTATATTATACTCCCCTCTATAATTCAAATATCCTAACTGCTTATGCTTATATAAGAAATTTTTGATACGCCCTGAATAACAATAAAGTCCACCCTTGCTTCAACCACATTGTATAAACAACTGCATAGGTTCTACACTATAAAACATTTGAAGACGCGAGGTGTAAGACCGACATCTAGGATTTTGTGTACAAAGGAATGACACCTCGAAGACAGTATTCAATATCTCTGACAGGTGAAGTAACCTGAAAATTTTACCGTGACATTCTGTCCTAGGAGTTAAGGGAGAACAGCAATTACACGGAACGGCTACAGATTCGGAACCTCTGTGTGCTAATTCTCTCGAAAATCCTAGATGTCGGTCTTACATCTCGAGTCTTAAAATTTAACGAAATGTATCAAATACATAAAGAAGTGTTCGAGAGGACATTCAATTGTGGGAAGCGCAACTGATGAAGGTTCCCTAACCAGAAACAATATATTATATATATATATATATATATATATATATATATATATATATATATATTGTCTTGCGTACAAAGGAATGACACCTCGAAGAGAGTACTATATAACATGTTTAACTACCCTGTATAACTACAATTCTACTCCATCTAATGTTTCAACCATCCTATATATTCAACTGCTTCTAACATTTGTTTTAACCCTCCTGTATAACTGTAATTATACTTCGCCCTATAAGTCAAATATCTCTACTGCATATGCTTATTTATCTTGTTTTAACGTTTTTTGAGCCACTCTGAATAACTTTAGTTTTATCTCACTCTTATTTCAACCACTGTGTATACGCAACTAGTTATGTGCGACCCAATTCAATATTTTTTGAACCACCGTGTATAACTATAATACTATTCGAACTTATATCTCAGCAATCCTATATATGCAACTCCTAATGTACCACCCAATATCACATTTATTTTTAACATTTTTGGATCCGTCCTGCATAACTAATTTTACACCGCCTTATATTTCACCTGGCCACATTCCTTACTTCTCGAATTTAGATGCACAAACGCATTTAGGTACGTGCTACGCACACGAACGAACGCACGCACGAACCCAACCACCCACACACCGTTTTTTTTTTTCGATTTTCAGAAAAACGGTATGTTTTACCGTACAGAAAAATCTATATATAAATAGGCAAAGACAAAACGATTAGGTACCATTTTCTCCTCTGTCTCTCAACCGATTTTATCCATTTTTGTTTTGTTTAGTAGCTACTGACGACCTTCAGTGCAGAATGCTAAAATTAATTTATAATATTGGTTGTTCATCAAATAAAATATAATAAACATTCATTATTTACATCCATACTGTCAACGCCAAACAACTGACAGTGCCGCCGCCGCCAGATGGTCTAAACTAAAAACATTGAGTAATTATAGATGGAGTTATATTCTTGGAGCATGTACTTCTGGAAGTGGTATGCAAGCGTTGTTATTGTTTAGTGGTAAAATAGTCAATGTAGTAGATCAGTATGGATTTTTCGGACGCGTTGCAGTAACTTTTATATTAAATATTCTGTTTTTAATGTGAATTTAATTATTTGATTAATATATTATTATCACAACCGTCCTGAAGGTGTTGTGTAAAAAATTCTCAGAGAGCGGACAATAGAGAATGTATTAAATATTTAAGTTCTTCAAGGGTTGTTGGTCCTCTCTTCTCTTTAATATACCTGAACTTGATTGAAATCGCAAATGACGAAAACTTTTAGGTTGCAAAGAACAATCTTCCAATTATTAAATCGAATATTTTGCCAGGAGCAGTTCCAGCCAAAACTTTGGGGGGTCATTCAGTTGTCAAAAATATTTCAAATACTGATATTTGATTACATTTTTATTTTCTTTTTTATTTCAATAGATTTGTCTATATGAGTGAACAATTTTGGTCATTACATCTACTTCTCCGATTTCTCCACAAATCTGTTACTTACAAAAATATACTTTTTACAATTTCATGAAATAGGGTCGAATTTCGACCAGTGGGCGACCACTAGTACATGAAAGTAAGCTAGAATATTTTTTGTAGAATACAATTTAGAATATTCAGATTGATTTAGTTGTTTTAGAGAAAACAGTGAAGATTCAGTGAAATGTAATCCCTTAATTACTGTTTTTTCTGATTTTCTGGAAAACTGTGAATTTCACTCTTTAGAAAATTATATAGTACCCTTCTGTAATATACCTTAATACAATGTAGTTTTAATTGTCAAAATTGCCCAAGACATTTTTGAATAATTATTGAGCATAAAAAAAGATGCCTACAAATTGAAAACTTCCTCCTTTTTGGAAGTCTGTTAACAAGGGGATTAGTTAATCATATTGCTAACATGTATTTTTCTCAGAACATCTGTAAGAAAGACTTTGTGTAAATGAAAAGCAAGTTTTTGAAATATACCTACTACAGTTTAGTGGTGGGTCGTTGACGTTTTTACGGTCAACGAAACGAGACCGTTTATCGTCGACGATAAACTAGTTTATAAAACAGTTTAATTTTCGACTAGTTTCGACCGTCGACGAAATAACGTCAACGAATTATCTTTCGACATATTACAGATTAAACCAGTTTACTCCTGACTTTATAGATAAACGTCAAATAGAATAAAGAGTAAACAGTTTAGATAGGACTATTGAACCGTGCTAACAGACATATCGAATTTTTGTACTAGTTGAAATGAACTTACCTACATACTTTTTCGAGGCGTAAGACTCACAGGGTCACTAATAAATTTAGTATTTACAAACTATGTGAGTATTTACATTTTATTTACATTATTCATATTTACATATAATTTATAAATCTGTTTTGATCGAGATGTACATTTAGGAACATTATTTGTTCTACTCTAGTAGCCGATTTTGAGAACATTCGATCGCAATGCTCACCACTACTACAGTTTAGCTCCATTACAAATTTTAAATATTTATATGATACAGAAAAGGAGTGAAGAAAGGGAAAATCCCCATAACTTCAGTGGTAAGGATAACTATTGAATATTAGAGTAAATATATTGAGTTTATACATCTACAATATCCAACATCAAATTATAAATGTATGATGACAAAATGTCAGAAATTATAAATGGCCATATCAGGTTAAATGTCATCAACATGGAATTAGAAAAGGGTTGGTAATTAAGAAATATGAGCTGTTATCAGCTGATCCAGAAGCAATGTAGAATGAGTCATAATGAAGGGAACAGGATCAGATTCTTCAAACCATTTGACCAAACTACCACTAGATGAAAGACATATGTGGCATCAAAAGTGACATAAATGAAGTTTTATGTATGCGATATACTTCATTTATGTCAATTTTCATGTGACTTATGTTAAAAGTCGAGAGGTAGAGCAGTTGAATGGATTTAAAAATTGAGCCCCGTAAGGGTCTGTAAACACAAAAGACAGAAGTATAATAATGAAATTTGAAACTGTTACAACAAATTGTGACAGAAGTACCTAAATTAAAAAGAATGGTACAGGTAAAAACACTTGCTTGCAAAGATATGTAGATGATCAAATTGATGAAGAAGTCAGCAGAGTATTTTGAAAACATATGAAATGAAAGAAGAAATAAGAGAATAAGTCAAGGAAAAGTGTACTGAATTACATTATAGAGATAATTTGGTTGGTTTCTCAGATTTCCATTATCTTGAATTTAATTGTCCAACAAAATTTTGGTATGATGGAAGTTGAAGGAAACTCTGGGCAATCAAAAGTTCAAAAGAAAGCCTAAAGTAGACCAAACACTGAGATGAAAAAGTGGCAAAGTTGTATTAAGCAATAACACTTGAATGATAAAGTGAAGGTACCTATTAATGAAAGAATGTACAAGAACTGATCAATAATGTTACTAGACATGCAAACCTTTACAGGCTTTGGAACACAAGACAATGTATCTTCTGTAGGCAGCACTCTCACAGGTTACACCACCCTCAAGATATTGAAATGTAAATACCACTTTTCAATTGAAGTTGAAATATTCAACTGATTAGTAATATTCAGTGCTAACTCAACAAGTAAATAAATGTTTCAGAAAAGGTTTTTGTCATAGATTTGCCAAAAAAATATAACTACTAAATTACCTTAACAGTACTAGGAGTTGATGTGGATGTTGTTGGACTGGCATCACTTTTTCCAGACATGTAATTTTTAAGACTACTAAACACTGATTTAATTCCATTAATATGTTTTTGGGAAAATCTTAGAGTAGCATTAATCTCATCTAACTGTTTATCAGTTTTTTCAAGTTTTTCTCTTTGCCTCATCAACTCTTCTGCAGTAGCTATACCAATTTGCTCAGATTCTCGTAAAACATTTATACTTTTTTCTGTACTATTTAAGGTACGATTTTCAATAACTCTTTTTCTTTCTGCGAATGATTGTAATTGATCATCAAATGAATCATAAGAAGATTGCGTATTGGAAATACGCCTCGAATTTCTTAAAAATAATTCGTCATCTATATCATCTTCTTCAAAAGGATTAGTTGATTTATTTGGCCTATGGCTCGTCATTTTCCTAAACACTTTTTTTATTCAAAAGATGTTTTCTATTAACAATGAATTTTCAACACAAACAATTCTTCCACTTCACCACTCCAAAGTTCAAAATTATACATTTGCGAATGTCACTGTCACTTGAATGTCACTCAATGACATTAGTGCCAGTAAATAAAAATTAAAATCCTTAGAGCATGCTCGTTATACTGTGAAACTAGGTTTTTCTACATATTTAACGTACTCGACTTCATTTTCTTAACGTTACTGTGTATACGTAGTCAAAGTATATGTAATACATAGGAAAATGAGCTTGCAAACTGTTTTTATATAATATTTGAAATTTATAGATAAAATATTTAATAATTTGAACAAATTTTTTAAATTAATTAAAATACAAATTTGGAACCATTAAGGTACTATTAAATAATGAAAGCAAAAAAATTATATAACAAGTTGAAATTTTAATTTATTTTTTCTGCTTTAGGCGAAAATCAAGTTATTCGCATATTCTATTCAATATAGCTCTATGTAATATAAACTTTTGTCACTTTACCTTTGAATAAAAAGATGGCTTTATGAGGAAGTTTCACAAACTTCAACCGCATGGTGGCGCCACTGCATACAAGGGTACAATGGCCGCCATGCACAAAAAAATAAGCACGGTGTTGAGGACTCCGAAGACGAGGATGCCTTTAGAACAACAGGGAGTGTACGAGATTTGATGAACACCAAAAAGCCATACGAAAGCAGGAAAAAACAACATCCATTGCGGAACACGACACCACGACGTCACAGTCTAAACGCTCGCAATGAAATTCAGAACTTACCGAATTGTTGGAAAATTCTACTAAACACCGTACCGGCCCGGACCCGTCCTATAACAACTCAACCGGAAATAACCGACCAGCATGCGGGAGGCGTGGCTACTGAGCACCAAGGGCCAGTCACAAGTAGCCATTCACGGGGCCAACCAATAGGCGCCGAGCCGCGACTACATATCAGCGCGCGCGCTCCTGAAAATCTTAGTATTCGAGTAACTACAAGCGAAAGCAGAAGGCTACGAGACTTATGCTAACCGACCTGAAGAGGGCAGATGTGACTCTGCTGAAACGTCGTCATTTTACCATCGAAATATTCGTATGCTTACGACAAACACATCTTTTGAAATATATCATGAAATATTACAGAATATTTATTATTTATGATACTTGAAAACAAACATGAAATATTATATAAACTAGCTGTCGCCCAGTAGTCGAAATTCGACCAATTGTGTCAATATCTCTGGCACGTTAAGTAACATGAAAATTTTATCGTGACATTCTATCCTAGGACTTTAGGGAGAACAGCAATTACACAGAACGGATCCAGATTCGGAACCTCTGTGTAATAGTTGCCTCGAAAATCCTAGATGTCGGTCTTACATCTCGCTTCTACAAATAAGTAACGAAATTCAAGTTTTTTTCAGATATAATTCATAAAACTTTATTTGTGTTCAAATTCGTAATTCTTAATTTAATATGACAACAATTCAACTGCTAATGGGCTACTCTACATATTTATTTTTTCTAACCCCCCTGTACAGCTATAATTGCACTCAATTCTCTAACATTTATTAAAATCCTCATTATAATAATTCCATCTCATTATATATTTCCACCACCCTGTATATGCAACTGCTTATGAACCACGCATAATATTTTTTATTTTTCAACCACCGGGTAAACCATTCTGTATATGCCACTGCTTATGACCCACTATATTTACTCTTTTTGTTTATGAAATTTTTAATTATCTTCTGTAACTATAATTCTACTCCGACCTATATTTCAATCATTATATATATGGAACTCTTCGTGGTCTACTCTATAAATCATTTCCTTTTCTAACATTTTTTATCACCATCCTGTATATCTATAATTGCTCTTACCCTATATTTCATCTTAACTATATATACAACTGCTTATGGGTTACGAAATGTTGCATTTCCATTTCCGCCACCCTGTATATGCATTTATATATAACATTTTTTGCACCACCCTGTATAACTGTAATTTTACTGCACCTTCTATTCCAAGAACCCTGTAAATTCAACCGCTAATGGGCTTCCCTATATAATTATTTTATTAGTTATAATTGCACTCTACTCTATATTTTAAACACCCTATATATGCAACTGCTCATGTGCCACCCATGAAAAAAATGATTTCTAACATATCTGGAATCACCTTGTATAATTATAATATTCAACGATTACTTTACCCACTAAACAATAACAACGCTTGCATGCCACTTCCAGAAGTACATGCTCTAAGCATATAACAGCATTGGTCTGTCTATATATAATTACTCAATGGTTTGAGTCTGGCGGCGGCGGCACATTCATTTGTTTGGCATTGACATTATTGACGTAAATAATGAGTTTTTATTATATTTTATTTATTGAATGAACCAATATTATAAATTAAAATTAGCATTCTGCACTGAAGGTCGTCAGTAGCTACTAAACAAAACAGAAATGAAGAAAATCGGTTGAGAAACAGAGGAGAAAATGGTACCTAATCGTTTTGTATTTGCCTATTTATATATAGATATTTTTAAATAGTTCACTAAAATACATTTAGGCAAGGCGCAAATTGAGACGCGTATAGCGCGTGTGAGGTGAGATGACATCGATCCCGGCAGGGATCAGTTATCAACTACGCGGATGAATTCCCGGAAAACACCTAACACATTTAGTGCCCGCGAAAACTTAAAAACAAACATATATGTATATATATATATATATATATATATATATATATATATATATATTTCACCCGCGTATGGAAAGTTCAAGCTTTCGAAAAAAGAAATAACTTATGAAACATATGGACTATCCAAAACAAAAGTTTTTCTTCTTGTTTAAACTACCCTACTTAATTATAAATCCAATCCCGAATATATTTCACCCAAATTGCAAGTACTTATGCGCGAACCAAATAACAATTTTGTTTGACTTTTTTTTTAATCACCTTGAATAACTGTAACCCTATTTCACCCTATATTGCAACCATCCTGTATATACTGTTGTTTATTTGTATAAATTTATGAACACCTGACTATAACTCTTCTCTATCCTACATTTCAGCTATGCCACTGTTTATGGTCTACTCTGTATAACAATTATTTCTGATATTTTTTGAACAACCTTTTAAAGTACATTTTCTCTTTACCCTATATTTTAATCACCCTTTGTATGCAGCGTTTTCTAACATAATGTTAAATACACTTTAATACTATAATCTTGCTTCTCCCCATATTTCAGTTATTCCATATAGTAGAATACAACTGTTCATTGTCTACCCTATATAACAATTATTTTTCAACTTTTTACATCCACCCTGATGGAAATACCGGTGGAACCCTAGGTGTTTCACAAATTTAAAAACACAATTTTGCCACTACAAACTTTTATTTAAACACTCACCCAGACTGCAACTGCTTATTGGCCACCCTATATAACAATTTTATTCAACATTTTTTTTAACCGCTCTGTATAACTAAGTCTACTTCCATGTACATTAAAACCATCCTGTATACACTGCTGCCAATTTGTCAAACATTACACTTATTTTTGAACCACCATGTATAACCATAATTTTACCCTACAAAATATTTCAACCACCTTGTTGTGCATCTGCTTAGGGGCCACCAAATATAACATTTTTTAAATACTTATCTATAACTCTGGTCCACTCACTATCTTATACAGGGTGTAAACGGTATGAGTGCAAAGATTTTGAGGATCAATACTTCAGGTCAAAACAAATCAAAAAGCTTTATAACATTTTCAGAAATAAACTATAGTTTTGCCAAAAAAAAATTAAAAAGTTAGAAGTTCTGTAGCCTTTATTACAGTGAATAATAGATTATTTCCGGCTTCAAAATGATTGTAAAGCTAAATATGTAAATACACAATAGCGTATACACCTTTAATAACTGTATTAACAAAGAAAATTATTATTTAAACTCTAAATATTCTGTTATAATTTGCCCTAAGTTTCTCCGATCAGATGTGGCAACATAGCATATACTCAGTACTACAGCTGGCCGCTGCCATGAATGCTTTTTTGCTTCCCGGTTCTTTTAAGAAAGTGAAAGTGATTTTTGCGTGACATTCGACATAGAGTAAGTTATTTGATTTTCATTTTAAAATATAAATTGGAAAAATAAATAAAATCTGTTGTGAATTGTGAGTTCGAGTGTATTATTTTGTGACAAACAGTGACAATCATACAATTAGGTAAAGACCTGACATGCTATTAATTTGTCGGAAAAGCACATGTAATAGCAAGAATGTTGAATTTTGAATATTTACTATGAAGAATCCATTTGTTCTTCAGAGCTCTATCAGAATAACTTCCTGTAAGTACATGGGTATTTATTTTTCTAACAAAAGTAATATTAATTTTATGATTAACAATTTTTTTCGAAGAATTTAACACATAAAAGAACTACATATAAGAAATGTTTTGTTTCATATATTTGGTATCGAATTATCTTTGTAGCATAATGTAAACAACTTTGTGTCTTCCCTTCTTCAACTTGATGCATAAAATAAATCGGCAAATATAAATATTCATTTCAATACATAGATATTAAAAAGATATTTAAAAAATTAAAATAATATTTCATAAAATTTTATGTACCTAAATAAATCTACCGGCACTCGAAACTATGAAATTATTTAACACAAAAAAATAACAGGTGTTCATTTTTTTGTGGTGACTCATTCCTTTATTATTCAGGCTACAAGCAAATCTCATTTTTAGCGCGACGTTGCCACATTGACAATAATTTACTTAACATGAATTTCAAATTTTCTTGCTTATTAAGGCCTTTAGACCATAGTGTTATAAGAGTTTTTTGTTTTGTTTGGTGGATACTATCTGCACCTAAAATATATGCAGTCAAACTATTTACACCCTGTATATGGAACTGCTTATGGACTACGCTATATAACTATTTTTGAACCACCCTTGAAAGTATAATTTGTCTCAACCCTGTATTTCAACCACGCCTTATATGCAGCTGTTTCTAACATTGTTTTAATCACACTGTATGAACTATAATTTTACTTCGATTCATGTTGCAGATATTACATATATGCTCATGTTCTATCCTACAAAAAATATATCCAACCTGTTTAACTATAATTCTACTCCACCCGCTATTTCAACAACCTTGTATATGCAACTACTTATCTGCCACACAATATAACATTTTTTGTACTACCCTGCATAACTATAAATCCATCAATGCCCAATATATTTCACCAAAACCGTAACTGCTTATTGGGCACCGTATATAACAATTTTTACGGCATGTTTTTGAATCACTTTGTATGTATTACAATTACCCTGTATACGCTACTGCTTATTCAACCAATCTAACATTTTTTAAAGATTTAACTATAACACTTCTCCACCCTATATTTGAAGTATCGTATATATGCAACAGATTATGAGCCACGTTATTTCTCAATTTTTCCCCATATTTTTTTAACCACATTATATTTATATATAACTATATTTTCTCTCCACACATCATTTAAAGCACCCTCCATTTTTCTAACCTTGTTTGAATCACACTGTGTAACTATAACTACGTCCCATATTTCAGATACTCCAAATATGCAACTGCTATATAACAAAACTTTTCTACCATTTATTACCCACCCTGTATAATTATAACTCTATTCCACCCTATATTTCAACAATCTTGTATATGCAACTACTTATTTGCCACCTAATATAACATTTTTGTACCACCCTGTATCCTTAAAATTCTACTTCACCCTATATTTCAACCATCCGGTAAATGGAGGAGCTTGTAGATAACATTTCTTTATAATACTTTTTAAACCCACCTGTATAGCTGTAATTATACTTCGCTGCATAGTTCAACCATCCTATATATGCAATTACTTGTGGATATAAAATAATTTTTTAACCACTCTATAAACTATAATTCCACTCGATCTCATAAACAACTACTTCTAACATTTTTTTAGCCCATTTCATAACTATAATAACTCAATAACATAATTCCTAACTGCTTACATAACACATTTTTTTCTAAAAAAATGTATCCACCCTGTATAAATATTCTACCTTTATATCAACCATATTGTATATGCAACTACTTATTAACCAACCAATATATCATTTTGTTATTCATCGTAAATATGATTCTACTCCGTGCGTTTATGAACCACCTGGTATATGCAACTTTTTATGGCCCACTCAATATAACTTTTTTGAACCAATCCGTATAACTAATTAGTTATACGGATTGGTTGGAATTCCACTCCCCCGTATTTCAACCACATTGTATATCTGCTGCTGCTTATGGTACACATATTATAACATTTTTTTAGATTTTTTTAAATCCATGTCATTCTACCCCGCACTAAGTTTCCTATATATAGAACACCCTGTAAAATTACGGTTTATATATCAGTTTCCCCCTTATTTCAACAACATTGTATATATATGCAGTTGCATATGGTACACCCAATATAACTTTTTTTAGATATTTTAAATCCATGTCATTCTACTCCGCACTAAGTTTCCTATACATAGAACACCCTATCAAATTACGGTTGATTTATCAGTTATTTTTTTCTAAACCGAGACATGTTACATTGGCATATTCCGAATTTTGAATAAAATCTAAGGTGATTCAAATATCTAATATATGGTGCTTGCGGTGGAACCAATAGAGTAATTGTGTTATCCAACAAGGTACAAGTTTTTTCGCTATGTCTACCGTTTCTGTCAACTTAGGGAGTTAAAATATCTACCAGTTTTTTAGTCAAACTATAGGCTTTGCAACAAAAAAAGATTCAACAAAATCAGTTCAGTAGTTCTTACGTGATGCCCGAACAAACAAACAAACAAACAAACAGCAAACTTACAATTTTATAATAGTACTAGCCGTTACCCGCGGTTTCACCCGCGTACGGAATGTTCAAGCCTTCCCAAAAAAATAACTTATGAAACATATTGGTTACGCTATATCAAATTTTTTAAACTTGTTTGAACCACCCTACTTAACCATAAATCCACCAATCCCGAATATATTTCACCCAAACTGCAAGTACTTATGGGCCACTCAATATAACCATTTTCTTCGACATTTTTTTGAATCACCTTGAATAACTGTAACTCTACTTCACCCTATATTGCAACCATCCTGTATGCTGCTGTTTATTTGTCACCCAATATAACTTTTTGAACACCTGACTATAAATCTTCTCTAGTCTATATTTCAGTTATGCAACTGCTAATGGTCTACGCTGTATACAATTATTCTTGATATTTTTGGAACAACCCTTTAAAGTAAAATTTCTTTGTACTCTATAATTTAATCAACCTTTATACGCAGCTTTTTCTCACATTGTGTTAAACACACTCTAGAACTATAATCTTACTTCTCCCCATATTTCAGATATTCCATATAGTAGAATGCAACTGTTTATGGTCTACCCTATATAACATTTTTTTCAACTTTTTTGATCCATCCTAACAGAAATGATGTGGAACCCTTCGTGAGTCACAAATATAATAACACAGTTTTGTATCCTAATACCAAAGTTTTATTTAAACCCTCACCCATACTGCAACTGCTTATTGGCCACCATATATAACAATTTTATTCAAAAAAAATTAACCACTTTGTATAACTAACTCTACTTCCATCAACATTAAAACCATCCTGTATACACCGCTGCCAATTTGTCAATCATTATAACTTATTTTTGAACCAATTTTATAATAGTATATATATATATATATATATATATATATATATATATATATATACTATTATAAAATTGTAAGTTTGTTTGTTTGTTTGTTCGGGCATCACGTAAGAACTACTTAACTGCTGAATCTTTTTTTGTTGTGAAGCTTATAGTTTGACTTAAAATCTGGTAGACATTTTATCTCCTTAAATTGATAGAAACGGTAGATACAGCGAAAAAACTTCTACCATGTTGGATAATTCAATTACTCAAATGGTTCCACCTTACGCACAAAATATTAGATTCTGGCATGAGCTTAGCTTTTATTCAAAATTCGGAATGTGCAAATCTAACATGTTTCAATTTAACAAAAATCAACATATATCAAGCGTAATTTTACCGGGTGTTCTGTATATAGGAAACTTAGAGCGGAGTAGAATTACATGGATTTAAAAAATCTAAAAAAACTTATATTTGGTGTCCTATAAGCAGCTGGATATATATGATGTGGTGGAAATAAGGGGGAGGGAATTAGTTAAATGGGGTGGTCCAAAAAAGTTATATTGAGTGGGCCATAAACAGTTCCATATACCAAGTGGTTGAAAAAGGGTAGAATATTTATACAGTGAATAAAAAAGATAGTATAGTTATGAAATGGGTTAAAGAAATGTTAGAAGCAGTTGTTTATACAGGGTGTTTGAAATATAAGATGGAGTAGAATTATAGTTTATGTTGTGGTTAAAAACTTGTTTTATATCCACAAGTATTTACATATATAGGATGTTGAAATATGTAGCGGAGTATAATTACAGCTATACAGGACGTTTAAAAATATTTTAAAGTAATGGTATGATCTATAAGTAATTGCATATAAAAGGTTGTTGAAATATAGGGTGGCTTACAGTTAGAATTATACAGGGTATATCTTGAAAAAATATAAGAAAAAAATGTCAAATAGTGTAGTTCATAATAAGTTGCAAAGATAGGATAGTTGAAACATAGGGTGAAGAAGTGTTATAATAATTATTTAAAAAATGTTATATTGGTTGACCGATAAGTAGTACCATATACAGGGTAGTTGTAATACATACATGGTGATTCAAAAACATGTTGAACAAAATTATTATTTTCGGTGCCCCATAAGCAGTTGCGGTTTCGGTGAAATATATTTGGCATTGATGGATTTATAGTTATACAGGGTGGTAAAAAAATGTTATACTGGGTGGCCGATAAGTAGTTGCAAATACAAGGTGATTGAAATAGCGGGTGGAGTACATTTATAGTCAAACAGGTTGGATATATTTTTTTGTAAGATAGAACATGAGCTGTTGCATATCTGCAATATATGAAACATGGATCGAAGTAAAATTATAGTTCATACAGAGTGATTAGAAGTATTTAAAAATTTTATATTTGGTTGCCCCTAAGCAGATGCACATACACGGTGGTTGAAATATTTTCTATAGTAAAATTATGGTTATACAGGGTGGTTCAAAAATAAGTTGTAATGTTTGACAAATTGACAGCGGTGTATACAGGATGGTTTTAATGTAGATGGAAGAAGAGTTAGTTATACAAAGCAGTTAAAAAAAATTGAATAAGATTGTTGTATAGGGTGGCCAATAAGCAGTTGCAGTTTGGGTGAGGGTTTAAATAAAAGTTTGGTCTTAGGATGCAAAACTGTGTTTTTTTATTTGTGACTCATGAAGGGTTCCACATCATTTCCATTAGGATGGATCAAAATAGTTTTAAAAAAATTGTTAAATAGGGTAGACCATAAACAGTTGCATTCTACTATATGGAATATCTGAAATATGGGGAGAAGCAAGATTATAGTCTTAGAGTGTGTAACAAAATATGAGAAAAGCTCATATAAAGGTTGATTAATATATAGAGGAAAGAGAAATTTTACTTTAAAAGGTGGTTAAAAAAATATCAAAAATAATTGTTATACACGGTACACCATAAGCAGTTGCATATGTCAGATTTGTATGGGGTAGAGAAAAGTTATAGCCAGGTGTTCAAAAAATTATATTGGGTGACAAATAAACAGCAGCATATACAGGATGGTTGCAGTATAGGGTGAAGTAGAGTTACAGTTATTCAAGGTGATTCAAAAAATGTCGAATAAAATAGTTATATAGGGTGGCCCATAAGTACTTGCAGCTGAGAAGCACTTGTTTATACAGGGTGTTTGAAATATAAGATGGAGTGGAATTACAGTTTATGTTGTAGTTAAAAATTTGTTTTATATCCACAAGTAGTTACATATATAGGAAGGTTGAAATATGTAGCGAAGTATAATTACAGCTATAGAAGTGGGTTTAAAAATATTTTAAAGCAATGGTAAGATCTACAAGCTGTTCCATTTACCGGATAGTTGAAATATAGGGTGGGGTAGGGTTCTAAGGATGCAGGGTCGTACAAAAATGTTATATTTGGTGGCAAATAAGTAGTTGCATATAAAAGGTTGTTTAAATATAGGGTGGCTTACAGTTAGAATTATACAGGGTGGGTAAAAAATGCTTGAAAAATTTCGTTATATAGCACTTGCATATATAGAGTACCTGAAGTATGGTGCACAGTGAAGTTATAGTTATACAGTGTCATACAAACAAGGTTAGAAAAAGTTGTGAAGTGTGAAGAGAAATTATACTTTAATATATCTTGAAAAAATATAAGGATAAAATGTGAAAAGCGTAGTTCATAATAAGTTGCAAAGATATGATAGTTGAAACATAGGGTGAAGAAGTGTTATGATAATTATTTAAAAAATGATATATTGGTTGACCAATAAGCAGAAGCGTTTACAGGGTAGTTATAATACATACAAGATGATTCAAAAACATGTTGAACAAAATTGTTATTTTCGGTGCCCCATAAACAGTTGCGGTTTTGGAGAAATATATTTGGAATTGAGGGATTATACAGGGTGCTAGAAGAAATGTTATACTGGGTGGCCGATAAGTAGTTGCAAATACAAGGTGGTTGAAATAGCGGGTGGAGTAGATTTATAGTCAAACAGGTTGGATAATTTTTTTGTAGGATAGAACATGAGCTGTTGCATATATGCAATATCTGAAACATGGATCGAAGTAAAATTATAGTTCATACAGTGTGATTAGAGGTATTAAAAATTTTATATTTGGTTGCCCCTAAGCAGATGCACATACAGGGTGCTTGAAATATTTTGTAGAGTAAAATTATGGTTACTCGAGTAACTAGAAGCGAAAGCAGAAGGCTACGAGAATTATGCGAACCGACCTGAAGAGGGCAGATGTGACTCTGCCGAAACGTCGTCATTTTACCATCGATCCCGGCAGGGATCAGTTATCAACTACGCGGATGAATTCCCGGAAACCATCTAATATATATATATATATATATATATATATATATATATATATATATATATATATATATATATATATATATATATGTTATATAAGTTATTCCATCGACTTATGTGAAACCATCTAGCAACAGTTCCCAAGCTGAGTCAGCATCCACGTGTCGTCTCAGGTTACCTTCGACGACGTACATCCGTGAGAACAGCAAACGCTGCGACAGCTTAGTCAGCATTCTAATGTTATAAATTGTTCAATTGCCTTATGTCTGCATTCATTGTTACTTACAGATTTGTCTAGTTAGTTTAACACTCATTTTTTTTCCTTTTTTATTGTTATAAAGTTTTATTATTATTTTCATTATATTCAAGTTTATATTAAAAGTTTTATTGATTGTGCAAGTATAAATAAAGTCTTTTTTAAAAAGTGAAATTTTGGAAGTGTGATATAACAAATTGGCGCAGTCTAACGTTACTAGAACACGAGTACTCTAACTGGTAGCGGCGGATTCCTATCCCTCAACGGAGCAACGAACCTGGAAGAAGTCCTCACTGCAATCAAACGTAGAACACGGCGCTTTCAATGTTCCTGTTGATGTAAGTAATGGTGAATCGTCATTCGTTTTAAGTAAATATTATTTGATTTATTAATACATTGATTTTAAATAATTTGATTTCATTTAATTGAAACTGATCTATTTTATTATTTGATTTTTATTTTTGATATATTTGATTTGAATGAAATATTGATTTATTTCATTATTTGATTTATTTGATATATGTGTTGATTTCTTTTACTAACATTTGATATATTTAATATTTTATTGATTTATCTACCTGAATAACTGATTTATTTGTTGATATTTTAATCTATCGTGTTTAATTGCTTTACATTTTTTATACTATACTGTTCTATCGTTCAAACAATCGTTTATTCCCACTACATATTCTACAGTACATTAATTTTCTACACCTTTTAACATTTTATTCTATATACTTTACACTCCAATTCATTTATATCGATAAACATGGCACAAGCTTCACCAAATTCAGGTACACCTGAAACAGAAAGATACCGGTTAACGGAGA
Organism: Octodonta nipae; assembly: GCA_034190945.1. Classification (NCBI taxonomy): domain Eukaryota; kingdom Metazoa; phylum Arthropoda; class Insecta; order Coleoptera; family Chrysomelidae; genus Octodonta; species Octodonta nipae. The sequence goes on along the minus strand of CM067220.1, from coordinate 85,735,776 downwards.
TATTTTCCGTTATACCCGAATTTGAAGGCGACCAAATTTCCTTGGGAACCTTTATAGATGCGTGTAATTGCGCATATAACATGTCGACCGCAGATCAAAAGTATTTGTTAGTGTTCCACATCAAGAATAAACTCAAAGGGAAAGCGGCGCAGTTAGTAAATTCAAGGAACCCTGGATCATACCTTGAAATCAAACAACTCTTGACCCTACACTTTGGAGATTCTCGTGATCTCTCGTCATTAATTCATGACCTACAACGTCTAAAGCAACTTTCGAACGAATCTCCACTGACGTTTTACAATAGACTCCAGGTACTGAGTGCGAAAATGCACTCCTGCATTCACAAAACTGCTGGGCTTAGTCCAGAACAAAAAGACGCCCAGACCACTCTAGTGGATACTATGGTCATGAATACCCTTCTTACGGGATTAGAACCCCGGTTAGGTCAGGTAATTCGTGCCAGTAACCCAAAAGACCTTCTAGAGGCACACTCCCGGATTAGGAGAGAGCTTCAACTTTCTTATTTCGAGGATCAGAAAACGAACAAATCTGTTCCTCTCAAACCCAACTTTCAAACACGAAAGCCGACACAACCTCCTAAATGTCTTCATTGTGGTCGATTAGGCCACATAGCCGTAAATTGCCGATTGAAAAATCAAAACAATTCTCAAACATTCAATCAAAACCATAGGCCAAATCCTGTTGGGCCTAACCAACAAACAAGGCCAAACTTCCCCCCAAATAATCCCCCGGTTCAACAAGGACAACAGTTTCGTCCACAAAACTTCCAGAGACCCCCTTTTAGATCTCAAATGAACCCAAATTATTCTCGTCCTTCGGTTATACAGAATAACCCGAATAACCGTCCTGAAAGGACACATCATTTCAATCAACATCAAAATGATGGTTACTCACAATATTCGGATTATTATACCGATAATTACAATACTTATGACTACGATGATGATAGTCAAAATTATTCAGGCTTCGAAGAAACTTTTGACGATACCCCTATCGAGCCTTTTAATTGTCACGATTATCAGGATTTTCTAGCGCTTCCGAGCCTAGATCAACCTCCCGATTCGACAACAACTTTGTGCGAAGTCGAAACCCAGATTCAAAACCTCAATCTGGACGACTTGAACCCCGACTTGAACTTCCCGGAGCAACTATTTCTTTAAGCCCACTTCTTACTGTGAACTCTAAAAATCTATATTACATTCTTGACGCTTCTTCTAAATTTAAACTTCTTATTGATACCGGAGCTGGTATATCTATCTTCAAAGAAAATACCGTAAAGAATTTCACCCAAAGATCTCCTGAAAGGGTAACTATTCAAGGTATTACCCACGAAAAAATTCCCATCTCACAATCAACTTTAATCCCATTCGCTCCACGTAACCCATATAAAGTTTTCATATACGATTTGGACATTGAGTTTGACGGCATACTAGGATTAGATTTTCTTGAACACTATGAATGCATAGTTGACTTAAAATCTAAACAGCTAATAACAAATTTTAAAACCATCCCTTTACACAAAGTTCCCGATAACGATCAACCCTTGACTGATGTACCTGACACACTCAACGTTAAGCCTAATATTACTTCACAAACACCTACACAAAACAAAATAACCATTGAGGCACGCACAGAAAAGATCTTTAAACTTAAATGCGATCTTTCTAACATCGACGCCATCTTACCAACTCAAGAAATTGACAGAGTACGACTTCCAAACGCACTCGTACACATTAACTCAAAAGGTGAATTTCTAACTTCCATTATCAACGCTAACGCGATGACCAAAACAGTAACTTTTTCTGATTTAAAACTGGAACCACTTGACAAAACTCACTCTCTTCTGAATTTCAATACAGACGATTATCATGAACCCCAATACATAGACAGAAACTCGACTATTAGACAACAAATTAGAACTGAAGATCTAAATGACGAAGAACGCGAACAAATCACTGATCTTTGTTTGGAATTTCAAGACATTTTCTATCTTGAAGGTGACCCCTTGACTTTCACTAACGAGGTTAAACATTCGATTGATACGAACAACGCAAAGCCCGGTTTCACTAAATCCTATAGATATCCTCAAGTACTAAAGAGGAAGTGAAAACCCAAATTGGAAAAATGCTTGAACAAGGTATCATTAGGCACTCCTCATCCCCTTGGTCCTCCCCTGTATGGGTCGTCCCCAAGAAGCTCGATGCTTTTGGTAAACAAAAGTGGCGAGTTGTTATCGATTACAGGAAATTAAATGAATTGACTGTAGACGATAAATATCCTCTGCCAAATATATCCGATCTTCTCGACCAACTTGGAAAGTGTCAATACTTTTCGACACTGGATCTCGCTTCCGGGTTCCACCAGTTGGAAATCCAAGAGGAAGATATTCCTAAGACTGGCTTTTCTGTCGAAAATGGTCATTACGAATTCGTTCGTATGCCATTTGGTTTAAAAAATGCACCTTCTACTTTTCAGAGGGTCATGGACAATATTCTTCTGGGTATACAGAATGAACGTTGTCTCGTCTACATGGATGATATCATCGTCTACTCTCCGACCATCCATGAACATATTTCCCGGTTGACAGAAGTTTTTAAACGACTTCGGAAGTCTAACCTAAAAATTCAACATGATAAGTGCGAATTTCTTCGTAAAGAAGTAGCTTATCTTGGCCATCTTATCACACAAGAAGGTGTAAAACCAAACCCTTCAAAGGTTGAATGTATTCAGAACTTTCCGCAACCCCAAACTCCGAAAGACATCAAATCTTTTCTTGGTCTCGCTGGGTATTACAGACGCTTCATACCAAATTTTGCGAAGATCTCTAAACCTCTGACTAAACTACTCCAAAAAGACGTCAAATTCATCTTTGACGCAGATTGCAAGTCTTCCTTCGATGAACTGAAGCAAGCCCTTGTATCTGACCCAATCCTGATATATCCAAACTTTGAAGAACCCTTCCTGCTCACTACTGATGCTAGTGCTTTTGCTATTGGAGCGGTTCTTTCTCAAGGTCCTGTGGGAAAAGATCTCCCTGTTGCATACGCTTCTCGCACCCTCTGTGCTGCAGAGACACGATATTCCACCATCGAACGAGAATTGTTGGCCATAGTTTGGGCTGTTAAGCACTACAGACCGTATCTTTTTGGGAGAAGGTTTACACTGCTGTGTGACCACCGTCCGCTTACTTGGCTCTTTTCCATCAAAGATCCTGGCAGTCGTTTAGCCAGATGGCGCCTTAAGCTAGAGGAATACAATTATAAGATTGAGTACAAGCCCGGCAAGGTAAACCAAAACGCAGATGCTCTTTCTCGCATCAAAATCAACCATTTCAAGCAATGTGCTGATTTCCTTTCCAAAATCAAAATTTTCGCTAACAACGAAACTGACTCCGAACAACATGAAAACTCTGACAATGACGACGAACATGACGAAAGAATTATCGCTGAGTTTAATCGATTTGTTCAACTCTACAAAACTGAGTCAATAATCGATTACTCTAAAATTGAAATATCCAATTCTCAAGTTTTAGACAAGTCCCACAAACGCATAGTTACATTCTTTTGGCAAAACAAAACTAACGACTTACACGACAAAATTATTGATGACTTTTTCGAGGAAGAACCTAATTTCAGTAATGACACTCTTAACATCATGGCCAGTAAATCTGTCAGGCATAGAAAATACTTAGTTGTACCTTTGCCCTATGACCCTGAAACTGTCGTCTCACATCTTTTCAAAATTATTTATAACAACCAAGATTAATTCAACGACTCCGAAACATACTGCATAGAAAATAACATAGAACTTCCCATTCTTGAAATTTTATCCTTCATTCTCTCCGACAAAGAAATTAAACTAAAAATCTGCCAAAACATTGTTACAACTCCTACCGAAGACGAAATTCCTATAATAATACAACAATACCACTCTGGTAAAAACAACCTCCATCGTGGCATTAACGAAACCATCAGACGTATTAGGGAAAAATACAATTGGACCGGCTTAATTAAAACTGTAGAACAATTCATCAAATCCTGCGAAACTTGCCAAAAGGTAAAGTTCTGTAGGAAAAACCTAAGTGCACCTTTTGTTATTACGGAAACACCCAAGACTCCTTTCGAACGTATTAACATTGACATCTTCGAGTATCCATCTAGAAATCATGCACTGACTATTAGGGACGAACTAACGAAATTTACACAAGCCTACCCCATAAACGACAAAACAGCTTCAACTGTCGTAAACACCCTTTTGATTTTCTTTCAACATTACGGCACTCCACTTCGCATCCATTGTGACTATGGACGTGAATTTGACAACACTTAAATGCGGGATTTATGCCAACTATACGACATAAAACTGACATTCTCCAGCGTTCAACATCCCGAGTCAAACGGTTCTATTGAAAGATTTCACGCGACCTTAGCAGAAATGATAAGGGCAAATACAGCGGAACATCCAACCGAACATCCATTTAACGTCCTCCCTTATGCCATCATCTGTTATAATAACACAAAAAATAAAACCACCGGTTTCACGCCCTATGAACTCATATTTGGGCACACTTCTAGTAGGCCTCCAGAAACCCTTTACAACCAGGAAAAACTGATTTCGAAATACATAAGAGACCTAAATAACAGAATGGACTATTATTACAGACTCGCCCGTGCTAAAACCGAAAGACAGAAAGAAAAATCTAAAGTGCGATTTGACCAACACGTTTCTACTAAACAACCCGATTACAAAGTAGGCGACAAAGTCTACGTAAAAGAGTCCCAAATTAAAAATAAAGCCGAAAACAAATTCAACGGCCCCTTCGAAATTACCGCAATACGAAAAAACTCTGCCACCGTCATAAATTTACAAACAAACCAAATAACTAAAGTTAACTTTGACAGACTAAAACCCTATTTTGAATAAATCCCTTTTTTCAGATTCTGTGGACTGTTTTCAGTCGTGAACCTTCAACAGTACTCCATTACGCCTGTTAACAATACTATAGGAGTTTTCTTCCATGAAGAAGGCACCCTTAAAATTTCTAATGAGAAATGGACACTCCTTGTTTACAAAGATCTAAACCCCTTTCGAGACGCTATTTCTAACAACGACAATATACTGAACAGACTTTTAGAAACTATTAACGACAACAAAACTAACATTAAAATCTTCAAATCGAAAGTACAGACTCACGTAAGCCTCCTGAAACAAATATCAAAATCTGTTAACATCAAATATACAGAAATTTTCGCTGACACTGAGACTTACAGTACCAACAGAAAGAAACGCGGACTCATTAACGGACTGGGATCAATTTGGAAATCTATTTCCGGTAACTTAGATGCAACAGACGGACAATACTTTAGTGACTCTATAAATAAAATAACTAAAGACCAACATCAAATTGAAAACTTAATGAAACGACAATTATCCGTAACAACTTCGGTCATTAAGAACCTTAACACCACAATACAAAAATTTCAGTCCGAAGAGAAAATATTTTCGGAAAATATTGAAGCAATTAGGAAGTCAATTGAGTTCATTACAGACGATCTTGCTTTTTATGAACTTCAAGCCAATGTCTTGGATTTGTGTGAAAGCTTAATGGAAAGTTACGTATACATTGAAGATACCCTCAACGATGTATTAACTGCAGTCTCTTTCGCCCGTCTAAAAATCGTACATAGCTCAATTATAAACCCAGTAGATTTGGTCGACTCCCTTCAGAAAATATCACAGTCACTTCATGAAAATAACTTACCACTTCCAACCTATAGTTCAAATGTTGCTAGATACATCGATCTAATAGAATTGGAAGCTTTTCAAATCAATACTAAAATTGTTTTTGTACTAAAAATCCCCTTAGTCAATCCTGAAACTTATACACTATACCGCTTGTATCCTATCCCAGTTTTGGATTATCGAACAGGATTTCACCATATTCTTCCAACAAAATTAAAATATATCGCGAGAGATGACGATTCGCTATTGTACGCATCTTTCGAAGACTTGAGTGACTGTAAGCCATTATCTAAAGAACATAAGATCTGTTCCAAAGTTATTCCACACACCATAGACAAAGAAGCCCTCTGCGAAGCACAGCTTCTTAGACAGCCAGCAGCCCTTCCTCCAACTTGCAAGCCTTTAATATTATATGCCGAAGAGTATAATATTCAAGAGATTGACCCGAACCTTTGGTTAATCTCGATTTCCGGACAGTTGCCCATCAACATCAAGTGCAAGGGAGAAGATGTCGTTACCCAATCCATATCGACAAATTCTCTACTGACCATCCAACCCAGTTGCAATGCCTTCATCGGAAACACCAGGGTCCATGCCAGAAGGACCACCAACAACGTTGACAACATCACACTTAAGAGTCACCCAGTCAACATCCCCTACAACTGTTGCGACAACCTCCAACCATCAGTCAGCTTCCAAAGTTGAAACCCATGAGACTACAAGAATTGGATGCCAGAGACCTGAATATCGCTAACCATAAGCTTAGACAATACTCCAGGGAATTGGAAAAGCTCCTAGATCAACCATTCTTGGAGAAACACACCTCCTGGTTTACGATCATCACAATGGCAACAACCGCAATTGTGGTTGCCCTCCTTTCCATGAACATCATCAGGAAGAAATTCCAGAAGCCTCCAACGATCAGCCCTCCTGCCGATCCAGCACCACCACCAGGTCCATCAACCATCAAGCCGAGGGTAAAACTCCATAGCCTCCTTAGTCCTGTCGAGGATATGGAATTGCAGAACCTCCCTTAAAAGTCGATGCTGTAGCATCAACTTTTTTATATGGATGGGAGTTGTTATATAAGTTATTCCATCGACTTATGTGAAACCATCTAGCAACAGTTCCCAAGCTGAGTCAGCATCCACGTGTCGTCTCAGGTTACCTTCTGCATTCATTGTTACTTACAGATTTGTCTAGTTAGTTTAACACTCATTTTTTTTCCTTTTTTATTGTTATAAAGTTTTATTATTATTTTCATTATATTCAAGTTTATATTAAAAGTTTTATTGATTGTGCAAGTATAAATAAAGTCTTTTTTAAAAAGTGAAATTTTGGAAGTGTGATATAACATATATATATATATATATATATATATATATACATATATATATATATATATATATATATATATATATATGTGTGTGTGTGTGTGTGTGTTATATCACACTTCAATTAATGAACTTTTTAAAAAAGATTTTGTTAAAATAAACAACATAATTATAACTTAAAAAATGTAATTGAAAATAACAATATAAACTGACAGAGTAACTGAGTAATAATGAATAAAGACTAAGTGAATTTCTACAACTTATAACATAATGAATACTGAATCGGCACTGGCACTGTCGACACAGCGATTCCCTCGGATGCTAGGCGGTACTGTAATGTGACACTGCACGAGTCGCTGAGTTAGCTGGGAACGACGAAATACAGTTGCTACATAAGTTCACACAAAGTTCCTGTTATAAACTTATATAACAACTCCCATCTATTTGAAAAAGTTGATGCTGAATCATCAACTTTTATAGGAAGTTGTGAAGTTCTATGTCTTCGGTAGGGCTTAGTAGGTTGTGAAGTTTTCCTCTGGAGTTACTGTTTGCTGGACATGGTAGTGGTGCTGCCTCTCTAGTAAGGTCAGATTTAGTAAGCTTACTGAACTTTTCCCGGATTGCTGTGGCGGTGAGCAGGAAAACAACAATTATTGCTAACATGATTGCACTATTTGTGAACAAGGAGGTATGCTTCTCCAGAAATGGTTGGTTCATCAGTTAATCACATTCTCTGGAGTACTAGCTTAGTTTATGATTGGCAATGTTAAGGTCTCGGACATCTAGTTCTTGTAGTTTTAAGGGTTCAATACTGGGAAGTTGACTGACGGTAAACATGTCGTCGCAGCAGTTTTAGGGGATATTTACTGCATGATATTTGAGTGTGATGCTATTTTTGGTGGTCCGTCTGGCATGGACCCTGGTATTGCCGATGAAGGCGTTGCACTGGGGCTGAAATTCCTTTAATGAATTTCTTCGATACGGTTAGTGTAACAACATCTTCTCCCTTGCATGGGCAAAGGTCTGGAGATAGAGATCAACATGAGGTTTATGTTGATCTTTTGGATATTATAATTTTCTGCATATAATATCTAAGTTTTGCAGGTTGCGGGAAGTGAGATTGGCTGTCTGAGAAGTTTTCCTTCGCAGATGACATCTTTGTCTATTGGATGTGGAAATGACTTGGAGCAAATTTTATGCTGTGTGTTTAATCGCTTGCAGTCACTCAAGTCTTCCAAGGATGTATATAATAACGAATTGTCATCTCTCGCGATAAATTTTGTTTTTATTAAAAGTATGTGATGAAACTGATCATCCAAAAGTGGGATGGGATAGAGGTGATAAAGAGTGTAAATCTCAGGGTCAACTAAAGGAATTTTTAGTACAAAAATGATTTTAATGTTGATTTGAAAGTGGTAAATTATTTTCTTGGAGTGACTGAGAAATTTTTTGCAGGGAATCAATCAAATCTACTTTCGATCTTATTGGCCATAAACAAGTGTTTTAATAATATAAATAAGAAACATAAAATATCACTACTTTAAATGTCATATGAATACCATCGATTACTGTATGCCTATGTTTTCTTCTTATTATTTTTCACTTGTTTTATAATCGTGAAACCATGTGCATCTTAGGAAATATATTTAAGGTTTGTTCCTATCACATCTTTAAATGTAGACTTTTGATATCATCCGTTAACTGAATTCCTTGGTTTACGTTTTCTTATTTTCCATTTGAAGATCGATTTCTCTTTCCTATTTTTCCACTTATAGAATGATTTAAGTGATAGATATCATTCAATGTGAACTCTTGCACATGTGTTCATTAAAAATATAGAAAATGAACTGTTTCTTGAAATAAAGTCACTAGAGATTCTTTACCATTTGTAACTAATGGGTGTGATAAATACAGAAAACTATTTACATAACCGGGGCAGCATTGATTCCCGTTTTGACACGCACTTAATACAAATTAATGCTAATCACTCTTAGAGCGTCATTTTCATTATCAAAGCGTCTTTATATTTAATATGAGACTTCTATAACCAAAAACGGATTCATTACTCGGATGATGGCTTCAATACTCGGGATATAACTGGCTCTAAACCTCATTTTCTAACCTAAGACGAATACACACGTGCGGCTGCCCCGACATCTTGAACGGGAATCCGAGACTGCAGTTAAAACATCGTTTAGAGTGTTTTCGATAAATATATAGCTCTCCATTAGGCTTTCACAAAGATCTAGGATATTGATTTGGAATTCATGAAAGTCAAGATCATTTGAAATTTATAGTCTTATGTGACGACTGTCTTATTTTCTCGATATTATTCGAGAATATTTTCTCTTCTGATTAGAATTTTGGTAAGGTGTTGTTAAGGCTTGTAATGACTGAAGTAGTTACAGATATTTGTTTTTTTTTACTAATTCTTGAGTTTGGTGTTGGTCTTTAGTAATTTTGGTTATACAGTCATTTATGTATTCACCATCTGCCACATCTCAGTTTCCTGAAATTGCTTTACAAACTGAGCCGAGACCGTTAATAAGTTCGCGTTTTCTTCTGTTAGTAGTTTATTTTTGGACCACCCTGTATGCATGAATTTATCATAAAAAACACATCCCTCACTGTATATACAATATTGATAATTATACTGTTTTGTTGGTTTTAACTATTAATCATTTTATTCTATAAATAAGTAGGCATTCTCAACTATATTTGTTAATTTATCTTTTGTAAATAAATTTAATTTCAGTATTAGTTTCATTTATTTATATGGTACCATTGTCTTCTAAATGTTATTCTTGATTATTTTTCTAAATAACACCACAATCAAAACAAAAATCTGTATATTCAAGAATTAACCAAATGGTTCCAAATCTATTCCTAACTCATTTTCAATGGCTTTAAAACATATATAATAATAATAATAATATAATATAAAATGATAAGAAGTCATAAAGGAGTCTTTTTTAAGATGCCAATAAGAATTCATCACAGAATTATTTTACTGACCTCAAAAAAATGAGGCTGCTAAGTCCTTTGCAAACTTAAAAATTACTTCTTTAGGTACTAATTTCAAGAAGTCTGAAAAAATAACTTATTATGAAGTTTATTTAAGAAGTTATAACGGAAAACCTCTTGCTGTTGTGGAGGCATCCATCATAATACTGACTAGCTCAGCAAAGCACATCTCAAAAATGGTGGGTGCGAATTTTTTCTTTTCCAACTTTGGACACCTTAGAGAGGGCGCCAGACACACACAAACATATAGGCAGCAAAATAAGACCAATTTTACACTCACAATTATATTTACAATTTTATAACAGATAATTTATATTGACAATTTTAAAAGAGTGGCCAAGCCAAATACAGTTCTTTCAATTACAATAGGGCAGTTTGATCAGTATACCATCAGTAAGTAATGATTTTAGACTTATCTGGTGCAATGCTCTCTGGTTATGGCCGGACTGTCTGGTGCCTCAGCTGTATCGGGAGGGAGGGAGGGAGAGGAGAGAGAGAGAGAGAGAGAGAGAGAGAGAGAGAGAGAGAGAGAGAGAGAGAGAGAGAGAGAGAGAGAGAGAGAGAGAGAGAGAGAGAGAGAGAGAGAGAGAGAGAGAGAGAGAGAGAGAGAGAGAGAGAGAGAGAGAGAGAGAGAGAGAGAGAGAGAGAGAGAGAGAGAGAGAGAGAGAGAGAGAGAGAGAGAGAGAGAGAGAGAGAGAGAGAGAGAGAGAGAGAGAGAGAGAGAGAGAGAGAGAGAGAGAGAGAGAGAGAGAGAGAGAGAGAGAGAGAGAGAGAGAGAGAGAGAGAGAGAGAGAGAGAGAGAGAGAGAGAGAGAGAGAGAGAGAGAGAGAGAGAGAGAGAGAGAGAGAGAGAGAGAGAGAGAGAGAGAGAGAGAGAGAGAGAGAGAGAGAGAGAGAGAGAGAGAGAGAGAGAGAGAGAGAGAGAGAGAGAGAGAGAGAGAGAGAGAGAGAGAGAGAGAGAGAGAGAGAGAGAGAGAGAGAGAGAGAGAGAGAGAGAGAGAGAGAGAGAGAGAGAGAGAGAGAGAGAGAGAGAGAGAGAGAGAGAGAGAGAGAGAGAGAGAGAGAGAGAGAGAGAGAGAGAGAGAGAGAGAGAGAGAGAGAGAGAGAGAGAGAGAGAGAGAGAGAGAGAGAGAGAGAGAGAGAGAGAGAGAGAGAGAGAGAGAGAGAGAGAGAGAGAGAGAGAGAGAGAGAGACAGTTGATTTAGAGGGTTTCGAAGCCTTCTAGGTAGCCGTGACTTTACTGGTTGGAGCTTCCCTGACGACTAGTAGCAGTAAATAGTCGCCCCTATGGTGGTAGGTGCTATTCCTCTAGCGTCCTTGGGTCCAGCTCATTTTTGTGCATGCAGGAAAAAGATAAAACAGAGAATTAGTACGTGCTACCCCTTGATTGGACTTGCTGAACTCCCCCAAATTTCTAAATTCAGCCCCGGTTTGGAACTGGCATACGATAAGTCACTTGAATGTCTATGAATATAACGATAGGAGTCTCTATTTACATTGACACTTATGGTCCACTATTATTACGATAATGTTCCTTGATATTAAATCAACTATTTGTGAATTAAAGATAAACCGAAAATAAAATTACAGAAAAACTTCCTTCTCTCTGCAAGAGAGGTACGATAAGGTATTACAATAATTATTACAACAATGAAGATTAAATTTCTCGAAAAATATACTAAATTAAGATAACTGATTGGATCCAAATATATGCTAATACAAAGATAAAGATAACAGATCTGATCATATGCTAATACAAAATTTAAGATAACAGATTTGATCAAAAGTCTACGATACCAGAACGATATTCCTTAGATAGCAAGGAAAATATTATAAATAAGACAAATTTCCTGTTTATTTACTTTAGTGAAAAGATAATGATTTCTAAGTACTATTAACTTCGGTTGATTTTATTTATTTTACCTGACTGAAGGTCATGGAAATTTTCATAAATCTTTCCAAATTTATAAACAATTTGGTGTGATAGTTACCACCTTTAAACGGTGTGAAGGAGTTTCAGCAAGTATCTTTTATGAGCAATTTAAATAAAAAAATATATTAACAATAATGCCCGCAAATAGATATACATATATTCACATATATAGCTAGGTAAATTGCAGCTAATAAAGAAAACAACTGAAAAAGAAGTTATATATGACATAAGTAAAATATCGGAAAATTGTTCTGTGCTTTCTGTGATAAAACTTCAGGGAGTACAGTTGCCGTATACGACCTCCAAGCAGTTTTGCCATGTCCCACGGGCAATGCATCTTCATATTATTATACATCAAAATTGAATGTTTTAAATTTCACCATATACCAGTTGGCAAATAACGAAGTTAGCTGTTATGTTTGGCATGAAGGACAAGGACAAAGAGGGGCTAATGAAATTGGTTCCTGTGTGTGGCACTATCTTAATGCCATAAACACTAAGGCTTCCATTGAGAACAAATTCATAGACGTCATATTCTATAGCGACAACTGTACGGGGCAAAATAAAAACAAATGCATTTTCGCCTTGTACATGTTCGCCATTTTAAAATTAGCAAATATACAATCAGTGACCCATAAATATTTCATAACTGGTCATACCCAAAACGAAGGAGATAGTTCCCATTCAGTGATTGAATGACATATCAACAAATTCAAAAAGTCTGCTCCGATCCATGTTCCTGAACAGTATGTGACACTCATCCGGCAAGCAAAGAAAATGGCAAACGATATTCAGTAGAAGAAATGTGTTACGACGATTTTTTCGACTTAAAAAAACTTGTTGTGGAGATGGGCATCAATAATATATTCAAAAACTCTGAAGGTGAAGTAGTTAAAATCACAGACATGGAAATGTTCATGATGAAGAAGGATCAGGTCGGAAAAATCTTTTATAAAAATTCTTATCAGCAGCAGGACTTCTTTACTGCAAATATTGTGAACTCAAGGCGCCAGAGAACAGACTTTAATTTACTTGAACTAAGTAAAGCTTATAAACAGAAATTACCTATTGCAGAAGCAAACAAGAATGGAATACTGTCCTTGATAAATAAAAAAGTTGTTCCTCGATATTATTATGAGTTTTATAACAATTTATAATAATGTATAGTTGTTCTCACAAAGGTTTTGTTTACTTAAAATAAAGTTTTCATATTATATCCTTTCAAGATACAACAGTTGTTCCACGATATTATTATGAGTCTTAGAACAATTTATAAAAATGTATAGTTGTTTTCAGAAAGGTTTTGTTTACTTAAAATAAATGTTTCATTTTGTATATTTAAATTTATTTCAGAAGTAAACAAATAATCGTAACTTCTCTAAAATATTATTCAAAAACATAATTATTATTTGGAACAAGACTGTCACATGTTTGAAAATAGGGGTTGAATTTGTACAAACGTACAAAACAAAAGGCAACTTAAGGCAAAACAATGCAACTTAAGTTGTCTGCAAGCCATCTGTAAAGAATATGGTTTCTAATTATTTAATGAGATCGAGATCTGAGTACATTTTATCCAGTAAAATGGTTACATGCCTTCCCTGAAAATTTATGTATTTTGAGTTATGACAGTCTTCTTCCAAGCCGACGATATATAAAGGCAAAAAGCAGTAGCACTAAGCACGTGTTCCAATGGAAATGTAACTCTCTATAAAAAAATTTATAAAAAAAAATGATTTCTTTTCACCACCTAAACAAAGAAAAGAAAATGGATCAGGTAGAGTATATACTCCTATTAAACAATCCAATGAAGCTATATGATGAACTCTGGTCGGGAAAACATCTTCACACAGCTTCCGAATTTCAGCTACGATAAAAAATAAGACATGTGCATATATACATATATCTACGATAGATAAAAGATAAATCGATATTTCAATTGATCGGTATTTTCACCATCAATTTTACTATAAGAAACGGTACAGATAATTTAATCACGAGAAAAGAATATATACTTGCTTTACTCACTTTCTTCGGTAATCGAAACGGTACGATAAGATAAAAATGGCTTCCTGAAAAATGCCAGGTAATATATCGATCTGGTCTCGTCGATTGACAAAAGGGAAGAGAGAGAATCCAAAAAAACGTGAATTTTTCGCCGGTACCCAGCAAATAAGTACCGCGCAGGTTTCTTAATGCGGTAGACGATACACAGAGTCGAAATGAGAATTAATTCAAAGACAAATAAATGGATTAATATTACCGATTTAGTTCATTGTACGAGTTACATTATGAAAATTAATCATTAGGCGATATAAGGGATGACGAAACATAATTTTAGAATTAAATAATCAGCCATGCAAAGCGAATAAAATCAAATTTGAGGAATATTTAATTTAATAACAGCTGAAAGCGAGATACTAATGTTTTACGTACCTGAGATGATATTCTGAACTCAACAGGGTTGGCGTACAAATTTTACTTAAAACCAAAATATAGAAAAATTATTAACATTTGCCCAAAGTGACGATTTAATCGTTACAAAGTCCTTAAGACATCTTCAGGTGGCGCATTCGACGTCTTAAAGACTTCTTACAGACTGCATTTTGGTACTGACTTTGACTTCCAAATCTTAAATAAGAAATCTTTATGATTTCGTGAAGACATCATTTTAAGAATCTGAAGCTACCCCTTAAATTTAAAGTGTTAAAGGTGTCCATACACGAAATGCAGAGAGGCCTTATATGCGACTAATATTAATCAGACATAAATAATAAACAAATATTTATACAGTCAAATATTAAATTAACCAAAAATGGAAAATACAGTAGTTTATTGCGAATTATAAGAAAACTTTTGAACATGCTTGCACATTGTGAATAACTTGAGAGTTAGTGATTAGATGTTCACTGTTCAGTTACGATAGACATATTTATAATTTCTTTTTGCAAAATTTCGGAACCCAGATTTTCTTTCGTTGGTCTTCAGTTTACTATTTCGAAGCAATATAACAGAGAGTATAAACAGTTCGTGAAATAGGTGCGAAATTATTCACTGTTAAGGTATCTAGTGTAAACAAAAGCTCGTATTTTCGGTTTGCAAATTTTTTGGGCCGTGATATTTTTGGTTAATTTTGAAGCAATATAACCGAGGATCTAGACCGTTCGCGAAATAGTTGCGAAATTTTGCACAGATAAGGTATCTAATGAGCATATAAGAGCTCATATCTTCGGTTTGCAAAATTTTTGGACCATGATATTTTTGGTTGATATTCAGTTTAATATTTTGAAGCAATATAACTGAGGATCTAGACCGTTCGCGAAATAGTTGCGAAATTTTGCACAGATAAGGTATCTAATGAGCATATAAGAGCTCATATCTTCGGTTTGCAAAATTTTTGGGCCGTGATATTTTTTGTTGATATTCACTTTAATATTTTGAAGCAGTATAACCGAGGATCTAGACCGTTCGGGAAATAGTTGCGAAATTTTTCACTGATAAGGTATATAATGTGGTTACAAAAGCTCATATCTCCGGTTTGCAAAATTTTTTGGCCGTAGGAAAGACTAGGATTTGGCTGGAACATAGTGCTGCCTTCAGTCGCCTGAATGATGTTTCTCAATCCTGATTCCAACAGATGGTCTCTTTCTCAGTGGTCTGCCGATGTAGAGGAGCGGCAATGGTGGCAAATCCCTCAACAAATCGCCTGTAGTAGGAACAGAGGCCCAAGAAGCTTCGCAGTTCATGCTTGTCTCTTGGGACTGGCCAATCACGGATCGCTTCTAAGTTGTCCTCGTTGGTGCGGATTCCTGACTCGGAAACGACGTGGCCCAAAAACTCTACTTCTTTTTGGAACAAGGAACACTTCTTCGGGTTGAGTCTCAGGTAGGCGTTATTAATTCTGGAGAATACTTCGCCCAGGTTCTTCAGATGGTCGTCGAATGTCAGACCCATGACTAGAATGTCGTCGAGGTATACTAAGCACGTCCTCCATGCTAACCCGCTCAGTACATACTCCATTAGCCTCTCAAATGTAGCGGGTGCATTACATAACCCAAAGGGCATGACCGTGAACTGAAACAGCCCTTTACTGGTGGAGAACGCTGTCTTCTCTCTGTCGTTTGCGTGTAGACCAACCTGCCAATATCCACTTTTTAGGTCTAGTGTGGAGAACCAACGGGAGCCTGCTAGTGTAGTCAAAGTGTCATCGATTCGGGGTAGTGGATAGCTGTCTTTCTCCGTGACGTCATTCAGCTTTCTGTAATCCACACAAAATCGGGTGGTTCCATCCTTCTTTTTAACTAACACGACGGGAGCAGACCATGGGCTGATGGATGGCTCAATAACTCCATTTTGTAACATGGACTCGATGTTTTCCTAGACAGCCTGTTGTTGCCCCAATGGTAGTCGTCTAGGTGGTATTCTGATGGGTTGAGCCTTTCCGGTATCTATTCGATGCTGGATGATGTTGGTGCGACCGGTGGTTCCATCTTGACTGTTAAAAATTTGCCAGTGCTTTGTGATAAATTGCTTGGCTTTCTTCTGGTTCTCTGGCGTCAGGTGTGTCAAATGGTCAGCAAACTGTTCTAGGAACTCTTTACTGGGGCCTGTCTCCTTCACCGACGTCTGGTACCCTTCTTCACAATTGATGATTGTCTCTACTGGCTCGAAACAAGCTATCTCTTGACCATTGGCAATTCTGATGTCGTTGTTGGACAAATTCAGGACTCTGATTGGTATATCTCGTCCGGTTTTAACTATAGCCCGTCCAACGCAGCTCCCAGGATTGCTGTCTAGCTGGCCATGAATAATCTGTTCCGTTCGACCGGGTATTCTAGCTGAAGACTTGCCACAATTTTTATGGAGGTGACTGAACTGTTGACGGGCCGTGTCAATACAAATTCCTCATTTAAGAACCCAAGAACATATCTCGGGTAGAACATAAATCCATGCTGGCTAATTAGGTCCATTCCCAGTATAAATTCGTCCTCAATATTCGCTACCAGGACCTCTCTGTAGCACGACATCTGCCTCACCCTGTATTGACATGGACTCGCCGGTGACTGTTCTGAGCTGGATGTTATTGGTAACTGGTCGAATTTCTGATGGTCTCAAAACCCTGGACTTGTCAATGGACACAGCGGCGCCGGTATCGATGGTGATGGTAACTGCTGGGCCATTGATGGTGCCTCTGATGACTAGGCTGCTGCTATCTCGGCAAAATCCCCCGATGAATAACGTTTTGGGGGCTGGTAGAGGGTCAGTCAGCATTCGCCCCCTTATGCTGACAGGCTGACGTTCCCTGGACATGTGTCTGTTCTGTTGGTTACCCCTGGTTGGTGATCGTTCAGGTAGCCTCACTCGACAATCACGTTGAAAGTGCCCTGTCCGTCCATAGCGGTAACATGCCCCTCTGGTGCCAGTTCTTTGTGACCGTTCTAATATTTTGTTCAGACCAGCCAGCTTGAAATGGTGACTCTGGCTCTTCCTAGTCAAAGGAAACTGCTCGGACCCTCGGCTTGGACATGTTCATGACGGCCTCTACTTCCAAAGCCCGAAGTAGAGCTTCATTGCTCTTCTTGACGCCACTCAGTCTTAGATTTCTTTGTACTTCCACATCTCTGATACCGTTTATGAAACTCTGTGTGGCCAACTGGTCTTTCGTTTCCTCTGGCAGGTCTGGGTAGGACAAGTGAACTAACCGTCTAATCTCTGCTTCGAATTCTTGGAGGCTTTCACTGGATTTTTGCGTTTTTCCACTCAATTGTAATTGGTATACTTGGATTGATTGTCGTATCGTTTGTCTAGGATGGCGATAACGTTGCCTTGTTCATCGACTGGAATGCTTTGGAGGAGTACTAGGGCCGGACCTCTTAACGAAATTACCAGAGACGTGGATTTTTCTTAGTTATCCCATTCATTAGCTGTATCCACGGCTTGAAATTGCCGTTTATAAATGGGCCAAGATGAGCTGCCATCAAATGTGGGTGGTTTGCTAACGGAACCTTTGGTACTCACGGTGGTCTCGTATTTTTCTCGCTGTAACTTCTGTTGCATTTTTTTGATTTCTGTTTCTACCTTGTTCTGGATGGCACTGATTTTATCTTGAACTGTGTTTTGAATAGAACTGATTTCAAACTTTACCTGGCTTTGGATGGAATCGAGGTCATCTACTTTGGTTTCAAGAGTGTCCACTGTATTTTTTATGGTCTTATTGTCATCATTTATTTCTTTTATGTCTGACTCAACTATTTGCATTCTGTCATTAACTTGTGCTACTATTTGCATTAATTATTCAAATTGCAGTTGTCTTTTCTCTTCAGTTTCGTGTCGTTTTAATTCAATTTGATCTTGTTTCTCTTCAAATACTTTAAAATCATTTTGTCTCGTCAATTCAAATTTAGAGAATAATCCCTCAATTAAATTTTGTTGTTCACTTTTCATAGTGGAAACAAGATTTTGTTGTTCGCTTTTCATCGTTGTGACAAGATTTTCTAATTCTACTCTACGTTTTTCATCAAAAGATTTTACTAACCTTTTTTGAATTTCTTCTTGATGTTGTTTCTCCTTCTTGTCACGTTTTTCTAGAATTTGGGCTATTTTTTATCTAGTCCCTCCGTAACCTGTTTGACTATTTTTTTGGTAATTTCGTCCATTTTTTCCATGCTACGAATTTCCATAAATCAAATTACGATTTCAACTGCACTTAATCCCACTTCTGACACCAAATTGCAATATTGTCCGTGGGTTCAATTTAAAATTATAAAACTAATATTCACTTCACTTTTCTAGAACTTTATTTACATCAAATTATAAAGAACAGCTGATTCACAATAACATTACGATATACGCTCGTCGTCCTTTCTAACTAACTGCTGAGAGGATGGGTCCTCCTTTGAAAATCAGCGTCGAATTCTCTAGTATAATCCAGTGTCAATTTTACAGTTGTCGAGTTATGATCTCAAGTTTTTCTCCCGTCCGAACCTTCAAGCTTTTTTTATATCCCAGCGATCGTTGTTGTACTGAAATGAAACAGGGTCGGCTTTGGTAAATTTCGTTACAATATTCATGAAGAAGTTTCACAGAGCTGCCACATATAATTTACATGAAAATAGATGATTTTATTTTCACAAAAGAAGAATACAACTTTTAGAGAAAGTTGAATTTGACATAAATAAAGGTATCAACCCAAGTTATACAGAAGCTAGGTATGTACCTATTATATTTTATATTACTTCTTTCTAATCTTTATTTCTGAGTCAACATTTCTAAAAATGTTTGTAAATTCTTAATTAATTCTTTAGGTTTGTTCCATGGTGTTACACCGTGGTTTGTTCCTACCCGATGCGAAAGCGTACATGTGACGATCACCGTCATGCCATTCACGAAAACCTGTTCCAACCAAATTATGACGATTCAGTAAACGATGCGTCACGGTATTCCAACCAAATAATGTAACGTTTCTCGCATCGTCATTTCAATCCTTGGTGAACGGTGAAGAGCAAGAATCGTTTGGTGATTCTTACTAATCATGCGCAGTAGAAACTGTCAATAAATAAAGGTTATGGAATGCAGGTCGCAGAGTACAGACCACAAACTTGTCAGAAAACCCTTCCAACTAATATTTTTTGTGACTGTAGAATGGTAGTACGTTGAACGGTGCTAAATTCGCAGTTGCGCACAAATTCGATGCAGGCTAATAATTTCTGCAATTTTCTATGATTCAGTACAGTCTTCCAGGCTGTTTTGCCACAATTTGGTGGAGTTTTTCTACATTGGTTATTATTATCCCATAAAAACACCAAATAATATTTTCCCTTATATATTGCAATATTTTGAAATTATAATTCTTCCGTAAACTTAATTTATTGACAGTTTCTACTGCGCATGATTAGTAAGAATCACCAAACTATTCTTGCTCTTCACCAAGGATTGAAATGACGATGCGAAAAACGGTACATTATTTGGTTGGAACACCGTGATGCATCGTTTACTGAACCGTCATAACTTGGTTGGAACAGGTTTTCTTAAATGCTCATGACGGTGATAGTCACATGTACGCTTTCGCATAGGGTAGGAACACACCTTATATAAGAATTTCTGTAAGAATTATAAGCCAATGTATTAAAAAATGGAAATTCGCTATTTTGAGGCATTTTCAAGAGAAATCTTGTTAAGTAGTCATTTCGATGAAAAAGAAAACACTTAATAACTAACTTAACTTATTTGGAATTTCAAATTGCATCAAATTCCTAATTAAACCACTGTTCAAATTATATTCTAAATTATCTTTAAATTAAAAATCCATCTATATTAGCACCAAATAGCAATTAAAGGAAGGTCCTTAAAACAAATTGAAAACTTTGCAATTCAAATATTAAAGAGTTTATTGTTTTTTGTTTATTTTAAATATTTTGATCCCAAATTATTTGTACATAAGTTATACAAAAACAAACCATTAACGAAATAAATCGTTATTTGCATATTTTGCACTAATTTATAATAGTACTAGTAAAAAATGTAAATTTCAGTAATCCTTAAGAACCCCCTTTTCTCGGAAGGCCAGAACCGTAATAGGGTGAATGAATGATTTCTAATTGTTTTCTCAATTATGGCGAATGGATTTAATAAATATGCCAAATTCCCACGATTGGTGGGATTCATAACTTTTTGTGCCAAAAGTGGTCTTTCCCAAATTTTATTATTTATATAATATGTTTTAAAATTCCTAGAAAAGTGTGTTGAGCTTTGGTATTATATATTTTGTAGATTGAATGATGTTGTTACGTTTGAGGGCAAGACAGGTATAAATGAATTATTATAATTTGCATTTTTCCCATTAATTCACTGGTAACATTTTTCCGAAAATTTAGTGGTAAAAGCCATAATTTATTACATTATGTTTTCCTCAATCTCCTATCCGAAATGCACTGGATTCCGCTTTTGCTACCTGTGACATCTAGACAATAATGTGACGAAATGTACAAATTTTCAACCTTCTTAACGTTACAGTTTGCGCAAAGAAAAATGCGAAGTAGTTACCTTTATTTACATTATAAAAAATTTTCAGAGTTAGATTAGTTACAGGAATAAAACAAATGAAAAAGTCAAAAGTAGGAAGGTGATAAGATGAAGTTAATATTGTAATAGAATTAGCTTAAATACAAAAATAATGTAATAGGATAACAAATCCTCTAAAATGTAATAAATCTATTACAATTGTAATAGCTGTCCCAACCCCAAAGAGGTTAATACTGTAGAGCACGTGAAGTAGCGGAATTAATGTAATATCAGTAGAAAGAGAGAGAGAGAGAGAATACGCGTGTCATTCCTGATTGGTCAGTGTCAGTGGTGACGCCTACTATTGGTAGGGTAGAGACATAGCAAGCACTCCCTGATATTGTCTTTCTCTTTCTACTGTTATTACACTGCCACTTACAATAACGGCCATAACTAATTCACTCTACGTATATCATAGCTCTATGCCCAACCCTGGTTATCCGAATTGTCGTTTGTCACATGACGAAAGTATTACAAATCATAGAAACATATAAGACAATAATGCAATTAGTCATAGTCTTTTGATGAATAATAAACATGAAAAATAAATCATCCTAATTATAATCACTATAATATAAGTGTTTATTGATATAAAACTTCTACTAGTAAATCTAAACATTACCATTTTTCACACTTTAAAACTAAAACCACAGTGAGTAAATACATCACTCACTGATAAACTACAGATTATTATTATAAAACTAAATACAGTAGATCTTTTCACCCTTTGTAATACGCAGGCGCATTAAAAAGGCGGGAATATGAAATTTTCCTGCACTTTTCACAAATACGTATAGGGAACTAGTATGTTAATACCGTTATTATCAATGAAGTTAACTAATACTAATTAGTGGAACAGCCGCTGTTTTCCAATTAGCGCACAATCGAGCACAGTGCGGCACTGAGTGTTCCAATTACAGCACTGGCTCGCACAAATGAGCACAAGAAATAACTGTGCCTTTGGGATGTTTTATGTAGGTTTACTAATTAAACATAAAACTTGATAACTTAGGAGTAATACACTTTTAACCGTATGATGATCAGTGTACTCTACCGGTTGGTTTTAAAACAACCATGTTCCAATTAACGTCCTAAAAATTGCCGTACTGTGCAGCACAAAATCACTTGTGATCTGCTAACTGGAAAACAGCCATAGGGTGAGTTCAGCAGATACAAACTGTTCTGAACGTTTGCTAACGTTTCATGTTTTGTGCTGCACGTTTCATGTTTTGTGCTGCACGTTTCATGTTTTGTGCAGCACAAAACATGAAACGTAAGCAAACGTTGACAACAGTTTGTGGCTGTTTTCCAGTTAGCAGAGCACAAGTGATTTTGTGCCGCACAGTGCGGCAATTTTTAGGACGTTTATTGGAACATGGTTGTTTTAAAAACCAACCGGTAGAGTACACTGATCACCATAAGGTTACAAGTGTATTACTCATAAGTTATCAATTGACGTTTATGTGTACGTAAATTATTTACAGAATAATTCAATAATGGTTGTTTTCCAATTACTAGAGCACAAAGTGTTTTTCTGTCGCCCTGTACCGTAATTTTCGGGCGTTAATTGGAACATACTTCATGTTTTATGATAAAGTTTTATGTTTACTTGGTAAACCTACACAAAACATCCCAAAGGCACAGTTATTTCTTGTGCTCATTTGTGCGAGCTAGTGCTGTAATTGGAACACTCAGTGCTAGCACTGTACCGCACTGTGCTCAATTGTGCGCTAATTGGAAAACAGGGTTTATCTGCTGAACGCACCCATAGTCTTTATTGTAGGATCTGTGATCTGTTCCATAGAACAAGTTAATTTTTCTATGATTTGTGCTTTACCTTTAAGCTGACTTTTAAGACGCTAATTGTTTTGATTATTTTTAGTGATTCTAAATCTTCAAACATCTAAAATTATACGTTATAGTTTCAGCCGGATTAATAGAAATTAAATAATAAAACCTCAAATATGTCGATTGGAGTGCCAATTAAAGTCCTTCATGAAGCAGAAGGGCATATTGTTACTTGTGAAACAATTACAGGGGAAGTATACAGAGGAAAATTAATTGAAGCTGAAGATAATATGAATTGCCAAATGACTCAGATTAATGTAACATTTAGAGATGGAAGGACAGCCCAGTTAGAAAATGTTTACATCAGAGGTTCGAAAATTAGGTTTCTAATTTTACCGGATATGCTGAAAAATGCACCAATGTTCAAAAGGCAAACGAAAGCCGGTACAGCTGGAAGAGGAAAGTCAGCGATACTTCGAGCCCAAGGTAAGTTCAAAATAAAAACAATGAAAACCCTTATTTGATGTTAGTCAACATTTAACTATATATTTAAATGTTTTATTACATTTAATTGATCATTCATAAACTCACATCTTTAGTACAAGGAATTGTAGAATAAATTCATGATTTTGCAGATAGATGTTTTTATCCTAACACCAAATATTTTTTAATGTAACTTTATGTAACTATTTCTTAAAAAATACTTGCATTTACTCAAAAATTGCATGATGTAAAGATTGTTTGGCCAGTACCTCCTATCTAAAATATGGATAGTTCACACTGTTTACAGTGCACATAAAAACTTTTGTTAACATTTGGTTATAATTTAGAGTTTTTTTGTATTATATTATAAATTGCTTTTTACTTTTGTACATATTTCCATTGTCAATTAGGAGGTTCTGCTGTGTATTTCATTAGTTGGTCTATATCATGAAGATTATGATAAATAATAATGTGTAACTTTAAAATGTAGAGAGTAATTATTTGCAATATTTTAGATATTAAAAAATTGAAAATCCTATACAACAATGTGACAATTTGTATTTTTCATATGATGAACAATGATAACATAAATTATTTCATAAAAGAAACAAAAAAACATAAATGGGACATACCATTGAAATTATTTAGCACATTACTTGTTTTAATAAGGAATATAAAATAATTTAAAAAAGTGTTGCTAGCATTTCTTTCCATTTCATGCCAAATAAGATATTTATATTTTTATGTTTTAATTTACAAAAATTTGAAGTAAAAATGGACTGTCAATAGCTTAATAAGTTTGAAAGTGCAATTTAACTTGTCTTTAATCATTAAAAAATGGATTTATTTGTTATTTCACATTATATTAGTTTAATTTTATGATTTGAGAATACTGAAAAATATTTTTTTTCTATAATTTTAATTACTATAAGGGTGTTATTAGCAAGAATTCATAAATTATTAGTTTACTTATTATTGTGAATAATATTCACAGCCACATAACAGAATCTAATTATACTGCTGGCTAACTATCGACTTCCAAGCTTACTGCATTAATGAAAGCCATTCCATTGAACCTTGCCGTCTTATTTATTGTATTTATATGACACTTTCAAGATGTCTCGCCATCTATAGATACACCAAATGGTGAGGCATCAAATTAATGACACACCATGTTCAACATGTTAAGCAAAAGTGTACTTCATGACTAAACAAACTGTTCAAATCATGTGGCTCAAGATCAATATTTTGTTTGGCCCATGATGAATGAATGAATATACCTTTCTAATCAAGTTATGCATGATTAAAGTTGTCAAACATGAAGGTCCCACCAACATTATTGTTTTGAATTAATCAAAAACTGTTATCAATCTTATAATTAGTACTAAATCACTTTGTATCACTTTTTAAGTTCAGAGGTCTTGTGAATTTCTGCAAATAGATTATCTGTTATTTTTTCGTATAATGTGAACCAAGTTCATAATTGAAAATCTTTAATTACAAATTTTCAAATCTTCTGTAAAGTAAACAAATCCCTTACTTGTTGTTTTATGATGGATAGTTGTGGCATATTTTGTCAATGATTTTAACTTCCCATGTTCTAGCATAACTTTTGTGGTCGTGTTATTCCCGAGGGTGTTTTCGAAATTCCATCCATAAATTGCTGGATATTACTTCATAAATTTCAAATTAGGTTTTTGTCATTTGCCTAATAAACAGTTTTCGAAATGATTGCTATATTTTTTTTGGGACCTACTTAAATATAAAGTTCGTTACGCCCTGAGACAAACAGAAAACCAAGTGAATGTATCTCAACTCAGTCTAAGCTCGCTTCTAATTAATTCTTGTTGGCCTCAGTTAAGTGACGTCAAGCTATTGCTTGCAGCTCTAGACAGACAGATTCGTGCACTTGGTTTCCTTTCTCTCTCGTCCAGCGTTAAGACCTTGTACAGGCGTCCATATCTCACGCACTCTATCTTTAACTTAATTAAATCTATAATTCTTACCAAGCTGTATTTCTTATAAACAAACGTCGAAACCATTATAATTTAACACACATTAACTGTATAATTCAGGTTTGGAACTTCTAGTTTGAAAAAGTGTTTGTTGTGGGAAGATATTCGGTATTTCTGCCGAATTTAATCGAAAACATTCTTATGAAATTATTTAGAAGAAACCTGTTTAGAATTTTCCTGTGTCAGGCTAAAAATAGAAGTAACTTACTTGGGCTATTGTCAAAATGTCTTCTAAAAACTGTTTTTTCACTTGCATTAATCTAAGATCTCCTATGAGACCTAGATTAAAAATTCTTTTTTGATAATGTAAAAATGACACTGATCTCGATTTTTTAAATTAAATTGGAATAAATTTTTTTCAGCTCGCGGAAGAGGTAGAGCACAGCAACCTCCTATGAGAGGAAGAGGAGGACCATGGCAAAATCAGCAAGCTCCTGGACGAGGAAGATAAAAAATTCAAGAAAGATCTCATTATTATAATAAGTTAAATAGAATGTGTATTTTTTTTATAAGGACATTAGTATCTAAGTTGCTAATATATGTTGTAAACATATTTTTTCTTTATTTATAAAAGAAATAATTAATTACATGTTGTTATAATTTAAATCCAGAATGTATAGCAACAACACCTACAGTTAGATTTTCATAGGTAACTTGTCGAAAACCGGCCTCTTCAATCATCATTTTAAACTTTTCCTAAAAAGAATATTTTAGTTTTGTCAATACTATGTTTCTAATCTGTTTTGAAAGGTTTTTTAACATTTAAGTTCAAGAATATATGGGTGAATTAACTAACCTGATTTGGAAATTGCCTTATACTTTCAACTAAATATTGATAAGGCTTCCATTTTCCGACTATTAACTGTCCTAAAACTGGAATAACTTGAAAACTGTATTGGTCATAGGCCCTAAAACAAACATTATTGTACACTTTAAAAGTTACAACATATGGCGATGAGTACGTAAAATTGATATATACTGTTACAAATATTAGCCAACATCAGTTGTAACTTAAATAACATATTATGTTCTACTAGTAATACGACTGCCGTTTATAATTTAAAACGAAGCGTTGTCGCCTTAAACTACTTTTTTCACTATTGTAGCTGAACCTTTATACTATAATGTTCATATTCACCTTGTTTGAAGTACTTCAATAATATATTTTTGAGGATTTCTTTTATGAGCTGCTTCTATGTTTAACTTTTTACTATCTGCTTTCAGTCTGTAATTACTTATTACCTCAAAGTACGTAAAAATGTCGGTAATAAAAAGTGATCTGTCAAAGGTTGCGGTAGCTCCTCTTGCAGCAATCTATACCAAAATGTATTATTTTTTAGTATACATTATGTCATAAAGCGTCCAAAACAAACGCAAAAGCGTTTGTAATCAGGTCTTTATCGTACGCAGTGCGTATAAAGATTGCTAGGTAACGGCTTCAATAAGCAAGTTTAGATTTTAATGTGCACTGGTCAAATTAATGAAATTATATACATTTTACTTCAAGACAACTAACATGAACGTAAGAATTATCCATACAATTCTGATATTTGTAATTTCAATACTCTGATCAGCGTTTACAGAAATTCTTCACAATTCCAGCAATTAATTTTGAAAGGTTCAATTGGATAAAGACTCAATATAGCCAGCCGCTGACGATTAGGATTTCCAATCTATTTGTCATTCAGTTCATCTTAATTCATGTCTCCATTGGCCATATTAGTTTATGATGTCCATCTGAAAACATGTCCTAAGTAATTTTCAGCGTCTGGCAATTTGGAAAACATGCTATAAGGGAATCCCAAGTTAGTTTATAGATACTCCTTACGAATTTCTTAAAAACGTCGATTTGTAAGGTATGTACTAAAAATTAGAGCAGTTAATATTGGAATTATCAACTACTGCCTTCGCCTGTTTCAGTTTTTGACGAACGAATATAATTACCAGAGCAAATCCTTCTTTTTTTATGCCACTCATAATAAGCAAATTACACTTCTGCAATTACATAAAATTACACAGATGGCAACAAACTGTAAAAATAAAAAATATGTGGAGACCAACTATACAACTTCTTCCATAAAAGATTTTTTAGCATCCTGACCTTGATCCCTTCATAAACAAATGTACTTTATGACTTTTTTAAGATCCTATATCTATTCCATTTTTAACCCTTAACATAACTTACAGTTTTGAATGATGGAGGTTTATAAAATCTAGATATTTACACAACATGGTGTAAACGAATAAGTGCGAAGGATTTCAAGATGTGCTTCCTCGAGTCATTTTATGATGAAAAGTTCCTATGAACATATGTCCGCAAACGCTTCGTTAACTGTGTACAATGTGTTGAAATCTTCATATTTTTTTCGTTTTTTTTTGAGCATTAATACCTCTATGAAGACTTCATCATAAGATCACAGAAACGGTCATGAAAATCTACAGCTCATCTATACCAAAATTTATTATTTTTTAGTGTATATATGTCACAAAGCGTCCAAAACAAACGCAAAAGCGTTTGTAATCAGGTCTCAATTTCTCCGAGAGCCTCAAAGTTACTAAATTAAAACGAGGTAATCTTATCTCCAAGAGCCTAGAAGAAGAAGGTCACTTATATGGGTTTAAACCTCAGAACGACTATGTTAAATTTAAGTTTAAAATTATATTTAGGTAAATTTAGTACCGGATCGCCCTTGCCCTGTTAGCTTACATAACCGATTAATGGATATTTTGAAAGTGCTCCTTCTTCAGCAATAATTATAACTTTTGATAGTTCTTGTGATATAATTCTCTGGATTTCACAGGTATTAAATTTAACTTCGGTTCAGCAGTATGACATCGATCGCTTTTAGGACAAAAAATTGATCTCGAAATGGCTCGGCAGATTAGAATTGACTGTACGAGAGTTTTCGATGCTGGGTTTAAAAGGAGCGACCCATAATCGCCGCAGTTAGTTAGTGCAGCGAAGAGCTTATGTAGAATTGTTATTGTGATATTCGAATCATTTGATATAAATAAATGTTCTAGAAAGTGATAGTGAATATTAGTTTTTAAATTTTAATTGAACCCACGGAGTATATAACAAATTTGGTGTCTGAAGTGGGATTAAGTGAAATTAAAATCGTAATTTGATTTATGGAAACCCGAAGTATGGAAAAAACCGACGAAACTACCAAAAAAATTGTCAAACAGGTTACGGAGGGACTAGATGAAAAAATAACTCAGATTCTGGAAAAACGTGACAAGAAGGAGAAACAACATCAAGAGGAAATCCGGCAAAGGTTAATGAAATCTTTTGATGAAAAAACAACAAATCTTGTTTCCACGATGGAAGAAAAACAACAAAATTTAATTGAGGGATTATTCTCGAAATTGAATTAACCAGACAAGATGATTTTAAGTTAACTGAAGAGAAAAGACAACTGCAATTTGAACAATTAATGCAAATAGTATCGCAAGTTAATGACGCAGTTAATGAACGAATGCTAATAGTGGAATCAGACATAAGAGAAATAAACGACGACATAAAGGTTCTAAAAAATACCGTGGATACTCTTGAAACCAAAGTTTATGATATTGATTCCATCCAGAACCAGGTAAAAGTTGAAATCAGTTCAATTAAAGATGCAGTACACAGTGAAGTACAAGACAAAGTGGAAACACCAATTAAAAAATTGCAACAAGATTTGCAGAGAGGGAAGTTCATCTTCCCTCTCTGCAAATGTATAAACTAATTTGAGGCCGTGGCTACAGCCAATGGATGGGATAATCAAGAAAAATCTACTTCTCTGATAATTTCATAAGAGGTCCGGCTCTAGAACTCCTCCAAAGCATTCCAGTCGATGAACAAGGCAATTTCGACAAGATCATCGCCATCCTGGACAATTAATCCTTTAGCCAGGTATACCAAGTCCAACTCAGTGGAAAAACGCAAAAAATCCGGTGAAAGCCTACAAGAATTCGAAGCAGAGATTTGACGGTTAGTACACTTGTCCTACCCAGACCTGCCAGAGGAAACAAAAGATCAATTGGCCACACAGAGTTTCATAAATGGTATCAGAGATGTAGAAGTACAACGAAATCTAAGACTAAGTGGCGTCAAGAAAAGTAATGAAGCTTTACTTTGGGCGTTAGAAGTGGAGGCCGTCATGAACATGTCCAAGCCGAGGGTCCGAGCAGTTTCCTTCAACCAGGAAGAACCAGAGTCACCATTTCAAGTACTGTTGGCTGTATGAACAAACTATTAGAACAGTCACAGCGAACTGATACCAGAAGAGCATGTTACCGTTGTGGACGGACAGGGCACTTTGAACGTGATTGTCGAGTTAGGCTACCCAAACGATCATCGACCAGGGGTAACCAACAGAACAGCCACAGGTCCAGGAACCGTCAGCCAGTCAGCATAAGGGGGCGAATGCTGACTGACCCTCCACCAGCCCCCAAAACGTTATCCATCCGGGGATTTTGCCGAGACAGCCGCAGCCTAGTCATCAGGGGCATCATCAATGGCTGAGCAATTACCATCACCATCGACACCGGCGCCGCTGTGTCCATTGCCAAGTCCAGGGTTTTGAGAGCATCAGAGATAAACATGATCCGGCATAGGGTCCTTGTAGCGAATATTGAGGACGATTTTATACTGGGTATGGACCTAATTAGCCAGCATGGATTTATGTTCGACCCGAGATATGATGTTCTTCGGTTCCTAAATGAACAATTTGTATTAACATGGCCCGTCAACAGTTCAGTCACCTCCATAAAAATTGTGGCAAAATCTTCAGCTAGAATTCCCGGTCGAACGGTACAGATTATTCATGGGCAGCTACCAAGCAATCCTGGGAGCTGCGTTGGAATGGGGGAGCCCGTACACTCAGATCATGACTACTTAGTTGGACGGGCTATAGTTAAACTCGAACGCGATATACCAATTAGAGTCCTGAATTTGTCCAATGACATCAGAGTTGCCAATGGTCAAGAGATAGCTTGTTTTGAGCCAGTCGAGACCATCATCAATTGCGAAGAAGGGTACCAGACATCGGTGAAGGAGACAGGGCCCCGTAAAGAGTTCCTACAACAGTTTGCTGACCATTTGACACACCTGACACCAGAGGAACAGAAGAAAGCCAAGCAATTCATCACAAAGCACTGGCAAATTTTTAACATTGAAGATGGAACCACCGGTCGCACCAACATCATCCAGCACCGAATAGATACCGGGAAGGCTCAACCCATCAGAATACCACCTAGACGACTACCATTGGGGCAACAACAGGCAGTCAAGGAAAACATCGAGTCCATGTTACAAAATGGAGTTATTGAGCCATCCATCAGCCCATGGTCCGCTCCTGTCGTGCTAGTTAAAAAGAAGGATGGAACCACCCAATTTTGCGTGGATTACAGAAAGCTGAATGACGTCACCAAGAAAGACAGCTATCCACTACCCCGAATTGCTGACACTCTGACCACACTAGCAGGTTCCCGTTGGTTCTCCACATTTGACTTAAAGAGTGGATATTGGCAGGTTGGTCTACACGAAAACGACAGAGAGAAGACAGCGTTCTCCACTAGTAAAGGGCTGTTTCAGTTCACGGTCATATCCTTTGGGTTATGTAATGCTCCCGCAACACAAGCGGGTTAACATGGAAGACGTGCTTAGTATACCTCGACGACATTCTAGTCGTGGGTCAGACATTCGTCGACCATCTGAAGAACCTGGGCGAAGTATTCTCCAGAATTAATAATGCTAACCTGAGACTCAACCCGAAGAAGTGTTCCTTGTTCCAAAAAGAAGTAGAGTTTTTGGGCCACGTCGTTTCCGAGTCAGGAATCCGGACCAACGAAGACAAGATAGAAGCCATCCGTGATTGGCCAGTCCCAAGAGACAAGCATGAGCTTCGAAGCTTCCTGGGCCTCTGTGTAACGAAATTTCCTTAAGCCGGCCCTGGTTTCATTCCAGCACAACACCGATCGCTTTTAGGAAAAAAAAAGTTCTCGAAATGGCTCGGCAGCTGTAGAAATGATGATTGATTGTACGAGAATTTTCGAGGCTGGTTTTAAAAAGAAGCAGCCCACCATCGCAAGTTAGTTAGACAGCGATGACGAGCGTATATTGTAATGTTATTGTGTATCAGCTGTTCTGTATAATTTGATGTAAATAAAAGTTCTAGAAAAGTGAAAGTGAATATTAGTTTTATATATATATATATATTTGTTTTTAAGTTTTCGCGGACACTAAATGTTTTCTGGTGGTTTTCGGGAATTCATCCGCGTAGTTGATAACTGATCCCTGCCGGGATCGATGGTAAAATGACGACGTTTCGGCAGAGTCACATCTGCCCTCTTCAGGTCGGTTCGCATAATTATGCGAACCGGATGAACCACCTAAAACATTATATATATATATATATATATATATGGGCAATTCCAATACTTTTCGATGCATTTTGTGGGGGCCGGTCACGGATTGACACCAAATTTTAGTTTCTTGTTTGACATCAAAAGGTAAACCTTTTTGCCAATTTTCAGCTTTCTTGGTGTCCCTGGGCCCGCTTAAACACCCTTAGAAGGGCCAAAATAAGCCATTTTTACCTTGTTTTTAAAATTCTGTAACTGGACTATTTCTTATACGATTTCAATTTTGAAAGCGCGCGTTTATTTGTCATAAACTCTAGTATTTATGAAACAGTATTCAGAACCGGTATTGTTTAGGCATGTTTTTAGGTAGTAATTAAGTAAGGACGAAATTTTGAAAATTTTGCTATTTTCTGATAGCCGTCAAAATTGCATCAGTATACTTAGGTTTTTTAATAGTGCGTGCTTGACAGGTTTTTCGATTCCGTTCAAACTACAAGTTATAAAATTTAATTCTATTTAGTGGGTTCGGAGATACAGTCGTTTGAATATAGTGAGTTTCATAAACATCTCGTTTTTTCAAGTTTTCGGACTAACGGTAGTCATTTCTCGTTAAATAGAATAAGGTAAAAAATTAGCACAAGGTAGCTCTGTTCAAATATAACACCCTCCTTATAGAGATTTTCTTGGCCCGAGTCTTTATATACCCTATATGCCCGTCAGAAAATCGAGTATTTTGACCAAGTTGGCCAACTCACCTTGTTGTCATGGGTCCCGTCCCTTTCATCATTCTTAGAGCACTAAGGTATTTGACGTGCCAGAGACGAAGAAAGTAGATAGTGAATATGTGTGGTAATAAAGGAATTTAGATAGCATATAACCAAACTTATGGAAATTTAAAAGCTCTTTAAAATATCAGCTATCAAATAAAGGGTGTTCCAATTTGAGGTTAATTTTTTTAATTGTTCAAATCTTTTATTTCAAATGATAGTACAATAGTTTCGGTTTAGTAATGAAAAACAATATCTTCTAAGTGACCACCTGCTGCTGTACTACAAGCTTCTATTTTTTGCCATATTTTCGATAATTCTTTGGCATAACAGCGGTTCAATTACTTAAAAACCGTCAATAATGTTCTCCTTTAGGTTATCAATTGTTTGCATATCGTTGGCATAGACCTTTTCTTTCAAATAGCTTCATAGGAAGAAGTCTAGAGGTGTTAGAGCGCAAGAACTAAGGGGCTAATTAATGTTTCCTCTTCGAGCAATTATTCGATTACCAAATTTCTGTGTCAAAAGATTGATTGTTTCTGCTGCTGAATGAAATGTTGCACCGTCCTGTTGGAACCACATATTCTGCACATCAATATGCTCCAATTCATCCCACAAAAAGTTGCTAATCATCGTTCGATATCGATCACCATTCACAGTGACAGCATATCCATTGTCATCTTCAGAAAAGTGTGGACCAATCACTCCACCAGCCCAAAAACCACACCAAACAATTACTTTTTGTGGATGCATCGGTCTTCGCATTATTTCTCACGGATTTGCTTCATCCAAGATTTGACAATTTTGCTTGTTAACAAATCCACCCAATTCAAAATGTGCTTCATAGCTGAAGATGATTTTGTTAAAAATTCATATTTTCAAGTTTCTGTTGCATGGCCCAATTAACGACGTAAACCAAAATCTGTTGGCTTTATTTCTTGCGTTATCTGAACCTTGTAAGCCTTTAAATGAAGATCTCTGTGCAAAATTCAGAATAAAGTCTTCTTCCAACTTCTGCACAACTTTCACCAAATTTAAAATAATTTTTAATAATAAAGACGCGTTGCTCAATCGAATATCTCTCCATTTTTAATAAACGGAATATTTCTACTTGTCATCTGTCAAATAACATATGATATTCTAGTACAAAAAATATTTAAAAATCAACCCCAAATTGGAACACTCTTTATATGAACAGTAGGTATGCTGACTTTGATATTCAAAGCGTAATATCTTCCATTCTAGAGAGTAAAAATCTTGTTAAAAACATTAACCTAAAGGTTCGTACTTATTTTATAGTTTAATAATTTTTGATGAACTAAAGTTTTTTTAAACTTTTTATATTGGTATTTTCGATGTCGCATTAAGTACCTACTAACGTCCTTATTCATAATGATACGGTATGCATATATTAACCCCAAAGACTCTTGTATACATATGAAAAAACACTTTTTTTTGCTTGCTTGACTTGTATTTATATAAGTTCGTACTTTAAGTACCCATGGTTTGGAAGGCTGTCATATGCCCGCCAGCAATCAGTGTGCACCGCCGTCCGTTTCTCCACATGCTTCTCTATTAGCGGCAGCAGAACTTCGGCAGATCTTACATTCTCTGGGCTTACCCAAGGCTCAGGTCCTCACTCACATCTTCGATGAACCCAATCACTCGACACTTGTTATTCTTGTTGTTTTTTTCCTTTGCAACTTACAACTATGCGAAAAAAAATCCAAGTTGTGCTTTAGGGAGCATCAATGCTTCACGAGATCAAGACATAACATCAGGAAAAATGAGCCCCCGCGCCGCGTCCGTACATGCACAAAGAGGGGGACCATTCGGATCCTGACAATCCTTTTGTTACGCTTGATGGAATGCACACACGGATAGAAGCGCAGTGGTGGGTGGTCAAAAAGTTTTTCCGCAAAGACAATTGAAATCACACCAAAAATTTCGCAAACTTAATCATTATCAAACTGGAAAGGACCCCTTCACAGAGCTACTTGAAGCTATCAAGTTTGCATATCGAGCTACGTAGTAGTTAAGGTATGGGTTTATTCACATCTCAGCTTAATTTTTCTTCTTTTTCTTCTTCTGCCTTTTGTCTACTTACTTATAGTTTCCATGTTAGTTGCTATATTTATATTTTTTCGGTAGTCCTAAGATTTATTTTGGGATATTTTAGACCTCAAATATGGTGCCCTGAAAGTTTCGTTCCAATCCGAAGGGTATAGACTGTAAAATCCAGAGTGCGTATAAGAAGAGTTTTGCCAAGGTAGAGGCTAAATGCTGATTGGTTATTTTTTGCACTGATTTCCGGTTTACTATAGAAAGAGGAGAACAGATGTTTAGTGTTTGTCGCAGAGTTGCCAAATCTGACGATTTCAAGTAAATCTCACCATATCTATATAATTTCAACATTTGCTATTTTAAAAAGTTAATTAAATTTAAGCCGTAAAAATACAAAAACATGTGAATTATAAAATGCTCTCATCAGTATTCAATAATTATCAGAAGAAAATAGGTCAATTGCAGCATCAACCTGATTTTAGTTGATAATCTACAAATTACACAGTGTTGAGAGTTGCTGTTGCGTAACTACGATAGTGGTGGAATTTAAAAAATTGAACTATATACCCCAATTAGTTTTCAGAAAATTTTAAATAAAACTATTATCAATATTTTATTTTTTAAATATGTTATTAGTAGGTACATGAAATTGATTATTACCTAATTTTTATACTTTGTATGAAACGAATTTTAATATTAAGTTTTAATATCAATGGCTGATTTCTTGAATGATATTTTTTGTTGAGCCGCATTGCGCGGGGTTTTCAAATTATAAACATATGTGACGTTACTAGGTATAAATTTATTTAGCATGTCCGTTGCCGTTTAGCTATTTTTTATAGACTAAAAACAACATTAGCCTAAAAATATATTATCGCTATATATATAATATTTTGTTATATATTATATATGTAGTAAGCACAGCACACGAAGCGTCTGCCTCTAAACGTTGTTCTGTTTGGCGTAGCAAATTCTGGCCTATGGCCGTTTGTTGTTGCCTATGCGCTATTGCGAATCAATATATATAGGATAAACTTTTACCTGGCTAGTATGAACCATAGTTCAAGCCGATATAAAAAAAGCAATTTGGATATTGTGCAAGAAATACAGCAATTATAGAATGTCATCTGTCATATTCACCTTTATTTTTATCTTAACAATATTGAGTACTGTGATAAACATGCATTTAGAAACTGTTGTAGAAATTGAGAGGTTGGGCTTAATATATGCATGGCGTATCATTATTAATAAGGACGTTAGTACGTACTTAATGCGACAGCGAAAATTCCAAAATTAAAATTTAAAAAAACCTTTAGTTCTTCAAAAATTATTAAACTATAAAATAAGTACGGACCTTTAGTTTAATGTTTTTAACAAGCTTTTTTACTCTCTAGAATGAATGATATTACGCTTTGAATATCAAAGTCACCAAACCTACCATTCATATATTTGATAGCTGATATTTTAAAGAGCTTCTAAATTTCCATAAGTTTGGTTATATGCTACCTAAATTCCATTCTTACCACACATATTGAAGGTTTTACTATCTACTTTCTTCGTCTCTAGCACACCAACTACCTTAGTGCTCTAAAAATGATGAAAGGGACGGGACCCATGACAACAAGATGAGTTGGCCAACGTGGGCAAAATACTCCATATTCTGACGGGCATATAGGTTATACAAAGGTTCGGGCCAAGAAAATCTCTATAAGCAGGGTGTTATATTTGCACAGAGCTAACTTGTGCTAAATTTTTACCTTATTCTATTTAAGGAGAAATGACTACCGTTAGTTCGAAAATTTGAAAAAACGAGATTTTTATGAAACTCACTATATTCAAACTACTGTATCTCCGAACCCACTAAATAGAATTAAATTTTATAACTTGTAGTTTGAATGGGACCAAAACACGTTTCAAACAAGCGCTATTAAAAAAACCTAAGTATACGGGTGCAATTTTGACGGCTATCAGAAAATAGCAAAATTTTTAAAATTTTTTCCTTACTTAATTACTACCTAAAAACATGCCTAAACACTAACGGTTCTGAATGTTGTTTTGTAAATACTAGAGCTTATAACAAATAAAAGAGCGCTTTCAGAATTGAAATCGGATAAGAAATAGTCCAGTTACAGAATTTTAAAAACAAGGTAAAAATGGCCTATTTTGGCCCTTCTAAGGGCGTTTACTAGGGCCCAGGGACACCAAGAAAGCTGAAAATTGGCAAAAGGTATTATCTTTTGATGTCAAACAAGATACTAAAATTTGGTGTAAATCCATGACCGGTCCCCACAAAATTCATCGAAAAGTATTGGAATTGCCCTTATATATATATATATATCGCCCCCATTGAGAGCCTCAAAGTTAGTACATTTAATATTAAAACGAGGTAATTTTTCCTCGAGCCTAGAAGAAGTTCACTTGGTAGTGAATATTAGTTTTTAAATTTTAATTGAACCCACGGAGTATATAACAATATCTACATCTGCCGTTTATAGGATTTTAACAATATACTTGATCTTGGATTACTAACAAAAAGACTTCCGTTTGTTGTAATATGACCAGCGAACATGCAGTAGTTCGACCCTACAATGTCTACATATTCTTGGATGTCCTCGTTCACATGTCTTCCATGAAGTTGTTTTTATCTTCAATGAGCAATTTCTGGTTGTTTGACTGGTAGTGTAATTGCCAATATGACTTATTTGCTGCCAATCGCAGTGGTGTAGTCACAATATGACTATGTATCACAAGCTTCTGCGAGTTTATGTAAACAATTACATTAATTAGAAATTGATTTGTCTAATTCTTGCTTATATCTGCCAATCTTCTTTCTTCGCGCTGTGCCAATGTGCGTTCGAAGACCTCTGCATGGTGATATTGATTAAAAATAATGTGTAATTTATGGTTATCCTATTAGTTAATATTGTATAAAGCGTATTATTTTAGGTTCACTTCAGATAATTCTTAAGACAGGTACAGCACACCCAATTATTATATTTAGTACTCGACCTACTCGAATATGTTTTTAGGCCGTAAAGGATATTACCTACTTATTGTAGTTAGATTTATTTACAATTCTTGCTCAATATTGTGCTTTATGGATAGGTGAGCTTTACCCATAAGAAATGATACGTTTTGGATCTCTTGTTAATTAAATATACTTACAGATTTATATACATATAGGTACCTAAATTGTGGCACTGCTCAACACTTGTATACCGTCTTATAATAAAATGAAATAAACATTCGAAAAAGTTAAAAATAAGTTACATGTAGATTTTTGTGTATCATAATTTACATTTTCAAAGTGACTAATTCAAAAATACGCTATATTACCGGGAAATATAAATATAGGATGATTATTAGGGTGTTTCAGTTTTAGGCAATATTTTTGTTTTTTCAGTCCTATGAAAATCTGATAATTTATAGAAAGAGGAAAAAAACTCTAAATTAATTAGAAGCTGCACTCAAAAAAAATCGATTCCCCATATAAATAATAGGGATTGTTTTTTCGGTTTCTACTCTATTTTTCGGTATTATATTTTTTAGAAAAAATAAATAACAGCTTTTGTAGGAAATTGAATTTGCTACAAAAAAGTTCCAAACATTCTCCGATTAACAGTTTTTGAGTTGTCCAGCTACAAAGATGAATGTTAACAATAATTGATACCATATTTTCTTTAAATTGATTTTTTTAAATCTTACGTTAGATATTATTTACAATAATTTTAGAAACAAGATTTTATGTTTAGTAAATAAATATAAATTACTATGCATAAATCATTAGAATTACTAAAAGTAATTTTCTTTCATTTCTGAGTTGGTAACATTAATGTTTATTTATTAGCATTGGACAATTACGTTCTATGCATTGCCACAACTTGTAATAAGTATTGTTTCTGTTCTTCGTTAGAAGTTAAACTGCGATCATATTATGATTCTGGTAATTGAACTCCTGGGTCAACATTTACGACGTGTATTTTATTTTAAATGTTAAGCACGTATTATAGTCTTTGATAAAATTTACATTAATCTGTATGTAATTTTAAAAAATTTACACGTCGTAAATGATGAATATACCAACTCAGAAATGAAAGAAAAAATCCACTTTTAGTAATTGATTTATACATTGTAATTATTATATTTATTTTCTAAAATCTCGTTTCTAAAATTAACAATTTAATAACTTTCCAGAGTTTATTGTAAATAATATCTAATTTAAGATTATAAATATCCGATTTAAAGAAAATCTGGTATCCATTATTACTAACATTCACCTTTTCAGCTCTACAACTAAAAAACTGTTTGTAGGAGAATGTTTGCTCAAAGGAACTTTTTTGTAGCAAATTTAATTTCCTACAAAAGCTGTATTTTTATTATTTCTAAAAATATATAATACTGAAAAATACAATAGAAATCGACAAAAATTGTGTTATTTATATGGGAAATCGAATTATTCAATGAGTGAAACTTCTAATTAACTTTTTTCGGAGGTAATATTTTTCTTTTTCTATAAATTATCAGATTTTCAGGTAGGGCCGAAAAAACAAAAATATGGCGTAAAAATGAATACCCTATATTGATTATAATATAATAAACAATACTTCTCAAATATCCTTTTGTTCAATGTCAGTCTTGCACCAATTGATTATAACGAACTGTAGATGTTAATAGTTTGAAACAGATTTTTCCTGTTGGCTTGGCACCGCTGATGGTAGGTTTTATCAAAATAAACCCTAAAAAAATATACAACTCAGATGATTGGGGAGGGGGGGCTTGAACACACCTTAACCCCCCTGGATCCCCTATTGTCCTTCTTCATAGTGGAATGGTAAACTCATTAAGCTTCCTTTATTCCAAAGTATTTGTATATGTTGCCCTTGCTGTATTTTGTCTTTAACTATATTAATAATACGGCATACTCTTCCACTAACTTAAACATACCGCAGCATGCAGCTGCATGCAGTTATTTTATAGTTACCATATACAGTAACTATATTTTATTGCCTGACCGTTGAGACTGAATACAAAGTCAGTAGAGTTCAGTTTAT
This sequence comes from Octodonta nipae, assembly GCA_034190945.1. Lineage (NCBI taxonomy): Eukaryota > Metazoa > Arthropoda > Insecta > Coleoptera > Chrysomelidae > Octodonta > Octodonta nipae. The sequence continues at coordinate 85,696,144 of CM067220.1, read as the reverse complement.
GTCAGAGGAGATTCATAGCAATACAAAAACCAGAACGAGCTTAATGAGTCTCTCTGGAAAGGACATCTTATGATACGAATAGGGACTGTACATATGGAATAGTCAGCTTCATTCAGAAAAAATGTTGTTTAATAAGCAACAGAATTTGCTTTATTATAAGGTTTTCGTACCTGAATGTTTCAATCAATTTATTAGCTGTACTTTGTATCCCATGAAATTCCCCCTCAATTTATATGCCAACAAATATATATAGGCGGCTTAATAATGGAACAGAATCGAAAAAAAGCACCTACTAACCTATGCCTATGAGAAAGATATCTCCTGTTTCTCTTATTGAGACCTAAGGTACACCTTAGAACCCCAAACATGTCGAACCATATAATATACGGAATTGTCTCTCTGGTCGTTACACAGGACAGGAGGCAAAAATTCGAATGCACTACATTTAGCAACATATAACTGTCAAATTCTATCAAACCTACCTCGAATTGTTAAGTTCTAACACATATTAGGATTCATCAATTGGACGAACCTGAAGCTACCCGTTGAATTTAAAGGGTTAAAGGTGTCCATAGACGAAATGCAGAGAGGCATTATATGCGACTAATATTAATCAGACAAATAAACAAATAATTATGGCGTCAAATATTAAATTAAACAAAAAAAAAGGTAAATACAGTAGTTTATTGCGAAATATCAGAAAATTTTTGAACATGCTTGAACATTGTGAATAAGTTGAGAGTTAGTGGTCTCAGATGTTCACTGTTCAGTTACGATAGAAATACTTATAATTTCGTTTTGCAAAATTTCCGAACCCAGATGTTTTTCGTTTGTCTTCAGTTTACTATTTCGAAGCTATATAACACAGAGTATAAAACGTTCGCGAAACAGTTGCGAAATTATTCACTGTTAAGGTATCTACTGTGGCCACAAAAGCTCATATCTTCGCTTTGCAAAATTTTTGGGCTCTGATATTTTTTGTTGTTCTTCAGTTTAGTATTTTGAAGGAATATAACCGACGATCTAGACCGTTCGCGAAATAGTTGCGAATTTTTTGACGGATAAGGTATCTAATGTGGCTACAAAAGCTCATAACTTCGGTTTGCAAAATTTTGGGGCGGTGATATATTTTTTTGATATTCAGTTTAATATTTTGAAGCAATATAACCGAGGATCTAGACTGTTCGCGAAATAGTTGCAAAATTATTCACTGATAAGGTATCTAATGTGGCTAAAAAAGCTCATATCTTCCGTTTGCAAAATTTTTGGGCCATGATATTTTTGGTTGATATTCAGTTTAATATTTTGAAGCAATGTAACTGTCAATCTAGACCGTTTGCGAGATAGTTGCGAAATTTTTCACTGATAGGATATCTAATGTGCGTACAAAAGCTCATATCTTCGGTATGCAACATTTTTGGGCCATGATATTTTTTGTTGGTATTCAGATTAATATTTTGAGGCAATATAACCGAGAATCTAGACCGTTCGCGAAATAGTTGCGAAATTTTTCACAGATAAGGTATCTAATGAGCATACAAAAGCTCATATCTTCGGTTTGCAAAATTTTTGGGCCGTGATATTTTTTGTTGATATTTAATTTAATATTTTGAAGCAATATAACCAAGTATCTAGACTGTTTGCGAAATAGTTGCAAAATTTTTCACTGATAAGGTATCTAATGTGCATATTCATACCTTCGGTATGCAAAATTTTTGTACCTTGATATTATTTGTTCATATTCAGTTTAATATTTTGATAAGGTATCTACTGTGACTACAAAAATTTTTGGGCTGTGATATTGTTTGTTGGTATTCAGTTTAATATTTTGAAGGAATATAACGTCGGCCGACGATCTAGACTGTTCGTGAAATAGTTGGGAAATTTTTCAGTGGGAAGGTGTCTACTATACCAACAAAAGCGTATAACTTCGGTTTGCAAAATTGTTGGGGCGTGATTTTTTTCTTTGGTCTTCAGTTTAGTACTTAGGAGTAATATTACCGAATATTCAGATGTTTGACAAATAATTGCGATAATTTTCACTGATTAACTCGCTACTGCTTGCTAGGCTAATTTTTGAATAGAATCAAAAATTAGATCCACCTGATCGACACTTCACTTCACATTTCACATACATTAAAAACACTTCACATTAGCAATACTTTACATTAATAATAGCTTTTCTAATTATGTTTATTAACCATTTTCACTATATATTTTATCACATTACCTCATAACATGAATAGAAGATTTTTTTGTTATTTCGAAAGGTGGGAAAATATGAGAATTATAATTATTCCTACCCTACGTAAATGTTTCAATGTGATGGGAATAATATAATTTAATGGCATGATCTGTTAATAATTTTGTATACCCTTAATAATGCTTGGATCCAACACGTCGCTGGTTGTACGCGAGGACTACCATCAACGTCACAATACCTTGAAAATTTAATCTACTAGTGAATTGAGCAAATTCAAGGGCATTTTAAAATCAGCATTCAACGGTTGGTAAATGTTATATTATCACTTAAAAAGATGCGATGACTGAACTTTGTGATATGCTTGCCTCCTTTCCACCTTTGCAATTTATCAGTTACTGAATTATTTAACAAGCGAACGACCCCGAAGTCCCTCGCATCAAGTCGGGTTTTTGAAGTTACCGACCGTTGGTGGTTAGAACGAATTGATCGAAAAGCAGCTCAATAAATTATAATTGTAACACTCACCGATAGCAAAAAGGGGTACAAATTTGTAAATAACAGCCAGCCAATCAGTGGATAATTTCGCATCTATTTCGCAAACGGTCTGGATCCTATGTGAAACTGCTTCAAAATAAAAAACTGAAGACGAAAGAAAAAAATTTACAGGGGAAAAATTTTGCATACCGAACATACTAAAGTGAAAACCGACGAAAAAAATTACGGCCCAAAATTTTTACATACCCAAGGTTTAACCTTTTGTATGCACAGTGAAAAAATGTGCACATATTTCCCGAACGCTCTAGATCTTCGGATATATTGCTTCGAAATATTAAACGGAATATCAACAAAAAATATCAAGGCAAAAAATTTTCCAAATCGAAGCTATGAGCTTTTATATGGTCATTAGATACCTTTACCGTGAAAAATTTCGCAACTATTTCGCGAACAGTCTAGATCAAAATATTAAACTGAATATCAACAAAAAATATCACGGGCCAAAAGTTTTGCAAACCTAAGATATGAGCGTTTGTACCCTCATTGGATACCTTATCAGTGAAAAATTTCGCAACTATTTCGCGAACGATCTAGATCCTCGGTTATATTCCTTCAAAATAATAAACTGAAGAACAGCAAAAAATATCACAGCCCAAAACTTTTGCAAACCGAAGATACGAGCTTTTGTGGCTACAGTAGATACCTTAACAGTGAATAATTTCGCAACTATTTCGCGAACGGTTTATACCCTCTGTTATATTGCTTCGAAATAGTAAACTGAAGACCAGCGAAAAAACTTGGGCTCGGAAATTTTGCAAAACGAAATTATAAGTATTTCTATCATAACTGAACAGTGAACATCTGATCACTAACTGTCACAATTTAATATTTGACGGTATAACTATATGTCTATGGACACCTTTAACCGGTTAAATTTGGTAGCTTCAGGTTCGTATCAATCGGAAGACCTAGCGCAGCAGGAGTCCTCATCCAGTAAAGATGGACAAATAAAATCCTTGAAAAGTTTCATACCCACCAGGAAAACGCCGACCAACACCAAATTCAGAAAAATATAAAGCATTAGTAGAAAGAAGCTGCAAGAACAAGGTAACCCGAAACTAATGAACACAGTACTGATCTGTGCTTTAGAGTGAAACCAATACAACTAACTAAACTTGGAAACAAAGGCGTTGCTGCAAATATGAAAAGAATAGTAATGGACAACAAACATCCAATGAGTAGAACAAACCGAATTGTACCAGACTAATACACATAATAGACATAATAATTTACAATGAGAAACTAGTACAATCTGCAATTCAAAGAGCAATAGGATAACACTAATTATCGGGACAAAAAAAGTAATTGTATTAACAGATGAAAACATTCGAATTATAGAAAGAAATTAAATAGCATAGCATTTCACCAAATTCTGCAGGAACCTACATAAACCATCTGAACCTCTTCAAATCCAGATGATAGAACAAGTATGACCAGAGATACTCTCATTTCTAATCCTTACTCATATTACCACTGGGCCTATCGCCATCTCTCCAATTTACTGATTCATCATCATCTTTGTTCAATAGGTGGTGGTTTTGTCAAAAGCATCACTGAACATACAAATGTTAGCAGTCCTAAACAATACATGTTCACATAAAAAGGATCACAGTTCGGTTCGCATAATTCTCGTAGCCTTCTGCTTTCGCTTCTAGTTACTCGAATACTGACCTGAAGAGGGCAAATGTGACTCTGCCGAAACGTCGTCATTTTACCATCGTTCCCGTCAGGGTTATCAACTACGCGGATGAATTCCTGGAAACCACCTAACACACACACACACACACACACACACACACACACACACACACAACGCCATCAAGAATAAGCTCCCAAGCGGGGCCACTGTACAATCTCGAATACCGCAAATCGAGATTGAAATTAAAGACTTGGACGAGATCAGTACCAAGGAAGACGTAGTAAACCTGCTCAAAGATAATATCGACGGCCTGGCAGAGATCACTGAGGAGGCAGTGAAATCACTTCGACGGGCATATAGATCAACACAAACGGCAGTTGTTTGTCTCCCAGAGGTCCAGGCCAAGAAAGCCATCGCACTTGGAAAGCTGAAACTTGCGTGGGGCACAGTACGTGTTCGCGAGAGGATCAGCCTTCGACGGTGCTTCAAATGCTGGCACTTTGGGCACAACGCCCAGGCGTGCAGAGGCAAGACTGACCGAAGCAGTTGTTGTCACAGATGCGGAGGCGCTGGTCACAATGCCTCGGCTTGTCAACAACCTGCCAAGTGCTTACTCTGCAAAGAGAAAGATAGTAGGTCAGACTGCCGGCACGTTGCGGGTAGTTGGAAATGTCCGATCTACCAACAGGCGATGAGAGCAGCACAAGCCCGTAAATGAAAGTACTGCAACTCAACCTCAACCATTGCGAAGCAGCCCAAGACCTACTGGTACAGCGGGTGCGGGAATTGGATTGCGACGTAGCCATAATCTGCGAGCAGTACAAAAACTTCGACACCCTGTCCTGGGTAAATGACACAACGGACAGAGCAGCGATATGGGCTTGCGGTAAACTTCCGTTCCAACAACTCCCAAATACCCTCAAACCATGGCTTGTGAGAGCCAAAGTGGGAGGGGTTCACTTCTATAGCTGCTATGCACCTCCTAGTGCACAGCTCGAGGAGTTCGAGTTATTCTTGGACACCTTGGCGGAGGATGTACGGAAGCGTGAATCGGTCGCCATCGCAGGAGATTTCAACGCCTGGGCAATTGACTGGGGATGCCGGGAAACGAGCGTGAGAGGACGAGCTCTCCTTGAGACCATGTCTTCGCTCAACCTGGTACTCCTCAACACAGGAGACGTAAGCACATATCGCAAAGGCACAGCCAGCTCCATTATCGATGTGACATTCGTTAGCAGCAACCTAATTAAAGGGGGCTGTGAGTGGCGGGTCGATGAGGAGTTTACTAATAGCGACCACCAAGCTATTATATGGGAAATCAACACCACTCCCAAACGAAGATTGTGTGTCAGTCGTGCGAGGTCACAGCCAGTCGGTTGGAACAAAAATGCTTTCGATGCTGATTCATTCGCCTTGGTTATGGAGCAGGAACCATTGTCAATAGCAACAAGCGCAGAAGCCACTGCCAAAGAGGTAATGACAAGCGTTGTCAAGTCCTGCGATGCTTCCATGCCAAGGAGACGGCAGAACAACAGCCGCCCACCAATTTACTGGTGGAACGACACGATCCCACAACACCGACGAGAGTGTCTCAAAGCACGAAGGCTGCATCAACGAGCACGGAGACGCGACAGGGTCACAACAGAAGAACTAAGGCTCGACTATGAGATCAAAAGACAACAACTACGAAGAGCCATTCTCTCAAGCAAGAGATCCTACTGGAAGGAGTTGTGTGACGAAGTTAATCAAGATCCATGGGGAAAACCGTATAAAATCGTGATGCATAAAATTAAGGCCCCTCCCATGACATCAACGAACTGCCCCGAATCATTGCACCGCATTGTCACTCACCTGTTTCCTGCGAAGCCTGAGCTACCCGCTTATCCTTCGTGGCAGGTGAGGGACGAAGATATACCATCAGTGACTATGAATGAGCTGATGGGCGCGTGCAACCGGCTCCAAAACGGTAAGGCTCCCGGTCCAGATGGCATACCTAACATCGCGCTAAAATGCGCCATAGCCAATAGGCCTGACATGTTTCTACACATGTATGAGACCTGCCTAAAGCAGGGGGTTTTCCCGACTAAGTGGAAAAAGCAGAGGCTTGTGCTCCTCTCTAAAGGGGGAAAGAAACCTCCCGACGAACCGTCATCATATCGTCCCCTCTGTATGTTGGACTCTGCGGGAAAACTCCTTGAAAGGATAATAGCAGATAGGCTGGAGCCCTACGTTGAGCCGAAACTTTCCACCAACCAATTCGGGTTCAGAAAGGGGAGATCAACCATCGATGCCATGACACTCGTTACCAACATCGCCAGAGAGGCTATCTCGGGAAAGAGATGGAGAAGAGGTGGAAAAAAGTACTGTCTAATAGCCACCCTGGATATCAAGAACGCCTTTAACTCGGCCCGCTGGGACCGCATTTTGGAGGCTCTTGCCAGGATGGAAGTTCCGCAGTACTTGCGCAGAATGGTTTCAGCGTATTTCAAGGACCGCATCTTGTTGTACCAAACTGAAAATGGGCAAGTAGACTATAAGATCACAGGAGGTGTACCTCAGGGCTCTGTTCTTGGCCCCCTCTTATGGAACGTAATGTACAACGACCTGCTCCTGCTCGGTCTGCCTGAGGGCGTCAGGCTAGTGGCATTCGCCGATGATGTGGCATTGATCATAGTGCGCAAGCACATAGAGGAGATACAAACAACCTTCTCATTCGCTATAGCCACAATTCAGCATTGGATGCTCGCAGCGGACTTGAGTTTAGCAGAACAAAAGACCGAAACACTTCTTGTTAGCAGTCGAAAGGCAAGGGAAACCATCACCCTCAAAATAGGCGACACCTACATACAGTCGCAGCCCTTCATCAGATATTTGGGGGTGCTCCTGGACGCACGGCTCAACTTCAAAGAGCACATAATCGCGGCCAGCAAGAAAGCAGCTGGGGTACAGGGGGCATTATCTAGAATAATGCCGAATGTCGGAGGCCCTAGACAGATAAGAAGACAGCTACTGGCAACAGTAACTACTTCTGTTTTGTTGTACGGGGCACCGGTATGGGAGAAATCGCTCGAGCTACCATCGTACCGCCGGAAAATGAAATCAGTCCAGCGGCTCTCAGCGATTCGAGTGGCATCATCCTACCGCACTGTGTCTTACGAGGCGGTGAGTGTGATTGCCTCTACCCTACCAATCGACATCCTGGCTGCAGAAAGGGGACGGCTTTATCGCAGAAAGTTAGAGAAAGACCAACCGACAGGAAACAGCGATGAAAGAGCCATGAGTCTAGGGCAATGGCAGGAGAGGTGGGACAGCTCTACTAAAGGCCGGTGGACATATCGATTGATACCTAACATCAGTCGTTGGGTCAACCGCCAGCATGGGGAGGTTGGGTTCTACATCACTCAACTCCTGACTGGACATGGATGCTTTCGAGCATACCTGCACAGGTTCAGGAGGGCAAACTCCCCAAACTGCCCACACTGTACGGACGTTATAGAGGACGCAGAACACGTGTTCTTCTCCTGCCCCCGGTTTCAGGATCAACGTGCTGAAGTGGAGAGGATTCTGGAGACTAATATCGTTCCAGAACAATTAGTAGAAGCCATGCTGAAGGGCCCCCAAGCCTGGAACTTGGTATCAGATTACGCGGAGACTATCCTTAAAGAGCTCCGCAATACCTTCGAGGAGTAGGCTTTAGAGGCTTTCAATGTAAGAGCAGTTAACATCTGCAATGAACCACCCTTGCGAAGTAGTATTGACAAAGAGTGCCGCAGGGGACCATGGTTGTAGGAGAAAGAGGTTAGGGTTTTAGCGGGTATACGGTATACTGGTTTCAATGCAACGATTTACTCTTGCTTGAAGTCATTGCATCGGGAGTCCCGCACGACGGCTAGCACGTGCTAGTTAAGTACGCAATGTATTTCCCCCCTCTTCGGATAAAAAAAAAAAAAAAAAAAAAAAAAAAAAAACACACACACACACACACACACCCGGGGTGGTTGTTGGTCCACTACCGGGCGCCTCCCCAGGTGGCGGATAGGGGAACGCTCTCCAGCAATGGGGAGTACTGAGGATTTCTTCAGGGCGGACCAAAATCAGATAGGGGAAGGAACCCCGAAAATAAACCATTCATGGATATGGGTGATAAGGTCAACTTAATACCCCAGGTGGGTACCTCTGCAGAGGATAATCCCACCACCGGTTCCGATCGAGTGAAAGCCTCGGTGGCCGGTGCACGCTCCACGGATTCTGGGGGGAGCGAATTATCACTGGTTCCGTCACATAGTGACAACAAGAAGAAAGAAACTATTAATGGTACAACATCGACCATTAAAACTAGAGCTGGCAGCAAGACACTATTCAGCCAAGTCCTCCAAAAGGCGGATAGTGGAGTTGACGTGCCCCAAAGGGCAACAAATGAGAGTGGCGCTCCAAACAAATTAGGAGCAAAGATCGATGAGCTCTTGAAGTTCATTGGGCCTAGGCACAATGTACATCATGAGATCAAGAAACTGGCAAACTCCATTAAGTCAGAATATGACAAATATCTGACGTCAACGACGCGGCCGTCTCCCGTAGCGAAACCTGCTACAACACAGACATCGCCAGTAAAGGTGTCAAACACTCAGACACAAGGTGAAAAGCAAAAGGAGGTCCCAAAAGCGGCTGCCTCAAAAGCAGCTAACTCAAAACCGGCTGCATCAACACCGGCGGCCCCAAAGCAGGCGGCTTCAATAAAAGTAGCCTCACTAGCGGCAGACTCTGTAGCAAGGACCTCGCCACCGAAGGCCTCGCCTTCAGTAGCCTCATCAAGTAAGGCACCACTACCAAAAACTCTTAAACCGGTGCTAGCTAGCAAGCTAAAGCCCGGTAAAGAAGGTTGCCAGAACATCGGGCAAACCACCCAGGCAACAACAAGTAGGGTGGTCAATTCAGAAGCGGAGAGAAACAATGGATTAAAATCCAAGTTTAAACCGCAGACCAAGAACCAACCTCCAAACCAGTCTACTGACTGGCAAGTGGCAAAGAGGAAAAAGGCCTCGAGGACCAATAAGCAAAAACCAGCGCCACATTGTACGCTGCTTATAAAGAGAGGCGAGAAGAGCTCCCATGCAGATATCTTGCGAGGTATCAAGAATGATCCCACCTTGCAGGATATAGGCAAAAAAGTCAATAAGATCCGACGAACAGCTAAGGGAGATCTCCTATTGTTATTCGCGAAGGCAGACGCTCAGGAGATGGAGCGTTATTGTAAAGCCATCAAGAATAAGCTCCCAAGCGGGGCCACTGTACAATCTCGAATACCGCAAATCGAGATTGAAATTAAAGACCTGGACGAGATCAGTACCAAGGAAGACGTAGTAAACCTGCTCAAAGATAATATCGACGGCCTGGCAGAGATCACTGAGGAGGCAGTGAAATCACTTCGACGGGCATATAGATCAACACAAACGGCAGTTGTTTGTCTCCCAGAAGTCCAGGCCAAGAAAGCCATCGCACTTGGAAAGCTGAAACTCGCGTGGGGCACAGTACGTGTTCGCGAGAGGATCAGCCTTCGACGGTGCTTCAAATGCTGGCACTTTGGGCACAACGCCCAGGCGTGCAGAGGCAAGACTGATCGAAGCAGTTGTTGTCACAGATGCGGAGGCGCCGGTCACAATGCCTCGGCTTGCCAACAACCTGCCAAGTGCTTACTCTGCAAAGAGAAAGATAGTAGGTCAGACTGCCGGCATGTTGCGGGTAGTTGGAAATGTCCGATCTACCAACAGGCGATGAGAGCAGCACAAGCCCGTAAATGAAAGTACTGCAACTCAACCTCAATCATTGCGAAGCAGCCCAAGACCTACTGGTACAGCGGGTGCGGGAATTGGATTGCGACGTAGCCATAATCTGCGAGCAGTACAAAAACTTCGACACCCCGTCCTGGGTAAATGACACAACGGACAGAGCAGCGATATGGGCTTGCGGTAAACTTCCGTTCCAACAACTCCCAAATACCCCCGAACAATGTCTTGTGAGAGCCAAAGTGGGAGGGGTTCACTTCTATAGCTGCTATGCACCTCCTAGTGCACAGCTCGAGGAGTTCGAGTTATTCTTGGACACCTTGGCGGAGGATGTACGGAAGCGTGAATCGGTCGCCATCGCAGGAGATTTCAACGCCTGGGCAATTGACTGGGGAAGCCGGGAAACGAGCGCGAGGGGACGAGCTCTCCTTGAGACCATGTCTTCGCTCAACCTGGTACTCCTCAACACAGGAGCCATAAGCACATATCGCAAAGGCACAGCCAGCTCCATTATCGATGTGACATTCGTTAGCAGCAACCTAATTAAAGGGGGCTGTGAGTGGCGGGTCGATGAGGAGTTTACTAATAGCGACCACCAAGCTATTATATGGGAAATCAACACCACTCCCAAACGAAGATTGTGTGTCAGTCGTGCGAGGCCACAGCCAGTCGGTTGGAACAAAAATGCTTTCGATGCTGATTCATTCGCCTTGGTTATGGAGCAGGAACCATTGTCAATAGCAACAAGCGCAGAAGCCACTGCCAAAGAGGTAATGACAAGCGTTGTCAAGTCCTGCGATGCTTCCATGCCAAGGAGACGGCACAACAACAGCCGCCCACCAGTTTACTGGTGGAACGACACGATCTCACAACACCGACGAGAGTGTCTCAAAGCACGAAGGCTGCATCAACGAGCACGGAGACGCGACAGGGTCACAACAGAAGAACTAAGGCTCGACTATGAGATCAAAAGACAACAACTACGAAGAGCAATTCTCTCAAGCAAGAGATCCTACTGGAAGGAGTTGTGTGACGAAGTTAATCAAGATCCATGGGGAAAACCGTATAAAATCGTGATGCATAAAATTAAGGCCCCTCCCATGACATCAACGAACTGCCCCGAATCATTGCACCGCATTGTCACTCACTTGTTTCCTGCGAAGCCTGAGCTACCCGCTTATCCTTCGTGGCAGGTGAGGGACGAAGATATACCATCAGTGACTATGAATGAGCTGATGGGCGCATGCAAGCGGCTCAAAAACTGCAAGGCTCCCGGTCCAGATGGCATACCTAACATCGCGCTAAAATGCGCCATAGCCAATAGGCCTGACATGTTTCTACAAATGTATGAGACCTGCCTAAAGCAGGGGGTTTTCCCGACTAAGTGGAAAAAGCAGAGGCTTGTGCTCCTCCCTAAAGGGGGAAAGAAACCTCCAGACGAACCGTCATCATATCGTCCCCTCTGTATGTTGGACTCTGCGGGAAAACTCCTTGAAAGAATAATAGCAGATAGGCTGGAGCCCTACGTTGAGCCAAAACTTTCCACCAACCAATTCGGGTTCAGAAAGGGGAGATCAACCATCGATGCCGTGACACTCGTTACCAACATCGCCAGAGAGGCTATCTCGGGAAAGAGATGGAGAAGAGGTGGAAAAAAGTACTGTCTAATAGCCACCCTGGATATCAAGAACGCCTTTAACTCGGCCCGCTGGGACCGCATTTTGGAGGCTCTTGCCAGGATGGAAGTTCCTCAGTACTTGCGGAGAATGGTTTCAGCGTATTTCAAGGACCGCATCTTATTGTACCAAACTGAAAATGGGCAAGTCGACTATAAGATCACAGGAGGTGTACCTCAGGGCTCTGTTCTTGGCCCCCTCTTATGGAACGTAATGTACAACGACCTGCTCCTGCTCGGTCTGCCTGAGGGCGTCAGGCTAGTGGCATTCGCCGATGATGTGGCATTGATCATAGTGCGCAAGCACATAGAGGAGATACAAACAACCTTCTCATTCGCTATAGCCACAATTCAGCATTGGATGCTCTCAGCGGACTTGAGTTTAGCAGAGCAAAAGACCGAAACACTTCTTGTTAGCAGTCGAAAGGCAAGGGAAACCATCACCCTCAAAATAGGCGACACCTACATACAGTCGCAGCCCTTCATCAGCTATTTGGGGGTGCTCCTGGACACACGGCTCAACTTCAAAGAGCACATAATCGCGGCCAGCAAGAAAGCAGCTGGGGTACAGGGGGCATTATCTAGAATAATGCCGAATGTCGGAGGCCCTAGACAGATAAGAAGACAGCTACTGGCAACAGTAACTACTTCTGTTTTGTTGTACGGGGCACCGGTATGGGAGAAATCGCTCGAGCTACCATCGTACCGCCGGAAAATGGAATCAGTCCAGCGGCTCTCAGCGATTCGAGTGGCATCATCCTACCGCACTGTGTCTTATGAGGCGGTAAGTGTGATTGCCTCTACCCTACCAATCGACATCCTGGCTGCAGAAAGGGGACGGCTTTACCGCAGAAAGTTAGAAAAAGACCAGCCGACAAGAAACAGCGATGAAAGGGCCATGAGTCTAGGGCAATGGCAGGAGAGGTGGGACAGCTCTACAAAAGGCCGGTGGACATATCGATTGATACCTAACATCAGTCGTTGGGTCAACCGCCAGCATGGGGAGGTTGGGTTTTACATCACTCAACTCCTGACTGGACATGGATGCTTTCGAGCATACCTGCACAGGTTCAGGAGGGCAAACTCCCCAAACTGCCCACACTGTACGGACGTGATAGAGGACGCGGAACACGTGTTCTTCTCCTGCCCCCGGTTTCAGGATCAACGTGCCGAAGTGGAGAGGATTCTGGAGACTAATATCGTTCCAGAACAATTAGTAGAAGCCATGTTGAAGGGCCCGCAAGCCTGGAACTTGGTATCAGATTACGCGGAGACTATCCTCAAAGACCTCCGCAATACCTTCGAGGAGTAGGCTTTAGAGGCTTTCAATGTAAGAGCAGTTAACTTCTGCAATGAACCACCCTTGCGAAGTAGTATTGACAAAGAGTGCCGCAGGGGACCATGGTTGTAGGAGAAAGAGGTTAGGGTTTTAGCGGGTATACGTTATACTGGCTTCAATGCAACGATTTAATCTTGCTTTGAAGTCATTGCATCGGGAGTCCCGCACGACGGCCAGCACGTGCTAGCTAAGTACGCAATGTATTTCCCCCCTCTTCGGATAAAAAAAAAAAAAAAAAAAAAAAAAAAAAAAAAAAAAAAAAACACACACACACACACACACACACACACACACACATACATGGCTTTCAATGTAAGAGCAGTTAACATCTGCAATGAACCACCCTTGCGAAGTAGTATTGAGTAAGAGTGCCGCAGGGGACCATGGTTGTAGGAGAAAGAGGTTAGGGTTTTAGCGGGTATACGGTATACTGGTTTCAATGCAACGATTTACTCTTGCTTTGAAGTCATTGTATCGGGAGTCCCGCACGACGGCCAGCACGTGCTAGCTAAGTACGGAATGTATTTCCCCCCTCTTCGGATAAAAAAAAAAAAAAAAAAACACATACATGGTATGGCATTTACTATGGCATCATGTGCATACAACGACAAAGTGGCATCATTGAATCTGAGATATGGGCGATACTCTTCAAGCAGTGTAGACTTGCCCAATATGTTCAGTTTCGCCATACCCTCGCTTTTAAGAGAGAAAAATTAGTTTGAAAATATCGTTCACTATGACATCTGAAGCCACAAGCGCGACTAGACGCCTGTTTGCAGTGTATGATGCCACAAACGATTTTCACGATATACGAGGAGTGATCACTAGCCCTTGCCTGCAGTATTTCTTGAACTAACGAAAGCTTTAATGAAATCATGAAATATGTCTTGGAAAACTTTGTTAGTACGATACCAGAGGTGTTGCCTTCAAATTTTTCAACAACTAACTTTCACATAGAAAACAATATCGAATAATATGAGTAATATATCTTTATTTGTATATATTTAATTGAGTTCTGGACTCTAAAACGATTGTGATGAAAGTTATTAATAGGAGAATTCAATGACTAAAAATCTATTGGGCAGAGTTTCTACTTTAGGAAAAGTTGTTATTGACAAAATGAAATATTAAAACATTCCGTTAGAGATTATAACAGTTATGGCAGTTATACAAAATTATTGACAGTTTATAAAAATCAAGGCCGCGACTTTGTAATTTCAAGGCATTCAAAACAGGGTAATTTGGTAACCAACGTAAGAGTGACTCCTGTTGTAAAAATTCTTTTAATACAGGATGATTTGGTGACCTATTTGAGAGTGAAACTTTTTTTAAACAATCTTTCAATAAAAATTGTGTTTGTATGAACATGTAACTATTTTATGCCGCGGTCATATTTTCCTAGCATTATATTTTTATACCTAGACAATCCAAGTTTTTAAGGTGAAAAAATTAGCACGGTAGGCAATTTTTGGATGAGTAAGATCTCACGTTTTCGCATGTTAATTTGGGGCATATAATATGAATTGGTGGTGCAAAATTATAATTATACAGGGTCGTTCAAAATATGTTAGATGGTCCATAAGAGTTGCTATACAGGATGGTTAAAATATAGCGTCAAATGGAATTGTAGGATGGTTAGAAAAAGCGAGAAAAAATAATTTTATAGAGTAACCCATAGGCAGTTGTAAATTAATGATAGCTGACATACAGGGCGGAGTAAAAGTATGGTTATGCAGGTTCGCTAAAAAAATTAAAAGAACGTTATACTACCTATAGGAAAGCTTATTAGCATTTGCATTTGCAGGGTGGTTGTAATATAGGATGTACTGAAATTGTAATATTGTATTTGTATGTTCCGAACATGTAACTATTTTATGCCTCGGTCATATTTTCCTAGCGTTGTATTTTTATAGCTAGACATTTCAAGTTTTCAAGGTGAGAAAATTGGCACGGTAGGCAATTTTTGGATGAGTAAGATCTCATGATTTCGCATGTTAATTTGATGTATCTAATATGAATTGTTGGTGTAATATTATAATTATACAGGGTCGTTCAAAATTTGTTAGATCATCCATAAGACTTGCTCTGCAGGATTGGTAAAATATAGCGTCAAATGGAATTATAGTATGGCTAGAAAAAAGCGAGAAAAATTTATTTTATAGGGTACCTCATAAGCAGTTGGAAATTAATGATAGCTGACATACAGGGCGGAGTAAAAGTGTTGTTGTGCAGGTCGCTAAAAAATGTTAATAGGGTAGCTTAATAGGGTAGCTTATTAGCATTTGCATTTACAGGGTGGTTGCAATATACGATGTACTGGAATTATAATTATATATGGTGGTTCAAAAAAAATACAATAGGTGGCCACAAACAAATGCATATACAGGGTAGGTAGTTAAAACATATGGTGGTGTGAAATTATAGTTAGTAATTTAAAATATTGGTAGCCTATAAGAATTTGCAAATATAGGGAGCAGCGTAATTATAGTTCTAC
This sequence comes from Octodonta nipae, assembly GCA_034190945.1. Classification (NCBI taxonomy): domain Eukaryota; kingdom Metazoa; phylum Arthropoda; class Insecta; order Coleoptera; family Chrysomelidae; genus Octodonta; species Octodonta nipae. The sequence goes on along the minus strand of CM067220.1, from coordinate 85,680,456 downwards.
AAAGTGTTTACAAAAATGTTAGAATATATATGTATAATGCGTATATATAATGGTTGAAAAATAGGGCAAAGTAGACTTATAGTTACAGAGGTTAGTTAAAAGATTTTGGAAACCAAAGTGTTTGTATAATGGCCAAAAGCGGTCGCATATACAGAGTTTCTGGAATATGGAATCAAGTGGAATTATAACGTGATGAAAAAAATGTATGAATGGGTTTTTCATAAGAAGTTGAACATATAGGGTGGTTGAAAAATAGAGGGGAGTAGAATTGTAGTAACACCATGTAAATAAAAAATGTAAAAAAAAATATTATGTTAGGGGGTTTAAATTAGTTTACATAGCAAAAATCTGATTATTTAGATAAATGTACGTTTATGATAAAACCTTCAATTTACGAGTGAAGCTGGTCACCCAGGTACTGGTTAATAGGAGATGTAGATTTATAATTATACAGGGTAGTTCCAAATGTGATATAAACCCAATATTTTATGGCGTGACCCATAAGCAGTTGCATCTACAGGGTGGTTAAAATTTAGAGTAGGGTGTGTTTATAGGCATACAGCGTGATTAGAAAAAACAATTTTATTGTGTAGCCCATAAGCAATTGCATAATTGCATTTACAGGGTGGTTGAAATATATGATAGAGTGAAATTATTATTGTGTTTCAAATTAGACAATTAAAATTAAACTAATTCGTTTCGTCTTTTGAAAAATTAATTTACACGCCAAATGTCTGTTTATTTGGACATAAAAACCCACATTTTTTATGAATCATCCAATATTGTTAACAAGTGTAAGAACAAAGGTAATGAAGGCGTTCTTCTAGGAATTCGAGTATTTTGACATGAAAAAATTTAATTTGTTTGGTCTACGCCAATAATATGTACAAATGTAAATTGTTTGCTTTTCGTAATAGTTATTCTGACAGAACAAAGGTTAAATAAAAATTAAAAAAAAAACGCTTGTATGTCTAAGTAAAAATGAATACCTAGAGGTATAAAATGTCAATGTTCAAAATTTCCCTTTTTTTTTGTTATAAATTTACTCAAAATTGTGCCAACATAGAACAATCCTATTCGATTCGAAAAATATGATATTTATGTAATTCTGAAACTCGTCAATTTTTGTGTTATTATGTTATCAACAAATTCCAGGAGACATTGCTTATAAAAATGAAAGTAAGTTTTTTTTTAAATTTATAACATACATCTTCAAATAGCTCTTTTATGACGAGCACACTTATGATGCGTGAGAGTGATTTTCCATCTTTATAATTTGATGGTATAGCTACTAGCGATGCTATCCTTGCCAGCAGGGTATGTATGAAGGTGAAGTTAACAAGATCCACAACCGCAGTGTCTGACCACAGTTTGGGAGGCTGCTAACAGCGCGGGTTCTCACATTGAGCGGCTGAATTTAATATGACATACAAACAGAAGCTGACCTAATAATTTTAAATGTACGGATTTATAAATTTAAAAAAATGCACGCCGAATTGATAACCTCCTCTTGTTTGGACATCGGAGGTAAAATAATCTAATATAATAAAGGAGCACTGTCAATGGCGGATCCAAAGGGGATGGCTAAGGGGCGAAAGCCCCCCCCCCCAAATCATTTGCATAGTTATAGTTGTTTATTGTGCTAAACCCGACATTCAGTGAGGTCATGCGACCCTCCGACGAGATCCCCCCAATGACAATCCTGGATCCGCCATTGTGCACTATTATCTGTCAAATGACTGTATGGATTTCACATGCGGTTTCTGGTCTAAAAATAAGTATAAGTATAGTATTTTCTTAATTTTTTGTTACACCATAGTGTTACGAAATTTACCAAAGCCGACCCTGTTTCATTGCAGTACGACAACAATCGCTTTGAGATAATAAAAGGTTCTCGAAAAGACTCGGCACCTGTAGGAGTGATGATGATTTTGCGAGAATTTTCTATGCTGGTTTTATACAGGAAGCAGGCCACGATCGCGAGTTCAGTTAGCGAGGACGACGAGCGTATCTCGAAGGTTATTGTGAATCAGCTGTTCTGTATAATTTGATGTAAATAAAGTTCTAGAGAAGTGAAAGTGAATATTAGTTTTATAATTTTAAAATTGAACCCACGGAGTATATTGCAATATGAATCTTAATCTTAGCCACTGGCAGCACTGAGTTCAGTTCATTTCTACGCTCTCACACAACATCGGCTACATTAGTTTTTGCAAAATAATAGTTTGATGCTTATACATTTTAGTGGAAGAGTCTACATACCAAATTTTATGTCTGTATCAATCTGAAATCCGATATCTTAAATTTTTGTAAGCTTAGCTCACGCTAGCCCGACTCAATAAATATAGTTTTTACAAAACAAACAACAAACATATCTATGTGTATTTCCGGAAAATAAACTACACCCTAATTTTTACTGCTGTATATCTTTAGATTTCTTAAATTACAAGTAACAAAAATATTTGCCCCCTCCACACTTCACCAATGGATAATTCAATTTCCGCAAGTTATTAATTTTATACTTATTAACAATCTCAATTGTTATTTTAAAATGGCAGTCTTACTCATCTGTAGTTGTAACAATATTTAATCATTTAAAGAAACCTATTAAATACAGAAAAGCCCATTGCCCCCATACAGCAATAAAATAATTTATCAAAATAAAGCTTTCCATTAGTGAAATATTTCACTCCTCCGACATACACGCTATTTTATTTTTTGCGTGATATCTTCAAAACTAATATAAACTGCTTAGTTTTCTTAGTTTTGCAAAAGGATTATGTATTTTTATATATAAGACAAAAAACGAATTTCTGAAATTAAAAAAATATTTAAAATAATAAAACTTATAGGTAACTATAAATCTTTAGAGACTGCGAAAATGATTTCTTAGAAAGTCTTTTAAACAAATAATCCTCAACTATATTGTAATTATTGAATCACAACGTACCTATAGCGCACAGTGCACTGTGAGAATTTCATTTTCTATCATCTTCTTACATATACATTACATTTTCAAGTGAGTTTCGATGGAACGACCGAGATAATAAATAAACTTTCAAATATTTCAAAGGTGAAACTTTTGGTGAAATAGTTTTATAAAATTTAACCTAACTCCCGTACTATGTGCATAATTTAGATACGTTTTCTGGTGACAAACGGTACATCAAAAGGTTTACTGTTTACTAAACGCTTTTCTAGCAGACTACGCGTAAAAAAATTCACGTTATCATGTTTAAAGGGTAAATGATTTTTTCCACCTTATTTTAACAGGCTGTGAGTTTTGGATTAAATAGTCTTAACTAATATTAATTACTTATTAATAAACTGAACAGTATATCTTTTAACAGAAATCGCTTGAATATCTGTAAGAAAGATATGTAAGTAACAAGTACACGCTTTGTTCTTTTTTGTTGTTCCTAGATTCACGAATTGATTATTTGGTAGTTGTGGCTATTATAAAACTAATTGAAATTATTTACTGGTAAATATCGGTATTGATAATGTTGGAGGAAGAGAACACATTCTATTATTATTTTTTTAATTTTCGAATTTAGACGTGCAACTGATATGATAAAATTCTATTTGTCAGATTTCCTTAACTTTGTGCATGCAAAGGGATATAAAGCGCAATAGATTGTATAAAGTCTTACAGATTATTAGCGAGTAATATTAGGGCCTAAGTCATGTGGTATTATGATCATAACAAGATGAATATGACAATTCACTAAAGGTCCTTACAGGACATCTTTCGTAACTAAAAGGAAATAAAGTATATTTACCAATCAAGGTAAAAAAAATAAAGTACAATATCTGAAAATAAATAATTTTTCCGTGAAACATTTTTCATACACATTTTTTGTACTTCAAGCAATATCTAACAAATATCTGTTATTAAAGGATGTTTAAACTAAATCTTTGCACTCTATATCCATTTAAAGGTATATTAATAGTTCATTCTTTATTAGATTTATGGATGCCCTGTTTCTTTCATCCCGTCACTTAGCCTTCTCCAGAGAAACAACAATAACTGTAGATGCTGTTGACACTTTGATTAAGAACTGTACAGTCTTTAGAATGAGCTTGTGTCTTTAAATGAAGAAATTTCTTCATATAGAACATTTATATTAATATTATGTGTTTGTAGTTTCATAGTATTATACAGGGTGAGTTTTTTTTGATGATCAGTATGGGGATCTCGGAAACTAGCGGAGATAGAGCAATGGTTAAATTGGGAAAGATTTGCAGTTTTACTGCCCAATTTAATGACACTTTCGGATTTTTGTAAAAAGTCATGGCTTACTAGATATTTTGAAAAAACGAAATTCTGTCTATTTAGTAAATCCCTCTAGCTCCTTTGTTTTTGATTTTATAAAAAAAGTGTAAATATCAAAATTAAAGGAAATTGTATCCCGAATATGATTGTTATGTCGTTGCGTGACATTTTTAGAGCTTTTCAACGGTATTATACTCGATATACTTATTCATAAAAATAACGGCCTTTGGGACGCTTTTCTCTCTTATTTTCATTTTTAACGTAGGTAGCCATGAAAAATATTGTTTCACTTTGACGTTTCCTCATTTGAGAGTAATTCCATTAGTAGTGCTGAATTGACAGTCGATATTGACAATATTCTTGATAAAATGGAATGTTCTAACGAAGAAAAACTGAATATGGTGGAATGTTATATCATATGCCATAAAAATTCAGTTCGTGCAGCTGAGGAATACTTTCATAGATATTTTAATCGTCGTCCACCTGCTCTATGTACATTTAAGAGGCTTTACGATAGTTTACGCAGATATGTATCTTTACTCAACCAACAAAGGAACGGAATCAAATCAACAAAGCAGCACAAATAAATGTTTTGGTACTGGTAAATCAAAATCCATCTACATCAACTCGTGAGATTGCGGCAGAAGCTGGCACATCTCAACGAACTGTAGTTAAGGTATTGAAAGCGCACAAGTTCCACCAGTACAAACTTTCTGTTTCTCAAACTTTGCATGCTGGTGACGAATATCGACATATTTTGTTTTGTACATGGTTTAGTGAAATGTGCCTTGACAATCCACAGTTTCCATTAGTGATGTTATGGTTAGATGAAACTAGATTTACTAACTGCGGTATGTTCAATAGACCCAATGAGCATATTTGGTTTTAATGTTTGGTGTGGTATCAGAGGGTCTACTATTCTGGGGCCTTTTATCTATGACGAATCACTTACTGGGGAGCGCTACTTCCATTTCTTGCAATACACTTTTCAAGACATGTTACAATACACGGATACCCTTATAATATCACTCCGGATTTCTCCCTCTTTCACACAACTGTAATTTTATCCTAAACTACTGGACAGAAAAGGTTGAAATTTGGTGTCAGTGTATAGTTTTGTAACCCCATCAGGAGTATATATACCGTAAATGAAGAAATTTTGATTTTAATAGAAACTATAAGTAGCAAAATTTTGATAAAATTAGAGAATTTTACCGGAAAATAAGAAGAACCTCTACTATTGATTTTTGGTGGGCAAATTACAGAATTATATGGAAAATATTAAATTAACATTGTTTCTAGCACATCATGTAATATATCAAATGAAAGGGCTTCTTATGGCAAATACAAATATATTTTTTCACATTTTATAAAATAAATTATTTAAAAGATATTAACAAAAATATACAAAAATCTCTCATTTCTCCTACCCCACGTTCAGTTCCTAGCTCTTGAAGTTTTCTGATTACCTAATAGTTCCCATTGCCCTCACCCAATATTTTTTTTTTTTGGAAAATTTAATTTAACGACGATACAACACTTCTCAGTCGTGAAAATCTTTTGATTCCTAAGATAAATTTGTCAAAAAATCAGTTTTCTGGCCAACACCCAACCCTCCCCTCGAACAAATAGTTCAGTTTTTGCAAAATAATAACTTGATAATTATACATTTTAGGTGAAGAAACTACACAGCAAATTTTATTCTGTATTACGATTTCTTAAAGTACAGTGCACTCGAGCCCCACCCAATAAATATTATATTGAAAAATTCCGAAACATGTATGTGTATTTAAAGAAAATAAACTATACACTAAATCTCACTGCTGCATATGTTAGAATTCCTTAGATTACTAACTTAATAACTAATTATTGACTGTTACAGAATAGTCTTCATACAAATTTTCTCGCCTATATCGCATTTGGTTTACAATATATTGAAGTTTCCTAAAAAAACAGCTTCCCATTACCGCAGTATAACTTTCTGAAACAGCACATTTCTGTCTATTTACATAAATGAAATTATTAAATAAATAGCCGTACGGTATCTTCATGCCTTTGCAAAAAGAAATACCATATGAAACATATGGGTTATCCTATATAAAAAAAAATTAACTTGTTTGAACCACCCTACTTAACTATAAATCCACCAATCACGAATATATTCCACTCAAAATGCAAGTACTTATGGGCCACCCTATATATTAATTGTATTAGCCTTTTTTTTAATAACTGTAACTCTACTTCACCCTATATAGCAACCATCCTGTATATACAGCTGTTTATTTGTCACCCAGTATAACTCATTAAACACCTAACTATAACTCTTCACTACCCTATATTTCAGGTATGCAACTGCTTATGGTCCACGCAGGATAACAATTATTTCTCATATTTTTTGAACAACCTTTTAAAGTAGTACAATTTATTTTTACCTTATATTTTTAACACCCTTTATATGTAACTTTCTCTAACATTATGTTAAACACACTCTAAAACAAGAATCTTGCTTCTTCCCACATTTCAGATAATACATATAGTAGAATGCAACTGTTCATGGTCTAAACTAAATAACAACTTAAAAACCCATTTTTGCACCCTAACACTAAATCTTTATTTAAACACTCACCCAAGCTGCAACTGATTATTGGCCACCCTATATAATAATTTTATTAAACTTTTTTTTTAACCGTCTTGTATAACTAACTCTACCTCCATCCATCCATAATAAAACTATCAAAAAACTATCGTGTATCACCGCTGCTAAATCGTCAAACATTATAACTTATTTTTGAACCATCCTATATAACTCTACAAAATATTTCAACCACCCTATATGTGCATCTGCTTAGGGGCTAACATTTTTTAAACACTTAGCCATAACTCTGGTCCACTCACAACTGCTTATGGACTACGCTACATAACTATTTTTTTACCACCATTGAAATTATTATTTTTCGACCACTCCTGATATGCAGCTTTTTCTAACATTGTTTTAATCACACTGTATGAACTATAATTTTACTTCGATCCATGTTTCAGATATTGTATATATGCAACAGCCCATGTGCTATCGTACAATTTTTTTTTCCTAACTATTTAACTATAACTCTATTTCTCCCGCTATTTCAACCACCTTGTACATGCAACTACTTATCGGCCACTCGGTATAAAAAAAATTGTACTACCCTGTATATCCATAAATCCATCAATGCACAATACTGCAACTGTTTATTGGACACCCTATATAACATGATATTGAATCACCTTGTATTACAACTACCCTGTATACGCTACTGCTTATTGGTCAACCAATATAACTTTTTAAAATAATTAACCATAACACTTCTCCACCCTATATTTCAGCTATCCTACCTTTCCAACTTTTTATAAACTGCGTTACTTCACAATTTTTTCTCATAGTTTTTCAACGACAATATAAAGTATAATTTCAAATCAAATCAAACACCCTGTATAATTATAACTCATTACCACTCTATATCTCAACAACTTTTTATACGCAACTACTTATTTGCCACCAAATATAACATTTTTGTACCACCCTGTATCCTTAGAATCCCACTGTACCCAATTTTTTAACCACACCATAAACCACTTGGTATACGCACCTACTTATGGCCCACTCAATATAACTTTTTTGGATCACCCCGTGATACCATGCGGTAAATTGAACAGCTTGTAGATCATAACATTTCTTTATAATATTTTTAAACCCACCTGTATAGCTGTAATTATACTCCGCTATATATTTCAACCATCCTATATATGCAACTACTTGTGGATATAAAACTCCCTCCCCCTTTTTTCATCCACATTGTATATATGCAGCTGCTTATATGACACCTAATATAACTTTTTTTAGATTTTTTAAATGCATGTAATTCTACTCCGCTCTAAGTTTCCTATATAAAGAACACCCTGTAAAATTACGCTTGTTATATCAGTGGATTTTTTTAAATAGAGACTTGTTACATTGGCACATTCCGAATTATGAATAAAATCTAATTTGATGCTAGTATGTAATATTTTGCGTGTGCAGTCGAACCAATTGAGTAATTGTATTACCCAACATGATAGAAGTTTTTTCACTATATATACGGTTTCTGCCTTATGTGATGCCCGAACAAATAAAAACACACAAACTAGAATTTTATAATAGTAAAGATACTCCTCAATCACTTTTAAATCTTGAAATAACACTTATCTTTATAATCAGTTCTCCACCCGTCCCCCACTTGATTGTCGAACTTTCGTAACATAATAAAACACGAGACTGTTTTTTAGGACGAAGAATTTGCTTACCAATTTCCAAAAACGCATTAGTTTTTTCCAGAAATTTAAAATATTGTAAATTATTTTGGACCCTTTTTTCCCCCTCCTAAATGATTTTTTTTTAATATTCAATTTTATTCCACCTACACACTCCTTAGGGAACATTTGTTCCATATTCCAACTCTTTCAGCTTAGCGGAATATTCTCATGATTTGTGCCGTATATGTAATTTTTGCCTATTTAACAAAGTGAAATATAATCACGAACTCGCCTCATAATAATATTTCCAAACAAAAGTGTATACATTGACAGTTACGTTACTTATGGCAACACATGTTAGGAAAAAGCAATATGCTTGAGTGTAAATAATTCTAAATTAGTAATTCAACTGTCTACCGTGGGTGGCAGCACTTGACAGCACAACTCAAAGATGCCACAATAAATACGTGTGCGTGCAAAATTCGATAAACAAATTTATGGCACCATACACTCGAAAATATTTTTTTGTTACCATACGACTATTCTAACGCCAGAAACGACGAAAACAGCATTAAAAACTTATGGCATCGTGTGTATGGTGCCATAAAGTGAGCGGATGCCAGAGTGCACTCCCATGCACGCACAATGATGCCATAGTAAGTGGAGTACAGGAACACACACACACACACACACACACACACACACAGAGGTAATGTAGCAGTCGAAAGGCAAGGGAAACCATCACCCTCAAAATAGGCGACACCTACATACAGTCGCAGCCCTTCATCAGCTATTTGGGGGTGCTCCTGGACACAAGGCTCAACTTCAAAGAGCACATAATCGCGGCCAGCAAGAAAGCAGCTGGGGTACAGGGGGCATTATCTAGAATAATGCCGAATGTCGGAGGCCCTAGACAGATAAGAAGACAGCTACTGGCAACAGTGACTACTTCTGTTTTGTTGTACGGGGCACCGGTATGGGAGAAATCGCTCGAGCTACCATCGTACTGCCGGAAAATGAAATCAGTCCAGCGGCTCTCAGCGATTCGAGTGGCATCATCCTACCGCACTGTGTCCTACGAGGCGGTGAGTGTGATTGCCTCTACCCTGCCAATCGACATCCTGGCTGCAGAAAGGGGACGGCTTTATCGCAGAAAGTTAGAAAAAGACCAGCCGACAAGAAACAGCGATGAAAGAGCCATGAGTCTAGGGCAATGGCAGGAGAGGTGGGACAGCTCTACTAAAGGCCGGTGGACATATCGATTGATACCTAACATCAGTCGTTGGGTCAACCGCCAGCATGGGGAGGTTGGGTTTTACATCACTCAACTCCTGACTGGACATGGATGCTTTCGAGCATACCTGCACAGGTTCAGGAGGGCAAACTCCCCAAACTGCCCACACTGTACGGACGTGGCAGAGGACGCGGAACACGTGTTCTTCTCCTGCCCCCGGTTTCAGGATCAACGTGCTGAAGTGGAGAGGATTCTGGAGACTAATATTGTTCCAGAACAAATAGTAGAAGCCATGCTGAAGGGCCCCCAAGCCTGGAACTTGGTATCAGATTACGCGGAGACTATCCTTAAAGAGCTCCGCAATACCTTCGAGGAGTAGGCTTTAGAGGCTTTCAATGTAAGAGCAGTTAACATCTGCAATGAACCACCCTTGCGAAGTAGTATTGACAAAGAGTGCCGCAGGGGACCATGGTTGTAGGAGAAAGAGGTTAGGGTTTTAGCGGGTATACGGTATACTGGTTTCAATGCAACGATTTACTCTTGCTTTGAAGTCATTGCATCGGGAGTCCCGCACGACGGCTAGCACGTGCTAGTTAAGTACGCAATGTATTTCCCCCCTCTTCGGATAAAAAAAAAAAAAAAAAAAAAACACAGAGGTAATGACCCGGGGTGGTTGTTGGTCCACTACCGGGCGCCTCCCCAGGTGGCGGATAGGGGAACGCTCTCCAGCAATGGGCAGTACTGAGGATTTCTTCAGGGCGGACCAAAATCAGATAGGGGAAGGAACCCCGAAAATAAACCATTCATGGATATGGGTGATAAGGTCAACTTAATACCCCAGGTGGGTACCTCTGCAGAGGATAATCCCACCACCGGTTCCGATCGAGTGAAAGCCTCGGTGGCCGGTGCACGCTCCACGGATTCTGGGGGGAGCGAATTATCACTGGTTCCGTCACATAGTGACAACAAGAAGAAAGACACTATTAATGGTACAACATCGACCATTAAAACTAGAGCTGGCAGCAAGACACTATTCAGCCAAGTCCTCCAAAAGGCGGATAGTGGAGTTGACGTGCCCCAAAGGGCAACAAATGAGAGTGGCGCTCCAAACAAATTAGGAGCAAAGATCGATGAGCTCTTGAAGTTCATTGGGCCTAGGCACAATGTACATCATGAGATCAAGAAACTGGCAAACGCCATTAAGTCAGAATATGACAAATATCTGACGTCAACGACGCGGCCATCTCCTGTAGCGAAACCTGCTACAACACAGACATCGCCAGTAAAGGTGTCAAACACTCAGACACAAGGTGAAAAGCAAAAGGAGGTCCCAAAAGCGGCTGCCTCAAAAGCAGCTAACTCAAAACCGGCTGCATCAACACCGGCGGCCCCAAAGCAGGCGGCTTCAATAAAAGTAGCCTCACTAGCGGCAGACTCTGTAGCAAGGACCTCGCCACCGAAGGTCTCGCCTTCAGTAGCCTCATCAAGTAAGGCACCACCACTTAAAACTCTTAAACCGGTGCTAGCTAGCAAGCTAAAGCCCGGTAAGGAAGGTCGCCAGAACATCGGGCAAACCACCCAGGGAACAACAAGTAGGGTGGTCAATTCAGAAGCGGAGAGAAACAATGGATTAAAATCCAAGTTTAAACCGCAGACCAAAAAACAACCTGCAAACCAGTCGACAGACTGGCAAGTGGTAAAGAGGAAAAAGGCCCCGAGGACCAATAAGCAAAAACCAGCGCCACATTGTACGCTGCTTATAAAGAAAGGCGAGAAGAGCTCCCATGCAGATATCTTGCGAGGTATCAAAAATGAACCTACCCTGCAGGATGTAGGCAAAAAAGTCAATAAGATCAGAAGAACAGCTAAGGGAGATCTACTTCTGTTATTCGCCAAGGCAGACGCTCAGGAGATGGAGCGCTATTGTAACGCCATCAAGAATAAGCTCCCAATCGGGGCCACTGTACAATCTCGAATACCGCAAATCGAGATTGAAATTAAAGACTTGGACGAGATCAGTACCAAGGAAGACGTAGTAAACCTGCTCAAAGATAATATCGACGGCCTGGCAGAGATCACTGAGGAGGCAGTGAAATCACTTCGACGGGCATATAGATCAACACAAACGGCAGTTGTTTGTCTCCCAGAGGTCCAGGCCAAGAAAGCCATCGCACTTGGAAAGCTGAAACTTGCGTGGGGCACAGTACGTGTTCGCGAGAGGATCAGCCTTCGACGGTGCTTCAAATGCTGGCACTTTGGGCACAACGCCCAGGCGTGCAGAGGCAAGACTGACCGAAGCAGTTGTTGTCACAGATGCGGAGGCGCTGGTCACAATGCCTCGGCTTGTCAACAACCTCCCAAGTGCTTACTCTGCAAAGAGAAAGATAGTAGGTCAGACTGCCGGCACGTTGCGGGTAGTTGGAAATGTCCGATCTACCAACAGGCGATGAGAGCAGCACAAGCCCGTAAATGAAAGTACTACAACTCAACCTCAACCATTGCGAAGCAGCCCAAGACCTACTGGTACAGCGGGTGCGGGAATTGGATTGCGACGTAGCCATAATCTGCGAGCAGTACAAAAACTTCGACACCCTGTCCTGGGTAAATGACACAACGGACAGAGCAGCGATATGGGCTTGCGGTAAACTTCCGTTCCAACAACTCCCAAATACCCCCGAACCATGGCTTGTGAGAGCCAAAGTGGGAGGGGTTCACTTCTATAGCTGCTATGCACCTCCTAGTGCACAGCTCGAGGAGTTCGAGTTATTCTTGGACACCTTGGCGGAGGATGTACGGAAGCGTGAATCGGTCGCCTTAGCAGGAGATTTCAACGCCTGGGCAATTGACTGGGGATGCCGGGAAACGAGCGCGAGAGGACGAGCTCTCCTTGAGACCATGTCTTCGCTCAACCTGGTACTCCTCAACACAGGAGACGTAAGCACATATCGCAAAGGCACAGCCAGCTCCATCATTGATGTGACTTTCGTTAGCAGCAACCTAATTAAAGGGGGCTGTGAGTGGCGGGTCGATGAGGAGTTTACTAATAGCGACCACCAAGCTATTATATGGGAAATCAACACCACTCCCAAACGAAGATTGTGTGTCAGTCGTGCGAGGTCACAGCCAGTCGGTTGGAACAAAAATGCTTTCGATGCTGATTCATTCGCCTTGGTTATGGAGCAGGAACCATTGTCAATAGCAACAAGCGCAGAAGCCACTGCCAAAGAGGTAATGACAAGCGTTGTCAAGTCCTGCGATGCATCCATGCCAAGGAGACGGCAGAACAACAGCCGCCCACCAGTTTACTGGTGGAATGACACAATCTCACAACACCGACGAGAGTGTCTCAAAGCACGAAGGCTGCATCAACGAGCACGAAGACGCGACAGGGTCACAACAGAAGAACTAAGGCTCGACTATGAGATCAAAAGACAACAACTACGAAGAGCCATTCTCTCAAGCAAGAGATCCTACTGGAAGGAGTTGTGTGACGAAGTTAATCAAGATCCATGGGGAAAACCGTATAAAATCGTGATGCATAAAATTAAGGCCTCTTCCATGACATCAACGAACTGCCCCGAATCATTGCACCGCATTGTCACTCACTTGTTTCCTGCGAAGCCTGAGCTACCCGCTTATCCTTCGTGGCAGGTGAGGGACGAAGATATACCATCAGTGACTATGAATGAGCTGATGGGCGCGTGCAACCGGCTCCAAAACGGTAAGGCTCCCGGTCCAGATGGCATACCTAACATCGCGATAAAATGCGCCATAGCCAATAGGCCTGACATGTTTCTACACATGTATGAGACCTGCCTAAAGCAGGGGGTTTTCCCGACTAAGTGGAAAAAGCAGAGGCTTGTGCTCCTCCCTAAAGGGGGAAAGAAACCTCCCGACGAACCGTCATCATATCGTCCCCTCTGTATGTTGGACTCTGCGGGAAAACTCCTTGAAAGGATAATAGCAGATAGGCTGGAGCCCTACGTTGAGCCGAAACTTTCCACCAACCAATTCGGGTTCAGAAAGGGGAGATCAACCATCGATGCCGTGAAACTCGTTACCAACATCGCCAGAGAGGCTATCTCGGGAAAGAGATGGAGAAGAGGTGGAAAAAAGTACTGTCTAATAGCCACCCTGGATGTCAAGAACGCCTTTAACTCGGCCCGCTGGGACCGCATTTTGGAGGCTCTTGCCAGGATGGAAGTTCCGCAGTACTTGCGCAGAATGGTTTCAGCGTATTTCAAGGACCGCATCTTGTTGTACCAAACTGAAAATGGGCAAGTAGACTATAAGATCACAGGAGGTGTACCTCAGGGCTCTGTTCTTGGCCCCCTCTTATGGAACGTAATGTACAACGACCTGCTCCTGCTCGGTCTGCCTGAGGGCGTCAGGCTAGTAGCATTCGCCGATGATGTGGCATTGATCATAGTGCGCAAGCACATAGAGGAGATTCAAACAACCTTCTCATTTGCTATAGCCACAATTCAGCATTGGATGCTCGCAGCGGACTTGAGTTTAGCAGAACAAAAGACCGAAACACTTCTTGTAAGCAGTCGAAAGGCAAGGGAAACCATTACCCTCAAAATAGGCGACACCTACATACAGTCGCAGCCCTTCATCAGCTATTTGGGGGTGCTCCTGGACACACGGCTCAATTTCAAAGAGCACATAATCGCGGCCAGCAAGAAAGCAGCTGGGGTACAGGGGGCATTATCTAGAATAATGCCGAATGTCGGGGGCCCTAGACAGATAAGAAGACAGCTACTGGCAACAGTAACTACTTCTGTTTTGTTGTACGGGGCACCGGTATGGGAGAAATCGCTCGAGCTACCATCGTACCGCCGAAAAATGAAATCAGTCCAGCGGCTCTCAGCGATTCGAGTGGCATCATCCTACCGCACTGTGTCTTACGAGGCGGTGAGTGTGATTGCCTCTACCCTACCAATCGACATCTTGGCTGCAGAAAGGGGACGGCTTTATCGCAGAAAGCTAGAAAAAGACCAACCGACAGGAAACAGCGATGAAAGAGCCATGAGTCTAGGGCAATGGCAGGAGAGGTGGGACAGCTCTACTAAAGGCCGGTGGACATATCGATTGATACCTAACATCAGTCGTTGGGTCAACCGCCAGCATGGGGAGGTTGGGTTCTACATCACTCAACTCCTGACTGGACATGGATGCTTTCGAGCATACCTGCACAGGTTCAGGAGGGCAAACTCCCCAAACTGCCCACACTGTACGGACGCGATAGAGGACGCGGAACACGTGTTCTTCTCCTGCCCCCGGTTTCAGGATCAACGTGCTGAAGTGGAGAGGATTCTGGAGACTAATATCGTCCCAGAACAATTAGTAGAAGCCATGCTGAAGGGCCCCCAAGCCTGGAACTTGGTATCAGATTACGCGGAGACTATCCTCAAAGAACTCCGCGATACCTTCGAGGAGTAGGCTTTAGAGGCTTTCAATGTAAGAGCAGTTAACATCTGCAATGAACCACCCTTGCGAAGTAGTATTGAGTAAGTGTGCCGCAGGGGACCATGGTTGTAGGAGAAAGAGGTTAGGGTTTTAGCGGGTATACGGTATACTGGTTTCAATGCAACGATTTACTCTTGCTTTGAAGTCATTGTATCGGGAGTCCCGCACGACGGCCAGCACGTGCTAGCTAAGTACGGAATGTATTTCCCCCCTCTTCGGATAAAAAAAAAAAAAAAAAAAAAAAAAAAAAAAAAAAAAAAAAAAAAAAAAAAACACAGAGGTAATGACAAGCGTTGTCAAGTCCTGCGATGCTTCCATGCCAAGGAGACGGCAGAACAACAGCCGCCCACCAGTTTACTGGTGGAACGACACGATCTCACAACACCGACGAGAGTGTCTCAAAGCACGAAGGCTGCATCAACGAGCACGGAGACGCGACAGGGTCACAACAGAAGAACTAAGGCTCGACTATGAGATCAAAAGACAACAACTACGAAGAGCCATTCTCTCAAGCAAAGATCCTACTGGAAGGAGTTGTGTGACGAAGTTGATCAAGATCCATGGGGAAAACCGTATAAAATCGTGATGCATAAAATTAAGGCCCCCCCCATGACAACAACGAACTGCCCCGAATCATTGCACCGCATTGTCACTCACTTGTTTCCTGCGAAACCTGAGCTACCCGCTTATCCTGCGTGGCAGGTGAGGGACGAAGATATACCATCAGTGACTATGAATGAGCTGATGGGCGCGTGCAACCGGCTCCAAAACGGTAAGGCTCCCGGTCTAGATGGCATACCTAACATCGCGCTAAAATGCGCCATAGCCAATAGGCCTGACATGTTTCTACGCATGTATGAGACCTGCCTAAAGCAGGGGGTTTTCCCGTCTAAGTGGAAAAAACAGAGGCTTGTGCTCCTCCCTAAAGGGGGAAAGAAACCTCCCGACGAACCGTCATCATATCGTCCCCTCTGTATGTTGGACTCTGCGGGTAAACTCCTTGAGAGGATAATAGCAGATAGGCTGGAGCCCTACGTTGAGCCGAAACTTTCCACCAACCAATTCGGGTTCAGAAAGGGGAGATCAACCATCGATGCCGTGACACTCGTTACCAACATCGCCAGAGAGGCTATCTCGGGAAAGAGATGGAGAAGAGGTGGAAAAAAGTACTGTCTAATAGCCACCCTGGATATCAAGAACGCCTTTAACTCGGCCCGCTGGGACCGCATTTTGGAGGCTCTTGCCAGGATGGAGGTTCCTCAGTACTTGCGCAGAATGGTTTTAGCGTATTTCAAGGACCGCATCTTGTTGTACCAAACTGAAAATGGGCAAGTAGACTATAAGATCACAGGAGGTGTACCTCAGGGCTCTGTTCTGGGCCCCCTCTTATGGAACGTAATGTACAACGACCTGCTCCTGCTCGGTCTGCCTGAGGGCGTCAGGCTAGTAGCATTCGCGATGATGTGGCATTGATCATAGTGCGCAAGCACATAGAGGAGATACAAACAACCTTCTCATTCGCTATAGCCACAATTCAGCATTGGATGCTCTCAGCGGACTTGAGTTTAGCAGAGCAAAAGACCGAAACACTTCTTGTTAGCAGTCGAAAGGCAAGGGAAACCATCACCCTCAAAATAGGCGACACTTACATACAGTCGCAGCCCTTCATCAGCTATTTGGGTGTGCTCCTGGACACAAGGCTCAACTTCAAAGAGCACATAATCGCGGCCAGCAAGAAAGCAGCTGGGGTACAGGGGGCATTATCTAGAATAATGCCGAATGTCGGAGGCCCTAGACAGATAAAAAGACAGCTACTGGCAACAGTAACTACTTCTGTTTTGTTGTACGGGGCACCGGTATGGGAGAAATCGCTCGAGCTACCATCGTACCGCCGGAAAATGAAATCAGTCCAGCGGCTCTCAGCGATTCGAGTGGCATCATCCTACCGCACTGTGTCTTACGAGGCGGTGAGTGTGATTGCCTCTACCCTACCAATCGACATCCTGGCTGCAGAAAGGGGACGGCTTTATCGCAGAAAGTTAGAGAAAGACCAACCGACAGGAAACAGCGATGAAAGAGCCATGAGTCTAGGGCAATGGCAGGAGAGGTGGGACAGCTCTACTAAAGGCCGGTGGACATATCGATTGATACCTAACATCAGTCGTTGGGTCAACCGCCAGCATGGGGAGGTTGGGTTCTACATCACTCAACTCCTGACTGGACATGGATGCTTTCGAGCATACCTGCACAGGTTCAGGAGGGCAAACTCCCCAAACTGCCCACAGTGTACGGACGTGATAGAGGACGCGGAACAAGTGTTCTTCTCCTGCCCCCGGTTTCAGGATCAACGTGCTGAAGTGGAGAGGATTCTGGAGACTAATATCGTTCCAGAACAGTTAGTAGAAGCCATGCTGAAGGGCCCCCAAGCCTGGAACTTGGTATCGGATTACGCGGAGACTATCCTCAAAGAACTCCGCAATACGTTCGAGGAGTAGGCTTCAGAGGCTTTCAATGTAAGAGCAGTAAACATCTGCAATGAACCACCCTTGCGAAGTAGTATTGACTAAGAGTGCCGCAGGGGACCATGGTTGAAGGAGAAAGAGGTTAGGGTTTTAGCGGGTATACGGTATACTGGTTTCAATGCAACAATTTACTCTTGCTTCGAAGCCATTACATCGGGAGTCCCGCACGACGGCCAGCACGTGCTAGCTAAGTACGGAATGTATTTCCCCCCTCTTCGGATAAAAAAAAAAAAAAAAAAAAAAAAAAAAAAAAAAAAAAAAAAAAAACACACACACACACACACACACACACACACACACACCCGGCCCGGGGTGGTTGTTGGTCCACCACCGGGCGCCTCCCCAGGTGGCGGATAGGGGACGCTCTCCAGCAATGGGGAGTACTGAGGACTTCCTCAGGGCGGACCAAAATCAGATAGGGGAAGGAACCCCGAAAATAAACCATTCATGGATATGGGTGATAAGGTCAACTTAATACCCCAGGTGGGTACCTCTGCAGAGGATAATCCCACCACCGGTTCCGATCGAGTGAAAGCCTCGGTGGCCGGTGCACGCTCCACGGATTCTGGGGGGAGCGAATTATCACTGGTTCCGTCACATGGTGACAAGAAGAATAAGAACACTGCTAATGGTACAACATCGACCATTAAAACTAGAGCTGGCAGCAAGACACTATTCAGCCAAGTCCTCCAAAAGGCGGATAGTGCAGTTGACGCCTCCCAAAGGGCCACAACTGAGAGTGGCGCTCCAAACAAATTAGGAGCAAAGATCGATGAGCTCTTGAAGTTCATTGGGCCTAGGCACAATGTACATCATGAGATCAAGAAACTGGCACACGCCATTAAGTCAGAATATGACAAATATCAGACGTCAACGACGCGGCCACCTCCTGTAGCGAAACCTGCTACAACACAGACATCGCCAGTAAAGGTGTCAAACACTCAGACACAAGGTGAAAAGCAAAAGGAGGTCCCAAAAGCGGCTGCCTCAAAAGCAGCTAACTCAAAACCGGCTGCATCAACACCGGCGGCCCCAAAGCAGGCGGCTTCAATAAAAGTAGCCTCAGTAGCAAGGACCTCGCCACCGAAGGCCTCGCCTTCAGTAGCCCCATCAAGTAAGGCACCACTAGTTAAAACTCTTAAACCGGTGCTACCTAGCAAGCTAAAGCCCGGTAAAGAAGGTTGCCAGAACATCGGGCAAACCACCCAGGCAACAACAAGTAGGGTGGTCAATTCAGAAGCGGAGAGAAACAATGTATTAAAACCCAAGTTTAAACCGCAGACCAAAAAACAACCTTCAAACCAGTCGACTGACTGGCAAGTGGTAAAGAGGAAAAAGGCCCCGAGGACCAATAAGCAAAAACCAGCCCAACATTGTACGCTGCTTATAAAGAAAGGCGAGAAGAGCTCCCATGCAGATATCTTGCGAGGTATCAAGAATGATCCCACCTTGCAGGATATAGGCAAAAAAGTCAATAAGATCCGACGAACAGCTAAGGGAGATCTACTTTTGTTATTCGCCAAGGCAGACGCTCAGGAGATGGAGCGCTATTGTAACGCCATCAAGAATAAGCTCCCAAGCGGGGCCACTGTACAATCTCGAATACCCCAAATCGAGATTGAAATTAAAGACCTGGACGAGATCAGTACCAAGGAAGAGGTAGTAAACCTGCTCAAAGATAATATCGACGGCCTGGCAGAGATCACTGAGGAGGCAGTGAAATCACTTCGACGGGCATATAGATCAACACAAACGGCAGTTGTTTGTCTCCCAGAGGTCCAGGCCAAGAAAGCCATCGCACTTGGAAAGCTGAAACTTGCGTGGGGCACAGTACGTGTTCGCGAGAGGATCAGCCTTCGACGGTGCTTCAAATGCTGGC
Source organism: Octodonta nipae (assembly GCA_034190945.1). NCBI lineage: Eukaryota > Metazoa > Arthropoda > Insecta > Coleoptera > Chrysomelidae > Octodonta > Octodonta nipae. The sequence goes on along the minus strand of CM067220.1, from coordinate 85,660,804 downwards.
ACTTTGGGCACAACGCCCAGGCGTGCAGAGGCAAGACGGACCGAAGCAGTTGTTGTCACAGATGCGGAGGAGCGGGTCACAATGCCTCGGCTTGTCAACAACCTGCCAAGTGCTTACTCTGCAAAGAGAAAGATAGTAGGTCAGACTGCCGGCATTTTGCGGGTAGTTGGAAATGTCCGATCTACCAACAGGCGATGAGAGCAGCACAAGCCCGTAAATGAAAGTACTGCAACTCAACCTCAACCATTGCGAAGCAGCCCAAGACCTACTGGTACAGCGGGTGCGGGAATTGGATTGCGACGTAGCCATAATCTGCGAGCAGTACAAAAACTTCGACACCCTGTCCTGGGTAAATGACACAACGGACAGAGCAGCGATATGGGCTTGCGGTAAACTTCCGTTCCAACAACTCCCAAATACCCCCGAACCATGGCTTGTGAGAGCCAAAGTGGGAGGGGTCCACTTCTATAGCTGCTATGCACCTCCTAGTGCACAGCTCGAGGAGTTCGAGTTATTCTTGGACACCTTGGCGGAGGATGTACGGAAGCGTGAATCGGTCGCCATCGCAGGAGATTTCAACGCCTGGGCAATTGACTGGGGATGTCGGGAAACGAGCGCGAGAGGACGAGCTCTCCTTGAGACCATGTCTTCGCTCAACCTTGTACTCCTCAACACAGGAGCCGTAAGCACATATCGCAAAGGCACAGCCAGCTCCATTATCGACGTAACATTCGTTAGCAGCAACCTAATTAAAGGGGGCTGTGAGTGGCGGGTCGATGAGGAGTTTACTAATAGCGACCACCAAGCTATTATTTGGGAAATCAACACCACTCCCAAACGAAGATTGTGTGTCAGTCGTGCGAGGTCACAGCCAGTCGGCTGGAACAAAAATGCTTTCGATGCTGATTCATTCGCCTTGGTTATGGAGCAGGAACCATTGTCAATAGCAACAAGCGCAGAAGCCACTGCCAAAGAGGTAATGACAAGCGTTGTCAAGTCCTGCGATGCTTCCATGCCAAGGAGACGGCAGAACAACAGCCGCCCACCAGTTTACTGGTGGAACGACACGATCTCACAACACCGACGAGAGTGTCTCAAAGCACGAAGGCTGCATCAACGAGCACGGAGACGCGACAGGGTCACAACAGAAGAACTAAGGCTCGACTATGAGATCAAAAGACAACAACTACGAAGAGCCATTCTCTCAAGCAAGAGATCCTACTGGAAGGAGTTGTGTGACGAAGTTAATCAAGATCCATGGGGAAAACCGTATAAAATCGTGATGCATAAAATTAAGGCCCCTCCCATGACATCAACGAACTGCCCCGAATCATTGCACCGCATTGTCACTCACTTGTTTCCTGCAAAGCCTGAGCTACCCGCTAATCCTTCGTGGCAGGTGAGGGACGAAGATATACCATCAGTGACTATGAGTGAGCTGATGGGCGCGTGCAACCGGCTCCAAAACGGTAAGGCTCCCGGTCCAGATGGCATACCTAACATCGCGCTAAAATGCGCTATAGCCAATAGGCCTGACATGTTTCTACACATGTATGAGACCTGCCTAAAGCAGGGGGTTTTCCCGAGTAAGTGGAAAAAACAGAGGCTTGTGCTCCTCCCTAAAGGGGGAAAGAAACCTCCCGACGAACCGTCATCATATCGTCCCCTCTGTATGTTGGACTCTGCGGGAAAACTCCTTGAGAGGATAATAGCAGATAGGCTGGAGCCCTACGTTGAGCCGAAACTTTCCACCAACCAATTCGGGTTCAGAAAGGGGAGATCAACCATCGATGCCGTGACACTCGTTACCAACATCGCCAGAGAGGCTATCTCGGGAAAGAGATGGAGAAGAGGTGGAAAAAAGTACTGTCTAATAGCCACCCTGGATATCAAGAACGCCTTTAACTCGGCCCGCTGGGACCGCATTTTGGAGGCTCTTGTCAGGATGGAAGTTCCGCAGTACTTGCGCAGAATGGTTTTAGCCTATTTCAAGGACCGCATCTTGTTGTACCAAACTGAAAATGGGCAAGTAGACTATAAGATCACAGGAGGTGTACCTCAGGGCTCTGTTCTTGGCCCCCTCTTATGGAACGTAATGTACAACGACCTGCTCCTGCTCGGTCTGCCTGAGGGCGTCAGGCTAGTGGCATTCGCCGATGATGTGGCATTGATCATAGTGCGCAAGCACATAGAGGAGATACAAACAACCTTCTCATTCGCTATAGCCACAATTCAGCATTGGATGCTCGCAGCGGACTTGAGTTTAGCAGAACAAAAGACCGAAACACTTCTTGTTAGCAGTCGAAAGGCAAGGGAAACCATCACCCTCAAAATAGGCGACTCCTACATACAGTCGCAGCCCTTCATCAGCTATTTGGGGGTGCTCCTGGACACACGGCTCAACTTCAAAGAGCACATAATCGCGGCCAGCAAGAAAGCAGCTGGGGTACAGGGGGCATTATCTAGAATAATGCCGAATGTCGGAGGCCCTAGACAGATAAGAAGACAGCTACTGGCAACAGTAACTACTTCTGTTTTGTTGTACGGGGCACCGGTATGGGAGAAATCGCTCGAGCTACCATCGTACCGCCGGAAAATGAAATCAGTCCAGCGGCTCTCAGCGATTCGAGTGGCATCATCCTACCGCACTGTGTCTTACGAGGCGGTGAGTGTGATTGCCTCTACCCTACCAATCGACATCCTGGCTGCAGAAAGGGGACGGCTTTATCGCAGAAAGTTAGAGAAAGACCAACCGACAGGAAACAGCGATGAAAGAGCCATGAGTCTAAGGCAATGGCAGGAGAGGTGGGACAGCTCTACTAAAGGAAGGTGGACATATCGATTGATACCTAACATCAGTCGTTGGGTCAACCGCCAGCATGGGGAGGTTGGGTTCTACATCACTCAACTCCTGACTGGACATGGATGCTTTCGAGCATACCTGCACAGGTTCAGGAGGGCAAACTCCCCAAACTGCCCACACTGTACGGACGTGATAGAGGACGCGGAACACGTGTTCTTCTCCTGCCCCCGGTTTCAGGATCAACGTGCTGAAGTGGAGAGGATTCTGGAGACTAATATCGTTCCAGAACAATTAGTAGAAGCCATGCTGAAGGGCCCCCAAGCCTGGAACTTGGTATCAGATTACGCGGAGACTATCCTCAAAGAACTCCGCAATACGTTCGAGGAGTAGGCTTTAGAGGCTTTCAATGTAAGAGCAGTAAACATCTGCAATGAACCACCCTTGCGAAGTAGTATTGACTAAGAGTGCCGCAGGGGACCATGGTTGTAGGAGAAAGAGGTTAGGGTTTTAGCGGGTATACGGTATACTGGTTTCAATGCAACGATTTACTCTTGCTTTGAAGTCATTACACCGGGAGTCCCGCACGACGGCCAGCACGTGCTAGCTAAGTACGGAATGTATTTCCCCCCTCTTCGGATAAAAAAAAAAAAAAAAAAAAAAAAAAAACACACACACACCCGGGGTGGTTGTTGGTCCACTACCGGGCGCCTCCCCAGGTGGCGGATAGGGGAACGCTCTCCAGCAATGGGGAGTACTGAGGATTTCCTCAGGGCGGACCAAAATCAGATAGGGGAAGGGACCCCAAAAATAAACCATTTATGGATATGGGTGATAAGGTGAACTTAATACCCCAGGCGGGTACCTCTGCAGAGGATAATCCCGCCACCGGTTCCGATCGAGTGAAAGCCTCGGTGGCCGGTGCACGCTCCACGGATTCTGGGGGGAGCGAATTATCACTGGTTCCGTCACATAGTGACAAGAAGAAGAACACTAGTAATGGTACAACATCGACCATTACAACTAGAGCTGGCAGCAAGACACTATCCAGCCAAGTCCTCCAAAAGGCGAATAGTGGAGTTGACGTCCAACAAAGGGCCACAAATGAGAGTGGCGCTCCAAACAAATTAGGAGCAAAGATCGATGAGTGAGAGTGGCGCTCCAAACAAATTAGGAGCAAAGATCGATGAGCTCTTGAAGTTCATTGGGCCTAGGCACAATGTACATCATGAGATCAAGAAACTGGCACACGCCATTAAGTCAGAATATGACAAATATCAGACGTCAACGACGCGGCCACCTCCTGTAGCGAAACCTGCTACAACACAGACATCGCCAGTAAAGGTGTCAAACACTCAGACACAAGGTGGACAGCAAAAGGAGGTCCCAAAAGCGGCTGCCTCAAAAGCAGCTAACTCAAAATCGGCTGCATCAACACCGGCGGCCCCAAAGCAGGCGGCTTCAATAAAAGTAGCCTCTGTAGCAAGGACCTCGCCACCGAAGGTCTCGCCTTCAGTAGCCTCATCAAGTAAGGCACCACCACTTAAAACTCTTAAACCGGTGCTAGCTAGCAAGCTAAAGCCCGGTAAGGAAGGTCGCCAGAACATCGGGCAAACCACCCAGGGAACAACAAGTAGGGTGGTCAATTCAGAAGCGGAGAGAAACAATGGATTAAAATCCAAGTTTAAACCGCAGACCAAAAACCAACCTGCAAACCAGTCGACTGACTGGCAAATGGTAAAGAGGAAAAAGGCCCCGAGGACCAATAAGCAAAAACCAGCCCAACATTGTACGCTGCTTATAAAGAAAGGCGAGAAGAGCTCCCATGCAGATATCTTGCGAGGTATCAAGAATGATCCCACCTTGCAGGATATAGGCAAAAAAGTCAATAAGATCCGACGAACAGCTAAGGGAGATCTACTTTTGTTATTCGCCAAGGCAGACGCTCAGGAGATGGAGCGCTATTGTAACGCCATCAAGAATAAGCTCCCAAGCGGGGCCACTGTACAATCTCGAATACCCCAAATCGAGATTGAAATTAAAGACCTGGACGAGATCAGTACCAAGGAAGAGGTAGTAAACCTGCTCAAAGATAATATCGACGGCCTGGCAGAGATCACTGAGGAGGCAGTGAAATCACTTCGACGGGCATATAGATCAACACAAACGGCAGTTGTTTGTCTCCCAGAGGTCCAGGCCAAGAAAGCCATCGCACTTGGAAAGCTGAAACTTGCGTGGGGCACAGTACGTGTTCGCGAGAGGATCAGCCTTCGACGGTGCTTCAAATGCTGGCACTTTGGGCACAACGCCCAGGCGTGCAGAGGCAAGACTGACCGAAGCAGTTGTTGTCACAGATGCGGAGGCGCTGGTCACAATGCCTCGGCTTGTCAACAACCTGCCAAGTGCTTACTCTGCAAAGAGAAAGATAGTAGGTCAGACTGCCGGCACGTTGCGGGTAGTTGGAAATGTCCGATCTACCAACAGGCGATGAGAGCAGCACAAGCCCGTAAATGAAAGTACTGCAACTCAACCTCAACCATTGCGAAGCAGCCCAAGACCTACTGGTACAGCGGGTGCGGGAATTGGATTGCGACGTAGCCATAATCTGCGAGCAGTACAAAAACTTCGACACCCTGTCCTGGGTAAATGACACAACGGACAGAGCAGCGATATGGGCTTGCGGTAAACTTCCGTTCCAACAACTCCCAAATACCCCCGAACCATGGCTTGTGAGAGCCAAAGTGGGAGGGGTCCACTTCTATAGCTGCTATGCACCTCCTAGTGCACAGCTCGAGGAGTTCGAGTTATTCTTGGACACCTTGGCGGAGGATGTACGGAAGCGTGAATCGGTCGCCATCGCAGGAGATTTCAACGCCTGGGCAATTGACTGGGGATGTCGGGAAACGAGCGCGAGAGGACGAGCTCTCCTTGAGACCATGTCTTCGCTCAACCTTGTACTCCTCAACACAGGAGCCGTAAGCACATATCGCAAAGGCACAGCCAGCTCCATTATCGACGTAACATTCGTTAGCAGCAACCTAATTAAAGGGGGCTGTGAGTGGCGGGTCGATGAGGAGTTTACTAATAGCGACCACCAAGCTATTATTTGGGAAATCAACACCACTCCCAAACGAAGATTGTGTGTCAGTCGTGCGAGGTCACAGCCAGTCGGCTGGAACAAAAATGCTTTCGATGCTGATTCATTCGCCTTGGTTATGGAGCAGGAACCATTGTCAATAGCAACAAGCTCAGAAGCCACTGCCAAAGAGGTAATGACAAGCGTTGTCAAGTCCTGCGATGCTTCCATGCCAAGGAGACGGCAGAACAACAGCCGCCCACCAGTTTACTGGTGGAACGACACGATCTCACAACACCGACGAGAGTGTCTCAAAGCACGAAGGCTGCATCAACGAGCACGGAGACGCGACAGGGTCACAACAGAAGAACTAAGGCTCGACTATGAGATCAAAAGACAACAACTACGAAGAGCCATTCTCTCAAGCAAGAGATCCTACTGGAAGGAGTTGTGTGACGAAGTTAATCAAGATCCATGGGGAAAACCGTATAAAATCGTGATGCATAAAATTAAGGCCCCTCCCATGACATCAACGAACTGCCCCGAATCATTGCACCGCATTGTCACTCACTTGTTTCCTGCAAAGCCTGAGCTACCCGCTAATCCTTCGTGGCAGGTGAGGGACGAAGATATACCATCAGTGACTATGAGTGAGCTGATGGGCGCGTGCAACCGGCTCCAAAACGGTAAGGCTCCCGGTCCAGATGGCATACCTAACATCGCGCTAAAATGCGCTATAGCCAATAGGCCTGACATGTTTCTACACATGTATGAGACCTGCCTAAAGCAGGGGGTTTTCCCGAGTAAGTGGAAAAAACAGAGGCTTGTGCTCCTCCCTAAAGGGGGAAAGAAACCTCCCGACGAACCGTCATCATATCGTCCCCTCTGTATGTTGGACTCTGCGGGAAAACTCCTTGAGAGGATAATAGCAGATAGGCTGGAGCCCTACGTTGAGCCGAAACTTTCCACCAACCAATTCGGGTTCAGAAAGGGGAGATCAACCATCGATGCCGTGACACTCGTTACCAACATCGCCAGAGAGGCTATCTCGGGAAAGAGATGGAGAAGAGGTGGAAAAAAGTACTGTCTAATAGCCACCCTGGATATCAAGAACGCCTTTAACTCGGCCCGCTGGGACCGCATTTTGGAGGCTCTTGTCAGGATGGAAGTTCCGCAGTACTTGCGCAGAATGGTTTTAGCCTATTTCAAGGACCGCATCTTGTTGTACCAAACTGAAAATGGGCAAGTAGACTATAAGATCACAGGAGGTGTACCTCAGGGCTCTGTTCTTGGCCCCCTCTTATGGAACGTAATGTACAACGACCTGCTCCTGCTCGGTCTGCCTGAGGGCGTCAGGCTAGTGGCATTCGCCGATGATGTGGCATTGATCATAGTGCGCAAGCACATAGAGGAGATACAAACAACCTTCTCATTCGCTATAGCCACAATTCAGCATTGGATGCTCGCAGCGGACTTGAGTTTAGCAGAACAAAAGACCGAAACACTTCTTGTTAGCAGTCGAAAGGCAAGGGAAACCATCACCCTCAAAATAGGCGACTCCTACATACAGTCGCAGCCCTTCATCAGCTACTTGGGGGTGCTCCTGGACACACGGCTCAACTTCAAAGAGCACATAATCGCGGCCAGCAAGAAAGCAGCTGGGGTACAGGGGGCATTATCTAGAATAATGCCGAATGTCGGAGGCCCTAGACAGATAAGAAGACAGCTACTGGCAACAGTAACTACTTCTGTTTTGTTGTACGGGGCACCGGTATGGGAGAAATCGCTCGAGCTACCATCGTACCGCCGGAAAATGAAATCAGTCCAGCGGCTCTCAGCGATTCGAGTGGCATCATCCTACCGCACTGTGTCTTACGAGGCGGTGAGTGTGATTGCCTCTACCCTACCAATCGACATCCTGGCTGCAGAAAGGGGACGGCTTTATCGCAGAAAGTTAGAGAAAGACCAACCGACAGGAAACAGCGATGAAAGAGCCATGAGTCTAAGGCAATGGCAGGAGAGGTGGGACAGCTCTACTAAAGGAAGGTGGACATATCGATTGATACCTAACATCAGTCGTTGGGTCAACCGCCAGCATGGGGAGGTTGGGTTCTACATCACTCAACTCCTGACTGGACATGGATGCTTTCGAGCATACCTGCACAGGTTCAGGAGGGCAAACTCCCCAAACTGCCCACACTGTACGGACGTGATAGAGGACGCGGAACACGTGTTCTTCTCCTGCCCCCGGTTTCAGGATCAACGTGCTGAAGTGGAGAGGATTCTGGAGACTAATATCGTTCCAGAACAATTAGTAGAAGCCATGCTGAAGGGCCCCCAAGCCTGGAACTTGGTATCAGATTACGCGGAGACTATCCTCAAAGAACTCCGCAATACGTTCGAGGAGTAGGCTTTAGAGGCTTTCAATGTAAGAGCAGTAAACATCTGCAATGAACCACCCTTGCGAAGTAGTATTGACTAAGAGTGCCGCAGGGGACCATGGTTGTAGGAGAAAGAGGTTAGGGTTTTAGCGGGTATACGGTATACTGGTTTCAATGCAACGATTTACTCTTGCTTTGAAGTCATTACACCGGGAGTCCCGCACGACGGCCAGCACGTGCTAGCTAAGTACGGAATGTATTTCCCCCCTCTTCGGATAAAAAAAAAAAAAAAAAAAAAAAAAAAAACACACACACACCCGGGGTGGTTGTTGGTCCACTACCGGGCGCCTCCCCAGGTGGCGGATAGGGGAACGCTCTCCAGCAATGGGGAGTACTGAGGATTTCCTCAGGGCGGACCAAAATCAGATAGGGGAAGGGACCCCAAAAATAAACCATTTATGGATATGGGTGATAAGGTGAACTTAATACCCCAGGCGGGTACCTCTGCAGAGGATAATCCCGCCACCGGTTCCGATCGAGTGAAAGCCTCGGTGGCCGGTGCACGCTCCACGGATTCTGGGGGGAGCGAATTATCACTGGTTCCGTCACATAGTGACAAGAAGAAGAACACTAGTAATGGTACAACATCGACCATTACAACTAGAGCTGGCAGCAAGACACTATCCAGCCAAGTCCTCCAAAAGGCGAATAGTGGAGTTGACGTCCAACAAAGGGCCACAAATGAGAGTGGCGCTCCAAACAAATTAGGAGCAAAGATCGATGAGTGAGAGTGGCGCTCCAAACAAATTAGGAGCAAAGATCGATGAGCTCTTGAAGTTCATTGGGCCTAGGCACAATGTACATCATGAGATCAAGAAACTGGCACACGCCATTAAGTCAGAATATGACAAATATCAGACGTCAACGACGCGGCCACCTCCTGTAGCGAAACCTGCTACAACACAGACATCGCCAGTAAAGGTGTCAAACACTCAGACACAAGGTGAACAGCAAAAGGAGGTCACAAAAGCGGCTGCCTCAAAAGCAGCTAACTCAAAATCGGCTGCATCAACACCGGCGGCCCCAAAGCAGGCGGCTTCAATAAAAGTAGCCTCTGTAGCAAGGACCTCGCCACCGAAGGTCTCGCCTTCAGTAGCCTCATCAAGTAAGGCACCACCACTTAAAACTCTTAAACCGGTGCTAGCTAGCAAGCTAAAGCCCGGTAAGGAAGGTCGCCAGAACATCGGGCAAACCACCCAGGGAACAACAAGTAGGGTGGTCAATTCAGAAGCGGAGAGAAACAATGGATTAAAATCCAAGTTTAAACCGCAGACCAAAAACCAACCTGCAAACCAGTCGACTGACTGGCAAATGGTAAAGAGGAAAAAGGCCCCGAGGACCAATAAGCAAAAACCAGCGCCACATTGTACGCTGCTTATAAAGAAAGGCGAGAAGAGCTCCCATGTAGATATCTTGCGAGGTATCAAGAATGATCCCACCTTGCAGGATATAGGCAAAAAAGTCAATAAGATCCGACGAACAGCTAAGGGAGATCTACTTTTGTTATTCGCCAAGGCAGACGCTCAGGAGATGGAGCGCTATTGTGACGCCATCAAGAATAAGCTCCCAAGCGGGGCCACTGTACAATCTCGAATACCGCAAATCGAGATTGAAATTAAAGACTTGGACGAGATCAGTACCAAGGAAGACGTAGTAAACCTGCTCAAAGATAATATCGACGGCCTGGCAGAGATCACTGAGGAGGCAGTGAAATCACTTCGACGGGCATATAGATCAACACAAACGGCAGTTGTTTGTCTCCCAGAGGTCCAGGCCAAGAAAGCCATCGCACTTGGAAAGCTGAAACTTGCGTGGGGCACAGTACGTGTTCGCGAGAGGATCAGCCTTCGACGGTGCTTCAAATGCTGGCACTTTGGGCACAACGCCCAGGCGTGCAGAGGCAAGACTGACCGAAGCAGTTGTTGTCACAGATGCGGAGGCGCTGGTCACAATGCCTCGGCTTGTCAACAACCTGCCAAGTGCTTACTCTGCAAAGAGAAAGATAGTAGGTCAGACTGCCGGCACGTTGCGGGTAGTTGGAAATGTCCGATCTACCAACAGGCGATGAGAGCAGCACAAGCCCGTAAATGAAAGTACTGCAACTCAACCTCAACCATTGCGAAGCAGCCCAAGACCTACTGGTACAGCGGGTGCGGGAATTGGATTGCGACGTAGCCATAATCTGCGAGCAGTACAAAAACTTCGACACCCTGTCCTGGGTAAATGACACAATGGACAGAGTAGCGATATGGGCTTGCGGTAAACTTCCGTTCCAACAACTCCCAAATACCCCCGAACCATGGCTTGTGAGAGCCAAAGTGGGAGGGGTTCACTTCTATAGCTGCTATGCACCTCCTAGTGCACAGCTCGAGGAGTTCGAGTTATTCTTGGACACCTTGGCGGAGGATGTACGGAAGCGTGAATCGGTCGCCATCGCAGGAGATTTCAACGCCTGGGCAATTGACTGGGGATGCCGGGAAACGAGCGCGAGAGGACGAGCTCTCCTTGAGACCATGTCTTCGCTCAACCTGGTACTCCTCAACACAGGAGACGTAAGCACATATCGCAAAGGCACAGCCAGCTCCATTATCGATGTGACATTCGTTAGCAGCAACCTAATTAAAGGGGGCTGTGAGTGGCGGGTCGATGAGGAGTTTACTAATAGCGACCACCAAGCTATTATATGGGAAATCAACACCACTCCCAAACGAATATTGCGTGTCAGTCGTGCGAGGTCACAGCCAGTCGGTTGGAACAAAAATGCTTTCGATGCTGATTCATTCGCCTTGGTTATGGAGCAGGAACCATTGTCAATAGCAACAAGCGCAGAAGCCACTGCCAAAGAGGTGATGACAAGCGTTGTCAAGTCCTGCGATGCTTCCATGCCAAGGAGACGGCAGAACAACAGCCGCCCACCAGTTTACTGGTGGAACGACACGATCTCACAACACCGACGAGAGTGTCTCAAAGCACGAAGGCTGCATCAACGAGCACGGAGACGCGACAGGGTCACAACAGAAGAACTAAGGCTCGACTATGAGATCAAAAGACAACAACTACGAAGAGCCATTCTCTCAAGCAAGAGATCCTACTGGAAGGAGTTATGTGACGAAGTTAATCAAGATCCATGGGGAAAACCGTATAAAATCGTGATGCATAAAATTAAGGCCCCTCCCATGACATCAACGAACTGCCCCGAATCATTGCACCGCATTGTCACTCACCTGTTTCCTGCGAAGCCTGAGCTACCCGCTTATCCTTCGTGGCAGGTGAGGGACGAAGATATACCATCAATGACAATGAATGAGCTGATGGGCGCGTGCAACCGGCTCCAAAACGGTAAGGCTCCCGGTCCAGATGGCATACCTAACATCGCGCTAAAATGCGCCATAGCCAATAGGCCCGACATGTTTCTACACATGTATGAGACCTGCCTAAAGCAGGGGGTTTTCCCGACTAAGTGGAAAAAGCAGAGGCTTGTGCTCCTCCCTAAAGCGGGAAAGAAACCTCCCGACGAACCGTCATCATATCGTCCCCTCTGTATGTTGGACTCTGCGGGAAAACTCCTTGAAAGGATAATAGCAGATAGGCTGGAGCCCTACGTTGAGCCGAAACTTTCCACCAACCAATTCGGGTTCAGAAAGGGGAGATCAACCATCGATGCCGTGAAACTCGTTACCAACATCGCCAGAGAGGCTATCTCGGGAAAGAGATGGAGAAGAGGTGGAAAAAAGTACTGTCTAATAGCCACCCTGGATATCAAGAACGCCTTTAACTCGGCCCGCTGGGACCGCATTTTGGAGGCTCTTGCCAGGATGGAAGTTCCGCAGTACTTGCGCAGAATGGTTTCAGCGTATTTCAAGGACCGCATCTTGTTGTACCATACTGAAAATGGGCAAGTAGAGTATAAGATCACAGGAGGTGTACCTCAGGGCTCTGTCCTTGGCCCCCTCTTATGGAACGTAATGTACAACGACCTGCTCCTGCTCGGTCTGCCTGAGGGCGTCAGGCTAGTGGCATTCGCCGATGATGTGGCATTGATCATAGTGCGCAAGCACATAGAGGAGATACAAACAACCTTCTCATTCGCTATAGCCACAATTCAGCATTGGATGCTCGCAGCTGACTTGAGTTTAGCAGAACAAAAGACCGAAACACTTCTTGTTAGCAGTCGAAAAGCAAGGGAAACCATCACCCTCAAAATAGGCGACACCTACATACAGTCGCAGCCCTTCATCAGCTATTTGGGGGTGCTCCTGGACACACGGCTCAACTTCAAAGAGCACATAATCGCGGCCAGCAAGAAAGCAGCTGGGGTACAGGGGGCATTATCTAGAATAATGCCGAATGTCGGAGGCCCTAGACAGATAAGAAGACAGCTACTGGCAACAGTAACTACTTCTGTTTTGTTGTACGGGGCACCGGTATGGGAGAAATCGCACGAGCTACCATCGTACCGCCGGAAAATGAAATCAGTCCAGCGGCTCTCAGCGATTCGAGTGGCATCATCCTACCGCACTGTGTCTTACGAGGCGGTGAGTGTGATTGCCTCTACCCTACCAATCGACATACTGGCTGCAGAAAGGGGACGGCTTTATCGCAGAAAGTTAGAGAAATACCAACCGACAGGAAACAGCGATGAAAGAGCCATGAGTCTAGGGCAATGGCAGGAGAGGTGGGACAGCTCTACTAAAGGCCGGTGGACATATCGATTAATACCTAACATCAGTCGTTGGGTCAACCGCCAGCATGGGGAGGTTGGGTTCTACATCACTCAACTCCTGACTGAGCATGGATGCTTTCGAGCATACCTGCACAGGTTCAGGAGGGCAAACTCCCCAAACTGCCCACACTATACGGACGTGGTAGAGGACGCGGAACACGTGTTCTTCTCCTGCCCCCGGTTTCAGGATCAACGTGCTGAAGTGGAGAGGATTCTGGAGACTAATATCGTCCCAGAACAATTAGTAGAAGCCATGCTGAAGGGCCCCCAAGCCTGGAACTTGGTATCAGATTACGCGGAGACTATCCTCAAAGAACTCCGCGATACGTTCGAGGAGTAGGCTTTAGAAGCTTTCAATGTAAGAGCAGTAAACACCTGCAATGAACCACCCTTGCGAAGTAGTATTGAGTAAGAGTGCCGCAAGGGACCATGGTTGTAGGAGAAAGAGGTTAGGGTTTTAGCGGGTATACGGTATACTGGTTTCAATGCAACGATTTACTCTTGCTTTGAAGTCATTGCATCGGGAGTCCCGCACGACGGCTAGCACGTGCTAGCTAAGTACGCAATGTTTTTCCCCCCTCTTCGGATAAAAAAAAAAAAACACACACACACACACACACATATATATATATTTATATTTTTATAGTTGTTTTTTAAGTTTTCGCGGGCACTAAAAGTTTTAGGTGGTTTCCGGGAATTCATCCGCGTAGTTGCAGATGTGACTCTGACGAAACGTCGTCATTTTACCATCGATCCCGGCAGGGATCACTACGCGGATGAATTCCCGGAAACCACCTAAAACATATATATATATATATATATATATATATATATATATATATATATATATATATATATTAAATATAAAAACTGAGGAGAAAAAACCTTAATAGGCAAAATAAGAAATGATGTGTCTTTCAATTCTCTATTGAATGAACTAAATAACTCATAGTGAGCATTTTATCTACTTTTGAATATCTGGTGTACTGTGTATAAGTTTATGGTTTTCATTAATATTAATATGGTTGGGGGAATTTTTAATTTACTATATATAGGGAGAAAATAAAAACATGGTAATACATACATACATACATCCACACACATACTAAAGGATTAATAAGGACATACATTATGAATAATGACAACTTACTTTGGGTCAAGTGATTAATTATTTTCTAAACCTCAGTATTTATTACATTGTCTGGTCATTTGATGTCAAATGCTCCACTATTCATTACTGGAAAGAACTAAATCAACCTAAATCCACCAAAAATGATCAAGTAGAATCTTTTCAAAGACACAATGTGTAGTCCACCAAAAATTATATAAATTAATTTTCAGCTGGTCCAAGCCAAGATTTGTCATCTTAGATGTGTACTCTGAAAAATTTCAGATTCAAATTCAATACACACAAACTGAATGACTTCATCGGAACTTATTACTTTGCTCATACTCTAGGGAAGGTAATATTTTCAATTGCAAAAAAAATCCACAGGTCTTTGGTGCTTTATTGAAGATTGTATATAGGATAACACTTAAAAATTGTTGTTAACAAATTTTTATTTCCTAATTAATTAGACGGAGTGTTTAAAGTTGCAAAAATCGCAAATTTGGTAGTTTTTGTAACTTTTCAGCAACTGAATGAAAAGTCATAGTGTTAAAAGTAACTTTATTTTATATCTATTTTCAATAGGTTTGTCTAGTCGATTGGATAATTAGTTATTGAGTTATTTGGAAAAAACTATAAAAATACGCATTTTTATGAGGTAAATAACTGGTAAAAATCTCAACTTTACGTTTTATGAAGGTTTTCTCGCAAATCTTTTTTTCCAGGGCGTTTGATTTAACGAGAAGTTTACAACGCTCCCATGTTGCACTTTATTAATTTTTTAACCATCTGAAAGGAATATATTAATTATCAACTCTTTCAGTACAATCCCTCATAAATTAATTTTCTTTTGGTTTTGTTTTATTGTATGTAAATTCAGTTTGAAACCGTACATTTTGGTATTTGAATTTACTCGCGTTCAAACTTACATTCAATTCACCATGATTTTCACTTTGAAATATATATATATATATATATATATATATATATATATATATATATATATATATTAGTTTTTACAATTTTTTATGTACACGTTATTTTTAATTAGATGATTGTGATAAGGAATTGATAATAATAATTAATGTACAATTATATAAATTTTGAAATTTATACATGCTTTGATTCTTTCCCTAGTATAAATGCCATGCCAACTGTCAAACTGTCTGCTGATAAGTTCGAATCTCATGAGTAGATTATTCAATTTATTTTTTTATTATATAAATTATGTAGGCAAGTAAACATTTGAATTTGTTTAACGTTTGACGATGTTGTTTCCTAAAGATCCTAATGTTACGAGAATTCATCCGATAGCTGGTGCAGTCGGTCATCATCCAATTCGTGGAAGGGACATTCTTCCGATACTTCTGGGAATCCGAAATGTTTTGTTACTCAACAGGCCGATCGCTGCCGTTACTGGGAATTCCCTTGAAGCTTCCAGAACACATGAAAGAAGTTGCCCGATGGTTCGTTGACTTGCCAGAATAATTCCGAGAGAAATATATAAATACGAACAGCTGGCGATAGATTAATTCTGTATTCGACGGTCCTATTGTTAAGATAAATTGTAAATAGTTCTGTGAATATAAATTGTGTTAAAGTAGTGGAAATAAATTAGAATGAGTTGGACTGTGTTTTTAAATAAATCCAAGAACTGAACAGAACCCGAGCATGAAAATAAAAACATTACAGTGGTGTCAGATGTTCGGTGTATTTGTGAGACTTTGGAAGTGGAAAATAAATAGACTAACGATGTTTAAAGCAGTGAATTTGGACCACTTGAAAGTGACTGATATAAAAAAAGAACTGGAGGAAAGGGATTTAGAAATTAGTGGAAAGAAAAGTGAATTAATACAACGGCTACGAGATGCCCTAATAAATGAAGGTAACGATCCGGATACTTATTGTTTTGAAGTTTCTGGTAATGCAGACATGAGTATGCAATTAAAACAAATGGAAAATTTAAAAGAGACTTTATAAGATAAATTACAAGAAAATTCTATGTCCTTAGAAGATAAATTAGTAGAAAGTGCTAAGACGCTAAAAACAAATTACTAAAAAAATCATAAAACACTAGAGGACAAATTGGTGGAAAATTCTAAAACCCTAGAAGATAAATTGCTAGAAAATTCTAAAACCTTGAGAGACTCCTTAGAGGCCGATTACTGGAAAATTCTACATCACTAGAAGAAAATTTGAAATGCATGGTAGAGAAAAATTCAGAAATGCTGGAAGAGAAAATAGACGAGAATGAAGCTCGGATAGAAGAGCTAAGACAGATGATGGAAGTTGAGATCAGCAAAATAAAAGAACAGGTAGTCAAAATAGAAAAGGGAGAAACTCCACCAAAGGTTCAAAAGTAGCAACAGTCCGAAAGTACTAGATTCGAGGAATTGGCCTCGAGGGAACAAGACACAAAATGAAACCTCCACAATTTGATGGAAAATCATCATGGACTAATTATCATCGCCAATTCGAGGCTGCAGCTAAACTAAACAGATGGTCGGCAGAGGAGAAGAAGATGCTACAGATATCTTACAAACATTAAATACCTCGGAGCAAGAAGACTACGAACATTTAGAACTAAGGTCACCAGAAATCTAATGAATCCCTACAAGAGTTTGAAGCCGATATTGCCCGTCTGGTTCGCCTTGCCTATCCAGCCACACCGGAAAATGTGATAGAAAGGTTAGCAGTACAAGCGTTTTTGGATAGACTTCGGGACAACGAAGCCAGGCAAGCTTTAACACTAGCTCGACCGACTCAATTAGTGGATGCACTTGCTCGAGCGCTAGAATTCGAGGCGGCGAAAAATACCTGCATAGGTCAACCCACAGTCCGAATCGTTGACGGAGAATCCGAAGATGGCGGAAACGATGAAGCCTCTGTAAGAAGGATAATAGAAGAAGTCCTTACCGAAAAAAGACTAGTGAGATGTCGGAAGTGTCGTAAGGTAGGACATGTCCTACAAGTCGTTGCAAGGAGAGCAACGGAGTATAGACTTCCTCGTCGGGGAAACTAAAGGGACCATCGTCGACCTGTAACCAAGTCCCAACAACTAACGCATATGTCGCTTCGCTACGCAACCATGTTAACAGTGTCTTTATAGATGGCCTTATTAATAGGAAGCAATTTGCAATGCTGCTGGATACTGGTGCGACGAAAACAGTCATAAGGCCCAACATTGTTTTAGACGAGACAAAGATAAAACCAACAAAATGGCAAATGCGAACAGCGAGAACCGAGAAAATACTGCTTTTACCATCGGCTCAGGGCTTTGTCAATTCACGGTGATGCCGTTTGTGTTGTGTAATGCTCCAGCGACGTTTGAAAGATTGATGGAAACAGTGTTAAAAGGTATTTCGGCCACTTCAAAGTTCCGGACTAAAGTCAACCCCGACGAATTGACAGCTGTTCCAAGAAGAGGTGCAATAACTTGGACATCTGGTTTCCATAGAGGGAGTAGTTGTGGATAAACAGAAAATCAAAGCCGTCCAAGAATGGCCGATAACTAAAGATATTCACTAGCTAAGAAGTTTCCTTGGGTTACGCACGTACTATCGTCGGTACGTAGCCGGATTTGCCAACATCGCCAAGCCACTCACTAGACCCACAGAGGGGAAGGTGCAGTACCAGTGGGACGAAGAATGCCAACGATCATTCGAGGCGCTGAAAAGAGCACTAACGAGTGCCCCCGTCTTAAGTTATCCTTTGCCAGATGGGAACTTCGTTTTGGATACCGACGCAAGCAATGTCGGAATCGGTGTGGTGCTTTCGCAGATCCAAGACGGTCAGGAGAAGGTTATCGGCTATTTCAGCAAGACCTTGAGCAAGCCTGAACGGAATTATTGCGTTACTCGCAGGGAACTCTTGGCTGTGGTAAAGGGGGTAGAACATTTCTATAAGTACCTCTATGGTAAAAGATTCCTCCTGATGACTGATCATACAGCACTGAAGTGGCTCTTGCAGTTTAAAAGCCCCGAAGGACAAATAGCCAGGTGGATTGAGCGGTTGCAAGAATTCGACTTCGAGACTGAACATCGAGCTGGAACAAGCCATAAGAATGCTGATGCCCTATCCAGAAGACCATGCCCTGATGACTGCATACAGTGTCAGCGAGCTGAAGAAAAAGGGGCTGTTCTCTGTAGAACTACCCCCATCGATGACCATTAGCAATCTGAGGAAAGACCAGAAAATAGATCCGGAGTTAAAAGAAGTTATCTGGTGGCAGGAAGAGGACCGCAAACCTACGTGGCAGGAGATTTCCCGATACTCACCAACCATAAAGTCGTACTGGGCTCTGTGGAACTCCCTCATCCTGGAAAGTGAACTTCTCAAGCGCGTCCTGGAAACTCCAGAGGAGGGAAACGACAGAAAACAGATTATAGTTCCCAGAAATAGGAGACCAGAGGTTTTATGACAACTACATGATGGTACAACTGGAGGACATCTGGGTGTAACGAAAACCCTGGGGAAGTGGAGAGAACGCTTCTATTGGGCAAACTGCCAAATAGATGTGAAAGATTGGTGCTGGAAATGTACGGTTTGTGCAGCAAGTAATGGGCCTCAGAAGCGACCCATGAGGCAATATAACGTGTGGGCAGTCCATTCGAAAGAGTAGCAATTGATGTTGCCGGTCCATTTCCTGAATCTGACTCCGGAAATAAAGTACATTGTGGTAGTGATGGACTATTTCAGTAAATGGGCAGAAGCTTATGCCTTGCCAAATTAAGAAGCCTTGACCATTGCTAATGTCCTTGTCAAGGAATGGATCAGTCGTTTTGGTGTTCCCTTGGAGTTGCACTCAGACCAAGGTAGAAATTTTGAATCTACTCTTTTTCAAGATGTCTGCAAACTTCTGAAGATCAATAAAACACGGACGACAGCATTACACCCGCAGTCCGATGGAATGGTAGAACGGATGAATAGAACCATTAATCGCCATTTGTCAAGGGTAGTCTCTGACCACCAAAGAGACTGAGACCAGTATCTTCACTTGTTTCTACTGGCATATCGTTCATCTGTGCATGAGTCCACGGGTCAGACCCCGACAAGCGTTATTATGGGACGAGAGTTAGGACTACCATGCGAATTGAAGTTTGGATTTCCCCAGGAGAAGAGACTGCAGGTGAAGACTACATCAGCCGGTTACGTCAAAAGATGGACGACATCCACCAACAAGTCCGATTAAATATCGAGAATGCCAGTGCCCGAATGAAGAAAGCCTATGACATCAGAGCCGAGGGCGGGGAATTCCAAGCTGATGATCTTGCTTGGATGTATAACCTGCAACGTCGTCGTGGATATTCGCCCAAGCTACAGAGATCTTGGGAGGGGCCGTACCAAATTGTAAAGAGAATCAACGATGTTGTCTACAGAATAAGGAAGCTACCTCGAGGACCAAAGGTGGTAAATTTCAGTAGGTTGGCCTCTTATGCCGAAAGTCATGAAGGCGAAGTTGACTAAGCCCAAGTCCGCAGCTTCCAACCACCCGATGACGCGATGACCTTCGAACAGTTTATGGCACTGTACTCTGATGGGCAGAAAGTACAGCACGATGTAACAAGAGAGGAACCCCGAGACCTCCGGATGTCCAAATGAATAGCCAAGGTGTTTGCCAAAAAGTACGGCCAGTTCCAAAACCTACGGGAGCAAGTTCCATTGGTAGGGAAGGTCTTTCATCTCGAAGATAAACAACCAGTGGGTACAAGAGACATCTTTTATTTGGTAACGAAAACATTCTCGGAGGGCAAGCCAACATACATCGATCTTTGGAAGACTCTGGCAGAATTGAGGAATGTGATGATGGGGAATACCCTGATGAAATTGGCGGTCCCAAAGATAGCCTGCGGTTTGGATGGACTGAATTGGAGGGTGGTGAGAAGTATGATGGAAACAATCTTTCGATTCAGTGGCATTGTCATCCTTGTATGCTGTCTCAATATTCGCAGCACAGATTCGAGGACCGTTGAGTTTTACTTCCACCAAACTTCCCGTTGTCGAAATGGAGAGTCCTGCAAATACCGTCACACCAGGAAGGATTCTAGGACATTCCGGGACGAAATGGTCTTAAGGAGGGGGCAATGTTACGAGAATTCATCCGATAGCTGGTGCAATCGGCCATCATCCAATTCGTGGAAGGGACATTCTTCCGATACTTCTGGGAATCCGAACGGTTTTGTCTCTCAACAGGCCGACCGCTGCCGTGACTGGGAATTCCCTTGAAGCTTCCAGAACACATGAAAGAAGTTTCCGGATGGTTCGTTGACTTGCCAGAATAATTCCGAGAGAAATATATAAATGCGGACAGCTGGCGATGAATTCATTCAGTATTCGACGGTCCTATTGTTAAGTTAAGATAAATTGTAAATAGGTCTGTGAATATAAATTGTGTTAAAGTAGTAGAATTAAATTAAAGTGAGTTGGACTGTGTTTTTAAATAAATCCAAGAACTGAAAAGAACCGGAGCGTGAAAATAAAAACATTACACTAATTTAGTATAATATAAGATTCATATACTCATTAAACTTTGGTCATATCATCGTTTTGGGTGTAGCATTAAAGCATTAGATCAATGAAGTCATAAAGATTTCAAAGGGTTGGACGCTATTTTTGAGTCAGAAAAGGCAGAAAATTTTGAAAATAGAAAATTTTCGGTTAGGTTATGTCCTCATTGAATCAAAAGTATTTTCAGGTCGAATGTTCCAATCCTAAATTCATTATTCATATAAAAACGTAATAGAGTAAATGTACAAAAATGAAAAGGCCGAACATTATACTATAAAATTGGTGGTGGTATAATATAGAACAAAAGAGAATTTTGTTTTTAAAATTGTCTAATAGATTAAATGTGATACTACGATCGACTTTATTACTTTTAAAATTCTATAAATAAACGGTAATTTTTTCATACCTTTATTGAATATTACAGGGAAATCCTTGTTTTAATAATCTGTCAATATACCCTTCTGCGCGATCTACACACTTTTGCCACCGATTTGCTTCTCGTCTTCTTCATTTCTTCCGAATCGTTTTCTCCCGGTGATTACTTCAGAGACAAGAACAAAAAATAGTCACAAGAGGGCAAGTCGGAGCTATAAGGAGGGTGCTCGTAGGTTTCCCAGCCCATTTGTTGTTTTTTATTTTGAATACCTGGCTTTTGCCAAAACATCTGGCAGTAGTAATAAGCATTTACGATACGTTGGTCATGTAGGAATTCGACCAGTAAAATTTTCTTATAGGCAAAAATTCGTTTCCAGATGAGAGGAGGCTTTTATTCTTTCTTCGCTACTCCTTCCTGACCCTTTTAGACTATGCGCTTCAAAATAGCCTTCCCTTCTCGCTGAAATTGATTCAGAAGCCTTTCAGCGATCTCCGATCTCACCTGTTTTTGGTCTCCAGTCAATAACCTCGGAACCCATCGAGAACTAATTTTTCTTGAACCAAGTTGATCAAAAGTAATTGATCACTCAATTCAATTGACACTCAATTATGAGGAAATTTCTAATCGGCGGTCACGTTCAAGCAGCTCTTGAACGCTACTAGTATTGTCAGCTGTAAGGGTTGATTTTCGGCGTCGATCGTGATTATCGTTCTGATCCACACTTAAATTTTCACAGCCACATATACAAACGATTCTGGGGCAATGTACCCTCCCCACACTGTGACTTCAGATGAGTTAAAATTTGTGAGCGTTTAACACCTTCACTGGTTAAAAAATGTATGTAAATCTGTTGGGCAACAGACGAATGTATCTCTTGCTCGGTCATGGCTGTACTTTGTACTGCCCACTGATCATACGATAGGTACTGACAACAAACCCAAGCATACGCGCGAACCCGGCTTGTTTCCCCACTCCTTATAAACCAAACCTCTACTCCACACAACATGATCTATCTCGAAACTGCATTCTAAGCAGAATATAATTGGGAAAAGCATTTTAAAACTCATGTCAATTCCAAGACATGCTATTCGTATTCTACCATGAGGGGAAATCATGTTCCCCTTCTACTAATATTTATGCACTGTTGAATACCAAAATGCAGAATGTCAAATTAAATTTGCATACAATAGAACAAACATGAATGACTGTTAATATATGACAAGTCATGCTGAAAGTTTGAATAATTACCATGTTCCATTCAGATTTATAAAAAATTAATTTGATGCAGAATGGGAGCATTGTAAACAACACCAAAAATAAAGAGCTCTTGGAAAAAAATACATTTCTGAGAAAACCTTTAAAGCCATGAAGTTGAAATTTTGAATTGTTATTTTTAATAGGCAAGTCAAACTGTTTGCCAGTTTCATCGTTCTAAATTTTTTTGGGCAATAGCTATGAATGTTTGAAAAAAAAATGCACCTTTTTCCACAATTCTCACAAATAACTCACTTATTAATTAAAAAATCCTATCAATCAACATCTAAAAAGGCAGATACACACACAATATATATATATATATATATATTGGATTCAGTATCCCATTATTAGACTTAATGGGCTAGAGGAGAATCATCCTGTAATAGAAAAAGAAAATGTATTCTTAATAAAAAAACATACCATTTCATTAGAGAATTCTCTACTTGGGTAAGTTCTAAACAAAGGAATCTTCCTCCAGGTTGTAAAACACGATAGGCTTCTTCTAAAACTCTGTCTATATGTGTACAATTTCTTGCACCAAATGCAATTGTATATACATTGAAAGTATTGTCATTGAAAGGCAACTTTTCAGCATTCCCCTCTTGCCATTTGATTACATTTGGATCATGCTTCAATTTTTCACTGCGTAATTTTCCTACTTCTAACATATTTGGGTTTATATCACATACAGTAACATGACAATTTTTTAAATTATTATTTTTGGCAAAATTTATGAACCTGAAAGCTATATCACCTAAAAATGATTTCTAAATACATTCTGTATACTATGTTAGAGACCAATTGTACCTGTTCCTCCTGCAACATCCAAAGCATTTGTACAGTCAGTTGGAGACAGTTTCATCATAAAATAATCTTTCCAATGTCTATGTATAGTAAAAGACATAACATCATTCATCAGATCATAATCTTGTGCAACATTTTCAAATACTTCATTAACTAGAAAGACTGTGTAATACACCAAGATTATTCTTAATCAAACTTTTACCTTTTTGTTGCTTTTCACTTTCTTTAACTTGTTCAAATCCAAAGTGAGTTTCTCTGTCCTCAATTTGACTAATAGTCTGTGCTGTATTAAAATTGGCTATCATAGACCGATATTGTGTAATTGATCGCTTCATATTTCTCAACAATCCTGTAATTCGAACCATTTCGCTTGTATATATAGAAAAATTGCAGTTAAAAGTATTCTCTATTTGTCTCCTAGTGTGTTAAATTTAATTTTCACTCATTTCTCCTTAAAAATCTAAAGAAGTTCATTAACTTTTATCTCATGTTATTATTTTCTAACAGGCTTAAGGCCGGAGACTATTTTATTCCACAGACGTTGAGTATTGACCACAGATAACAGATTTATATATACTGGTATTGACATTGTCAATTTGACAACTACATTTAAGGTTAGGTTTCGGCATGAGGCATGATGAATGTTACAGTTTATAGTATTTAGGCAATCATAAATACATATGAAATTTTCATTATTACATAAGAAAAATTTGGACCTTTCTTCCCTCATGACTCACTCCTGGTTGGTTGGTTGGTTGGTTTATTTGTGGCCTTCGCCAATAAGCATTTAGCCAGCCTCGAGTTAGAAGAGGTGCATAATTAAATGCGTCTGGGATAACCCATCCTCCTCTATATTAGCAATTTCAATAAAAATCAAATAAAAAACTTATTCTTCCGGGACGGCCACTCCTGGACTTCCAGGTTAACTAAAATCTTCTTTCTTCCTTTCCCTTCTTCCTCTTAACTAGTGTCTGTACTTACTAATTCACTTAAACTCTATTTTCACTTCATGAGCGTCTCTCACTTCTAAAAGCGTCTATATTCTATACAATTACGCATGCACGGGACCTTTTGAGGATTTATAATGAAACACTTATCGGACAATCACTATTTCCTTATACTATTTCTCGTTAAACTTTAATTTTAACTTCTTTAATCTAATTTTCAAACTTAGCTAGCTATTTACACGTGTGGCCCGTCCCGCCATTTTCCCGGAAGTCCTTCTTGGTGAGATTTGGTAAGATGTGGTCAGAGATTGTGCCTATTAGTTTTAATGAAGTAAATTTATGTAAGACTAGCCGTTACCCACGGTTTCACGCGCGTATGGATTATACAATTCCTTACAAAAAGAAATAACATATGAGCTATCCTATATAAAAAAAATTCTTAACTTTTTTGAACCACCCGACATCACTATAAATCCACCAAACCGGAACATATTATACCCAAACTACAAGTACTTATGGGCCACCCTATATAACAATTTTATTCAATTTTGTTTTTACCACCTTGTATAACTGCAAGTCTACTTCACCCTATAGTGCAACCTTCCTGTATATCCTGCTGTTTATTTGTCACCCAATATAACATTTTTTAAACACCTAACTATAAGTTTACTTCACCCTGTATTTCAGCTATTCACTACTTATGGTCAACGCTATATAATTATGAATCCACTAATTTCCAACATATTTCCACCAACTGCAACTGCTTATTAGCCATCCCATAACCCCCCCCCCCCCCGAAATTTTGGAATATTGAGTTTCAAGATTCAATTTTAACCAAATAATCATCTTTTTCATGAGAATAAATTTTATATTTATACATTTTTATATATCCTGGATATATATGAATACAAATACAGATTTTGCAGTACTAATCAGTCCACCACCAATCAAAAAAATTATCCAACCCTCCCCCCGAAAATATTGTCCAACCCACCCCGAAAAAATTTTCTGGCTACGGCCTTGACTATAACTTTACTGGGCCCCATATATGCAACTGTAATATAACAAAAATTTTCTACCATTTTTTACCCACACTGTATAGTTTTATAATTCTACTCTACCCTATATTTCAACAAACTTGAATA
This sequence comes from Octodonta nipae, assembly GCA_034190945.1. Taxonomy (NCBI): domain Eukaryota; kingdom Metazoa; phylum Arthropoda; class Insecta; order Coleoptera; family Chrysomelidae; genus Octodonta; species Octodonta nipae. The sequence continues at coordinate 85,635,620 of CM067220.1, read as the reverse complement.
TGCAACTACATTTGTCACCCAATATAACATTTTTGTACCACCCTATATCCTTAGAATTCTACTTAACACTATATTTCATCCATCCGGTAAATGGAACAGCTTGTAGATCATAACATTTCCTTATAATATTTTTTAAACCTAACTGTATAGCTGTAATTATACTCCGCTACACATTTCCACCATCCTATATTTGCAATTACTTGTGGATATAAAACATTTTTTTACCACACTATAAACTATTGTTACGAAATTTACCCAAAGCCGACCCTGTGTCATTTCAGCACGACAAACGCTTTACGACAAAAAAATACGATTCTCGAAAAGACTCGGCAGCGGAAGGAACTATGATGATTTCTACTGGAGAATTCTACGCTGGTGATATAAAAGAAGCACACCACGATCGCCGGGCAGTTATACCGCGACGACTAGCTTATATGGGATTGTTATTGTATTTGAATCAGATGTTTAAATGTAAATAAAGTTCTAGAAAAGTGACAGTGAATATTAGTTTTATAATTTTTAATTGAACCCACGAAGTATGTTGCAATTTGGTGTTAGAAGTGAAGGATTAAGTGCAGTTAACATCCTAATTTGAGTTATGGAAACTCGTAGTATGGACGAAACTACCAAAAAAATAGTCAAGCAGGTTACAGAGGGACTGGACGAAAAAATTGCACAGATTCTAGAAAAACGTGACAAGAAGGAGAAACAACATCAAGAAGAAATTCAAAAAAGGTTAGTGAAATCTTTTGATGATAAACTTAAAGTTGAATTAGGAAATCTTGTCACTAATATCGATGAAAAACGTAAAATAGAATTAGAAAATCTTGTTTCCACGATGAAAAGTGAACAACAAAATCTTGTTTCCACGATGAAAAGTGAGCAACATAATTTAATTGAGGGATTATTCTCGAAATTGAATGAACAGAGACAAATTGATTTTAAAATATATGAAGAAAAACGAGAAAATGAATTTAAATTATTAGAAGAAAAACAAGGCAAAACGGAAGAAAAAAGACAATTGCAATTTGAACAATTAATGCAAATAGTATCGCAAGTTAATGAAACAGTTAATGAAAGAATGCAAATAGTTGAATCAGATATAAAAGAAATAAACGACGACATAAAGATCCTAAAAAATAATGTGGAGACTCTTGAAATCAAAGTAGATGACATCGATTCCGTCCAGAACCAGGTGAAATTTGAAATAAGTGCTATCCAAAACCAGGTAAAAGCTGAAATCAGTTCAATTAAAGACGTAGTACACAGTGAAGTACAAGATAAAGTGGAAACAGCAATTAAAAAATTGCAACAAGATTTGCAGAGAGGAAAATTCCAGCACACCGTGAGTACCAAAGGTTCCTTTAGTAAAACACCCACATTCGACGGCAGTTCATCTTGGCCCATGTATAAACGACAATTTGAGGCCGTGGCTACAGCTAATGGATGGGATAATCAAGAAAAGTCTACCTCTCTGGTAATTTCGTTAAGAGGTTCGGCCCTAGAACTCCTCCAAAGCATTCCAGTCGAAGAACAAGGCAATTTCGACAAGATCATCGCCATTCTGGACAAGAGATACGACAATCAATCCTTGAGCCAGGTATACCAAGTCCAACTCAGTGGGAAAACGCAAAAATCCGGTGAAAGCCTTCAAGAATTCGAAGCAGAGATTAGACGGTTAGTTCACTTGTCCTACCCAGACCTGCCAGAGGAAACGAAAGACCAGTTGGCCACACAGAGTTTCATAAACGGCATCAGAGATGTGGAAGTTCAAAGAAATTTAAGACTGAGTGGCGTCAAGAAAAGTAATGAAGCTCTACTTAGGGCTTTGGAAGTAGAGGCCGTCATGAACATGTTCAAGACGAGGGTCCGAGCAGTTTCCTTCAACCAGGAAGAGTCAGAGTCACCACTTCAAGCGCTGCTGGCTGGTCTGAACAAAATATTAGACCGGTCACAAAGAACTGGCACCAGAGGGGCATGTTACGGCTGCGGACGGACAGGCCACTTTCAACGTAATTGTCGAGTGAGGCCACCTGAACGATCACCAACCAGGGGTAACCAACAGAACAGCCACATGTCCAGGGACCGTCAGTCAGTCAGCATAGAGGGCGAATGCTGACTGTCCCTCCACCAGCCCCCAAAACGTTATCCATCCGGGGATTTTGCCGAGATAGCGGCAGCCTAGTCATCAGAGGCACCATCAATGGGCGAGCAGTTACCATCACAATCGATACCGGCGCCGCTGTGTCCATTGCCAAGTCCAGGGTCTTGAGAACATCGAAAATTCGGCCAGTTAGCAATAACATCCAGCTCAGAACGGTCACCGGCGAGTCCATGTCAATACAGGGTGAGGCAGATGTCGTGCTACAGATAGGGGACAACATGATCCGGCATAGGGTCCTGGTAGCGAATATTGAGGACGATTTTATACTGGGAATGGACCTAATTAGCCAGCATGGATTTATGTTCGACCCGAGATATGATGTTCTTCGGTTCCTAAATGAGGAATTTGTATTGACACGGCCCGTCAACACATCAGTCACCACCATAAAAATTGTGGCAAAGTCTTCGGCTAGAATTCCCGGTCGAACGGAACAGATTATTCTTGGGCAGTTAGACAGCAATCCTGGGAGCTGCGTTGGAATGGTGGAGCCCGTACACTCAGCTCATGACTACTTAGTTGGACGGGCTATAGTTAAAACCGGACGAGATATACCAATCAGAGTCCTGAATCTGTCCAACAACGACATCAGAATTACCAATGGTCAAGAGATAGCTTGTTTCGAGCCAGTAGAGACCATCATCAATTGCGAAGAAGAGTACCAGACGTCGGTGAAGGAGCCAGGGCCCGATAAAGAGTTCCTACAACAGTTTGCTGACCATTTGACACACCTGACACCAGAGAACCAGAAGAAAGCCAAGCAATTTATCACAAAACACTGGCAAATTTTTAACAGTAAAAATGGAACCACCGGTCGCACCAACATCATCCAGCATCGAATAGATACCGGAAAGGCTCAACCCATCAGAATACCACCTAGGCGACTACCATTGGGGCAACAACAGGCAGCCGAGGAAAACATCGAGTCCATGTTACAAAATGGAGTTATTGAGCCATCCATCAGCCCATGGTCCGCTCCCGTCGTGCTAGTTAAAAAGAAGGATGGAACCACCCGATTTTGCGTGGATTACAGAAAGCTCAATGACGTCACGAAGAAAGACAGCTATCCACTACCCTGAATCGATGACACTTTGACCACACTAGCAGGCTCCCGTTGGTTCTCCACACTAGACCTAAAAAGTGGATATTGGCAGGTTGGTCTACACGCAAACGACAGAGAAAAGACAGCGTTCTCCACCAGTAAAGGGCTCTTTCAGTTCACGGTCATGCCCTTTGGGTTATGTAATGCACCCGCTACATTTGAGAGACTAATGGAGTATGTACTGAGCGGGTTAACATGGAGGACGTGCTTAGTATACCTCGACGACATTCTAGTCATGGGCCAGACATTCGACGACCATCTGAAGAACCTGGGAGAAGTATTCTCCAGAATTAATAACGCCAACCTGAGACTCAAACCGAAGAAGTGTTCCTTGTTTCAAAAAGAAGTAGAGTTTTTGGGCCACGTAGTGTCCGAGTCAGGAATCCGCACCAACGAAGACAAGATAGAAGCCATCCGTGATTGGCCAGTTCCAAGAGACAAACATGAACTCCGAAGCTTCTTGGGCCTCTGTTCATACTACCGGCGTTTTGTTGAGGGATTTGCCACCATCGCCGCCCCTCTACATCGGCAGACCACTGATAAAGAGACCTTCCATTGGAATCAGGATTGCGAAACATCATTCAGGCGACTGAAGGCAGCACTATGTTCCAGGCCAATCCTAGCCTTTCCTACACAGTCCGGCAAGTTCATCTTAGACACCGACGCCAGCAACACAGGTTTGGGGGCCGTCCTATCCCAGGTGCAAGATGGTGAAGAGAGGGTGATCGAGTACTACAGTCGTGGATTCTCGAAACCAGAAAGAAATTATTGCGTCACCAGAAAAGAACTTCTTGCAATAATAAGGGCTGTAGACCATTTCCACAAATACCTGTATGGTCGCCATTTCTTAATCCGAACAGATCATGCCGCACTCAAATGGCTGCTGGACATGAAGACACCGGAAGGACAACTGGCCAGGTGGATGGAGAAATTACAGCAATACGACTTCAAGGTGGAACACCGTGCCGGCCGTTTGCACAATAACGCCGATGCCCTATCCAGAAGACCCTGTAGAGCGGAATGCGGACATTGTCTGAGGACGGAACAGCGAGAAGGTATCCCCATCAGGCAGATCCGAGTGCAGGCCAACGAAGACTGGACAACGGAACAGTGCATCCAGGATCAAATGGCTGATCCAGACATCGAACCAATCTTGTCACTCAAAATGAGAGGGGCACCCAGGCCACGATGGGACGAGGTAGCTAGATACTCCGGCGTGCTGAAATCGTTATGGGCTCAGTGGGACTCTTTAAGAGTAGACAATGGAATGCTCAAGCGAGTTTGGGAAAGCGCTGATGGACGAGAAACCAAGTCCCAACTGGTAGTTCCGAAGAAAAAGGTACCAGCCATCCTGACCGAAGTACATGATGGAATTACCGGAGGCCACCTGGGCATGAATAAAATCCTAGACAAAGTTCGCCAGCGGTACTACTGGGTGAATTACTTCGAAGACGTCAGAGCTTGGTGCCGCAAATGTGCCACATGTGCCGCCAGTAAGGGCCCGAAGACCCGGACCAAGGGCAGAATGCAGCAGTACAATGTGGGCGTCCCATTTGAGAGAATTGCCATCGATGTCGCCGGTCCGTTTCCCGAGTCTGAAAGGGGGAACAAATACATTCTGGTCGCAATGGATTACTTCAGTAAATGGCCTGAGGCATATGCGATACCCAACCAAGAGGCAACCACGGTAGCGACGGTGCTAGTAGAACAACTATTCAGCCGGTTTGGCGTCCCGATGGAATTACACTCAGACCAGGGGCGTAACTTCGAATCGAATGTATTCCAGAAGGTCTGCACGATGTTGGGGATCAGGAAAACGAGAACAACACCATTACACCCACAGTCAGACGGAATGGTGGAAAGATTCAACAGGACCTTGGAACAACACCTATCCAAGGTCGTCAGCAATAACCAGCGTGATTGGGATGAGCATATTCCCCTATTCCTGTTGTCATATCGCTCTGCTTTACATAATAGTACAGGCCTGACCCCAGCCAGGGTCCTATTCGGAAAGGAGCTGCGATTACCATGCGACTTGGCATTTGGCTCCCCCGAAGAACCTCCCCAAGACATCGACGATTATGCCGACCAACTCCGACATAACATGCTGGCAATACACGAATTAGCCCGAACGCAGATGTTGGCCACCAGTGACCGGATGAAGACGCGATACGACCTCAAGGCCAATTCAGTCGGGTTCCAGGAGAGGGACAAAGTCTGGTTGTACAACCCGCAACGGAGCAAGGGTAAATCCCCAAAGCTTACACCCGCCTGGGATGGTCCATACGAGGTGGTCAAGAGGCTTAATGACGTCGTCTACCGGATCCGTCGAAACCCCAAGGCTAAATTGAAGGTGGTTCATTTAGATCGACTAGCTCCCTACCATGGAGAGGATGTTTCTGATCGGGACGATCAGAATTAAAGGGGGGGCAGTGTTACAAAATTTACCCAAAGCCGACCCTGTGTCATTTCAGCACGACAACAAACGCTTTACGACAAAAAAATACGATTCTCGAAAAGACTCGGCAGCGGAAGGAACTATGATGATTTCTACTGGAGAATTCTACGCTGGTGATATAAAAGAAGCACACCACGATCGCCGGGCAGTTATACCGCGACGACTAGCTTATATGGGATTGTTATTGTATTTGAATCAGATGTTTAAATGTAAATAAAGTTCTAGAAAAGTGACAGTGAATATTAGTTTTATAATTTTTAATTGAACCCACGAAGTATATTGCACTATAATTCCATTCCATCTTATATTTCAACCACCCTGTATGAACAACTGCTTTTAACATTTTTCAATACATAACTATAATAACTCAAGAACTTAATTCAAAAATCCTAACTGCTTACATAAACAATTTTTTTTCAAAGATTTTTTTATTCTACACATTTTGCGACAACATTGTATATGCAACTAGTTATGAGCCAAACAATATAGCATTTTCTTATCCCCCTGTAGAAATATAATTGTACTTCGCCAGATATAGTTACGCAGGGTGATTAAAAAATGTTATATAGTGTAAAACATAAGTTTTTATTTATACAAGGTTGTTGAATTAAGGGTAGGGTAAAATTATAGTTATTCTTGGTGTATCAAAAATTTGTTATATAAGCATAAGCAGTGAGGATATTTGAATTATAGGACGGGGTATAATAGAGTTATATAAAAAAAATTAGAAGCAGTTGCATATACTGGGTGGTTGAAATAAATGGTAGAGTAAAATTATATTTATACAATGTGGTTCAAAAATGTAAGTAAATATATTATATAGGGTAGGCCATGAGCAAATGATAGAGAAATAAGTTATATTGAGTGACCAATACACAGAAGCATATGCAGGGTGGTTGCAATACAGGATGAATTTGAGTTACACTTATCGAAAGTGGTCCAAATAATAAAACCAACAAAGAAAGTTAAAAAATATGTGGAAAATATAGAAAAAATACACGTTTGAGAGAGAGAGAGAAAGAAATAAGAATACGCAAAAGTATCAATAGAATTGTATGTATACAGATATATATCCACATATTTAGAACTATATCATTCATCGTATAACAGCTGTTTCGAACCAGGAGTTCTCGTCAGATACGCTTCCTTGAATGACAAGTTCCAAAGTGAAATACTTGGATGTAATACACATCAGTAATACACTGACAATAGAATTGTACCTTAAATCAGATACAAAAGATACGTCAGAAAATAGTGATGGATTGCATACTGTTTCTAAACGGTTTTTATTTTAAGTTGAAGTCGGTTGTTTTTTTCGACAAATCATAGATGAGCTATTCACAAACACGCAGTCAACAGTCTCTTCCCAGCTGTAAAATCCATTTTTACGTTAATATAGCAAGTAGGTAAAGTCTATTTATTTAAATAATATTAAGCCCTTATTGCTTTTCATAGAAGTAATTAATTATTGTAAAAATTATGCTTTTTGCAATTTGCAAAGCAACAAAAGAAAATTTTTCGATTGTATTCCATACATCTTGCTATTATTGTATTCACATCTTTCCATTACAACTTATAGTTTAGACGTTATCAAGAAAAAATCTTGATTTTTAATATTCTATCAATTATTACAAACAACAAAAACTGATTTTTAAAATATTTTCGATTTTTCTATTTCCATCGCTTTACCATGCGAGAGAAATAAGTAAAAAAATATAGGTTTTCTTGTGGAAATGAATAATTGTACTATCTATTAGGCTATACCTAAGCAGGATTGTACTCACTTTTTTATCTAATACCAATCTATTAGTCTTTTAATGCTTTATCGACATTTGAACAAAAAACTACAGGTTCCTACTTATAAATAATAGTTCAAAGAGCCGCTGCCTGGCGATCGCCAGGGCATGTCTAGAGCCGGCGCTGGACATGACAGCATACGGGACGTCGTTGGCAGGGTGCTGAGGCGGGCCCCTGCCGTCCAAAGAGCTACACCCCAAGAACCAGACGAACCACAACCAATACAGTCACAACAACAACGTGACCATCACCAACGGAGTCAAATGAGAACGAAAACGCCACCTGCACAAAGGGTTGCGCAGGATCAACAGCCAGCGCTCAATCAAGCGGGACTAAAAAGACAGCGCATGAAATGGACTGGCACCATGAATGAATTTATAATGCGCACGTTTTACAGAATTACGAACCTTGGCCAAGACAAGACTGGATATCGCCAAATACTCCATCAAGAGTTCTGTCGTGAATATCCAGAGCTTCAAGTTACTGAACAGAGAGTCGCAGATCAATATCGTGTCATCTTGAGAAATGGCCTTATTTCGCCTGATCAACTGGATAGAATAAAGAGCGAAGTGGAGCGCAAACTATTTGGTCGAAATACAATCGATCCAGAGCCTGAAACACCTTTGGCACAAAGAGAGGACAAGAGTCAAGAACTACAAGTAGAACAGCCAACCAACGCTGACCTGCTTGAGAAGATCCCAGCAGAAATGGAAGGAGCTGTTAGAGAGTATAGTGAAACAGATCCACTGACGAGACCAGCTCTTCCCAAACTAAGATTATCTAAGAAACTGGGTATCGCCTTGCAGGCTATGAACAAATTTATCTTGCCAAACTATGTTTTAGGTGCTAATACGTTAGAGTCGCTACACACAATCATCTACTGTGCTGCAACTTCCACCTGCAGAACAATTGAGGTCGCAGTAAGACCAAAGCAAAACCCTCCCCAATTTAGACAAACACCTCGAATACAACCTTGGCAAAGAAGACTTGAAGGGAAAATCAATTCTCTTCGGAAAGACCAATCGAACCAATCTTGTCAGTCAAAACGAGAGGGGCAGCTAGGCCATGATGGGACGAGGTAGCTAGATACTCGGGCATGCTGAAATCGTTATGGGCCCAATGGGACTCTCTAAGAGTAGAGAATGGAATGCTCAAGCGAGTTTGGGAAAGCACTGATGGCCGAGAAACCAAGTCCCAACTGGTAGTTCATAAGAAAAAGGTACCAGCCATCCTGACCGAAGTACATGATGGGATTACCGGGGGCCATCTGGGCATGAATAAAACCCTAGACAAAGTTTGCCAGCGATACTACTGGGTAAATTACTTTGAAGACGTCAGAGCTTGGTGCCGGAAATGTGACACCTGTGCAGCCCGATGACCCGGCCGAAGGGCAGAATGCAGCAGTACAATGTGGGCGTCCCATTTGAGAGAATTGCAATCGATGTCGCCGGTCCATTTCTCGAGAATGAGAGGGGGAGCAAATACATTTTGGTTGCAATGGATTAGTTCAGTAAATGGCCTGAGGCATATGCGATTCCCAACCAAGAGGCAGCCACAGTGCTGGTGCTGGTAGAACTGATATTCAGCAGGTTTGGCATACCGATGGAACTATATTCAGGCCAGGGGCGTAACTTCGAATCGAACGTAGTCCAGAAGGTCTGTACGATGTTGTGGGTCAGAAAAACGAGACCAACACCATTGCACCCACAGTCAGACGGAATGGTGGAAAGGTTTAACAGGACCTTGGAACAACACCTATCCAAGGTCGTCAGCAATAACCAGCGTGATTGGGATGAGCATATTCCCCTATTCCTGTTGGCATTTCGCTCAGCCGTACATAATAGTACAGGCCTGACTCCAGCCAGGGTCCTATTCGGAATAGAACTGCGATTACCCTGCGATTTGGCTTTTGGTTCCCACGAAGAACCTTCCCAAGACATCAACGATTATGCTGACCAGCTCTGACATAACATGCTGACAATACACGAATTAGCCTGAACGCAGATGTTGGCTACCAGTGATCGGATGATATGTCCTCAAGGTAAATTCAGTCGGGTTCCAAGAGAGGGACAAAGTCTGGCTGTACAACCCCCAACGGAGCAAGAGTAAATCTGGGCTGGTCCATACATGGTGGTCAAGAGGATTAATGATGTTGTCTACTGTATCCGTCGAAACCCCAGGGCTAAGTTGAAGGTGGTTCATTTAGATCGACTCGCTCCCTACCATGGAGAGGATGTTTCTGAGCGGGACGATCAGAATTAAAGGGGCGGGGCAGTGTTACGAAATTTACCTAAGCCGGCCCTGGCTTCATTCCGATGAGACATCAATCGCTGGGTTAATAAAAAGTTGGACTGGAATTTTAGAAATGACGCCAAACAAGTATTCTTGACGCTGGGCAGAAAAATGTAGCACCATCGAGAACGACAATTTACGCTATATAAAGAGACATTAATTTCAGGAGTTAGTTCGTCTTAGTGCGTTGAGTTTATTCCGTTGTTATGATTTCGATGTAGATCAGCTGTTGGAAATGTGTAAATAAAAGTTTCTAGAAAAGTGAAGTGAATATTATTATTAGTTTTTAAAATTAATTAATTGAACCCACAGAGTTTATAACAATATCTAAAGTTGTTATCTTGGTTTCTTATTAGTAAGAAACTACATTATCGAAACTTTAGAGATCAAGCCAATATAAAATTTCAAGATGTTGAAAAAACTTATATTCCCGTACGTCACATGAATTCCTGAGCAAGACTATTGAACGCAATATTTATGTACCTATTTAATTTATAAAATAACAAAAAAGTATATTAAAATAATTTACTTATAAAATTTATTTGTACAAAGTAGTTACAATAGTATACATTACAAAATTGGCATGGAAAGTTATAAAAAAAACATTTAAATTACTAAATAAGAATTACAAAAATTGTAGGAACGATATAAATTCATGAAGGAAGAACTTCAATATTCTTCCTTAGTTCCATATAAGGCTTCTTCGGCTTTCTTGGCTCTTTCCAAAGCTTCTAACTCAGCTGCCATGCGAGCATGTTCTTCGGCAATTTTCTGATACAAAGCAAAATGTTTATTTTTTGCATGTTCCACAGCAACGGTATCAGATGGAACTACAACTGTACCCGGTGCGATCTCATGGGCTTGTTTGATTGCGTTAAATTTGATAAGGTGTCTTTCTTTAGCTGCTGCAACAACTGGGGTGTCGGATGGTAAATCGGGAACGTGCTGATTCGTTACTGGATGGAAACCTTGTTTATCTGCAATATACTCTACCGTTCTTATTCTGTGATTGGGATCAACGTAAGAGTAAGAACCTAAAAAGAAACAACTAATTAAATCTCATAAATATTTACTCAAATGTATTTTATACTGTTAATAGATAATGTATTGACGGATTGAAAATCTGTTCAATTATAGTATATTCCAAATTTCGAGAAGCCACCTAAGGGAAAAATTAGAACCTTAAATGCGAAAAAGTGACCTCCGAATACAAATAAACCGAGGAGAAATTAGTTATATAACTTAAAATAGTGGATAAAAAATAACGCAATAAAGTGAAGGAAAATTAGTTTAACTTTAATATTCACACTTAATTCATTTTGTTTAATTAATTTTTAGTTAATTTGATACTACATTAATAAGTCATTTATTTCTTATAACTGAATAAACCCAAACTAATTTTGAGTCTAATAGATTTAAATAAACCGTCAGACTTTACATACTACAGGCAGCACAGAAATTATAAACTCATTCAGCTTGTTGTAATGAAATTAATTCAAATATTACATTTTCTTTAGACCTGAAAATCCAATAAAATTTATAAGTAACTACTACTAATCAGACATTTTAAAAAAAATTCAATCACTACTATAATTATCAGATAATCAGCACAATACAGGTTATGTACGTACCTTGTACAATTCCGGAACCATCAGATACTTCTGAATGCGTTCTGTCTATATGTCCAGGAAATCTACCTGCTGCGTATCCAAAAGCATAAGGATTTGGTGGTGGATCAGGAGTGCTAATCTCTACTAAATTCTTTTGATAAATATCTTCACCGATTACAACTGGTATCAAAAAAAGAACAAGAAACTGAAAAAAAAAATATATATATATACATATATTAATTTTGGACATTCTTTTTTTCATGTATGTACAATTCTGAAGTTTGCTTGACCTTTTAAGTTTAAACTTATCCGCGTATCTAACGGTATAAAAGTTGCGGCATTATGATAAACCTTCTTCAGGTGAGAGCCCCGCCTTATTTTTCTAATAGTAAAGACGGTCATTTCACACTCAATTTGAAAGGTTATAAAAACCTTATTTCAAAAATGGACTAGTTCACAAGTAACATTCTTTATAAGAAATTATAAAGAATTAAAGTCCTTGGATTATTATTTTTCTTTGAAAACTTTTGAGAAGTTAATTTTAATAACTATATCTCTTTTTTTTTGCTAATTTTAAATTGGTGAGGATGGTCATTATTACCACGAAGCCATAAGAACCTTTATCAAAAAATTTCCTAACCATTTCATTGATAGAAATTATTTTAGAAAGCTTATCTATATATTTTATTTATAGCATGCAAAATATATTAAAATAAAAAATCTACAGCAAATATATTGTGAATGTTGTGAATCCATTTGCATCAGGCAGAAGAGTAGCTAGCGATTGCGATGTCGGTCAAATAAGAAATTTGTAAATTCTTAAAAATAATCAATTTTATCCATACAAACTGCAAATGGTTGATGAACTAACAGAAGATAATCCAGATAGATGAACGATGCGAAAACATAACTACAATTATATTATAGGATTAAATCCTAATTATTTTAAACAAGTTTCTTACTTTACTGATGAAGCTACATTTTATTTAAATGGTTTACGATCAAAATGTCAGAGAGTGGCATGAGGAAAATCCCAGGTTGTTTTGTAATGGATACAGAGAATTTATAGAGGAGTTAAATGTATTGGCGTATGTATTGGGGAGTTTTAGTGTAGCCCCAATATTCACTGAACGAAATTTACTTAACTGGCGAAAAATACCTCAACGTACTTGAGTCAGACATAACACTGATTTGATTAATAAGTTCTAAATGAGCGCCCGAAATTATGCCAATTGCTATAAACTTTATTGCTCATTAACTAATCAGATCTGTTCTAAATGTCAGAACAACTGAATACAATTGCATAAATTTAAATGACACATGTTGAGACCAAATACACTATTTAATTCATTTCTCATTATATACGTATTTGGGGATTTTAGTCGGCAAAGATCTATCGCAGTTGCTTTTTTCAACATTGCGGTTGTATACAAAAAAATATCGGTGCATTTCTCTCCTCAGATTTTTAATGCAACAGATAGTATTAGAAATTGTAAATGGGGAACAAAGGCACATTCGGAATACTGGTTGTCTGTAGTGTAGTAGTAGTAGTTCGAAAAATTGGCCGGATTACTGTTCCGTTTGTACAGAAATTCCGCCTCACTGATACAAACAAAATTATAATACTACTAGCCGTTATCCGCTCATGGAATGTACAATTCTTTGCAAAAAGAAATAGCGTATGAAACAAATAGACCATCCTATATAAAAATTTTCTCTACTTTTTTTTAACAACCTTACATAACTATAAATTCACCAATCCCGAATATAATTTACACAAACTTCTAGTGCTTATAGGCCACCCAATATAACAGTTTTATTCAACAATTTTTGAACCACCTTGTATAACTGTAACTCTACTTAACCCTATAGTGCACACATCCTGTTGTTTATTTGTCAACCAATATAATATTTTTAAACACCTAATTCCACCATATAATTCAGTTGTGCAATTGCTTATGGTGTACGCTATATAACAATTACTTCTGATAATTTTTGACTGCCTTGTAAAGTATAATTTCTCTCCATCCAATATTTTAACCACCCTTTATATGCGCCACTTTTTCTAACAATCTGTTAAATACAGTGTATAACTATAATTTTGCTGCGCCCCATATTTCAGTTATCCCAAATAGTAGGATTCAGCTGTTCATGCTGTAACCTATATAAAAATTTTTTAAACATTTTTTGATCCACCCTGTAAAACGATAATTCTACTACGCCCTCGATTTAAACCATCTTGTATGTACAACTACTGATGGGCCACCCAATATAACATTTTTTGTACCATTCTGTATATGGATCTGCGGACCACCAAATATAACATTTTTTAAGCACTTAACTTAAACTCTGCTCCACTCTATATTTCAACTACTTTATCTGTGCAACTATTAATGGATTTCTCTATATAATCATTTTTCTTTTTTTAAACACCTTATATTTCACCTCTTATATGCAACTTTTCCTAACATTGTTTCAATCACACTGTATAACTATAACTTTACTTTACCTCATGTTTCAATTATTGCATATATGTCACAGGTCATATTCTAGGCTATAAAATTTTTCTAACATTTTTTATGTACCCTGTTTAATTATAATTCTACTTTACCCTCTATATCAACCACTGTATTATGCAACTACGTATCGGCACCCTGTATAAGTGTAAATCCAGCAATTCCCAGTATATTTTACCTAAACTGCAGCTGCTTATGGAGCACCCTATATAACAATTTTGTTCAAAAATGTTTGAATCATCTGAATATGCTTCTGCTTGGGCACCGAATAAAACATTTTTTTAAATACTTGACCATAACTTTACTCCACACTATATTTCAACTACCCTATCTGTGCAACTGATTTGTTTTTCCTCATCTTTTTTAAACCACAGTATAAAAGATTATTTCTCTCTATACTTCATATGCAACTTTTTCTAATCATGTTCGAATCACACTGTGTAACTTAACTTTACTTCGCCCCATATTTCAGGTAGTCCATACAAGCAACTGCTCATGTTCTACCCTACGTAACACATTTTTTTCTACCATTTTTTACCCACCCTGTATAATTATAATTCTACTCTACTCTATTTTTCAACAACTTTGTATATGCAACTACTTATCTGCCACCGAATATATTTTTTTTACCACCCTGTATACTTAGAATTCTATTCCACTCTATATTTCAAGCAGACTGTATATGGAACAGCTTGTAGATTATAATATCTCTTTATATTATATTTTTAACACACCAGGGTATAATTATACTCCGCTACATATTTCAACCATCCTATATATGCAACTACTTGCGGATATACAATACTTTTTTAACCAGCTATTAACTATAATTCCACTCCATCTTGTACACCTGTATAAGCAACTGCTACTAACATTTTTTCAACCTATTTCATAACTATAATAACTCAAGAACATAATTCAAATGTCCTAACTGCTTACATAAAACATTTTTTTCTAAGATTTTTAATTACCCTGCATAACTATAATTCCAGACTCCCCTTGTTTCAACCACACTGTATATGCTACTACTTATGAGCCAAACCATATAACATTTTGTTATCCACCCTGTATAAATATAAATATAATTCCAATGCACCCATTTTCAACCACCTGGTATATGCAACTATTTATGACCCAGCCACTTTTTTGAACTACCCTTTATAATTAATTCCACTCCCCCCCTTTTTTCAACTACGTTGCATATATGCAGGTGCTTATGGGTTTCCTAATACATATTTTTTTTAGATTTTATTACCCATGTAATTCTACCCTACCTGTATGTTTCACCTATCCTATATATGGAACCCCCTGTAAAATTACGCTTGATACATCAGTTGCATTTTTTTTTAAATCGAAACATGTTAGTTACATTGGCATACTCCAAATTTTGAATAAAGCTAAGCTAATTGTGAAACAAATAGAGTAATCCTGTGTTACCCAACATGGTAGAAGTTTTTTTCGCTATATCTGCTGTTTTTGTCAATGCAGGAAGATAAAATGTATACCAGATATTAAGTCAAACAGACTTTGAAGCAAAAAAAAGATTTAGCAAAATCAGTATAGAGTTCTTTTATAATGGTATATATAGGTTCATCTTAACCAAATGTTGGAAATGCCATCCATCAAACTCTTCGCAATAAGCAAACAATTCATTCATCTTGTACTTTGTGATTAACCTTTAACTAATTCATAATTGTTTTAACTCCTCCGTGGTCTGTTTACATAGACTTTTGATTTCAAATAACCCCACAAGAAAAATCGGTGGGATGTAAGATCTCAACTTTGAAATTCCATTCCATCAGACCTCGTCTATCAATCCACCTAACAGGAAAAAACTCTAAATCCTCTCCAACAGGTCGTGTATTCTGTTGAAACCAGATAATATCATCTACTGCTTGATGATTATTTACATTTGAAAAATTTGCTATAAAGGTCAGGTCCACCTGATCACTTGCTGAGTGTGTTCAATAAGTTTTTAACCTACAAAAAGGAGGAGGTTATCAATTCGTCGCGTTTTTTTTTGTATGTATGTTACCTGATTTCTTCTCCCGTGGTGAACCATTTTGGATGAATATGGTCTTGTTTAATAGAGTATATATCCGGATTGGTGAAATTTCAAATCTTGGAAAAGAATTCTATTGGTAAAGCCATGAAATTTGTGAATGAACACACGCGTGCATGGAAATCGACCAATATCCCTAACATATTGGTCGATTTTTCGAAAACTCCTTATGGATGTGTATAGTTTTTTAACGTGTAATCTATTAAGGATGATCCCTAGGTGATCTCATATACTTTTCTGCGACGTGCAACTTGCAGTTTTGCAGAAAATCGCCGAAAATTCCAAAATTCTTATCAAAAATTTCATCAAAATGACATAAGCGACGTTTCCTCATAAATATTTTAATTCCAAGGTAATAGTGCGGGAATTTTAGCCACTGGAAGTTTTAATTGCGAATTTGAAAATTTTCTTTGTCAATCTCAAGCATATAGGTAGTAAGCATAGTATTTTCGGTTCCGTAAATCAATGAGTACCAAGCTCGTTTTGTTTGTATACCAGGCAAATACTTATTTAAATGCAAATTTTTCCATTTTGCGAAGACGGTGGTTTTGGTTGTCACATTCTCCCGGCCTAATAGAAAATTCAGTGACAACACATGTCAAACTCTAACATGCTAATTGGTGCGTTTATATACAGGGTGTTTAGTTGTAGCAAAAAAAAATCACAAAGTAAAGTAATAGAAGGAGTTGCATTTATATGTTGACTAAAATATAGGACGGAGAATGGTTGGGATATAGGGTTGAGTGGACGTTTGGTGGTATAAATATGTTAAAAAAAATTTATAATTAAAGTTATATAGGGTAATTAAAAAACTGTTATATGATGTGGACGTAAACAAATCATATGCAGAATGGTTGAAATATATGCTGGAGTTAAATTATATTTATACAGTGTGATTAAAAAATATTTATTTTTTAGCCCATAACAAGTTGCATAAGGTGTGGAGAGGAATTAATGTTACTTCTCCTATAGTTTACAGAATGTTCAGGATGGTTGGTAGACAGGGCGGAGTGGAATTATCTATAGTTGTACAGAGTTGTCAAAAAAAAGTGGAAAAAAGGTTACATGGCGTGGTCCATAGGGCATAAATATATTTTGGGCTTATTAAGTCAACGCGTATTAGTACATTTTATTGGTAAACATTTACCTGTTAATTTAACTGAAAATGTATCAATGTGTAATGTTGAGGCTTTCGATGTCACCTGATTCTATCTATTAAGGTTATACATACAAAATAAAGAATGAAAACTACCTGAGTTCAGAAAAACTAAAAAGTTGAAAATAAAACATTAAAAAAATATATAACCGACTTCCACCTATAACTAAAAAGCTAAAAATAATTATAACAAAATACAACTCTAGCAAATAAATAACACATTCAATGTTGTTAGGCACCTACCCAGGAAGTAAAAAATGTAAACATTAAAAGGTGCTCATTCTGAACAAATTAATTACCTACCAATCTAATATATTTTTGAAGTCGGTGCCAAGCAACTATCAAGTTTGATGAAGTGGTAGATAAGTACGCAATGCAGATAAAAATAACAGTTGTACCAATTTTCTAATATGGATTTTTTAGTCTTGTTTTCATTTAGAACGAAGATTTATTGGCAACATTATGTTAACAACATAATCACTTCAATTGAACATTAGGTTATTGATGGAAAAATATAGCAAATTAAGCACATTAATAGTAGGTAGTCTACAGCGGATGCCCAATACACGGAAATTATATAGAATAAAATTTATTACGTGGGGTTCCAATTTCATACTATTTTTTTATGACAATGAATATCACACACTAATTTATTTTTTGAAAAGAAATAATTCGCAATATTTGTGTATTTTCATATAGGTACCCTATAAGTACATTTATCAAAACAGTCACAAAGACAAATGTTTCCTAGAACCATTGTAATGTAAAATCATTGTAATGATGTTATAATGACCTGAACTTTATCAACGACACGAATTCATGAGAGTCAAGAAAATAAAATTATATAATTTCATTAGTCATTTCTGAACAAGGTCTAATACAAACGTTCGGTTAGACGTTGTATTAAGTGTATGTTTGAATTGTAAGAAGTATGGCAAATTTACAAGATTAAATATTTATAAGCATGAAAAAATAACTTACCATTTCCATATTAAATCGTCCACTATTAACAGATTATTTTATTTGCACAATAGGTACATATAGTTAATGCGGCTTTACTGATGAATGAGAGTGTGCCAACAGGTATTCGACGTAAGTGAAAGTGTTATTCTCGAAAGATTAAGGTTCTTGAAGACGTGATTTTGGTTTCCGAAATATATACTGAGTTTGCAGCGGATTAACAATGAAAACGGATATGTGCGATGTTAGATCAACTGGACAAAATATGCAAAGTTAATGGTGATGGGATGATACTTATTTAAAAACAGCAAACAGGTTTTTCAATGATAAAAACTACTTGTTTGTATGTTTATCACCAACAAAAATTACTCACACATATATGAAGAATTGAATAAAAACACATATTTAATTAGACATAGATGCAAAATACTATGTCCTATTCGCCAATGCTGGAAACAAATTTGAGGTCAAATTTTGTTTATTAAACTGTTTAAATATCGTTTAATAGTTAATTAAAAATACTAACAAAATCATGAGCAAAATTATGAAAGTAGCCACATCAGTTTTATAATAGTGTCAGTAAAATATATATATACGGTTTAATAACAAATGAAGTGGATATTTTAATAACATTTAAATATTATGTGATAATTTTTGAAATTAATCAAACTCCGATATGTTGAAGTAACAGTTTATTCGTTTACGTTACTTGACAAACAAAACAACCAGCAGAAATCAATTTCCCATGAAAAGAACGAATAATTAAGCAAAACTGAAAAATTCATGAAAGTTGCGAATGAAAATGTTATTTAACTAGCTGGCTTTGCACGAAGTAGAAAAAATGGTGCTAATTTAAATGCAAATATTGTAAAAAAATCCTAAAACGCTATCGCAGCACCTCTACCGGGTACCATTGTGAATCTAAACCTTCCAATTACCCATTCAAACTCACACAAAAGGTTTTATCAAAATTGGGCCGACAATTTAAGAGTTAAAAAAATTTCGGATTCCAGCGGCCTTTACCAGGTCAAATTGTAAACCCCCCTTAAATACACTTGAAAAATCTCATTAAAGTCGGCTCAACTGTTAAAGGAAATTTTCCTACAACCTGATCGCCACCTACAGAGTTAAATTGTAAATCTAACCCAGTCGAACATACACAAAAAAATTCCTCAAAATCGGCGCCACTGTTGAGGAGTTCATAAAAATTTTCCTACAACCCGATCGCAGCGGCACGCAATCATGAATTTAAAAACTCACTGAAATTCCCACAAATTTCAATGAAGTATTAATATCAAACCTGGGACTTTCGCATTATTAACCATACGCTCTAGCCAACTGACGTAATGTGTTACGTCATGTAAACGTCGCCGACCGAGTATGGCAGCAACGCGATGATTGAACAATTATCGTTATTTTTAAACAAATTAACACAAAGTAATATTAATTAAACTATACCTATAAACCTCCCAACGCAATAATTGTTGAAATGCACTGCTTCTAATCATCTTACAGGCATAAATATTAGCTCACAGCCGTTGCATAACTAGTAACAAAAATAATAAACTCAATAGAAGCACAATTCGATTAAAACATATAGGTTTCAGACCACACTTCTAGGTACATTTTTTTCCTGAAATAAATAACCAAGAAAAAAAACGGCAAAAAAATATTGGGGTAAGATGCGGGAATGCCAGTTTGCGGGAAATGCCAATCATGGCCAAATTTAAACCTTCGGCCAATATCTAACTAAAAATACTAGTGCCATCATCTATTAGACGACCGTAAAAGTTTCTTGGCCACGCGTTGCCATTTTTCATAATACGCCGTGGGTTTGGCAGTCGCGGAAGAGTTGAAAGTTTTGATATTGATAATACATATCGACTCTTGCACTCAATTAGATATAATCCTATCAGCAGTCAAGGGGAATGCTACGATGATTATGGACACGACGACTAAAGTAAAAAGATTCAGGATTTACTTGATCCGGTCACATACCGCAGATTACAACAGGATCCGACGTCCTCTTAAGAAAACAAATGAACGGTTCAAGGTATTTTCGATATCAATTGAAGTACAAGAAAATATCAAGAAATCTAAGGCCACACGTATCACCAAAATTATAAAAACTTAATGTTTCTCATCGCACCATAGTTAGTGACATCGGCTCTTCAACCTAAAGTATAGCCAAATGATTAACTGAACTCCTAAACCCTTACATTGGAAGGACCATCTTATATATTAGTGATTCCAGTCATTTTGTGGAAAAACTTAAAGTTCTCGAAATACAACCTGGCGACATATTAGCGAGTTACGAAGTAGCTTTTTATATACCAATGAAACCACCCGGCATTTAAAAACATCTTCCTAAATGACATATCTGTACTCTGTAGATATGTTCTAAGCACTACTTACTTACAGTGGAATCAAGAATTCTAACAGAAAGTTAAAGGTGTAGCAATGGGAAGTCCTCTCAATCCGGTCACCGTTAATTTTAGATTTAGAGCCAAAGCTTTGAACGCTCCGTACATTGATGACACTTTGATTTGGAGCCACCTGGAAAATTCACTAATGGAATTATTTCAATATTTGAAATTTGAACAGCATTTATCCGCGGATTCAACTTGCCATGGAGAAAGAAAGCGATGTAGCCTCAGGTCATTTACGGAGAAAAAGACCTTTTGGTGACAAAATTAACAGAACAACAAAACCAACAATGTGTTCTATTGAAGATACATGTCTAATTGACATAAAATTCATCATTTTTTATCGATGCGTTTTTGTTTTAAAAAAAAACCTCAAAAAATCGGTAGTTTTTAGGTTAGTTTAAAACGTAAATGTGAACTTAGAAACACTGACGCAATTTTCCCGACACAAGTAATTGACAAAGTACGACTTCCCAACGCAGTTGTACGTGTTAATTCAAAGGGAGAATTTCTGACTTCGAACGCAACGACCAAAAATGTTAACTTTTCCAATCTTCATTTAGAACCCCTTGACCACACACCGTCTCTTAAAACTGAATATACACGATTACTCTGCAAATGCGGACAGAACATCTTACCGACAAAGAGCGAGAAGTTATCACGAATCTCTGCTTAGAATTCGAAGATATTTTTTATTTCGAAGGCGATGTTTTGACTTTTACTAACGCCGTCAAACACTCTATTGCACCAATAATGTCAAGCCCGTTTTCACAAACAGGTATCAAGTCCATAAGGAGGAAGTGAAAAACCAAATTGCCAAAATGCTTGATCAAAGCATTATTAGGCACTCTTCTTCTTCTTGGTCCTCCCTCGTACGAGTCGACCCCAAGTAACTCAATGCTTCTGGTAAGTAAAATTGGCGAGTTGTTATCGACTATAGGAAGTTAAACGAACTAGCTGTAGACGATAAATATCCTCTGCCCAACATTTCTGATCTCCTCGATCAACTTGGTAAGTGTCAATACTTCTCGACACTGGATCTCGCTTCCGAGTTCCACCAGTTGGAAATCCTTAAGGAATACATTCCCAAGATCGGTTTCTCTGTTGACAATGGCCATTACGAATTCGTTCGTATGCCATTTGGATTGAAAATGCACCTTCTACCTTTCAGAGGGTCATGGACAACATTCTCCAAAATGAACGTTGCCTCGTGTACATGGATGACATCATAGTCTATTCACCAACCATCCATGAGCATATGTCCCGTTTGACAGAAGTCTTTAAACGTCTTAGAAAGTCAAACTTGAAAATTCAACCTGACAAGTGTGAGTTTCTCCGTAAGGAAGTTGCTTACCTAGGTCATCTTATCACCCAAGAAGGACTAAAACCAAACCGTTCAAAGGTTGAATGCATCCTGAATTTTTCTCAACCCCAAACTCCTAAAGATGTTAAATCTTTCCTTGGTCTCGCCGGATATTACCGACGTTTTATCCCCAGTTTTGCTAAGATCTCGGAACCTCTAACAAAACTCCTACAAAAAGACGTCAAATTCGTCTTCGATGCAGATTGCAAGTCTTCCTTTAACGAATTGAAGCAAGCCGTTGTATCTGACGCTATCTTGATCTACCCAAATTTCGAAAAACTATTCCTGCTCACTACAGATGCTAGTGCTTTCTCAATTGGAGCGGTTCTCTCACAAGGGCCCGTAGGAAAAGATTTTCCTATAGCATATGCTTCCCGTACTCTCTGTGCTGCAGAAACGCGATACTCCACTATCGAACGGGAACTGCTAGCCATTGTTTGGGCAGACAAGAACAACGGGCCCTATCTTTTTGGGAGAAAGTTAACTTTACTGATGAACGTCAGCTTACTTGGCTCTTTTCTATCAAAGATCCTGGCAGTCGTCTAGCCAGATGGCGCCTCAAGCTAGAGGAGTATAACTATAAAATCGAATACAAGCCCAGGTAAACTTGAACACAGAGGCACTTTCCCGTATTATTATTAAAATGAATCACTTCAAACAATCTACCGACCTTATTTATAAAATCAACATTTTTGCAACTAACGAA
The DNA here is from genome assembly GCA_034190945.1 of Octodonta nipae. NCBI lineage: Eukaryota > Metazoa > Arthropoda > Insecta > Coleoptera > Chrysomelidae > Octodonta > Octodonta nipae. The sequence continues at coordinate 85,613,011 of CM067220.1, read as the reverse complement.
ACCGACCTAGAACAACCATACTCCGATAATGATCAAGAACCCCATGATCATGACGAACGAATGACAACAGAATTTAATCGATTTGTTCAACTATATAAAACTGAGTTGATTATCGATTATTCAAAAATAGAAATCTCTAACGCCCAACTTTTACACAAAACTCACAAACTAATAGTCACTTTCTTCTGGCAAAATAAACTCAATGACTTGCATGACAAAATCATTGAAGACATTTTCGAAGGAGACCCACATTTCACTACTGATACTCTAAACGTTCTAGCCAGTAAAACTGTAAGGCATAGAAAATACTTAATTGTCCCTTTACCCTTTGATCCTGGAACAGTTGTCTCACATCTTTTTAACGAATCTGAAATTTTCTGTATTGAAAACAACGTAGAACTACCGATTCTCGAAACTCTATCCTTTATACTCGCAGACAAAGACTAAAATGTGTCAAAACATTGTGACAACTCCTTCACAAGACGAGATTCCAGTTATATTGCAAGAATTACCTCCATCGTGGAATTAATGAGACCATTCGACATCTTAAGGAAAAGTATAAATGGACTGGACTAATGAAAATTGTAGAGCAATTTATTAAGGGCTGTGAAACTTGCCAGAAGGTAAAGTTCTGTAGAAAAAACTTAAGTACTCCTTTTGTCATAACTGAAACACTAAAAACGCCCTTCGAACGTATCAATATTGATATTTTCGAACATCCAACTAGAAACTACGCACTGACTATTAGGGATGAACTCACCAAATTTACTCAAGCTTACCCTATTGGTGACAAAACAGCTAAAGCAGTCGTAAACACCATTTTAATATTTTTCCATTACGGTACACCTCTTCGCATCTATTGCGACTATGGGCGTGAATTTGACAATACTCTAATAAGGGACCTGTGCGAACTAAATGGCATAAAGTTATCCTTTTCAAGCGTCCACCATTCCGAATCAAACGGTTCTATCGAAAGGTTTCACGCGACTTTGGCGGAAATGATAAGGGCAAATACAGCTGAACATCCGAACGAACATCCATTCAACGTTCTCCCGTACGCATATCTGCTACAACAATACTAAAAACAAGACTACAGGTTTGACGCCCTACGAACTAATTTTTAGACACACTTCTAGTAGGCGTCTGGAAACAATATACGATCAGGAAAAACTCATTTCCAAATAAGTTAGAGACCTCAATAATACAATGAATTACTGTCATAGACTTGCCGCGCTAAAACCGTCCAACAAAAACAGAAATCAAAAGTCCGGTTCGACCAACATGTTTCAACTAACCAACCGGAATACAAAGTAGGTGACAAAGTTTGCGTGAAACAATCTCAGATTAAAAACAAATCCGAAAACAAAAACAATTGACAGACTAAAACCCTATTTTGAATAAATCCCTTCTTTTCAGATACTCTCTTACACCCGTTAACAATACAATAGGAGTTTTCTTCCATGAAGTAGGTACACTTATAATTCCTAACGACAAATGGACACTTCTTGCCTTCAAATACCTCAACCCTTTCAGAGATGTTATTTCAATTTATGGCGCTATACTAAACCGAATTCTAGAAACTATTATTGAAAACACAACTAACACAAAATCATTTAGACCAGAAGTACAAACACATGTGGTCCTCTTGAAACAAATTTCAAAATCTTCTAAATATACATTTTCGCTGACACTCAAACTTATACTATCAACAGAACCCACACAGCATGAAATATTTCTAAAATATTTATGCAATATTTCTGGTTTGATTTGAAACATTTCAAAATATTTCTTGAAATATTTCAGCAATATTGCTATGTCCGCGACAAAACCCCATTTGAAATAATTCATGAAATATTTCTGTAATATTTTATGAAATCTTTGTGTCATATTTCATGATATATTTCAAAAGATTTTTTGTTGTAGATATAAAAATAGTTTAAATGTATTTTAGTGAACTATTTAAAAATATTTATATAATATTTGATGTTTGTTTTGAAGTATCCTAAAATATTCAGAAATCTTCGTATTTTAGCTACAAAAACGTTTTGAAATATTTCATGAAATATTCTGTAATATTTCATGATATATTTCAAAAGATTTGTTTGCCGTGAGCATACGAATATTTCAGAAATATTAGAGTCAAATATTTTAAAATAGTGCTAAAATATTTTATGTCTAAAGTATCTATTGAATTTTTTTCCAAAATATTACTATATTCAAGACTAAAATTCTCCTGAAATATTTCATGAAATATTGGTGTAATATTTCACGAAATGTTTCTCTACGATTTCATGAAATATTTCAGTAGATGTTTTGTCGTGGACATAGGAATATTGCAGAAATATTTCAGTGAAATATTTCTTCAGATATTTCATGATGTGTGGGAAGAAAACGCGGACTTATTAACGGACTGGGCTTTGTTTGGAAAGCCATTTCAGGATACTTAGATGCAGCAGATGGCGAATACATAAATAATAAATATTGCATAATCAAAATTACTAAAGACCAACACCTAACTCAAGAATTAGTGAATAAACAAATATTCGTAACTACTTCAGTTATTTCAAGCCTTAACAACACAAAATTCCAGTCGGAAGAGAAAATATTCTCAAATAATATTTATCGGTAACTGCAGTCTCTTTCGCTCGCTTAAAAATTTTACATAGTTCGATTATAAGCCCAGTAGATTTGGTCGATTCTCTTCAAAAATTTCTCAGTCACCCCATGAAAATAATTTACCACTTCCTATTTACAGTTCAAATGTTGCTCAGTACATCGATTTGATAGAATTAGAAGTATTTCAAATCAACACTAAAATCATTTTTGTACTCAAAATTCCTTCAGTTGACCCTGAGATTTACACTTATTATATACATCCTTCGAAGACCTGAGTGACTGCAAGCCATTAAACACACAGCATAAAATTTGTTTGAATTTAATCCCACATCCAATAGACAAAGATGCCAACTGCGAAGGACAACTTCTCAGACAGACATTCACAATTCCCACAAGTTGCAAAACTTCGATATTATATGCAGAAGAGTATAATATCCAAGAGATCAACATAAACCTCTGGGTGATCTTCATCTCTAGACCTTTGCTCATCACCATCAAATGCAAGGGACAAAATGTTGATACATTAACTGTATCGACGAATTCATTAATGGAAATTCAGCCCCACTGCAACGCCTTCATCGGCAATACCAGGGTCGATGACAGACGGACCACCAAAAATATCATCACACTTAAATATCATCCAGTAAATATCCCCTACAACTGCTGTTACGACATGCCTACCGTCAGTCAACTTCCCAGTATTGAGCCCTACAAGAAGTAGATATCCGAGACCTTAACATTGCCAATCATAAACCATTCCTGGAGAAGCATACCTCCTTGTTCACAATTAGTGCAATCATGTTAGCAATAATTGTTGTACTCCTGCTCACCGCCACAGCAATCCGGAAAAAGTTGAGTAAGTTTACTAAATCTGACCCTACTAGAGAGCCAGCACCACTACCATGTCCAGCAAACAGTAACTCCAGAGGAAAGCTTCACAGCCTACTAAGCCCTACCGACGACATAGAACTTCAGAACTTCCCTTAAAAGTTGATGATACAGCATCAACTTTTTCAAATGGATAGGAGTTGTTATATAAGTTTATAACATGAACTTTGTGTGAACCTATGTAGCAACTATATTTCGTCGTTCCCAGCTGACTCAGCGACACGTGCAGTACCGCCGAGCATCCGTGGGAATCGCCGTGTCGACAGTGCCGATTCAGCATTCATTATGTTATATATCATAAAATTTCTCTTGTTTCTCATTCATTATTACTCAGTCTGTTCTTAGTTATTATTGTCATTATTTCTATTTTGTATTTTAAAAAGTTATTATTTTGTTAAAGTTAATAAAAATCTTTTTTAAAAAGTTTAATTTGAGAAGTGTGATATAACATATATATATACAAAAGGGGGTACCTGGGAAACTATACCGTTATGATAAATAATCTTAATGCAAATTTTAATTTTAAGCAGACACATATTTGTATTTCTAACATAATATGGATTTACGTAATAAATTTATCAAAATGGAATACTTAAACTCCATTTAAATAGACACTGATAACAATGATGTAGCAATCAATCGTTCTTAATATGAAAAATGCGTACCATATTTTAAATTTAAATAAAAAATTAAAATTTGCCTTCTGTATTCACTGATCTTTTAAAACATAAGTAAATAAAGTGTAGGTTCCTTTGTTTACACTTTAAGTACATTTCATACATAATCTAGAGTAATTTCTTCAATAAAAGACGAATTTATTGTATGGAAGTCGATCTGGGTGTTACCCGTTTTGAGTGTTTATTTTGCAAAAAAAACTATCTTGACCGGTGTGAAATGCAAATGAAATGCAAATGAAAATTGCCAAAATTTTTTTTAATTTAGCTAATATTAAAAGCGCTGTAACTTCGGCGATTTTTATTCCATTTGGACTTACATAATCAAAAATTAAAGATCTGTTTACATAGTTTACAGAAAAAAATATTGACATTAAAAAACATATTTTTATCTAAATGTATCCACTATAAAATCTTGGTAAAATGCGAGAAACATCAAAAAACAGGTTTCTAGTGACGATAATATAGAATCTGAGGTTATCAATATTTTTTCTTTATATAATATTCTTTTAATTGGTGGTTTCCAGGAATTCATCCGCGTAGTTGATAACTGATCCCTGCCGGGATCGATGGTAAAATGACGACGTTTCGGCAGAGTCACATCTGCCCTCTTCAGGTCGGTTCGCATAATACCTAAAACATTATATATATATATATATATATATATATATATACAGGGTGAGTTTTGTTTGATGATCAGTATGGGGATCTTGGAAACTAGCAGAGATAGAGCAATGGTTAAACTGTGAAAGATTTGCAGTTTTACTGGCCCAATTTAAGGTTTGTTCGTACCTGTAGTATCCGTACCGCCATGAGACTGTCACGAAATCACCTGCATCGAATTTGTGCGCAACTGCGAATTTAACACCGTTCAACGTACTACCATTGTACAGTCACAAAAAATATTAGTTGGAACGGTTTTCTGACAAGTTTGTGGTCTGAAATCTGCGACCTGCATTCCATAACCTTCTTTTATTGACAGTTTCTACTGCGCATGAATAGTAAGGATCACCAAACGATTCTTGCTCTTCACTAAGGATTGAAATGACGATGCGAGAAACGGTACACTATTTGGTTGGAACACCGTGATGCATCGTTTACTGAACCGTCATAACTTGGTTGGAACAGGTTTTCTTGAATGCGCATGACGGTGATCGTCACATGTACGCTTTCGCATCGAGTAGGAACAAACCTTTAATGACACTTTCGGATTTTTGTAAAAAGTCATGGCTTACTAGATATTTTGAAAAAACGAAATTCTGTCGATTTAGTCAAATCCCTCTAGCTCCTTTGTTTTTGATTTTATAAAAAAAGTGTAAATATCAAAATTGAAGGGAATTGTATCCCGAATATGATTGTCATGTCCTCGTTTGCGTGACAGCTCTCGTTTTCGAGATATGACACAAACTTATCTTTTTTTAATGGAAACCATAGTTGGCTATGACCTCAAAAAATCGGACATTTTTAGAGCTTTTCAACGATATAATACTCGATAAAGTTATTCATAAAAATAACGGAGTTATGGATGCTTTTCTCCCTTATTTTCACTTTTAACGTAGGTAGCCATGAAATAGATTGATTTATTAATAACTATTCCAAAAAACATTGAACGATTTTTTTATTAGGTATATCAGATATAACGAAAAAACTAAATAAATAGGTACTTACTAAAAACTTAAGAAATTAAAGTACATAATAATGGTTACAATTTATGTTCGAAAAGTCCACCATTGTTATTTAGACAAAAATTTCATCTTTTTAAGATTGACATTACCGCTTTCTTCACAGACCGCCTATCAATTTCTTCAATTGCTTGTAATACCGCCTCCCTTAGGTCACCAACTGTCTTATACTTTCTTTTGCATACTTTGTTTTTTAGCGCACCCCATAAATAGAAGTCTACAACTGCCAAATAGGGAGACCGGGGTGGCCATTTGCGTGAGCCATTTCTTCCAATTCAAGAGTTTGGATAGACATTATCTAAGTGTTGTCTTACTAATAAGGAGTTATGAGCAGGTGCTCCATCTTGTTGGAACCACTCAATTTCTAAACGAGTTCTCAAATTCAAATTATGCATGTCTTGAAAAGTGTATTGCGAGAAATGCAAGTAGCGCTCCCCAGTAAGTGATTCCTCATAGATAAAAGGCAGAATAGTAGACCCTATGATACCACACCAAATATTAAAACCAAATTTTATCTGGGGTCGTCTTTGTTCTAAATGGAAAGGGTTTTCTTTATCCCAGATATGCTTATTGTGTCTATTGAACATACCGCAGTTAGTAAACCTAGTTTCATCTGACCATAACACATTTAATGGAAACTGTGGATTGTCAAGGTACATGTCTCTAAACCATGTACAAAACAACTGTACGTCACCAGCATGCAAAGTTTGAGAAACTGAAGGTTTGTACGGGTGAAACTTGTGCGCTTTCAGTACCTAAACTACAGTTCGTTGAGATGTGCCAGCTTCTGCCGCAATCTCACGAGTTGATGTAGATGGAGTTTGATTTACCATTGTCAAAACATTTATTTGTGCTGCTTCGTTAATTTGATTACGTTCCTTTGTGGTTTAGTTAAAGATCCTTATCCGCCTAAACTACCGTAAAGCCTCTTAAATGTACATAGAGCAGGTTGACGACGATTAAAATATCTATGAAAGTATTCCTGAGCTGCACGAACTGAATTTTTATGGAATATGATATAAGGTTCCACCATATTCAGTTTTATCACGAAAACTTGTCAATATCGACTGTCAATTCAGCACTGCTAATAGAATTACTCTCAAATGAGGAAACGTCAAAGTGAAAACAATCTTTTTCATGGCTACCTACGTTAAAAGTGAAAATAAGAGAGAAAAGCATCCATAACCCCGTTATTTTTATGAATAACTATATCGAGTATTATATCGTTGAAAAGCTCTAAAAATGTCCGAATTTTTGAGGTCATGTCCAACTACGGTTTCCATTTAAAAAAAAGATAAGTTTGTGTCATATCTCGAAAACGAGAGCTGTCACGCAAACGAGGACAAGACAATCATATACGGGATACAATTCCCTTTGATTTTGATATTTACACTTTTTTTATAAAATCAAAAACAAAGGAGCTAGAGGGATTTGACTAAATCGACAGAATTTCGTTTTTTCATAATATCTAGTAAGCCATGACTTTTTACAAAAATCCGAAAGTGTCATTACATTGGGCCAGTAAAACTGCCAAATATTTCCCAATTTAACCATTGCTCTATCTCCGCTAGTTTCCGAGATCCCCATACTGATCAACGAAAAATACTTACCCTATATTTATATATATATATATATATATATATATATATATATATATATATATACAGTGTTACGAAATTTACCCAAAGCTGACCCTGTTTCATTTCAGTACGACAACAATCGCTTCGAGATAAAAAAATTGTTCTCGAAAAGACTCGGCACCTGTAGGAGTGATGACTGATCTTACTGGAATTTTCTATGCTGGTCTTATAAAGGAAGCAGCCACGATGGAGAATTCAGAAATTTACCCAAAGCTGACCCTGTTTCATTTCAGTACGACAACAATCGCTTTGAGATAAAAAAATTGTTCTCGAAAAGACTCGGCACCTGTAGGAGTGATGACTGATTTTACTGGAATTTTCTATGCTGGTTTTATAAAGGAAGCAGCCACGATGGAGAATTCAGATATACCGCGACGACTAGCGTATATGGGAATGTTATTGTAATATTTGAATCAGCTGTTTTAATGTAAATAAAGTTCTAAAAAAGTGAAAGTGAATATTAGTTTTATAATTCTAAATTGAACCCACATTGCAATTTGGTGATCAGAAGTAAAGGACTAAGTGCAGTTAAAATCGTAATTTGATTTATGGAAACTCGTAGCATGCAGCCACATGTCCAGGGACCGTCAGCCAGTCAGCATAAGGGGGCGAATGCTGACTGACCCTTCACCAGCCCCCAAAACGTTATCCATACGCCGCTGTATCCATTGCCAAGTCCAGGGTTTTGAGAGCATCAGAAATTCAGCCAGTTACTAATAACATCCAGCTCAGAACAGTCACCGGCGAATCCATGTCAATACAGGGTGAGGCAGATGTCGTGCTACAGATAGGGGACAATATGATCCGGCATAGGGTCCTGGTAGCGAATATTGAGGACGATTTTATACTGGGAATGGACTTAATTAGCCAGCATGGATTTATGTTCGACCCGAGATATGATGTTCTTCGGTTTCTAAATGAGGAATTTGTATTGCCACGGCCCGTCAACAGTTCAGTCAACTCCATAAAAATTGTGACAAAGTCTTCAGCTAGAATTCCCGGTCGAACGGAACAGATTATTCATGGGCAGCTAGACAGCAATCCTGGGAGCTGCGTTGGAATGGTGGAGCCCGTACACTCAGCTCATGACTACTTAGTTAAAACCGGACGAGATATACCAATCAGAGTCCTGTATTTGTCCAACAACGACATTAGAATTGCCAATGGTCAAGAGATAGCTTGTTTCGTGCCAGTAGAGACCATCATCAATTGCGAAGAAGAGTACCAGACTTCGGTGAAGGAGACAGGGCCCAGTAAAGAGTTCCTACAACAGTTTGCTGACCATTTGACACACCTGACACCAGAGAACCAGAAGAAAGCCCAGCAATTTATCTCAAAGCACTGGCAAATTTTTAACAGTAAAGATGGAACCACCGGACGCACCAACATCATCCAGTATCGAATAGATGCCGGAAAGGCTCAACTTTATCAGAATACCACCCAGACGACTACCATTGGGGCAACAACAGGCAGTCGAGGAAAACGTCGAGTCCATGTTACAGAGTGGAGTTATTGAGCGATCCATCAGCCCATGGTCTGCTCCCGTCGTGCTAGTTAAAAAGGATGGAACCACCCGATTTTGTGTGGATTACAGAAAGCTGAATGACGTCACGAAGAAGGACAGCTATCCACTACCCCGAATCGATGCCACTTTGAGCACACTAGCAGGCTCCCGTTGGTTCTCCACACTAGACCTAAAAGTGGATATTGGCAGGTTGGTCTACACACAAACGACAGAGAGAAGACAGCGTTTTCCACCAGTAAAGGGCTGTTTCAGTTCACGGTCATGCCCTTTGGGTTATGTAATGCACCCGCTACATTTGAGAGGCTAATGGAGTATGTACTGAGCGGGTTAACATGGAGGACGTGCTTAGTATACATCGACGACATTCTAGTCATGGGTCAGATATTCGACGATCATCTGAAGAACCTGGGCGAAGTATTCTCCAGAATTAATAATGCCAACCTGAAACTCAACCCGAAGTGTTCTTTGTTCCAAAAAGAAGTAGAGTTTTTGGGCCACGTCGTTTCCGAGTCAGGAATCCGCACCAACGAGGAAAGATAGAAGCGATCTGTGATTGGCCAGTCCCGAGAGATAAGCATGAACTGCGAAGCTTCTTGGGCCTCTGTTCCTACTACAGGCGATTTGTTGAGGGATTTGCCACCATTGCCGCGCCTCTACATTCCCGGAGAGAGACAAAGTCTGGCTGTACAACTCCCAACGGAGCAATGGTAAATCCTCAAAGCTTACACCCGCCTGGGATGGTCAATACGAGTGGTCAAGAGGCTTAATGACGTCGTCTACCGGATACGTCGAAACCCCAAGGCTAAGTTGAAGGTGGTCCATTTAGATCGACTTGCTCCCTACCATGGAGGGGATACCTACTGGGATTTTCATCATTTTCATTTTTGGGTTTTTAAATTTTTCGTGAATGAATCTTGAGTCTACAGGATAATTACCCAATATTTGTCCATGCATTTAATTTATCGAGAAATTGTGTATGACCTTTACAACATAATCTGGATTTACATCAGACCTGAACAGGGCATTTTGAATGGAAGATTAACTATCAAGGCCGATTCGATTAGTTAATTTCCACTAAAAAAACATGTAATTTAAAAGAGAACTTTTAAATTTATCACGATCTCCCAGTTAAAAGCAGACAACCTGCATAAATATTTTTTTTGCAAAAATAGTTAATAATAGAATAAAGAACAGGACATTTCACAAAAAGTTATAATTATTATTGATGATTATATATATTTTTTACCTAACTAAACCATGTTGTTTGCTTGCTTACATATTGGACATTGCATATTAATATGTGCCTGAGAGCTGAGATGTACGCATCCTCATTCAATATTGTCCTTAAAACTAAATATATGGATATAACAGAAAACTTTTTGTTCCTCACAGTATCTCTATATATCTGTCTCTCTCAATGTTGAGACAACCTGGCTTTAGCTTCACTCGGTATACATTTTTTTTTAACTGTAAACAATTAACTGTATATACAACCGGGACAGCCACTCTTGGACTTCCTTAATAACAAAAAAATTAATTACTACATGAGTGTCTCTAAGTTCTTCGGGCATTTATATTTTGGAGTTTGGGGATACAATAGAATCACTGTAAAAAAATTTAATTCGCTATTTATCTATAGGTACTTTCAATAATCACTTCCTGAGTGTCATTTACCACTCAATATTGGGAAGTTAAGCTAAATGTTAAAAAAAACAAAATAGATCATATCGAGAAACAAACTGAGTGACAATGAGCAACGGATACTTAAAGAGTATACAACACATACATGGATAAAGCAATATAATGATAAAGGATGTCGCCTAAGGAATAACGAAATCAGAATGGAACTATGCAAGCTATCTGGCAAGATATAAAGATGAAAGGTTGATCGGTATAATACTGAGATGTAATAACAATTGCAAAAAGTGAGGGGGCAGATGTTTAAAATTGATTAAAAGAAGGAGGCTGATGAGATTAGTCAACAATTGATTCATGCTTCTTAGTTTTTGCGAATGTTCCGTGTTGGTGAGTAATATTACCTTAATTCACTTTCTATTATTCTTAATTCTCTCAACTCATATTTATGATTTTCATTTTAACCCTTAAGCCTTTCTTCAGTTACAAATCTGAGTTGTTAATCTTCACATCTTAAACTGTTGATTTTATAATCCAGAAATTTCTGTTGAAATGTTCTTTCACTTCTCCACAGCTACAAGTGGACATGCTTTGCTCGAAAGTATTTGAGGGCGAAAATAGGAAATTGTTACGCTGACGACTTGTCACGGCTTTAAAATGTATAAGGGACACGCAATTTGAACTTGGAGTCAGAATAAAACAATGCTTTTACATAATGACTTGTTTATATTTTACAATTATAATATACAACATATGCTTTTTTGATATTGCGACTTTTAAAATCAAAAACTGCCTATTTACAATTAGAGTGATATTTAAAAATCGCTATACACTGCGTTTAATAAACATTTTTCTGTGAGACATCAAAAAAAAGTTCTATACTACACAAGTAGAGCTTTCAGAAAATACTGGCAAAAAAGTAGACAAGCTTTTTTATAAGTACGACTGCGTAGGAACAAAAAATGGCATGGAAAAGGAATGTCATTTAAGTTTTGCATTGGGCTTTAAAGATCAAAAGAAATTTTCAACCAAGTACAAAAATTAATTTCAAAATTGTATTTTGAATTATTTGTTGGACGAATAGTGAACATACATAAGAAAGTTTCCTTTTGACCCTTCTATTTCAAATACATACAATAATTACAACTACAGTAAATATACCAATAACACAATTTTATTTTTCAGGGCATATTTTTCATTATAAACGTTAGAAGAACGAAAAATGACTTAATTTTTCTAAAATCTAATGAGGATCCAGTCACTTAAAAAAAGTTTTGTATAATTATGAGTCAAAATTATATTTTATATTTATATAGAATTCAATTATATAATTCCTTAATATTTTAATTTTTTTATACTGCTGTAGAAATAAATTATTAAGTAGGACGAATGTATAACAAACTTTATGTACAATTTTTAAGAATTGAATGCTAATTGATTTCATTTACCTACCCCCTACCCTGACTACTTTATTCCAATTAGATGCAGTTCAGTTCTGATCTGGAGATTTCAAACATTTTTAAGAACATGATCAGTGACAAGCTGACAATCTTTGAGATCGGATTAATAAATACATAATAAATAAATTCAGTTTTTAGTTAACATTTGCGTCTTTACAACATTCCTAAAACGTGTTCTGTTGATAACCCAAAAGAGCATAAATCACTTACCAGTTTGAAATTCAGCTAACTATTATAATAATATAGATATTGCAATGTTTTAAAAATGTTTTTATGTATGCATCGATCTACTCAGTTAAGTTTTAATCCAAAACATATTATTAACTTCGTTACTCAATTTGTTCTAAGGATAGTTTATTGTTTACTGTAGCATCAAAAACAAGAATACCTACTAATATAAGTAGCAAGTAGAAGTAATATGATTGGTTCAATATAAACATTAATGGTAGTTAGTTCAGAATGTTTTAAGTGACTTGGATGGAATAATTTTTTTTCAAATTTGTTTAGGACACAACTTGCTGAAATAAGAAACATAAAGTATTTAATAATTGAAAGGAATAAATAAATATCACGGAAGAATTAAATGCATTCCAGATGATCGATAAAAACAATGGTTAACTAACTTTTTTTGTTAATCATTATTGTGTAGAAAAAATAATGTAATTGGCATAAATGCTGTAATTATAGTAACTAATCTGAAAATTATTCGTTGTAATGTAAACGTAAAACTGAGTTTATATAAATATAATAAATACTGTAAAAAAGGATAATACTGTAAAAAATATACAAAAATATAAACGCTATTAATGATCTATGTATACATATATATTCCAGTAACATAAAATGGCAAGTGATTTAATAGTTGGCAAATATAATAAATACATATATACACAAAATCTACATGAATATGCTATACAGAAATATTCACTACTAATAAAAGTTAGATCTGACATTTTAGAAACAAAAACAAAATCAGATTCACTTTTTTCATAGTGAAGTTCACAAGTTAAAAAAACAATGTCAACCATCTTAAAAAGGCTGTGCCCTTTCATCAAATATGCATTACAATAAAGGACGGTCACAAATTTTGTATATTTAATTAACCCGAATCGTAAACAATACACAATTATCAGTCGTTTTCTTTAATAAAAAAATCGTACAGGGTACAACAAGAGAAAACAATAGAAAATTTTGTTTTACTACTTGAGAATTATTCAGCTGCCCACATCGTTTAAATACATACACCCTGTATCATTCAGCAACGTATAAAATTATATAAAAAACTAAAAGTATAGTTCTTATTTTATTATTTACAAATCTTTTGCAATATACATGTTTGTTTCTCTACTAGTATTATTTAAAGTATATTTTCATATATTTATGATATACTAATCTCTAACAATTATTATTTATTCATTACATAACATTGAAAATGCAATATACTGAATATTTTATCACTTATATTTCGCTTATATAAATGAATATTTGAAACATTCATAAAATGCTAGTAGCATTCTTCTAGCGTCATGGTTCGGTTAGCTCGAAGGCTTTTTAGGCCAAATCATTGCGAGAGGTCTCAAGAATCTTTAGAAATCTAAACGAATTCAGCAAAAGCAAATGAGTGGAAATATCAAATAAATTTCTTTATCATAGCTCAGAAAAAGGTTATAATAAATTAAAATAGTTAAATGTGGACCAACAGGATAAAAAACTGTTGTTAGAACATCTATAGGCAGAAGTTTTCGTTGAATTTCTAAATATTCTTGGTGTATCCTACGCTCTGTCATTCCTTAGTGTATTACGTCAAAGAGCTAAAGAAAAACACAGAAAATGAATATTTTCTCTAATTAACAGATGGAACTAGAACAATTATTTCAGTACAGGTTATTTTTTTTAACAATAAATACTTCTGCCTCATTAACTAGAATAACTTCCTTTTTGTTTAATTGGGTCGAAAATCAGCGACAATAGTATTGTAAAATGTAAATCCATTTGCTATCAGGGGCAAAAATTATTTTCAATAATATAGTAAATTATATTATCAAATGATTGTGCATACCATATTAATTAACTGTCAAGATATGAGAAAGTCATTGGTAGCCCCCAAGATTTTACAGCGATTCACTTCAAAACATGTCTTTGTGAGAGAGTTTTGGAAATGATTGTTAATTACATTGATTATTCTGTCAGAACACTGAGATGTTCTCTCTCCAATTCATTTTTTGTTCAGAAGAATATTTATTTGAAGTTGTATCTGAATCAAAGTGTAGCAGGACAATTTCGAACAATTTATAGTCTGCAGACAGAGATGTTCTAAGAGAATTATTTAGATTATGATCAAAATGTCTACCTGTATACAAATAAGTTATTTGGTGGGAAATTTCAACTGCAAGTCTGGGGTCGTTGCATATCACTGTGTAGTTTTTTTTCAGTTTTGTAAATAATCTTGTTTGTTAAATAAACAGCTAGTGGCAAAATATACTGTTGGAATAGATACACTATCAAGGAATATACGGTGGTCATATATCAAATGTTATAGCAATGATTAGACAGAATAATAGATTTTTATCGTTATTTAGGATAAGAAGCGCCTATCACATAGTTACGGTTTGTCGGCCCATTGAAAAGCAAAATTTTAGTTATCTTACAGTACGGATAAGTTAATTGGTGAAGAACAGCAATATATGCCCTGACTTCCGAACCGAATGAGAATTACAACAGAAGATTATACCTGTACTTTAATTGTTACGTTACAAAAATACCTCACCTTCTGTGCGTTTTTCCTTAGCCCTAACGTAGAGTTACGCATCACTATAATGATTTTGATCACTCATTTGGCGTTTCATCTTTTTAGGCTTATCTATTTCTTCTTGCATGTGTCGAAATCTCACGAAACCCTGCTCATCCACCAACATAGAGTCTGGGACTTGGTGTCGATCGTGATTCGGTAACGTTTGAACACCTAGATGCGGTCTAGGGTGATTCTTTCTAGCACGCCCGGTAGAACGACGCCCAGAAGTGTTTGAGCTATTTCTCGAACGTCTGTCGAAATCAGACTGTTCAAACTCGTGTATCGTCCGCTCGTATTGGTGTGCAGTAGGATTATCCACAGGTTCGCTATAAATATTTCTTTCTGAATTATTTCCAAACATATCTTGTTGATAGTCTTCATTGTTATACTCCAAATCATATTTTGGTTTAGTATAATATTTGGCTGAATCATAAGCTTTTCTAGCTGAAGATCTTTCGTTCCTCATGGAATTGTTCACTGAGCTGTGAGCAGCCCTTTCAAAATTTCCCGAACTGGGCTGAATGAAATTATTTAGACTTGAACCGTCGTTTTGTCTTGAATCAAATCTATCTGAACCCCATTTCGGTCTTTCAAATCTGTCGAAGTTGCTACCCCTTTCGCTATCGCTTTGATACCGTTCTAAAGTGGATTTTTTATCAAAGGAATCATTTTGGAAAGCGTTCTTTAGAAGATTGGGTCTTTCAACCGTTTCATTAGGAATGCTATCTAGTATCATTTCTTGCCTACTGTAATTCAAAGCATTTGGATTTGTGTTGCAATTATTAGGATATATGTTGTCTGTACTGGAGTCACTCGTCGTACAAGGGAACAATGGGAAACCACCTGCCGATTGTTTTTCTCTTTGTGACATTTTTAAACTTACTACGATAGCTAATAAGGTAATTATGGACAATTCAATAAATCTAACTGACAATTCAAAGCTCCATAGTATCCAATGATGCTTTATCTCTTTGTTGAACCTATCAACTTTGATGAAGAACAAAGCATATAATTGTACTAATCCAAGCAGTACGAACAATAAAGCTACAGCAATAGTTATGTGACTAGCATAGGAAATATTTTGTGTGCACATTTCTGATAAATTTTGACTCTTTTTGGCCAAAACATTTTTAATAATTCTGTACAGGTACAAATAGCTGAATCCCAGGGCCCACGCGAGGAGTACGAATACTGGTTTACAAATTGTTAAACTAGCTTTTTCGAGATGCCCAAGGGTTTCCACGATACTAAGGCAAAAACACAGAAGTATATGTAGTAATGCGAACACTACTAGGAATACTGGTCTCGTTTTTACCTCTAAATGGGTTAGAGTTCTTTTTAACAAGAATAAAATTAAAACAGCGAAGGTTGTGGCCAATAAACTCAATGGAAAATTGTGCAGAAAATCATAGAGAAATATGTTGAAAGAATTAGAGAGATTGTACGGGTCATATATTAGATAAAAGATTCTTAATACACATATTACAGTTAGCATTAGATGAATTGTAAGAAAATAGCTTTTGGAAAACATGTGTGGATCATTTTCGTAACGAATCAGTTTATAGATTGAAAACATGGCTAATAAAATGTAACCAAATACTACTAAGTATACGTGTACATTCCAGCAAATCAACCAAATTTCATCTGATTTTGCTTTAGTTACGTTCATGTCTCGATTTAAATCTTTTTCTTTCACGTTTGGCAGATTAATGACATCGGACATTTGAGTTGTCACATCTTCAGGGTGGTTTTTCTTTTCATTTGCAGCATTGTCCTTTTTTAAAGTAACACTTTCCGTTCTTTCTATAGGCTTAGAATCAACAGCTTCCTTTTTTGGAAGCAAATTTCCGTCGTTTTTTGGAGATTCCATTTTTACTTTGGGAGATTCTTGAAGGTCCATATCGTGTAATCGAACAGTAGCTTCCTCTACAGGGATTCTTGATTTAGGTATTTTAGGTTCCATTCGTTGTTGGACATTAGGGGTATCAGTAACACTTCTAAGAAGTATGTCAGGAAGTTCGTCATGTCTGCCATTTGAGCCGCTAAGTATACGATTAATGGCTGGTACATTGGTCTTTTCGTACTCGAAACTACTTTCGTTTATGTTTCTGTTGAAGCTGTGAAATTCTCCCAACCTCACAGTCTGAGAAGGAGTATTCAAAGATTTTTTCTTTTCATTTTTGTCTTGGTTATTTTGATTTTGTACCATGGGTCTATATTGATCTGTATTACTAACTCCGTTCGTGCGTTCGGGAATTTTTTCCATGTTAACTTTTGGTAAGTCCGGTCGAAAAGGAATTCGATCTTTATTGGGCATAAGGCTCGGTGGTGGAATGGGCCTACGATTGGCAAAACTATCGGAATTTGTACCTCTTAGAGTTGGTTTATCTGCAAAAGGATTTTGATATTCTGGTGGTAATGGCGGAGTGAAAAAAGCGCGGCTAGGTGGCACATAACTAGGAGGTTCTTTATTGTACATGGATTTCGTCGGTTTGACGTTCTTAAGCAAATTGTAAGTTGTTGTTGTCTTGTAAACACTTTCAGTAACCTGGTCAGGACCATTATTGTTGTTGTTAAAGTCTGGTTTTAACCGATCATTATTATACCTATTTGGGTTGTTGTAGTTTTTATTGTTATTATTTTTCAAGATATCAGCTGCCGGTGCTGAGGTAGGTAAAGCATGGTCTTTTTCTAGGTCCGCACCGTAACCACTGTCGAGATCTCTTCGGTTATTGTCGTTTTCAAACTCAGGCTGTTCGAAGTCGACAATATCACGAACGGAATCCCTGTCGTCGGATTTCTTGACGTCCACTCGCAGCCACTCTTCATTTCCATCAGAATAACGATAAGTTGTGAGCAAAGGCGTAGCTAATGTCGTCACTGGATAAGCACTATCCGGAATAGACCTTTTTGTTGTACTACCATAAGCCACTTTATTAAACACTGCCGCGATGCTTTGTTCTAAATTAATTTTATCTAAAAACTGCTCACTTTTATCGAATTCATTCGCGAATCCTTTCGCCCTGGTTACAGAAAGCAACAATACTAATACAAACATTTTGATGCGACACGAACTGAAGTCTCTTTTTGCAATTGACCAACGATTTTTCTCATATAGGCACATAAATATTTTTAATAAACCTAATAATAATATCGTTAAATAACTAGGTGATGGGGGACAGTCTTTTTCATAATATAAATAATCACAGATAACTTTGTCGCCGTCATGACGGCATTCTTCCACTGCACTAGAGTTCTCATCGGCACTACAAGATTCCCATAGATGTATATTACCAAAAAGTTTGTGGTAGAACACCCTGTTGACGGAATTGCACGAATCAGCGTCCAGAACATGATGGTACATACATGTCCGTATTTGATTTACGTGGTATTCGATGACGCCAGCGTCATCCGCATTCCTAAATGGACGCTCCATTTCAGAACTGAGATGCTGCCTGGATTCCGATGGCACCGTCGATTTGTTCAGTCTTCTAACAAAAGTTCCATCCCCTGTTGCAACCGAGATCATTGTAGGTTCATCTTAGAGGCTTAATATGGCAGGAGATTCGATGAAACGAGGCGAATATCAATTTAGAGTTAGCTGCGGCGAGTATGAGGTACCTAAAATAAGAAAAAAAAAATTAATAAATCGGATTAAAAATATAGTATCGCATTAGAGATGATAATGAAACAGAGAATTATTATTAACATAAATCATCTCTACACAAGCTGAAAAAAAAATATTTTTTTAAAAAAACATTGAAGAAAGAAAGTATATTTCCCCTTTATTTCTCTGCCTGTTTTTGTAGAATATGAATTTGAGAAAAATTAAAATAATTATTACCATTTTGCTACGAATTTGGTATTAATTCTAATTACTTTACACCTTTGATCAGCTGATTTTACTAGATCTAAAAATAAAATTATCTGTGTTGTCATTGTATATTAATTTGGTATTATACTTGTTTAGTATTCCAGTTTACGGATAGACTCCTCCTTATCTGCCCACCAAGCCTTCGGCTCTACTCTCATGATAGGTATTGAGGTAAAAAGATATGTACTTCACAGCTTTAAATATTTTCGAAAGTATTTTAATTTCCAGTTGTTTTCTGAAGGATAGTTGTGGCATAATTTTCAATGTCTAAGTGTTTATTGGGAAATAACACCACACTTTAAAGGAAATTGCTGTATATTCCAAACGTTTCGGGGTCTAGAGGAGACCTCGTTGTCAATGGCTAAGAAACTACGGATTAAAAAGGTACAATTCCAAGATTTAAATTTACATCTTATAATTACCGAATGTCTTGCATAAAATACATATATGGATAGTATTGTAGGAAAATTTTTGATCATGTCCTAAAAATGTTTGAAGAGTACTGTGGTATTTTGAATTTCATAGCCATTTAGGTTAGGTTAACATAAAACCTGTATGTCTTCTGTTTTGCCTAATACTTCTTATTTATTGTTGCCTGTTTGTGCAAAATTCCGTTATTTTTTTCATATTTTAACAATAGTATTGTGAATTGCTCTTTTGTTGTTCTTGTTTTTCTGCACATGCACAGCCACATAAATGTTATTTTTGTACCTACACCAGTTAATAAAAATCATTAAATGTGACGTATATTGAGTTCTAAATCAAGTATTTAAAAAATATACCAACTTCATTGAGTTTGCCGGATTTATCGCCTTCAAAAGCGAAGCTATGAATAAATAGCTTGTTAATTTCTTCCTGTGTTTCGGTAACACATTAATGAGTATGAAATAAACCCCAACATGTGAAATACAAATAAAACATTGAATTGAAGAAAAAGTTCACTGTTTGGGAAAAAAAGTATCTACCGCTTCTTTTGTCAATCGTCAAGACAGTCGGTGGGATGGCCATATTAAAAGATATAATGACAAATGGTGAGGTTGATGAACGCAATTACCAGGCCTTCTATTATTAAGCCATTAAGTCTTTGATGGATAAATAATGTTAGAGAGACCAAGACAATGTCAACTTAAAATTGGACAAGCAACAGTAACTTCAAGAGGGAAATAGTACGGTGCAAAAATTGTTATATTAGAATGAAAGGAATTTGAATTATTTAATGAATGAATAACTTAATGCTAATAACGTCATGTATTAATGGAATTTTATTACTTTTGTAAATGTACATCGCACAGATATGAAAATAATGACATTTTGAAGAGCGTGAATTTCTAAATCGATTTTCCAAATAAGTAAGGAGTTATTAACTTCATAAAACTAACATTATAATTATAGGCAACTTCTCAGCTATTTGATAAAGCAATGCATTTTTGAGATATTTTGAGTAGCAGTTGCTTCAAGTTTACATTTAAATTGAATTTATGTTTTCATTTGTAATGAGGTGAGAAAAATTTGTATGGAAAGTCATAAGTTAGATATTCGTTAAACCGGTCTATATTTTACAAAATTTGACTTCAAATTATATATTTTTTTAACAGACATACCGTCTATAGAAAACCAACCCATACCAATCGATACTTAAATGCCCAATCACACCACCACCCTGCCCAATTGAGTTCTGTAATGAAATCTTTGACTCTCAGATCTATTCGTTTAACAGATATTGACAATAGACAAAACGAACTTAATAATCTTCAACAAATTCTTCGACAAAACGGTTATCATCCGGACCACATTGCGCGTATAATTCATCAATCTCAACAACCCCCAATCACACCAACCCCGTCAGAAACAGAACAACAACATCAAAAAGCCGTACTTCCATACATTCGAGGAGTCACTGACAAAATTGCACGGATTTTACAAAGACATCAAATAAAGACTATCTTCAACACCACTCAAACTATAGGCAACTTAACCCGTAACCCCAAAGACAAAGTACCTAACGAGGATCGAGGAGTTTACGAAATCTCATGTCGCGATTGCCCACAAAGCTACATCGGTCGTACCAACAGGCGCGTTAACCATCGAGTATATGAACACTCTCTGTCAGTTCGTAAAAAAGATCCGACTTCAGCTCTCGCGCATCACCATATCCAAACAGGGCACTCTATCAACTTCGAGGACAGTAGGACTATCATATCTCTCAATTCTCTTAGGGCATCCTCTATTCGCGAAGCTATCGAAATAGAAAAAAGACCTCTCTGTCTAAATAGACGCGATGACAGTACTCGCCTTCCCACAGCTTGGACCTCCGTAATTGCCAGATTAAACAAAGCAGACACGCCCACCAATACCCAACCAATCACAACACAGCCTCATCACGTGACATCTTCTTCTAACCCAGCGCTACCTATAAATAAAAGAAGCAGAGCAGACTCAAATTAGAGTCAGTCGTCGTCGTCGAGTACAGTTGGTTCTCCCTTGCTGAAACGCAAGAGATAGGGAACCCTTGCTCGAGAGGGCGATTACCTGAAACGACTACCTGCCAGAGACCTTTCGAGGTACCGAGGCGGAAAAATAAAAACAAGGGATTAAGTTATAATACCTAGTATTATAGCATAACAGATTCCCTTAATCCTAGGCCGTTCACGGTTTAGGATTTAAAATTGCACTAATAAAAAGTTTATTTTACAGATTAGCAAGATGATATTAATAGAAGATCTCAACGTAGAGGAACTAAAGGGATTAGTAGTGGCAATAAACGAGAGGATCATCGAACTTTCCAGCAGAAAAGAAGATAAGGCAAATAAGGAGGATCAAACGGTAGACATGGAAAGTGACTTTCAAACAGGGACCAGGAGAAAGAGGAAAACAAAATCCAGGGCAAGTGACTCCTCATCGTCTAGTGAGACGGAAAACGAACAAGTCCAGCAGAAAAAACCCAAGGGGAAGAAGAGGGAATATGCCGACGCCAGCATACCTATACAGAAGACTGACATCCCAGCACACACAAGGACTGATGCCCCCACAGAGACACAACCCGAGAAGGAAAAAAGACGAAGAATACCACCCATTGTCATACGCGAAAAACAGAAGTGGACTGAGGTGACCAGGCTCATGAGAGAACGGAAGATAAACGTGCCAAAAGCAACTAACACACAGGATGGCGTAAGGATGTACCTGAGCACAGAAGAGGACTTTAGGACAACTACAAGAATGTTAAACGCGAAGAAGACACCATACCACACGTACGCGCTAGAAGAGGAGAAGACGGCTAGAGTGGTGATAAAGGGCATCCCCGAATTTATCACAGAAGAAGAGATAAAGAAGGAACTCCAGGAGAAAAACATCCAACCCATCAAGGTCACCAGGATGATCAGAACAACCAGGACAGAGAAGGGTGTAACAAAAAAGACGCCGATGGCCATGGTCATCGTCCAACTGGAAAAAACAACAGAAAATAAACAAGTTTTTCAATTACAGGATATCGGAAACTGCAAAGTCAGAGTGGAGACACAAAGACCCAGAGCATCTATCGGGCAATGCTACAATTGCCAAAAGTTCGGCCATGGACAAGGCAGATGTACAGCGCCCCCAAAATGCGTAAAATGCGGAGGATCACATGAATCCAGGGAATGCAGAAGACCGAGAGAACAGCCACCAAAATGCGCCAATTGCGGAGGGCCACACCCAGCGAGCTATAGGGAATGCGAGAAGTTCCCAAAGAAGAGAAACAACGATGATGAACCAAGAACAAGGACCGGAATAAGCTACGCAGCCGCAGCTAGACCAACCGTAGAAGAATCAAGAGAAACACGAACAAATGGACAAGACGTACTCACAATGATGGAAGAAATGAAGAAAATTTTCCAGTCCTTCATGGGGCTGGCAACAAGACTAAACCTCGTGCATGGATAAGACGACCCCAACAACTTTGAAAATCATGACGTGGAACGCCAACGGGCTCAAGAATAAGAAAAACGAATTGGAATTACACCTAGAGGAGAACAACATCGACATAGCAGCAATACAGGAGACCTGGCTCAAAGAAGAGGACAATTTTAGGATCAGAAACTACACAGTACACAGGGCGGACAGGCCAGGAAGGAAACCAGGAGGAGGAGTCATAATCGCCGTGAAGAACCGACTAAAACACCAGCAGGACGACCCATACCAAACAGAGAACATCGAAAACGTAACTGTAGAAGTAGAAATGAAGGACGGAAGGAAGATACAGATAATTAGCGCGTATCGACCACCAAATAAAGAACTTACAAATAATGACTTAAATCTTATTTTTAGGGACAACGTAAAGCCGAAAATACTAGGAGGAGACCTAAACGCCAAACATCGAGACTGGAACTCGAGAGTCAGCACACCGAGCGGAAAGAAACTACAGGAACACGCAGAAAGAGGGAGATACGACGTAATGGGACCAACGGAACCAACCCATCATCCAACAAGAGGCCAAGGAGACGTACTGGACATCTTTATCCTGCAGAACACGGACATGGATTACGACATAGAAACAACGGAGGAACTATCATCGGACCACAACCCAGTGACGATAACAGCTGCTAGATGGACAGATAAGCCACAAACCAAGGCGGAGACAAGGACTAGCTGGGAGGGATTCAAAACTACTTTGACATCGAGGACGGAAGAAGAAGAGGAAACAATAACAAGTATAGATGAGGAAGCAAGAAGAATCAGGGAGCAGATCATAGAAGCACACCGAATCAACACAACAACAACAAAATGCAGAATCTACACAGGAGACATACCAAGAGGGCTAAAGGACAAAATACGGGAGAGAAACAGACAAAAGAGAAGGTACAGAATAAACTACGACCCAGGGGTAAAAAGGACGATCAACAGGTTAAGCAAAGAAATAAAAGAAGAATTGACGGAACACCGGAGCGAAAAGTGGAACAATTACCTGCAAGGATTAGACATCGACAAGAACACACACTGGCACATAATGAGAAGAATGAAAAGGAACACAGAAGGGAATAAAGCGGCACCGCTACAAGGAAGAAACGGACTAAAACACAGAACAGAGGACAAGGTGGAAATATTCGCGGATGCTATGGAGGAACAATTCACACTCAATGTAGACCCAGGAGACGATAGAGAATTTGAAGAAGAAATCAAGAAATTAGGGCAAGAAGTACGAAGACCACAACCAAACGAAGAGCAAATGAGGGAAACCACGACAGAAGAAATAATGGATATCATAGGAAGACTGAATACGAAGAAAGCACCAGGATGGGACAGGATCACGAACAGGATGTTAAAGGAGCTGCCAGAGGAGTACATAGACAAAAGAATGAAGAGCCTATTCAACAACATTCTAAAGGACCAAAGATACCCGAGGGAATGGAAGAAAGCAGAGATCATATTATTACCAAAGCAAGGAAAGAACAGGAAACTCCCACAAAACTACAGGCCAATAAGCCTACTGAGCAACACAAGCAAAATCATGGACAGAATCATTTTGAAGAGGATCAAGGAAGAAGAGGAACAACTAAGGATCATACCACACGAACAATGCGGATTCAGAGAGGGACACTCGACGGAGGATCAAGTAATGAGGATGGTGGAGGACGCGATGGATGACACGGAGAACAAAAGGTCGACGTGCATAATATTTTTCGACGTAGAAAAGGCATTCGACAGGATCTGGCAGGACGGGCTTATAGCAAAAATGGACGAAAAAGGATTCAGAAGAACCACCACAAGGATAACCCAGGACTACCTCACAGGAAGGACATACAGGATCAGGATCGACGGAACCACATCAACGGAGAGACGCATCAGGGCAGGAGTACCACAGGGATCAGCACTATCACCGGCATTATTCAACATCTACACCAGCGACATACCAAAAGGGACGAGACACTCAAGGACTTACGTATACGCAGACGACACAGCAAAAGCAGCAACATCAGCAAGGGCAGACCAGGCAACAATCTACTTACAACAGGACATAGATGAGATGGAAAAATGGGCCAAGAAATGGAAGATCAGGATCAACACAGAAAAGACACAAGCAATAGCAATAGGAAGGAGAAAAAAGGACAAGCCAACCAGGAGACTAACTGTAGGAGGAACACCCATCAACTGGCAGGAAAACGTAAAATACCTAGGGATCCACATCGACAGGAAGCTAACATGGGGGAAACACATAGAGGAAACAGCGAAGAGAGCCAAACAGCGCATCAGCATGATAAACGCATTAATAGGACGGAGGAGCAGGCTACACCTGAGGATAAAGAAGACGATCTACGAAGCAGCAGTAAAACCATTGATGATGTACGGAGCAAGCATATGGGGACAAGTAGCGGACACACACACCAAGAAATTAGAAAGGATTCAGCACAACGCCCTGAGAAGAATGACGGACGCACCATGGTACATGAGAAACGAGCAGCTAAGAAGAGATCTAGGGATACGCACTATAAAAGGGGAAATAATAAGGAGGACTAAGAAGGAGATAGCAAGAATGGAAAACCACAGGAACCCACTACTACGAGAGGTCACAAACTACGACGAAAGCAAGAAACACAGGACGAAGAGACCCAGGATGGCGCTACTGCAGACAGAAGAGGAAGTAACAGGTAACTTGAATATCTTAGGGAATGAAATATCTTAGTGAATAAAATATCTTAAGGGATAGCGTAGGGAAAACATTGTAACAGCGTAGGGAAAAGTATATGAAACATGTAAAACAAATTAGGGAAATAGGTATAAAAATATGGACTAGGAGTAAGAAATTTGTAAAAATTTAACTCTGACAATAAAGACATGAAACTGGAAACTGGGACTCAAATTCAGTTCAGTTACCTAGTGACTCTTGGGGAGTAGGCAGATTGAGGCCCCGAGTTCGATCTAGACTCTGAAACTCTTTTTCACTTTTGTCTCTTGATAATGGCTCCGAAGCAGGAGTCGAAACGTCGAGTATTCAATAAATTCAGATGCGGTTCTCACCCGGAACCTAGCTTAGTTCATAATAATGACCGCGGAAGCCTCTGAGAACATATATATATATATATATATATATATATATATATATATATATATATATTAAGAATAGAATTGTGGATAAAAGTGGTAAACAGGGTTTCCGAAAATTCCGCGAAACCTTTTCAGTTCACCAAATATGATGGCAGTAAATATCTGATAAATTGTATTATGTGTCCCATGAGGTCTATATTACATTGAGAAAATACTAGAATGAATGTATCGGATTAGATACTGCAATGAGTCAGAAATACTTTGAACAAAACTAAAATTATTTACATTTCATTGACAATAGGAATATTATTGATTGCACTTGATAAACTGGAGCCTATCATCGATTCAATTTTGAGGAAAACTTCTGTCGGCTCTCAGTTCCCAAGGAGGAAGTCAATCAAAGGGTAAATATCTCCCATTTAAGTAGGCGCTGACATGAAGCAATACTGAATGGATGTTTTAGGATTTTGTTACTGATTCGAAATTTACAGAGAGATTGAGTCACATTTATAATAAAGTTGTTGTTACGCGATTGACTTATGAAATCTCTACAAATTCTTTCCATAAAGTATTTTTTTGATAACCATTACACTTTAATTTCCAATTCAGTTATTACGCACAAAAAGGGAAGGAATCCCAAGGCAAATGCAATCATAGACCCTGTTTACACGTTATGACGGATATAACAGTCTCAGGTAGATATAAAATTGTTTAGAAAATTAAAAAGTTTATAAGTGTTCATCGAATTAATAGCTTGGTTGTTTATGAAAAAAAATGTAAGGAATTTGGTCAATGTTTAAAGGTAAACGATGTGTTTTAAAATTAATCAACTTGGATACTTATGTTTATGGGTTAAACATACCGTTTTTTGAAAATAAAGCCTGAAATGCACCCAAAATTGTTTTAATATAATGTTACTACAGACCATCGTGTGGGTTAAAACAAACTAAAAACTAATAATCGAGTCCATTTGTAAGTTTTCATGAAGTTCGGTTGATGTGAAAGAAAAAAAATCGTTTGTGTGTATGTAATACATCAATGTATGAATACGTCTCCAACCTGTAACTACTCCAAGTAAAATATTCATTGACATACAACGAAATGCAGTCATACTAGAAAAATGGTTGGACGAAAAAAAAATAAAGTGTGTAAAAACTTTTTTCTTAGTATACCTATAAATTACAATGTTAGGTTTTATTTGGGAGTGCCTTTATAATTTCTATTTGTGATTTAACTGCCGAATATCGAAAATTCCTTACTTATAAGCTCGCATCACTCTAATAATTTTAATACTATCCATTCCAGTTATTTTGTTAATTATCTTGTGGCGATTCGCATCGATACTATTAATAATTTGAATTTTGCAATAAAATTGCCTAAGCGATTCAAACAATAATTTGCACAATACTATGCCAAAAAAATAGCTTGACTCGGGAGCAAAAGTAACCCACAAAGTTTCCAATAATTTGTATAGAATTTTACAAAAAAACAGGGCGAAAATCAATTTTGGGTTATAATAAGCGAGTAGGTAGGATACGAAATAAGACGGATTATTGTGCTGCTAAAGTGATTATTGTGTAAAAGTAAGCAATAATATAGCAAAATAATAGATACATTAAGTGTATAAAACCCAGGCAGGTACTCGTAAACGTAGGAATCACCCACTTTATATTTTTTAAACTGAGACTGCTCACAAAAGACTTAACGCATTGGGATGGGTGTTTGAGGAACAGCTGATACCTAAATATTGGTGCTAATTATACACATTTTATTTCTTATTTTAAAAATATAAATCATTATTATTTCACACATATATTCGTTGAATAATTGCTACATTTTATGAAAATTCTAAGTACATTTCAGATTTTCTTTAATTAATTATTGTCCCATCTCCTATTCAAAAATATATTGTCGTTCTTTCCGTCACCACTATGAGTTAAGTAATACTGGATTTCTTCTACGTGTAGAATCTGACTTTTCATGTTCTTTGAGTTAAAAACAACCACAATAAAATAGCATGATACACCTCATAAAGACAAATAATTTAAATAGTTCCGAACGTAATTTGTAGGTTTCTAAAAGTGAAGTTTCCGGTGGTTGACTATTTAATTTGGAACTTTAAACCGTTAAAGGAATAATTATTTCACAATTATTATACTGTACTCTCAAGAATTTATGTTCACTTTGTCTTGGAGGCGTGGGATAAAAATTGACATGAGCCATTTTTTATGTATAATTTGAGTTGGAAATGAACTCTAATAAGCCTCATGGTAGCAGAAAATTATATACCGAACAAGTAATAATAAGGTTCATTTCGTAAGGAGGTCGGCCTTCGATCTCTTTCATACCGCCCGATTTTCGATTTAGTTACAGTTTATTACTCGCGGTATTACCTTAATGAGTGTAATAAGAATTATTGCACCCAAATATTCAATTTTGGAAAAACATGCTATTCATTACTTTCGCAATTAGTAATTTATTAAATATTTATAATTAAACCATAACTTAGAATTAAATGCTTTTATAAAATACGACATCCAGACTATTCAGACGCAGGACGTGTTTTTTAAAGTTAATATTTGTATTTAGCTATTTATGAAAAGTTGATTCCGTAGTTTATGAATTGTTTTCTGAACGATAATTGTGGCATCTTCTATTTTACAGTAATATATTTTTGTGGTGTTTATTTAGTTTTGGTCTATCAAAAATATTAACAACTGCAGGGCAACTGTACTCCTGATGAATAATAGTCTCAGGTTCATTGATACAATAATTGTTAACCGCAAAATACAAATAAAAGTCGACAGATTGATACCAATAGCAATTAAAATTTTACAAGTTTAAAATCTTCTGTAACACTTTCCCAAATTTTATATTAAAACAAACTTATAACATAAGAATAGATTTGATAAACTACTATACAATAAATGATTAAAGATCGAGGTCTCTAGATCTTTTTGAAATATGATTTAAAATTTTATGCAAAGATTAATTCTATTTATTTAACTTCATATAATACCATTTAGATATTACAGACAATGTGGAGATGTTTCTGCACACACCATATAACCTGTTCCATGCCATTGCATAAACTAATGAGGTTACTAAGTTATTTATAACTAATGTTAACATATTGTACCTGTTTCATAGCAATAAGCAAAATGATATAAAGTTTTGAAAATTGCCAAAATATTTAATATACTCACTACTGTACAAATGGTAATATGGTAATTCATATAACATATGATAACAAGTATTTTCTAAGGAACCTGTATCCAACCAGTCGCAAGAGCGGACTATATCCCGTACCATATTGCAGACTATGTACCACTGAACTGATCACCCTATGAAAATTTGTGATACTACAGTCATGAAGGTGACTGTAGTATCCAAAGGGTGTCACTTGGACAAACCCATTTTAATAAAACTAAACATAACATCTTTTTCCATGAAAACGATAGGCAAATGAAGGAAAACTAGAAATTTTCCAGTGTAAATCCCATTTTAAGTTTGCTAGTAATTCCACCTTCAATTGACAGCTTGTGCTCAAATAAATATCGAAAACAAAGAGGAAACTATCCTCACGAATACACGAACTAAAAATTGGACAAGTATTTTGCTTTGTAATAATATCCAGGCAGAGAACTATTTAGAACGAGTAAGTAAGTAACTACAAACTCAAATATTTTAAATACAATTTTTTTTTCAAAAAAAAGAGAAACTGAAGCATCAGCGCAAATATATATGAGACAGAAAATCAGATGCGGGGTAAGCACAAGTTGCCTTTGGTAAATACATATAATCATTACTGAAAATGTAATAAAGCTTCGATTCCAGCCTATTGAACCTACTGAAGATATTGAGTTTGTTCGTAGACGTCAGTTGCCAATAATTCCAAGGGTTTAAAAAATCATCTGATAGCTGATTACCGGAGAATTTTTCAAACCGTTGGAATTATTAGCAACTGGTCAACGGCTCTAGCAATTTCGCAAAGGAGGCAAGAAAAATTGCGTTAGCAATATTCTTCTGCACACATCAATGCTAGTTAATATATGTTTTTTAAGGTTAGTAATAGTAATCATATATTGCTAAATGTGCTTCCATTTTTTTTAATCAAAAGTAACAATCGCAATTAAGCAGGAAGTTCAAATACAAAAAATTTCAAAATTAATTCGACCTTCTAAATGGCATTACAATAATCACCTTTTTTATTTGAATCTTCCAGTTATGTTACCCTAAATTAATAAGCATTTTATTTTAAAACTTGCAGTTTATAGTAATACAGTTGAGACCAAGAAACTGACTGAAACCAGTGAAACCATGAAACATGTTCTGTTCAAGTGGTAGTTTTTTCCACTGTGAAGTCTGTGAAGTGTTCATTTTTATTAGTATAAAGTTTAAGATCACACCAAGTATTCTTTAATCCGAATACAATTGTAATTGATTGTTTTCCTTATATCATAGAATTGGTTGTAATTTGATATGACTCATTAAGATATGATGATTAAAAAATATTAATTAATAAATCTTGTGGACAGATTTTGACAGGCAACCCAACAGGAACGTATTCCTCTTTTAATAATAATAATCATTTATACAAATTGAATTTCGATTAAAAGCACTTGGTCCTATTAATTATATGCTGGGAGACTTATAAAGAGAGTAAATATATTTGTTGACTGTCCATCAACGCATTTTTGGGTTTTATTCTCTCATTAAAATCTAATTTTACCATAATCATACGAACTATATTTAATTTGGAATGTAAGAAAGAAATAAGCCAATGTATTATTTGAACTATTTGGAGCAAAAATCGAATTCCAACATTTAATGTCCTCATTTGTTCTTAATCATACTCCAATAAATTCTTTCCATTGACATAATGACACATATACCCCTATAATTCTCACAATATTTATTATCATTTCCAAGATATCTTGCACCGTTCTAATAAGTTTTTGTGGCGATTGATAAATTGAAAGGCAATTCCTCCTGGCCGGAACTTTTTCTATTTTCTAAGGCTTTAATCGCTATCTTTTATCTTATAAAGTGTCCTTTCAGTTGAGTGATCGTTCCAAATACATACATTCGCTATGTTGCATTCTATATATAGTATTTTTTACTTTGAAAGGATTCTAAGTTTTAGTAGGTATGGCTATTTTTATTCATTTATACCATCACTAGTCTTATTTGTTTTTTCATAGTTATTAAATGCGGAAATTTGTTCTTTTTTTGTATTAGGCTCAGTGGTTGTCCTATGAGGGGGGGGGCGGTTATGACCCTCCCTCCCAAAATCGTACAATCAAAAAAGTTATTTCGCAAAGATTGTTGACGAAGTCTTTGATTATTTTGACTGTGATAAAATAATCAAAAATAGGAATTTCCAAATAATTTTTAAAAATACGCGCCTCAATTTTCCAAAATGTGATAATTAAAATTGATAGAACTAAAAAATGATTGAAAAATATTAAGTATATATGTACTTTAGTCCTTTACGTAGAACAGTCTTGGATTAATAATAAACTGTTTGTAGCTGGTTATTTGTGTTATTTGAGGTTATGTAAAATCTTAGCAGTTTTGCCAACAGTAACGAGTTAATTGGTACGTTCTTCGAAATTTATTTCTTGGATTGTCAGTTTGATGTATTTTTGGTTCTGCTAGTTGAAGTTTGGATTTAAAGCATATAAATTGTATGACTGAACCTTACAGACAAACACAGAACACAAATTTATTTTAGCTTGGCGTACCATTATTCGGATATTAGTGATTTTTTGGAGAGAAAATCACGTTCAATTTGGTGGTCCCATCATCTAATAAATAAAATCATTTCTTAGACTTAAGTGTCCTGATGTTATTACATAGAAGCTCCTCTACAATGAGTTACCATCGGGTATGCTATATCTAGTCGTAGATTCATTAATCCGTATTTTCGTGGAAGCAAAAATAAAAACACAAATACTGTCAACCAAAAGCGTTATAGACATAATATTACTGCATCTTTTGTGGGAGATTTAAAAATATTGTTCCAAAAGGGTGGGACAATGAGTAGTCTTTGAATAATTTGGTAACAGTATGATTTTTTGCCAAAGGGGTTAACCGATCTAAGATCACTAAATACGATTTGAGGCAAGAAGAAGAAAAAGGAAATATTTTGCCAAACTGCAACAACAAATCAGGCACATTCTATGAAAACTCTACCGCATAGTGGCACAATGCATACAACTAAATTGTTGGAGCTGTGTGTGAGATGTCAATTGATTTTAAAATGTGTGAACTGTGATGTACTATATATAAATGAAACAATTTAGTAATAATAGTTTTGTGACATACAAATGAAGGTCTAGTTGACCTTTTAGTTCATGATAATATTTGTTGAAAAAGGACACATGTAAGTCTGAAACGTTCATCTAAAATAAACACATGTTGACCAAAAACTAAGATTTGATTTAAACGAATACTATACACAGGGTGATTTTTTTTGATGATCAGTATGGGGATCTCAGAAACTAGCGGAGATAGAGCAATGGTTAAATTGGGAAAGATTTGCAGTCTTACGGGCCCAATTTAATGATACTTTCGGATTTTTGTAAAGTCATGGCTTACTAGATATTTTGAAAAAATTTAATTCTGTCGATTTAGTCAAATCCCTCTAGCTTCTTTGTTTTTGATTTTATAAAAACAGTGTAAACATCAAAATTGAAGGGAATTGTATCCCGAATATGATTGTCATGTCCTCGTTTGGGTGACAGCTCGCGTTTTCGAGATATGACACAAACTTATGTTTTTTTGAATGGACACCATAGTTGGCTATTACCTCAAAAAATCGGACAATTTTAGAGCTTTTCAACGATATAATACTCGATATAGTTATAAAAATAACGGAGTTATGGATGCTTTTCTCTCTTATTTTCACTTTTAACGTAGTTAGCTATGAAATAGATTGATTTATTAATAACTATTCCAAAAAACATTGAACAATTTTTTTATTACGTATATCAGATATAACGAAAAAACTAAATAAGTAGGTACTTACTAAAAACTTAAGAAATTAAAGTACATAATAATGGTTACAATTTATGTTCGAAAAGTCCACCATTGTAATTTAGACAAAAATTTTATCTTTTTAAGATTGACATTACCGCTTTCCTCACAGACCGCCTATCAATTTCTTCAATTGCTTGTAATACCGCCTCCCTTAGGTCACATACTTTCTTTTGTATACTTTGTTTTTTAGCGCACCCCATAAATAGAAATCTATAACTGCCAAATCGGGAGACCGGGTTTGGATAGATATTATCTAAGTGTTGTCTTACTAATAACGGGTAATGAGCAGGTGCTCCTTCATGTTGGAACCACTCAATTTCTAAACGAGTCTCAAATTCAAATTATGCAACATGTCTTGAAAAGTGTATTGCAAGAAATGCAAGTAGCGCTCCCCAGTAAGTGATTCGTCATAGATAAAATAATAGTAGACCACCCTATGATACCACACCAAACATTAAAACCAAATTTTATCTGGAGTCGTCTTTGTTCTACATGGAAAGGGTTTTCTTTAGCCCAGATATGCTCATTGTGTCTATTGAACATACCGCAGTTAGGAAATCTAGTTTCATATGACCATAACACCTTTAATGGAAACTGTGGATTGTCAAGGCACATGTCTCTAATAAATCATGTACAAAACAAAATACGTAGATGTTCGTCACCAGCATGCAAAGTTTGAGAAACTGATAGTTTGTACGGGTGGAACTTGTGCGCTTTCAGTACCTTAACTACAGTTCGTTGAAATGTTCCAGCTTCTGCCGCAATCTCACGAGTTGATGTAGATGGATTTTGATTTACCATTGCCAAAACATTTATTTGTGCTGCTTCGTTAATTTGATTACGTTCCTTTGGTGGTTTAATAAAAGATCCATATCTGCGTAAACTATCGTAAAGCCTCTTAAATGTACATAGAGCAGGTTGACAACGATTAAAATATCTATGAAAGTATTCCTCAGCTGCACGAACTGAATTTTTATGGCATATGATATAACATTCCACCATATTCAGTTTTTCTTCGTTAGAAAAATTTTTATCACGAAAATTTGTCAATATCGACTGTCAGTTCAGCACTACTAATGGAATTACTCTCAAATGAGGAAACGTCAAAGTGAAAACAATCTTTTTCATGGCTACCTACGTTAAAAGTGAAATTAAGAGAGAAAAGCATCCATAACTCCGTTATTTTTATGAATAACTGTATCGAGTATTATATCGTTGAAAAGCTCTAAAAATGTCCGATTTTTTGAGGTCATAGCCAACTATGGTTTCCATTCAAAAAAAGATAAGTTTTTGTCATATCTCGAAAACGAGAGTTGTCACGCAAACGAGGACATGACAATCATATTCGGGATACAATTTTCTTCAATTTTGATATTTACACTTTTTTATAAAATCAAAAACAAAGGAGTTAGAGGGATTTGACTAAATCGACAGAATTTCGTTTTTTCAAAATATCTAGTAAGCTATGACTTTTTACAAAAATCCGAAACTGTCATTAGATTGGGCCAGTAAAACTGCAAATCTTTCCTAATTTAACCATTACTCTATCTCCGCTGGTTTCCGAGATCCCCATACTGATCATAAAACACCCCGTTTATATATATGTATATATATATATATATATATATATATATATATATATATATTCGGGAATTCATCCGCGTAGTTGATAACTGATCCCTGCCGGGATCGATAGTAAAATAACGACGTTTCGGCAGAGTCACATCTGCCCTCTTCAGGTCGGTTCGCATAATTCTCGTAGCCTTCTGCTTTCGCTTCTAGTTACTCGAATACTAAGATTTTCTGAAGCGCTCGCACTGTTATATAGTCGCGGCTCGGAAGGCTACGAGAATTATGCGAACCGACCTGAAGAGCAGATGTGACTCTGTCGAAACGTCGTCATTTTATCATCGATCCCGGCAGGGATCAGTTATCAACTACGCGGATGAATTCCTGGAAAACACCTAAAACATATAGTGCCCGCGAAAACTTAAAAACAAATATTTATATATACAGGGTGTTCCTAAATTGGAGGTACAAACGAAAAGGGGAGATTCCTTGAATAGTTTTAGGAAGAAAAAGTCCCATAAACATGGGTCCGCAAACGTTTTGTTTTCAAGATACAGAGTGCTAAAGTTTGAATTTTTTTCAAGTTTTTTTCTCATAGTATCTGCACTTCACAAGATATTCAAATGAAATTTGGCATAGATATTACAATTAAGAGTTTACACCTTGTGACATGCCAATTTCGATTGCAAATCTACAGGGTGATATTTTTTCGGGAACACTGTCCACTGTTGTCCTTCAGAACTTTTTTTTGGTGAGCCACTGGTACTTTCAAAAATTGTAAAGAAAAGCTTTGTTGTTATACCAAACTTTATGTTCTCTTGTAGTTTTGTCGTATCTACCGGTTTCGAGAAATAAATTTTGAATGATTCTCTTGAAATCCTCAGAAAGTTCCGAATTGTCATAGAAATCTAGTTACCTACCTAGTAGGCTGTGGTGAATAAATAAATTTATTGTTACTTTTGACACATCAAATTAAACTCCTGTGTTTTGAAAATTAAAGATGGTTGCATTTTAATATCAAAACATGCCGAATTTTACGAATTCCGAAATGGCTGACATGCATTTCATGTATGGTCTTGCAACTGGTAATTCAAGAGAAGCTAAGCGTCTTTACATGGAACGCTATCCCAATAGAGTGATGCCTGGTCATCGGATGTTCTCTAATATTCACAGGCGTCTTTCAGAAATTGGATCTTTTTCTGCGAAAAATATTAATGCAAGGTAGACCACGAAGTGTGAGAACACCACGACTCGAAGAGGCAGTGCTGAGCGAAATAGAAGAACATCCAGGAACCAGTACAAGAAAAATTAGTGTTACCTTAAATACAAGTCATCAAGTTGTTTGGCGGATCTTGCGGGATTCTTTGCTCTATCCTTATCACATTCAGAGGGTGCAGGCGCTCTTGCCTCGAGATTGTCATCCAAGAATTATTTTTTGTCAGTGGTACCTCAACAGACTATTGAACAATCCTCATTTTGATTGCCAAATCCTATTCACTGATGAAGCCTGTTTCTCAAGGACTTCAATCATAAATTTTCATAATGAATACATATGGGCTGAGGAGAATCCATATGAAATTGTAGAAGCTTATTTTCAAGAGGAATTTTCATTAAATGTGTGGGGTGGTAATATTGGCGATTATTTGATTGGTCCTTTCTTCTTGCCAGGGCGCCTTACTGGTCAATCATACAGACATTTTTTAGAGAACGATTTGCCCTTGTTATTGATGATGCGACGTGAAATGTGGTTCATGCACGACGGTACTCATTTTTCACTTTTGGCTAGGGAGTATTTGAACGAAAATTATGTAAACAGGTGGATTGGACAAGGTGGACATCAGCCATGGCCCGCCAGATCCCCAGATTTAAATAGTTTAGATTTCTTTCTATGGGGCTATCTGAAATCTCTAGTGTACATAACGCCAGTGAATACCGTAGACAAACTGAGAAATCGTATAATAGGCGCGTTTGATACAATTGTGAATACTCCAGGAGTGTTTGAAAGAGTTCGATCGTCTATGAGAAGAAGAACAAAAGCTTGTGTAAGGGTTGGGGGAGGACATTTTCAACAACTGCTGTAGTTTAGTTCCTTTGTTGTTATTTATTTTTTTCATTATGATTAATTTTTGAGTTGTACGTTTCTTGCAGTAATACATTTTTTTGATGATTATACCAGTTTATCGAATCTTTAAGAATCATTGCTAGTTTAATAATTCAATTTTTTTTTTCTCGAAATCGGTAGTAGATACGACAAAACTACAAGAGAACATAAAGTTCGCTATAACAACAAAGCTTTTCTTTACAATTTTTGAAAGTACCAGTGGCTCACCAAAAAGAAGTTCTGAAGGACAACAGTGGACAGTGTTCCCGAAAAAATATCACCCTGTAGATTTGCAATCGAAATTGGCATGTCACAAGGTGTAAACTCTTAATTGTAATATCTATGCCAAATTTCATTTGAATATCTTGTGAAGTGCAGATACTATGAGAAAAAAACTTGAAAAAAATTGAAATTTTAACACTCTGTATCTTGAAAACGAAACGTTTGCGGACCCATGTTTATGGGACTTTTTCTTCCTAAAACTATCCAAGGAATCTCCCCTTTTCGTTTGTACCTCCAATTTAGGAACACCCTATATATACAGGGTGTAAACGGTTTGAGTGCAAAGATTTTGAGGATCAATACTTCAGGTCAAAACAAATCAAAAAGCTTTATAACATTTTCAGAAATAAACTATAGTTTTGCCAAAAAAAAATGAAAAAGTTAGAAGTTCTGTAGCCTTTATTACAGTGTATAATAGATTATTTCCGGCTTCAAAATGATTCTAAAGCTAAATATGTAAATACTCAATAGCGTATACACCTTTAATAACTGTATTAACAAAGAAAATTATTATTTAAACTCTAAATATTCTGTTATAATTTGCCCTACGTTTCTCCGATCAGATGTGGCAACATAGCATATACTCAGTACTACAGCTGGCCGCTACCATGAATGCTTTTTTGCTGCCCGGTTCTTTTAAGAAAGCGAAAGTGATTTTTGCGTGACATTCGACATAGCGTAAGTTATTTGATTTTCATTTTAAAATATAAATTGGAAAAATAAATAAAATCTGTTGTGAATTGTGAGTTCAAGTGTATTATTTTGTGACAAACAGTGACAATTATACAATTAGGTAAAGACCTGACATACTATTAATTTGTGGGGAAAGCAAATGTAATAACAAGAATTTTGAATTTTGAATATTTACTATAAATAATCCGTTTGCTCTATCATAATGACATCCTGCAGGTCAAAGGTTTTTATTTGTCTAAGGTAAGTAATATTAATTTCTTAGTAACAATTATTTCTCGAAGAATTTAACACATAAAAGAACTACATATAAGAAATGTTTTGTTTAATATACTTTGTATCGCATTATTTTTTAATCATAATGTAAACAACTTTGTATCCTCCCTTCTTCAACTTGATGCATAAAATAAATCGCCAAATATAAATATTCATTTCAATACATAGATATTAAAAGGGTACATTTTTGAAAATAATATTTCATAAAATTTTATGTACCTAAATAAATCTACCGGCACTCGAAACTATGAAATTATTTAATACAAAAAAATAACAGGTGTTCATTTCGTTGTGGTGACTCATTCCTTTATTATTCACGGCACAAGCAAATCTGAGTTTTAGCGCGACGTTGCCACATTGACAATAATTTACTTAACATGTATTTCAAATTTTCTTGCTTATTAAGGCCTTTAGACCATAGTGTTATAAGAGTTTTTTGTTTTGTTTGCTGGGTACTATCTGCACCTAAAATATATGCAGTCAAACTATTTACACCCTGTATATATATATATATATATATATATATATATATTTGTGTGTGTGTGTGTGCGTGCGTGTGTGTTGGGTGGTTTCCGGGAATTTATCTGCGTAGTTGATAACTGATCCCTGCCTGGATCCATAGTAAAATGACGTTTCGGCCGAATCACATCTGCCCTCTTCAGGTCGGTTCGCATAATTCTCTCCTTATGCTTCTAGTTACTCGAGTAACTATATTATAAATAATATTAACCAAATATATATAACAATATATTAATTTCAATTATGCATTTTTGGTCTGAAAATAGAGCTAAAATTGCAATTAATTCTTCAGATACTCAATGCTAACAAATGATCAAATTGTTTTCAATAAACATTTGTTTCATAGTTATGGATCAGTATATGTATTACTTAAAAGTCCTCAAGTCACCGTGTTTTGCTGTAGCAACAGAATTCATAAATGTATTTGCTGATTTTAATATTTCAGCAATAAGCAAAATGGCTTATTGTTTCTTGCAACAGGTTTACTTTTATAAAATCATGTAATAAAATAATGTATGTATTTAATTTCTTGGAAATCGTGAGTAATGTATACGCAATTCTTTCTTTAAAACTGACTAATTCGTAATTTATTAATAACGCAATAAATTTTGAAGTTTTTGATTAATTGCAAAACTAGGACATGTAAAAATACCTCTATCATCATATATTTTTTATATTTTTAATGTTACATCTGTACACTCCATTACATGAGCGGACTGACAGCGTAAAAAGTGACGGCACGATAATCATGTCGTGAAATAATCTTTCACTCATTAATATTCCAACAGTTTACAGAACAATCACAATATTTTTATCTAGAATTTCCATTTTACTCATCTAAGACGTGAAACGAAAAATGAGCTGCGCCTACGAAACAACAACTTACAACATATTTACACATCATGTTCAGATAAATTGTTCAGATGTCATATTGGAACGCCTCTAGGTCATAACGTTACGTAAATACTTTCCTTTGAAACAAAAAAAAACACTTATATAAAATAATACGGTAATACGGTGTATAATGATGGACAAAATAATCGAAGAACATGTCTATAATGAATGTTCCTTATTTAGCTACTCGACAACATTCAAATAAAAATATATACTTGTACTTGTAATTATATAACACAACCTTCTATAGCATTCAATAAAGTTGAAAACGTATAAAACCTTACACAATATTACTAGTGTTTTATGTCGAGGTTCAACTTCTTCAAAAATAAGAAGAAATAGTAAGCGTTATAACTAATATTTTGAGGGACGTATGCACTTTCACCTAACTTATTGGACATTTACTTTTTTCTTGAATTTAGATGGAAATGAATATTTTAGGGAAATTGGATTTTGGAAATGATACAAATGGAATTGAATAAATGAATGAATAATGCTACTCAAGCATTCATAGTTTCGTTATCCCTAGGGACTTCCTAGACTATTCACACTTATATCTCGTCGACTGTAAACGACAGGGAAAAATGAGAGGAATAAACATGTTTAATAATTTGGTGAAACTTTTCTAGAATAGAAACTATTTGAAATTTCCTTGATAAATTCCAGATTTTCCTTCTTTGAGACTTCTCCACATCGCATTTTCTGTTGCCATCAATAATAATAATATTTATGATGACTGACACTTTATTTAAAAAATTGTGACAATTGTCTCGCGTCCTATGGAGCTTATTGATACAATGGTAGTACCTTAAGAAATGCGAATGCATTAGAAAAATTTTATCAAATGATAAATTAGAATGTCATAATGTAAATAATTAGGAGATCGATCAAAATTTTAGAATAGAATGTCTTAATAGACAATCAATCTAGAAGAAAGTTGCCAAAATCTCTAAGCAATAACTTAAAAATACATAATATAAATTGCAATAGTTCCTTGAGAGGGAGAACTAGTGCTAAAGACGCTGCTCCTAGTGCATGACCGAAAGCAGTTTCAGTTCCAAATATGATCAACAATGTGCAGGACTATGTTTGACATTTAAGACGGAATAAGTATGTAAGTAATATATTTTTTCCGGTCGGGAACCTTGATCAATTGCGCTTCCCCAAGACAGTGTCTCCTCGAACAGTTCTTTATGTATTTGATACATCTGGCGTCAGCATATTCAATGATAAAATCTTCAAGAATACCTAGCCGGGGAAAGCAAGAAAAATTTGTAAATATCTGTTTCGAGTGTATCAAGAAAATTACTTCAGTGAATGTACTCAGAAGCTGTTACATGGTTCAAGTGTATTGATTTAAGAGAATATTTTCTAGAAAAATATTTTTGTTATGTTTTGTTGTAAGATGCACTGAGGTGTAAGATATTACAAATGACATTCGAAACTCTTCTGGCCCCCAAGTCGATGGTTTAATATTTATCTGCGAATTAACAGAACATCTGATCATGTTAACGAAATGTTCAGTATCATAACATTTATATAATTAGTAGTTATATCTCGTTTTATCGAAAACTTTTCACGGCGTTTTAAGTGTACAAGAGATCTAAATGTGAATATGAAAGAAAATTCACAATAAACCTGAAGTAATAACCAAAAGAAGGATCTGCTCAATTATTTGCCAAACATTTTAGCATAAAGTGTCCGGTTATTCCGTCTTTTTTATGGCAAAACTCCCTTTTCCTCGTATCTCGCTATAAAATCAAGGATCAAGAATGTAAACGTCCATAAAGAATATCTTATATGGCTTTATGGTTCGGGGAACTCACATTTATCCCGACCTTATCCCAGTACATTTGATAATGTTAATAGTTTCTTTTACCCCGGTGATGCAAAGACCCAGAAGTCCCTGCGATACATACGTTGTCTGTTAGATAACGTGACATGCAATTTATTTTTCCATTTTCGAGGGTTTTGAAATTTAAAAGAATGTATGTTTAATACGAAATTTAATACGTACAAATTTTTCACAATGAAAAAGTGAGAAGCTTACAATAAGAGTTACTGCACCAAAGTATCGAACGGCAATGGAATCGGAATACTACTTTAAATTTGTTTTCTTTTACCTATTCAACGATAATTTATATCGACTTTGTTTTGTATATATTTTCTTATCACTATTTTTTAAAAATAAACTCATAATAATTTTTTAACAATCTTGTTCGAGATGTTTAGTGCCTTGTCAAAAGAGTAACTTAACCCAAAACAACTGTAGTTATGTTTGCGATTAAATAATCCCAAGAAAGGTGAAGAAACCAATCTAAGAATATACTGGCCGTGGGAAATGACTTGTAGGACACAAGGAATATTTACACTTTGGATTCCCAGTGCTGTTAAGAAGAATGGAATCAAGAAATATACACAATACTGCTGGCATTGCTTCGGTCAGAAAACATGTATTACATTCTGACGGAGTTCTTGACCAACCTTTTTCCTAGAGCCTCTAGCGCCACAGTACCATGATTGGCAGACCTCTGTAAATTGTTCGACCGCGCCAGGTTGGGAAACCATGAACTAAACCAAACAGAGACTGAATTGGTACAATTTATTTCGTGACGAACATTCATTTTGAGCAATGACAACGTAAGTTTTCGCAGCCAGAGTCATAGCTGATTCTGCTTTTTCCGGATTTGGACCGCGTCATTTTTTCCAATTAATTTATTTATATATCTGACCCCACATATAAACAAAGTTTTCCAAGGTTTCGCTCACACTTACAAGGGGCTTTTTCAAGGGTGAGAAAATACAAATGTTACATACCTTACAGTGGACACATTCGTTCCGTCTTTTTCTCAGAAACACACTTTGAAACTTCACGTTATTAAACTTGTCAC
Organism: Octodonta nipae; assembly: GCA_034190945.1. Lineage (NCBI taxonomy): Eukaryota > Metazoa > Arthropoda > Insecta > Coleoptera > Chrysomelidae > Octodonta > Octodonta nipae. Next base: position 85,570,943 of record CM067220.1, on the reverse strand, counting down.
ACTGAAGCACAAATTGTAAATGACTTTGGATCTATCAAATGATGAAATAATAATTGGCCCCCTGAAATTTTAGGTAAAAGAAAGGTAGGATGTACTTAAAGGGATTAATTTCGTTTGTTTTATGGTTGTGATGATAGTTTTGAATATATTCCTCGAATTTTATTAGTAGGTAATGTAAGTGATTTATTTTGTTGATGAGATTTGTGTTGAATGTGAATGTAGGGTTCAAAATCTTTATCTCCGTTGAAATTCTTGGGATTTTTAGCGATTTCAACGGCCTCTTGGAATTTTCTGGTGAAATTATACGGAGATTTGGCCAGGACACTGGAGCTGTCGAAGAGGATTTGGTGGCCCGTTTCGTGATGATGTTCAGCTACAGCAAAGTTTGAAAGAAAGCCCGTTTTCAAACAACGTTTGTGCTCACATAGACGGGTATTTATAGAACGACCTGTTAGACATTTACAATTTGTGCTTCAACAAACAACAAAGTGAAGTGTGTTTGCGAGAAAAAAACGGAACGAATGTATTCGCCGTAAGGTAAGTAACATTTGTATTTTCTCACCCTTGAAAAAGCCCCTTATAAGTGGGGGCGAAACGTCGGAAAACTTTGTTTATATGTTGGGTCAGACATATAAATAAATTAATTCGAAAAAATGACGGTTTCCAAATCCGGAAAAAGCAGAATCCTTTATTAATTTTGAGTATATTGATGATAATCCTTGGTGGATCTCGTATGTCATAATGACAATATTGAATAAGTTCATAAAACTTGCGAGAAAACAATTGGAATGTGAGATCCTAAAATTTTGGGCCAGCTTCTTGGTTTGCAGTGTGGTTATATAACACATTGCTTGTTTATGAGGTAGTAATATCAAACGAGGATTAATACAAAATTTTGCAATATCTCGCTACAAGGTTTAAGCACTTTCCAGAAAATAACACCACAAGTCACGAAATTTCTGTATATTTCCAAACGTTTTGGAGTCTAGGTCAGACTCCGTTGTCAATGACAAAGGAACTATGAAAGAAGGCACAATTCTAAAAACATTTTAATTTTACATTTTATTATTGTGTCATTTTTCATGGTTTCTTTGCCATTGACAACGGAGTCTGACCTAGACTCCGAAACGAAATATACAGAAATTTCGTGACTTGTGGTATCATTTCACAGAAAATGCTTAAACATTGAAAAAATATGTCACAAATAAATATTCTTCAGAAAACATCTGGTTCAAGGATCTGCCCCCTTTTACATATTTACAAAATGTTTATCCTAATAAATATAAGAAGGAAACTTTGTAGAGCCTCAAATAAAAATATAAATAAATCAAAACTCTTGAACACCGATAGTGCTTTGAATTATTTTAAAAAGGTAATGAAAACACGATTACGTCACGTGAGACGAGTGAGATTCAACATGTCTATAAAACTTTCTTTTTTGGAGAAATTTTGCTTCCATACTTATAAACCGTAAGCTGGTGAAAGATTTTGGTCCACCATTTTCTCGCTTCTGTCTCGAAGGGGGTTAAAAAGTGTGTTATTGTTGAATACATTTCTCGCCTAACGCAATGTTGACTCAATGAATTCTATGATGCAATCACAGAATAATCAACCTATTACTTCCACAGCACTTGAAGTGGAACTTTAGGTATATCACTGATATATAAACACAAAACTTTATTTCCTCTTTTAATACGAATTCGTCCTTATATTTAATTTAAAGTTACCGCCCGGATATTGTTACTATCAAAGTAATGGCCGATTTTTTTCAAGGTCACGAAATTTTAACACCAAAACATCAAAGGTTTCGACAAGAGTTTCGCTTCTGGGTTTGATTATTCTGTGATGCAATTAAGCATCAAAATACGATAGGCATAAGTTACGCATATGGCCAAAGGCTTGACATAAGGACGTGATCCTGAAAGAAAAAGTAACAATATGCCACTATTTCTGCAATCAGAAGAATGAAAGTTGATATCGAGAGTCGTTCACAAAAATTGACATTGAGTTTGCAAATGGCCAAGTAAGATTAGGGAACGGAAAATGTTGCCGAAACTTGAACGATTCCTGTCCAGAGTAACTAGTTACATGAATAGGCTTGTACTAGAAAATAACCTTTTGAAATCGATAATGATTGTGACTATTATTGATATGCTACTGAGGGAATAGTTTAAAGCTGTTAATTAGTATTGCTTTGTGTATTACTGAAATGTGGAAAACGCAGGTAAATGTTCATTTTCATTTAATATTTTCCTTAGATTCCACCTTACTTCATCTTCTAATGTATTAATTAAACTTGTGTTTCATTTTCATTAGTAAACGATTAGCAACTAATTTATTTGTTTATTCCGTGGGTATTACTTACACAATTTAATTCTTATAATGTTTTACAGTGTTGTTTATCGAGAATTTGTGAAAATGTTAATGATATTTTATTTTTAGTAAATGTCATCATGTACTAGCTGGCACGCTCCTGTTTCGCATGGGTAAACCGATCTAAGATAGCTAACGAAATAGCTGAACTTAAAATTGTAATTTTTTTAAATATAAATTAATGAATATTAAGTGTTAGTGTTAGTCCATATCTTTAGATGTTGATATTTAGGGAGCCAACGACTTTACTAAGTTGAGTATTTCTGTCATTTATTGCTGTCATTTTGAATCACACTATTCTTCACAATGTTTGATTATTTCTTCATTGTCCAGGGGGATATTCTGCGGTGTTTCCTCAATACATATGAGTCTTCTGTCTTCTTCATGTTTACGTCCTGGCCCCACTTCTTATATTCTTCGATCAAGTTTCTGGTTATGTAGTTGAAATTTCGATAAGCTTGTTCTTTCACCTTCTGATCGTCTGCAGAGCAAAACCCACAACTCCAGATCCATAATTTCAAGGCTTGTTCCAGGTAACTCTTAAAGAGCGTCGGTGAACGACAGCTATCTTGTTTTAAACAGTTCTAAGGATACATCCTACTGAGATATTTTGTCCAGCCGTCTGTTACTGAAAAGAGGGGAGGACAGACAACCCCAATGACTAGTCAACAAACATTTCGAAATTTCTTCGCTATTAGAAGTGACAGAATGTAGATGATCCACTGTAAATCGTCCAGCAAAATCTACCTGTTTCTCTGCCTGTAGGTCTGAATAGTCACTTTTGATTCGAGTTTTTAGTTTTTTGCCATAGATTCTAATTGCACCGGTTTTTGCACATTGTTGATATTATGGATATTTTCCAGACATTGGGTATCTCAGCACCATATATACCATCCTAAAACAGTTTTCACAGATATGTATAAAGTCTTTCTATTCCCAATTTTATTATTTCTGCGGGTACTTTACAAGGCCCAAGATAATTTCCTCTACGAGTGAGAGATAGAGAGAGACGATAAATATGTTAATCTCTTAAAAGAGATTTACATATTTTCTTGACTTCTGATTGACTTATTTTGAGTGGAAGCTTTATTACATTTGTTCTTACAACAATCACTACCTCATTGGTAAAATTAGGTCTATTTACCGTCAACAAATCTTTGAAATATTAGTACTTTTTTTCTTCTTTCTATACTGTTGTTCTATCGTACATTTCTCACCACTTCCCAGCTTTCTGTGCTTCTTCCCTTCAATATAAGGTTCAAATTTTATTACAGCTTCTTTTCCATATTCCCATGCCTAGTGTTTCTTTTGATTGATCCTCTTTCTCACTATTAATTGTACAGCCTTGTAATTTTCCTATTCACTCATTTTTCGTGTGCAAATATTTGTTATGCTTTTGTCATTCATTATTTATTTCCCTTTCTTCATCTCACCAATATAGTGTTTGTTTTCCTTCATTGTATTCATATATGTACTCCCAAGGTTTCTTCCTATATGCATTAACAGCAAAGCTATTCTTAACTCCTCATCTAGTCACTTCCTATACAATATCCGTATGCCTCCATGAGTTCTCCTTATTCCCAACGTTATCACATTTATTTGTGAGAGTCGCTCTCATTTGTAGAGCGTCAAGATCGGTACCCCATGATAGTCATCTGCATGACTTTAGATCATGAATTTTGATCTTAGTGTTCCTAATTTATGATAGAGCACAAGTATTGGTTGTACCCAAGCATATCTATGAATGACCCAATGTGGTAAGTCACGTTCCATTTTCATTTTCGAAATATTAATATTATATAAAGTATATATAATATGTCAGTAATATAATAATAATTAATATATAACGTGATATTAATTCATAGGAACCATTCAGAATGATGAATGTTTTGGCAATTATAGAGCTTTTTCAATTCGATGTGGCAGTGATTTATATTTGTAAACATTTACAAAGTTCAGTGGCATGATAACCTTTCATATAAAACAATTTATCTTTTTATTTACGAACAATACCTATTGATAACGTCAATTTTATTAGCTTTTTTCGAGGCTTCGATTAGTATTACGAAATATTAGCACGGTTTACACCTTTTCACAACAAAAGATAAATTTATTTCGCTCCTACCACATTAACGTGTATCGCTTTGCCGTATATCAACACATTTAATTCGTACACCTTGTCCATATTGCCCTATTGTTGAAAATTTGGGGCAGCCGCAACCAAAGCATAAAAGCTTTTATTAGAGACGAAATACTAGGAAATCCAATAATATCAGCCCTATTGAGCTGTCTCAAGCAAGAATACCTTTTCAGTATATACATTCAACGTTCGACATGTTTTTTTTTTCTTTTCATCTACTGGCCTCTACTACCTGATGTCTGTTGGGCTTTGTCGGATATGTGTCGGGCCACTGTTAGACCCCCTTTTTTCATTTAAGTAGCTTGTTCTTGTAGAAGCTATTTAGCCCGTCTTTCTGAGACATGTGCGAGATCTTAAAAATATAAATAACGGCATCTAAAATTTATATAAATTACGCACAGAGAAGCGAAACGGAAATAGTATATAGTTTGCCCGAGTTGATGAGTAAAAATAAACTTTGTAGACAACATGGTCTGTATAAGTAATAAATCAACTGGCTGTTTTAATTTCCTTCTGAATTATGTAAACTTTGAACACAGCAGAAGTCGTGTAAGATTTGATTAATTTACATTTTGATTCGGTTTGTTTGGGAAATGTATTAAGAAGTTTTGGCGGCTTGAAATGTTTATCTACATCGTGGATTCACAAGACAAGACAAATGCCGTTCTGGTAAATGATGAAACCAATGTTAACTCAATCTTTCGTTTATTCCGACATTTGTAAAAGTTTTAACGTTCTTTATGTTAATACATCTTGGCGAAGAAAATTTCTATATCCTTAGATCTGAAAATTATTTTTTTTCCTAAACATTTGGTTAATAAAACGTCATAAACATTTAATTTGAAGACAATGATTAAATAAATTAAAATTATTGGAAAAATTAAAGTTAAGCTATATAATAAATACTTTATACTTGGTAGATGTTATAAAATAACAGGGAACATCTGTAAATTACGTAAGATGATTTTTGGCGTTTTTCTGTTCCCCACCTACCCCCATAACTGTAACATAGAATTCAACAAACCACCATACACCCACCGCACAGTCCTTATGTAAAATATTATTTATTCCAAAATTCTTAATTTACATATATTATATAATATAATATATATATTATCTATTATAATCCATATGTTATTTATTTTGTTTTGTTTTTCAGAAATAAATTAATGTTGTCTATATTAGTAACAGTAATTTTGATTCTAAGAGAAATTTTGTTCATTCGTAACATGGCATATTGTCAATAGTGACCACATCATCAGCATTATCTTTTTTAATGAATAGTAGTAGTTGCATTAGGTGCAATTTTTGCTAGTGAAAGATTTGCGCTTTCCTTTCATCATAATGTGGATAAGCAATTCGGTATAGTTATGACTCAAAGACATTAAATGAATTAAAATAAGCATTTCCGAAGAAAACTAACTTCCAAAGTTTCCGGCTAAAATATTTGTATTTGTATTAAAATTTTTGAAGATTTTTTCTTTAATTTGTTTTTACGCTATTGTAAGCAAATGTCTATTTTAAATAAGAGTTTTTCTATAAAAAAATTAATTCAATTAGTTAATATTATAACTATATTTATATGTAAAAAGACATAAGACATGAAAAAAGTAATATTTTACCTAAAATACTTTTCAAACATCCACCTACTCCCCCCCCATATAAGATTTCGTTAGCAAACAAGAAGAAGTAATAAATTTATATTATATATCAAACTTGAAACATTTCATAGAATATGTGATGACATTGGATGGTAACAAACAGAAACATCTTAAGTTTAGTAAGTACGATTCTTCTTTATTGATTTTCAGTAATACTTAAAATATAAGAAAAATGAGACAAACGCACCTTCTCAAAAGTCACTAAATATACGCCAAAAAGTTAGAAAGATGTTATATATTTCCAACATACGGAATGCTTGGCGATCATATATTGCTTTAATCCACTCGTATGCGAAGCCATTTGCTGCAAATGTGGGGTCGAATTCTAGTGGCAATACATGAACGTAATGCAGTAGGGTGGATGCGGATTAACATTTTTACGATGTGTGTTAATCATTTTTAGGATATACAAAACCAACTCCATAATTGCCTGTGTTGCCAAGAATAGGCGGTCAAGCACACGAGAACCAAACAATTGAACTTGTGCGTGACAAATAATAATACCCATACTCTATCTATATAATATAATACAACCCCTAGATAAAATGTTTATGGGGGCTTTCAAAAAATATCGCATAAAATCTGATACTGGGTGAGAAATAACATGTGGCGATTAATACAACCTCATGATGGACGTACATTTTGGTCCATCTTATCTTCGTGATCCAACTGGAAAAAATATTGTAAAGAGATTCTGTACTACAAGAATATTTTGTCTTAATAGAACATTACATCAAAACCACAATTTTAGTTGGGCAATCCATCCAACGGAGTATACAATGAAAACTCCATTAGATGCTTATCGTTAGGGGATCTAACCAATTATTCTCCCATCTTATCACATAGGAGCATATTGACCGCATCTCAAATTGTTTTCCCTTCGCCGTCAACTTCGAATGTTCGTGAATTTGTTTCTCTTCGTCTAATATTTGATATTCAAAAAATTATAAACATAAATGTCTACTTTTATAGAGGTCACGGGGTTGCAAATTCAACTTTCACCGAAAAACGAGAAATGTATTTTAAGGATTCGTTTGTTTTTAAGTTGGTAAATTTTTGTATACTTAGTTTGGACAAGATATTGGCAAGCAGTGTAACTCCGACTCACTTTATTTTTTTACGTTTCTTGTTAAAATGTCTCGCGCATCATTTTACGTCAGACAGACTACGGCTACTGTACTGCCACCATTATATATCTAGGTGGTATTGGTACTGCTCGGTACTCTCGTTCGTGTAAAACAAGTTCTCCATTGTTGTTTACTTGTACGTGAAAATAAATTCTGACCAGTCGTGAAAAAGGACACAACTGAAGTACAGAAACTGAACTACTGTTCTACAGTTTCTAGATATACGATTTCTCTACTTCATAACTATTCAATATTTTTAAATGGAATTGTCATTTACCTTTATTATGTTTTCTATATTATTCTACCGGATAAAAGCTGAATTATTTAATTCTAAGAAATTTCCTGGTAACTAAATTTTTGTGATTCAATTTCCACTTACTGCCTCTTTTCATATTAAATTGAGAATTATGAATTTCAACACAAATAAAGTCCTATTAATTAGATATGAACAAGAAGTAAAATTTTATTACTCATTGACACAATTGGTCGAATTTCGACCACAGGCGATTCTAGTAATAAATAAAGAAACGATTAGAAAGTTATGGTCATGGCTATTCTGGTTAATTTTCTAACGTTTTTTTTTCCAAGGTGATGTAAATTTTGTGTTAAAAAACCCCATTTTTTAATTTTCACTGATGGGTAATATGTTCGAACTTACAAAAATTAATTTGAGCAAAGCAAATTAAAAACTAAAGCAATTTCTAAATATTTTATCTGCGTTTTTTTGCTCATATTTCTTTTCATCAATCTAATATATGTTCCTTTCACTAAAATATTACGATAAATTGTGGAGTGCATCAGACAAAAGAAAATCAATTTGATGCACTCAAAAATTTATTGTATCAGGGATATTATTCATTCTGTAATGTATCGGCTACAAAACCAGATAGAATTGAACGGATGATCTTTGCACTTTCGGGCATTCGTTTTACATTAACAAATTGCATCTAGTCCGAGAGTTTCCAACCCGAGGGAATAACCTCAGAAATAGCGATCGTTTGTTACTCGAGTGTGTTTTTTTCTGGTGTTCATATTACACTGCAAAGGTGTACAGTGTATATAGAAGTTACAAACAGTGCACCTGTCGTTCAACTTTATTATTTATAGGAACCGTTCGATAGATTTTATTCTTTCTTTAAAGTATAAAAGCAAATAGTAAAAGCACTACGTGCTTCAGACTAACTACGTGGGAGTTTTACAACTAAATTTAAGCGAAGTTTTGGTATTTAAATATATCTACAAATACAATTACGGATTATGTATGGATATTATATATATATATATATATATATATATATATATATATATATACACAATAAACTAATTTATTATATATATATATATATATATATATATATATATAATAATTATTTTATCAACTGAAGGAAACCTTTGTACAGCTACAAATATTATAGAAACTAAATTTTGAGTCTATAGACCCGACGCTAATTAAGTAATCAAAGAAGCAGTTCCTTGGAGCTTCATGATTTTAATGGGATCACTGAATCAACAAAGTTCTTTGGTCGCATTTTTAGCGAATGCACTATCTTATAACAAAGTCGCACCTAGGAGCGCCACATAAAATTCTGAAGATCACCCTTTCAAATTCTTCCAATTTGAAAGGAACTTTATGAATATATGATCTTTAGAAATTTCTGTGCAACCCTGTATATTACAAATAAAATTCTCTTAGTTACGTCAAAAATCAAATAATACACATTGTCAAATATTTTAATTTACATCTTAGAATTGTGCCTTTTTAATCCGTAGTTTCTTAACCATTGACAATGGGGTCTTATCTAGACCCCGAAACGTTTGGAATATACAGCAATTTTCTTTAAACTGTGGTGTTATTTCCCAAGAAGCACTTAGACATTCATGTTTATAGTTTAGGTTTTACGCAATACCAAGAAGTATTGTGTAAAATAATTATAATGTAAGGCCAAATAGAGGAACTATACAAAACAGTAAACTCTTTAACGAAGAGTAAAATTAAACTCATAAGAAAAATTGCGATGATAAAATATGGTACTATAATTGCTACGGTAGAGGAAAACAAATAAATATGGGTGAAATATGAATGATATAGAGCCAGAAGACCCTGTGTGTGAAAGTTGAAAGGGTAATAAAAGGATTAAAATAAAACAAAGCAGTGGGTAGTGATAACATACGGTCTGAATTATTTATTTATTTATTCTGAAGTATTTAAGGTACTTAAGGAATGGTGCTATCTCTAGAATCGCGAACATTTCTAGTTCCCTTACCCAAAAAAACAAAGACAACTCAGTCCAAAGATTATAGAACCATGAGCTTTATCTGCTATATCTCTAAAGTAATAATACAAATAATGTTGAAAAGAACCGCAAATAAAATTTAATGAAACCTAGGGGAAGATCAGTTTGGTTTTAGGAAAGGAAGAGGGACCCGCTATGCTATAGGGTGTATCAGAATGTTAGCATAGAGATTCATTCAGAAGAACAAGGGATTGTATGTATTTTATTGACTGGGAGAAAGCATTTGACCAAGTAGATTGGAGTAGACCACTATTGAAAATACTAAAGGATATTGAATTGGATTGGAAAAACCGACGCCTCATTCGAGAGCTTTACAAAGGACAAAGTAATGGTAAATGTGGAAAATGAAGAAATCAAAGAAATAATCATACGACGAGAAGTGAAACAAAGTTAAGTCCCCGGCTCTATTCAATTTATATACTGAAACAGTGAGTATTCACCTTAGGAAAGTGCGCAAGGTTTCTAAGATCTAAAAAAGATTCCTTTGAACTCTAAGCAAAATACTGTAACGTTGCGAATAACTAGATGAAGTCTTTAAGATATTGCACAATAAAACTTACCACCCAATTACTGGTCTATAATGATGTTCAGTCGATACAAGCAACTTACCTGAAAAGGAAAAAAAAGTTAACGTTAACAAGCTTATATGTATCAAAGATTAAATAAATACATTCGTTAGTGCAAATAAATTGTAAGTTTTGACTGTTGCCCAGGATTGGAGTGGGGATGAATTAGGACTTATGTATGTCAAAGAACAACCTATTTTAACACTTGCAGGGAAGAGCATTCAGGCACAGCTAAACTGACTATTTGATTGTCATTTTTGAAAAAAGTTAAACCAATGTTTCTTCACTGAACTTGCCTTCATAAATAAAAAATGTCTCTCCGCTTGCTTGATATCATAGAGGCATGCATTTTGATCAAGAAAAATAGTCTTGTTGCAGTTTACTACTGCTTAGAATAAATTTCCTCTTCCCTTGTCTAAAAAGAACGGATGTGATATCAAAGCAATGACCGCATGCAGAAACAAAATATTGTCCCTTATTTTTGAAGCAATGATCAGAGAGGCTGCATAATGTAAGCTCATCTGCTGTCGTTCCCCTATCAAACTTCAACAAAGTAATAGTTGCTGACATTACAAACATTACCAACAAACACAACTTATTAAGATATGTTCTTCAATTACAAAGCAGTTTTGATCCATAGACACTCAGTTTACTTCATAATAAAATTTTATAAAAATTTCTAATGAGACATAGTGGCTGACATCCACTTATCAAACAATGTAACCAGCCATGTGCTTCTTTGTTTTTCTGTTGTATTCTGGTGATTTTGTACTTTATCATGAAATATCTTCTGAATAAACATCAAAAACTATTTTGACTCTTGCACTCAAGGGAAAAATGAACTATAAACCAATGGTAAAAAACTAACTACCGGTCCTCGCAATCGTAGTCATTAAAGAGTGGCAATAGAAGGAGCCAAATAAAATATAAAATACTTTTGTAACACTGCATCCGACATTTTGAGAGTGATATTCAGCAGAAAGCTATTTCAGGATTTACAGGAGAACCACGAATAGACATTTCTTGTTTTTACTTTTAAATTCAATGAAATCGGTAAACTTTATTACCAACAATTTATGAAAAAGGATAAATACCAGATATGTATGTCTCGTTTTTTGGAATACCTTGAATTCTTAGAATCCGCATGCTGTTCAGTCGAATTAAATAATTTGTATGTGTCACCAGCTTTCGTATTCCATTTAATATTTATTTTTATGTAATATGGTATTAGGAACATATTTTAAAGATATTTCCTTATAAATACAATCTAGTTATATTAAACGAGCAAACGTTATTTTTCATATAGTGAATGAAAGTAACTAGACATAATTAAACGGGGAACAAAATAATTTGGTCAAGTGCGAGTTGGACTCGCATACTAAGGGTTCCGTACCACCTTCAACATTCTCTTGATTTTTATAAGCATACATATGTATTTAGTTTTCTAATTTGGCCCCCAAAAATTAACATTAGAATTTTATTTTACTAATAAACTTTCAGGGAAGCCTTTTATAATCTACTGTCTGAATTTTGAGGCGCTAAGATTGGAGGATAAAGGGCAAAATAGGTTAAGTTTTAAATTATAAATTATTAAATCTGTTATTCAAATTCTTTAAAAATACAAATAAAATATATTTTTCCAAATTTAATTAGTGTAGTTTCTAAAATGGGAGTTAAGTCGATGTTTAATATTTTTGTTAATATCTTTTAAACAAATAATTTAAAAATATGATATATTTGTAATTCACAAAATGAGCCTTTTATTTGACATATTACATGATGCGTTTAAAAATTGAATATTTATTTTCCATTTAATTGTATAATTTGTTGCTAAAATTACTATGGAAGTTTTCTAATCATTTTTCTTATAAATTTCAAGTGAGCCGAAGTACCCCTAATAATTTTCAAAATTTTAGTTAGTATGGTTTCGGAAATAAAGCGAGAAATGAGAATTTTTTATATATTTATATTAATATTATATATATATATATATATATATATATATATATATATATATATATATATATATATATATATATATATATATATATTTATATATATATATATATATATATATATATATATATATATATATATATATATATTAATTTTAAAAATATGAAAAATATATATTTGTATTCCTCATAATGAGCCCCTTCATTTGATATATTGCATGATGCGTTAATTTTTTTTTATTTTCCGTTTAATTCTATAATTTGGCCCCCAATATTAATATTAAAGATTTCTTCGTATTTTTCCTGTAAATAAAAAAATTAGGTCTTATAGTTTAGGGAATAAAGGAGGGAATGGGTAATTTTTTTAATATTTATGTTTTTAAATATATTTTAAAATATTTATTTTTAAAAAATTAAAAAAAAAACATATTTTTATTAGTCATAATGAGCCCTGTGATTTGATATATTACATGATCCGTTAGAAACAAGTTTAATTTTTTATTTTCCATTTAATTCTATAATTTATCCCCCATAATGAATATTAGGGGTTTCTCCTTATTTTTTCAGTAAAGTTCAGGTGAGGTGCTATACCTCTATTTTTTTCAAAATTTTACAGCTTATGGTTTCGGAGATAAGGGGTGGGGAATAGGAACAATTTTTTATATTTTTGTTAATATCTTTTAATTAATTTATTTTAAAAATATGAAAAAAATATATTTGTTTTCGTCATAATGAGCCCTTTCATTTGATATATAACATGATGCGTTAGAAACAATTTTAATTTTGTATTTTCCATTTAATTCTGTAATTTGCCCCCCAAAATTAAAAGTAGAGATTTCCCCTTATTTTTCCAGTAAACTTAGACTCTATACCTCAAAACTTTACGTTTTATAGTTTCTGAGATAAGGGGTTGGATGGGTAAATTTTGGTATATTTTAATATATCTTTAAAATTATTTTTTTTAAATATGAAAAAAATATATTTGTGTTCCTCAGAATGAGACCTTTCATTTGATGTATTACATGATGCGTTTTAAAATTTTTAAATTTTTATTTAATTCTATAATTTGCCCCCCAACATTAATATTAATGGTTTCTTCTTATTTTTCCTGTAAAGTTCGGGCAACGTTCTACATTTCTTTTTTTTTTTTTTTCAAAATTTTAGGCTCAGTAGTTTCGGAGATCGGGGGAGGGCGGTCGATTTTTTTAGTTTTCCCCCCCAGAAGTACCCCTAAAATCAAAATTTATTTTTTTGCGATATGTACTCCTGATCGGGTTACCAAACTATACATTGATACCAAATCTTCCGTCCAGTAGTTTAGGAGAAAATTGCTGTGATGTGACAGAGGTAGAAATCCCGAGTGATATTATAATGGTATCCGTATATTGTAGTATATACGGAACCCTAAAAATAACTAAAAATTCCAACTTTCGGTCATCTATTAGTAGACAACCCAATATGAACCGTATTCCCTGTTAGCAATTATCTATTAAAATTGCATTTCAATTAAAAAATAGGCGGACGTTCAACGGACGGTCTGCAAAGTGTCTCAAAAGCTTGTAACATGATTGTTATGGTTTATTTAATTAAGTTTCAAGTTTATGTCTTGTGGTTTCTAACCTAAGAATTACAGCGTTGTACATAAGACTAATAGAAGTTTTTTTCAAAATTTCGCTATTAAACTTTCACTAGTTCACCAATTTTGAATTTTGATTTGAAATCATAAAATTCCTGTTTTCAAATACAAAACAGTAACAAACAAATTTTCATTTTAAATAGATTGGTTAGAATGTAATTAATATTAATGATAAACATTCCCTTTGTCGCTTAGCATAAATACAATGTGGGATATTGCCGCTTCAAAATAACAAAACTTTTTCAACACTTAGTTTTTATTGCGACGAGGTTGCTTGTTCACTGAAAAAGATCTTAATTTGATAACCACTTACTAATTTTGCATCAAATAATTTCTTTCCTATAATTAAAAAAGGTTCACCATGTTTTTATTGCTTCCCTTTTGAATGAAAATTGTTAAATAAGAATTTTTTAAGCTTTTGAAGATTCGAATTTGAAAACAAGGTGAATGATGTTTATCCGTCAACTCTTGGAACATTTTAACTTTTTAGAATAAATAACACGAATATGCCTGTTTCTGTGAATCACTAAGTGAAAGGGTTACATGCAAATGGTTACCAATGTGGAGTCTCCACTGGCTTCAATTTCTTAAACTCATCTTTGACACGATTTCCGTCCAGAATGTTTTTTATCAAAGTATAGATGAATAAGTTTGAGTAATACCAAGTTTAATATTTGTATGTTTTCGAACTGTTCCTTAGTATTTTTTTTTTTGTAATGCCTAGTATTAAATTTACCATTTTTTTATAAAATCCTTAAAGTCATCACATCACTGTATCTAATATTCGCAACAATTCTTGGACATATTTATGTAATCTACAGATCAAATTCTTCTGAGTTCTGAGGTTGGCAAATTTATGACTCCACCCTTGCGTCGGAAACATAAAAAATGTCTTTTACCCGGTAATATTAACCTCATAAACCTGCAATGTCAAATCGATTACATCCCTTTATCGAAAATTCTTCTCGCATCGCACAGCAAGACGAATATGTATATGCGAATCCCAATCTTTTAGGCCTGATTTTATAGCCTACATCTTCGATATCAGAGCGTATTGTATACGCATGATGTTACTGAGAAGAATTATAACGTTTCCACTTATTAGGTACTTTCAGGTTTGAACTGCAACATTTTATTCTTTTGGCTCAAAATGTTTTAGAGATAACTGAAAGATATGTTTGTAATGTAGATTCACGAAACTGAAAGAATTGAAATACGTATAACAACTGCTGTGGCCTCAATGTTCATCAATCGATATATTTCCTTAAATTTAATATAATTATATAATATAATTTTGAGCGATGATGCTTGTTTCTGTTAGTTTGTTAGAGTTGCAGATTGGAAACATCTTTATGAATTTTGCTTTTAAGAACCAATTAACATCCATAAATAGTCTGGCAGGCCTTTGGACCAATGTTGTAAATCAATCTCAGATTTTGTGGTCCTAGATGTTTGGGGCGAAAATGGACATAACATAGATGCAATGTAAAGAAGACAAAGAGGCACTAGTAACAGAAATAGAATGCATACAACAAATAGATGATATATTTATTGGAGAACGGAAGGAAAGAAAGAAGTAAAAAAGGCGTTAATAGAAGGGCAAAACATTTCGTAGGATAAAAGCTGTAGACAAATTGAAAGTCATATTGGAGAAATCAAACAGATAGAAGTTGTGAGTTTTAAAAACAGAAACAAAGCAAATAAGAGAGGGTGCGTCTCGATTTAATAAACATGGGTACAGCGAGGTATGAAGAAGACAGTATTTCAGTAAATTAAGTAACCAAATCACAACAAGGATAGACAATGGTAGGATAGCGGGGATGAATAGAGTACTGAACACATAAAACACGGAACACAAATACTGATTGAATTACTAGCCTTCACTTGCTTATTGGGTGGACAAGATCTATCAAAAGAATGGACGACTGCCTACATATTTAACATAAAAAAAGAGATATAAAAAATTGTGCTAATCACCGAGGATTGAGTGTCACGAACTCATTGTGTAGACTGCATGGTAAAATAATTAAGGAACGGATACAAATGGAAATTAAAGACATGGAAGAACAAAATTTTCGAGTTTGTAGTTTAACAACCGATAACCTACCTAACCAATTCGTACTAAGAGAGATAATACTAAAAAGAATGAATTGCGGATTGGAAACACACCTGGTATCTGTTGATTTTCAAGCTTCATAGAAATAAATAAATGCTTCTTAATAAATAATGGGGTCTTACAATTAATGCCTCAAACAAAGAACACATAATTAGGATCGAAGTGGTGAGAGAAATGAGATGGGAATATCAACAAATATACTGGATCAAAGAAGAAAAACAGGAAGACCCAAGAAAAGTTGACGAAGAGAGATGATGAAACCACGGAGAGAAGGAATTTGAAAGAAGAGGACTGGGCGAAATATGATCTTTAAAATTGTAAAAAGAAACGTGCAAATAATAGATGAAATGTAGAAAAGAAATGATGCACTTATACTGGAGTTTTTTATCGTGCTTCTTGTAAGCTCGTTGCGAGTTTGACCTTATAGGTGGACATATAGTGTCCTGGATTTTTGACAGGCCTACTTTAGAGAAACACTTCCATAAAACTTAAACGATTATGGTAGCCCACGCCAATAAAGCTCTCAAGACCAACTTGATTGAAAAACATCAACAGAGCTCAGTCAATTTGCATGATATATCTGCAAATTGTATGCACAAACTTTCCCTATTAATCAGTCTATCAATTAGTGAAAACCGTAACAAAATCCACACTGAAGTTTCTGAGAATAGCGTGTTCAGACAAACAAGGCAACAAACAAATTTGCGGAAATGGAGTTTAATTTATATGACAGGATAGATGTATACATACAGATTCATTTATTGTATTGGACCACGATTTAATTTCGAAGCATTGGTTTGTACTTCTAGCAGTCAATAACTTTTGGGAGGTATGTTACAGAAAAATTTTAAAACTGGGCTGATTTTCAAAAAACAACATTCTCAGAGCTATTTCTTTGAAAAAAAATCGAAATAACTGGCCATATAACGATGTTGCGTTCGTAGGTGAAAATACGTCTTGCTCAGAAAGCATACAACGCGAATCTACTCTTGTGTATGGGCTTCGTTCTAATTGGAGGTGCACTCTTGTAAATTTTCCGTCTTTGTGCTCACTTCAAACAAAAGCCGTTTTGAATAACAATTGGCTCATCGTATGCGCCAGTGTAGTTGGATTTCTCCAGCGAAATGGAAAAAAGGGGATTATTAACAACGAACAAAATTCCTTTGCGCTAACCGGGATCGATTACGTTAATGAAAGAAACAACTACTATTATATTCTACGAAATTCCGTAAATTACAAGTCACAAAGTTAGGTTTAATGGTCGTTTGAAGAGTAATAACTGACAAAACATTAATTATTACTCTTTGATATATCGTTGTGCATTATCAAACAAAACTACATATCAGCTTTTCATCCAACATTAATTACAGAAATAATTAATTACTTTATTTTAAAAAAATGTATCTGAAATAAATGTTTTTGACCTCCTAATCAAATGTATTTCGTTCAAGGGGTGATTGGTTCAAAAACATTTCTCTTCATTAAATTACAATTAATAGAATAAGTTCATAAACAATTCGATTAATTTAGAAGCATTTAACTAATTAACGTCACTTTCGTATAAAAAATTATTACATTCACTCGACACTAATATTGATATAAAGTTGACTATTTGGCCTTTCAATGTGCTTTCATTGCATAGTTTCGATTAATTTTCAATAACCAAAACGTATAGCCTAAAATGTAGGAAAATAACAACAACCCTGAATCATCATCTGGCGCATTGTTTCGGTCGGTGAATATATTTTCCATTTATAATTAACACTGCTTGGTATGGACAGCGTCGTTTTTGTTATTCAAATACGAATATTTCACGGAATTTTCGTTTACAGAAATTAATGTGTCACGTGCTCAGTAAATATTAAACGGTATGATAGAGCAAAGACCAACATCAATAATTTCAGTAAAGAAAATATATTTACAAGAAATGAACTGTCCATTAACAATTACCAAAAAGAGTATATTAAAAGTGTTAGGTGGAATACGGTACTAGCATGACTTCTAGTTTGAATTAAATTTTATTGAAAACAAAACGAAATACTTTAAATTGATACACAGTATTGAAAATCAGAAATATGTATCACTGGCAAAAGGTTTTCGAGCACCTAAAGTAAGTAAAGCAAGCAGTATGCTTGAGAGTCCCAAGTGTCAATGGCAGTGATCGTGTCGGTTTATTTCGAGTCCGGCATGAGATTAATATCTAACGCAAATAGATGTAAACTTTGAAAATATAGTATGTGATTATTTGTTGTTTGTATATGGTTGACTACAAGTGTGAACACAAAAGAACATAATATACACAGTGTGCACATAAAGTATGGAACATATCAAATAAAATCTATCCAGACCAAAGAAGAAAAAACTCTCGGTCACGTCATCCTTAATAATGCGCAAATCTGGATATAAATAGATTTCTGATAACGTCATTAATGTCATATGTATGTCGTCATATACAATTTTTTGAAATGGCAACTCCAATATTTGATATATCGACTTGAAAGATCTAGTAATACAGGACGTTTAAATTTCAAATCGGTTACATAACATGTCTTTCTTTTATACATTTAAACCAAATCAACGGAAATGTATAAATATAGCAAAAGATTCAGAAAAAAAAATGTTCAAATTGGCCACCATTCACAGCTGAGCAATGAGATTTTCAAATTCTTTTTTAACGTTGATTATCACTTGAGGAGTGAGTGAGTGTCTAATATCTTCCATTATCACTATCTTTAAATCTTCAGTACTATTTGGTCAGTTGATGTAAACTTTTGATTTCAAATAGCCTCCCAAACAGAGATCGAGCGGAGTTAGGTCGGGAGATCTAGCAGGTGATTCAATCGGCCCTCTCCTACTAATCTATTTGTTTAGAAAAATGGTATCTAAATAATTTCGGACAGGTTGTGAATAATGTAGCGGTGCACGACTGCTGAAACCATAAAAGATCATCAGGCATGCCGGGATGCTCTGCATTTGGAAAGAAATTGCCGATATTATGTTTCGCTGTACTAGTTCGATCATTTAGTGCACCAAATAATTGGTACCTTCAATAAAAAACGGACCTATGACTGCAGTGCCGACAATCACTGCCCATACGTTT
The DNA here is from genome assembly GCA_034190945.1 of Octodonta nipae. Taxonomy (NCBI): domain Eukaryota; kingdom Metazoa; phylum Arthropoda; class Insecta; order Coleoptera; family Chrysomelidae; genus Octodonta; species Octodonta nipae. The sequence continues at coordinate 85,551,975 of CM067220.1, read as the reverse complement.
AACTTATATGGGCGTTGTGTATGTGCTTCCATCATCCAATGCGGGGTTTCAGGTGCCCAATATTTAGAGTTCTGCCTATTGACAGAACCATTTAAACAAAATGTTGCTTTATCTGAGAAAATTATACGACTTGAAAATTGCAGATTGTTATGGCATCGACCCCATAATGGTTTCACCGAATTCAACTCTTCGGGCAAAAACATGTTCATTAAGTTCTTGTACTGCTTCAGGGATTTAAAACAGAAGACTGACTTATTCCTTGCTGCATTGTGATCTGACGACTTGATAAGAAAGGGTTTTCTTCAACTGCTAATAAAACATCCAATTGTTTTTCTTGTGATATTGCTGGGCGACCTAATTTATACTAATCTCTTACATGACCCAAGTTGCTAAATTTGGCCTTTTCTGTTTGGATCTTAACAGTTAGATCCTTCATTAGTCGTTGAGCTAACCTAATTTGTTTTTTCCACATGCGACACTTTGATTTTGATGCTTGGTTGCATCATAGTATTCATTTAGCCAATATGGCACAAGAGAGGAAATAACTCCAAAACATCTCTTTTTTCGAACTATGGAAAACGCGTTCTCTTCCTGTTAGCCACGCGGTTCTGCCGCAAACTTCGCCTCTTTGTATTTAGCAATAACACTTTTCAAACCCCTTCGAGACAAAAGCGAGAAAATGGTAGGCCAAAATCTGTCACCAGTTGACGGTCTATAGCAGTAGTCGACAAATAGTGGCCATCGAGTGTTTAGTAAATCGAGGATTTATTATTGGGAATTAGTTTAAATTCGCGCCAAAATTGAAATTTGACATCCGAAAAAGGGTGCCGCTGAAAACATATATTTAATACTAAATAACAAATTAACGTTGCAACTACTAATTTACATATTTCTAATCATTATATAATAAAGAAAAACCCTTGTCCTTACTATAGCTTTAAAAACAATAATATAATAATATCAAATTGCATACAATAGGGAATATATAGCAATATTTTCATGTACTGTGGGTGATATGTGGAATAATAAATATAAGGCACTCAAAGCTAACGATTCGAAAGTTATGCCATGCACCTACTCACATTTTGAAGTGAGATGAAATGGATAAATAGAAGTGAGTACTGAAAATACTGTTTGAACACTTTTACGGTACATAATGGGAAATTTGTTCCAAAATACAGTAGTAAACCTTTTTATATGCGGTTTTGATGAAGTGCATGGTAATATAGAAATAAATGTGATTGAATTTCAATAAAACGACACTCAAACTCTCTTATGAAATAAATGATCTTGTAAAATTTTATGGTATTTTGCCGTCTAATATTGAGAACTGAAAAGGTTTGTTTAGTAATTATTTACAACTTTGGGCAGCACCATCTTATGTGAACCTTTTTGAATTCTCAATTACAGAAACAATAAATATTGTTTTCGTCTCTCACATGAGTGGCATTTTACGAATTTAATTTGTGTTTTTCCTCCTTTACTTTTGACACTGTTCATACTTCTCGGAAAAATTACAATAAAATAGTGGTAAATAAAATGTAAAAGCAAATATTTGTGTAATATTATGGATATTCATTATCAAAATTATGATCAAGTCCGGACTGTCCTTATTTCATTTTGCCACTGCCACTGTATAGCCCTTGATACAAGATTGCTAACTGGTGGTGAAAACTATACAGCGTGTAAATGAATAAGTGCGAAAGATTTGAAATGTCTCCTGGAGTAATTTTATGACGAAAAGTTCCTATGAACGATTCGTTATCGATTTATAAGGTTTTGAAATCTTCAGATTTTTTCAGTTTTTTTCTTCTGACTACTAAAGTTTTCGAGATATTTAGTTCAATTTTGAAGCATTAATGCCTCTCTGACGTTTTCATAATAAGATTACAGAAACTGTCACGAAAATCTACAGGCTGGTACTTTTTCTGGGGTCACTTTTTCGTTTTTCAGTACGCCCCTAGCAACTGACAAAAAACTGTAAATGAATCTCTTATGAATTGAAACCTGTTTTATTTCTTGCGTTTTTTCATATATGCCAGTGTTTTTGTGTAAAAAAATGATCAATTTCATGTGTACTGTTACAAACAAACAGTCCTGTTATTTACTATTCTAGTAGGCGGCTGTTATATTAATTCCTAACTTAAATGTTAATTTATTCTCGTTAATTTTTACTGACAAACAGTGATAGTTGTGCGTGACTCCTCGCGAATTTTCACGGGTATGACGGTTTATTCAAACGCAGAAATGGCTGACATGAATTTCGTCTACGGTTTCTCTAATGGTAATTAATTAGAAGCGTCGAGAAGATATGCGCAATGTTTCCTCAACGTGTAGCCCTTCATCACACTTTGGACGACTTCATAAACGACTAAGAGAAACAGGTAGCTTTAAACCTAGAAAATATGATTGTGTTCGCCACCGGGATATTAGAACACTAGAATTAGAAGAAGGCTGTACTTAATTTAAATGACGAGCAACCCGATACTCGCACTAGGAAAATTGCTTTACAGCTACATGCTAATCATATGATGGTATTTGCCATCTTGAAGAAACAGCTGTTGTATCCATTTCATGTACAACGAGTCCAGGCACTGTTACAGTGTTAGCTCATGATTTCCCTAACCGTCTCGCATTTTCCTTTTGGATGCCGGTAAGATTAGACAACACCTAGAATTTCTTGAGCATATTTTATTCACGGAGATGCAAGTTTTTCACGGGAAGGCATTATTAGCAACCACCTCAACCACATACGGACGGAAGAAAATCTTCATGCTATCGTTGAAGCTCACCAGTAGGAACGATTTTCTTCAAACGTGTGGATAGGAACTATTGGAGATCACCTAATTGGCACACATTTCCTTCCATTCGCATTAAATGTAGATATATACACTCAGTTTCTAAGCGAAGAGCTGCCAGTTTCATTTGATCTGATCCAATAGACTTTTCAACTTGTTGTTAGGTAAACTTGATTTTTAAATGATTTTGAAATAATTAATGAATAATTGGTCATTTTTTTACACAAAAACAGTTGCAGAAACGAAAAAAAAGCAAGAAATAAATAAGATTGCATATTCATTTACAATTTTTGTCAATTACTAGGGACATACTGAAAAAAAGGTTGTAGGGTCAGAAAAAACACGTGACTCAAGAGTACCACCCCGTAGATTTTCATGACCGTTTCTGTGTTCTTGTTGTGAAGACTTCATATAAGCATTAATGCTCTAAAATTGGACTAAATATCCAGAAAAATTTAGTAGTCAGACGAAAAACACTGAAAAAAATCTGAAGATTTCAACATATTGTACATCGGTAACGAAGAGTTTGCGGACATATGTTCATTGGAACTTTTCGGCACAAAATGACTTGAGGAAGCACATCTTTCGCTCTTACGTCATTTACACGCTGTATACCATCATGATATTATTATCGAGGTGAATTCCTAATAGCCTGAAAACGAGCAATAAGTAATAATGAAGCTGGAAATATTTCATTTTATATTAATTTGAATTTAGGTTAGGAAATAATTATTACGGGTTAATTAGCTATAAAAACTTGAATGACATGGATTTTTTGTTTAAAATAGCTGACTATTTGTTTTTTTTTTTAGGTGATAATTAAAGTAATGGTTTAGAAATTGTTTTTGTGTTTAACGTTCATTATACTTTGATATAAAAATTTAAAAACTACTCCATATAAGAAGGGCCAGTCAGAAAGGCTGAAAAGGTTACGGTATGGAATTATAGTTAAAATTTCATCTACTTCTTCTTCTTACAAGGTTGGCCTTGTGGCCGGTAGTGGTCTTGATCTTTCGATCTTATTGACCATAAACAAGTGTTTTTATAATGTAGATAAAAAATATAAAAAATCGTTACAATAAATATAATTTTCGATAAATACCGTTGTTTACTGTAACCTGTTTTTTCTTTTAGCTGTTTTTACTTGATTTATATCTTTAAAATAATGTGCATCTTTGGAGATATATTTTAACATGTCTTTAAATGTCAGCTTTTGAAATCATACATTCACATATTCCTTGGATTTCTTTTCCTTTTTCCAGTTAAAGATAGATTTCACTTTACTGATTTTCACTTGTGGAATTGCATAGCTGATAGTTCAATTACCGAGAACTTGCACATGTGTCGAATACAAAAATATTGAAAATAAACAATTTCTTGAAATAAAATGTCTAATAATTCTTCCCCTTATATAGCTAGTAGGTATGATTAAGTAGATAAATATAGAAAACTATTTACATAATCGGGGTAGCCTTAGATTCCCGTTTTACACGCACATAACACCAATTATCACTAATCACTCTTAGAGCGTCATTTTCACTATCAAAGCGTCTTTATGGAAAACAAGGGAATTTTATAACCAAAAATGGGTTCACTACTCGGTTGATGGCTTATACTGTGGATATCAGGCGCAGGACCTGCTTAACTTAACCTAAGACGAACACACACGTGCGGCTACCCCGACGGCTTAAACGGGAATCATCAAAATTTTATCTAAAACAGGTGATCTTATTTGCTGAAAGTAGTAAACAAGAAAACTGATTCTTCAGACTAATGATATTCGCTTAGTAAGTTGGCAAAACCACATAATAAATAAGTAAAATGACTAAAAAAAAAAGACGTAAAACCACTTTGTTAGGTTATTCGCTAAAATGAAAAGAAAACTTTTTAGACTTGGTAAACTGATGTCATTATTAACATTTACTCTGTGTCGTCACGTCAAATTCAACAAAGTCATAACACAGATCTTTTCAAGTTATGATTGAAATTTTTATGCTCTTTCTCTTTTTCTGTCTTCTAATAACAGCTTACCAGACGTTTCCAATATCTTCCCCAACTGAAGACCAATTCAAAGTTTCCCCTGTCCTTCATTCCAACAGCTTATTGCTTTCTGTAAGACGAATCGGCATTCACTATTGGTTGTATTATATGGAATATATATTTACCCCACATCCAAATCAATAAAATAGTGTATATATATATATATATATATATATATATATATATATATATATATACACTATTTGTACCGAATGGAAATAAATCTCAGATAACCCGATCTCTAAATACTACTTGACGTGTAAAATACTACCTGCTTTATTTGAAACTCTTCGAGGACCTTCATCTACAAACAGGCTTTTTCTTGTACAAACAATAACAACCGTTTGCAATAAGATCAGGCGGATAAGCCCTTTACATATTCCAACAGCTCGTCCTCAAATATAACACGAAATATATTGTGGAACCTTTATTGAAAGCAGGATTTTTTGCAATGAAAATAAAGATAAAATAATTCTGCAATATTTATGGTAAGATTTTAATTACTACTCGTTAGGTAAATTTATTTTATATCGAATCACGAATGAAAATGTTATTTATAAACATTGAAGTTTAGAGAAATGTACAAACAGAGCGGGAATAATAAGTTAATGTAGTTTTAACAGACAATTGCACTCAACAAGGGGCATTATTGTCTGTTAACTAAATGCTCTGCAGTATAGGAACATCCAAGAGTAATCTACCAAAATATTAATGCTCCACTAATCCTGCCATAGTTTTTCACCAACGGCGTCCAAATTTTTAGAAAAGAAATTAAAATGAGAATATAAGAAATATATTTTTAAATATATATACTACAACCCAAAGCTGCATGACGATGAGTTAAACACTCATTGAAGATATTTTGAGAGTCATAGGATTTCTCGCAGCCAAAATATGAATCCGGGAAGAAACGCCTAATGTTAATATGTAATAATGACATAAAATATAATTAATAAATATTCATAGAATAAAAATGACAAATGAAGCGTACAGATGAAAAACATGAATGTCCAAAAAAATGTACAATTAATAATGCAGCCATTCTCAAAATACAAATCAAGGAATTATTGAGATGGCAAAATTTCTGCTGCACTACACCTAGCAACATATAACTGCCAAATGCTTTCAAACATAGCTAGAATTGAAAAGTTAGAACAAGGGGCAGTGAAAATCAAATGGAAGGTCATATAAGATAAGAACGGATGAAACGAAAATCGAATAACACTTGAATAAGGCAACCCCAAGGAACACCATCTGGAATAACTATCGGTGTTGGAGTTCATACATATGAGCAGGATATAAAAGTCCGAATTTCAGGTACAAAGGATCAAGTCGTTAGTTAACACTTTTAAAAAGATACGCTATTCAAATAGTTTAAAGTTTAAGCTCCAACAAGACCATACTGACGAAGAAACCTGTACTACTGGATCAAAGAGGCACTAAAAACCAATAGCAGTCACTTCAAAGACATAAATCAAATTACTTTTGAAAAGCCAAAATGGAAAGTGTACCTGGAAAGCTTTAAATGGATCAGTCAAAAATGTAATTCAATTCGCCCTATCAAACAAAATCAGAACCATCAAAGATTTATGCACGTAATACGTTCAGAACATAACACTGGAACAAGTCACCAGATTTTACAGAAATCTGTATACAACCCAGCAAAATCTTGAAAACGTGTGGAACAAGAAGAAATACCAGAAGTACTTTCGTCTGGCCAAAATGTATACACAATTTCTAAGAACACAAAACATACCAGAACAATGGAATAACGTTCTTTGCGTATTAATCCAGAAGACGGTAGGTAGTGTAGAAGAACATACATATTGGATACCGATAAGTACGCTGCCGATAGAGGACACGAAAACAAGCAGCCTTTCTCAGTGGATTTAACACATTTGCTCGCATGCCGACTCTAGAGAAATTATCAGTCGAACCAAATGACAGGTTACAATGTCTTAACAACAATATAAATCCTCACTGCAATATTTGACATGTATAGATTTCCACATTTACCAGTAGCACCTTGCCAGAATAATTTAGATTGAACGGCTTGGACATGTGACAAAGACGGTTAGACTTACATCAACTAGTATTAGAAGCACCAAATAATCATAAATAGTGATGGTGGAAGAAAGCGCTTCAAGACAAGTTTACTAGACAGTATCATACGAAGATATTACATTGTAGCTTATACTGACAATTTCATTTATTATATAACAAAGACAAGCTCCTGAAATATATTTTTCCCATTTCCAATAATAAGTACTAATAATTTACCTCCTCAATTTCAATGTAATTATTATATCACTATAACATTCATTCAGCTTTCTGTGGTATTTTTCAATATCACAGAAAGTAGATAGAATGTAAGACGTGATTTTATAAAAGCTTCTCTTGTCATAAACTTATAAAGTTAGGTTGAAATGTTATATTCTGCATTTTCTTGCTTAATTAATTTTCTCTTTAAATAAGTACATACCAGGAATGACTATACACAGATTTGAATATCTACTAATCTACTTCTGTTCATAGAAATTCATTAATTTCATGTGAAAAAATATTTACAAAATACTAACAAAAAAAATCGTTTTTGTAACTTTAGGCATGTTTGTTAAACACTCTTTTTATTTAGTTAATGACCATTTCATGCAAAGATTTGTTTTCTGCTTCCTCTTTATTTGTATGCTGTCGTCGTTCATACATCAAATCGAAAACTTCTTCCGTCATTCATTCGTTATTTTACTCGACAGTTGTGTTGATGACATCTTGGAAGACATCCCAACTTTTATTACACCACACAGAACTTTGTTGAAAACAAACAACCTTATGTAAGAATTAAACTTATTAATCACTGTCACAAAATTCCCTGATTCTGGATTGTTAAAGCCATGTTAAAATCACAAAAATATACATTTAATTTTTAACATTGAAAATTAAAGATATATTATTACCAGTTTAGAGTGTCTTCCTTATTTTATTTATCAAGTTTTTATTTGACCTGAAATACAAATTATACAGTAAAGTTTATTAGGACCATATTAGTGATAAAATATGTGTTCTAGAAATGATTGCAAATATAAGAATAAAATATCATGTGCACTTTATACAATTACGCCACTAATAGGAATTGCATTCGGCAATAAATGACCTGAGTCACCTTACTGGTAATACAGAAATTGCAAAGTTGACTTTTGCATGCTTAAAACTACACAGAAAACCAATTTACAATTCGTTAAAAAAACTTATAGAAGAAATTAACAAACTCAATGAATTTAAATTTGCACAAACAATGAAGTTCATCTGCTTTTTGGCAATGTCTCACCATAAATACTAGATTTGCTAATTGATTCCCAATGCACCGAATTGATGTGCCTGATACCTGAGGTTAATATATGATATAGAAAATAAATGAGATTAACACAAATTTATTGGACCATCGAGTCCTACTGGATCTTGAAGAAATTGAAAGTTTTAGATTGCAGTAATTATGAGTATCTCTTGACTTCACAAATTATGTCACTGTGGTAATTTCAACATTATATATAGATATACTAGTAAGAATTACCATCCCTTGAACAGCCAGTCTGGATTTTTCAAAATTCCAAACGTTTCAACTTCTAATTGGAGAACGAAATTTAAATCTCAATTCAATTATTCAGTAATAGCCCATTACCTTATGGCATTTGGAAAATCAACGATGGATCAGAAAATTACATTATGAATAAATTACAAAAACTTATATCATTAAATTTTGAAGTAGTTCACAATGAAATTACAATATCGAATAAATTCTACTCACAAAAATCAAATTTATTATGAACTATACCTGTAACTCGCAACTTCGTACAGGTGAAATTTGAAAAAAGTGTCTACGTATCAATTACAACACCGTAAATAATCTACAGAAAATAATATAGTAAAATAACTTTATTTTTAATTAACTGTAATTAAATAAAGAATATTTTCCTGCGCCATTATATAGAAATATTTTACTGAACCCAAAATCTCCTGATTCTGGTAGCATTCATTTCATAACATGCGGTAACGTTTGTCTAAAATCTACCGTAAATAAAAATTTTAACCTTCACATTATCAAAGAACCACAAATTTAAAATTTTAACATAATTATTATGACATCACTTTTGCAATGACTTTCTGTACTCAACTGAAAAATGGAATATCAAATTTACTCCCTGACCTGAATAATATGAATTTCTTTATTATTCCTGGTGAAATATTACGAAAGTCCAGAGGCGTCGATATGGCGATGAGATATAGCTCTTCTCGCAAAAAATAAATGCTTAATTATGCTCCGTAATATTGAAGGTTTTTATTTTTAAAGTTAAAAACCTAAAATGACTGGGAAAATTCAAATCGTGTTTTTTGGTTTTTAGCATATACTACTGTGACAATAAAGTACCCGGAAATTGCAAATAAATCGCAAGATGTTTATTCTTCATCAATCTTTATTATGTCTCTCCTTCAAAATCTGAACCGCCTAAAGCGATACACATAATATGTCAATTCTTCCAATCGTCGAAGCTGACTTTGTAGGCGCTGGCTCTAAGCTGCCTCTGCGAAATTTCTGTTATTGCCTCAATGGTGTCAAAGCGGTTCCCCCGAAGTAGCAATTTCAATTTTGGCAACCAGAAAAAGTCACAAGGGCCAAATCAGGTGAGTAAGGTCGATGGTATTTATGGCCTGTTTAACCTTAAAATCCTTCATAATCGTGGCTCGGTGCAAATCAACGAGGTGTTGGTCCACAGTTGCGACCGTTTACGACGGTTTTTTTCGCGCAAGCGCCCCAAGAAAGTTAAATAAAATCCCCTATTGACTGTCTCGCCCGTTGTAACTAACTTAACTACACCTCGAATATCGAATCTTGAGCGGCTTGGCGCGGTTCTTTCGCTTTCGGCTGGATTTTTGTTTGGTCCATTCCGAAGATTAGCGTATCGTACTCCTAGATCCATGTCTCGTCACAGAATTGCAACGATCCATCATGCCCAACGAAACTTTTTGGGAAAAAAGCTCAATTGGAACAAGTCGAGCAGTGACGTGGCGCATAGGTACCCAAACGATCCACCAAAATCAAACGATCTGTAATTTTTATTAGATTACAGGATTGCATTCAATTCATTTTTACATAAATTACAGGTACTTTTCTAATATAGTACAGAGAATATAGAGATCTTCGATTATGTCACTGGATCACCAAAACTAGCCGTTTTGGTGATCCAATTTGTAGTAATAATTGTAATTCTAAATCTAATTTTTTGAAAATGACTTACTATTAAGAATAGTTTTAACATTACAACAAACTTACTTAATGAATGGTACAAATCACCATTCAGTTTACTAACTCCTACTAAAGCATAAATTAATATGATACACATCCATACTATTAAAATAAGTTTTAAATCACAGTTCAACTTACCTAATTTTTTGTTTAATTAAAAAAAACACAATTCATACAGAGGAGATTATCATCTTGTTTGTGTCGATTGTTATAACTTTTGTATTGGTACGTTATCCTGAATTTTTAACACTCTTGTGTAATTTGATTCAATTTGTTCTGCTCATATTATTGATGAGCCATCCATTTTCTATATTACAAAATATAAAATAATATAATTTGACATCTGTTAATTTAAAACATAAATCATATAGAACATTCGGATCTTTAATGCTACTTAGCACATTCAACAGTAATCACAAATATATTTGAATTAACGCCTTGAATAAAATTATAAAAAAATGTGAAAACATAATTACATTCAAGTGGGAACTACCAGAAACAGAATAGACAACGATTTTTGTCTAGATCTCTTATTCCCTTTTCTCAAGACCAAAAATGAATATCCGAGATATCAGCATTTTAATTATGAAACTCAATTAAATCCTTTTAAATAGACACTTTAAACGCATGAATTAACGTACAATAGTGTTAATTATGAATTGTAAATAATTTGCAGAGTTGACAATTCGATATTGTTGTTACTTCACACCGAATGATTCGTAAATATTGGAATCTGGGCGTTATAGAGAAAATTACTCGAAACCAACAGCATAATCGAATGAACGAATTCAATAAATAATAATGTTGGACATAATAGTTTCTGTTAATTCACTGCAATTATATAAGCTGCTGGTATTTTTTTTTTCTATGTAACAAATTATTCGTATAAAGAACTTTCTGAATGGTAGTGTAATTAACTGTATTGTTTCCAGATGAATTACGGATTACATTTGAATTACAAAAGGTGAAACTTTTTTTTCATTATCTCGTGTTCATTGTTGATTTGAGGGAATTGTAGTAGTTACTCGATGATGACAGCTTCTTTGAAGGAGTTATTTTAGATATAAAACTAGATATCGTGACCTTAGATTGAATATAATTGAAATTTATGGGTTGATTATAATGACGGAGGTGACGTCAGCATTAGGTGAAACAACGAGCATGTGAGTACCATGACAACTTACCGCAGTTATGCAAAAAAGGTATATAAGTAAATCTCGTGATTATTGTTCATAACTATTCAAGGTTCAATATTATTTTTATGAAGAAGAATAATTATTAAATATCTTAGTTTTCTCGAAATTTTGTTTACTTATATGAGTGACCAATTTTTTAATTTACTTAATTAATAGAAACTACTTTCTTAATAATAAGCATTTATCTAAAAGTCGACCGAACTTGGACGAGGAAGAAACATGCTCATCCACTAAACGCCTCCGAAGATTCCACATGAGTTTGGGTCGACACGTCAGCCTTGTCGTAATGACAACGTCAACAACAATTTATTGTCCCTTATGATTGTTTTTCATTATGATTAGTTTTATTAATAGTTTTCTGGTGCGATTTTTGTAGAAGTGCCTTCCACGTTTTTGGCAAGTTTAGAGCCTCGCCTCGTTTATTTAAATCCCCGATTTTCTGAATTTCCCGTATTAGCCTATTTCGGTGATTTTCTACGTTGACCATTTCCTTGTACGTTTTAAAGTCTATTTTATGTTCTGTATTCAGTTCGTGTTGGAATTGGAGGCAGATGTCGTCTGCTTATCTGCTTATTTCTGATGCTTAGTGATTCTCTAACTCAATTTTATTTTTTAGGTTACCGAGGATTTTGCTTATGTTCGCGTGAAGCTTGAAAATTGGCTTCATGTTGTGTTTTCTCAGTACTTGTCCTATTCTATCAGTAGTACCTCTAATGTAAGGTAGTATAGCTGTATGTTTGTTCTCCTCTATATCTTGTCGTGTGTTTCAGTTTATTGCTTGCTTTATTGTATGATTTTTGTATCAGTTTTTTTCTAGTTGTTCTGTTATATTTTTTTTTTTTTCGTTTTTGGTGTGTTAATCTAAATGATGTGGAAATAAGGATGTTGGCGACTGCTTGAATCTGCGCTGGGATGGTGTGACGTGGCGTTCAGGTATCTATTGGTGTGTGTTGGTTTTCTGTGAAATTGTAATATTGTTTACCTAAATGTTACTTTTGAAATTTAACTTTAGTATAACTTGTACTCTTGATAAAGCCCTAATAAAGCGAAACATGTGTTGAGTGTCTAAATCAATAAATTTTTTTAACATTTAAAAGCTTAAGATTTTCCTGTCCTGATGAAACTGTTTGCTGTTTTGGTATCTGAGAAACTCTGAACATTTCATTAGGAAAATACAACACCCAAAAACGAACAACGACATCATGTTAGTCTAGATGTTAAGTCACTGTACCCAAGTATTCCAGTCAACGAAGCTATAGAGAAGACAAAAGAAAACTGCCCAACCCACAGCATAGAACTCGCCAGACACTGCCTAAACAATACATATTTTACATACAATGGACAAATATTCACACAAACGGAGGGTGCTCCCATGGGCTCATCGCTGTCACCTGTAATAGCCAATCTCTTCATGATTTACTTCGAAGAAGAAGCTCTACAAAATGCTAATCTTAAATCAACGTTATGGGTTCGATATGTAGAGGATATTTTCATCATCTGGCCACATGGAGGAGCTGAACTGGAATTGTTTTGATATATATCAACACCTTACATCCTAATATACAGTTCACCTTAGAATTAGAACAAGACAATCGTTTCTCATTCCTAGATGTTCTCGTTACCAAGATAACAAACAAGCAGTTTCAACTTACAGTTTACAGAAAACAAACACACACCAATAGATACATGAACGCGACGTGACACTATCACCCAGCGCGAATTTAAGCAGTCGCCAACACCCTTATTTCCAGATCATTTAGATTAACAGACCCTAAGACCAAAAACAAAGATATATATATATATGTTTTAGGTGGTTTCCGGGAATTCATCCGCGTAGTTGATAACTGATCCCTGCCGGGATCGATGGTAAAATGACGACGTTTCGGCAGAGTCACATCTGCCCTCTTCAGGTCGGTTCGCATAGTTCTCGTAGCCTTCTGCTTTCGCTTCTAGTTACTCGAATATATATATATATATATATATATATATATATATATATATATAAGAATTTTTAAACTATTTATTAAAAGCGCTAAGATTCTAATGCCTTAATAATGCACAAAACTGAATTCCAATGTAATATATTTCTTTTGTTACATATTCATTTATTTAAATTCTGATAATTTAGTACTACGGAATCTTGAAGTGAAAGTAAAATTAGCATCATTTGACAGATATTCCGTAAACTACAACTAAATAGCAAATAGTGAAACGTGTTTTACACGAAATTTACAATCTTATTTTCCATTTAGTTTAGAACAACTACACCCATTTTGCAAATATTTATTGTGTACTTTGTACCCAGTACTTATTATTTTAAAACATCATTATTTCCAATAAAAAATCTATAAGTTTGCAAAGTAGACAGTTTTATTATTAATGAAACTAAGATCAATCGACAAGATCTAATATAAATATTTACACAATGGGTTTTATTTAACATCCAATCTCTGCATAGTGTTAAATTAATGTGGCAAATATAAGCAGTCTATTTTCACTGTTGTTAAAAAATATACCTTGAAATATCCTTCAATTTGTGTACGGCATCACTAACCTACTAACATTCTATTATTTTTGATCAATTTGTTAAGATTCGCTCATCAATCATTTCCATTATATTCGATCAAACAAATATGGCTTACAGAATATTATCTTTTGTCTAACCGAAAACTGAAATCTAAAAAAGAACACCTGCGGGCGTATAATGCAGAAGTCGCTGCTGCAGTGAACGTGCTTTGAATACCCAAATGACTGGCCGTATTTGTTGGGAAACTTTCCATACATAAACATGTCTCCTGGAAACATTAGCTGATTGAAAAATATACCTCAAAATAGAATGGATCATGAGCTTTATCAGAGAATCTCATTTTAAATAGAAGAATTAATTAAAGAACATGTCCGATTTCTATGACAACTTTTGTATTGGATATGGTCATCTTATTCATAACCCGTGCAACATTCAAATAAATATAATAACTGGATGATAAATAAGACAATTCTACTTTTATTAGAGTATAATAGCTTAGTTACAGTACACTGTATTAATAGAATGTGGTAAATTCCTAGAAGTTACATTAAAAGATTTTTTTGCACCACAAATTTGTTTGATTGCTAGGGGTAAACTCTGGAAGTCCATTCACGATTCCAAAAATTTATTCAGTAGTAAACTAAACTAGTAAACTTTTCACTATCCCAGAGTAATATATGCTATATCGACTGCCCTCAGTAGATCCAAAAAAATCGGTAACACGATTTAACTAACTTTTATATTGAAGTGAAAATTACAAAGAAAAATGTGTATGTCCTTAGCAGGTATATAGGGCAAAAACAGAACGAATACAGGCGTGAAAAATGTTGTATCTACTCTTAAGTTTACAAAAGTTTTTGGGAGAATTTGTTGTCTGATTAAAAGTTAATGTACAATATATTTTGACCGAAAAATCTAAAAAATATGCGAAAATAAAAAATGTCAGTGACAAAAATGTCCAATAAAATATTTTTTTCTGGCCCCAGGTCGAGGTGCCACAAAGTTTGTTAATTAGTACCGCGAATCAATGTTATTATGGAGTATTTACTCTTTGTACAAAGGCTAACAACTGAAAATTGATTTAATAATATGCTATATTCAATTCCATGTAGTGCATAGTTATACGTTTTGAAATAAAGCTATTTGAGAAACTTTCTTTGAATCCGCTCAACAGATATATTGTGACTGTGACACTTGTAAAAAGGCATCATTTTTATTTAATTTATTATAGCTCCGTATTCAAGCCGAGAACATACGAAAGTATAATACAATATTTGTGAATTCGCTACATTCGAAAACCTTTTGACAACTTCTTATAATAAATACATTCCAATAGAATTAAATATCATATATGCAATATGGTTAGTAAAACTATTTTAATAGTTCTAAACGTTACAACAGTTTCCTCAAAATTTCTGCTGTCCCATCGGTAGAAACTTACCTGAAAAAGAATAAAATCCATCTGTTTTACAACTCCATCAGGGTAATCAAGCGCTCGTTATACTATAATGTTGCCGTTTGTTTTGTTCTTGTTTTGTTCACTACTACATGTATCTTAATTATAATTTTAATTTTAAGTAACTATATTTTATTTTGTATTTTGTATAAACTTAGATTTATATGTTTTTTTGTGTGTTTTGTGTTTTTTAGATTTAGTCTTAGTTTTAATGTTATTTTCTCTAAATTTTTTGTTTTGAATTTTATGTAAATGGGGTTACCTGTATATAAGAATAAATAAATAAAAATAAAATAAATAAAATATATTAAACTGATATCTCAAAATATAACAAGTTAGATTTATATCAAAATTTAATAATTATTTAGCAATTTCCGTTATAACTAATGATTTTACATAGCACTACAAATATTGTATGCTGTTTTTAATGCGTTTTTAACCTAGACTTATTAAAAAAAGCAAAATTTAGCATAGTAGCAGATATTTTATTCCAAGTTTTAGAATAGATGGCATACCACAAATGCTACATACTGTTTAAACGGCTTCATTGAATACGGTGATAACAATTTACAACCAAAAAGAAGTTCAACAAAAGAATTCATTGAGAATAAAATATTATTTGTTGAACGAAATATACTATCTCATCAGTTAAATCTTCAACCATTTTTCTGCTGAAAATTAGAATTTATTATTGTGATTCCTACATTATACCTGATATCCAATTATGTTGAAATAACGTGGTTAGTACCTAATACTTACAAAGTTATAGTCTAGACACCAGGGCATTTCCCAAGCAGTGAAATATTGAATTCGTTTGGTTCATTTAGTTATTAAAATTTTAATTCTTTATTTATAAGACAACCACGGAAACTATGGATTTTTTGTACATAAACCATCGCCGAATTTCTTTATAGTTTTTTAGGTAGAAAATATAACAAAAACAAATATTTAGATAAGGGCAAAACTAATTTATATTTCATAAGAAAGAAATTGCTATTTTTCCTGTACGGTATTTTGCCTATGAAAAATATAAATACATTCCGCCATTGTTTCTAATAAGTTATTTATTTAATAAACAAATAAATTGTAAAAAAATAACATTATAGAAATTCGGAAGTGATTAATTTTAATCACATTCTGAAATTTGAAAATAGTAGTTACAATATTTATAAGAAATAGGCCTTAAACGATAAAAGTTCAAAATACCGGAGTATCTAAATCTCAGAGTGTGTGTGCTTGCCCCAATAATTTTTGTCGCTTTCACTTAACAATTACGCGATTTGTAATATGCACGAAAAATTGAGTATTAATAATAGGGCCCGACCTTCGACCTCTATTTTAAGCATTACATTAAAATTATCAGTAATAGGAATGGAGTTCCAAGAGTTGCAGCTACGTCCTTGTTTAAAAAATATTAATATCTCGCTAATCAACTAAACACCTATTTTAAATTTTACTTTGTTAATAACATTTGCAGTTGTTTATGTGCGGGTCTGAAAGTTTTGCATATTTTTCTGGGCGTCATTTGGAATTTAATGAGCCCTAATTCATAATTTGAACTTGTTACTTAACTGGAAATCAAATGTGTCAGTATAACATTGCGTCGATTTAAAATCCCTATAAATCTTTAACTTGTTTAAGTCAAACTGTTATTAAAATCCATATTTTTCATGTAGACATATTTAGTTAGTATAAGCAAAGTAAAAGCACAGTAAACAACAATACCATCTAAAACAACATCCAAATAATATTGTTACAGTACATTTTATTTAGAATGAATTCACGTTTAGCCAGTGGTTTAAGTAATCGTTCTGTCTCCTTTAAAAGAAGTGTTTTGGGTTTGTTAATGAAATTCTGAATTGTTATATATTAAGCAGTGAAGCATTAAACCATTTCGGGCCATGAATAAACGAATTTTGTATTCACAGCGGAATAAAACAAACAATGTGAACTGGTTAACTGTATAATTCAGTGTTTTGTTTTTGAGTGGATCATAGAACTTTTCGGATATTATGAATTTTATTCATTTAGAAAAATTACCTTGATTCTTTTTTCGGTTCAAAAGGGTATTTTGTGGATTAAAGGGATATAAAAACAATTTAGATTTTTGATGTGAGTTTTATTAAACCTCGGATCACAAAATCCGAATATTAGAAAAGACTCAACATCTACCGATAACTCATATTTATACTTCACTATTTCAACTCAATTCAACAGACTCAATTTATTTAAAACTTCACTAGGCGCTACTTGAAATTTAAGTAACAAGCATAAATTGTAAAACTATGCAACCAACATACCATTGCTTGAAACATACTTAAGCAACGAACATAAGAAGTTCATTCATTTAATCAACATCTTAGAGTCAGATAGATAATAATTTATGAGACAATATAAGTGCCGAATAGTTTTTCTCTATAAGCGGCAGAATTGATAAAATAATTCTATAACTACCAGCCTGTTCAAAGTCCTCATAGCCATCTACAGAAAAGAAGACCGGTATTATGGTCCAGTTAAGGATCTAAATAATATAATTGTTGGTGCCGATGAAGCTAATAGGCAATTTATATGCTCTTTGAATGGTCGAGGTAAACTAATCGACATAGTTCTTATGCCATATTATACCATACAAGAGCGTCGCTAGAAATGGTTGGATATGATTGGGGCATTTTTGGTCTAGAGAGGAGCTAATCAGAACTTTTCTCTTAATAGAGATAGCAATGTGCACTTAATAAGGTACTAACTAAAATAAATAATTATCTCGCGAAGCCCTTGATACCAGAAGTTACTGAGAATTTGAGAAACAGGTTTGGGATGTTGTTAGCAAGTTCATTTTCAATTAACATAACAGTAATGCACAATAATAAAAACATTTCACTACTAAGGACTATTATTACTTGTTATCTAGACAATTGAGTAGAAATAGGAAAGTAAAATTCGGCGCGAATATCTGGTATTTTTTAAGAATATCCGACGAAAAATGTGGTTGATACTTGAGAAACTTCAGAAAAAATAATCACAAGAAAAATCAATTCATTGCCAGTTCTATTTATAAAAAATAAATAAAAATTAGTAATAGAAAATGTTACATCAATAAAATATTAAAGGCTCCAAGTATACGCATATAAAAACACATAAATTAAATGAAGAACTGACAACTGGAAACGTTCAAAATTCAAAAAATTGGTTGCTAATAAGACAGTAAGTCGTGGTGGTATTCTTAATGACAACCCTATGAGCAAATAGTTTGGTTACTTTGTGACTTAATCAGACAGCAGAAAATATAAGAATTCCGCGCAACAGCAAACGGTAAATCCAACTTTAACAGTTAGACAATTTTGGAAACAGCAATATTTTATTTGAGCGTTAGGTTTTTAGTGAAATAATACATATCAAATATAGTATATTAATTTAAACTTTCCCTTGTTATTACGAATTTCCAATTCATTATAATTAAACCGGGGTTTGGTATAGAACTGGAATTTTTCGGTGTTATTTCCAAGAAAACTAAAAATAACCAGCCAATCAACTACATGCTGGACGTATTTTAGTGGAAGCCGTGCCACTCGAGTGAAATTGCCTCTTGCTCTCTCTATTGCCCTTTCTTTTTAGTGTTGAAACGATATTTGTGCATTGCAGGCTACCTCCAGATGTATAAGTCCTAAGCTAACACTGGAGTCTTTGTCAATCACTGTATGTTTTAGTTTTGTGTTATTTATTATATGTTGAAAAATACAATTTTTGAGTTTGTGAAATAAATATATTTGACAGGGACAGTTTCAAATTTAAATATTTGACAAAACCGGGCTCAGCAGTCTGTTCCTACATTTATTTAAACCATTTGAATAAAAATTATACACATCCTATCAAAATTGTAGGCTAATTTGTGAATTATGAAGTCAGACTTTCCCCTGAGTAATGTGATTTCTTTTGTTGATCTAGTTTAATCACTAATGCTACTACTAAGATAACACTGAAGAGTTGTATGATTAAACGTGCTAATCTCTACAACTCCCAAAATTATTTTTGGTATAGGTTAGTTATTATTAATACAAAGCTAAGGTCGGTATTACATGCCAAAATTTTTTATAAAACATTTGATGAAATATTAGAAAAATGAATGTCAGAACAAATTTTATTAAATGACATATTACACTACACCAAATATTTGATGAAATTAAATTTATATTCAAAATGAGGAATTTATGTAATTTTATGCTTGTTTGTGCTACTGTGGTGTGTTTTTATGGACGGCTACAATTTCAGTCATTTTTAATGCGCCTAGAAAGGTATAGTTTATTAGGAGTGGGCCTGAAAGCAAAACTTCTTATTACCAGATTAACCAAAATTTTGTCAAGCGTGGGCGTAAGTGATCCTTCGTAGAAGAGTAGAAAAGGGGCCGATAAGGACGAGCGGTTAGGAAACTGAGGCAGCAAGCAATTACCCTACACCCGAACTTATTAAAAGAGCTGAGACAGAAGGCAAGAATGGCAAAAGAATTACTTTTGAATGGATAAGTCCACATTATATATGTTGATACGATAATAGTCTATTTTAATAGCTAAAAAAATAAATGAAAAATTGTATAATATAGAGGGTCCACCTATATTATTTTATTCGAGTACAACACTTCATTATCTATATACATTTGTTATATGATTTTTTCGGTATATTTGTTAACTTTTCAATCCGCCGGGTTTTCTTTAACAGTCTTTATATGTCCGCACAATGGTACTAACAAATTCTATTGTCGGCAATTAACCTCTTGCTTCTATTTTATATATAACATTATACAAAACGGTCTTCATACTCAAATAATAAAATTTTTGCTGTACAACTCACAATAAACTCAGGCGCAAATATTAATTTTTACTGACAATTAACGTCAAAAATCTTTTATCAAATATAGGACGACGTGTGTAAATGTGATCAAAGGTATATGTCAAAGGAATATTTGATCAAAGATTAGGTATTACACTATCAAATATCTTTGAGAAAGATGTTTTATCAAAGATTTGACAATGTAATAGCGACCTAAGGCCATACTCTATGTTCACTTTGTTTTTCTATATAACCCCGAATTTAATATAACTTATGAGATGCACTTGGTTATGTACTCATCATGTGTATGAAGTGTGTAAGTACAATCCCAATTAACACCGTAGCTGGAACCCGCGGTGTTCCAGCTAATAAGTAACAAGGGAACTAACTGTTAATACTTATTAGTAATAGTATCAAAAAGTTTGCATGTAGTTAGCATTAAAAGTTTTTAGCATAAAATATTGAAGATCAATGTCAACATTATGTGACAAGTAACAAGTTACTAGCTCTACGAAAGTAAGCAACTAGATTGATTTTTTTTGGTACACGTTTTGTACTGTTCCTAAATACTTAACATGTTTTGTTATTAAAAATATTCATTTTCAGAGATAATCTATCTAGTATTGTTAGATAATAAGAATATCATTACTGATACCGTTTTCAATACTTTAATACAAAAGTGATCTTAACACTTCTGTTACGATGTAATCAAATAATAACAAACAAACTCGATTTTTTTTCACGAACGATTGGTAATCGAATACTAGCTGTGTAACGGGTTTCTTTGCACGAAATACCTATAAGTGTCATTACAAAGCAGTCTACAGATTGAACATCGTTTTCTTTGATCACTGATTTTATGCTTGCATACAAGACCGCAACGAAGTTTTTTGTTAAAGAAGATTTTGTAACGCGTGAACGATCTTTTAATTTGAATTATTTGACTCTATCGGAATGTTAACATGTAATTTAGAGATTGAAGTTGATGCTGAAATGTATTAATGTGCGTAGTTAAATTCCTTTAATATATCTAATGCGCTAAAATATTAATGAACAATTAATAGTTTACGATTTGACCGCTGATTACCTACAAGTTTGAGATTTGTCAAGATTAGCCTACGGTTTTAACACTGACTTTATTACTTTAAGTTCAACGTACGCATTCGTGTCGCCTAAAGGTTTAAATATTTGAAATTTATAGTGTAATAAATTCAAAATGTGTTATATAAAAATTGTTTATGGTAGAAAAAAGTTGTATACATATGCTATAGTTTACACTAGTAATCTCGAAAGTGATTTCATTATCGTGTTTAGATAACTGTTCTTTGTATCAACAAGTAAAAGCCCTCCATAAAGGGATTAGAGCGTCGAACACCGACATCCTTCTTAACATTTCAAGGCCTTGGAAAGACTTCTTTTGTACCCTTGTGCAAATATACATTGAGTAAAATGGGCGTTCTACCGTGACAAAAGATGATAAATCTGTTCGAAAACAAGATGAAAACATTTTATGACGGATAAGTAATAAAGTTACCAAAAATTTTACATCTGTAAATTTTCCTTTTATATGTACCATAACCGAAACAACATCAAAACTGCCTGGAATCTGCGCTAAGGAGCGTGGCAAAACGATCGTTTGATGCTTTTATTACCCATGGTAATAGATTTTGTGTTTTATTGCGGTCCCAGAGGACGAGATATTCAGAAATGTTTTAAAACTGAAACTGACGTCTTCACCTTTCAAGGGAACTTTTATTCCCCAGCGGAAAATATCATATTAGGAGTAAGAAGTCACGCTGCGTGACTCCATCTATAAAGAAATCATTTTTAATCATTTTATGTTTTTCATTATAAAGTTAAGACGGAAACCAATAAAGCCAATACCTTTTAGTTCTGAGATGATTTCAGTAATAAGAATTCATTTTGAGAGTACTGATTAATATGCCACTTAAAACGATTTTAAAAGGAAATATTAATTTAATGGTTTCACCAATTTATTAATTTTTATATTTACATTTTACAAAAAAATGTCTTATTATCTAATAGCATTGATGTTATTGGAGTTATTGCAATATTTCGGCTTTTTCGTACACTTTTATAAAGGAGAAAATTAGAATTTTTTTTCTTATAACCGAAAAAAATATTTTATCTAGTAGGGCACAGATCCGCTAGGTATTATACTGGGTGGGCGATATATAACTTGAATGTTTTTGAATAAATTCGAATGTAGAACAAAAACTTCCTATTTTTGAATTTCAGTATTTTATCTCAACGTTAAATTTACTTGTATACCTACTTAATAAATCCTAAGCAGAAATTTCGTAGGTTTTTCTGTGTTTGTACACGCTAAAGTCCACAATGGCTAAACAACTTTGGTTGTGGTTTTCAGTGCTGTACTGACATAAACTTGGGCTAACATTGTTTTTGTTTTATTTAAATCGGTTGATTAATAACAATAACTGGAGAGTTTTAGAGTGTGTAACTTAGGAGTTTTCTACGAAACCCCTGGTTGCCTTACAAACTCCAGCCTTCTCTGTTAGATTTTACTTCATTTTTAAATAGTTTTCAATGGTAGGTATATTTAAAGCAAAATCAACATCAATCTTGTGCTTTAACTTTCTCAAGTTTGTTGCTATCCATTGTATTTTAAGGTATTCACAAATAAGTCAGTTGATGTTAATTGTATCGACCAGGGTTTTAATTTTTGAAAAATATTCGCATACGACCCATCGATTGTACACGAAGTTCTTCTTCTTATACGAACTTTGAGAATACTGATTAAACTTGATTTACGTCAAGTTTCCATTCGAGCGTTCGCATAGTTTTTTCAAAATCGGGACCCAGAGGATATCGCTTAAACAAGAAATCAGTTTATTTTTAAGATGCTAGAACTATTCATTAGGAAACAAAAAATAAGTTCAAGAAACATCTGTTTCTAAATATCCATTGTATTTTCACATATATATTATTTCATTTACTTTTACACCTTGTTTTTAATGCTTTCTGGAATTTCTTTTCTGGTTACAATTTGAAACCAGTTGATGAGTATAAACAATACTTTTTTACCCCTCGTCTGATGGGAAACCAATAAGGTACTTTGTGAAATACTCAATGCCAGAAAACATAAATTATTTCATTTGATCATTTTGACGGACTATTACAAAATAACGGCTTCTACACTCACTAACCGTACAAAATGATGAATATAATTATACTGAAATCATAAGGTTAATTACAATATTTTCCCAAAAATACTGTAAATTTCCAAAATTATTGGCCCATCCCATCAATAAGTTCCTGTTAATTTTCCATTACATTAGAGCCTATATGTGTAAGATGGCATTAAAAAGAAATGTTAATTTGGTAATAAATTAATGTATATATTCAATTAACTATGAGCTCAAAATGAAAATAACACGAACCTAGAACTTAGCAGAATGTTGAGAATCTGTGACCAGAATTTAAAAGATCGAATATTAGATCACCGAAATATGTTAGGATTATTTTAACGCTCTCATTCGGTATTTGGGGAATTCTCCCAATTACAAACTTTTGATGAACCCCAAGCATTTACTAAAACAATAAAGTAGCCGACGACGTGACGAATTTTGATCGTAAAAGTTACTATATTAACTAAATTGAACGGGTCTCAATAATATTCACTTACGGACATGTATAATTTATTCAAGATAAATAAATCATATTAACCCAATTAATAAATTATAAGCACCAATTTTATTTCTGTCATAAGTCTTTTAATGTAATATTTTTATAATTTTTAAATTTCCATTAGTTTCAGTTCTATTTTTGGGTGAAATTTTTTATCTAAATTTACCCTGTGTTTAATTTTGCGGTAAGGCACCTGGGCAACCGAACTGGTATATTAAGTATATATTAGTAGTTGGGAATATGCTAGGTAACCGAATTGTTGATTACATGGCCTACCTTAATTTCATGTCCTTAAAGGTTCAAAAAACCTTCAATTAAGTACTTATAAAAAAATAGAATGAAAGAAAAAAACTCAAAAAGTGAAAAAAATTATAACCAACGAAATAAAATACCATAAAAATTGTAAAAGTTTGTAGCCCAAACAATTTTTAAATGTTTCAGTAACAAAAAACCTATTAGCTATGCAACCAGTAGTATTTACAATACTAATATTGGATTGGTTGATTTAAGTTTGAATATTTCATAACGTTCAGAAACTAGTCATGTAATAACTAAGAATAAATTATTTTATCCGATTATATATGATTATTTCACCGCAAGAAGCACTTACAAAACTTTTTTTTTGAAAATTCATCTTCGTAGCCGAAAAATGCAACGATAGGTATGATCGCTTTCACGTGTATAAATCTCAAACTGATACTGGTAGTGACCGATGGAAATGAAAACTCAAAAAAGCTATTCTCCTTGCACCCTCTCTCTTGGTCCATATTTGGAGATCTGGCTTAGTACAAAACATAGTGACTGATTCTGAAATGAATTGTTATAGTGTATTTTGTTTTGTGTGAATATTTTGCAATATAATAACAAATTGGTTGCTTAGACTCGAAAATGTGAATTCAACGGTTTAAAATCCTGAGTACATAGGGCACAATCTGCCAACCAACCAAAGTATTAAAAAATTTATAACTGGGAGCGTTGTTGTTGTTTTTAACTCAAAATTACATTTGAAAAGTTATTATTTTTATAAGTAACATATCTGAGTTCTTCTAATTTCTATACATTTCTGTAATATCTTGCTTTTTTTTAATATTTATGCGTCGGACACTTTTTAATTTTTTGAACTTATACCGTTAAATTGGTTATTTCTATCTGTTACATTATGTGGAAGATTACTACCTCTATTAATAAGTTCATAAAATATTAGTTCATTATTCGTTAAATTTTCTGGTTAAACACTAGGTGGAACTTTATATAACTTCAGAAAAACATTTAGCTTCTGGGAATTCATCCGTGTAGTTGGTAACTGATCCCTGCCGGAATCCATGATAAAAAAATAAAAACAAATATATATATATATATATATATATATATATATATATATATATATATGTTTTAGATGGTTTCCGGGAATTCATCCGCGTAGTTGATAACTGATCTCTGCCGGGATCGATGGTAAAATGAGGACGTTTCGGCAGAGTCACATCTGCCCTCTTCAGGTCGGTTCACATAATTCTCGTAGCCTTCTGCTTTCGCTGCTAATTACTCGAATACAGTTATTCGAATACAATATTCTCAAAAATAAATGGCTATCTTACAATTTAAATAACTTAAATTGTTGGCAATTGATCATAAATTCCTTATTCCAATCTTGGAATCACACAGTCAAACATAGATCGAATCCCGATTTGAAGAGTCCTAAATTTAAAAACACGTATCTACTAATTTACATTAATAATATGCCTAAATGGTGGGTTTTTATAAATCACTGTTATCCGAGGTAGTATGGGACTGGGCACTTTTTTGGAATATGACATAAAGCTAGATCTAGTTGTGATCATATTTGCAATTCAAACAATAACACTCCTGATATGATTGAACGGCATACGATTGCAAAAAACACATGATAGAATCATGTACCAATACACCCACATGATTACAATAAGTGATTAGATAAACGGAAACCCCTTTTTCTTGTACATGACAATATCGTCAACCTACATTTTTTTTCGATATCCACCCTCTATATACAGTATGTAGTAATTTTGCAAAAATTGCCCTCTCTACCTTTGTAATAACACCTCGTCCCACATAATAGGGATGTGCTTTAAGGTCTCTACATATTCGTATTTCGTATGCGTGTAGGATGATCATTTGGCATTGTATAAATCTATTATAACAACAAATACTAAATCATTAACAACAAGTGTAAGTTTACCGTAATGAATATTTTACTGTTCAGGTGTAGTATAGAGAGAAAATGATACCACAATATATATCTGACACATGTTAAGTCGGATTTTATTTATGCTGTTTGGATGCTCGTAGGAGAACGGCATCTTAATAACGTTAGACGAGTGCAAAAGGATGAATGGATATGATTGTTCGCTCATTAAATATTCAAGAATATACCTATTATACTGAGGTGTGCAGACAATAATTATACAATTAGTTTTCATTTATCATAATTTGTTAGTTGTGCCTTCAGTTAAATAGGAATACACCAATATGATTTTATTCCGATTGTTAAAAGTTATGTGTAAGATATGAAGGATTGTTTTCTTGTGGGATATTTTCAATTTTACCACAAATGACTGAAGGAAGCTGATAATAATTCAATACCATTATTAGCTTTTCCGGTTGCATATGGACAAAGGTGGTATAAAACAGGAGATAAGAATGTAAATCTGATGTTTCCTCTTCGTTTATTTATAAATTTGTAACTCATTATTTTTTCGTGAATTATATATAAAAGGCAGGAGATAATTAATAATAATCAATTAGAATTAATGTAATAATATATATAAATTAAAAATCACTAGGGGCGTGTTTTGTTTGACTGTATAATTAATCTCAGAAAATAACTGTAAGAATTTTGATACGGTTGTCACTAATACAGATTGATTCAGGCGGAAAGGTTTATTTATACAATTTCTTTATAAATACATCTAAATGGAAGTTGTATAATCAAATTTGTCTCTCAAATGGGTGTTTAAAAAATCTGGGCATCATACGACCTCTTAAGACAATCTTGCATAAACAAATTCGGTGAGTCACTTGGGCAACCAAATACGCATCTGCATCAAATTACTTGTCGTGGTTTTCTATATTTCATTTATCGTATAATGGTTTACATCCCAAACATTTACCATCCCTAGTTTAGTTTTTGAATGTTTCGAGTAGACAAATATGAGATTACCTACTTACAGGGGATTTGGGGAATTCAGAACCCTCTCTGAAAAAAAGTAAAATATTATTCAATTCATCTGCATTTACAGTTATTATTAAGTATTCATAACAAAAAAAAAACTGGCGTAAAAGGGTATATATTTACTTGCTTAGGTTTAGCAGTTTTTTATTGCATTCTCAAATTAGTATTGGAAACGATTTGTTTCAAATCGTTAGGATAGAGACGCCACTTACAGTGTTATAACAAACAATATTTTGTAAGGGCTTAGTTTGGTCGTTAAATATAACAAATTGAAAAAAAATGCAGTTAATTTTGTATAGAAGTCGATCTACTGCGAATTTTGAAGTCAAAGGGTAACTTTTTAAACGCTGTATAATGTAATTCTTTGTATTACTAATTTATTTTATTTTTAAGTAATTCGTCCGTGTACTAAATTATCGCTCGGCTAGATAAGTCGACTGGCCCTAGAGCTCCAGTACTACACTTGCGAACCTCGGGAGAGTAATTTGGATATCCTAATATGAAACATTCATTCTCTGCAGTTAAAAAAAGGCAAAAAAAATATTGAAAAGATGAAGAAGTCCATGAACTCATTGGGACACTAATATTAAAATTATAATTCAATGAATAATAAGTATTGCATAAAATATCAATTTGACTTATTGCAGCTATAATACGATATAATTACTTCCTACATTTCTTATTTTGTTCTAATGAAACTTAATAGGTGCAAGAGAGTTATGCGAAGTACGTTAATGAATTTTAATTATATCGTCTCCGATTATAACGGCAGTTGGGGGTGAATTGATTATTCCAAATATAAATATATTTGGCTTGAGCCTACTGCAATTTATTATTTTACTGGGGATCATCCGAAACTGGCTCTGAATCATTTTTGAATCAATTTATGTTATTAGAAGCGTACTTAGGTTCAAGGTGTAGTATTTAGAGAATTTGAATAGAAATATTTTGCAATCCGTCAAAGGAAATGCGTTTTACAATAGAAAAAGATGTATTTTATGATGCAAAATATTTTTAAGCTTAAACTTTCAAAATTTTTTGAGCAATATAACCATCAGCAGCCTATTACCTATATGAAGATAACGTTTTTTATAGTCTCAGAAACCAAGAGTTGATACCAGCGATACTATTAAAAACTTTAACGTCACAGCAGTTGAAACGACCTTGCTAAAATGTTCGCATCAAATATGGAGTCTAGACAGCTGGTGCAATCGGCCAACAATCAATTCATGGAAGGGACATTATTCCCATAAATTCTGGGAACCCGAAATGTTTGTCTCTCAACCAGCGGACCGCTGCCGTTATTGGGAATTCCTTTAAAGCTTCAAGAATATGAAAGAGTTTCCCGATAGTTCGTGGACGTACCAGACAATTACAAGATAAATATATAAATAAGAAGAATTGACGAGAGAAGGATTCAGTTTTCGTCAGTCGTATTGAATACTTAAGTAGATATAAATTGTAAATAGTTGTGGAAATAAATTAGAGTGAGTTGGACTGTGTTTTTAAATAAATCCATGAACTGAAGGGAACCCGTGTGTGAAAATAAAAACATTACATAGGTAAGGCCCGTCCGAACATTCAACTACACCATGTTCAAGATATATATATATATATATATATATATATATATATATATATATTATAAAAAAAATATAAGTGAAAATTAACAATTCGTTTTAACGGATTGAAACACATTCTGTAGATATTTTCTACTTGGGATTAACGGATAATCAAATGTTTCACCAATTATTTTTTAATTTAATTTGAGGAATTGTTATCGGCAATACTGTCAGACATTTCGGTGTAAATATATGTGATCAATATTAAAATGGCAGCAGCCCATGAAGAATAATTACGTTTTTCTTTATATTTACAAGATACTGAACGGATATAATCGATATTAATTATATAAGGCCAACCATTCTTGGGATAAAATTATAAAGGGTTCGGCTCAGGAGACAGGTGCTCGTGTGTTAATAATTAAAATTATGGAAGGACATACCGGTAGTGGTGTGCTCGCCTATACACATGTTCCAGATAATTTTCTTATTTTCTTTTAATAATTTTCGAAAATATGCTACGAAATGTGAGAAACGAGAACGCTGCCTTTGAAGCTGGGCAAATTAAAGTCGTGAATTTAAATGTCGTCGTATATGCACGAAACGCCACAGACTTATAAATTATTACTGGAACTTTTTAACCACTTACGAGCCCCACAAAATTACGAGAGTATGGACGTAGTTCTGGTGAACAAAATGGGACAAGACAGCGAACCGATTCATTTTTCATTACCTCCAACTGTTAAAAGAAGAAAATTATAAACGTTACCTGTCGGTAATTAGACGTTATGACTGTCATTTTATGGATAATTTCGTGCCGCATTTTATGCAGCCAGCTGTATTCTTTTAGCTGATCGTTATGTAAACATTACCTTTGGCAATAAAGAATATGTAATGAAGAACTATGATTTATTTTTAATGAGAATCGAAGCCAGTATATGTCGAACAGTTGTCATTTACGCTATATCTGACCTTAAGATTGATTATGGCAATAATTCTATAGCTATTTATGTTCACAATATAATTATTTAATATGTTGAAATAATGTTATTATTTTTAGGTTATTAATGATAATAATAGCGCAGTTTCTATATGTAAATCTATTTATAATATGGACATATTATTGAAATGCAGGTGATTTTCACTAGACACTATATTGCAACAAATCAATCTGCTTCCGAAATCACAAAAGTTTGGGCTAAATTATACACTCCTGGAAATAAATAACTGAGCAAAGAAATTTCTAATTTTTTTGTGATTTTTGAAAGTTCGTTAAAAAATATCGCATCTCGAGGAGTAAAAAAGTTTTTTGAAACTTCATGTTTCTAGTGTTGCGATCTTTCGGCGATTTTTTTCTAAAGCACTAATTTTACACAAACCTACGATATTTCGTAGGATTGTGGAAAAAAATTCAGCAAATTTGTTATAATTTTTTTGCCCAAAAAAATATTCCAACTAAATCACTGAATGGAGCGGATAGCTTTCAGTTTTAATTTGCTCTTATTAGACTTCCATACGCTAATTTTCCGCTGATATATCTGACTTTTAATGAAAATGGATCATTTTGTCTTTGATTATCAATATTTCAACACCAACAATTGTCCACCAATTTATAAGGTGATTTCAGATACTTGAATAAATTTTCTGAAAGGATAAATTGGTATTGGATGACCAATGTTTGAAAGTGTGCATGCTAGCAGACTTGGTGGGCATTCATTTTAATGCAATAAAACTTTTTTTATAAATTCATAACCACGGTTGAAACAGGTCCATCAATTAACATCTGAGACTAAATAACAATCAAAATAATTATCTGAAGGGGTAGAATCGTTCCATATGTAGACAGACAGTGTTTTGGGTGCTTATAATATTTTTTATTAATTATGTTCAGAAAGAAAGCAGGCTATGATAGTGCCATCAGTATTTTGGGGTTTGAGTGGGTTAATTTTCATTGACTATGTACGTTTGCATGAAATCACAAAAAAACGGTCACAACTAAAAATTCGATGAATTTTAGTTCCACCACAAGTCCATAAGGGAAGAGATATGAAAATAATTTGAGTCTACTGGGTTGTTACTACTTTGTAGTGATTGCAGTATAATAAACATTGAATTTCCATTTGACTGTTACGAAAAAGTAATTATACTCCGAAAGGAAGCTTGAATGCTATTTTGCATACAACCATATACTTCTTCTGAGACGTGCATCTACCATTTACTCTGATTAAATAATTTTTGGATATGAAATCTATCAGAACTAAGTTTAAGAAAAATTAAGACGGCTACTTCCATTTTTCCTACACATTGGGATAAATAAATAAAATTTCATATCAAGAGCTAAAGAGTAACAATATTTTTACAGATTTCGTGACTTTGATTGAAATACGCGCAAACATTTGTATGATCATCAGTATAAAGGAATTAAACTCATTGCAGTTCATCGTCTGCTCTAGGCATGTAATAAAATGTGTACAGAAAAATACATATACTGCAAACCGTACATGTAAAACTTGATTAACTTCTTATTGTATTCAAAAATTTTATTCACTCGCTTCTCGAGTATGCCTTCAGCACTGAAGGTAATTTATGCGAAGTTTTAATAGGGAATCAACGTTGGGTACTGATTATTGTGGAAACTTCTGTAGTTTTGCGTAAAATAATTATTAAAGCAGTTGAAAAACATAAGTCGATTTCCATAAGGCTCAACTAAATTTTAATGAGAAATCCAAGTGTTATAACTTCCTGGAGTTCTTTAAAAGGGTAGAGCGCGCACAAGAGAAATAATTGGTAAAATATTTAAAGTTGTTTAATGAGAATGTAGGTACAGTATTAAAGCTCAGGTAATCTCATATTAATAATTATCACAAAACTTATCCAGATTCTTGCTTGCTCAAATCACCTGAACTACAAGGTAAATTCCATATATTAACGCCAGAACCACATTAAACGATTCAAACATCGGTAATGTATATAGTCTCATTTTTGTCTGTATAAATTTCAGGTAAACGTGTTACTAATGCAAAGGCACGGACGGAGAAAGCTCTTAAAGATCGTGACATTTTTTTTGTATAATCAGCAAATTAATCTATGTTTATGGATGAGGATCTTACACCTTTGAAAATTGCACTATTTCTTACTCTAGAATACCAGCATATTTACAATGGAGACTATTTGCGTTTTCTTCAAATGTCGGACTAAATTTGTTTATTTCTTTCTACGCATTAACTTGTAAACATTAGAAAGCAGGCGATAATGTGTTTCAGTACATGAAATAAAATTTGGGATTAACAATATGTATTAAGTCAGTTATTTTCCAATAAATGTTTACTGTTTTAAATCAAGTTTATTTCCATGAACCATCGTTAGAAGTTTTGTTGGGTCTATTTTACATGATACGGCCTCCCAAACGGATGTTCCGTATTTTCCTCCCCAGATGTTGTCTCAATAGATAAATAATTATTGGGAAGATGGTACATCCACATAAGAGATAATAATCATAAGATTCCTGTGAAGGTGCAGATGAATCATATTAAAAACAGTTTCAGTAAGTAACTAATAGTAGTAGTCAGACTGTTGTAGTATAGAATACAATAGAGAGTCTTAGTTCCAAATAAACAATTGTATTTTCATTTCTCTTAGTACATTTGCTCATAATATATATCCTGTACATAGTACACATTTATCCAAAATTACATCATTGAACTAGAATTTTTTCCATTACATATCATCAATTGACTGCCAGTTTTCACTTCATACATAAATAATTTAATTGGTTAATTATGTTCGTACCTGTTTTCTCAAAATGTTGCTAAACTTCATTTAAAGTTTTATTAAAAAACTGAGTGCTGTTAACCAAGCAGTTAGTTAAAAATTATAATAATATAAGGGTGCTAGGAAAGTTAACATTTTCTAGTGAAAAAATGAATCTCTAACCAACTATTCCAAATATAACTTTGGCTTTCATGTGTGTTAATTTAATTTCTCAAATTTATTTTTTAATATCTGAATTAACCAATATTGTGATGTTGGTTCAGTTTATAAAAATAATTCTAGGAAATCTTACAATTACAATAAACAATTTTTTTAAATTATGGGCAGTGCAACGCCGTTTCTGAAGTAATTACGGTCAGTAGTTTTATTTCTTTGCTGTCAAGCGGGCAATCATGTCAAAACGAGACTTCCTGTACGCTCATAAAATAATTTGTTTTCAGCTTGGGGCAACAGCAATCTTTCGGTACGAGGCGAAAGCTGTACTGTATGAGAATAATTCGCATTAATTTTTTTACCTTATATAATCGCTACAAGAACAGTTTGCTAAACTTCTCCAACAAAAATAGTCATACTTAGTATGAATTGAATACTACAGTTAAATATTAACAGAGGTTTATTAAATGAATTATGTTAGTAGAGTAGAAAACAACATCATCTTTAAAACCCTGGAATAGACGGATAGTCTTAAAAACTCGAACACTGATATTACTTATACAAACAAAATAAAAACTTTTCAATAGAAGAATGAAGATATACCCAATTTGTGAATAACCTAACATTTTCACCAAAAAAGATATACAGGTATTAAATTAAAGGTTAGTTAGGTCAGCATTAATCATCTGCAAAATCCATGTCATATTAACGCAAAAGTTGTTAATTTTTTGCAGATATTATAACTTTGCCAACACACCACGAACTATTGGAGAAATATGTAAACATTTGAATATAAGACCCTTTATTCTGAAAGGGACTTATCAGTTGGGCTTAGTGTTTTTAATATTTATCTGACAAATAGTGAAGCTTTCTATTAAATACTTTTCTATACCAATAATCTTTCACAGCTTGAAACCAACACATAAATAACCACAAGTTAATAAAAATTTAGAATAAAAAAGGTTTAGATTTCTGCAAATAACTTGCATGGCGAGTAATATTTAAGGCTTTTAAAACCGATTTTTAAAAAGAAAAGCAATAAAAAAGTCTTACCTTCCTCAATTCTATATTTACTATTTTAATATTAATTTTAGTTTAATGCAGAAAATAAAGTCTTCACGATGTTCTAGAACCGACCCTAACTAGTAAGACATTATTTACAGTATTACATATTGTCTAGACATTAGAGAAACAATATCCTGCTGCAAAAATACTGACATTGCATAAAAGCAGCATAATATTGTTGTTTATCACAGATAGTAGCACCCGAGGTTTAATATTAATGTAATCTGATAGAATTTCAGTACCTATATTAAAACGAAATAATATAATCAATAATAATAAATCAACCCTTTTAGTTTTTAATATTTATTGCCTATTAAGTAATTTTAAGATCATTTATAACTAAACCAAAATGTTGTCTATAATGTATATCCTTTATAACTGCTTACAATATATTTTAATAGGAATTTAATAACTTCATTTTAAATTAAATCATCCGAATACAACTTCCAAGTTAAATGGAATAAAGTTACTCCAAACAAGACCTGAAATAATAAGTTCGCTAAGGAAGTTTAATTTCTTTAAATGTAAACTAAAAATGAGTTCCAGTTTTTTTCATGGTATAATCTGAAATTACTTTTTTATATACTTTATCTCTTTAAAATTAAAACGGATTTTCAGCCAAATATATCCAGCAAATCTCGACTATCTGGTAGGTAATTATTTCTGTCTATTAGTTATATCTAATACAAAATTAAAGGGTAAGTGTAAATAAAAACCATTCAGGTACAAAATACGTATATTTAAATTTAACAAACATGGAAAAAACCTTGCAAAAGGAATAAAAAGGGGAACACTGTATAATTTCTATAAAAATAAAACAGTTCTCTGACATTTAGCTACTAACTTTAGATATATTTTAGCTTTGTATATAGTTGAAGACTGTTAATTACGTAAAATAATTTCAAATTGTAATATTTATTTTATTGTGCTAGTGACAGATTAATTATATAATGATGATTAGGAATATCAAATTTTTTTGATATTATCATGGGATACTCAGTTCGTAAATCTGAAATCTGACACCAGAAAATGATGACATCAAGCTTCTGACATTCTAACATTTGTCAAAATGTTACTAATACTTAATTTGGCTTTGTAAGTTGAAATTTATAATTTTTTATTAATTTCCAGCGACCCGACAAGGCGTTGTATGGGAAGCACGAAATATCTACACACAGATGACAACGGTAGCCCTAATTCTGTGAATTCGGTGAATTCATATTTTGGTGTTTCACGATAAACAGATTGCATATATGTTGACATTTTCATTAGTCTTTATCAAGCAATAATACCAATAGTTTATATGAATTGAAAATAGCAATTATGAACAAAATACTTACTTCAAAATAATAATTATTAGAACCTATTAAATTTTATATTGCCTACTTATTATGTCCTAAACATCTTAGATCAATATGAGTACAACCGTAACAACTGTATTTAGTTATATATAACAAAAAAACCAAAGTGATATTTAAAAATTAATTTGTTAGAATTTAATTTAAACCACAATTCAAAGTTCTGAAACAAAATTAACGGAAACGGTTTGTGCAAGTTTATCGTCGGCTTATGGAATTTGAGGGACTGTGCTAGAGAGATAGAAAGAACACGAACAATGAGAGTCATTGCATGTGTCTGTAAGTCGCACCTGATATACCTATATTGCGCAGGGCATCTCATATTTTTGTATTTATTTGGGATACAAACTGTTATTTTTTTAAATTTATTTTTACTTTTTTATTTTATTTTACAATCATCGAACAGCATAGCCAATTATAAGAAAGGGATGGAGTACATTGACAAACATATTAATATCAAACTGGAATACACCTTCAACAATCACATAAACATATAATATGCTCACTGACAACGAAATCGCAACATCTAGAAGGAGATATTTAAATTTAATATTGTTTTGGTAAAACATAGATGCTATAGTAAGGAGTAAATGATTAAAATTTGGTACAGTTTGGGGAATGTTTTTTCATGTAAATTTTTTTATCAAGTAATCTGTAGTCGTTTTTACATTTTTAAAATGTACCAACAAACGAACTGTTTGAAGGGATTCATAATCGATGTTAGTAATGTTAAAATGTCTAGAATTATTGGTTTACGGAAGGCGGGCTTTTTCATTTCGAAAAATCGCAACAGAAATCTAACTACTGTTATAAAATGTTATCAAGCGTGGGTTGATAATACCCAAAATGGCAGAAAAGTAGGCAGCGGACGTTGAAGGGGCACAAATGAAGCTCAAGATCGACGTCAAAGACTTATGGCCTTTAGAGATCGATTTTCGACAATTCGAAATTTGTGGTGAGGAAAACAAGGTCATCTTGTAAGTGTCCGAATAGTTTACGACTACAATGGTGCAGAGAACAACAACATTGGAATGTGGAAAGTCATTATCAGGTCGTGATGGTCATTCTGTGATGAATCTCGATTCTGCTTGGGTGGACACGATGGCTGAAGAAGCGTTAGACGACGTCGAGGAGAACGATGTCAACCTAAAGAAGTGTTCGAGAGGACATTCAATTGTGGGAAGCGCAACTGATGACGGTTCCCTGAACAGAAACAATATGTATTATATACAATATATAATATATATTGTCTTGCGTACAAAGGAATGACACCTCGAAGAGAGTACTAAATTTGATGTTGAGCGACATGTACACCGAAGAGTAGACGTTATGGTATGGGGTGCTATTGCACATCGAAGTAGGTCACTTTTAGTCTTTGTTTGAGACAACAGCGCAACGTTATCTTCAGGAAGTAGTGAAGCCATATATACTACCTTACCTTAATCGGCTCATCGATCCCAAATTTCAACAAGATAACGCTCGGCCACACGTTGATCGAGATAGTTTAATTTTTTTGAACAGACCCATGTGAATCTGTTGCCATGGCCGTCCAGATCCCCCGATCTTTCGTCCATAGAACATGTTTGGGATATGATGGGTAGAAGGCTCGGAAATTTACCCAAGCCCCCGCGGACTTTGGAGGTTTGATGACATGAAATATAGGTAACTTGGGATAGTATTCCTCACGAAGAAATAAACCACCTTATTAAATCAATGCCAAGACATGTTGGATAGTGTATAAACTCCTTGGTATTTTTTATTTAAATCTTAATTACTATGTGTTTTACCAAAACAATATTAAATTTAAGCATCTCCTTCGGGTATTGCGATTTCTGTTAGTATAGTAATATCTATGGCTTAAGTGCAAAACCTCTTAAGTCGAATTATCTAAATTTTCTGGGGACAAAAAACCAATACTTTTTTAACAAGGCGTTCCAGTTTTTGCTGCTAGGGATATTATATAATACAACTATTAAAAAATTATTATATAGACTTTTGAGTAATTGCAGTTCCACAGATACCAATATTTTTTTGCACTTTAGCCATCGAATAAATATTTGTACACAAATCATATGAAAGACTACAAGATTTTACAGAAATGAGCTGTTCGAATCTTTTGTTGGATAATATTGGGAGTAACATTAAATAAATTAATCCCTGTTGGAAGATGAGTATAGTTGAAGAACACAGCATATAAGGGAGAATATTTTAGAACATTAAATCTAGGAATTTTAATGTATAACATAGGTAGGTGGAGAAGAGTTCGGATGATTGGAACGTTAAAAGAATTTTGATAATGAATATCAGGGTAGTCAATAAAACTTGTAATACTTTACAGAACGTAATAAGAGAATAGTATTCTTTATGAGGGGCTAAATCTCTTAGATAAAACGCTGAGTAGTATCAGCAGTCCCAGTGTATATTTAATAACCAGGATTCCAGATAATCGACGCATAACATAGATGCAATTTACAAAACTAGGTTCATATTTAATTTGGTAAAGATTCGTATTTGGCTTTATAAAAACTCCTGCAAATATTTCCAATAGAAATGGGTGTTTCGACCTACTTGTACTTGAAAATGGAGTAAAATTTAATTATTTGTAAATGCATTACACCGCATGCTCTCAAATAACATTCCAGAGAGATAGTTAACCGCTTTCTAAATTGAAGGCAGATGTCACACGAATACGACTATAATATTGTGCATTGACAAAACTCCTTAACCCCCGTACCAATTAGGTGAGCTCAATAGCAAGATTGTCAAAACTTTCAGAGGTAATAAACACCTGTAGCACATGACAAGAATGTCGCTATATTCCCACTTATGAAATAGATACATTTTCATTTTCCTACGACGACAATCTCATGTTCAACCCTACGACGACAAAGGATTCCATGAATTATCTCAAAACGACTCTCTTCTCCCTTGCTAACGAGATCGTTAGAATTTTATTATACTCTAGAACATGCGTGTAAGGGTACCATTAAGGGACCAATGCGTATTTACCATTTCGAGACAAAAGAAAAATCCCAAATCCGATTTAAAGTATAGCTCTGTATGGATATTTGGCTTTCTCCCTGCCGGCTGCATTAAAATATTACCCGCGGGGGTTTCATTAGCATTATGAGTTTGCGTATAGAGAAATATGTTGATTTTTACCACTTTAACTCCTTGATTGTGTCAGTCCTAAATCTGGAAGTAATGTATGCGTCTGCTAGCACTATGTCAAACCAACTAATAACAGATTTTTTTTCATATTTAACCATTTCAATTAATTTCAGTTTATTAGTTCAAATAAACCTATATTAGGCATTAATTAATATAGCGTTAACATCAAAATTATTGAAAAAAGTGAGAGTACATTCTAATTGTTTAGTTATTGTATTTCGAACGAAAAGTTGGTGAGGAGGTTGAGCTGTCAAAGTGTAAAATTTGTAACAACTTAAGACCCTTGTTGCATAATTATGCACAGTTTAATCTGACAACGTTCGGACTGAATGGGCATAATAATGAATATATTTTACATCAGTTAATGATACAAGTGCTGCCATCCTAGCGGAAATGCGGTAAATACAGCCCTATCAAGGTTACTTGCTATAGCGATGACACACATGAGACGTAAGTCAATACAAATCTATAATAATCACTTAGTTACTTTGAAATATAAATATATTTTTTTGGTTATAGTTTAGGTGAAAGATCAAAACAATGATTTAAATTAGTATTTTTCCAAAAATTTTAATTGATTAATGGCGGATGACCGCTTTTTCGTTAATGTTCATAATTATGCACACTGAGTCTCAAAAATAGTTTTTATTTTATTTTAATTAAATATGACCCTGAAAATGAGGTTGATGGTTCGATGCTCCTACAAGTTTTGTATGTGTATTAAATAAGAGAGGAACTACTCTGTCATTAAGGCTGCCACTTTTTTCTGAAGAAAATATAGAATATACATTTTTAAGTTACAAAAATATGGTACTTTTGGGAAATTTTGGAAAAAAATAGTACACATTTATTTCTCATTATTTTTTCATATATTATTTTAAGATCAATCTTACAAAACCTCGAAAATCAAGCAGCAACAAATAACGGCGGGCAGTTGACGTTTAAATGCTATGACAAGTTGACAACTGGCAAACCAGTAGTGAATTCACTGTAAATACATCTACTCAAAGAGTGAATTATTTGTGTGACAAACGTAGTTTTACGTCTTATGTTTATAAGAGATTATTTGAAGACGCGAGATGTAAGACCGACATCTAGGATTTTCAAGAGAATCAGTACACAGCTTAGAGCATTTACTTTCTAGAAATAGAAAATAGAAATGTCGTGGTAAGCCTAAGGAGAGAGAGGGCAATAGAGAGGGCAAGAGGCTATTTCACTTGGTCGGGAGCTGCTTCCAATAAAGCATGTTGTTCATTGGCTGCGTCCACCGACCATCCACCCACTAAGTGAAATAGCCTCTTACTGTCTCTATTGCCCTCTCTTTCTAGCGTTGCCACGATTTTATGCTTGACAGGCTATATCTAGATGATAAATGATCTAAGGTACACAGAGGTTCCGAATCTGTTTCTGGTCGGGAACCTTCATCAGTAAGACCGACATCTTACATCTCGCGTCTTCAAATTTAACGAAATGCATCAAATGCATAAAGAAGTGTTCGAAAGGACATTCAATTGTGGGAAGCGCAACTGATGAAGGTTCCCGACCAGAAACAATATATATTATATTTATATAAACAATATATATTATATTTATATATAATATATATTGTCTTGCGTACAAAGGAATGACACCTCGAAGAGAGTATTCAATATCTCTGGCAGGTGAAGTAACCTGCAAAATTTTATCGTGACATTCTGTCCTAGGAGTGAAGGGAGAACAGCAATTACACGGAACGGCTCCAGATTCGGAACCTCTGTGTACTGATTCTCTTGAAAATCCTAGATGCGTACAAAGGAATGACACCTCGAAGAGAGTATAAGAGATTATTGTTGTTAATTTAGTTCTAAAATTTTCCACGCCGCGTAGTGGATGGGTTCCACCTTAAAATTCATTAAAAAACGCCACATTTGAATTAGCTATTAGCAATGAAAATATAGTACATTTTGTTCTATATTATTTTTCTGAATAATATAGTACAATTGGGTAAAATGTAGTAAGAGACTATATATATATAGTACAGGTGGCAACTCTATTTGTCATGTATCATAGACGATAGTTGGTTGTGGTTCTTTCGTGATTTTATTATTTTTTTGTAAAAATTTACCATTGATACATATTGTGCATAATTATGAACACATTTTTTTTAATAAAAAAACAACAAAATTAACCCTATGTAATATACTAATATTGATAATATGGTCATCCTTGAATAAAATATATCAATAAATATTTTTTCTTCCCTTAAAAAAATCAGGTCTCAAGTGGTTAAAGAAATATCGAATAAAACATTAATTTTTATGAAGAAGTAAATAATAACGGTTATATTTTCACACATACTGTTCGGAATAAGGAGTGATGGTCAAGAATATTAATAAGAACCAACTAAAATGTCAACCGGTGTGTCGTGATAGAGGGTCACAATAGAACACATATTTGAACATAAGTTAAGGACGTGTCTATCTCAAATACTGTTCAAAGCAACAGGAAACCACAACAAGCAGAAAAAACTAAAGTAATGGCCCTCAATCCGGCACAACCATAGAAGGTCAGAACGCGCGAAGAATTTCTCAGTGCCGAATGAAAACTAACGAAAATTCTAGATGGAATGGAAATAGTTCACATCAGGAAAACTGATATTATTATGAAAATAGCCTGATAGTGACAAACTTCAACTTTATACAGGTGTCGACATCCAAAAGCTAAAAGTAAGAAAAAAAAGGTAGCAGTTTAGGTTCGCCTAAAGTTGTGTAAAAGAAAATGCTAAAGTGATTTGGGTGCGTATGGTTTGGACAAGAGAAATGAATGAAAGAATGAAATCAAAGAAGAAGAAACCAGATTGATTATATTTTAGATTTCATTACTATATAAATAGAATTGCCGCTTATCCAGCAGCACATAGTAAAATACTCAGCTGTACCTTCAATTACAAAAGAGAAAAACACGTAATTATCAAATGTCGTTGTTGCAATGAAACCTAAGTACGCATTCCCAGAATATTTCTTCAGAACAACTCTAGCACATAATTCAATCAGTTAACATAAGGTAAATAATTCAAAATAACTATGTAATGAATTATTCCTAAGGGAAACGCAATTTGCTCTGTATTTCAAAGAGCAAATTTCATCAAAAAATAATTGGGAAAATAAATATAGCTCACTAAAGCTTAATTTTGATAGTATGTTACACAAGCGATCCCGTAAAATTGATGAAAAAAGGACACTGGTAAATTCAGAGCCAATATTTGAAAACAGCCAAACTAAAAAGCTATCACACTGTTTATCACTAAATTGCATGTTGTCGACACTGTTAAATTGAATTTTATCGTATTAATTGATACTTCAGTGATTTGGAGCGGGCAAAAGGATATTTTAGTGCAAAAACTGATGCTTGCACGACTGAAAATACGCTTCAAAAAATCCAAACAAAACCCTATTAATAATTAAATATCGATTGACCCCTTTTTGAAAACAATACGCCTATCTTCAATTGGCTTCCACAACTTCCACCGTAATACCGTTTATCGAAACTAGTTGATTAAATTCTCACTCTCTGCATAAAAGCAGGACGTTATACAAAAGATTAAAGAGTTTTACGACCTTTATTAAGAGATAGGAAATCCATAGCGAACCTATAACTCGCGATCGGATTTATAATAATCATAATTATCTTGGATGTTATTTTAACTATTAATAAACTCCTTGAATAGGTGTTATTTGTACTGAACATTTCGGAGACATAAACTGTTAGGACTTACAGTTAGATATAATGTAGAGGGAAGGAATGAACAATTAGAATTCACAATGAAGCGATATAAGTTTATAGGCACCGATGCCCGTTGAAAACTTGATACCCTTTGTGAAATATTAAATAAAAATTGTTCAGACAACTGGAACTCTTTCTACGGTAAATGTATTCTTTATGAAAATTGCGAGTTCTAATGTAAACACTAAAAATACGATTTCGTTTAAAGCAAAAATGGCAGAAATACTTCTAGCTTTTTACTTGATACAAAGTTGGTTTTTATATTGGTGAACATTAACTAATTCAGAGGCAGTGGTATAACATATAAACAACACAATTTATTTCTTCTTGGTGGCGGTTCTTATAATATTCAAGCCGTCAAATTGCATTGCTTTTATAGGTTTTTTGTGTAAAACACCAATAACACAGCTTCTGTATGTGTACTCAACACGAGACTGTACAGAAAGACGAAGTTGCTGAATTTGATGATAACCGCGTTCAGTTCATGTGTGGTTTATTTACATGTGCTGCGACCAAAATTTAACTTATCGGTATCAAATGTATAACAATTTGAAGTAAGACAATTTGACGAATTTCTCAGTAATAAATGTCTTCTAACCGTCAAATGAAAGGACAAATCATCAAAGTTGGCAAAAGTTAATAGTGAAAAGGTAAACCAAGGCAGTGTGGTTGTGACTTATGTTCTTATCTTTTTAACTGGTTGGAATGCTTGTAAGAGGGAACGGATAGGTTTGATTAGCACAAATTCACATATGAATTTTGTTCTATATTCTCGATACATCAGTTGTCAAAATCACACAAAAGCAACAAGCAACTTGATATTAAAAAAATAAAATGAAAGACCTGAGGTTGTCCGTAAATATGTGGTCAATAACTAAGGACTAGATGTCATTAAGGACTGACTATTGCTCCCAGTGCCAAAAGAATTATAAACTTTATTCCTGCGAGTGATATGTTGACTGAAGGAAAGCATCAACCAGTCTACCACACAAAGTATGAACTGTGAACGAAAAAATACGAACGACCTGAAGATGTTCAATTTGCTCTGTTCTACTGTGTATGGAAAAAGATGAACACTTGTTTCCAAGCATACTACTCCAAACCAGCAATGGAACTGTAGTATCACCATTTGCGTTGCAAATAACGCAATATCAGGCTTACTGTTTCCCTCTATGGATTCTTGTTTCTCTATACGTAATATGTGATCTCAATACCTATATGCAGATAGGTACTATTGTAATATTTCTTCTAGCATATTACATATTTGCATTAAGCACACTCTATTAGGTGGTTTTCTACATTGATAAGTGAGATTATGTTTTTGCCTCACCTATAAGTGTTTTTTCTATGTGCTTGATCGCAAAAATTTGACATTTTTGTATGCTACAAATCCATTTTAGCCAATTCACATTTCATGCAAAGTTGGTAACTTACAGTCTTGACTGTTATTCCTGTGTGAATAAAGTAGAGCCACAATAAAGATATTACTGAAAGAGGAGAGTTGTGAAGTTTTGTTCTCACTCTTGTAAATTGATTATATATCACGTACATAACGGAGAACATACTAAATTGCAAACCAAAATACTGATCTTCATGTTACAACATCCCAAGATTGATGTTTAATTTTTATTGTATAATTATTTCAGAATCCACGCCACAGAAACTTTGGTAAAAAAAACTTAATTTTCTCATTTACTTGTCGATGCCGACGTTTAAGAGCTTTTATTGAGCCTGTATTTTTTTTTCGACATTCGAAAACGATTTAGACGATTGTGAATGTTTTTGTTGATAAACCCAAACATCGATTAAGAATGGTAATCAAAAGCAATTAACTGAATCTACCGTAACGCGACTGATAATTAGCGAGGTTCATTTCCTAATTTGGCTGTGTAGGCGTGTAGAAACGCTAAAAGAGAATAATTTCGTTTTCGACTAACAGAATAAATTTTAGAAGGATTATTTTTGCATTTCGCCGGAGCTAACGCGGAAATAACCGAACGAGTTCATTAAGAGCTTTCAATAAAAATCACACG
Organism: Octodonta nipae; assembly: GCA_034190945.1. Classification (NCBI taxonomy): domain Eukaryota; kingdom Metazoa; phylum Arthropoda; class Insecta; order Coleoptera; family Chrysomelidae; genus Octodonta; species Octodonta nipae. The sequence goes on along the minus strand of CM067220.1, from coordinate 85,508,086 downwards.
GTTGCCAAATTGAAAAGGTATGAAATTTTAAATTTTACGGCAGAATTCCATTCAGCCTAAAATTGAGATAAAGCACTTTATCAATGAATGAAGAATTATTGATTGAATTGATGGTTTTGAATGAAGTTCGGTTTATATGAAAACACCGGAAAAATCTTCCTTTGTACGCAAGGAATGACACCTCGAAGAGAGTATTCAATATCTCTGACAGGTGAAGTAACCTGAAAATTTTATCGTGACATTCTGTTCTAGGAGTTAAGGGAGAACAGCAATTGCACGGAACGGCTCCAGATGCGGAACCTCTGTGTACTGATTTTCTCGAAAATCCTAGATGTCGGTCTCTTACATCTCGCGTCTTCAAATTTAACGAAATGCATCAAATGCATAAAGAAGTGTTCGAGAGGACATTCAATTGTGGGAAGCGCAACTGATGAAGGTTCCCTAACCAGAAACAATATATATTATATTTATATATAATATATATTGTCTTGCGTACAAAGGAATGACACCTCGAAGAGAGTATTTAATATTTTTGTTAATATCTTTTAAACAAATGATTTGAAAATATGATATATTTGTAATTGACATAATGAGCCTTTTATCTGATATGATGCGTTTGAAAATTGAATATTTATGTTTCACACAATTGTATAATTTGTCCCTAAAATTACTATGGGGGTTTTCTAATAATTTTTCTTATAAATTTCAAGTGAGCACCAGTATCCCTAATTATTTTCAAAATTTTAGGTAGTACGGTTTCGGAAATAAAGCGAGAAATGAGAATTTTTTATATCTTTATGTTAATATCTTGTAAACAATTAATTTTAAAAATATGAAAAGTATGTACTTGTATTCCTTATAATAAACCCTTTCAGTTGATGTATTGCATGATGCGTTAAAAAATATTTTTTTATTTTTCGTTTAATTCTATAATTTGGTCCCCAATATTAATATTAGGGATTCCTTCGTATTTTTCCTGTAAAGAAAAACAATTAGGTCTTATGGTTTGGTGAATAAAGGGGGGGATGGGTAATTTTTTAAATATATTTTTTTAATATATTTTAAAATACATTAGTATTCGTCATAATAAGCCCTTTTATTTTCCATTTAATTCTGTAATTTAGCCGCCAAAATGAATATTAGGGGTTTCTCCTTATTTTTCCAGTAAAGTTCAGGTAAGGGGCTATATGTCTATTTTGGTACAAAATTTTACAGTTTATGGTTTCGGAGATAAGGGGAGGGGGGAGGGGAATTTTTTTTATATATTTTTAATATCTTTCAATTAATTTATTTTAAAAATATGGAAAAAATATATTTGTTTTCGTCATAATGAGCCCTTTCATTTGATATGTAGCATGATGGGTTAGAAACAATTTTAATTTTTTATTTTACATTTAATTCTGTGATTTGCCTCCCAAATTTAAAAGTAGAGGTTTCTCCTTATTTTTCCAGTAAACTTCAGGTCAGACCCTATAGCTCTAATTTTTTTCAAAACTTTACGTTTTATATTTTCGGAGATAAGGGGGGGGGTAAATTTTGGTATATTTTCGTTAATATCTTTTTGATTAATTTTTTTTTTTAATTTGAAAAAAATATATATTTGTGTTCCTCAGAATGGGACCTTTCATTTGATATATTACATGATGCGTTGAAAAAATTTTTGTTTTTAATTTTTTATTTAGTTCTATAATTTGCCACCCAAAATTAATATTAATGGTTTCTCCTTATTTTTCCTGTAAAGTTCGCGTAACGATCTATATTTCCTATTTTTGTCAAAATTTTAGGCTTAGTTGTTTCGGAGATCAGGGGGGGAACGGTCGATTTTTTTAGTTTTTCCCCTCAAAAGTACCCCTAAAATCAAAATTTCTTCATTTACGATAAGTATTCCTGATCGAGTCACCAAACTATACATTGATGCCAAATTTCAACCTCTTCCGTCCAATAGTTTAGGAGAAAATTGCTGTGATGTGACAAAGGCAGAAATCCGGAGTGATATTATTAAGGGTATCCGTATATAGTATATACGGAACCCTAAAAATTGATTCGAAAAGTGATACATTGTTCATGTATTAAATTTAATGGAACAAAATAACTATTACAATTGTACTTACACCAGGCAAGAGTCTCAAATATTTGCTTTTGCAAAATGAAAATTACAAATTCTTATATTCATATTCATTCGGTTGTCAGTCTTTCAGATTTTTGTTGTAATGAACCAAAAAAAAATCGAATCAGAAAACAATAAAATTTCAATGGTAAATTTAGCATGCATTTTCGGCGAGACATATCTATAAATGCTTTCATGGAACAAAATAAATAAACAACAGTCACATGTTCTAGTGTCTAGTGCACGGTGTAATTACATCAAGGTCTAGTGTTTTAATATAGTTCACTTTTTGGTCACAAGGTGGCGCCATAGTCTTACGTATTTGCATTTTCAGAAATAAAACAAGAAATGTTATAGTCTTCTACAGTTCGGGCAGTGAAAATATGTTTACTGTTCATGAGGACCGATGCAAAACTGACCTAAATGTTGAAAATTATATTTTCTTTGTGTGTATTTATGTAATTCTAATAGTGAAACCTTTAGTGGTGTAGTGGTTATTAACTTTTTACAATTGTACATTCAAATTAAAGAAGTTACATTTTAATCTGGTTTAGGTACTTACTCAATACAAAAATATGATTTATTAATGTTACGAATTGCGTGCTGGCCGCGAGCACGCGGATAAAAGAATAAATACGATTAAATTTTAGAGTTTGTTAAATAATGAAGGTGGCGACCACGGTCGTATCTTGAGGGGAGAGGGCACATAATGTTGAACCAATATCAACCATTAGGAATCAATCGTAACGAAAATGACCTCTAATCAAACCATCCACTTTCTTCTGAATTTTTCTTAATCTATGCAGGGGCGGATCTACGATTTTCTTGAGGAGAGCAAGAAGAAAATTATAATAATAAAATAATTAGCGCTAAACTTCTTCGTTTTTTAAGTTATTAGTATTCTATCTACTGTTTAAGATTATGGAATTTAAGTTTGCTGGTTGTGTCTATGTATAAGACAGTTTGACAGAATTGCACTTGCGATGATCTGTGATTTCACGGAGACACTTTGCTCTAAAATTACTCCAAAAAACTACAAGAGAACATCAGGGAAGAATACGAAACAGTCGATAGAAGATATGGCAAACAATACCTAATTAGAGTTTATCACGAGCACAATGATCTGACAAAAACCTGCACGAATCTGAAATTCGCCATTTGGTAGATCTAGCCTACCAGGCGTCCTTCGAGAGTTTAAAGAGCAGTTTTATCATTGTAATTAGTGTCCCAGGAAATCTGCAAAGCAGTGGTATAATTAAGTGCAACAAAGTCCTCCTCCGAACTGAAGCTGTTATAAACATAATCAATCCAAGGTGAGAGCCGTTGGATTTAGCCATGGGAACTAACGAATACAAAAAGTTGTAGAGCAAACGACAGGATATCAAGCCAATCAATCAAAATGCTTCCGCTGCGGACGTAACTCAGAGTAACAAAAAAAAAACCAAAAATGAACTTAATGTACCTACATACCTGGAGAATGATAAACCTTGGAACGGCATTTTTGAAAAAAATAAAGGAACTGAAACAAATAACTGGAAGAAATAAACTAAAGATATTAAATGTCTTCCGAACGGATGAACAGTTTTGCAATATTTTCCATAGCTATACTCATTTCCTGTCATACAAGATTATGGTAACAATTTGTCTATATATTTTTACAGGTAAATCTAATCAATAACTTTATTTATTTCTAAAAAGTCAATAAGATAATTTTCTATTTTCGTTTTCTGAATATTTTTAATTGTTTTGTTTCAATAATATGTTCCCCTCTTTGCTGTTATTTCATCATTCACATACATGACTAATTAAACTGCGGCATGATCAGACACGGCATATTCAAAACACAAAGTACACTTAAAACAGAAATTAATTTACAGAGACGATGCACCTAATTGAAAACTTTTATATTTTTCATAATTCTTTATAGATGACGTATATTCAATGAGATATTAATTTTAATTCTAAGAAATCTGGTTAGACATCGGTTCTGCATTTTTCCCTGTCAGCTTCCTTATAAGATTCGTTATTGTTCAGGGGCTCATAAATTTTCCCGATATTTATTATCGAACTGTTGAGTTATTAATCATTTTATTTTTTCCGTAACAGAATACGTGTTTGCGCAATACATAATTTTAATTGTTCTCCGTGTTCTCCGTTCTCGTCAAGCACAATGTGTACAAAAATCGAAAAAAAGGACATCGTCAATGGCGTTCACGATTCTAGGAACTTGTATGTAATATGAAATCAAAAGATGTCCGCATTGATGTCTCGTCGATTATCGACTTATTTTGTGAACCGAAAAAATCGTATTTCCAGGTCTTCGACGTTCAAAATAATTACGTAGTCTATCATAATTTTAATAAAAACTTCCATTTTGCGAATGGATAATATCTAATTTGTATATCCATTACAAAAGACGAGAATAGCACATAATACGTTATGAATTATTTACAATCTAGGCAATATGGAACACGCTACATTTTTTATTATAAGTCATGTAATAGATGTTTTAAAATGTAAACTATATATTTAAATATTGGCGACATATTGAGGATCTGTTTAGAATTTCGTCTCGGATGCGTTGTTGTAATTTTACTGTAGTGAAATGTGTATATACGATATGAATGTCAACAAAATATCCAATGAACTTGCTTAAGACAGACCCGGGAAACTATTTTCGACTTTAACTATAAAGCAAACTTAAAATATAACGGAGTAGTATAGATATAACGAGATGTGAAAACGTTTTGTTTCATTACGATTACAAATAGAAGGTCTATTTCAAATTCTTCTAGATAATTCTATGTAGGTTCTCAAAAAATCATTCTTATCGGTGGCTCTCAGCTCTCACGAATCTCGAGTTCTTTGTACTTTTGTTTTTGAATTCACATACACTGCATCACAATTCAAAATGAAAATTATTAGGAATATTTACAGCACTGAATTTTGGTCTATCAATTAACACCAATATGTACACAAAACGGCAAAATACAAACAAAAGATTTTACCTAACCTATCTTTAGTTTATTGATTGGTTGGGGTCATATCAACAATAAAGTCAACAATAAAGAAAAAAATGATGGCAACAATTAAATTTTACACAAGATCTTGGCTAACACTTTCCTGAATGATAATGATTTTTCGATCACAAATTCCATTTCAGGTTTTTGGGATACCCTGGCGAGTGGAAGTAAACACGTAATTCACAAACTTCTAATACCTTTGATATAAGAAGTTTCAAACCATTTAGACGAATGGGAAGGTTCACTTATTTGACATTCAAATCAAACACAATAAAAATTTTGAACACATCTAAGTATGTTATTTCAAATCAGATTTGGTAAATATAAAATTATTGCTGAGAGTGGACCTTCGAGTGCAGATTTTCGCAAGTGTTGAAGACAAAAAAAGCAGATTTGACTAGTGACTCTAGTAATTAAGTTTCGTACAAAAGATTGCCCAAAAAGGAACTTTTTCTGCCAATAATCTATTCTTAAAAAGATGTGATTTCATTTTTTAATCTCAACAGAATAGCAGGACTTACAGTAAAGAAATGGCCACAATTAATCTTCATAGCACATTTCCATTTTAAGTAAAAAACGATTTTGAGTTAAAAAAAATCCAATTTCCGAGATTTATAATTTTAATCATTACTTACTTCTAGAACAGTTGATAAAATGACGATTTGTCATAATCGCATATGCCGCTCTTCAGGTTACACGTCACGGAACTAATAAAAAATGTGGGAATTTTAAGAACCCTTAGAAACGAGTATAATGGTACATGACTCGTCCGTATGGAGGTTGCGTATGATACCGCTATCGCCAGGGGTATCGAAACAAAAGTATGGAGACCGGTATCGATAGTAGGATCAGACAAAAGTATCGACACTGGTATCGAAAGAAGGGGTAGATCTCCATGTAGCGGGTCCCGAACAAGTATCGATACTAGAATCGAATCAAAAATACCCATATGGGTATCCCAGTATCGCAAGACAAATATCGATAGATAGTTATTCTATATTTATTCTAAAAAGCCAAGATTGGCAGGGTACATTGTCAAAGAACACATTTATAATTAAATAGTATCTATAGTACATATTTCAAATAAATACATATTTTTTAATTTTTTTTTTGACTAAAGATATTTCTTTCAAAAAGATATGTCATAAACAAATATAAATTATATAAATTATGAACACTGACAACTATTTCTTTGTTTCATTTGAAACATACTTCTGATACACTTTTTCTGAAGTAAGAATACTCTGTCAACTTCTGTAGAGTTACCCCAACGAATTAGTATATATCTTATTTTCAATTGTGATATGCTGGCAGTGCAGCTTCACGGCTATTATTCTGAACTATAGTTCTTAGGGCATAACAATATTTTGATATACTCAGAGCACACTCTCGAAGATTGAATATCTATATTTCTATATGAAAAAGTGTGATCTAGTCGGTTAACAAATTAAATACATGGTGCATTTGGCATATTTAAAGATCATGTCCGTAGGGATATTGTTACTACCGGTGGTTGTCCACAAAGTTTCGAACATAAACCAAAACTGGATCATAGACGGGCCTTTTGAAGGCGTTTATAACTGCAGCTCTAGTGGATAGTTCAACATTAACATCTTTGAACATTGGTTAAAAAAATAATGAAAAAATTGGAACACATTCTCCTGGTGTTTTCAAGACTTCCCAAGAAGTTAACATTTACATGACACCATATCATCCCGACTCGACATATATCACAAAAACCTTAGATCTTTCACTCTTTGCAGTAATGTAAAAAAGGCAGTACTAAAGGTATATTGCCCAAGGAGCAGTTCCCATTGCTGCTGAACGGTAGGAATCCATCCTTTCAACCCCTATAATGTTATTTCTAAGTCATCTACGTCAGCTATAATAGTGGAAACAATACTGTTACTAGAATTCATCCGACCGCTGGTGCAATCGGGACATTATTCCGATAAATTCTGGGAACCCGAAATGTTTGTCTCTCAACCGGCGGACCGCTGCCGTTACTGGGAATTCCAGAACGTGATGGAATTTCCCGATGGTTCGTGGACGTACCAGACAATTCCAAGATAAATGTATAAATAAGAAGAGCTAGCGATAGGAGGCATTCAGTTTTCGTCGGTCGTTTGTACAGTTAAGATAAAATGTAAATAGTAGTTTCTGTGAATATAAATTTGTGTAAAAGTAGTGGAAATAAATTAGAGTGAGTTAGACTGTGTTTTTAAATAAATCCAAGAACTGAACTGAACCCGAGTGTGAAAATAAAAACATTACAATACATTAACATCAAGTATTTTTCGTGGTAGTGTGTTGGAATACATTCACATTCAAAAGTCGAGAGAAACTGATATAAAAGAAAGGAAAATTTCATAAAAAAGAAAAAAACCTCTCATCTAGTAAAAATTTGTCCAGCATTGATGAAGAGACCCCATGCAACATTTGTGTAACAGAAGAATTGTATCTGATTTATAACATCTAAAACTTAAATAATGACATCAAAATGGGATTTTTCAGTTCGTTTGTATTTAAGAGCTATTTATTAGTAGATTAGTATGTTGTAATATTTTCCACTATCAAATTAGATACACATCCTTAATACATCAGTGATAATCACTGTAAATAGATTAAAACATTGGCTCCTAAATCCCTCACATTAATTCTTGATAGAGAAGTTCCGACCTGACAATAATGTTTTTTATTACTTAGTTATACAAACGTATTGACGAGAGATATATTGTTTAACTAAAGCCATTCTATGCTAAATATTTCACCATAGTAAAATTGTGAAAAATTATAGTCCTGGTTATTATTACCTCCCGAAAATCGGCTGGTAACATTAATATTACCTAAATAACTCCTGCTCCTATTACTATATCTTTTTACAAGAATCGATTATAACTATGAAATAAAGTAAACGATGACTGATGATTTCAAAATTGAACTAGGCATTACTTAAAACTGAATCACTTTGTTATAATATTTTGTTTAACACATTTCAATACGGAAATCCATTAAAAAAGTCGCCATAAAATCTCATTTACCTCATTATATTGTCATTTACCTAACTCGAAACAAACCATTAAACGACCAAATGATCATCTAAACGACTCAAGAATTCGAATGTTTTTAGTGGTATTAGGAAACACAAGTGGATAAGAACAACGAATAAAAAGTGACAGCTTTCAGTCAACCTATTAGCATAAAATTTTCAAGTGTACCTCATAAAAAAATCTCATAAAAACGTATGGGTGTTCTTAATTCTAATCTTTCGCTGAAAGACGTTAAAAGTGCAACTTTATCGGATATTATTACCAGTCGAGTGATTTTAAACACAGACCGGCCGATCTGTGGTTGTGGTTTAAAGTGAGGGTGGCATTTCCTTTCTTGACAACACAAACGTCAGGGAATTATCTCGTCCTCAAGGGGTTTCATGATTAATAGTATGAACAGATGATAACGCTCAAACTTAGATTGGATATCGTATACAGTTATTTTTAAATTTGTCGTCTGGTTATCTCCAATATATAAGAACTTCTAACAACCAAGTTTCCGTAAACGAACGATAAAATAAAGATGAAGTACCTACTGTTTGGTTTTTAATGTAAATTTACAAAAAATGTTAAGACTAACCATGATTACAGTAATAATTATGATATGAAACATTTTCACAAGATTTATTCAAATGAACGTGGAATATGTACACGTTTATTGGTGTGTTTCACACCAAACTGAAGGAAAACGTATTCTTCAGAGGCAAAATCCAACCTAAGCATCGTGCGTCGTTTCAAACCGTAGTGTTTCACATAAAAAATGCTCCAAATAACTGATTGGGTAGCGTCATGGTTCGTTAAAATTTCATATAACAGATGTGACAATTACCTTTAATTGCGTATGATCAAAATTGGTTTTCATAATTGATTGTCAACAAGAATAATTAGGGATTCTATCGATTCATTGTGGTGTAGGTTATGATCAATTAATTATCTGGAATTGAGCGATTTAATAGATAACACTGACTAGTTCTTTTATCAAAATGATTGATATATTCTAGTTTCAGATATATTATCATACATTGTACGATTTTTTTGTATGTTATGGAATTGTACTCAGTTAAACGTATTATTTATAGTTATTATAAACTAATTAACAATGTTCCAGTAAGTATCAACTAATGTCAATAAAATAGGTGTTTATTTGGATAATTAGAAATTACTTCATAATTTTTAATATATTTCCAATAACATACCATTCTTATTGTAATGCAAACGTAAGGAGATAATCTTCATTTAAGTAAATTCTTTTAAATGTCTATTATACGTTTCTTGAAAAAGAAAATGTGTTACAAGTGTAACGTTACGCATTAAGTTTCCAGGCATATTTAGAATTTTGGCGCAAATATGAAACCTTGGAAATTTCGCACCATAAATATACATCCCCTTCATATATCGACACGGCTGGGTATTCACAAATATTCGGTAATGCGATGGGTGCGGAACATAATAATTTTCATGCTAGCTTTGTCATTTTGCATACAAAAAAATCATGTTATTTCTCTAATAAATGTTATTCTAAAGTCAACTTTTGTCTAAAATATTTAACCAATATAAGAATTTGTATAAAAAGATGGGTAACGGATTTTAGGCAAAAGTTATCGGTTGGTAATAAAGGTAAGGGAGTAGATAAAGTATATTTAAAAAGTTTAATATTTAATAGTCATATGAAGAAAGCTTAGGTATTTGAAACAAGATTTGAGAGTACAATCAGAACATTCAGTATTCAGTAAAATTCTTCTACAATGATTTAATTTATTTCGTGCCTTTGGATGATTTGGATTCGCAGATACACAGAAAAACAACACTTTATGTGATGAAAACAGTTCTACCAATTTTTACAACTTTCATGTGGTCTTTTAATATTATGTGGATATAAATAACAATTCAGTTACCTATATTCTCCTTTTTCCTATTTACAATTTTGGAGTACTCACAGTAAAATCAAATTATGTTCCTTTTTATTATACTGAATCCTCAGAAACAAAAGCGTAAATTGAATTGAATAAGGACTAGTTAATTCAGTTTTTGAAATTTTTTACTGTTTTAGTTTCATTTAACCTTAAATTAGCCTTAATCGTTCATTTGGTCGTGTTAAAAAACTTATATTCCATTGCTTTATCCGAAAAGAAATCTAAACAACCTGTTTATAAGCCTTGAAAAACCATTATCACTATAGTTTGAAATGTTTTGAATAAGCGGTACACATATAACTTTAATAAACACGGGCTCCAACAAAAAAACTGCTATCATGACTAAGGCTTTTCCAATATCTTCGTCTTGTGAAGGTATCTTTCGTTCGAGATGGGACAAGAACTCGATGTATTATTATTAAGGCCGTGAATCATACCTGCATTTTTACAATACCTAACGCACCTTTTAACAAATTAGTAAACGAGATTAGTCATACTTCTTCAATAAGGTATTCGAAATTTCTATTAGATCCTCGACGAAGTATATAATTAAAAAGTAATTCTTCACATAAAAAAACCCTGAAAGAATGGGCTATTGTATTAAAGTAATGATGACGATTTATAAATTAAAATATGAATTATCCTTTCTGATATATGAGTTGAACCAGAATTTACAATTTCCCTTCAACTTAAATTTATACCACATACAATGTAATGATTTAATCATTTTAAATCAATTGTTCACTTTTATACCATGTTTCACAAATTGATTAAATTTATTTATCATTGAAGGTAAACGCTCTAGCCAAAGCGTAGAACATTGAACAATCATGAACGAAATGGATATTACCCATATCAACTATACCTATAAAAATGTAATTAACAAGATTTATAATAACCCAGCAGCGACAATCTGACTTCATCATTTATACGGAACTGATTCCAGTCAACAGAGGAATACTTGACTGGTCAGGAAAAAAAGTAAAAGTAAACGCAGAAGCTCAAGTCACTAGATATTTGTTGATAACCCATTTACAGTACAGAAAACGTTCTCAAGCATACAATAGAATTAGAAGTCACCTCAGGCAATGTTGGATTAAGATGAATTTACCAAATACCAAAATTCTGAGCCCGGAAGATATAATGGTGACAATAAACACCATAAAGTTACAAAATGGTAGGGATAAAAAATACAAGGAAACAGTGAAATTGAATTTGAACGGCAAAAACCCTTCGAAAGGGCAACATTAAGCAATCTATTTGATATTTAAGAAAAAAAAGATTTCTCAACGTCTACGTACTAAAATGTATACTACCTGTGTTGCTTTACGGTAGTCAAACATGGACTGTTACTAAAGAAATAACCAACAAATTAAGAACGACAGAATGAACAATGGAAAAGTCCTGGACTTAATACAATGAATGACCCAGTTTAAATGGGAGGATCTGCGCCAACCTTCGTGCTCCGTCCACACATTGGCTGGGGAAGATTGTAGAAGGTATTTAAAATCTATAAATGATATCCGACAACATTTATCAAAATTTCTTGAAGGCTCTTAAACCAAATAAGTCCCACGCGAACTAAACAGCTAATGTTGGGGCCAACGTGTGGACCGAATACTACATGGTATGCCGATGCCGGCAATAAAGAGGTTGCATGACCTAATTGGATAAGAGCACAACAACGAGAGAACTAGAATCTTAAGGGCCTATGCTCAGCAATGGGTGACATACGACTGAAACGAAATAGAAGAACGCAGACGATATACCTAGTAGCCGTAGATTTAGTATTTTATCACTGATATATTGTGGTTGTAGCTACTTTTATAAATGGGATTTTTAAGGTTCTCAATACTCATTCTTATCTAGCGAATTTAGTCGATCTGAGATTAATTTTGGTATACATAGGTACCGAGGAAAACATGCAGCTTCTCATTGCAATTGAAAAATATATATTTCTGGCTGAATTAGACCCTGAAACATTGGGAGTATTTCAAATATACAGACATGAAATCATAAAAATACAAGCTGTGTGATACTGTGGATGTTCTGTTTCTTTTAGCCGTTAAAATTCATGAACAACTAGTTTTCGCCTGTTTTCCAATTGTTAAACACCAAGAACGACTTAGAACATAATGCGACTTCTCATTAAGCACCCATATGAAAATCTCTTGAGACAGACCTTCAGGTGTCCAATACACTAATTGAAAGTTGCAATAGTCATAAATGCATACTTATTGTTGTATTATTTTAACAATTCTTTTAGGAATACCTCCTTTCCAATATAAATTGTAGAAAAAAAAAATCATTCAATAAAATTGTTACACGTTGCTTTATAGTGTAAGCTAAATCCAAAAATTATAAACATTTCGTTAAAATATGTTTTCCATATGGTTTAAATATTGTGTGTAAACTAGATCAGAATGAAATTGCAGATGTCAAAAATGTTAAAATGCTAAGTTGTATTGAAAGTGCTAACAGATATAAACAGAAATTGCCATTAATATGCGTTCACTTTTGTAGAGCCAAAGTAATAAAAATAAATATAAGCTCCATCGAAAAATATACTGAAAACTGTTTAAAAGAAACATGTGTGGAAATACTAATATAACAAAAGATACATAGCGATTCAAGCAGCAGTTCGACCAAATATATGTATGTAATATTAGAAAGTGTTGTCGAGTTGTTCTGAAATAAGTAATAAACAAGACTATTTTTGTTCTTTCGGGTAGATCATATTGAACAAATAATTTAATAAAAAGACAAAAATGTGAACAACGTATGATCTTGTAAAGTAAATGAAATATTGCATCAGGAACCAACCGAGGGGTAACAATTTTGTACTCGATCACGATTTGGAGGGTGCTAGCTGTCAGTTTCAAGCTCTATAACAAGAAATATGTACAAGGGTTGCAGGGGGTAAACAGATGAAAGTCACATTGGGCAACAATGTGCAAGACAAGTGCGTTCAATATATTTACTCCGAAAATTAAATAAAACAATATGTTAAGTAAATGTTTATTGTTCATATCTTGGCAAAATCATATCAAATATTATTTAATGTTATATTGGCACTTTCCCGGAGAACGTATTGGAGTCTCAATTAAATCTGTTATTTATTAAATAAGGCCAAGGCTATGAACGGTATCTCAAATTCTCTATCGATTCAAGTAAATAAAATACCCCGGTTTTCAAACACGGCAGAATATTTAACGATGTGTGTCATGAATTTTTGAAATGTTTGATTATACAAAATTATTCAGTACGTTACAGATATTTATTCCCCTTAAGGGCAATTAACTGATGATAATTTGTGATATGAAATGAATAAAAAATATCATTGATATAAAAAAATGTTTAATTTTCAACTTGTTGAATTTTTGATTCCCTTAATATTTTTTTTTGCATAATTTTTGAAATTTTGGCAGGTTAATTATTTTTTTTAAATGTTTGCTTTACTGATACTATTATTACGAATACTAAGCATAATAGAAAATAATTCCAGCGAATGTATGTGAAATTGTAATAATAAAATATTGATTTTTTAATCAAAATATTTTTTCAGGAGCATTAACAATAATTCAAAACGAATATATGAATATGTGCTCAACTACTACAGTTAATTAAAAGAAATAGATTTGACACAAAACTTATTATAGTGCTTTTTGATGTTATTTTGTAATTATTTCTGGAACCGTTCCTTATCAGGGCTTAAGAGTAACGTTATGAAAAAAGAAAAACGGGTTGATTTGTACTTCTGATCTCTGAGATCATATATTGATAGTTATGCTTAATTTCTGCCTTTATCAAGCTCTAAATTAATAAAAATCCTAAAACAGTAGTATGCAGGATTAGATTAAAAGATGTGAGGACACAGAGACTCGGAATAAGTTAAGAGTAGAACATACGGTTTCTTTACATAATTTTCCATTGTTAAATACAAATTAAAGTAGGCAAGAAACACAATAGACTTAATGACATTATTTAAATTGTCGTTGGGACATTTGAATATAACTACTAATAAATAGGATAAAGTGCAGTGTTGAATAAAAAGAAAGAAAAATACAAAAGCAGTGAAAATAATTATTCAGAATAACATAAATTTGACGAAAATGTAATAATAGGAAACGACCATAATAATTGAATGCATTTATTAATATCAATTATTATATCAACACGAGAAACAGCAAATATTTCAATTAGTTTCAAATTTTATTGATCTCAGCTTTCTATTTTTAAATAATGTTAGATAAGAAAGTTCAGTTCTTAGAAAAACTAAAAAGTAATCACCAATTCGGATATACGAATTTAAACGACTTTCATGTTCTCAATAATCAAGCGCGTCAAACATTGAAGTTGGACAAATATTAAAGTTGGAAATCTTACATTTCAAATCCCACATTTATTCATTTCATTCATTTACAATTTTTGAATCTCAAACTTGTAATAAAATTACATAAACGTCGTTTTGTGTCATCGTTCATTTTTCAGTCACTTGAAAGTTAGCGGTAAGGTGTTTTACTATTACCATTTTAAAGAATCGGTTAAATTAATAAGAGGCTACCTAGAAAACTGTAAGTTAGAACACTCTTTATTTAATCGAAATTGCAGTATCTGTCTAACAATGTACATATTTACCTCCATTTTAAAGTCTGTTAATTATAATTTATTTTGATTTAATTTTGAATTAATTTCATCACATCCAAAAAACAATAAAAATGATCATATACTCGTATGACGCGAATTGAGATACTAGTCATTTTTTGAACTCAGCAAAAATGTTTCATATCTAAAAACCTGTTTATATTACCACAAATACAATAAACTAGTATTTAATCGCTGTAAGGAATTATAAACATTATTCCCTACTCTAAACTTCCCATCTCATCTTTCATACGGTTGCATTATTTTTTTGATATTCTTCACTTTCCTTGTAAATATCCTTAAAAGGATTGTTTGCTTCAATTATTCTTTTCATTACAAAATACTGCTTCAGTCATAGTTGTTACCACAACTAGTAAAAGGAATACAATTTAAATTAGTTATTGTATATTACATTACAAAAGCAATTTACTACAAAAACCATAAATAACGATTACACCATTAAACCTGTTCAAATAGTGAAAATGGCACTCGCTTCTTCTGAATGGCTATGCAGAAATATGTTCGATTAGAATATAGTTATGGCTATGTGTATACGTAATCGTATTTAAGATTCACATCTAAATATAAAAGCTGAGATTTCTCATTTCTCTAACGATTTACGTAAACACGGACGGGAATCAGATCCATTAGAGAAGTCAAGAATCGAGGAACTTTAGATCGACTTCCGGTATATTTAGGTTCGGCTATAGTCGCATCGTGTCTCTTTAGTCTTTACATTAATGAAACACTACCCGACAAAGAAACTTCGGAAGCCTATACAAGTTGTTTGTAGGCATTATTCAATATTTTGATAACCCATGTTGGGTATTAAAAGAATCGAATTACCAGCAGGTGATCGATGTGTTATATAGTTGATAATTTTGTAACGACCACTGTGAATAATTAACAAATTTATTAAACATTTGTGAGGAGACTAGCAAATATTATGGTTTTATAACTGAACCTTAATCATAGCTATTAGACATATAAATATATTCGGCTCGTTCAATTGGAACTAAACATTAATTACTACTATATTTTTTTTACTTTCGAATTATTTTAACACATTTTCAGTTTCTAATATATCACACCCAAAAGTTGTTTGGCGTCTAGTTTATACATTACCAAGATTACCCAGTAGAACAAGTCTAGCGAAACCAAATTAAAAAGAGCAGCATTGATTTGAGATTGAACGATGGAAGCGAAAGCTTCTTGCGAATTATACTTCTGGTCTTTTGTTATCTCCTGTCGCTGTTTCTATTTCCTTGTGTTAGTTATCATTAGTAAGGGTTATGAATTTCAGAATTAAAATAAGTGTCCCTATTTTGTTATGACTCAAGTATTAATCCTAATTCTTAATTTAAATTTTTATAAGTGCCAAATAATATTTGTTGAATTATTAACTATTACTAAATTGAAGCTCATATCCGATGAATTTTAAATGCGACAATAAATTTAACAAAAGGTGCATGAAATTAATAGCGTTATTTCTGACTTCTGACATATGTCAAGTACGTAATTTAATATATAACAATGGAGTATTTATTACAGAAGCAAATTTTATGCAGGTTTTCTATATTTATTGGATGTTATATTATTTTATCTCCTGTATATTATTGATATTCTATAAAAGAAGAATTTCATAATGTATTTTACCTGTTTTCTATTTCTTACACAGTGAACTGAATTGTATGGGTATTTCAAGATTAAGGTAGTGTGTGGTGTCGGTGTCAGTCTCGAAACAAATGAAATTTCAAGTTATCCAATTCATTCTTTTGCTTATCTATTTTTATATGTGTAAATGTGGGTCCCCGTTAAGAAGCTTTCGTTTCAATTATTGTAACCAACTGGCCTTTAGGTAATTTTTGCAATATTTGCTTCAAAAAGCTTCACTAATAAGAATATAACTATTTTAGTTGTATTGTGGAATATAACTATGAACAAGAGACGAGTTCTGGTTAAATACTTATTGAGAATCAAAAAGTGTCGAAAATTCTAGGCAGTTTTAACCCCAGATATCTCACAAACTAAAAATACAGGTAAGTCAAAAAGCAGTAAAATAAAACAAGACCTGTATGTAGTGGTGTTTTTACTTGGGACTTGAACCCGAGAATATTGACTAGTTTCTCTGAACTGAATACTTTACGATTTCAATTCCGAGGAAAGGGTGTTCTTTGTTTTCTTCCAAGTCTAATAATATCGGCTGTGGGTTATAATTTTCAATTTTAGCACTCAATTCAATTTTCAATTTTAATTACATAAATTATTAGTATTATAAACACAATCTTGAGAGAATATAGCCTACAACATTCCAGAAGTCATAGTGGTTTTAAAGAATGAAAATTGGTTAAGTCCCTGCACCAATAAGAAAAATTGGGAATATTGCTCAAACATATGTGAAAAATGTCAATAAGTCTGCATGAAAATTTAGGGAATGAACTATTTTTTACTTGTGTATTTATGCTCACAACAAAGCAAATACTAGTATTAATTTTAGAATGTCAAATATTTGTTTGTACGCATTGTTAATAAATCTTGAAATTGGAATATTCGTGGGCACTATGTAGGAGCATTTTCCAATGTAACAAATTAAAAAGGTTTTGCTAAGTAGTAACAAATTGTGACTCACTAACAGTTTTAAACGTTTCAAAATGTGGACCAAATAATATAAGCAACAGTTGCAGTTAGGAACCACTTTTCTGGCAGAACAAGTAGGTTGTCGTTTTTTTTTCCAATATTTCTGCAACTGATTCTTCCGTTTTAGAGAAATAGTAATTAATACAGAAATTGGTAGGTACATATTAAATAAATGCCAATCAAATATTCTCAAATCAAATGTATTTATTAATATACTACGTTTTAAAAATAGGTAAGTAACAGTTGTTTTATTGGCTTATTCTATTGTAATAACTGTTCTAGTCCTAGAAATTTCAACTTAAGGATAAATTATCATAGGTACTTGAATCAATTAACATTATTCTTACTGCTATGAAGCCATTATAAGGAAATTTACAGACAATGAAATTTTTAATAAAGCAATAAGTACGTTCTTCTGCTTGTTTGAACTGCTCCATATTTCGAACTCCTTTAATTTAAATTCTTATTCAATGCAATGAACTATATCTCAAAAAATCTCAGGGTCTATTAGGGATAATCTTCGTAAAGATTGAACTTTGAGGGGGTTTTTAAGGCACGTAGTTGCTACTGTAAGGAGTGCTAAGCACTTTTTCTTCTCGTAAATAAATTTATTTTTGTACAAGAACATAGAAATCTTTGAAATTACGCAATATTAATATACACACGCTGTAGAAACACGAGACAAGCATCCAGGTGAGGAAGTAATTTTGATTTCGGTATAGAGTTATCACAAAAAGTGATAATTCATCAAGATAGAAACTTTTTGAGTGCCTCGAATCAATGACATTCTAATGTGTACAAAACAAAATTGAAGTCATAGTAATTAATGTCTAAAGGTTAAAGAGTAAATTGACGAGTATTTGAAAGGTTTAGTACATTTCAGTCATATTAATTAAGACGCTCTAATTGAAAACTACCAATTAAGAGATTCTGAAGTTAGTAAAATTCTTCTAGATATTGGAGAAGGAAAAGATCTTGAGATTAATTTCAAATTAAAAAGACATTTAGGTATATCTTTGCATTTTAGATTTATGGTATTTTCACAGATTCATAGAAAACAAATATTGTCTTCACGAAAACAGTGTTTGGTAAATTTTTTATATGAAATTCCACGTGAGAAGTTACCACATCAGTTTTAAATTTAAATCGGAGAAAGATTGAAGACGGAACTGTTCTCTCGGTTTTCTTCCTCATCAGAAATCAAATGTCATCAAAACTATGTTAAATGTAGTTTTTTGATTGCTGGAAAATCTGTATATTTCAAATAGTCCAAACGTTTCAGTGTCTAAATTAGACCCGTTTCTAATGGTAATAAAATAACACAATTACCATTGAAAACGGGGTCGGATTTAGACCCTGAAACGTTTGGACTATTTGAAATATACAGACTTTCAAGAAATTGTGTGTAATTCCCAACAAATCAGTAAAATGCAAACCAGAGATGCCACAAATATTAAGAAAACAGCAATTTTAAATATTAGCTTTATTATGTATCCAATATAAGTTTCCATTTTATTAATCCCCATTTAGAAATATTAAATATCATACGAATATGTATTAATCTGTGTATGGGCTCATGAACGAAGAATCATTTTATTAAACAATGGGGTTTAACAAAAACCTACCATTTTAGAGTCGATCCATAACATTTGTTATCTACTCCAGTAGCTTATTATTCACACAAAAAAGTTTAGGTTATACTCAAATATGGTTATATTCGTAAATTAAATTAAATTTCAAATCTTTCTATGGATATTATATGAAGAATAAGTGTTGAATATCTATACTAATAAACAATAATGAAACACATGTTCTATGATTTATATGCTATAATAAAACCGACATGTTCATTATTACCAAGTACAACATAGAGTTAAAGCATTAAACGCGTATGCCTCTGATTAATCCATCATAACTTTAAAACAAGTAAAATTAAAAAATTATGGCGAATGAAGTGTGGCAAATTGTCAGTAAACGACTGAAATATTTAGCCTAATGTTATTGAAACTTTCACGCTAATGATAAAGTATAAAGTGACGAAAGCTTACAAATTGATATTCAATTTTCTCATGTAAATCCAAAAATTTCAAAGACATACCTAAATATGTATGATAATTACATTATGGAAAGCTCAAAGTAATCGAAATCACCAACCTGACAAAAACAACAACAATTACATATATCAGATAAACATTATTTACAATACTCACATATTTAAACGTCAAAAACATGTAATCCCAAAAAAACAGTATTTCAATGGTGAAACACAACTTCCAACCACAAAGTGTCACGGCTGGTGCAACTTTCCAAAACTTTGATTAATTACTGGGACGAATAACCAATTGACCGCACACAGAAAGAGAATATAAACACTTCATGAATCATTACACAAAGAATTGAATTTTCGAAATGTCCTACGCACTGACACTAACACAACATAAGAACAAATCTTTCAGAAATTGTAGGAATTCTTATAAACGAGTTAAAGCTCCAAAGCTCACTAGTCACAAAAACACCGGTGTGTGGAGATAGACAATTTTCCAAATGCATAATAGTTTTCCCATACGACGGAATAGACCTATGTCCAATCTAATAGATAGG
This sequence comes from Octodonta nipae, assembly GCA_034190945.1. NCBI lineage: Eukaryota > Metazoa > Arthropoda > Insecta > Coleoptera > Chrysomelidae > Octodonta > Octodonta nipae. Next base: position 85,488,111 of record CM067220.1, on the reverse strand, counting down.
TTATTAATGGACGAAGTCAGATAACCTATCCGGTATAATGATATGAAAGAGCATGAGAGAACGACGACCGGCCCGATATATTTTACCAAACTGACTACGGCGAAAACACGGTAGATTCTATCGGCCTATCCGGCACGGCGAAATGCGAGTGGCAGGCAAGCCTGCCTGCGATGTAAATCGGTAGACTGTAAATAGTGAACTGTTAGGTAAATACTTTTATCCAATTTCGAGCCGGTATGGCTTTCAAATTTTCAGATGCGCCGTTAACTGAAGATCACACGACTACCGGCGGAGAGGCAGAGGCGATCTCGTCAACCAGCCTGCGAGAGCGAGACGGATAATATAGCCTTTGAGAAGTCGAGTGTCACGCTGTTTCTACTGTTCTGCTACTTGCCACTCTTCTCTACTCTCTTACCGGGTTAGAGCTGTTTATGCCCGAGTGAAACTTGCGTTAGTGACAGAGCAAACTTACCGGGAGGATCTGGGAATACAAGACCGAATATGATTACTTTAATATCCCAAAATAGAATTTCTATCTTTTACTAATTTATTTTGTAAATTAACTAAATAAAGGATATGTGGATCATTCAATTTAATTCCTTACATATGTTAATGAATTACAAATAAAGTGGGAGGTTTTCAATTGTACGTTTCACATGTGTTCAGTTATTACTCAAAACAGTGTTTTGTTTTGGATAGTCAAATCCTGAAACGACTGAAGTTATTACCAAAATAGAAGTAATGAGAAAATCATTTACTATTATTGAATCTACTGGTAATTTCATCAAACCATATACGACATTTCTGATCAGAAGGCTACTTATGCTTCAACAATTCGTAAAGGAATAAGGTGATAAAGAAATGAACTGAACTTTTAACAAAAGGTGTATATTAGAAAAAGTGAGTAAAAAAACTACATAGTAATTAATTTTTTTCGAAAAATGTACTCAAATTCCTTATGGATAAAAAATGGTTTGAACTTTAGCTTCCTTTGAACAATTACTGAAATATGAGTTGGACACACGTTTGGGTGAAATCAAAAGTCACCAAATCTTATACGTGAAGTCGATAAAAAAGAGCAATAAAATGTTTTGTGTGGAGACATACCCATAATAGACCAATTAATGATAAATCTTCGAAAAGTTCTTTGTGAAGGAATGTGTTTATTTCAAAATGTTGGCGGAGATTACAAGTACCTTATGTCTGAAGTGGTATATTATTTTGTTGAGAGAACAGTGACATTATTCCCCGCAATTCTGATTCATTTGTATAGTCGTTGTCAACAGTCCTTTATCGTAGTGACGGTTGACAAGATTAAACTTATAATTATATAATAAAAATTTAAACTAAGCTTTACATTTTGAGACTTTTTTGATCCCCGTTATAAATTCCCGAATTTCTTGTTATGTCGATGCTCCAGAATATTGCAAATAGCGCAAATCGTTAGGAAGACTAAAAATCTTAGGTTCCAACATTAATTATAACAAATGCAATTGTGTCAATAATAAATTACTAGTACTCTTTGATTTCGCATTCACTTCTGAACAGAAAATTTATTACCTATCTGTTATTTTACAAAAAATATATATTATGGTTTTCTAAAAAAAATTTCATCTAGAAAACTATTTTTAATAGGCAATGTAATAGTCTCTTTATTGGTTATAGATGTCAGGTAATCTTATTTACTCAGATGTTTGTACCTGGGCGACTGAGCATTCCTAGTCAAATTAATTTTTTCGCAAATTAAATATAAAAATAAAAGAATAATATAGCTGAATTCCTATGAATGAATTATTTATTTTAACACAATAGTATAATAATTACAATTGTTATGTTATTCAGAAAATCTGCTATTGAAGTTTTTAATATATAAATCCGCAGTAAGAAAATTTTCCCGAAGATTAGAATTTGACCGATCGATAACATTACATGGAAACTCACCAATCTATAAATTTGAACAAAATCGTAAGAGATGCTTTCGAGAACACAATTACCTACTCACTAACATTGGCCGCCATTAAATTGGGGCCCTGATCACTCGATATGTAGTCCCTGAAACCCCAAAACCCTAAATTTGATCAAAATCCTTATAACCGTTTTCTAAAAGGCGATTGCATATATAGAAACATTGCGGGCATAATCTGAATTACAAATAAATAGCTATGCAACCAAATAATATTTTGGTATGTCGAACATAATATCACACTTTCTACACAATGTGTTTTAAATACATTCCTTTTAAAGGATTGTGGTTCATTCTGAATTTTATCAAGTACAGGAACATTTTTAACACCCACATTCTGTTATAATATTCAGAATCTGAAATAGCTGTCAATGAAATTTTCTAAAATTTAAAATCCTCAAAATAATCGCTACAGTTGAATTTCCACAAAGCGATTACCTACTTATAAATATTATTTATAAAATAGATATAACATAATAATATAAATACTATTGCAAAAATGCAATCATTGTTACAATGGCATTTAAGGGGTTTACGGTTACCTGGTAGATTATTCACATTACTCATCCAAATTCGGGAGTTTGATTAAAAATGTTGGAACCGTTTTCGGGAAACCGACTGCAAACATTGCTCCTCGTTTCATAATATTAAAGAAACATTTTTATAAACCATATCTAAATAATTTTTCTATCGTAATTATCTTATGCTGACTGATTTATACCATGTCTAAAAGTAAATTTGCCAAACACCAAAAATTGCTGATGTTCCGAGAAATTTACTATTTTTTTAGACAAATAAAGTTGTTTGTCTATTAAATAAACAATTAAATATTGAAAAATTTAGAGATTTTTCGACAGTAAAATTTTTGGTATTCATAACACTATATATATTATCAAATTCAGTGTTGACCATGAACTTAAAATATCTTACATATTGGTTATTAAAACGGTTTAGGGCAACTCAATTTCATTTTCTTGTGAGTATTAATCTTTCAAAAGACACAAATTATTACTCACGAAAACCTTGGGACATGTCATACTATTTATCAAACTGTTAGACAGATATTTTTTATTCCTGTAATTATTATCATGAACATACCACGATTTCGGATGGTTAAGCTGTTCACCAATAATTATTTATTCGATTTGACCGAACATTGCTAGTTATTCGGTACTTATATTATACCACCGTCCCCATAGAAAAATATTTAAAATTTCCAAACACAAATAAGATAAGATATAATTTAACAGTACCAGAGAAATTTGAAAAACTAAACAGCAAAACAGTTTATTATCATCAAAGGAAAGCATACGGTGTGGCTAAAAAATTCAATTATGTATGAATGTACATTCTGAGAAATTACATCTATTTACTACATATGATTGTACGTAATGTTTCACTGATGATACAAATTTTTATATACGAACTTGCCTTTTCATTGTTCCCTCTCCTAACCATCTTGATGTTTAATTTTTTCAGTTAGTACCATCACAGTTAAAAGTACTTCCCTCACTGCTTCATGTTCACCATCTTTCATTACAGACGCCGGCCAAACAGAAATGACCTTGACCAATTTCCCTTTGTTATGAAGAATTTCCTAACAGTCATGTGAGATTTTCGTACCTGAGCTAAAAACATTCTCTTATTTTTTATTCTTGGGATTAGTTAAATATAATAAAACTCTATTTCAATAGATTAAAAACTCTCTAAATTTAATTGAAACAGTGAATGTAATTTCAATATATAGCCTGAAATATATTAATCAAATAAAAAAACAATCTATAAAGCAAAGAAAACGATAAATTACTTGTAATTTTCACTCGAACTTGAACTTCGAATAACTTTTAAACGGTTAATTTAACGAAAAGAATAATGAGACCCCTTTTGTACAGAGTGTCTACTTTCCTTCAAAAACATGTGTCGATCTCTCTTAGAAACAGATTGAATTATCAGTTACAAAATTCCAAATTTGAAAAATTAAATCGTAAACATAGATCAATATTCAAGTCATGATGACGGGGATACGGCTTGTTGGACAATAATTTGTATCAAGACCTTTTCTGTAGATAATTTAATTTTCTTCAAAAATATGTGTTCTATATATTTTTCAGATATATTGCTTAAAAGATTTAAGTGAAAGATGCGGGTGAAGTAAGAAAATATAAATTCGCCATAATAGACGTCTTTTTTGTCATTCTAACAAATATTGTGGGTATGACATTCAAAAAAATAGTGGACTTTTTTGGGCCAGCCTAAGGAGTAAGCTGAACGAGTACTTTCGAAATCATTCCAATCAACCTACTCAATTTTCCCGTTGTTTCAGACAAATGAACGAATACTAAATAAACAACAATACTGCCTATTCTTGTTTAAAAAAATTAATGAATAAATCGAATAACCCTGTCTCAACTACCATACTACCTATACTATTTATATTATTAATGCAATTAAACAATAGTTTTAGTCAAAATGGTTTTCTATAAAACATTGAGTAAACAATGATATTCACTTAGAGTAAATATTTGAATAATAGAGGAAATAGTTGGAGGTCGACCCTCTAGATTCTCTCTACTCCAGTCAATTTATTTACCAAAAGTTGGGCTTACTCCTTCCAATTGGCAAAAAAATGAAGATTAGGAGTTTTATAACTAAAATATTTTGATGAAGCTAATTTCCATATGTCTAAGTTCATAAATAAGCAAAACTGTAGAATCTGGGGGACTCCGAGACCCCAAAAGAAATAGTCGAACAACTTCTCCAACCATAACGATTGGCAGTTTGGTGCCGTTTATGAGTTGTTAATATTTTGTCTAAAATGATGCTGAATCTACTTTAACAGTAAATGAATTGCGTAACTAAGCGATGTTGATTGGCAATTGCCTGGAATTAATACCAAGGACGTGGACGACATTTCTTTTCTGCCACATGCCAAAGAGCTATCGAAACAATCTCGTATAAAATTTCTGATTTCACCAAATGGGACATCGTTTAGTAGTCGAGAGCGTTTGATTTTGTACTGTTACATTTTTTCTTTGGGATTAAACGTACGGTCTATGTACAACTCATCAAGTACCGAGGTACAATACAGTTATTACTCGCTACATATAGCCACAAAAATTCGAAAACATTTAAACAACAAATTTTTTTAGAGAGCCGACGCTAACATTTGTCAGATTGGATGTTCATTACTAACCTCAGAGTTTGTACTTTGGATTATAAAAAAATACCCCAAGTTTCCAGAAAAATGTAAAATATTTCTGTTGATTTTAAAGAAACCTCTTTTTGAAAGACTATATAGTTATTATATACCCTACATAATATTTCTAATTGATTTTATTGGACAGAGTGTTATTATGATCACAACAATTGTGTTATTTTTTTTATTACGAAACAATTATCTAAAATTGCATTAATCTATGAATAAGCTATTCTTGGTTTAAATATCATGAAGGAGAAATTCACATTTTCATGATAGCTTTATTGTATTAAAATTTGAATTATTTATTTGAGTTGGCAAGATTTAAATTAAGCAATAAATCAAGTTCTTATATCGTGACAAAAACGGTTGTGGACAAATACAACAGCAGTTATATTTCTTTATACTATTACAATACCAAGTAAAGAAAATTAAAGTAATTTAAATACAAGTAACGAGTGGGTTTTATATTCAGTTTAATTTCAAACCATTATTATCAGACAATTTTGGGACATGTTAATTTTATATAAGAGGTAAAACGAAAATGTATTCGTGTTCTATCCAATTTAAAAGAACTAAGAAATAGCGATCTATTTTTTGTAAAATACCACACTTTTAATTATTAGAAATTTATGCTAAATGGGAGTAACAAAATAGTTGAGGGCACAGAACTTTTTGGAAATATATAATATTGTCCAATTTAGGTTATAAGAACTATCGTTAATTAATATTTCGCATGAATAATTATTTTGGCTACTTACATTAGAAAGTTCTCTTAACGTTAAAATTCAGTTGTATGATTACTGTTTCATCGTCTATGTTTATATCACTTTGGTGTCAAACCAAAAAATTATTTCAGAATAATTAATATATAACATTCACTTTCAATCGTTCAGTTTTATAAATACCATAAAATAATTAATACTGACTTTCACTTAGTTGCTGAATTAGTCCCCTCATCTAGTTTACTATTATATACAATCTTTGGTCATTTTTACATTAACTGTAATCCTCTAAGGTCAGCGAATAATAGGTAAGTAAACATTAACACTAAATTAAATATTGACATGCTTAAGTGCAACTACCACACAAATTCTCAAGAAGATTATTTTGTAAAATGTAAAGAGAACAGATACTAACGTTTCCAAAATTGTATATACATATATGGAGAAGTCCGACTGACTCTTTTAGGTCAAGTTGCAACATTGATTTTGATAAACATGATTCGCTTTTTATCATAAAACAAACAGAAAAGTATTACTGTGAATTATAAATAAGTAAACCTAATTTAATTGTTTTTTTATCACTGAGTTTAGTAGACAAATTATGTGATTAGTTTCGGCTACAACTAAAACGTAAGAGACAATGTTTTGTTATGTCCTTTTTGTAGATAATTTCGTGATGTTCAGTTCTCAGAGACTCATGTGGTTCAAAATAAACTTAAAAATATTTTAGGTACGTATCTCAACTTAATATCAGCAAAGTCTCATGCGCCACAATGATTTTTCTAGTCGCATAGGATCATTATTCCCATCGGCCATTTTAGCAAACAACTTTATAAATGTTAAAAAAATATTCCTTTTGCTTCGTCGAATAAAGTTACATACTTTTTTGGAAAATTCAATGTTTTTAATTTCTTTATTTTTCACTATAATGATGATTTCTGAATGATCTAGACGAACAGTTTTAAAAATTATGATAAATATGAACAACAAAACAGCCCAGTTTCTTTTCTTTGTGCTTCAGTTTTAAAGGCTTACACATTGATCGATTTATGGATTTAATCATATAGTCGCAAATCTCATAATCTACTCTGCGACATGAACTAGATACAGCGAAGCAAAAACTCGAGCTATATATTAAATAAATCGAAAATGTATTTTTCGTATGGCTTCTTGGCAAAGAAGATATACTCGAAGTTCTTAAATCACCCATATCAGAATAGAGTACACATTAGAACTCTAAAAGAAGAACTAACTGCCGTTTCTTGTCGTCCAAGTATGAAAAGCTCAGAACGTACACCTACAACACACTAATTGTTCACAGATACACAAGCACTAAACAGATAGCTGCAGCTCTATAAAAAAATTTATACATACAGCAGGCAATAAAAACTGCATCTACTGCACCCAAAACAAAAGCAAGAGGTTGTAATGAAACCAAAAATCACTTTACTCGAATCAAGATAATAACTGACAGAATTCCACGATAATGATACTTTTACCGCATAAAAACCACGCCAAACAATAGAAAGAACTTGAGAAATCATAAACAGAATGCCAAACGGAAAATGAAGGTGCACACACCATAGGAAGCGAAACCTGCGATAAAACATATTTCGGACAAATAAAACAATAAACGATATCGGCCCTGTTTCACTACCAACTACAAACATGTCACGAAATCAGTTATGGTAGCTGCAGATATTATATGGGTCATTAAGTCCCAGAACTGATAAACAGATGGCGCCGCCAATGCCATGCCAGTTTTTTTCGGTACAAAAAAAAAATAATGAAATTCAACTACTGTGGAAATATTTGTTTTGAATTAAACCATAGATAACAACAAGCTTCCAAGTGGGTGAGTTTGCTCACAGTATAACAAAAACTACAACGAATTGATCATTTAGGGCGATGTTTATGCAAAAAGGAATTTTTGCTTCGGTACATAATAGATGAAACATGGATTCATCACTATACGCCGGAGTCTAAAAGGGCGTTAGCCTGGTGGAGAAAAGAACCTGAAAGCGGCCTAAGGCGTTCGATGTTACAACAGTCAGCAAACAAGGTAATTTGGGACATACAAGGAATTTGGGGCATCAACTTTCTTCCGAAGGGTCAGACAATCACACATCACACCAACTACAACATTGTGTTATTGGATAGATTGGATGACATAATCAAGCAGAAAAGGGTCCACATATTAAAGAAAAACCGCTGTTATATCAAGACAATGCACCGATTCACAATTCGATGAAGACGATGGTGACATTGAAGGATTTGGATTCGAACTGCTGCCACAGCCCCCATATTCACCAGATTTGCCTTATCTGACCTCAACCTGTTCGCACATGTCAAAAAGTAGAAGGAAAAGATTTTGCTTATAGGATATGTATAACTCCACTGAGGCAAAATACGAGCTATTCTATAAGAAAAAAAAAATGTTGGAATGATTGTAGCGCTAGGGAAAGTAGACTCCGAGAAACAATTGAAATTGAAAAAATGGGACATTAAATCTAATTGAAAAACAGAAACAGTCACATGCAGAGCGGAACTGACAAACAGTGACGTAACTTAGACGCCTCCAGATAAATACTTATACATAGTATACTGAATTCAAATTTTTAGCAAGGCACCTACATATAAAAACAATTGGGCGGTTGCTGTTATAGTAGAGTGAAACAGATCAAAAATAAATGAGGGCGTTTCTATAATAAGCATCTGTGACTTATCCAACACATATTACAATATTACTTATTATTTTAATATTTATGGATGGTTGCATAACCAAGCCTACAAAAGGAAAATACATATTTGATATTTTATTATTTTAATCTGTCATCGTATTTCGTGAAATTTAAAATCCTCGGGAACACGAATTTTCGCAAAGGCTGATTAATTTTTACACATTGAAATTTGAAAATCCCAAAAACTGTCGTTTTGGTGAAGGCGATTCAACATACAAACATTGCTAATTGTAAACGTAATAAAGTAGATATATATCAATAAAATTATAAGTGATTAAGCAAGCTATTTACAAATTTCTCTTTCTAGAGAACAAAAATTATGATACTTTAAACTATATGTAATTTACTAAGAGCCGTAGGACAAAAAATATTAACTCTTTTAGAGGGAACTATTGACTTTCTTAACTATAAGGTTGCAGTAGTAAAAAATGGGAACAAATTAAAAGCACCTTAAAAATGAAATCAAATCGTAAATCCGTTTTTGTTGCTGGGAATAGTACATTTTTGTAGGCATATAATAATCAAAATTTGTTACTATTTACTCAAAAAATTGAAAATAAGCATAAACGTAAAATTACAATGATTTTCCAAACACTTCTAAATCGACAACGATTAGCAATACTACGTGGTGAATTCATAATTATATATCTTATAATTGACCGTGAACATGGGATTTAAATGATAGTCCTAGAATCGCGGTGAGTAATGTGAGTAATATACCAATTTTTTTAAATGAAATATTCATACCATACATACGGCCACTGGCTTGGTTATTATACAATATTGGCTATTTAGATATATTTGTAATTTATTATTTTTAAGTATTTACTTTTGAACCTGCCACCCTAATCAAGCCTGTGTCGCTGATATACCAGGCCTTCTATCAAACCTTTAATTAGAAGGTACTCAAATAACCAACAGGTGTATAGGTCATTATAAGCCATATTTAAAATACAAAAACATATTTTATTACTGGGTAATCTTACAAGAAAACGTTACCTGAAGTTAATCTTACATTTCCATCTTTCGTAAGTGAGAACTTACCTGAAACAAAACACAAGGATTGAAATATAAAATAGCATTATAATTAAAATGTTTTAAAAAATTCATGTCAATAAACAAAACAAGTTTAACGTGAAAAACATTATTAATTTGTGGGAAATCTTAAATCGGCAACATAATTTAAATAAAGTTGGTGCGTTCCCGCAATTTGTTTAGTGTATTGTGTTCAATTTGATTGAATTACTTCATTGATTTTTAAACTTCTGCACCTTTTCTAAAACATTCCGTCGCGCTAATGCTAATTGTAAGTGTGTTTTTGCGTGTAAAATATAGACAGTTAAGACAGCTGTTAAGACGCTTGGGAGAGTCGTGCAATGTACTCCGAACTTTTCGGTGGCTTTGATCCCGTCTGAAGAGACGGCGCTTATTGTTGTTTTTTGCGTTACGATTTCGCGAGTTAGTAGCTTCGTTCGTAACGACCGCTAAACCGTTTTCATTTTGTTTCTTTTGTGTTTACAAAAGCGCATCATTTGTTGTTAAACCCGCAAAAGGTTAGTGATAACTTTTATTTGGTGATTCGTTTATGTGACCGCACGTGTTTATTGATTCTTCCGCTAAAGGTCCTTCGTCAATTATATACTTGCATTGAACCAGCATTGAACTAAAACCGCAACATCCAATTCATACTTTTTTTTGAATATTCTCTATGGAATGTGCATCGAAGACATTCCATAATTTGGTCCAACTTCGAGCCGGATGCAACTTGAGTTAATTTCGTGCAAAGATTATCGAATAAATTACATAATTTGGTCCAACTCCGGGCCGGATACATTTGAATTAATTTTGTGCAAAGTTTAATGATCAAAACATTGATTTTTCGTTGCAATTATTGTTGAAAACCGCACTGCATTTTCGTTTCTTAATTTGTTAGAAGAGAAAGCAAGTTCGGGATATTCACTAATTCCGTTGGAAATAAAACGCAATTTTTTTGCCACCTTAAAAACTTACAAGAGCTCGTTTTGTTTGTTTTGGTTATTTGCTAAATTGTTTTGAATTTATTTGACATTTGGTCAGATATTTTACTACTTCAACAGTAAAAAATTGTACATTTTGGAATAGTATTTTGTTTTCGTTCTATCGTGTTAGATTTGTTCAGTGGCGTTACAGTGTTTTTAATTTATTGTTAAGATGTCAAAAACCGCTGAAAATTTACGTAAATTTAAAAATCATCAACAATCGGAGTTTAAAAGATTAGAAGATATTTATTTTGCTGCCGAGAAAGCCTTAAGAGGTGACGACGTTGAATTGTTTTTTAGCATGATTGATACGATTGATTCAATCCATTCCGAATTTTTTAAACTTCACAATTCCATTGTTGGATTAATTTCAGATGCAACCGATGATTTTGACTTTGAGGATGACATTCGCAATAAATTTGAAAAATTGTTTTATTCAATTAGGTCTATTTTTGCTAAATTGAAATCTGTTCAGAATTCTACGCCACAAAATATAGCTCGGGAACAGGAAAGTGTTGCTTTGCCGCGAATTGATTTGCCTTCATTTAGTGGAGACATATTGGAATTTGGTACTTTTATTGATTTGTTTGATTCATTAATTCACAATAATGAAAAACTCAGTACTATGCAGAAGTTCAAATATTTGCAAAAGGGCCTGCTTTTGAGGTTATTAGGAATTTTAAACTAACACAAAACAATTACGTGAGTGCTTATGAAACACTTTTGAAAAAATTCAAGCGAACTCGTTTAATCGCGGAGTCTCATTGGTCAGCTTTAGAACAATTCCCCCAACTAACTTCAGATAGCCCTTCAGAGGTTCGGAAGTTATTGGATGACTTCAGTGATAATTTGAAGAATTTGGGTTTACCAGTAAATCAGTGGGATTTTTGTATCGTTCAGATGATGTTGAAACGAGTTCCAAAGAATTTAGCCGCTAAGTTCGAACTTTACCATGGTACTGTGACCGCTCAAGATGACTTTCCGATCCACTCGGAAGTTGTTGATTTTTTGTCGAAGCATTGCGATGCCTTTGAACATGTTGAATTATCCCGCAAGGCAAAGCGAAGTGTTGACAAAAAGTTACCATTGAATTGAAAGCAACATTCTTCCCGGTTCACTACATCTTTGTTTGTCACTAAGAATAGAAATTGTTTAGTTTGTAAATCCGATTATGCGATTTACAAATGTTCTGAATTCTTGAACAAATCAGTATCCGCGCGGTTTAAGTTTGTTAAAGATTTTAGACTTTGTTTTAATTGCTTGAGCGATTCTCATCAGTCGAATCGCTGTAAATCTTTATCCACTTGCCGCAACTGCAAATAACGCCATCACACATTGCTTCATTTTGTAAATCGTGGTGATTCAGGCATTCGGTCTGAATCTAGAGCTCCCCCCGCAAACCTGGCTTCCACAACTGGTGGATCCAGTACCATTAATACTGTTGAAAGTCCCGAAACTTCTCTACCGCAGACTTCTTGTCATAGTTCACTTTTGTCATGAAATTCAAATGTGTTGTTATCTACCGCTTTAGTTGAGGTATTAGATAAGCACGGTTCTTATCAAACTTTGCGATGTCTGCTAGATTCTGGTAGTATGACATCATTCATTGCGAGCAAGGCTGTGAAACGCCTTGGCTTCCGACCTATGCCCGCTTCGATACAACTCAACGGGCTAGGTTCTATGCAGAGTACCTCTGCTGAGGGCTCTCTTACCCTTTCTCTTCGCTCTATAGTAAAGCCTGAGTGCAATTTTGTTGTTGATACTATTGTTTTACCCCGCATTTGCAATGATATGCCTGTTGCGCCCATTAACATGGCTAATATGGCACATCTAACCAATTTGAAACTTGCTGATCCTGGTTTCAATAGCCCAGGCGCTATTGACCTTTTGTTAGGTGCCGATATATTCTCTCAAATTTTGGTGGATAGACGCCTTCTGGGAAAGGAAGGTGTTCCTGATGCTATTAACACTGTGTTTGGTTAGATCCTTATGGGTAGAGTGTCTTCGAGTTCTGTTAACTCTCACTCTCAGTCAGTCATAAACCCAACTTCGCTTTTTTGTCAAATTGAAGATGTAGTATCATTAGATGATTCACTCCAAAGGTTCTGGACAATTGAAGATGTTCCTACCGCACTGGTTCAGTCCCCTGATGATCTTATCTGCGAAAAAATATTTTCCGAGGGATGCAGGAGATTGGATTCAGGTAGATTCGCTGTGCCTCTTCCTTTTCGAAATACACTTCCTGCTTTTGATGGAATGTATAATCTCGCCGTACAACGTTTCTACTCTTTAGAAAGACGTCTTCTACAGCAACCAGATCTCTACAAACAATATTGTGATTTTCTCAAAAAGTATTTGGAGCTGGATCATATGGAGTTGGTTCCTGATCCATCTACTGCTTCTGATTGTTACTACATACCGCATCATTGTGTTTTGAAACCTGATAGTAGCACAACCAAACTTCGCATAGTGTTTAATGCATCCGCTAAGATGCCTCATCGGTTATCTTTAAATGATTGTTTGTTTATCGGTCCCAAATTGCAGCAAGACATTATCGCTATTTTGTTGACCTTACAGAATTTAGTTTTGGCTCACCTGCTTGCTATAGAAAACTTTTCTAGTTGTGAACTTCACACATTTGGTGATGCTTCTGAGAAAGGTTATGCTGTTGTTTATTTTGTGTTCGAAACCTTATCTGGATTTCGTCAAAGTTTTTTTGTGTTGTCTAAATCGAAAGATGCCCCTTTGAAAACTTTGTCACTTCCCAGATTGGAACTGTGTGCTTCAGTTCTTACCGCTAAGTTGGCTCATTATGTTTATGAGCAATTCAATAGTCGTTTGTTGTTCTAGGTGATTCGTTGCTGGTCAGATTCCACGGTAGTCCTTTCATGGCTTAGTTCTTCCCCGCACCGTTGGAAGACATTTGTCAGTAATCGAGTTGCTTACATTCAGGAAAAATTTCCTTTCGCATTGGTTTTACATCCAATCTTGTGATAACCCCGCTGACTTGGGTTCCCGCAGCACTTTGCCATCAGAGGTGTTAGGCAATACACTTTGGTGGAAAGGCCCACAATTGTTGATTACCGCTTGTTTGCCACATGCTTGCTCAGACTCAAGCATGTCACCGCTAGTTATGACTGAAGCCCGTATAGTGGCGCTTCAAGTCACCGCTTTACCAAATTTATTTGGTACTTTGTTAGAAGAACATTTTTCTATTAATCGCATTACCCGCATTATAGCTCATATTTGTCGCTTTGTTGATAACGCCCGCAATCCAGACCGTAGGGGCTCTGGATTATTTTTGGCTGCTGAGTTATATCAGGCTCAGCTTCGCATTGTTCGCTATGTTCAAGATCAATATTTTTCTAAAGAGATTTCCCTTCTTCGAGAACGAAAACTTTTGCCCAAATCGCTTCGTAAACTTTCGCCGTTTTTTGATGAACAGGGAACTCTTAGAGTTGGTAGTAGATTGGCTAATACTCCATTGCCGTTTGAAACTAAATTTCCCGCACTGCTACCAAGCAAAAGTCGTTTGACTAATCTAATTGTCGAAGATTGTCATGTCACCAATCTTCACGCAGGAATCCAAACCGTTCAATTTCTTTTGCAGCAACGATTTTGGATTCTATCCGCAAAGAGAGTAATTCGTAGTGTCATAGCTCACTTAAGGTGTCGTTGGAGATCAAATCCTAACCTACGAAGAACTTTCTACTTTATTTGCACAGGTCGAAGCAGTTTTAAACTCGCGACCTATAACCCCTTGTAGCAACGATCCATCGGATCTTACCGCCTTGAGTCCTGGAATGTTTCTTACCATGGAACCTTTAACAGCACCTCCTGAATCTGATTTCTTATCTGTCCCATCTAATCGTCTCAACCGATGGCAGTTACTGAGTCGTTTGCATCAGGCATTCTGGAAACGTTGGTCGCAAGAATATTTACATACTCTTCATCAACGGAGTAAATGGACTGATCCCTCGGAGGTTGTTAAGCCAGGTACTCTTGTTATTTTGAAGCAAGACACTTCACCTCCTTTGAATTGGCCATTAGGGCGCAATATTGACGTACATCCTGGAGGTGATGGTGTTGTACGCGTTGCTACAGTTAGAACTGCAAGTGGTACTTTGAAGCGACCTCTTGTAAAGCTTTGTCTACTGCCAGTGGACCCTTAGTTTTAAAATAAGTAATTCAAGGCTGGCGGAATGGTGCGTTCCCGCAATTTGTTTAGTGTATTGTGTTCAATTTGATTGAATTACTTCATTGATTTTTAAACTTCTGCACCTTTTCTAAAGCATTCCGTCGCGCTAATGCTAATTGTAAGTGTGTTTTTGCGTGTAAAATATAGACAGTATTCTTTCGTGTTTCGGTTCCCTAGCTGTTAGACGCTTGGGAGAGTCGTGCAATGTACTCCGAACTTTTCGGTGGCTTTGATCCCGTCTGAAGAGACGGCGCTTATTGCTGTTTTTTGCGTTACGATTTCGCGAGTTAGTAGCTTCGTTCGTAACGACCGCTAAACCGTTTTCATTTTGTTTCTTTTGTGTTTACAAAAGCGCATCATTTGTTGTTAAACCCGCATTTTTTGTTTGCTCAATCAATGAACATTACGTCGCTATTTTTTGTGTAACGTGTTGTCCAGACGAAGCTCTAAGAAACTGTTCCTGCTATTACGGGGCTAGCCTCAGAAGAAAGAAGAACCAAGAAAACGCCAGAGCTTCCGGACGTAAAAGGTTAGTGATAACTTTTATTTGGTGATTCGTTTATGTGACCGCACGTGTTTATTGATTGTTCCGCTAAAGGTCCTTCGTCAATTATATACTTGCATTGAACCAGCATTGAACTAAAACCGCAACATCTAATTCATACATTTTTTTGATTCTTTATGGAATGTGCATCGAAGACATTCCAAAAGTACTTACGACACTAAAATAGATACTGCTGTATATTAGTTAATATTTACTCAAAATAATAGTAGTTGAGATATGTATACGCTTAATAAAAATAATGGTTCCACAAAATCATCAGAAAATATCAGAACAGTAAAGTAACTGATTTTTTATTGCTACTTCAAACGGCATATCGTATGCTACTATGTTTTGCACCCTGCATTTTCGCTTTCATTCTCTAGTGGTACTGACTTGCTCTTCTGCGCTACATGTCGCTAACAATGGATACTGTTCTAGTTCCAAATCTTTTCTTATTTGTATGTTTCTGATTGCATTTTCTGCATTCTAGTTTGTTTATTACGACTTGACCATACAATGTATGGCACGCACACTCCCTCTAAGGCACGAATAGCGTGCCTTTAGGGGAAAATTCACTAAACCCCAGATATTCTACATAACAAAATGATTTAGCTCTCTGGGAGCCCTTGCCAGGTTATCGGGCCCATGGTTGACGACGTGGCTGCAGTTTCCCTGACCTTCCGGGCTGGTCCTAACAGGACGGTTTTTGCATGAGTTGGTAAAGATGTTTGTTCAGATCGGGGTATTTTAAATTGTTAAATAGATGTTTTGGGACTACTCCGGTTGTTGACATAACAATTGGTACACTTAGTATGTTGTTCATGTCCCACTCTCTGCTTAATATTTATATCATTGTTGTTAAGAATTGCTATGTCAATAAAAGTTGTTCTTCTTTATCTACCAAAACTATATCTAGTTTATTATGAGAACAGTCCGATCGGTCAATATCGTGCGGTCCCAGTACAGCTTGTAGTTGTTATTTTCTAAAACAGATTCTGGTTGGTTTCGAGCTTTCGTTAGTAGAACTCAAACATTCCTTTGTAATTGTTCAATGTCAGCACCAATTAACTATACCGAAACGTAACTGAGCAATGAACACGAGTTGGTGTTAAACAGATTTTTACTGCTAAGTTTGTTTTTCAAAAGTCGTCTTAGCCGGCGGTTACACTGGTTGCGAATTTGTACGAAATTTATTCGTTCGTATTCGTAAGAAATTTGTTCGTAACAATAGGTACGAACAGGGTGGTTACATTAGAGGCCCAAAATAGTGCAGCTTTGTGCATATAGTTCTTAATTTGTGTTGAAGTGTTGAATCTTATTACTCGTTGGAAACGCGTTTAATAAAATTTGTTTTACTGAAACAAGGGCTTTTGGGTACTTGATAATTTTTTATCTACAACTGGAAACGGGGAATTGAAATCATATGAAGAACTTTGGAATAATTTTTGAATGTATTAGAAGAATAATCTACGTTCAATTGCATATTAAAAGCTGTAGAAAGTAAACTTCATAAATACTGTTATATTTTTCATCCTATAAATACCACCTTACTTCGACAAGTGTAATTAATTTTTCAGCCTTCACGCTCAATCTCTTTGAATTCGTACGAAAACTGACCAAAAAACAAAATATTTTGTTCGCATTAGAACAGTCGTACGAATTCGTGAGACGCCGTACGAATAAGACGTATATACTGTAACCGCCTATACTTACGGATACGTATTTGATCACTTTTGATGAATTCGTACGAGTTTGTATGAATTCTAATTTTCGTACGAATTTGCATCCACTGTAACCGCAGCCTTGCCCTTCTGCGGTTACAGTGGATGCGAATTCGTACAAAAATTAGTTCGTACGAATTCATCAAAAGTGATCAAATACGTATTCGTAAGTACAGGCGGTTACAGTATATAGGTACGCCTTATTCGTACGGCGTCTCACGAATTCGTACGAAAATTAGTTCCTACGAATTCATACGAACTCGTACGAATTCATCAAAAGTGATCAAATACTTATTCGTAAGTACATGCTGTTACAGTATATACGCCTTATTCGTACGGCGTCTCACTAATTCGTACGACTGTTCTGATGCGAACAAAATATTTTGTTTTTTTGGTCAGTTTTCGTACGAATTCAAAGAGATTGAGCGTGAATGTTGAAAAATTAATTATACTTGTCGAAGTAAGGTGGTATTTATAGGATGAAAAATATAACAGTATTTATGAAGTTTACTTTCTACAGCTTTTAATATGTAATTGAACGTAGATTATTGTTCAAATACATTCAAAAAATATTCCAAAATTCTTCATATAATTTCATTCCCCGTTTCTAGTTGTAGATAAAAAATTATCAAGTACCCAAAAGCGTTTTTCTTTTTTCAGTAAAACAAATTTTATTAAAAGCGTTTCCAACGAATAAGATTTAGCACTTCAACACAAATTAAGATGTATATGCACAAAGCTGCACTACTTTGCGCCTCTAATGTAACCACCCTGTCCGCACGTATTGTTAGGAACAAATTTCTTACGAATACGTACGAATAAATTTCATACGAATTCGCAAACAGTGTAACCGCCGGCTTAAACTCTATTTGAATTTTTTATTGAGTATATATTTATAATAAATATTTTTTTATTCATTGTTCTAACACAACTTGAATATTTTTTCCTCCCACTTAATTCGGCAATTTGTTTTATTGATGTTCTAAAGTTGTTCCTAGAAATTTATATTTCAAACTTGCTTATTTTACTAATATTTACTTCAATTACATATTTAACATTCTGATTTCTTTCAAAATCATCGTTTTTTACATATATACTGCCATGCCTTCATGGAAAACCATTTTCCCTGATTTCTTTACAAATGATCATTTTTCGCCTCACGCTATTATTCCTGCATTTTGTACAAGTATAATCTACTATATATATGTAATTGACTGTTCTCGGGAATTTCGTGTGTTTCTCTTGTTTGTCTTAGAAAAGACACTTTTTCGAGGTTTCAATGAGATCTCACTCATCTTCTTCGGGATTGCTGATGTTGTCACTCACTAAGCGTAGTACAAAATATTGCTATAAAAATGTACTAATATTTTGGGAAACCATCTGTGTCGATTATTGCCTCAAAAATAAAAGTAACACTCACGAGATGTAATATGCAAGTATTTTATTAATTATTTATATTTGACATGTGTAAATTGAACTCGAATAAGTTATAATAATAATATAAAACGAATTCTATTCCAGTTTTATTTCATGTAAGGTATTCTTTTAAATTAATTATATAGTGTAGCTCATTAGAGGTTGAATTTACAGGGTTTTTGGTATAAACGGGTGGTGGAAATATGTGCTGGAGTAGAGTTATAATTGTACAGAGTTGTTTAAAAAATATTACAATAAAAATGCAAAATTTCGTAACCCATAAGCAGATGCATATAAAGGGCAGATGTAATATAGGGTGGTATGAATTATAGTTATACAGGGTTATTATAATAAATCATTTATTGGGTAACCCACTATGAGTAGCATATATATGATGATTGAAATAAAGGGCAGAGAAGAATTATAGTTACAGAAGATAGTTTAAAAAATTTAGAAACAAAGAGATTAAATACGGTGGTTCTTAGGGGCAGTCGAATATATAGAATGATTAGAGTGGAATTATAGTTTTACGGGGGCTCAAAACGATAATAACTACAGGGTAGTTAAAATATAGTCCAGAGTAAAATTATAGTTACATATAGGGTAGTTAAAAAATGGTAGGAATTTTTTTTATATTGGGTTCTATATTTTAGTAGTGGAATTATTATAATGAGTAATTTAATAAATGTTAGAGAAATGAAATTAAACAGAATCATTTCATCTTGAGAAAAATCTGTTTATACAGCAAATGTCCGATTACCTGGTTATACGTACCAACATTTTTCATGAATCTTTGAATTTACGAGTAAAGCTCGGTCACCCATGTACTTATTTATTAAATGTACAAATGTAAATTGAATAAGTATTAATAATGAATTAAAACAGAATATTTTGCAATTTCTAGATATATGATTTTGACTCCATAACTAATTCTTTCAATTGGAATTGTCATTTACCTTTATTCTGTTTTCTATATTATTCTAACGGTTAATACCTTCATTATTTAATTTTAAGAAATTTCCTGGTAGCTAAACTTTTGTATTGAATTTCTATTGTCTATTTGCCATATTAAATTAAGAATTACGAATTTTAACACAAAATAAATTTATTAATTCTATATGAAAAAGGAAATTGAATTTCATTACTTATTGACACACTAGGTCGAATTTTGACCAAAAGCGAGTCCAGTCTTCTATATATAAATAGACAGACAAAACGGTTAGGTACCATTTTCTGCTCTGTCTCACAACCGATTTTTTTATTTTTGTTATGTTTAGTAGCAACTGACGACCTTCAGTGCAGAATGCTAGAATGTATTTATAATATTGGTTCGTTCTTGTAACACAATATAATAATAAAAAAATATATTTATTTTTATAATGGCCCTTTATTGGGTTCTCGCAAGTTTGCAACTTTCATTGTTTTGTAAATATGGTTTGTCAACTAAAATAAAAATATGATGCAATTGACGAATTTATTTCTGATAATATTTTATTAATTTTAATTTTATACTTTCAATTTAAAGATTCGTTTAATCTTAACCGAATATTTTTCATAAAATTTGAATAAGATTACAAAAAATGTGAATTAATGCACTGATTGTAATATTCAAGACAAAAAGTTAGATGTGGCAGCCCCGCTCATGGCTATCTTTGATGTAGCCCCTTCTAGCTCATACTAACTTTTGAGTTGGCTGATTTCATTTTCTGCTTACGAGCTGAAATCGTTAACTTTGAAATGCCAGAATAAAGGTTCCATTTCGTTTAATTTCTTACTTTAAGACTATTCAAATTTTCCAGTTTCAAATGAAAAAATATTTTTGAAAAGTGAAGGTATTAGCTAATGTTTTAAATACTACAAATATTAATATATTATTTAATATGATGTTAATATTTTTAAAGAAATTTATTTTTTTATGTTAAAAATTATAACTACATAGTTGAATATATTTAAAGGCCGAATCTTTCAATTATTCTTAGGTAGGAAATCAGTTAGTTACTGTTTTGTGTTCATGCATTTTATTTAATAAACAATTTATTTTATATTAGAAGGTTCCATTCCCACAAAATCCTGGTTACAAGGTAACTGAATTTTACCTCAAATAAACATGTGACTGACATTTTAACGATGTGTACTTAAAAATAAAGAAATTCAGTGCATTTACTGATTTGTTATGGTAAGTTAGATAGAATTTTACGTTATTAAGTAATTATATATGGAAAAGGCGTTACCTGCTGTCAAATGTGAAGACCATCTTTGGTAGTACAGCATTAAGCGTTGTTTATTGTGCAGTAGTAAAATAGTAAATGTAGTAGATCAGTATTGTTTTTTCGGACAAGTAGCAGTAACTTTCGTTTTGATTATTCTGTAAGTATATGTTGTGAATTTAATTATTTTATACTATATTATTTTCACAATCTTCCGAAGGTGTGGTGTAACAAATTGACAATCAGTGGACAACAGAAAATATATTAACGATTGTAGTTTTTGTAAGGTTATTGGACATTGTTTTTTTATTTTATGAACTCGATCGAAACTGCAAATGATGAAAACTTTTAGGTTACAAAGTGGAATCCCACCAAAAACTAGGGGGTCACGCATTTATCAAAATTATTTGGAATTCCTATATTTGAATAATTCTCTTTTTTTATTATTTCAACAGATTTGTCAATATGACATGAACGATTTGGGGGGGGGTTCATGACGCCTTCTTATTCGGTTTTATCTCCACTTTATTTCTATTAAGACATATACTTTTGACTAACGAACCTCAATAATGTTCACGATTTGATGAAATAGGGTTAATTAATTATTATATTTTTATAGATTTGTCAGGTATTTTTTATATAATATTAAATATAATGTAGTCCAATAGCTTGTAATAAAATAAATTATGTTAACATTTTCATTTCACTGTTAGACATTTTGTACCATTCACTCTTTTCAAGCTCTCCAAGTAATTTTTATTTACTACAAAACTATTCCATTTTCAATAAGGTAATAGTGAAAATAAACAACTGTGTTGGTAAATGCAATCCACAAATACAATCTGCCCAACGGAATTAGTTTTCCATCACATACACACACCACACATTTCAGCTGAACCGACGAGAAATTTCGGGGAAGAGGAGAAATTGTTTGCTTATATTCTACACAAAATTTGAAGGAAGCAAACTTTTGCGGGCCATTAATTTGATGTCTACACAATATAGAAAAACCCCAAAGCGTAATTGTGTAGGGAATTCTTTTGGGATATCAACTCCAACAATGGACGTGGCATTTATGATAAAATAATTGGCTTATTCTATTTTCTCTCCATTGAATTATGATGGAAAGTAATGTTTGAAAAAGCTTTCCCAAAACAGAATTAATGTTAATATTTATCAATAATTTCAAATTAATTGCGCAATTAAAAATATTTAACTGTAACTTTATTAATCTCCATGTATAATCAAATTTTAACAATATAATGTCAAAACGATTAAAATAATGAGCAAGCATGTGACATAAAAAAATTTAGTACTAATGACATTGACATATGTATGTAGTTTTGGGATAAAAATGAATGTAAAAAATTATAAATACAGGATATGACATATAACGAGTGGAATAATATATGCAAGGTAATTAGAGAAAAATAGTACTCGTATATTTAAAAGAAAACAAATTATGTTCGAACAATATATTGAGTGGAAAAAAGAACAGACATAATTAAATTCTAATAGAAAATACTAATAAAAGGGGAAACTTTTGACTACTGTGAGAAGTATAATTATAATTTATGATAAACTCATTAAAACGGAGTTAATGAAAGAAAATATTATGCATTAATATATACTGACTGACAAAGAAATCGCAACACCCAGAAGGAGTTGTTGTTGTTGTAATATTGTTTTGGTAAAACATATATGCAATAGTAAGGGGTTAAAAAATTTTAATAAAACATTCCAAAGAATTTAATTTTTTTTATTAACCTTTCGGAGCTGCCCTAGTGGTTAAATAAAAAATATATTCAAAAATATTTTATTACCAAAATTTCTTCAATTGTTGATTATTTCATTATTTATGATCATACAAACAAAAAAAAATTATATAATATATAAGTAAATGTTATAGGTATGTTTTTCTTAATACACAATAAAACAAAACAAAACAAATACATGAAAAGAAAAACATCGATGGAAAAACATATAAAATCTTTATAGTAAATATAAGAACTTTAACAATTGTAGACACATGTATTTGCCACGTGTTCTGCATGAAAATCGTGTTGATCTATTTTTTTTCTGCCACAGTAGTGACATATCCCTTGAATATTTGATGGATTGGTAGGTGAAGCTATTGATAACTCTTTTCCACACAGGAAGTTGAAGAAGTCTTTGCATAGTTCTGGAAAAAGCATATGAAGAAACTTCCAAAGTAGTGTGTTCTGCTGGGTGTCCTGTAGGTGAAGCAAAACCATGGAATTTATTCTGACGATGTTCAACATCGCATAAAAAAATCCATTAGCCTAAATTTCTAAATAAAATATCTTTGTTTTATTAAATTTTATACTTTTTGATTACATGTCAAAATCGGGATTCTCAGTGTCGTCGAACTTTCAGTCGGGGTTAGCTTTTATTTCCTGAATTTATTAACCTGGAAACATGTTAAGCCTGACTGGTGTGTATGGCAAATGGCTTGGAAAATACTGAGACGCATTTGATTGAATGGTGGGGGAGCGTCAGGATATCGAGACTAAACGTAATGTGCAACTCTGAGTCCCCGTGGCAGTTCCAGAAGGTTAAAGTTTGTTATTAATGTGTTTGTCCACCGCAGTGACCTATACACGTCTTGGCATTGATTTAATAAGGTAGACTATTTCTTCTTGAGGAATATTATCCCAAGCTACCATGTCTTAAAACCTCCTCTTTGCACCACTGATGTGGTGTGCCGTCGATGCTCAGCAGTCAGAGGTAGCAAGAGATGGGGTCGATAATACTGCAGTCCAAAAGACCTTATATGGCGGTAAACCGATCGGACACTTGCAAGATGACCTTGTTCTCTTAACCACTCATCAGCCAAATTTTTAGTTGTCGAAAGTCAGATTCTAACGGCCATAAGTTTTAGACGTCGATATTGACCTTCATTTGTACCCCTTCGACGTTCGGTGCCTACTCTTGTTCGATTTTGGGTATTATCAAACGGCGCTTTACAACAGTAGTTGTATTTTTGTAAACCATTAATTCAACCTCTTTCCAATTCACTTAGCTAGCATTACATTCCGCGTACTATAGGACTTTAATATTACTAAACGTCGATTTTGGATCCCATCAAACAGTTTGTTTTTTGAAAAATTAAAAAAACAAATGCAAAAAACGACTACAATATTAATTGATAAAAAAAGTTAACCAACATGAAAAAACTTTAGACAATTTTTATCATTTACTCCTTACTATAGCATCTAAGTTTTACCAAAACAATATCAAATTTAAACATCTCCTTCTGGGTGTTGCGATATCTTTATCAGTGAGTATATAAATAGGGAACTTGTAAACGTTGTATGGCAGATGAGTAAAGGGGTTAAACTGAGCGTTAAGAAATACATATTATTTGAATTTCCATGTTTCCTACCAAGTTTTAATTTAAGAATATTTACGAATTCAAAAAGTTACACCAAATTCTTCTAATCCTGTTCCGAAAACTAGGGATCTTAGAATTACATATGGAGTTCAACTAAACTAGAGTTGACTTTTAAGAATTGTATTGTTTTTCAAAGTATTTTCCACGATTGCAATTTTGCAGGCGAGGGCTGAATTTTCTGGCTATTGGAACCTTTTAGCAACCAGTCTGTTTTTGACTTTCCGAAAGAAAAAAAAATCGTTAGAACCTAGATCGGTAATGTACGGCGAGTGATTTAACAATGTGACGTTTTGTAAAAATCTTGCGGGCTAAGTGCGAACTTGCAATGGAACTTAATGGAAGATAACTCATCGTATAGGGTTTGTTTTTCGTGCTTAGTGATGCCTTCCGACAAACACATGCTATGTATACTTATCGGCAATAACATTTCTTTGATCTTGCAAAGGAATTGTTGATACGTTGAGCAAATAACGCGCTTATTTTCTTGAACCCACTTCCAGAACATCCGGATGCATTTTGTCACTTTGGAACACCCGAAACACCATTTTTTACAATTCCCTGTGTTGAGTTTGCCCTAGCATTTTTTACATACAATTGTTGGTGCAAATATTTTAATTGAGGTTTTTGTAATTGTTTTTTGGTAACTGACGTGTTTGATACACATGTCCTTGGATCGTTGCTAAGACACCCCTGGAGAAACTCTACCAAACGAGATATTGTCGACCGATGTTGTGCTTCAATGCCGAAAACGAAAGAGAATTGTCC
Organism: Octodonta nipae; assembly: GCA_034190945.1. NCBI lineage: Eukaryota > Metazoa > Arthropoda > Insecta > Coleoptera > Chrysomelidae > Octodonta > Octodonta nipae. The sequence continues at coordinate 85,463,202 of CM067220.1, read as the reverse complement.
TCGAAAATTGTACAATATTATTGCGTGGCATTGTTCGAATAACTAGCGACCTTCTAAATACTGCTAATAATACGTATCGCACCAAAACTGAATTTAGGTTAACTAGAGATGGAGATTTATTTTTAAGCCCGACGGAAAAAGAGGGGTGCTATACGTTTAAGGTGTGTATCTGTGGACCTATGTGTCTGTGCCAACGTAGCTCCTAAACGAATGGCCCGATTTAGATGTTTTTTTGTGTTTGAAAGCTGACGTGATCGAGATTGTTCTTACTTATAATTTATAAGTTTGAAGATCATCAGCTCACTTCTTACTTGGCAAAAGGGTGTTAGTAAGAATTTTTTAAACTTTTCTTAAACGACTGGACCGATTTTGATGAAATGTTTGTGTGTATTTGAGTGGTTCGCTGAATGGTGTAAACCCATAGTTGCAACGGTTAAGTGGCACATCTATCGGGTTCTAGGAAAACTCTCTTGAACTCCTATACGCCTTGTGACCGATTATAATGAATTTTTTCGTGTATGTTTAAGTAGGTGCCTGGATGGTTTAAATTCATAATTGGACCAGGTAGGTGGCGCAGCTATCGCGCTTCTATGAAAACTCTTTTGAACTTTTAATATTAACCGATTTTAATTAAATTGTTAGCGTTTGTTCGAGTGGATCTCTGGGTGGTTTCGATTCACAACTGGGTCCAGTAGATAGCGTTACGATTGGATGCCAGGATATATGTATGTGTTTTGAACATCCAAACAGCTGGACCGATTTTGATGAAATCTTTTGCGTTTGCTTGAGTGGACCCCTGGTAGAGGTAGCACCGTTTACTGGACCTGCTCAAGTGGAGCAAGTACGCAATTATGAGTACTAATCACAGTTACAAAATTCCAAACGTAACAAGAACGGAGTGAGTATTTTTAATTTTTCAGCGGTTTTTTGTTTCGGGGGTTATTTAAATTCTTAATGGTATCTTGTTAACATTAGTAACATTTAATTAGTGAAGCTTTCTATTTCCCAAAATGCATAACTGAAACGACAGAACTTGTACAAAATTTTTAGTTTAACCTGGGGTCATGGATTACTTTCTGCCACATAATGAATTTTATGTCATAATTGCTGTTGAACCGCTAGAGGCTGGAAGCACATTATATATTAAGTATCTTTCATAATATGTACAGTCATGAATATGTCTGGAAAACGTGGAGCCAAGCTATCACTATTTACCTGTTAGACACATTTTGACGAATCTATAAGTACAGGTGTATTCATACTGGGTTGAAGGAATACAGGGGGAGAGTCGGAAATAAAATCATAATTCCAACGGATCAAGTCACATGTTATTCTGTACAAATTGGTAAATTATGCCTTTCTTCGGGGACCTTTGAATAATAAGGCATTCTCCAAACATAGATTCGAGAAAAAAGAAAACTAAGTTTTGTCTACCATCCCAATTTATTTGCTCATGCCAACATTCCAATTTTACATGAATTTGATTTAGAGAAGACACCAAATACAGTCGGTAAGACTGGCGATCCAAAAACCTGATTTAGTAATTTATAGAGAGACCTCAACTATTTGTTGGTGATCGTTTTTTTGTACAAGTGGTTTATTCACTACTGGATCATGATATTCAAATTTGTTGATTCCGTATGATTCCTTAATAAATTAAATTTGCTTGCTCAACTTGCAAACATGTACATTTAATACAATATATTAGCAAATTCTAACAATTCTAAATATAAATATATTTAAACTAATTGCATTTTCTAACGAAATAGTAGTAACATAATCATTTCCACAACATAAGATATTACATTATCAGAAAATAACAATTGGTTAATTGTCAATAAAGCGTTACAACTCATTATTCTTATCGTTAGAAAGTAATATAACGTATTAAGGTGTTAATATATAAATTAAGATAATGTCAATAATTTCTTGCCTATAATGCTTATCGCTAATCTTAATAATTTGAATAATTGTAATAGGTGACAATAATCAGTTACTATTATTAAAATCAAGCTAATAGCTTTGCATGTGTACATTATGGTCGGAATTAAATTTGAAATTTTAAACAAATAAAAATATTTCTATGCTAAGTTAGCATTTTAAATTTCCATTATATTACGAAACTATTTAATATCGATTGATTCTGACGGAATTCGTGTACTTACTTTCAAATACATGTTTTAAAGTTACAATTATGAAATCAAAAAATTTGATTCATTATAAAATTATATAGACATAAGGCATGAGTAAATATGTTTTGAATAATAATAAACTCTGGCCCATTAATGCCTTCATGTCATGCATAAAAGATAACGGCTTTGAAAGTTATATTATTATATTTTCAGAAACATGGTACCTGTTTACGTACATTTTGGCAGTAAATGTTGGTATTTATGCAGTCAACTGTGAAAAATCAGTTTGATTCCTGTTATTAAGTGGTTAAGATTAATTTTAAGCGAAAACCGATCGAAGGATTATCAAAAATGAGTTTCCAGTAAGACAGGGGATATTAAATGTTACAACCAGTTTAAATACCTACTCCAAATCCCTAGTAATTGCCTTAGTCGGATAGTGGCAAAATCGATGAGGCAGGTGAAGTATTGGTCCAAATGTTACGAGATCTTAGTAACTGGTTGATTTCTCAAAACAAGTGTCAGTTGATGAGGCGATGAAACAATTTGTTTGGTGTTTTTTATTCTGGGATCTATATATGTTTTGAGCAATCTTGTACTAGGGGTTTTGTATCGGAGAGCGGTTGGTATAAAACTGTAATCGAGTCACTAAGAAGATCCTGTCCTTGTTTTATTGTTGTTTTGATGAGTCAATATGTCGTGTTTGCATCGTCCATAATTCCAAACACGAAATGCAAACATCTACTCGAGATTCGTAGGTGGATACCATTGGTAATATTGTCTTTGCCACCTGCAACTTCTCACCTCAACTAAAATTACTGTCCAGTTTCTTAGTGAAAAGTCTTAAACTTTGATCATCAACAAATTCAGAAAAATTGTTGGATCCAGCCACACGTTTTCTTCAGTATCACCAGAAATAGTGTTTGTTTATCCAAATTTAGATTTATTCTCATACTGTCCACCAACCTTTTAAAACGCATAATTAAATGTACGTGTAAATTTCTTGTCGGTCGCAATTTATTACGGTACTAGGTGTAACCCGCTATTTTGTCTGCTTAGAATTTGAAAAAAAGGCAAAAAGGCAGAAAACTGTTTCACTGAAATAAAGTGTTGTCTATCTAGCTTCTCGAAAAAATTATTCTATAGCGAAAATTACTTCCAGACCTGGATGGGAACAATAACGTTCCCTGTAATTCCGAATATCCAGCCATGTCGATACAGTTGGCAATGGTGTAGCTTGCCTGCGGTATTTACAATGGGATAGATTTATACTCAGTATTTTTTTATTATATTGTGCAAAAATTTAAATATTCCCAGAAAGAAAACTAGACTATAACACTATTCACGATTAGTACATTGTCCAGCAACAGCTAGTATAAGCTCTGTCAATAATGGTTCAGATGCTGTGAATGTTATTCCAAATAAACAAAGTGCTAGCAACTCATGTAAATAAAGTAAAGACGATTTATTTTTAGTGTAAGTAAATTGTTTGAATTGTGTATTAATTTAATAATGCGTTCATTTGGAAAACCTAGTTAGTTTCAGTAAAAATGAACTATAAATGTTATACTTAGTACAACATTTTCTGGGAATGTTTATACCATCTTTTCGCAGAACTACATAATCCCAAGTATTATTTAGCCGAAATTAGAATACTGAAGATATACATAGGAATATTTATATATAAAAAAATAAATATCTTAATAAACTGAGATAAATAAACAACATTTTATAGCAATACGTTTGTCGTACAAAAATACTATTTATAATAATTTTAATTCGATATCCTACTTAATAATCACCATCGCGTGCTTCACAGTAGTTTGTATTTGCTCAAACACAAGGAAAAAAATAAAGTATTTATTCTCTTACAACACGAGAAAAGGTTCATAATGAAATAAACATGTGATTCAACAGTATAATATTACTTAATTATGTGTCATTAACTTTTTTATGTCATTACTAAAAAATGTGTAAGCTTCAAGGAACATATTTCATCTACTGCTTAAGCTGAAATAGAATACTAACTCTGAACAGATTGGTGCTAATTCATTAGTAATTAACAAAGTCAAGAAGGATATACAACTTTGTTTTGAACAAATATTTTACAACTTTCTGTATACTTTTATCCTAATTTAAATTTGTGTACAAACACTAAATATGGATCTTAAGAGTAGAAGTTTGATTACACAAATACCTAATGCGTGAAAATAAGTGTGATATATGTCAATTGGCGGGAGTTAGTGGGAGAATCAGAAAAGATAGAATATATTCAATCCTTTCATATGTACTAGTGGTCGCCCAGTGGTCGAAATTCGACCCTATTTCATCAAATTGTGAACATCATTGAGGTTCGTTTGTAAAAAGTATATGTCTATCAGAAACAAAGTGGAGGAAAAACCGGAGAAGAAAACGTTATGAAAAATCGTTTATGTCATATTGACAAATCTACTGAAATAAAAAAACATATGAGAATTTAATCAAATATAGGTATTCCAAATAATTTTGACAAATGCGTGACCCCCCAGTTTTTGGTGGGATTGCATTTTGTAATCTAAAAGTTTTCATCATTTGCAGTTTCAATCGAGTTCATAAAATAAAAAAAATATATGTCCAACAACCTTATAGAAACTACAATCTTTAATATATGTTCTGTTGTCCAATGATTGAGAATTTTTTCCACGACACCTTCGGAAGATTGTGAAAATAATGTAGTAATAAAATAATTAAATTCACAACAAAAACTTACAGAATAATTAAAACGAAAGTTACTGCTACTTGTCCGAAAAACCAATACTGATCTACTACATTGACTATTTTACTACTAAACAATAAACAACGCTTGATACTGAACTATCAAAGATGGTCTTCACATGATTTGACACGAGGTAATGGTTTTTCTATATATAATTACTCAAAAGTTTGATCGTTTTCCAATGTTCAATAAAAATATATTACATTGTAAAATAGATACGTCTATTTTACAATGTAATATATACCTAACTTACCATAACAAATCAGTAAATACATTCAATTTCTTCATTTTTAAATAACATCGTTAAAATGTCAATGACATGTTTATTTTAGGTAATGTAATAAAACCAGGTTTTGCAGGAATGGAACAATTTAATATAAATTAAATTGTTTATTAGATAAAATGCATGAACACAAAACAGTAACTGACTGATTCCCTACCTAAAAATAATTGAAAGATTCGGCCTTTAAATGTATTGAAATATGTACTTACAATGTTTAACATAAAAATAAATCCCATTAAAAATATTATTATTATATTAAATAATAAATTAATATCTTTTTTTATTATACACGACAGGCTAGCAATAAAAAACATAAGGCGCAGAATTTTTTTTCCATGTTATTCTTATGGAAAATAGAAAAATGCTATGTGGACCTAACCGTGGGAGCAGAAAAATTGAATACATTTATAAAACTCTATTTTTAGCAGATTTTTGAAAATAGGCAAAAAAATCGACCAAAAAACCCTCTATTTTCACCTTTATATGCCCATATCTTACTGAAAACAAAATTAAATAAATTGAAATAATATTTTAATCTCAGTGTCACTTAGCACCACGTTGGGCTAAGCCATTTTATATTAGAATGTATTTTTTAAATATTATAATTTTATAATAAATGATTTTGAATTTATAATTTTTATATCTCAGTGTCATTTTTGCTTGGATTCCAGTTGTTAGATGTTAAATAAATAAATTTTATACTTATCTTCTTTATCTTACAAGTATCTATCTCTCTTCTGGATCAGTTACACTTCTTAAATTTGAAATTTTATTTGCCCTTTAATTTTCTTTACTTTTTCTACTTTTAATTTTATATATTTTTTTATAAATTACTGATAAAACAAATTTCTAAAATTTAAATTAAAATACAATTTATTTAAATTTTCCACAATACAATATTTATACAAGTTTTCTTTCAAAACAAAATAAATTTCCTTCCACTTAACTACTCTTAAATTTCTATCAAATTATGTTACACATTTTTTTTATCATTCAGTCACAACTATTATTATTCTAAAATTTGTAAAACTTTTATTACCACTGATTGACTAACCTTTTTATGATTTTCTTATTTTATTAAATAAACTTTCTCAAAATTTTAACTTTCTTTAAACAATGTTTCAAAAACTCACTGTTGTTGGTTAGGTTAGGTTAGGAAGGGAGTTAGAGCTCCCTTCTTCTGATGTTGGTCTTTAATAATAATTTCAAATTTCTTTACTGGTAAAAATTCTGCCATTTAATTGAATTTCTCGTGCTGGTTTGCAAATTTATTTTCTCTCAATACTTTGACTTTAATTTTTCATACCATTAATTCCCATTATCTTTTAACGAATATTTATAAAAATGTTTTCAATTTGTCTCTTCAAATAATTTCAAATTAAATTTTGGTTAATGTTGTCTTACTGACATGGAACACTAATTTTGATATTTTGATAGAACATTTATTTCGTTGTCATGGAAACTTAATTTATGAAAACGAAATTTTAAAACTGCTCTGCTCGAAGCTTGATGATGAAAGAGAGTTTGTCACTGTCAGATTTTCTATTTATAATACTTGTTTTGCCACCTGCTATTTCCATTTCCGTTTATAGTTATTTTATTAATTTCCAAATATTATCCCTTTAAATCATATCAAAAAACAAATTTCAACTTAAATTTAAATACCTTTTGCCGTTATTAATTTTACCCAAATCATTCAATTATATTTTCAAAAACATTGAGTTGACATTAGTCACCTGTTGGCCACCATTCATTTAACAGGTACTTTATAAAAATTGGATTTTATTAAAAATTGAGATTTTATATCTTTTAAACTATTTGCTTATTCTATAATATGGTCTATGCTCCATCTATTACTATAAATTTCTTTATTGATCCATCCAATTCTGAAGACTTATAACGGTTTTTATAATTCGACATTTCTATTCTCTGTTTACTAAAGAATTTATGTATTTAAAATTTGATTTTGATCTAAAATATGTGTTATTTGGTGTTTTCATGGCCTAATTTGTGATTCTATATGTGTTCTACAAACTCTACTATTATTTTACAACTGAATTTAACCTTTTGATGTTTGACCTTATTATGAGTCTTTGCATATATTTCTTTATGTAAATATTAATTTTTTATTAAAATTTCTATGATTTAATATCTAACTTTTATATTTATCCTTGCAACAATTTTCTTTTGAAACATTTTTACACTGTTTGTATTATTAGTTTATCTATATCTTATAATATAATTCCTTATTTATTTACAAATACTTGTCACTTCATTTCACAATTTAGATCCTTGCAATTTCCCTTTATTTATATGCATGCATTTTATTCACATTACCCCATTTATTTAACTATTCAAATTGCTAAGGTTTTTTATACTATTTCATATCTGTTTAAATCCATTACAATATATATATATATATATATATATATATATATATATATCTGTATCCTAGAAGCAAACTATGTTAAGTCCAAAATTGTCAAATTTCAGTTAAATATGTTAAGTTACTTAACTTTAAATATTAATTCGTTTTCTTTTTCCCATTTTCCGATAGTTGTACAAACAACGAAAATAGCTTGTTTTAAATCAAATTAAGTACTAAGTCGGCTATGACCGAAACGAGGTTAAGTCACATGATCGCAGTTTGGGTCCGGACATCTTAGTTTAGTTTCCTGTCTATGAGTGGCATTACTAGCGAAAAAGATTTTAAAAAAGTTTCTTGGAAATCATCTAAACATCGCCAAGATGTAACGACTCTATAAAGAGCATTCTAAGGTGTCAGGAGTCCCGCTACACAATATTGGTAAAGAATGGCTTTATGGTGAGATTTTCAACTATGAGTTCAATTATGGGTTTAAAAACCGAGATAATGACACTTGTGATACTTGCGATATATTTTAATTAAAGTTGCAGAAGGCTGAAATGTAGGAACTTAGATCCTGAATACAGAAAGAGTATCATGATCATTTGCAAAATGCAGGAAATAGGTATAAAATGAAATCTGAAAACAAGAAACGCTCACAAGAAAACAACACAGAAAAAATAGTCATAATATATTTCCAAAAGTGTTTACCAACCCCGGAACTTCTCAACTTCCAAACCTTCTATAGCCTAAAGCTTTGAACGTACAATTTAGTCATACATGATTCAACTCTGGAAGAAGCCTAATACATGATGTGGGTGAACAGATTTCTGAACAAGGAGGTAATAACATGGCAGTCTGTGTGTTCAAATAGTCTGAAGATTATAAAATGTTTGAGAACGTAAATGAATTAACCATGGTCAGATAATTACCTATCACCAAACAGAAACACACAGATGATTATGTGCTATTTTTTCTTCTTGAAAAAATGGAAACCTTAATGTTTGTTATTAACCATAAATTTCTACCGAAAGGAAGCAAAAAAATTTCTCAGTTGAAAATATTTAAGTCATGGAATTGGCAGCAGCTTGTTAGATTAGTTGGTGTAAAAAGGTCTTTTCATGTGACAGGGATGGAAAGCAAATACTTTTTTATCGTACGCAAGAAAAGTGATTGTGGGGAAAATTTTCTTATTTCACAAGTTGTACACTTCCAAGTAAGGCAAGATGCACCAGGAATTTTGTTTTTTTTTTGTTTAAACCAAATTCAAGGAAAATTTTTCACGTCATGACATACAAAAATCCATAACGTTAGCTAAAAACTGGCAATAAACTTTTATTTTATTTTAGAGTATACCTGAATTTTTGCCAGAAATTAGAAAAACTTTGAAAAAAAATTCTACCAAAAAATTTAAGCATTTACAAAAACTGTTGAAATAATTTCATTAATTTTACGCAGAACTTCCGCACGATGATGGATCAGACGTAGATCTCGATTAACATAGCTTTTAAATAGGAAATACATAGTTTGTTGTGCTTAACCAGTTTTATGCACAAGACTGATAGGTTAGTCGAAATAAACTTCTATGGTTACTTTTATGTTTTTTGGGCATTAACACCACAATCGAAATAAAACGACGTATATTGAAGGAAAATCAAACGTTTCAAAGTCTATTATTCTGACTTCGTTGTCAATGTCTTTATATTTATTGATGTAAATTGCAACAACGTTTAGAAGACAAATTTCTATGGCTTAATAGATTCGTTTTAAGATGCAACTGGGAATACTGTTCTACATTTTCGTTAATGTTTTATTTTTTTAAGAATAATAAATACCTCCGTTTGCACTTAACATGGCTTGGCTTTATTTATTCTAACCCAATTAGGCACTTAACATAAGTTAAGCCCTGTAAAACATTTTTTTCTAAGAAGCAAACGATGATAAGTCACTTATTTATGGAAAAAAAGTCTTCCACAATTTATTAGGTAACCAAATAAACTACGCTTATGCCAAATATTAAAACCATAGGTTTAAAAATAACTGAGTAACTTTGAATTCTCTTCAATAAATATCTTTGAAATCGTTTTTCTCAAAACTACGTTTCGTGACTTAATATAGTTTGCTTCTAAGGTACAGATATATGTTTTAGGTGGTTTCCGGGAATTCATCCGCGTAGTTGATAACTGATCCCTGCCGGGATCGATGATAAAATGACGACGTTTCGGCAGTTACTCGAATACTAACTAGAAGCGAAAGCAGAAGGCTACGAGAATTAAGCGAACCGACCTGAAGAGGGCAGATGTGACTCTACCGAAACGTCATTTTACCATCGATCCCGGCAGGGATCAGTTATCAACTTCGCGGATGAATTCCCGGAAACCACCTAAAACATTTAGTGCCCGCGAAAACTTAAAAACAAATATAATATATATATATATATATATATATATATATATATATATACATACATATTATTTATATGAGAAACAGACTTTGGTTTTTGCAAGTATTGACATTAGTTGATATGTCAATCAAATGTATAACAAAATGATTTTTTTTTAATTATTAACGTATCAAAGTGGTCGGTTAACCTTATATTTCTATAATTTACATAAACCCAAAACATGAAAAAGGTGTTAGACAGAGCGTGAAAGTTTAATGGAACGATAGAAAGTTAGCTCTGTTATTGCCGTTATTGGTAAAGTGAATAAAAAGTTTATAAAGGCATAGGTTAATGGTAGTTTGTAATTGTAATTACTAGGGGTATTTTATTATTTTTAAGAACTGGAAGATGTATTAAAAGAATGTTCCAAAGAACGAGACACTTTGCTTTCCATATCTAACAGATTGCAATAAATTATGTTAAGATTTTGGAGGTCTGTTCGTTAATTAATACTATTTAATTCATTACTGATGTAGACCATTTCGACGAATCATCTTTTAGAAAAGTTGCGTTCAGAAATCAATACTTGTGCATTATCATAATCTGGTGAATGCAAAGTAGGTAGGCAGTAGGAAGCTAAGGCGCAGGTCTCTTTTCTTAGTCACTGCGATGACTGTTTATTAGATTTCTGGAAGTCTGACCGACGTATGTAGCTGGATAATCTTTGCAATTCATCTTATACATTTGATCTAAGTTCTGTAGCGATTACCTCTTTAGTTCTACTGAAAAGCTAACTAGTTGTTAATAAAGATCGGTGGGCTATGATCTTCTCATTTTTTAAGATTTTTATTTTATTTTTGAGTGACCTCTGTAATGTATGGAATAGAAACATATGTTAAATATTATGTAAAGGAGTGGGTTCGATTCTATCAGGAAACAAATCCAATGGTGTAGTGTAGATGATTCTGTTCAACAATTTGGTAGGATATCCATTATCAAGGAAGAGTTGAAAACGAATTCGTAAATTGGAATCTCTTAGTGTGGTGGCATATTGTACAAACTCTTTTAACCATATATATCGAAATACTACTTTCTATCGTATAATTTATAATGTGTCATGTGTCATTTTATTTTCTGTTATTAACAAATTATAGCTTAAACACTAAAAACGCGCTTTTGGTCACTGCATTCTATTATCGCCAAAATTTCAAATCGATGCGACACAGGTTAGGTTAAAATCGTTTGTTAGTTACACATAACTAAAGCAAGTACGTAAAATCAACTTAAATATTACAAAGTAAAGATTTTCTAATGTGTTCTACAAACAATTTTTTTGTTAAATAAGTTTATACCATTAACACCATTTTTGTTTTTCACATAAAAATAAGTAAAAAGTACTTTGCAGAACCACCAATATCACTTGAGATGCGCAAGTCACATTTGGTGAAGACAAAAGACAATAGAACATGTTTTGTATAATCTGATATTTAATTCTACTATCCATAGGAAGACTTAGTCCCGTTTCCCTAATGTTCTTCATTTTTACAACACATTAAAAATTTTATTATAGGTTGTGTTTTTAGCCCCTCAACTAATCATTGTACAATTTCAATGTTTTCTATTCCAGTAGACACCAATTTGATAAATTTAGTACAGTGAAATATTTATATATTTTTTACTTCTACAAGCAATTGACAGACATAAACTAGACCAAATTTTGTTAGCATAAAGCGTACTATATTCTATAAGTACTTGTACGTTGTCGTTATTTTTCAGGATCATTATTAAATCGTTTTTCGTTTGGAATTTATAATACATTTTAAACCCATTTTTCAATATCATTGATATTTTTGAAAACTGAAACAATAAATCAAACATACAAACGGCATAAATCAAAAGATCATTAATACTAGCCGGAATGAAGCACTGTCACGATTATTTTTGCTTTTTAATTCAATTATTGTAAATAACAAAGTTCTTAGTAGGTATAGATTTGTTAAAACGTAGCGCACAAATGGCATTGCATGATGTGAATTTGTCACAGAGAAAGGCAGCAATTACGAATAATTTATTGCGTTATGCTTGAAAATAAATCGTTCCATACTTTATAGAAATGTTTTCTTTTAAAATGCTTACTTAAATTGGTCGGATACCTCCCTCGGAATGTTTATAATTCAATTTAGCTGGATTCTGAGGCTGTGTTTACGAAAGACCAGATGACATATTTATTATAAACAAACCATGATTTGGAACTGAAGGCATTGTCTGATTTAAAGCTTCATATAATTACGTTATATATAAACAAATGTGTTATAATTTTTAACTGTGTCTCACAACAGAACACTGTATACGTGTATGCTTAGAGAATTATTGTTTCAAAAATTACATTTATTTCTCAGAATGTTAGAGAGTAAAATTGTGTGTGAAAAATATGTAGAAAGTTTTACATATCTCTGTTCCCAAATATAAATAGACGTCGATATTAAGATGTTGTTGGTACGGGGGTAAATATAAACAAGAATTAATTACTCTATTTTTTAAATAAAAAATGAATGAAAAACTGATATTTCTGTACGTAATATTAATGTTCGGATACAAAATTTCTTATAGAATTCGGGGCCGTGATTCGAAATGTTACATGCATATCTGCCAATTTTCTTGGTATATACATTCATATTTCAAGAATTTTGTTATTTTTAAAATTAGTTAAGAAAATATGTGGATTGAAGAATACATTGGAAAATCTTCTTTTTTTTTGAAAAAAAAAGTTGAATTTAATAGCTTTACTTATGTGTTATTATAAAGTCTATTCTAACCTACTTCTCTCTCATTGATTTGAAATTTTGCAAGTATTTGGGCGACAATACCATTTACAGGGTACAAAAGCGCGGTTTTTAGTTGTTAAGATACAATTTTTAAATAACACATTATAAGTTACATGGCAGAAACTGGGATTTCGATACTATCATATACGGGGTGTTTGGCAAACCAAAAACATAAAGTTACCTCATATAGGCGTTTTTTATTAACTGTAAGTCGACTATAATATTTTAATGCAAAAACTGCATAATTTTCCATTAAAGATTTGATGATTCCAATATACTGATTCATGTTGTATATAGAAATTTTTATTAGTCAGATACGATCATAAAAGTAGTAATCAATAGTTAATGAATAAATCTAAAATATGCAAGCAAGGTTAACAAGAGCATGTTAAAAGTAGTGAAAAAAGGGTAGCAATTTCAGCAAGCTGAGGAAAATCAAGGACATCCTCACAAGCCCTTCTTATCTTTTAAAATTCTCAAATGGGCATATAGGGCTTCAATATTTAGGTATACCTACGCTAATTACTCAATTTCATACATGTATGCAATTCCTTACACATCGCTATGTTGTGGAATTTATTTGACAATGTATAGCCCCTATTAGATACGGTACCCATTGTACAGGTGGAAGTATTTTTTAAGCAGCTTGTTAACAAACATATTTATAAACTTATTTTATATTAGCAAGTAAAAAAAAGAAATTGCGGACAATCTTTAACTACTCATAGAATAAAACATAAGACACACTGAAGGATCGATTGTATAAAGTGAAAACCTGAATGCAGCACAATTAACTGTTGACGTAACCAAATTCGAATATTAACTATTCATTCAACATAAGTGGAATGAAATAATACAATACATAACTTATTATAATTAATACATTCGATACATATCGGTAATACTTTATCATTTTCTACTCAATAATTTCGAAAAAGTAAACACTAGTATATTTTATTTGATTCCAATCTTAAACCCGAAGAACATATTTGTAATCCAGATTTAACTTACAAACTTTAATAGAACAAAAAATTTCAAAATCTAGAATAGTATTTATATAGAAATTTAACCATATTTGTTAGTCAATGACAAATATAGTGGTGATAATGAAATATTTTTCTAACAGTAAAAATGTTAACTCTAAAGAATTTCTAAAAACAATTCGTCTGAAATATAAAACAACATTTTTGCCATGTTACGAGCTCGGTAGTAAAGAACTCCAGTCGTTGTGGAACCATATATTATTATTTAAAGTCAGTTCGTGTGTATGTTTGAAATTGCTGAATGTTTTCACTTGCCATCTTGAAATACGGGTTGACATTACAAATCCCGAAGAACACGAATATTAAATAAGTTTATTGGTGTGGGAACTTTAGCATTATTTTAGCCTGATTTTGATATAAAGTTCTACAGACGTTTGACTGATTTTTTTTTGGAAGGGTTACAAACCAAAAAAAAGAGCAGCCATCACTTGACCTGAAAGATGGAACCGAAATATACTTCCCATCTCTCGTTATTTCCCTGTCTCTGTTGCTCTTTCGATAACAGATAAGTATTTGAATTTGTATTTGCAATCTTGTCCCAATTACTGGTTCTTCTGTATTTTGAGTATTAATCTGGTGCTGCGATGTTACAAATGTAACTGTTTTCTGAAGCTTATTTGTGGCATTCTCGAGTTCCATTTAATAGATTTATTGGGTAATAACCCTGCACTTGAAAAAAGAGGTGTATTTTAAAAAAATCGAAACGTTTCAATGTTTTATTTTTACTCCGTTGTCAATGGCATTAAAATCTGAGTAAAATATGTATTTGAAAAGAACGAAAAGAAAAGTTAATAATTACGTTATTCCACGATGACATCTAAACTACAGTATATACATACGACAAAATAGCAAAATAAATGGAATTCAAATTTACGCATCCACAACCAGTTACTTTGAAATGCTTTACGGAGATAACAGAAAGAACAGAGATTTGCACTTATGACAGAGTAAAGGGACACTTCAAAGTGCTTATGTCTATGGTAAAATGGTGATTAAACGAACGAAAATACAAATATTTCAAAACGTAGAGGTAAAATAAAAAGCGTACACAATAAATAACAGGAATAACAAGCGAGACTATTATTTGAATTATGTCGTTAGGAACACTCACATAAAGTATAATTAGTCTTATTACAGAGATAAAAATAAAGCTGAAGTGCTACACACTTTAAAATGTATGAAGAATTTTAGAATGAAATTTATTTCATATTTCTCTCAACAATTTTTGTAAAAATAATATTCAATCAATTGATGACACACAACACATTTAAAAGTTCTATTTACGAAATAAAATCTTTAAGTTTCCATAAACTGGAACAAAACGTTAGTATATAATTATCAACTCATCAATTATTCCAAGCCGGTATTTAGATAGAACGCCAGCACTTCTGGCCAACATGAAATGTTTTAAATAATAAAGGGATAATTATGTTAAATGTTATCTTGTGGGAATACATGAAAGTCTCCACCTGGAAAATCCAAGCGGCACTAAAATCATTTGAAGTTAGTAAAATATGAGCAGGAAAATCGAAACTTTGTTAACTATCGATCATGTTTGCAAAAAACACACGCGGTTGAAATTTCAAAACCTGTTACCCGTTCTGAATATTCGTTAACATAATACAGTTTGAATTGTCGAAATTCATTTAGTTGATTTAG
The DNA here is from genome assembly GCA_034190945.1 of Octodonta nipae. Taxonomy (NCBI): domain Eukaryota; kingdom Metazoa; phylum Arthropoda; class Insecta; order Coleoptera; family Chrysomelidae; genus Octodonta; species Octodonta nipae. Next base: position 85,447,757 of record CM067220.1, on the reverse strand, counting down.
AGCATTTGATGAGCATAAAAATAATTAGGCCAAGTGCCAGAGTTGGACTCGCATATTAAGGGTTCCGAACCACCTTTGAACTTAGATACAATGTAGGTAAATTAAAGTATATATTGTTCTAATATTTGTTTCACACAAACAGGGAATGGGTGGATATCTTATATTTACCTTACAATCTTTTAATCTAGGCGTTTCAAATTTAAAAAAATACACTCTTTTATTTCTCACAACGAGCCTTTTTATCTTATCTGCTACATGATCATTTATGAAAATAATACCCAATAATTTTCTACTGTGGCCCCCAAAATTAAAATTAGGATTTTCGGTTTATTTTACCAACAAACTTTCAGTCAAGCCCTATATAATTTTTGTCCGAATTTTAGGCTCAAAAGTTTGGAAGATAAAGGGGAGAATGCCTCAAATTTTAAATAATAAATTATTAAATCTTTTAAAGGAATTATTTTAAAAATACAAATAAAAAATATATGTGCAGTTTTGTGACAATACCTTTTATTTGATACATTACGTTACGGGTGCACTTAAAAAAGCAAAATTTTATTTTCCATTCAAGTTAATTAATGTTAGAATTTGTGTTTTACTTTTCTTATAAACTTTGAGTGGGGCCCTATATTCTCAATTTTATCCAATATTTAGGCTCAGTAGTTCGCAGATATAAGAGGTAATGGGTCGAATTTCGCATATTTGTTTAATAACTTTTTAACAAATTATTTCAATAATTTGAAAAAAATATACCTGTATTCCTCATTACGAACCCTTTCACTTGATGTATTAAATTAAACGTTTGAAAAAAAATTAATTTTAATTTTTTAAATGAATTTTTTTTTCATTCTGTAATTTCACTCCAAACTTAATATCACCGTTTTCTCCTTAATTTTCCTGTAAAGTTCAAAGGATGATGAGTCTGAAAAAAAGTTTAATTTTATGTTTCCATTTAATTCTATAATTTACCCTCCAAAACTAATATTAGGGGTTTCTTCTTATTTTTATTGTAAGGTTCAAGTGAGGCTATAACCCCTTTTCTAATTTTTGGGTAATATAGTTTCGGAGATAAAGAGAAGGGAAAGGGTACATTTTTGTTATTATCTTTTAAACTAATTAATTTTAAAATATGAAAAAAGTATATTTGTATTCCTCAGAATGAGCCTTTTCATTTGATACATTACATGATGCGTTTGCATTTTCTATTTCTTTTTTATTAAATTCTACAATGTGCCCCCAAAATTAATATCAAGAGTTTTTCCTTATTTTTCCAGTAAACTTTGGGCAACGTCCTATTTTCCCAATGTTTCTCAAAATTTTAGGTTCAATAATTTCGGAGATAAAGTGGGGGTATATTGGATATATGGACCGCAAAAATTGTGACGAATTAGAACGGAATTTGAAGTAGGTTAAAAAAATAATTTTGATAAATACTGTAGACCATAAAATTTTTAATCTTGCATCATACTATATTGCTTTAAATTAGCAAATTTGTTTTAGAACTAACTGGTATTTACATCCTTTTCTAAATTAAGTAATGGCCTAAAATGATGAAGTTTTGGTCATTAAGTTAAGCTTATTTATGTGTGTGTGCGTATGTTTGTGAGTGTGTGTGTGAGAGTGTGTGTGCGTATGTTTGTGAGTGTGTGTTCCTGTACTCCACTTACTATGGCATCATTGTGCGTGCATGGGAGTGCACTCTGGCCTCTGCTCACTTTATGGCACCATACACACGATGCCATAAGTTTTTAATGCTGTTTTCGTCGTTTCTGGCGTTAGAATATTCGTATGGTAACAAAAAAATATTTTCGAGTGTATGGTGCCATAAATTTGTTTATCGAATTTTGCATGCACACGTATTTATTGAGGCATCTTTGAGTTGTGCTGTCAAGTGCTGCCACCCACGGTAGACAGTTGAATTACTAATTTAGAATTATTTACACTCAAGCATATTTGTTTTTCCTAACATGTGTTGCCATAAGTAACGTAACTGTCAATGTATACACTTTTGTTTGGAAATATTATTATGAGGCGAGTTCGTGATTATATTTCACTTTGTTAAATAGGCAAAAATTACATATAGGTACGGCACAAATCATGAGAATATTCCGCTAGGCTGAAAGAGTTGGAATATGGAACAAATGTTCCCTAAGGAGTGTGTAGGTGGAATAAAATTGAATATTGAAAAAAAATCATTTAGGAGGGGGAAAAAAGGGTCCAAAATAATTTATAATATTTTAAATTTCTGGAAAAAACTAATGCCTTTTTGGAAATTGGTAAGCAAATTCTTCGTCCTAAAAAACAGTCTCGTGTTTTATTATGTTAGGAAAGTTCGACAATCAAGTGGGGGACGGGTGGAGAACTGATTATAAAGATAAGTGTTATTTCAAGATTTAAAAGTGATTGAGGAGTATCTTTACTATTATAAAATTCTAGTTTGTGTGTTTTTATTTGTTCGGGCATCACATAAGGCAGAAACCGTATATATAGTGAAAAAACTTCTATCATGTTGGGTAATACAATTACTCAATTGGTTCGACTGCACACGCAAAATATTACATACTAGCATCAAACTAGATTTTATTCATAATTCGGAATGTGCCAATGTAACGGGTCTCTATTTAAAAAAATCCACTGATATAACAAGCGTAATTTTACAGGGTGTTCTTTATATAGGAAACTTAGAGCGGAGTAGAATTACATACATTTAAAAAATCTAAAAAAAAAGTTATATTAGGTGTCATATAAGCAGCTGCATATATACAATTTGGATGAAAAAAGGGGGAGCTTAATTAGTTATACGGGGTGATCCAAAAAAAGTATATTGAGTGGGCCATAAGTATTTGCGTATACCAAGTGATTTATGGTGTGGTGAAAAATTTGTTTTATATCCACAAGTAGTTATATATTTAGGATGGTTGAAATATATAGCAGAGTATAATTACAGCTATATAGGTGGGTTTAAAAAATATTATAAAAAAATGTTATGATCTACAAGCTGTTGCATTTACCGCATGGTTGAAATATAGGGTGCAGTGGGATTTTAAGGAAACAAGGGGGAGTGGAATTAGTTATACGGGGTGACCCAAAAAAATTATATTAAGTGGGCCATAAGTATTTGTGTATACCAAGTGATTTATGGTGTGGTTAAAAATTTGTTTTATATCCACAAGTAGTTGCATATATAGGATGGTTGAAATATATAGCGGAGTATAATTACAGCTATACAGGTGGGTTTAAAAATATTATAAAGAAATGTTATGATCTACAAGCTGTTCCATTTACCGCATGGTATCACGGGGTGATCCAAAAAAGTTATATTGAGTGGGCCATAAGTAGGTGCGTATACCAAGTGGTTTATGGTGTGGTTAAAAAATTGGGTACAGTGGGATTCTAAGGATACAGGATGGTACAAAAATGTTATATTTGGTGGCAAATAAGTAGTTGCGTATAAAAAGTTGTTGAGATATTGAGTGGTAATGAGTTATAATTATACAGGGTGTTTGATTCATAAAAGGTTAGAAAAAGTTTCAAATGAAGGATGGTTTAAATGAAATGTGGAGAGAAATTATACTTTATATTGTCGTTGAAAAACTATGAGAAAAAATTGTGAAGTAGCGCAGTTTATAAAAAGTTGGAAAGGTAGGATAGCTGAAATATAGGGTGGAGAAGTGTTATGGTTAATTATTTTAAAAAGTTATATTGGTTGACCAATAAGCAGTAGCGTATACAGGGTAGTTGTAATACAAGGTGAATCAATATCATGTTATATAGGGTGTCCAATAAACAGTTGCAGTATTGTGCATTGATGGATTTATGGATATACAGTGGCCGATAAGTAGTTGCATGTACAAGGTGGTTGAAATAGCGGGAGAAATAGAGTTATAGTTAAATAGTTTGGAAAAAAAATTTGTACGATAGCACATGGGCTGTTGCATATATACAATATCTGAAACATGGATCGAAGTAAAATTATAGTTCATACAGTGTGATTAAAACAATGTTAGAAAAAGCTGCATATCAGGAGTGGTCGAAAAATAATAATTTCAAGGGTGGTAAAAAAATAGTTATGTAGCGTAGTCCATAAGCAGTTGTGAGTGGACCAGAGTTATGGCTAAGTGTTTAAAAAATGTTTGCCCCTAAGCAGATGCACATATAGGGTGGTTGAAATATTTTGTAGAGTTATACAGGATGGTTCAAAAATAAGTTATAATGTTTGACGATTTTGCAGCGGTGATACACGATAGTTTTAGATAGTTTTATTATGGATGGATGGAGGTAGAGTTAGTTATACAAGACGGTAAAAAAAAAGTTTAATAAAATTATTATATAGGGTGGCCAATAATCAGTTGCAGCTTGGGTGAGTGTTTAAATAAAGATTTAGTGTTAGGGTGCAAAAATGGGTTTTTAAGTTGTTATTTAGTTTAGACCATGAACAGTTGCATTCTACTATATGTATTATCTGAAATGTGGGAAGAAGCAAGATTCTTGTTTTAGAGTGTGTTTAACATAATGTTAGAGAAAGTTACATATAAAGGGTGTTAAAAATATAAGGTAAAGAGAAATTGTACTACTTTAAAAGGTTATTCAAAAAATATGAGAAATAATTGTTATCCTGCGTGGACCATAAGCAGTTGCATACCTGAAATATAGGGTAGTGAAGAGTTATAGTTAGGTGTTTAATGAGTTATACTGGGTGACAAATAAACAGCTGTATATACAGGATGGTTGCTATATAGGGTGAAGTAGAGTTACAGTTATTAAAAAAAGGCTAATACAATTAATATATAGGGTGGCCCATAAGTACTTGCATTTTGAGTGGAATATATTCGTGATTGGTGGATTTATAGTTAAGTAGGGTGGTTCAAACAAGTTAATTTTTTTTTATATAGGATAACCCATATGTTTCATATGGTATTTCTTTTTGCAAAGGCATGAAGATACCGTACGCGGTTGAAACCGCGGGTAACGGCTATTTATTTAATAATTTCATTTATGTAAATAGACAGAAATGTGCTGTTTCAGAAAGTTATACTGCGGTAATGGGAAGCTGTTTTTTTAGGAAACTTCAATATATTGTAAACCGAATGCGATATAGGCGAGAAAATTTGTATGAAGACTATTCTGTAACAGTCAATAATTAGTTATTAAGTTAGTAATCTAAGGAATTCTAACATATGCAGCAGTGAGATTTAGTGTATAGTTTATTTTCTTTAAATACACATACATGTTTCGGAATTTTTCAATATAATATTTATTGGGTGGGGCTCGAGTGCACTGTACTTTAAGAAATCGTAATACAGAATAAAATTTGCTGTGTAGTTTCTTCACCTAAAATGTATAATTATCAAGTTATTATTTTGCAAAAACTGAACTATTTGTTCGAGGGGAGGGATGGGTGTTGGCCAGAAAACTGATTTTTTGACAAATTTATCTTAGGAATCAAAAGATTTTCACGACTGAGAAGTGTTGTATCGTCGTTAAATTAAATTTTCCAAAAAAAAAAAAAATTATTGGGTGAGGGCAATGGGAACTATTAGGTAATCAGAAAACTTCAAGAGCTAGGAACTGAACGTGGGGTAGGAGAAATGAGAGATTTTTGTATATTTTTGTTAATATCTTTTAAATAATTTATTTTATAAAATGTGAAAAAATATGTTTGTATTTGCCATAATAAGCCCTTTCATTTGATATATTACATGATGTGCTAGAAACAATGTTAATTTAATATTTTCCATATAATTCTGTAATTTGCCCACCAAAAATCAATAGTAGAGGTTCTTCTTATTTTTCCGGTAAAATTCTCTAATTTTATCAAAATTTTGCTACTTATAGTTTCTATTAAAATCAAAATTTCTTTATTCTTTGGGTACCTATCCAACTGGAAAATGATTAAAGAACTGTTTGTGCACATAGTTCCAACTATTGTTATAAAAATCTATCCAGTCCGTCTCTGGTTTCATTCCGTGAGACATCAATCGCTAGGATAGAAAAAAAGAGCTAGCAGGATCGGATGGAAAAAAAAACTTATCTCGAAATAACTCGACAACTGTAAAATTGACACCGAATTGTACGAGAGAATTCGATGCTGATTTTAAAAGGAGCGGCCCACCATCGCAGCAGTTAGTTAGTGCGACGAAGAGCTTATGTTGTATTATTATTGTGATATTTGAATCAGCAGTTTCTGTATATTTGATGTTAATAAAAGTTCTAGCAAGTGGTAGTGAAAATTAGTTTTTAAATTTTAATTGAACCCACGGAGTATATAAGAAATTTGGTGATCAGAAGTAAAAGATTAAATGATGTTAAAATCGAAATTTGATTTATGGAAACCCGAAGAATGGAAAAAGAAAAAATGGACGATAATACCAAAAAAATATTCAAGCAGATTACGGATGGACTAGATGATAAAATTATCCAGACCCTGGAAAAACGAGACAACAAATAAACATGAGGAAGAAATTCAACAAAGGATGGTGAAATCTTTTGATGAATAACGAAAAATAGAAATAGAAAATTTTGTTACTACCATGGAAGAAAAACAACAAAATCTAGTTACTGCCATTGAAGAAAATTTGCAGAAAAACAAGGCTAAACTGAAGAAAAAAGACAACTGCAATTTGAGTAATTAATGCAAATAGTATCGCAAGTTAATGAAACAGTTTCTGAAAGAATGCAAATAGTTGAGTCAGACATATAAGAGCTAAATGATGACATTAAGACCATAAAAAATACCGTGGATACTCTTGAAACAAAAGTAGATGACCCCGATTCCATCCAAAGCCCGATAAAATTTGAAATCAGTTTAATTCAAGACACAGTTCAAGACCAAATAAGTTCCATTAAACAAACAGTGCAAAGTGAAGTACGAGATAAAATGAGTGCCATCCAAACAGTAGAAACAGAAATTTAAAAAATGCAACAGGACTTACAGCGAGGAAAATACCAGAATACCGTGAGTACCAACGGTTCCGTGAGTAAACCAACCACATTTGGTGGCAATTCATCTTGGCCCATATATAAACGGCAATTTGAAAGCTTGACTGCAGCTAATGGATGGGATAACCAAGAAAAATCTACCTCTCTTGTAATTTCCTTAAGAGGTCTGGACTTCTACAAAGCATTCCAGTCGATGAACAAGGCAATTTTGACAAGATCATCGCCATTCTGGACAAAGGATACGACAATCAATCCCTGAGTCAGGTGCAACTTAGCGGACATGGCTTACTAGATAATTTGAAAAAACGAAATTCTGTCGATTTAGTCAAATCCCTCTAGCTCCTTTGTTTTTGATTTTATAAAAAAGTGTAAATATCAAAATTGAAGGGAATCGTATCCCGAATATGATTGTCATGTCCTCGTTTGCGTGACAGCTCTCGTTTTCGAGATATGATACAAACTTATCTTTTTTTTTTTCAATGGAAACCATAGTTGGCTATGACCTCAAAAAATCGGACATTTTTAGAGCTTTTCAACGATATAATACTCGATATAGTTATTCATAAAAATAACGGAGTTATGAATGCCATGACTTTTTACAAAAATCCGAAAGTGTCATTAAATTGGGCAGTAAAACTGCAAATCTTTCCCAATTTAACCATTGCTCTATCTCCGCTAGTTTCCGAGATCCCCATACTGATCATCAAAAAAAAACTCACCCTGTATAATACTATGAAACTACAAACACATAATATTAATATAAATGTTCCATATGAAGAAATTTCTTCATTTAAAGACACAAGCTCACTCTAAAGACTGTACAGTTCTTAATCAAAGTGTCAACAGCATCTACAGTTATTGTTGTTTCTCTGGAGAAGGCTAAGTGACGGGATGAAAGAAACAGGGCATCCATAAATCTAATAAAGGATGAACTATTAATATACCTTAAAATGGATATAGAGTGCAAAGATTTAGTTTAAACATCCTTTAATAACAGATATTTGTTAGATATTGCTTGAAGTACAAAAAATGTGTATGAAAAATGTTTCACGGAAAAATTATTTATTTTCAGATATTGTACTTTATTTTTTTTACCTTGATTGGTAAATATACTTTATTTCCTTTTAGTTACGAAAGATGTCCTGTAAGGGCCTTTAGTGAATTGTCATATTCATCTTGTTATGATCATAATACCACATGACTTAGGCCCTAATATTACTCGCTAATAATCTGTAAGACTTTATACAATCTATTGCGCTTTATATCCCTTTGCATGCACAAAGTTAAGGAAATCTGACAAATATAATTTTATCATATCAGTTGCACGTCTAAATTCGAAAATTAAAAAATAATAATAGAATGTGTTCTCTTCCTCCAACATTGTCAATACCGATATTTACCAGTAAATAATTTCAATTAGTTTTATAATAGCCACAACTACCAAATAATCAATTCGTGAATCTAGGAACAACAAAAAAGAACAAAGCGTGTACTTGTTACTTACATATCTTTCTTACAGATATTCAAGCGATTTCTGTTAAAAGATATACTGTTCAGTTTATTAATAAGTAATTAATATTAGTTAAGACTATTTAATCCAAAACTCACAGCCTGTTAAAATAAGGTGGAAAAAATCATTTACCCTTTAAACATGATAACGTGAATTTTTTTACGCGTAGTCTGCTAGAAAAGCGTTTAGTAAACAGTAAACCTTTTGATGTACCGTTTATCACCAGAAAACGTATCTAAATTATGCACATAGTACGGGAGTTAGGTTAAATTTTATAAAACTATTTCACCAAAAGTTTCACCTTTGAAATATTTGAAAGTTTATTTATTATCTCGGTCGTTCTATCGGAACTCACTTGAAAATGTAATGTATATGTAAGAAGATGATAGAAAATGAAATTCTCACAGTGCACTGTGCGCTATAGGTACGTTGTGATTCAATAATTACAATATAGTTGAGGATTATTTGTTTAAAAGACTTTCTAAGAAATCATTTTCGCAGTCTCTAAAGATTTATAGTTACCTATAAGTTTTATTATTTTAAATATTTTTTTAATTACAGAAATTCGTTTTTTGTCTTATATATAAAAATACGTAATCCTTTTGCAGAACTAAGAAAACTAAGCAGTTTATATCTGTCAAAATTTTCAAATTTGAATTAGTTTTGAAGATATCACGCAAAAAATAAAATAGCGTGTATGTCGGAGGAGTGAAATATTTCACTAATGGAAAGCTTTATTTTGATAAATTATTTTATTGCTGTATGGGGGCAATGGGCTTTTCTGTATTTAATAGGTTTCTTTAAATGATTAAATATTGTTACAACTACAGATGAGTAAGACTGCCATTTTAAAATAACAATTGAGATTGTTAATAAGTATAAAATTAATAACTTGCGGAAATTGAATTATCATTGGTGAAGTGTGGAGGGGGCAAATATTTTTGTTACTTGTAATTTAAAAAATCCAAAGATATACAGCAGTAAAAATTAGGGTGTAGTTTATTTTCCGGAATAACACATAGATATGTTTGTTGTTTGTTTTGTAAAAACTATATTTATTGGGTCGGGCTAGCGTGAGCTAAGCTTACAAAATTTTAAGATATCGGATTTCAGATTGATACAGACATAAAATTTGGTATGTAGACTCTTCCACTAAAATGTATAAGCATCAAACTATTATTTTGCAAAAACTAATGTAGCCGATGTTGTGTGAGAGCGTAGAAATGAACTGAACTCAGTGCTGCCAGTGGCTAAGATTAAGATTCATATTGCAATATAGTCCGTGGGTTCAATTTTAAAATTATAAAACTAATATTCACTTTCACTTCTCTAGAACTTTATTTACATCAAATTATACAGAACAGCTGATTCACAATAACCTTCGAGATACGCTCGTCGTCCTCGCTAACTGAACTCGCGATCGTGGCCTGCTTCCTGTATAAAACCAGCATAGAAAATTCTCACAAAATCATCATCACTCCTACAGGTGCCGAGTCTTTTCGAGAACCTTTTATTATCTCAAAGCGATTGTTGTCGTACTGCAATGAAACAGGGTCGGCTTTGGTATATTTCGTAACACTATGGTGTAACAAAAAATTAAGAAAATACTATACTTATACTTATTTTTAGACCAGAAACCGCAAGTGAAATCCATACAGTCATTTGACAGGTAATAGTGCACAATGGCGGATCCAGGATTGTCATTGGGGGGATCTCGTCGGAGGGTCGCATGACCTCACTGAAAGTCGGGTTTAGCACAATAAACAACTATAAGAGCATACTATGCAAATGATTTGGGGGGGGGCTTTCGCCCCTTAGCCCTCCCCTTTGGATCCGCCATTGACAGTGCTCCTTTATTATATTAGATTACTTTACCTCCGATGTCCAAACAAGAGGAGGTTATCAATTCGGCGTGCATTTTTTTAAATTTATAAATCCGTACATTTAAAATTATTAGGTCAGCTTCTGTTTGTATGTCATATTAAATTCAGCCGCTCAATGTGAGAACCCGCGCTGTTAGCAGCCTCCCAAACTGTGGTCAGACACTGCGGTTGTGGATCTTGTTAACTTCACCTTCATACATACCCTGCTGGCAAGGATAGCATCGCTAGTAGCTATACCATCAAATTATAAAGATAGAAAATCACTCTCACGCATCATAAGTGTGCTCGTCATAAAAGAGCTATTTGAAGATGTATGTTATAAATTTAAAAAAAACTTACTTTCATTTTTATAAGCAATGTCTCCTGGAATTTGTTGATAACATAATAACACAAAAATTGACGAGTTTCAGAATTACATAAATATCATATTTTTCTAATCGAATAGGATTGATCTATGTTGGCACAATTTTGAGTAAATTTATAACAAAAAAAAGGGAAATTTTGAACATTGACATTTTATATCTCTAGGTATTCATTTTTACTTAGACATACAAGCGTTTTTTTTTTTAATTTTTATTTAACCTTTGTTCTGTCAGAATAACTATTACGAAAAGCAAACAATTTACATTTGTACATATTATTGGCGTAGACCAAACAAATTAAATTTTTTAATGCCAAAATACTCAAATTCCTAGAAGAACGCCTTCATTACCTTTGTTCTTACACTTGTTAACAATATTGGATGATTCATAAAAAATGTGGGTTTTTATGTCCAAATAAACAGACATTTGGCGTGTAAATTAATTTTTCAAAAGACGAAACGAATTAGTTTAATTTTAATTGTCTAATTTGAAACACAATAATAATTTCACTCTATCATATATTTCAACCACCCTGTAAATGCAATTATGCAATTGCTTATGGGCTACACAATAAAATTGTTTTTTCTAATCACGCTGTATGCCTATAAACACACCCTACTCTAAATTTTAACCACCCTGTAGATGCAACTGCTTATGGGTCACGCCATAAAATATTGGGTTTATATCACATTTGGAACTACCCTGTATAATTATAAATCTACATCTCCTATTAACCAGTACCTGGGTGACCAGCTTCACTCGTAAATTGAAGGTTTTATCATAAACGTACATTTATCTAAATAATCAGATTTTTGCTATGTAAACTAATTTAAACCCCCTAACATAATATTTTTTTTTACATTTTTTATTTACATGGTGTTACTACAATTCTACTCCCCTCTATTTTTCAACCACCCTATATGTTCAACTTCTTATGAAAAACCCATTCATACATTTTTTTCATCACGTTATAATTCCACTTGATTCCATATTCCAGAAACTCTGTATATGCGACCGCTTTTGGCCATTATACAAACACTTTGGTTTCCAAAATCTTTTAACTAACCTCTGTAACTATAAGTCTACTTTGCCCTATTTTTCAACCATTATATATACGCATTATACATATATATTCTAACATTTTTGTAAACACTTTGTAGAACTATAATTACGCTGCTCCCTATATTTGCAAATTCTTATAGGCTACCAATATTTTAAATTACTAACTATAATTTCACACCACCATATGTTTTAACTACCTACCCTGTATATGCATTTGTTTGTGGCCACCTATTGTATTTTTTTTGAACCACCATATATAATTATAATTCCAGTACATCGTATATTGCAACCACCCTGTAAATGCAAATGCTAATAAGCTACCCTATTAAGCTACCCTATTAACATTTTTTAGCGACCTGCACAACAACACTTTTACTCCGCCCTGTATGTCAGCTATCATTAATTTCCAACTGCTTATGAGGTACCCTATAAAATAAATTTTTCTCGCTTTTTTCTAGCCATACTATAATTCCATTTGACGCTATATTTTACCAATCCTGCAGAGCAAGTCTTATGGATGATCTAACAAATTTTGAACGACCCTGTATAATTATAATATTACTCCAACAATTCATATTAGATACATCAAATTAACATGCGAAATCATGAGATCTTACTCATCCAAAAATTGCCTACCGTGCCAATTTTCTCACCTTGAAAACTTGAAATGTCTAGCTATAAAAATACAACGCTAGGAAAATATGACCGAGGCATAAAATAGTTACATGTTCGGAACATACAAATACAATATTACAATTTCAGTACATCCTATATTACAACCACCCTGCAAATGCAAATGCTAATAAGCTTTCCTATAGGTAGTATAACGTTCTTTTAATTTTTTTAGCGAACCTGCATAACCATACTTTTACTCCGCCCTGTATGTCAGCTATCATTAATTTACAACTGCCTATGGGTTACTCTATAAAATTATTTTTTCTCGCTTTTTCTAACCATCCTACAATTCCATTTGACGCTATATTTTAACCATCCTGTATAGCAACTCTTATGGACCATCTAACATATTTTGAACGACCCTGTATAATTATAATTTTGCACCACCAATTCATATTATATGCCCCAAATTAACATGCGAAAACGTGAGATCTTACTCATCCAAAAATTGCCTACCGTGCTAATTTTTTCACCTTGAAAACTTGGATTGTCTAGGTATAAAAATATAATGCTAGGAAAATATGACCGCGGCATAAAATAGTTACATGTTCATACAAACACAATTTTTATTGAAAGATTGTTTAAAAAAAGTTTCACTCTCAAATAGGTCACCAAATCATCCTGTATTAAAAGAATTTTTACAACAGGAGTCACTCTTACGTTGGTTACCAAATTACCCTGTTTTGAATGCCTTGAAATTACAAAGTCGCCGCCTTGATTTTTATAAACTGTCAATAATTTTTTAATAATTTTATTTCTCAATAATTTTTTTTCCCAAAGATGAGACCCTCACCAATCGATTTATATATATATATAACAAACATTGCTCGTATTATAGTATTAGATTAACAACTAATTATGGGCTACAATTAATATTTTTTACTCATTTTGTATAACTGCCATAACTGTTATAATCTCTAACGGAATGTTTTAATATTTCATTTTGTCAATAACAACTTTTCCTAAAGTAGAAACTCTGCCCAATAGATTTTTAGTCATTGAATTCTCCTATTCATAACTTTCATCACAATCGTTTTAGAGTCCAGAACTCAATTAAATATATACAAATAAAGATATATTACTCATATTATTCGATATTGTTTTCTATGTGAAAGTTAGTTGTTGAAAAATTTGAAGGCAACACCTCTGGTATCGTACTAACAAAGTTTTCCAAGACATATTTCATGATTTCATTAAAGCTTTCGTTAGTTCAAGAAATACTGCAGGCAAGGGCTAGTGATCACTCCTCGTATATCGTGAAAATCGTTTGTGGCATCATACACTGCAAACAGGCGTCTAGTCGCGCTTGTGGCTTCAGATGTCATAGTGAACGATATTTTCAAACTAATTTTTCTCTCTTAAAAGCGAGGGTATGGCGAAACTGAACATATTGGGCAAGTCTACACTGCTTGAAGAGTATCGCCCATATCTCAGATTCAATGATGCCACTTTGTCGTTGTATGCACATGATGCCATAGTAAATGCCATACCATGTATGTGTGTGTGAGTGTGTGTGTGTCTGCTGTGTGTTTGTCTCTCTTTCATTAGTATACATTCCAACAATCTTTTAAATGTTGCTTAAACTGGTATGTATACTAGTCACAACAATTCTCAATTTAGAATACACCACTGACTTGCATACATATTACCAGTAGTAAAGGTCAAAGGTCTCAAGAATAATAAAATCTTACGAAAGGCATTTAGATATACAATTATTATTATTACGGACTATATGATCCAGTCCGAGGGGAATGAATACTGTTTATTTTTCATTACTGTTTCACAGAAAAATGCCAGTCTTATTTAATTTGATAATGGAAATATGAAAAATGTTCGTGCCGTTGATGGGAATTTTTCAAATAAGAACACTTTCCTTACAAAAATGGGTTTTCGATCGTTCGCTTTTACAGTATCTTTTTAGTTAGGATAAAATATTCTTTACTGCACAGCCGTGACCTTATTTCACAATGACTGCGGTTAGATGGGAAAAATTCGTTTGAGGACGTGTAATGTGAACACATCAAAGTTATGTTAGGTGTGAAATAAAATCAGAAAACTAGACAATTTTCTGAAGTGTCGGCAATTTATGGTTCAAGAAACTGGAATAATCAATTTGATGGTGAAAACACTATCGACCTACGTTCTGTGTATTTATGTTATAATTAAACCAACATGAGAAAGTACCAAGAGACTGACTTCTCAAAGAACAACTTTGTTTAAGAAATGAACTGCCAGGGTTTCGGAAATGTTGATTTTTATTTTGAATAAAATCTGTTTTATAAGAGAAAAAATCAGTAATAATATATGTTCCCAATTTAATAAAACGTTATGTACCACAAAACTGAATTACTTTTGATTTTAGCCGCCGAGCTTATGAAAGTGCAGAGAGTATGTAAATGCATTATTATGATAAACATTAAACTTGTTAAAGTGTATAAATTAAAAAATATATAATAGATTTATTTTGTTTTGGACGCATGTTTGACGCATCTAGTTTCTTTTTATGGCTATTTACGGAAATAAAGTAATACTTGAAATTAAAAAGCTGTTGATTTAAAATTTTATGTTGTTTCAAGCACTACATCTACCCTCATTGTCAACTGAATTATAATGTGAATTAATGAAATATAAATAAAAAAATAAATGTTGGATACATCATTTGATGTATTTTCATTTATAACTAAAATTCCAGGGTAACTAATGTCTTTATATCGCAGGCAACTGATACTAAATTTACCTTACCACAAAATATGTACAAATCGAGATTGCGACGATTTAAATCAAATGATCTAAGTCACGATCTAAATCAATTGATTTTTTTTATTTAAATTGTTACAATACACAGTTTGACATTCCAAGTGTTAAACAGATGTGAAGCTTTTCAGAAAATTTTTGATGAATAATGGTGATTTTTTAGGCAATTGGCAATAAACTTGAGATAATTGTTTTATCTCCGAAATTATTGAGAACAAAGTTTTGAAAAAATAGTTAATATTAATTTTAGGGGTAAAATTATAGAATTAAATGAAAATTACTATACGCAAATGAAGGAGCTCATTCTGAGGAACACAAATATATTTTTTCATAATTGGTTAAAAAAATATTAACAAAAATATACAAAAATTTACGAGCTATGAGGCCTACAATTAAAAAATAATTTGGTCAAGTGCGAGATGGACTCGCATACTAAGGATTCCGTACCACCTTCAAGATTCTACTCCAGTTTCAGAAAAGCAAGGAATAAGCGCAGTTTCTTATATTTACCCTAATATCTTTTAAATGAAGTGTTTTAAATTTATAAGGAATATACACTTTCATTTTCCACACATAGACTTTTTATTTTATCTGCTTCAGGATTCGCTTGATTTTTATAAGAATACATGTGTATTTAATTTTCAAATTTGGCCCCCAAAAATTAACATTAGAGGTTTATTTTACTAATAAACTTTCAGGGAAGCCTTTTATAATCTACTGTCTGAATTTTAAGGCTCTGTAGATTGGAAAATAAAGGGCAAAATAGGTCAAGTTTTAAACTATAAATTATTAAATCTGTTATTCAAATTATTTGAAAATACAAATAAAATATATTTTTCAAAATTTAAATAGTGTAGTTTCTAAAGTGGGAATTAAGTCAATGTTTAATATTTTTGTGAATATCTTTTAAACAAATGATTTAAAATATGATATATTTGTAATTCTTTTATCTTTTTATCTGATATATTACATGATGCGTTTGAAAATTGAATTTTTATTTTCGATTTAATTGTATAATTTGGCCCTAAAATTACTATGGGGGTTTTCTAATAATTTTTTTATAAATTTCAAGTGAGCATCAGTACTCCTAATTATTTTCAAAATTTTAGGGAGTATAGTTTCGGAAATATAGTGAGAAATAAGAATTTTTTATATCTTTATGTTAATATCTTGTAAACAATTAATTTTAAAAATATATTTGTATTCCTCATAATGAGCCCTTTCATTTGATGTATTGCATGATGCGTTAAAAAAATATTTTTTTATTGTCCGTTTAATTCTATAATTTGGCCCTCCAGATTAATATTAGGGATCTATTCGTATTTTTCCTGTTAACAAAAAAATTTAGGTCTTATAGTTTGGGCAATAAAGGGGGGAATATGTAATTTTTTAAATATATTTTAAAATATTTATTTAAAAAAATTACATTAGTATTCGTCATAATGAGCCTTTTGATTTGATATATTACTTGATCCGTTAGAAATAATTATAATTTTTTATTTTCCATTTAATTCTATAATTTGCCCCCCAAAATGAATATTAGGGGTTTCTCCTTATTTTTCCAGTTCAGGTGAGGCGCTATACAGGTATTTATTTTTAAAATTGTACAGCTAATGGTTTCGGAGATAACGGGGGGGGGGGGAATGGGTAATTTTTTTTATATTTTTGTTAATATCTTTTAATTAATGTATTTTAAAAACATGAAAAAAATATATTTGTTTTCTTCATAATGAGCCCTTTCATTTGATATATAATATGATGGGTTAGAAACAATTTTATTTTTATATTTTACATTTAATTCTGTAATTTGCCCCCCAAAATTAAAAATAGAGGTTCCTCCTTATTTTTCCAGTAAACTTCAGTTCAGACCCTATACTTCTATTTTTTTTTCAAAACTTTACGTTTTATAGTTTCGGAGATAGGGGAGGGGGAATGGGTAAATTTTGGTATATTTTCGTTAATATCTTTTTAATTAATTTTTTTTAATTAAAAAAATATATACTTGTGTTCCTCAAAATGGGACCTTTCATTTATATAGTACATGATGCGTTTGAAATTTTTTTTATTTTTAAATTTTTATTTAATTCTACAATTTGCCCCCAAAATTAATATTACTGGTTTCTCCTTGTTTTTCCTGTAAACGCAACGATCTATATTTCCTATTTTTTTCAAAATTTTAGGCTCAGTAGTTTCGGATTTTTTTAGTTTTTTCCCCAAAAAGTACCCCTAAATTTCTTCATTTACGATATGTACTCCTGATCGGGTCACCAAACTATATATTGATGCCAAATTTCAACCTCTTCCGTCCAGTAGTTTAGGAGAAAATTGCTGTGATGTGACAGAGGCAGAAATCCGGAGTGATATTATAAGGGTATCGGTTTATTGTATATACGAAACCCTAATAAGAGATATATAGGGTAACAGGTACTAAGAAGGCTGATTATATTCGCCCGGTTTGTATAAATTAGAACTATGTTCCTGCTTTTTCATATCAGATTTCCTTATGCACATGTAGAGGTATCTGGTATGAAAATTTTTTCCGGTATTGTCTACCGGGAAAACTAACTAAATTGACTCAATCAACAACTCCGGAGAAGGAAAAATAATGAAAGTGAAAAAGTTAACAAACATATAATAGTGGTCAAAGAATAGGTTTAGTTAGTTCAGATGTTATCATAGAAAAATCCATGGTAAGAATTTAGAAATAAATAATAGATTGCAATCTTAGTAAGTTAATTTGGCGATTGTTTTTATCATTACAGACAGTTGCAATTCCTTGAATAGATGAATTCTCATAAGATTTACAGGGTTTGAGTAAGGGTGTTAATCGTTGCCCAATAACTTACAGTTAAGCTATAATTATCTGAAATAGATAGTGATATTTAATGCCTTATCCAAAAACATGTTTGTGGGATATAAATTACTTAAAATTCTAGCAACAGTTCAAATGCGAGTTCTTTCAATTAACACCTATAAAAATTCAGTTCTTAGTGACGTAGTGGCATTGAGACCTAAAAAAACATAAATTTGCGGCCAATTTATTCACATCGATGATACATCGAATTCTAAAAAGTATCATTAATCAGTTGGATAGTAAAACTGTCAAAGGTATCAACTGTTACAATTTTTAATGGCTTTTAAGATTATTTGAGGTTTTTAGAAGAAACCAAACATGACGAATAATAATAATCCGGAAATTAACAACATTCCTAATTTTATAATTTCTTCATATTGATATCTATACTTATTCCGGGTAAAACAGTTAGACCCTTTCTTTTACGACGTCTGCTATTCAAATATCTACTTTTATGTTTGCCTGAAATACACACCACATATTAACATATTAAGCCCACTGAGAGGGTTTTATGTTTTACTTATAAAATTTATAATGAACGAAGGTAAACGACAAAGTTATTTCTAGCAAAAATGGGGAAATGATTCTCGAATTCTTGGATCCAGTTTTATGGCAACACATTATTCTAAACTCGTTCTACCACACATGCTGTAGAAATAAAACGACATATTAATTGATTTTATAGGAAAATAAATCATTTCACAAATTTCTATTACCATAGCAATGTATGAAGTTTTAAATCAATCCAGTTCCACCTTCATACCGTTATTAGGCACCCATAAACTACTAGTACTATTCGGCAATCAAATTATTACAGATTCAATCAATATAAGTACACTGTTTTATAATTGCTAAACGAATGTGCTAATAAGTAATGTCTTAGAACATGGAGAAAGTAAATTTAGCATTAATACAAAAATAATATTAACCGACTTCAAAACAGAACAATATACAATAAATATTTACAGTTGTTAGGTACACAAGTATATGAAGACAATAAAAGGTCCAATTCTTATATATCTGAAAGGTGAAACCAGTGACCCAGTTTACTCAATCTTACAATCAAGAGTAACCTGGAACAAAATGTCCAAGTATAGTACTCCTTTTGGACATACCATTCTTTGGGACCTCTAAAGAGGAAAGACATTCCTTGGTCTTAAAACCTGTTTAGTTTAGTTTACTTCGACATATGTTTACCATCTTCGGTCATGGGTAGATTCACCTTAACAATTTGTTAATTAATTGTTAATATAAGAATCCCAATGTAGATTTCAACAATTATGGATAGCTTGCGCTGATATGACGTGTCTGTTTTATTCAGGTATCATCACATTGTCGGCACAGTTGCTGAATGAATAGAAATAAAAACGATGAATACTGGAAAAACTCTGAAAGATAAAGGGGGCAGAGCTAACTTTAAAAACAATCAACTAATTAACAATTGTGACTCTGACTCGTATCGACACGACTGGTCATTAGGTAATGTTAGATACCATCCGAGGTGTATTTAGAAGTTAGGTTAACAAAAATAATGACTGCAATTTAAATTTAAACCTCTTCACAGGATATATATATATATATATATATATATATATATATATATATATATATATATGGTTGATGATGTACACCAGAATAAATCACCAACCACATATTTCCATCCGTGAAACAGTATACACAAACATATATATATATATATATATATATATATATATATATATATATATATATATATATATGAACTAAACTAGGTTCCGGGTGAGAACCGCGTCTGAATTTATTAAAAGCAGGAGTCGAGTATTTAATAAATTCAGACGCGGTTCTCACCCAGAACCTAGCTTAGTTCATAATAATGACAGCGGAAGCCTCTCGGAACATACATATATATATATATATATATATATATATATATATTCAACTTCAAAGTTGAACGTTATCGCGAGTTATATTTTATCATTGATAAAATTAATTTACAAAAAATGTAGAAAAATTAAAGAGGAATGTAAATCGTCAAAATTTTTTAATTTATTCACCTGCTACTTTTGTTATTAATATTGTAATTCCTATAGCAGAATAATATAGTCAAAGAATGAAGTAAACCCAAACAAAAATAAAAAATAATGTATTATAAATAATTTAAACCCTGTTATTATATTGTTATAGTTTTCAATTCTTTTCATGAATTTTTAAGAAATAGTAATTCTGTAGTCAAGTTTTATTTATAGCATCAAGAAGAAAAGTGTTATGTGCTTTTTGAGTAATGGCCACCAACAAGTATCACATAAACATAAAAGCATTTGAAGCCATATAAAAATAAATCAATAGAAAAGCCATTTGACATTAAATATTCCAATTTTAATGGATTTTACGACCACTTTAAGGCATAAATTTCAGATAGTGACCACTGATTCATAAACTAGCGACATTCCTAAATTTTACTAAGCTTTTGGCACAAGCGATTAATTTGTTGTAAAATACATAATGAACTAGGATTCGATAGACGGCTTTTAGCTATAACTTGTAGTGAACATATTTGTTACAAGACTGAAGACTCTCAATAGGTGTCTGAAAATTTACCACATTGATTAATAGTCGGAACATTTATTATTTATGATTTACATAATGAGAAGAAATTACCATAATTATTAATGACATTTTCACAATTCATCATTGTTCGAATGCTAATGATAATATAAACATGTTTTCGTCAAGATATAACTAACAACTTTGAAGAGTGTGAATCAGGTTTTGCAAAATGAGTAACGGAATATAATACGAAATGTTTAATAAAAGTGATAATAGATACACAATAGCTGTTTATAAGGTGGGAAAACACAACGTAAAATCGTAAACAAAGTATTCTCGTGAGCTAAGGATACTTATTTGACTTGTTTTTTTAATATTGTAAGGGATTCGTATGACATACATAACAAATTTTGTTATTCGAGAAATATTTTAAGTCGGTAAGTAGATTTTTGTTTGCATTTTAAGTTTTTTGGAAAATTATGTATAGTGATTCTAGAAACTTAAATAGTTAGGAATATTCTCAAGAAGTCCTATAATAATTCATGAAGGTTGCAGTGGCCCAAATGGATCTCGAGTAATACAAACGTATATGGAAACTTGCAGGGGCGGATCCACAGACGTGGTTCCGGGGGGATTTCATGCATCAGGTGGGAGCGATCCTGTACTAAATTTACCAAAATATAATTTTAAGCCCATATTTCTTGAACTATTACATTAAAAATAGTCGTTATGGGGTTTAAACACATAGAAGTGACCTTCTTCTAGGCTCTTAGCGCTAGGATTACCTCGTTTTAATATTAAATTTACTAAATATGAGACTCTCGGTGGGGGGCAAACGCCCAAGGCCCAGCATCTAGTGCGGATCCTCGCTGAGCATTCTTGAATTTTGCAGAAAATCATTTTAATTGGTTAGATGCTGATTGGAAAAGAATTCGCTTTAAAAAGAGATTGGGTATCTATGAGAAGTATGTTTTTCATCGACTTTACCTAAATAGTTAAAGTCGATGCAAAAAGTCCCCCCCCCCCAAGGGTGGAAACAGGGGATAATATGTCATATTGACCTCTATAACTGGTTGGGGTATGCGCTATATTCGCTGGTTGCAAACACTTTTTAATTATTCTTTTTTGCTGAAAAGGCTATTCCATGACGGTTAGCTTCTTTATATTTAGTAGATATGTTAGTAAGAGTTTTTTAAACAAATCTCGGAAGTCGAATTTAATTCTGTTTTTTTTTATTTCTTACTTTAATATTTAACCACTAGAAAATTCAATGACAGCACAAATCTGACCAAACTTGAATGTAACTAAGTAAGCGGGTTTCTCAGTTTTTTCAAACTATCAGCTTATTTTATTGTTAGTTAAAGACCAATCGAGAACAGTTGTTTCATATTCTGTCACAGTTTGAAACAAGATATTTATCTTTCCTATAGAATTATACAGAATATATAATAACATGGTAAAACCAAGACAAAATGCAATTTCATAATCAGATTTGAGGTGCCGGGAGAAATCAAAATAAAACAATAATGAAGTCAAATATCAATTACACTAAAGACCGATGAAACAATGAAAAATAGTCAATTCTAGAATAATTTTTAAGAAAAGGAAAATGAAAGAAGAAAATCCACCTCCCTCAACTAGTAATTAACTAACAACTAAATTTGAGATTGTTTTATGTATTTCAGAATATGCTGAATGTTATCAAATTGAGAACATTCATGGAAGGTGTAAATTTATTTATCGTAGATTCTATAGTTCTACGCTGTCAGAGATTTCGCCTTTGAATCCAGAATATAACAGCAGTCGTGATTATCTTGGTGCAAATACCATTAGTGGTGGAAATTGTTTGTTAGATTATTCCCTTTCCTTTGTTGGCTTAACGAAAGTACTTAAACACTGGTCGTTGCAATTAAAGTTACCAAAGTTAATTTAACAATGGCATGGGAAACTCGTCATTCAACCGGCCACTGAATTAAATAAAACGTGTGTAATTGATTATGCACTTGTATGTATTCTTATTACCGAGAAAACAGGCCATTATAAATTTTTATTCCTCTTGAATGCATAGTTAAACTAATTTTAATTCGCTTCTTAATTAATTTTTAAATTGGAGTTTTTATTTCGATGTTTGAAGCTGGCGTTCGGCCAACGTTTCAGCCCACCCATTATGCGGTAACGACAAATGATAATTCTTCTATGAATGCTTCCAAACAATTCGTATTATGCGTTCATTCCTAACATAACGCTTTCGTTTTGATGATACCGTATTTTTTGTGGATTCCTCTATTATGTCGACCGAGTAAAACGCCGGCTGATACGTGCGTATATACCATATGGGATGATATACGTACACTTTTGAATTGAATTAAATCAGGCGAAAAAACTAAAGGGTATCTCTTCATGGGGTTAGCAAACGAAAAGGGGAGTCTACATTTGCTTTTATACAATAAATGTAAAAAATGTTCCTTATTAATTACTGACAAAAACTGGAAATATTTATATATTTATTAGAGTTGATTATTAGAATTGGCACTCCCACTACTGACCAGTGCAAATTTTGCACTTCATTGTTGCGAAGTGACAATGATTCTAATCGATAGGTGTTCTGTAAGGTCAAATTATTTTTTCTGTTTTCTTACCTATGCATTAAAAAAATCGCTTTTGATTGTGAAACCCTTGTTCTCATATTCTCATTCTTCATCGTTAGGTTAGTATTGGGCCAGCATTTTTATTTTAATATTATTCATTTTAAATGTTTTACTATTAATTGTAGCAGTACTTAGTACTTAGTAAGGTGCAAATTTTAAGTCTTACCGTTCTGCTGTCAACTATTATCTAAATAGCTTATTAGAATCCGTAATTGCTCTAATCATTGAATGTAAAGTATTTAATGTAATATTAACGTAATATATTTGATGCAATTAACGTTTAATCTTTTGATTATTGACATCAAAAATTGCTTTGTTTTGCCTTTTCAACATCTATTCTCTTTGAATGATCGTTTGGGGGGGAGGTTCGACTATCAGAAACCGATTGGTCAGTGTCTCATCATCGTGGAAATTCGTACACGTGATAATTTTAATTATTTAGAAATTCAATGAATATGTTAATAACATAAATGATTTATTTGACCCTTGCCTTAGGAATGCAACCAAATATACTACGTAATATTGGTTGCATACGTAGGTAATTACTTTCTAAGACTAAAGCAAATTCGAGAATTGTTTGGTTTGTAAATTGTATGCAATTTTTATTGCGTTGTCTGTAAATTTATATTTATTCGAACTTATGTAGATATGTAAGCACAGGCCCCATTCTTCATTTGCTGATTGATTTGCAATAATATTCCTGATGTTGAAATTCGAAGGATTAATCATTAATAAGATTAAATTAATTAAAGTACTAGGTACTCATTTAATAATTGGAGCAATTGAGAATGCCTAATGATGAAGCATTTTTGGAGCACATAAAATCACTATTTATTAACAGGTTTTAAGGTGAAGACTTAAAATACTATAGAATAGCCCTAATGAGCTCTTTAGTAGAGTGCAAATTATTTATAATTAATAAAAGTTTAACCTCAATATAAAAATGAAAAATCATGGACCAATAATAATCTAAGGATAAAGAATGAGAATGATCTAACGAAAAAATCACGGACTCTAACAGAGACCTATGGATTAAGTCATTAAACTTCGCATTTCTTTAGATACTAGGCTTATTTTACAGCTTGCTCAAAATTTACTGAAACACCAAATAAGCAGTAAAATAGTTTTAGAAGTGTTACTTTAATTGTTTGATAGTGAAAATTAAGTCAATCACAAATCAAATTATTGCTTTGTTCGCACATTTTAGTCAAATTTCCCTGTGGTGCATGTACAGTGCCGTGCCAAAACAAAGGTTTAACTGAACCATAACAAGTTTATAAAATTGTTAAATATTTGGCTTCAAATGATTACAGTACCAAGTTGCATCCCTAAAATAATCAAATAATAAATCAAAATGTATCAGTTCGGTACTAAGTTAAATAAATAATATTTGACAGTTACTACAGCTATAAAATTTTAACAGCACTGGTTCCTAAAATATATACATTATTAAAGTTACAGTTATAGTAAAACAAACGTTATATCATTATAGGAGAGTGCACGGACATAATTTGTTTAGGTGGAATGTAAACTTTCTATTTTTTATTGTAGTTAGAAATCAATGTAGCCGTATGATCCCGATAAGAAAAATCGAAAAAACTATACAGAATAATAAAAGAAAAAACAGAAGAAACTAATAATGTAAGGAAATTGTGAATGAAATTATAGATCACATTTATGCACAAAAAGCTAATAAAATATTTCTCAATATTTAAGCATTTATTTTCTGAAACAACGATTGCGGTAGCCTTAAATTATTTGTTTATTGAGATTTTTACCTAACATTTAATTCTGTTTATTTAATAAATAAATTATAATAAATTTATAAAATAACACCTTTTTAGAATCGCATGACATGAAAATATTATAAAAAATTTCAAAAGTTAACATTTTAAAATATGTAATCAATTTATGTATAAAATTTAATGAAAATTTTAAAATTTATGTAATCTAGTAGTATATCAGTATATGAAAACCAATACTAATTAATCTTAATTATAAAAATGTTTGTTTTCAGAATGATAATTGTGGCATCTCTTGTTCTTATTTTTTCTGAGTTCTTTGGGAATAACTACCACATAAATTTGAAAGTCTGTAAAATTAAAAAAATAAGAAGATTGGCAATGACAAATTTAGAAATCACAATTTGATATTAATGTCATTGCCAATCTTCTTAGTTTTTTAATTTCTTGTTCAATTTGTATTCATACCATTGAAAACACGGTCTGATTCAGACCTTGAAACGCTTGGACTTTTGAAATATACAGACCCAGAAGGAGATGTTTAAATTTAATAGTGTTTTGGTAAAACAATGATGCTATAGTAAGAAACAAATAATTAAAATTTGAATAACAAATACTAAGTTATTTCATTTTTTTTATTAAATTTGTTAACAATGTGTTTGTCCATGTTTGTCCATTGCGGTCTATTTCATCTTGATGTCTATAATTTGTTCCTAATAACTTTAGTAAGTTTTAACAGAAATAATATAAAATATAGTCCTGTGGTTTCAACACTTTAATGTCTAAATCTGCTAGTATTTGTAAATATACTGTTTTTCCAAAACCTCACAGGTTTCAATACGCTAGTGTCAACACACACTAGTATCTGTAAATATGCTGCTGAGAACCCATTTGGAAAAAGTCGTTATGGCTCTTTTATATTACAAGATCCAAGCTTCGTTATTAACTTCGCGTTCGACTTTAGCACTGGAAAACAGACAAGAGTGCCCCTTTCTATTCTCACTACTATCGATCATTATTTTCGAATTCATTACACTTTTTTTCGACATTTAATGAGTGTAGGCTTAAATTAACTGTGAAGTTCAAGCAAGTATTCGTCCCTACAATATGTATCTCCAGAATAATTTCGAGCTGAATTAAAAAAATAGGAATTTTAATTCACTACAATAAAAATTAATATACATCATCTTTTGCTTTGCAAATGTAAAATTCCTATGCACTATCATAAAATGTGAATGAAATTAAATCACCCCCATACATTTCTCAAAAATCACTTACCAAATTCTCTAAATTATGAATAAACGGGAATTCATTGTTCCCTGTTACTTTACTTTCTGATGTATTTATGCCAGAGATAAGCAAAAAAGTGCACTCTTTCTAACAAGATGACGTCATGGAAGCTTTTAAACTAAAATATTGAATTAGGTCCATGCTTTCCACATATTTTGCTGAGTTCCCCTCTTTTCAAAGGGGTACTTTTAGTGTTTCACAAGAATGCAATATAGAAGGAAGTGGGATAATTATTCACCCGTCTACTAAATATATCAAAGGGCTCTTAAAACTTGTTTTGTGCTCTCTGAATTGAATACGTAATTGTTTGCACCATGTTGCTCGGTTAGCAATTTAATTTCTTTCAAGTTATATGTGCTTGCATTTATGTTTTGCCTTATTGAGATGTCTCACAGTGGTTTATACAGAAAAAACACTCGGGCATTATCTGTATATATTTTTGTTATATTCAGTAAATGTTTAAAAATAAAACTTTACATGGGGATGAAAATAGTTTTTGAGGTTTCCTCATTTCCAGTGTTATAAAAAATATTGTTTTACAAATTCTTAATTTTGGGACATGATTTACCCTATTTTGTGTGATAAACCTGACGTGGTTTGATTCATTATATATTTTTTGCTTCAAAGTGAAAATGATTAACGTCCTCGCATTCTTTACCTCATGTACCGCCTTAAATATTTTTCATGCTCTGTGTTTTATCTGAAAGATGTGGTCTGCAAAATGGATCTCTCTAATGAGGTTTTATTACGTCATCCGATTTTTTTTCTTCTCTGGTGTTTGATTATGAGTAAAACAGTTGTATATGAGAGTAACAACAACTTCATAAAAATAACCACCTGGTAATTAAAGAACAATTAAAAATTAGTAACGATGGCGAACGTTCCCTACTTTTTTATGTTACCCGTTAAATCAATTTTAGCATGTCTATTGCCGTTGATAGTGGTGAAAGAAGGCAGGAATAGGTTAATCCTCTGTAAATAGTCTGCTTGAATAGTAATACTGTAAATATATTGAAATAATGCCAAAACAGGAATTTTTAGTGGAAATTGTGGAAGTGGTTGGAGATGTACCCATCTGAATTTAATGTAACCAATTTCATTTTTAAACAAATATGGTGTTCCAAAATGTTCATGTTCATACTAATTCGACTCAAGAGTCAAAAGAATAAGCAAAAAGAAAAATGGTAAAAATATATCGCTTTGATAAAACAATAAAGATCAGACTCCACGAAACAACGCGATGGAAAATGCCAGAATCGACCAAAACTATATTGATTTCAGAAAGCACATTAATCGAAAATGATAATTAGACATCATAAAACAGAGGACAGAATAAATATGCAAGGAAGGGTAAGACACAAAACCGATAAAATATTTAATCGAGTTCTAGAGAATAATTATATTTATTATCACAGAAAGGGAACAATGGGTCATGGTGATACAGGGTGTATAACTAAATTTGATTTCGCTAAACACATACCAATTATTTATGCATGAAGAAAAAGGGCTGAAAAACATGCTAATGTAATTCCACAGCATTGTAGTTCCGGGGCTAAATAAAGAATGTTACAAAAACCAAGCAACAATCACGAACGCAATAAGCAGCAACGGACAAACCATTGAATTAGTAACCTCATATGATTTTACTGACTAAAGATGGCAAATATCTTGGAATCACGAGAACTAAAAGGCGGAGTAATATCACGAAAACGAAAATACAAAAAAAGCTAAAATCTACTACTATAACTTCCCACTTGCAACATATAGTGTGAAAAAAGGTACTATCAAAAAAAAAAAGAAAGTTCCGTCAATTAGGAACTCTTAAAGATCTTCCCATACTGGCAGATCAAAATTGAATGACGAAAATAAATTAGAAATATTGTTGAATATTGAGGAAAACCCAAAGTACTCTACAAGTGAAGTAGCTGGTGATAAGAATATAAGTAAAACATTTGTATTGAGAATTTGAAAAAAGAGAAATACCATCTATATAAAATTAAATTGATTCGAGAAATAAAGGAAAATGATAGAGACCGTACATTAGAATTTTGTGAAATGGTTACGAATAGATGTCAAGGAAATCCAATGTTTCCCAAAAACATGACACAACGTTTACCCTACACGGAATGGTCAACAAGCAAACTTGTCGGTATTGGAGTACGCAAAATTCTCACTGGATCAAGGAAGAAGTGAACGTTTTGGATGGTATAATAAATAACAGAATAATTGGACCATATTTTTTGGATTTTTTACAAAATGTTTTAATACATGACTTAAAAGAACTTTCTACTGGGACCTTTAATTCCGCAGACAATAGTATAAGGATATGGTTTTAACAAGATGGAGCAACAGCACCTTATGCAGCAGCAGTACGAGCTTCTCTCAGTCAAGTTTTTCCGCATCAATGGCTTGGTAGACGTGGCGAAATTAAATGACCACCTCGTTCCTGCGAACTGACTCCACATTTTTTGAAAAGTCATTCAAGATCAAAAATCTAAAAGAGTAAGTCAACTAATATTGATGACTTAAACACCGTATAAGGCAAAATTAATGAAATTATCGCAGAGATGTTGCAAAATTTCTCGAAGGATTTCATTTCAGTTTGAGCAATATGGCTTAGACTATAAATAATGTAAACATTGTTAATTACTTCAAACATTATTTCTTTTAGGACATCATTAATTATTTTACAAATTAAAAAATTTTTAAATGATTTTTCTTATTACCAACGTCCAAAAATCAAAAAGAGAATTGAAAAACCTTTTAAACGAAGTATCACAGGCTACCCCGTTTTTATTTAATATTTTTTTAGGGGTTTCAGGATTTTCATTTACATTCATAATTACGTAGAAAATGAATTTAGCCATTACTTGAGGACCTCACTGAATATAATACAATGTCTCAAACAATTAATAAATAATCGATTGTGTTGGGAGTTGCCGAATGACAAATGAAACTATATTTGCCCAGATGAAACTAGGAAATTAAATCAACAAAATCGATAAAAACCTAGATGTAAATCTTGCTAGGTATGAATTGTCCAACGTTAGTATTTCGCAGATTTTCCGACTAGTTTCCCAGGCGAAATTAGGGTTCACCGGAGAAAATTTCCAGGCGCTGCTGCGGGGATGATATTATCATATAACCTTAAGCGAAGCATACGTGGAATTTTCCGTTATAACTTACACTGAATATTGAAATCATATATCACAGATATTCACCTAAATCTGTAAAATTGGCACTTTCAATTCAAATCGATGTTACAGGATACCTTTTTGAATAACTTGGTCGAAATATTATTCCAGTCCTTGTGAAATTTTTAATGCAATTTAGTACACGGTTGAATTGTTATCGAGGATTGACATTTCTGTTGGCAGTGAAATTTCTAAAAAGCATTGCCTTTTCTTATGCAAAATGGTTAATAAAATTCAAATCCCAAGATTGGAATTTTAAAACATCTTTTGTTAAGAATATAGTCAAAAAGTCACTATTTAGAGAAAAAGTAGTCAAGATAACTAGAGTCTCAAATTGTTTACACTTATTACGGTTAATAAAATCTTCAAGACCAATTAATTGTCGAACAATGAAAACACTGATAAATATTGTTGTTATTGCTATCAGCCAAAATGTTATTTCACCTTTGAAGCTGTTCATAATGATGTTTGCCTAAGGTTCCCACATAAATCTTCTCCAACGGGATTTCAATGGGAGCAAGCCTGGAGAAGAGACCAAACAGAGGAGACAGACTGAAGATAAATGTTAACTTGTTGGAACGAAGTATTAAACTCGAGTTAAAATTTTATAGCACTTCTAATACATTCATCAACAGAAGATGTGTATCCATAGAACATGAAAGACTCACGCCAACTAGGGTGTAGTTTTCTCTGTATTATTTCGATTATATGCACTTCCACACTGCACCTAGACTAATAAAATAAAAACACTGGCTCAATGACGCCAGAGCTCGAAGTTAGGGGAAGCTACAATGTGAGCGCTAACTTTTGAAGAGCAAATAAGCACATACAGCAATATACCTACCAATACAACAAATTGTAGTGCTATAATATTGTTAAATACTGGTGAACATAAACTTGAAAGAAGCCTGACTGAAGGTCTGTGTAAGGATCTTATTTTTCCAGTTTTCCTGATGGCGATGCTCACTATATGTTATTATAATTATCACATAAACTGAGCCAAAATTGAGGAATAAATAATTTTCGTTTTGTCATTTTTCCTGGGCATCCAATTTTGTACAGGGTGATATTAAAAAGCTGCAAGATTTTTTTAAATAGAACAAATAGTATATTTCTACAAAAAAATCAACCTTTAAAAATAAAGACGATTTAACCAAGAGTGTTCAATAAAATACAGGCAATAATAATTTCAGAAATACCATAATAGGGTTCGGTGAGGCATTTTTTCAAATGTATTTATTATTTGAATATATTTATGAATCACAGGAGTATATAGTATTATATAGATTTATTTGTGGGATCAGTAAGGCAACCTATATATTGTTTCTTATATTTACAGACAAAAATGGCGACTGATGGCTTCTGCTTTTTTAACTCTAAAAATTAAAAAGCAATTGTCCCTAATTATGTGTAGTCAATTTACTTAATATTTTAATTGTTTGAATATGTCTTTGAGGGCTATTTATTACATGTTTCCCTAAAATGTTTTTATTTTATTAGCCTAGTAAACATATGAGGTCAATAATATATTTCAGGAATTATAGACCTCCAGTAGTCGTATTATTTAACTTACAAAAGTAAAGGAATTTCAACTGTAAATTTTACATATCTGCTGAGCTAACAGAAACAAAAGTGTAAAACTCTTGAATGAATAGTGTTGCTTTTACAGCAAATGTAGGCACCCAGCCAACACTTAGCTAATTAACTATTTCTCAAGCGTTTTCCGTCTTGATACTAAGGAGTTCAGAAATATGGTTTTTGGCAAGAAGTTGCATCTCATCCGGTTAGTTTGAAAATAAATGTGTAAGTACTTAAGATTTTAACAAATTAAGTTTGCATACATTATATTTTATTGGAGTCTATTAAGTATACAATGTAAATAATTTTTTTCCCAGAAATCGATAAACTCATTTTTTAATTATGTTTTGAAATAACGGCTTGTGAAAAAAAAGACATTAATTGTCAAGTCTTATTTGCGTCTGTGATTGTGGATGATATTTAAATAAGACAAATAAATCATAGTTCTTACATTAAGTTGAAAATATGGTCATTGAACAGATTAAACAAGGAGTGGTGAAGATGTTGCTGCCGTTGTGGCGGTTTCTGCTACGAAAATATGTTACACAAAATATATTAGAAAACAGATGCTTTAAATTGTATAAAATAGTGAGACACGCAAATTAGAAGAAGGAATATACTTCATTTTAACGAGTGAACTAACTGTTTATGTAGAATGTCAATATATTCAGGTTGGTTTGCGCTAGTTTTATCATAATTCTGCCTACTCTTTGTGAAGTAAGTAATGTCGTTAGTGTACATAATCTAACATACGATAAATTCATAATCATAAAGTAAAAACTTGTGGCGACAGGTAGTCTGAACTTTGTGGATTACTAGCTGTAACCCGCTACTTCCGTCCACTGAAATTTGGAAAAAGAATCTTCTGGAAATAAAATGTTCTCTATTATTATGTATCAATGAAAACCCTATAAAGAACCTAATATTAAATAAAAAAGTTATTGTCCATGAATTATCTCAGAATATGTTCATAGTATCGACAAGCATGTTGTATTCTACCATAATATTATGTTTCAAATAGGCTTCTCAATCTGTCACTAAATTACGAAAGATTTTAAGTGCACCTTAATTTGGTATATCTTTAGTTATAAACAGTAATTTTATCTAAAATCTCCTCGGAATTAATTTGTTAACCCTGTCCCATTTATTAAACAAAATACATCGAATTTCACTATGACTTCAATAGTGTAATGAAGTTGACCTACTGGAGGAATTTTTATGATGAATTAATTTCATTATTTCCTGGTTGGCATTTAAACTTACTGCTTTTGGCACAGCTATATTGGAAACTGAATGAATGAGCGTTTCACTTAGTATGCATCTAATCAAATATTTAAAGTTCGCAAACTATTTCTTAACTCAAGAAACTCTACTTAGCTTAACGTAATTTATATACGAAAAATCAACAATGATAAAATTTTGAAAAACAGTGCCTCATACAGGCCACCTCTCATATAGACAAACATATTCAGCCCCTGCTTATATGCCAGGATTAAGAAAACTTAATCAGTTACAACGCTACAAAAACATAAGTTCTGCTATGAATAGCAAATTACTTCTGAGGAAACTTCGAATTACAACTATTTGTTTGGATCAATTTTGACAATTAAAAGAATATTATTATTTGTTGTATATAATTAATGATATTTGGCATCAAACTTGAAAATTAATTCATCAATAAAAAAATATGTATGCGGGTTGTGAATTGGAATAAAAAAATATATGTACCAATTACTCCTGAAATTTTAAATGACTTAATATTGTAATACAAAAATTATGGTAATCCTCAGTTCAAGAGTCAGCATTTCTTCCGTTAGGATTACAGGTCAAAGAAGAAAGGCATAAAAACAACTAGGACTGATTCAACATAGCGTAAATTGTTTTTTTATATTTATTTGGGATGGTAGCCTTCAAACTGTATCTCAACCCTTTCAAGCATGAATGTCATATTTTATAATGTTAAATGTATTCGACATTTAAACATTTAAGCCAACCATTTTTTTGAAGGAGACAAATATGCCTAATTATTTAATCAATCATAAGCTATTTCACTAGAAGACATTGATTTATTTCAAAACAAAATATTTTATATTACATAATAAGGAGAGAACACAATACCTCGCTATACAAGTTTCTCGAAAATGCTATATATGTCTATTGAATTTACTTCAGAATGCACGTCCTTCGACCTCCTACTGTTATTTCGTAAAGAATACCATTTACATGAACAAACTCTTCTACATAATAATGCAGAACTCAAATGATCAGGTGCAAACTTTTACTTAAGTATTTAAATGACCATTCAATCTTTTTCATCATTATCGTTTTTGAGATTTGTAATTGAAATCAATCACAATTAAAATGAGTGCTATATTACGTCCAAGCCCATTTTCTGCGTCAGACTTTCGATTATAATTATAATAAACATAAAATACCCTAACATAAAAATAGGTAAGACCTCCCAAAAATCTATATTTTCATATCAAATCTAGTTTACTACAAGTTCTAGGAAAATGTGGAAGAGTATCAAACCAGATCATAAGCAATTGTAAAATTTATTACAGGATTAAGATTTAATATGAAAATGGGTTTGATTTTGCATATACCTAATTGGAAAACTCTTAATATTGAAGAACTTTAAAAGTAGATTCTTAAATAGGTAGAAAATTCCAATAAAAATTGGACAACCCGAATTTGAAAAGTCTCTACAACACATATCCAAAACAACGGTAGGTATACGTAAAAATGAAAAAAAATTCTATCTAAAAAAATATAATATTGTTAACAACTATTTATTTCTTATTCTTTTACAAGAAACCTTACGGCCTTTTTAGCTCTACGCTAAATGTTTTAGCCTTATCTTCCTTAACGGTCAGACTCCAGTGGTTAAAGTATATATATATATATATATATATATATATAAAGTATTAACTATATTTACAGGACGAGGCAACCTAGAACCCCCGGTTTTATCATTAAGTCTAACACTTATTTATCACTTCACGAGCATTTATTTATATCACTTTATAAGCGCCTGTATCATGTCCCTCAACACTATACAACAACTATAGGTTAGTTATCAATAGCCCTTATCCTAACACACACAAACATGCGGAAGTCCCAACTATTTATTTAATAAACAAATAAATTATAAATTAAAAGACAATCCCAAGCCATTAATTTTAAGTAGACTTTCTTCATTTATTATTGTATTTAAATAATGAAAACGGTAATAATAATGAATATAAAGGAATAAAACGAAGTAAGATTTTTTTAATCAATTATATATTGTAACAAATATGTAATCAAAGCTTTTAAGATAAATAAAATCATTGAGAATTTGAAATTTAATGTCAAATTCTGAATTCAAATTTTAATTTTCTTGTTCAGTTGTGGTAAGTTTTATTTGAATTGAAAACGGGTTCTAATTTAAAGCCTGAAGCGTTTAAACTATTTGAAATATACAGACTTTCCAGCAATTGTGGTGTTATTCCAATTTCTTGTTAACGAAAATATACTATTGTTACGAGAATTCATCCGACAGCTGGTGCAATCGGCCATCAACCAATTCATGGAAGGGACATTATTCCGATAAATTCTAGGAACCCGAAATGTTTGTCTCTCAACAGGCGGACCGCTGCCGTTACTGGGAATTTTCTTAAAGCTTCCAGAACATGATAAGAGTTTCCCGATGGTTCGTGGACGTACCAGACAATTCCAAGATAAATATATAAATAAGAAACAGCTGGCGATAGGGGGCCTTCTGTTTTCGTCTTTCATATTGTACCGTTAAGATAAAATGTAAATAGTAGTTTCTGTGAATATAAATTTGTGTTAAAGTAGTGGAAATAAATTACGAGTGAGTTGGACTGTGTTTTTAAATAAATCCAAGAACTGAACTGAACCCATGTGTGAAAATAAAAACATTACACTATCAACACACAACTTCGGTAAGCTCTTCCTATTTGAACCTTTATTGTTTCACATCATTCGAATTTTTATGTGCGACCCTGTGTATATTAAATAAGCAGTAAATTTTCTTAGTTATATCAGTTTATATTAGGTTCGTTCCTTCAACCTAGATAACCGATACACAACGGTCGCGTACCTGCGCACAAGAAAAATAGCGTTCCTTTAAAACAATAACCATTTAGTGAACGGTTCAGTTTCGTGTTCCAAGTGACACGGTGATTGATTCGCAACCAGTTAATGTACGGTAATTTCGATCACCGGCTTTAGGGTAGAACCGGTGTAGCAGCCACCGACTGGTCCATGCATCAAGTTGCGCAATAAACGGTTCATGTACCGATGCATTAACCAATTGCCGATCGGTCGACAATCGGTTGAAGGAACGAACCTATTGTCAAATAAAGTGAATGATAGAACTTTTTAATTTTTTAATTTCTTTAATTCCGTTGTGTTAATTTTTTATTGCCGTGATCCGATTGGAGGATGTGAAATACACAGACTACAGAAATTGTTGTGTTATTCAAAATCACAAAACTATATACTTGACAAATCAAATGTTACATTTACTTCCATGAAATATTTTGAATACCTTATTAATACAGATATTGAGAGCCATTCTTTACCTTACTTGGTATTGGGTGGTGAACAAAATGGCAAGAAGCGGACACATTATTTCGTGAGGGTAATAAAATTTTTTATTTGCTGTTTGGACCAAAAAAGTTTTTAGGCAGTAACTCTTCAAGGTACTGCAAAGTTTGTGCAATGCGTATAGTAGAAAATAAAGCGGTAAAATTATACAATAAGACTAAAACATCTGGTTCCATTTTGCACTGACTAAAAAAAGTTCTTAACAAAGTGAATTTTGAATTGTTTTGTTAATTACTTTGCTAACTGGGCCTCTATGGTTGAAATAATATAGAAAAAACTATTTTATAGAGTTTGTTAATAAATTTCTGAGAGGATCGTTGAATTAGATAGAAACACAGAGCCATCGTTTCAACGAAAATTTTCGTAAATGTTATTAATAAGCTTTTTGCTTAAAGGCATTGATATAAATGATTTTATTATTCAAATAATTTTTAGTTGTCAGATTGAAATAGTTATTTTCTTGAAAAAAAATTATATCCCGAGACCATTTCCTTTATATTCCCATATTAACTAAATTTATTCAATGCTAAATCATTAAACTGCAAAAAAATAATTCCTTCTTACATTTTTTCTTTCCGCAGTTCAAACACAATGCGATTCAAATTCTTTAATGCACAAGTCACAACGGCACAGGAAACTGTAGACAATTACCCTTTAATTACACCAAAGGTGTATATAGATATGTAGATTAGTGTGGTAGATATATCTACTTAGTCTTTCATGTAGCATTATCTTTTCCAGCCTTCTCTGGTAAATAGCATTATTACTCCACCAATTATAGGTAATTATAAAATTACAGCAGGCTCTCTATAAATATAGGTTATAATTTGAATGTATTTAGTACATGATCCTTTTATCGAAATAATATGATATGCGATGGTGAACAACTCGTATCATTCGACAACGCGGACTTACAAAAAGGGTCATTTGAACTAACCATTAATACAACAAAACTGAACTGTTTATTCAAAGAAAGGTATATCATTATGGCAACAATATATCGCGTGGCTACTCTCTTGTTTTACATGATTTATTACACCTAAAATAACTCTCTAATCCTGGAATAAATGGAGATATATGTTTAGTAGACCTGCGAAAATTAGCTCGGCTTTCTCATTTTAGTTGTTCAGAATAAATAGATCAGTCTCTCACCACTTAACAAATTGTAAAACAACATCGTTCTTACATTTAGAATGTTGTGGTTAATTGTCACTGCAGATATGTGCCAGAGCATTGTGATAGCTAAAATTAGAATGTCCGAACATTAAAATAACGAATGTCGCATCTGAAAACATAAATAGTAAAAGTTCTTAGAAACTCGTTATGGATTTGAAAATACTAACTAAATAATACCGGGCAAAACAACAAAGAATTTTTTTTTTACAAAAATATCCTTTATAACTCCTTGAGTAGTACTCCTACGTCATTCGGGATGAGAACAGAAGTGACTCTCTTGCATTCACAAGTCAGTAACTAAATAACGACCAAAATGCATACAAGGTAACGTAAAAAAAAATTGGGAATATTCCTGAAACTGTTGTTGTTTTAATTTAATTATTCCCAATACTAATATAATATACAGAATGAATTAACTGTCAGGGATGACGTCACCATTTTTAATGAATCACGCTCTGACTTGTTGAACTGTTTCCAAAATTGTAAAAGTTGATTCATGGTGAAACCAGGTGGACAAAAATGCATGAGAATTTAATTGCAATTTACATACTTTTAACTAAACACAAGATAAAGTAAATGAAAAAAATAAGGAAATTAAGTACTTAATAAACACTGTATATTTTTAACTTTATTTTACTACAGAGACTACAGAAAACGTTCCAAGATTTTGCTTTGAGAATTGTTATTGTCTGAAATCGATATTTTTTGTTCTATGTAGATATAATCTTCTTAGAGTGGTAGATGGGAAGAAGGGGAATAGTGGAACGGTCCACTCGATCACCCGATTTTAGCTTATCAGATTTCTTTTGGTTATGTGGTTATGTATAATTAAAAGGGCGTGGATAGTTCATTTTTGTTGGTTAACATAATGTACCTTCTCTAAGCAAGAAGATAACATCTTTCAGGTTTTATTTCCTAAATTCTTTAATTGAACAAACAACAAAACCGAATAAAATGAATACTCAGAAGAAAATAATATTAATGTGGGTAGATTAAAACAGCGCTGTTGATATAGTAGTAACTGAAAATAATTGAGAATATAAAATCCCAATGAGCAGTTAAAATACTAATTTAATGGTATCAACAGTTTAATATTACTCTATTACTGTTAGTATGAACGTTTTTTTATTTAGTATAAATATGTTTCTGAATTGAATGCATCTCTTTCTGAGTCTTGGTTGCGTCCTCTCGGTCAATAATTTTCACTACTTCTAATATCAATTAATTTTAAGTCTTTCCATACACCTTTAATCACCCGACTATATTTCTATAGAACTTTAACCACCTTACAAATACAATTAAATTGAATTTGAATGTAGTAATGCGATAATTATCTACTTTTTAAATGACTGAAAAAAAAACAATTATGAAACTACTTTATTCCTTTCATTGCACCATACTGTATTGTCGGTAACAATAACCTTCAGTCATTCAGCTAAATGCTTAGTCAATAAACAAATAAATAATATAAAACAAATAGAACTAAACACAATCACGTTTCCTACTTTAACACCCGATAATATTATATTCACGCTCATTAAAAATAATTGTTATTATATTTACGTTTCTTCCACGATACAAAACATACTGGAAATAAAAAAATAGATATACTTACTGACAAAGAAGATGATTAAATTTAATATTTTTTTGAGAAA
The DNA here is from genome assembly GCA_034190945.1 of Octodonta nipae. NCBI lineage: Eukaryota > Metazoa > Arthropoda > Insecta > Coleoptera > Chrysomelidae > Octodonta > Octodonta nipae. The sequence continues at coordinate 85,409,292 of CM067220.1, read as the reverse complement.
ACATAGATGCTATAGTAAGGAGTAAATGATTAAAATTTGAATAAAAAATACCATGGTAATTTTTATTAAGTTTGTTAATAATGTGTTTGTCCACCACGGTTTTCTATACACTCCCCAAAACGGCTTGGCATTGATTCAATAAGGTGGTCTATTTCTTCTACCTTCTACCCACCACATCTCAAAAATGTTCTATGGGAGAAAAAACTGGACGGCTATGGCAACAGATTCACAAGTTAAAATTAACTCGAGCAACATGAGGCCGGGCATTATCTTGTTGAAATATGAAATTTATGCGCCGATTAAGGTGAGGGAGTACATATGGCTCCACTACTTCCTGAAGATAACGTTGCGTGCACCCCGCACCATAACGACTATTTTTGGGTATACATGTCAACATCAAATTGAGGTTGACGTCTTTCTCTTCGACGTCGTCTAACCCTTCCTCGGCCATCATGACCACCCAAGCAGAATTGAGAATCATCAGAGAAGACAACCTGATGCCATTCCAAATTCCAATGGGGTCGATAATGCTGCAGTCCAAAAGACCTTATAAGCCGGTAAACAGTTGTAAGATGGCCTTGTTCTCCTAACCAATCATCAGCCAAAGTTCGAGTTGTCGAAAATCGGTCTCTAAAGGCGACTTTGTTATAAGATGGTGCATTCGTAGAATTCAGTCGTTCCTGGTTGCCGATGATTAAGGCATGCTTGGGACCTTGGTCATAAAATACAGTTTCAAAATTCAGTTATATTACACAAAGAAGAACACAATACCAAAAGAAAACTAAAAGAGTCTGCTTTAATTAAATGAAAACGATTGTATCGCTACTACCTCCGTAGAATTCAGTCGTTCCTGGTTGCCGATGATTAAGGAAGAAATTGCTAATGGTCATGTCCTTGTGAACAACCCAATATCGGGATAGTTCATAAGGTTTTTTCCTAGGTTTTCCCTTATGATTTTAATGGGATCACTGAATCCACAAAGTTCTCTGGTCGCATTTTTGGCGAATGCACTATCTTACAACATAGTCGCACCTAGGAGGCCACATAAAATTCTGAAGATCTCCCTTTCAAATTCTTCCAATTTGAAAGGAACATTATGATTATATGATCTTTAGAAATTTCTGTGCTACCCTGTATATTAGAAATAAAATTCTCTTAGTTACGTCAAAAATCAAATAATACACATTGTCAAATATTTTAATTTACATCTTAGAATTGTGCCTTTTTAATCCGTAGTTTCTTAACCATTGACAACGGGGTCTGATCTAGACCCCGAAACGTTTGGAATATACAGCAATTTTCTTTAAACTGTGGTGTTATTTCCCAAGAAGCACGTAGACTTCAAATTATATAGATTGGATATATGCTTGTTAACTTCATTTGAAAATAAACAAAAAACGGTATTGTAAAACTCCTAAGTATTTCACACTCGTTTAGTATTTTTCAATGTTAAATCAATTCTGATAAAAAAATCAATTTCAATTAAGGCTTAACCAAGACTAATTTCATGCAAATTATTTATAACCATAAATGAAGGAAAATAATTTGTCATCAAAACCCTAGCCACGGCGTTCATAAAATCCGATAATCGTCAATCCGGGCAAGACAAAGTGTACCATATATCAAAAGAGGAGTTAAATCCCCTATCTTAACCTACGCTCACAATATCTATCCTGGGCAGAAAATACAAAATGTTGAGTCTCAATATTGATGAAAGGCTTTTGTTCCATCACAATGTTGAACATTTAACAAAGAAACGCTACTTTGTTATTCAAAATCAGAGAACATCATAGATGGGAATATCTATTGAGGCCTATATATGCCTTTTACCTAAAGTTGGCTATATCTGCAATATGTTTGTATACATTGAAAATTTCAATCAAGAAATAGCATTTTTATAAACTTGTTGACTGAAAAAATAAAGTTTTAATTTGTTTCAAATAACACACATATGTGTAAAATTAATTTTAAAATATAACCTATAACTGCAAGAGAACGCCCTCAGATTAGCAAATATATAGCGTGAGCAATATTTATTTATTTATAGAATTTATTGCCCAACAGATTTCACAATCCAATTACAGAGCAATGTACAAATTCTCTATAATAGTATTCATATACATATCATTCCAAAACACAAAAAGTATAAAAGTTTAACAAAATAACAGTTACTATTAAAATTAAATATAAATAACAATAAAATTAATAATCATAAAATGAGAAAGGCTTAGAACTAAGTGAAAGTATGACGAGCTACATGTTTTATGTGATACAGAGAATCACGAAAAATGTCACAAATATTTGATATTTTATTAAAGTTATGGCACATAGTATTTAATGGTGAATTCAAAAGTAAATTTGTGAGTGACTTGTAACAGTGAAAGGCTATGTTACTCCTCACTTGGTATTGTGGCACATAAAAATTCAAGAGAGCCAGTAAATCAGGGCAGTCAATTAGGCAACGAACCAATTTATAAACTAAGACTATGGATTTCTCAACTCTTCTGGAGTGTAGACTTTGAAAATTGAATCTTGTAAGTAATATGGAGTATTCTATTCCCCTTGTTGGATACGTTCCATCCACCCTATACATTAAATATTTTAGGAATTTTCTCTGTATATTTTCAATTCTAACAATATGAATATTATACTGTGGGCTCCATATGTTACAACAGTACTCAAGCTTTGTACGTATGAAGCTGAAATATAAAGTTTTTAAAGCCGCAACATTTTCAAAGCTTCGACAGTTTCGCATGATAAACCCATACATTTTGTAAGCTTCAGTAATCATTGAGTTTATGCGATCGATAAAATTGAGACTGGAGATATAAAACGGATTTCTTATTCAATATTTCCAGACTGAAAAAATGCATATTATTGAATGTAAGTATTTCAACGTTAAAACTTATGTATGAGGAAGATTCCGGGAACGTCAACCGCATAGTGGCGCCAATGCATACAAGGGTACAATGACCAACTACATATACAATCTCTCCATGATTTTAAAATAAATCTTACGATCATTCAATATCTGTAAATGATTTCTCGATTTTTAGGGTTCCGTAGATACGGATACCCTTATAATATCACTCCGGATTTCTGCCTCTGTCACATCACAGCAATTTTCTCCTAAACTACTGGACGGAAGAGGTTGAAATTTGGTATCAATGTATAGTTTGGTGACCCGATCAGGAGTACATATCGTAAAAGAAGAAATTTTGATTTTAGGGGTGTTTCTGGGGTGAAAACTAAACAATTTGACAGTTCCCCCTTGATCTCCGAAACTACTGAGCCTAAAATTTTGAAAAAAATAGGAAATATAGAACGTTACCCGAACTTTACAGGAAAAATAAAGAGAAACCATTAATATTAATTTTGGGAGGCAAATTCTGGAATTGACTAAAAATGGAAAAAAAACGCATCATGTAATACATCATATTTAAAAAAGAAATAGTTAAAAAGATATTAACGAAAATATACCAAAATTTACCCATACTATAAAACGGAAAGTTCTGAAAAAAAATTAGAGGTATAGGGTCTGACCTGAAGTTTACTAGAAAAATAAGGAGAAACCTCTACTTTTAATTTTGGGGGGCAAATTACAGAATTAAATGGAAAATATAAAATTATAATTGTTTCTAGCGGATAATGTAACATATCAAATCACAGGGCTCATTATGACGAATACAAATATATTTTTTTAATTTTTTTTAAAATGAATATTTTAAAATATATTAAACAAATATTAAAAAAAATTACTGATTCTCCCCGTTATTCCCCAAACTATAAGACCTAAATTTTTTTGTTTACAGGAAAAATATGAAGAAATCCCTAAAATTAATATTGAAGGACAAATTTTAACGCATCATGCAATATATCAAATGAAAGGAATGAGGAATACAAATATATATTTTTCATATTTTTAAAATTAATTGTTTACAAGCTATTAACATAAAGATATAAAAAAAATTCATTTCTCGCTTTATTTCCGAAACCATACTACCTAAAATTTTGAAAATAATTAGGGGTACTGGGGCTCACTTGAAATTTATAAGAAAAATTATTAGAAAACCCCCATAGTAATTTTAGGGACAAATTATACAATTAAATAGAAAATAAAAATTCAATTTTAAAACTCATCACGTAATATATCAGATAAAAGGCTCATTATGTGAATTACAAATATATCATATTTTTAAATCATTTGTTTAAAAGATATTAACAAAAATATTAAACATCGACTTAGAAACTACACTATGTAAATTTTTGAAAAATATATTTATTTGTATTTTTAAATAATTTGAATAACATTTAATAATTTATAATTTAAAACTTGATCTATTTTGCCCTTTATCTTCCAATCTACAGAGTCTCAAAACTCAGACAGTAGATTATAAAAGGCTTCTCTGAAAGTTTATTAGTAAAATAAATCTCTAATGTTAATTTTTGGGGGCCAAATTAGAAAATTAAATACATATGTATTCTGATAAAAATCAAGCGACTCCTGAAGCAGATACAATAAAAAGTCTATGTGTGGAAAATCAAAGTGTATATTTTTTATAAATTTAAAACGCTTCCTTTAAAAGATATTAGGGTCAATATAAGAAAATGCACTCATTCCCTGCTTGTCTGAAACTGGAATATTAGAATCTTGAAGGTGGTACGGAACCCTTAGTATGCGAGTCCAACTCGCACTTGACCAAATTATTGTAACCTAAATTGAATTGCATGAAATGAAGTTTGTAAAAACGGGTAAATTTAAAGCCTACTGTCAAAAGTAATGAATCAGAAAAAAATGGGGTAATTGCACCATAATTCTCATCTCATTCTCAAACTGACAGAATCGAGAATTGCAAACTTGCGACGCCCAGGGAAGTATAAGAACCTGGGGGAAAATGGTAATCAATACGTAATATGAATTTCTGTGGGTTTGATATCAATAAACATATATATATATATATATATATATATATATATATATATATATATATATATATATATATATATATATAAAATATCATTACGAATGTTGTGCTTAAACTGTTCAATTGTCTCGTTTTGTTGAAGTGGACTGTATTTACCAAGATTAATGAGAAATTGGATGAACAGGAAACAATCAGTAATAAACCCCTCACTTCAGATTTTTGAATTTATAGTTCATAATCTCAAATGTGGTGCTATTTCCCAAGAAATCTTTAAAAATAAATCCCTGACTGCATGACTTTACCCCGCCCTGCTGAAACTACATGTTCTCAGTTATACATATATCGTCTACCCTGTATACGCTGACTTTTATAGATTGTAGCAAACAACTTAAATTAAATTAAGAAATTCTTCTTCGATACATTATTAAAACAAATAAAGTCAAAACTGAAGAAGTTTAACCGCGACAGTACCTAGTCCATCAAGATATTGCAAACATTCGAAGTTTAGAATACTTGTAAGGCTCCAATTCGGACGTTTCTGGTAGTTCCTTTCCTGGAAACTTTTGGATAACGCTATATAATTTCGCATTAAATATTTAACAATTTTTTAAATTTTGAATGTTCAATTAAATCAAGTTTTCGTGAAAATGGAATTAGTTGATATTATCTCTTACTGAGTCACTTATACACACAGCATTAGGGCAAAAATGGCATCACTCGAGTCGAGCTGTATTGCTATGAGACTAACAAAACATAATACAATGTAAAAATTAAAAAAATATATCAGAAAAGCAGCAAATATATACTTTGTAATTGCATAAAGTTACTGGATACCGAAACATAGCGTTAATCAAATGCAACTTGTGTACTTAGAATAGCATTTCATTTGACAACACATCTTCAATTAAAAGACAGTTTATTTCGGTACCAATTTAAGTGTAGGAGAAGACTAATGTTTTATTAATATAAGCTCCTATAAGTTGTAGGTATTTGGCTTTTAAATAATTACTTTTCCAAAAAATTTGTGTAGAATTCTTAAGGAGAATTTCAATATAATATATATTATACTACACCAGTCGCAGATCTTATAAATCTTACAAGAGTGCTAATATAGATTGTACCTGCATTGAAAAGTGCATTCAATGTTGGAGTTAAAAACACATTATATTGGAAATAATGCGTTTATTCAAGCTTTGAGAGATATAAGTTGTTTGTGTATTAATTTTCTATAATGAACGTTATGGTGGAAGGTAAATGCTTAGTACACGAATACATGCTAAAGGACCTGAAGAGGGTATATAAATCTTTGCTAAAACGTTGTCTTTGTTCCAATAATATATATATATATATATATATATATATATATATATATATATATATATATGTTATTAACACTCCAACATGTTAAAATGTTTAAAAATAAAGTCTGCTCGAGGATTTCCAGAAATAATAAAATACGCGAAAACTCTGCGAGCTTATATCAGAGTAGTTGTTTAATGGGCGTAATAAAAACTTCTCTGCATGAGCTTAAAAGAAACAACGTCTACAACAATCGTATCAGACGCTGTCAAATTTCTCAATGAACCATATAAAATTCATTTGGATCGAGTCCAGTCGACTTTTACATGCAGTATTTTCGAATTCAGAGGATTGCTTCTTGATTTATTGGTTCGATTTAAAATTGGATATAAAAGGACCGAATGTAAAATCCGACGTTCTCTTTAAAAATAACATATGTGATATTTTATTTTCCTTATAATGCTTTAAGAGTTTAGAGAAATACAATTATTACATAATTTTTCTCCAGTTAAAGCAACTACTGTGAAAATGTATTTTAAGTAAGCTGGTTAAGGAAATTAACACATTTGATCAAATAGAAATATTTGTCCACATACTTAGGTACTCGTTTAACTGAAAGTGGTCAAAGCTCTCCGCTACAAAAAAATAGTTAAAGAAAACGAAATATAATCAAACATTAAAATCTAAAACATCTGCTTTTATTATAAATAAATACTTTCCGAAAATGTATCAAACATTTTAAATTCCATTCTCTCCTAATATACTAATACTCAATGTTGCAAATCGGTTGGAAGTTCTTGAGTTTCACTTATATATATGATACCTGAAGTCACAGTACCTTTCCTGGGGCTTGGGGCCGACATATTTCTCGAAATTTCTCAATTAATACGATATTCAACTTTTTATGCACATTATGTATGTACTGATCCAATTATTTAAATATGCAGTACACTATGTTTTTAATATTGTTTTTATTTGTTTCAGTTTGTTTATATCTTGTTATTTGTGATATAAATTATTTTTTTTAAATATATTATATTGTTCACATTTTTGTGTGAAAGGATAATCAATTTATTATTAAATTTAGGTTTAAAACAAGATATCTATGATGCAAATAATATTATAGGTCTACGTAATAAAATAAATGATCTTCATAGAAATGATGTTGGTTCTGGCCATTTTTTTTTAATGATTAGCCATCATTATTATTCCATATTGGACGACACGGTGCTAATAACATAAACTATGACAGGAGCACAGACGATATTGCAGGACTTACTTGACACATATGTAAAAGCTTGGAAAAAAATATTTCGAAAACTCAATATATGACAAATGATGTTAAAGAGTGCCATCGGCATAAACAACAAATTATAGAACAAATAAGTCTGTACAAATATCTAGGACATAAGATCTACTTAACATAAATACTTCCTCGATTTGATATCTTGTTTCATACACATTATCATCTACTCTATCTACCAAATACAAAGTCTACAACATGTTCATTGACATGAAATAGACTAGTGGGGAAGCTAGGATATCCAGTATCGTACTAATGGCGATTATTTGTTTAAAGAAGATAGCGGATAAATATTTTAATATCCTCGTTTGTTAAATGTATGAATCAATTAGACAAGGTGAAGTAATCATTAGCATAATAATTTCCTTATCCATAATTGTCTTTCACATGTTTCAACTGAAATATTCTTCTGGGTTTGATAGTTCGTCCCCTTAAATTGACATCATCACGAGCATATAAAATATACACTAGATTTCTACTTGAACATTTATTTAAAAACACAATTCAGTTTACCTATAATGAAAATAATTAGATTCATGGTTTCTTGATTAGCATAATTGGAATCTACCGAATACGTTTAAAACGTTTTGTAATCTACGGATTTTAAACATGATATTTTATGCTGTATTAATGGTGCTTTTTCTGTGAATGAAGAATTAATTCATCACAAAGCTCCAGTATTTTTAAATTAGTAATTTTTAAAATCCTATATCGATTCGCTGTTTCTACAACGCGCTAATAACTGGTTTGTCTTTCTGTTCATACTATACGTGAGTAGTAATCACGATTTACTAACTGGCAATTACAAGTTCGTCATTGAAAATAGTAAACTATGCAGATTACAACGAAACTATCCATTTTTTATCCACACCTCGTATTTACTGATTGTGGATAGTAATAAACGGAATACTTACAGTTTCTAGTATCAGAATGAAACTTCCAACTACATTTTCAACTTTTCATGAAGAAAATATAAACTTTGTGATGTTCTTTTTCTACCTCAAAGATGTTACAGTTATGAGATTTTTTTCTAAAGGCATGAATATCAAGAAGCTTTGAGCGTGAATCTTTGTGGATTCTGGATTCCCGGCATTTTTCCAATTAGAATTATTAATGTTTACAAAACGGCAATCAATATGTCCATTGTAAACGATATTAATACAGAATAAAGTTTTATAAAAAAATCATTTCAAGGAAATTTCAATAAAAAAATCGTAATATCTCGAGAACAGAAATCTCAACAAGTAGGTAAGTAATTTGAATTTTTTAATTATTAACTTTCTGTTTTCACTTAATCGTCTGTTATACAAGTTTTTTGAGTTACCCGATGACGCAGTTAATTAGATTTATTGCAATATATTTTAATCGTGAGTAATTTTATAAAAGTTCATTTTGCCCAGTAGAATTGGAAAAAAATTACCTGAATTAATAAAAATCGGATAACTATTTATGCTAATCACTCGATATATAAAAGAGTACAAAACATTCTATAATTCCTGACGGCTATCCATAACAATAATCACACACATATTCATAAGAGTAAATCATGAAACAATTGGTAGGTAACCTAAAATGCATATAGTGGTAGTATATAAAAATCACTGACAACAGGAGAAAAGCGAAGTGAGATGACTCCGGGTTCTAAAAGTTGTTCCTAAAAGTTGAAAATGTTACAACCTTATCAGAACTTGCAAGATTTTTCCCAAAGATTCCTGATATTGCAACCCATAACAAAGCTGTGCAAGTTCCTGCGTAAATGTGGCGTTACTCTCATCAAAAAATAAAGAATTTTCTCAAAACTTACTATACAATGCTTTCCGATTAATTCAGTACACGGCGTTTACAGTCATATTACAAACTATATGCCATACATCTACAAATACTTAACTCGTGTATAACGTAGAATGACAGTGTCTTATCAACATTCTAACCACTGAAGAACTCCTGACGATCTCAAGAACTGACCAAAATGTTAATAATTACAATAAAAATAAGATCAACAACGTACATTTCCCCCTAAATATACAGTGAAGGCAAACTTAATATAATCAATTGATCAGTTTCAATCCATAACAATTCGATGCCCTTGATGTAGTGTAATATCCAAACAATAGTCAAAGCAGTTTATCTAAACTAGAAAATCAAAATAAGAAACGCAACAAAAGGACTTTGTATCAATTTGTTTGGCGAACAAGGGAAAACTATTTTATACCAGCAAAATATATTGTAAAATCAATTCTTCATATGGAGAAATAAAAAATATATTGCCATTTTTAGTTAACCTAAATCTAGTGTCACTGCGACACGTACCTACCTATAGCGTTCCAACAGTGGAATTAAACCGAGAAAAAATTTTACAGCTTTCGAAAAATCTCAACAAAAATGAATGGGTTCCTCTTTTTGGCCAAGAAGCACCATATCAGTCCATAATTTCTTATTCGATATATAGAGAATACAAACGTGGAGAGGGATGAGTCTTCGGGACGTTCCAAGGACAGATGCACCACAAGCGGCAGTGACCCTGGAAATTTGCGACGCTGTGAGCAAACTTATCAAGATATAAGCGAATTGAGCATCATTGGGCATTTTAAAGGCCTCAATTCAAAAAGTTTCAACCCAGGAAAATATAAAAACGTGGAGAGCATCTTTAGTAGTGATCGATCCTGGATTTAGTCAATTGAACCCGAAAATAAAAGTCTTTGTCTCAAAAGTACATCATATAGCAACAAATCCTTTGCAAGATCAAAGAACTCAGTGCCGACTGGCAAATAACCATTTGTTTGGATAAACTAATGTTTCTTGGAGTTAAAAATTCAATGGCCCACGGCAAAAACAGCACGCCGAGACAACGCAAATTCGCACAGACTTCACAAGACCATTGAAGTTTTAAACTAATAAAATGTCCAATTGTCACCAGAACAAACTACGGGCTCAGTGGTTCTAATCGCCCCAAGAAGCAATCGAAAACGTAAATATATATTACTGTACCAACAAACGAGTGGACTAATTCTATTTTAAAAATAAAAAAGACCTATTCACAAGAACTTTAGAATGTCCTGGATTTGTTTTTAAATTTACTTTTTGCTGTTCGATACTAATCAATGAAATTATTTTATTTTAATCTATAATAAATAATTAATTAATTATTTATTAAGGCACTGGTTAACCTCACTGTAGTAGTAGACTCTTAATTACTGAATCTCAGTTTTTAGAGTGTGGCTATCCTAAAGTTACTTAATCGCAATAAAAATCCAAATGCTGGAAAATGAAAATGTTGAATAAGTCGTGCGTCAAATACAAATAGGCTGGACGAAACGTATAGCAAGGTGATGAGCGTTTTTTCTCTAGAGACTACAGGCCCATTTCATTATTAGAGTTGCCACGGCAGCAAAATTTTCGCTGAAAAAAATTATCTTTTCAAAGTTTGTCTGTAATTATTTTCTGAAAGATTACTGTACATGTTAGACGGGGTTTCATTTTTCAGGTGGAAAAATGGAAAAGCTCAGTGTCAGTGTAATTGCGGCAAGACCATACAAAAAGAAATCACAAAGTATACCGGTGACCTAATTAGATTTTACTCGTAGCTCTTACGGTAACAAGTAAAAAATAACTTTATATTAGTTTGAGTGTAGTCTGGAGACTGAAATACGACTAGGAAGTATTCTCCAGTTTCCTCGTCAGGAAAATAATAATTATAAATTACTGAAGAAATCTTTTAGAGTTTCGAGATGCCGTGAAAGTGTAAACCAAGTTAAATGGTAGCGACAAAGAATTATCCTTAAGCATAATGAACATTCCTGTTTTAAATATTATAGAATAAATAAATTAAAATGCTTAAAATGTAAAACATAAATACATTAAAAGCTTTTTCAACGACTACATTGAATTTAGATTAATTTTCTTTTATACGATATTAATTTTACTATATACTTAAATAATGTTTCCATAATTTAATCTGTTATAATTAAAGTGACCTCGTTAAATATTGACAGAATATTAAATACGTGATTTATATTTGAATTTTATTTTAATTACAAATTAACTAGCACATCATATTGCACATTAGATTACTACTTGGGTCGTAACAAAATAGGGACAACTATTTATATTCTCCTGAAATTTATATGCATTGCTATGAATGACACAAAGAAAGAGAAACAGAGAAAGAGACAGAGGGGGTGTTTATTTTTTAAGCTTTTGCTTCCTGCGTTCAGTCTCTAATGACTGTTCTTCTTTTCCAAGTCATTCACACAAAAATTGTTCGGCTTAGTCGTATTTTTACCCGACTGCAAAATGTTTACAGGTGTACCCAAAGCCGTAATCAGCGGGGGAGGAGTTCATCAGTTTTGACCAATTAACCATATTTTTTATAAACAAATTTTATATTTATACATTTTTATATATTCTCAAAGTACATGAACAAAAATTTAAATTTTGCAATATTAATCAACACATCACCCTCCTCCTGAAAAATGATATTTATATGCATTTGGACACGTTTCAACTTCAACTTTAGAGTCGTTATCAATATCTGTGTGTTGGTGTTGATGGTGGTTTATTTTTAGATTTTCGCTTTAATACAAACTTTCTTGTTTGTAAAAAAATGGTCACTAAAATGTTTCCAAGCACAGATAAGACCATATACAAAACACTAATTATGTACAGGAATACTGGTTCATCATATTGTAGGCATCTCTTTCACTCGGGATATCTGTGAGGAAGAATTTCTATGTCCGTATAGAAATTCTTCGAGACAGATATCCTGATTTCCTGTTTCCCTATTTACAATTTTAAATAATCAAAGACCTCCTCACCAAGCATTTCGAAATTATTAACCATCATAAACATAATTTGTATATTTAAACATTTTTATACATCCTGGAAATACTTGAGAAAAATATAAATTTTTACAGGGCTAATGAATCCATCACCCTCAAAAAATCATATAAAACCCCCCATTTTACACATTTTTTAACGACGTAAAATATAATACATATTTTTTGTATTACCTATTTCATTTATTTTATTTTTACTTAACATTCATATATATATATAAAATTACAAGTTATATGAACATAATTTCTAAATAATTAATAATTAAAAAAATGGTAATGATATTCCCAAAATGTGCACGCTAATTATTTCGATAATTGTCTTCTACAAAGAAAAACAAATAATAATTATTTGCTTATATGTAATGTGTTTGTAACAAAAAAAATATCACCGATCTTAACAAGTGAATATATCAACAATAACACTTATAATACTGTAATGTATTTTTGTTTTGTATTGCTACATTCGTCCAAATATTTGATGTATTCACAAATATTCCAAACGTGCCATCCACACATATCGCAAAACACTCAAAAATGCCAAATATGTTTGAAAACCAGTGAACACTACAGTCATGGATGCGTTGATAGCAACAGCAGTTTATTTTTACCATGTTTCTTGTTATCATTACATGATATATCTACATAACTACGAAGTTATTAAAAAACCATGGCGAATATTCCCTCTTTTCCGCAATGTGCACGGTTGTCCCATATTATTTTTAATATCTACCCATGCATCGTTTTTTTTGTTTTTATTTTTATGTCTGCTATGTTTGGGGTCCCAAATGCAAGCGTGCATTTGGTAGGAACAACTCCAAAAATTTCATAACATTTTGGTTCGATCAGTCCATTTTGCCACAAACACCACTTGTCATGAAAAACAGCACTAGTTGATAACGATCGAAGCGCGGCGTGCAACTATGTGAACCAAGTGTGGGCAGTTAAAGCAAATATTTGGCTTATTGACTCCTTTGATGTGCAGTGAAAACCGACAAGTGGACAGTAAAGCGTATTTGCTCTTAGTGGTATTCGACTTATTTGTTCAAATAAAGCAAAAATAGTGAATAGTCTCTCCACACATCGCCGTTTTTGGACAAATATAGCAAATATACGAATACGCTACACCAAGTGATTTGCCGCCTTAAAACACAAAATATGTTTTGCTACAAGCAAAAAAGTGCTTGTACCTACTATATTTTCTGCTTTGTTAAACGCAATCGTCTCATTTAGATAACAAGTTGCACTGACTCGTCAAAGCCGAAATAGATTCTATAAGCATTTCATCCCTGAATATATCGTCTGTGATTGGACGTCATATAGATTTTAAGTATAACGAATGTGAAATCTGCAATAAGATACTAAAGTAATACGATAGACTAAATTTGGTAGAAATGTTGCCATTTAGCTTTATTAGCAGAACCCAAAAAGTAATTAATAATTGTCGATGTAATATAAACAACAGAATCTTGATATACGATAGACATTAAAGTTTTCAATCGTGGTGTAAGTTCTTTAGTTGACGTATTAGTATGCCAACTAGAAATTTTTTACTAGGTATACGGACTACTGCCGTTCACTGAGACTACGTAAAACAGGCTCAACTTTTTTTAATCATATAGTTGAAACATGGCATTTACGTTCACGTAAACTATGATCCTTTTATAAAACTTCCTTACCAGAACAAATCTTAATTTTCATTTCTCAAATTAAATTGTAGGGTGATTGAAAATGGAACGATAACTGTAGTTGTGAATTTTGGGAATAACCAATCACTACTAATATAAATAGACCTGTCTGTTTACATTAAAAATGGGTTGAAAGATGTAAACAATGCTAACCGATGCCCAACTTCGTTCCATTGAAACCAATAAGACGTAAATCTAGGCATTGTAAACATTGATTAAACGGCGATACTTTATGCCGTTTATGTCCAGCAGGCAACAGCGCAAGTTTGTTTATTTACATTTTTGAATTGAGGTTAACTTCATAATTCATGTGTTATCCTAAAACCATGGTGCTCCATTGATTGCAACTCCATTCTTGATCGAATTAACAAGTTGGCATGCAATGTCATTAAACATATCTTCTAACCCTTCGCCAGTTTTACATGACGTTTTGTAAATTCCAGAACCTAAATTATGACATTGCTCACAGAAAGATTCTATTTCTGCATCAGTAACTTGAGGTTCATCTGTAATTAACTCACATTTGTTATCACATAGGAAAATTTTGCCATTTTCTGCATAAGTGACTATGCCCAAAAGATAATAATAATAATATTCTTTATTCCAAAATAATTGAATACACAAGCAATTAAAAAGAAAAGACGTCAACAAACAAATGGTTACAAGGTAGTAAGCAAAAAATACTCCAAGTACTCGGTTAGAGTGTAAGGCTCAACCTCATTTACATAGTTAAAAATAGCTTTCTTAAAGCTACGAAGCGTCCCCTGACACTGAATCGTAGCTGGCAACTTGTTGAATATTACAATAGCTGAATAAAAACATTGAGCCTCAAATCTTTAAAAAGGGAAATATTTTTAAACATAAACAATAAAATTTCATAAATATACAATCCTATCACAGTTAAAATGTTATTTTCTCTAAAAACACCTCTGCATGACCTACCATATTCCATGCCCAATATTGTTCTCATCGTTCTTTTCTGAATTACAAAAATTCGGTTCAGAGTGGAACATTGACCCCAAAAAATTATACCAAACCTCAGTAAAAATTTGCATAATACACCATTTTTAATATCTCCTTACTGAGATATTTCCTCAATACCCTGATTGAGAAGTGCACTTTATTTAATTTAATACTGAGATCCTCAATGTGCCTGCCCCAATGTAGGTTTTCATCCAGTATCAGCCCTAAAAATTTGACATCAGGCGACACCCTTTGGTTGACTTTGTTAAGTAAGATGTGTTCAGGGGTATCAACCCTTGACCACTTAGTTTTGAAGATGACACAGTTGGTTTTACTTTGATTCAGAACTAACCCATTACATGAGAGCCACTCCTGAACGCCATTTATGAGATGAGAGCCTTTTCTAACGGTACTGTTTACGTCCTCGGCTGTTACTAAAATGTTTGTATCATCAGAATAGCTCACTAGATGATTCTCAGCATTAGGCACAGAGTATGGCATGTCATTTACATATATTACAAATAGAACAGGACCAAGCAAACTTCCTTGGGGTATTCCCAAGGACAAGTTAAAATTGTCTGACATAAAACATTGATTATCTCGCATTATTTGAACCTTTTGTACCCTATCAGAAAGGTACGATTTGATCCACATCAGTGCATTTCCTCTTACCCCATATTTATCAAGTTTCTCAATAAGAATATTATGATTCAAACACTCATATGCCTTGGATAGATCCAGAAATATACCCATAGCACATTTCATTTCCTCAAACGCTGTCAGTATACCTTGGGAGAAGTCATACACTGCTGTTTCTATTGATCGACCTTTCAAATACCCATGCTGATTCTTATTAAACAATTTAAAACATTGAAAAAAATCTAACAATCTATTACACATAGCAGATTCAAATGCTTTAGAAAAACAAGATAATAAGCTAATCGGTCTGTAATTTTCAATCAAATCCGGATCCCCTTTTTTATAAATTGGTTTTAGCAGTGCTAGTTTTAAGGCATCAGGGAATACCCCAAACTCAAAGGAATTATTAATTATAAATGTGAGTGGATAGCAAAGTTCTAACGCGCAAAATTTTAAAATAGCAGCCGGTATCTCATCAGCACCACTACTCATTTTATTTTTCACTTTCTGAATTATATTAAAGACTTCCTCAACAGTGACATTTCTAATATACATCGAATTTATGTTTCTACCTATGTTACAGATTCTTTCAGTTGTATTCAGCTTATTCACAAGATTTAAACCAGCATTTCCCAGGTGATTATTAATCTCATTTGCAATGTTCCTGGGGTCACCAGGTATTATGATATCGTTGTTGCAGTTTACCCCCCTTATTTCGTTTACTATGTACCACACGCATTTGTTCTTATTACCAGAATATTTAATTTTATGCACATACTTATCTGATTTACTGCTCTCCAATAGTTTGTCGTATTTCCCTTTTGCCTCATTGTAAGCCTTCTTAAATCTATTATCACAACTTTTCATAGTAAATAATATATCCAATTGTTTTTTACAATTTACAATTTCAGGAGAATTATTAAACCTATTACCTTTCCCCACCCTAGACTTTACACATCTCCTCGGAAAGCACTGGTTAAAGATTGGCATAATAGTGCTCACAAATATACTCCACTGCTTATTCACATTTTGCATATCACAACTGTACAATGTATTCTAAAGTTCTCTTTATCTTGCTGTCGAAAGCACCTTTTATACGTGTAATGATTGGGGTTTAATTCTGTTGTTTGGAACATCAGCTTCTGTCCTAAATGATCTGATATGTGAGCATTTATTAGGCAAGATGTATACACACTCTCATTTGTAAAGATGTTGTCAATGCAAGATTTTGTTGAATAAGTCACTCTAGTATATTCATTTATAGTGTGTGTAAGTCCATATGAGTTTAAGACATCTAAAAACTGATTACTTATTGCATTTTGCTTCATAATGTCAATGTTAAAGTCACCACATAAGAACACAGAACAGTTTTCAGCTTCCAAGCCTTCCAGTAATCTTTCTAATCTTCTAAGAAATTCTTCAGTTTCGTTTGTGTGTTCTAAGTCAGTATCAGGTGTTCGGTAGATACATACTACGATAATTTTTTTCTTGTCTATTTCTACTTCTACAGCAGCACATTCAAATATTTTAGTTGTTGCCTCACTTGTCAGATCATTTGTATTTTTAGCGTTGATGCTACTGCGGCAGTAAATAGCGCATCCTCCGTGAGATCCTTCTTTTCTACAGAAAGAGGAGACTATTTTGTAGGGTGTTATGTTGTAAGCAGCCAGTTGTTCAGTAGACTGCCAGTGTTCTGTTACACAAAAACACACACATTCTGGATTTTCACTCAACAATGCTTGTATGGTGTCTAAACAATTTCCTATGGATTGTAGATTTTGATGTATAATGCTACTAAAATGTCGATTATGATGCGTTACTGTGGTGTTTCTATGTTGAACATGTATTTTGTCCCTCACCCATTCATATCTGTTTTCTGATCTGTACGAAAATTTTGACTCCTCTTCCGGTCGAAAAAGTATCTGTCGAAACGGACCCCCTTAGGCCAAAAGGCGGCATCGTAAACCTGGTTTTTTAAGTTGTAGTCGGCACCAACCCGAAAACATTTGGTATTCTCACGCTTAACTGGTACTTCTTCTATTATAAATGTTCTATTTTTCATTTCTTGCTTGGCTCTTAAAAATGTCCGTATCATATCCTCAGTAACATGGGGCTTGAACCCTTGACAAAAATATCCAGACCCGCTTTTCTACACCTGTAAAGGAGTTTTCGTTAACGGCCACAGAAGCGGGAGCATCTCCTATATTTACAATTTTAGCTCTTCTTTTATATTTATTCACAGTCTCGAAGCCATCTTCATCCAAGTGTATTTTGCTGTTTTTGCTAGATTTCAATATTTTTGTGTCATTTTCTTGCGGTTGTGCCAGGTCTATAATATCTTTCAGCACCCGCTGATGCTCTTCAATATGTTGTTGTTGTTTTTCTACAATGTTGATGTCTCTTTTTACCTTTTTTGACGTGGTCTGCTGCTGAATTGCTGCTTGTGTTTTGGTAGATTTCATATCGCTATCTTTACTACTGACTTGTGAACTAAGTATCTTGTTATCCTTTTCTAAAGCATGTTTCGATAATTTACCCTCCAGCATGCCAATTTTTTCGTTTAGTAATGTTCTGTTTTCATTTAGTAACGTGTTTTTTCCTCTTACCTCTTCAAGGAGAGAACTAATTAATTTAATTTCTTTCTTCAAATATTCGTTTTCGATATTTAACTTGACGTTGTCAACAACACTGTTTTTATTAATGCCTTTACTGATGGTATCGGCGACATCTTTCTTATTGTTGATATACGGCACACATTCATCGCATAACCAAAAAATGTTGGCGTTTATTTCTGATAAGAATTTGTGAATTGCATCTTTTACACGGGCACAATGTAGGTGAAACTTATTTGCACAATGTTTGCATTTTACGAATTTAGCGTTACTATGAAATTGTCAGCGCACGTACGACAAACCGACATGTTCACGTTCAGCCGACGAACGCTTATCAAAAAAGATAATTCATATTGTGTAATATTGTAAGTATCAGATCGTAAACGTATTAACTGGGTTTTACAAAATGTCATTTAAGCAGTAAATAAAACTACATTTTAAGTGAATAAATAAATGTTTTGATAATTACTGTTACATATTAGTAATTAAGCCTCTAATTGTTTTTGTTATTGGGCACATCTCTTAATAGATTTTAGCCTATTTATATTTGTGGTTTAAGTACGTAGTTGTATTATTTTGAATCTGAACAAAATGACCTTTAATTTAATGCAGATTGGACGCTACTGTCGGAATATTTGTAAACAAATATATATGTGTCTCTTTCTATTTTGGTCTCATGTTTCAACCCATTTTTCGTTTGATCGTATATGAAAGTGCCGGGTCTATTTATATTAGGAGTAATTGGGAATAACATATTTGAAGAGAAGTCTGTATATTTCAAAAAACCACAAATAAAATCATAGATGCCTCAATTATCATTCAGATATCAAATGGGATCATTAGCATCATAACTAATAGAATAAAAATAAAATATATTAGTTTTATTTGATTTTCTAATATTCACTATAGCTATGGGACCATCGATAAATTACCTAAGATATTTTAGGGTGGGTGTCTGCTAATATCTTACGACATCTTATAGGAGGGTAGGTGGGTGTTAGAAAAGGATTTTTTTAAATAATATTTTTTCATTACTTATGACTTTTATTTTCCTAAATTAACTAATATCAATATCTAAAGAAAAATTTAAAATTGCCATATCACCATTTTCAAATATGTTATAACTATATTTAATCAAGTAGGTATATAACACCCAAACCCTTATTTAATATAAGGACTTACTATAACGTAAAAACACATTAGAGAACAATATCTATGGCTATGGATCTATCTAACATTTTCCAAATTGATATACCAGTACATGAAAACAATTCAAAATCTAATTCACAGTATAATATTGTGGCGAGGCATAAATGTGTCCTCACTTTATATAATTGTGTCTGCCTGACATAACATTGATTGCTGTTTGTCATACTTCAAATTTATTATATTTGATTTTAGAATATAATTTATTTAAATAAACAATCTTTCAGTACTATTCCGAAAAAAGTTGACAATAACTCTGTCATGAATGAACAAAATTTCTCTTAGAATCCAAATTCTTCTGTTACCAATCTCTAAAGTCGAATATCATATATGTGCTACTCAATCTAATCATAAAGTAAATACCTAATACTTGTACAAAACGAGCCAAATTTAAAAAGTACTCATGCGTCTTAAATTGCCAAATCATACTACAGACTTGCGACTAAGAGAGCAACATTTCTAAAAAGATGCGAGACAAAATAAATAATATGCTTTAATAATACAAATATGTTATATTAAAAAAGTGATATTAATAATAAGTGTTACGGTATTAATATTATGATTCTAATAGATTTATTGCATTATATAGTATATGTATTTCTTTTTAATAATATAACGGATAATTTTGGAAACATACAGTTACAGTTACTTAAGGATTAGGTGGGTGGGTGTTGATTTGTATCTCACAGTCTCTTACGTGGGGGTGGGTGGGAACCAGAAAAACATCAAAATTCATCTTACGTAATTTATGGATGTCCCCTACAGAGTAATTAGGTTGTATTATATTCAGTACAATAACTGAGTACCTGTGTGACTGAGCTTCCCTACAACTACAAATCATTAGCATAAAAATTGCAGTGTACCGTTACCGAATCATACGGTACACCGTTCAGGAACTACTCAAGGCGCATGCCTAAGATTTGTACGATACGAGTTTTAAAGCTAAGTTGGTACGTTTTCGAAACTGAGATATATAACAAAAATCACTGTCTGCAATTATCAGACTGGCCAGACATAATGTTAATAAGTGTATTAATTTATTCACAATGGTAGTGACTATAGCGGAAAAAATAACAAATTACCAACGTTACTTTTTGATTTCGGCCTAAATGCATTAATTGTTTGCTATAAAAATATAAAACAAAACATAATTTTACCCCCAATTGTACATTACTTACGTTATACGAGGGCTGCCTTCTGCCCTAGTGTTGCAATCTGTAAACTGACAGCTCTATCGTAAAGTTTGACATTTTTGAGAGTATACGTACTCAGAACGTTTTGACATACGAGCGCTATGTGTTGTTTACAGTAACTTAAAGGATTCATCTCGGCCAAAAAATGGAATTAAATCGTGAACATTTTCGCGCGATTATTTTTTACAATTTTCGACGTGGATTAAGTCAGCAAGAGTGCATGGATAAACTTAATTTAATTTTTGGCGATGAAACTCCATCAAGGACCACTGGTCGATGGTATGGTGAATTCAATCGAGGTCGTAGTTCACTCCAAGACGAATTTCGTGAAGGTCGTCCAAAAACAGTTGTTGTTCCGGAAACCATTGATGCTGTGCGCAAACTGATATTGCAAGATCGTCATGTGACCTATCGTGAGATTGAGTCAACCTTACACATTAGTGGGACCAGCATACATTCAATATTGCATAAACATTTGATTGTCAAAAAAATTTGTTCGCGTTGGATCCCACACAATTTGTCAATCGTTCAAAAAAAGGCTCGTGTCGATGATTGGTCGAAAGAAAAGCTCAAAAAATACGATCGCGGTGCTGCAAAACACGTTTATGACATAGTGACAGGTGATGAGTCGTGGATTTACGCGTATGAGCCCGAAAGTAAACAGCAGTTGACTGTATGGGTGTTTCAAGATGAGCCGAATCCAACAAAAGTTGTTCGCGCACGAAGCACTTCCAAGCAAATGATCGCCTGTTTCTTCGGAAACACTGGACATGTCGCAACCGTACCACTAGAACAACGCAGAACAGTCAATTCTAAGTGGTAACAACTATTTGTTTGCCAGTTGTCTTCCAAGAAATGAGAAAAACCAACCCCGAAGACGGATCACTCTTCACCACGACAATGCGAGCTCTCACACATCAGCTCAAACAACTTCATTTTTGACCACTCAAAACATCGATTTGATGAGTCATCCGCCGTATAGTCCTGACTTGTCACCAAATGACTTCTTTTTATTCTCGTACGTAAAAAACAAACTGAGAGGTCAACGTTTTTCGACACCTGAAGAAGCGTTGCTGCGTTCAGAATGCATGTTTTGGAGATACCTCAATCAGTGTGGAAAAAGTGCTTCGAATGTTAGTTCAAACACATGCAAATTGTATACATCTTCATGGGGAATATTTTGAAAACAATAAAGCAATTTTCGATGATTAATATTTGTTTTTGTTCTCTAATCCCGAAATATAAAAGGCAGCCCACGTAGACATACGTACATCAATAATTTTCTTTGTTTTACTAATATTTAATTTGGTTCACTGGTTTTTTAATTAAAAACAATCTTATTTCCATTACTTAATCT
The DNA here is from genome assembly GCA_034190945.1 of Octodonta nipae. NCBI lineage: Eukaryota > Metazoa > Arthropoda > Insecta > Coleoptera > Chrysomelidae > Octodonta > Octodonta nipae. Next base: position 85,387,275 of record CM067220.1, on the reverse strand, counting down.
CTTAATAGCATATAATGTTGTCATTTATATCTAATTAGAGAATAGAACTGCGCAAGTCATAATAGAATGAACTATCAGTTCTTTTAAAAATCGTGAATTGAGAAAACCGTACGAGCACCGTTCATATACAGTACACATTTTGGTTGGTACAAAAAGCTGAATCATTTCGTGTACTGTCCAAGCTCTTGTTGGTACGCTTTTGAGATAATTGGCATGCGCTGAATCGTTCATGTACGGTTTTGTATCAAGTTGGGTCAAACCTATAATATTATCTTTTGTATTTTGGCACTTTCTGATCCTAATATTTTGTAATAGAACCCCCCAAATTGTAAATTTGATTACAAAGTCGTTCCCATACAAGCCACTTAGGTAAATAGTAAACGGTTATAATATATATTTGTAAACCTAAGTTTAAGCGAAAAATTGAGGTAAATTCGCAATTCGAACTCAGCCCAGTAAGGGTGAATTTGAGACGAAACAGTTTAATATACTAAAATCAGTCACTAAAATACTGTAGGCACAAAAAACGTAGTGCATAATATATAGACCAAGTTTTAGAAAAACCCGTAAGAGCGATTCGTTTTTAAACTCTTCCGTTGTTTATTTTTAAATTCAACCAAAAAAACTATCTATTTCTGAATGTTTAATGACCAAACCTTCGTCGACTGATAGCCATTTCGTGTTCCGCCACCCTCATACAGAGATGGTTGAGAAGGGAAAGTCGTAACAGACACGGGAAAGAGATGTGAGCTAATGTTATTTGATTCGTTCTACGGTGATGGAACATGTTGTTGGCTAAGATATAAGTTTGAGGTACGCGGTCCAACCCTTATTCATGAATAAATTATAACGAGTCAAAAATGTTACTTGAAGGGAATGTAGAGCCGGCAATATTTTGAGTTACTTTCAAAGGCAGAACAATAGTTGCCTGAAATTATAGCCGTTTCTATTTTCTCACATATAAATATATATTTAACGAATACATCTAGTAGCAAATATGTAACTATATACTTTCCAGTTTTCAATTTTATTAGACTGAGAAAGTGTGAAAAAATTACAAAATATCGGTACCAAATAAAAAGAAAGTAAATATTATAATGAAGATAAAGTAAATTCGAAACTCGATTAATTCTGACGATTGTTTTGAATCCAGCTTCAACTTATAGCAGTTATGACTAGTACGGCAGTAATAAAAATAATAGATTGACATTTTTTGCTTTTTATTGCATTGATTTCGCTATGGTGCTTTTCAATTTATTAGCCTCCGTAAACCATGGAGTGAACCAAAACTTGAAACTGTTTTGGTTCACGATGATGACAGTTTCGCTGTTGAAACATGCGTTGAGTGAAAAAAAGGTTTGGTATTAGGGCCCAAAGCTTTGTGTTATACGCCAATTAAATTTGATAATAATGTGTTTGTCCACGACGGTTATCTATGAGGTGTGTTAAAAAAATACCCGGAATGTTTAAATGTCGCGGGTTTGTAGAGTCCGATTGTCATTGTTTTTATTATGTTGATACGCATGTCCCTGAAGTATAATACAATTTTCAACTGTATTCATTGTTTACTTTGTCTGTGGCAGCCGCTAAGGTTACACTTGTTTTTATGAGCTCAGCGATTTTCGATTGTTAAAAAAATGAATCAAAGAATTTGTATTAAGTTTTGCGTTAAAAAAACCAATAAAATGTAACAAAGTGTGTGAAATGTTAACAAAGGCCTATGGTGAGTCTGCTATGAAAAAAAAAGCGTTTACGAGTAGTATAAGCGTTTCCAAGATGGCCGTGAAGGCGTTGAAGAGGACGAACGCTCCGGACGTCCCAGCACATCAATAACCGACGAAAACGTGAAAAAATAAAAGAAATGGTTATGAACGATCGCCGAATCACAATCAGAGAAGTCGCTGATGAAGTTGACATATCTATTGGCTCATGCCATGACATTTTTGCGAACGTTTTGTTTATAAAACCCGTGGCATCAAAATTTATCCCAAAATTGTTCAATTTTGAAAAAAACAGCGGCATATGGAAACTGCTCAGGAGTCACTAAGTGAAGTCAACGTCGACTGAGATTTGCCCAAAAGAGTAATAACAGGTGACGAAATATAAGTTTGTGAATATGACGTCGAAACAAAGGCTCAATCGTCCCAATGGAAGCATTCTGGCTCTCCAAGACAGAAAAAGGCTCAGCAAGTGCGGCCGAACGTCAAGGTTATGCTTACTGTGTTCTTTAATTTTAATGGCATAGTTCAACATTAATTCTTGCTACAAAGTCAAATGATCAATAAAGAGCACTATCTACAAGTTCAACGCCGTTTGCGTGAAGCAGTGCGAAGAAAACTCCAGATTTGTGACAAAACAGTTCATGGCTTTTGCATCACCATAATGCACCTGCTAACACATCGTTGCTTGTTCGTGAATTTTTGGCACTGTAATGATGCCCCAACTTCCATATTCGCCAGACACGGCCCCTTGTGGCTTTTTCCTGTTTCCAAAAATAAAAAAAGCTTAAAGGGTCGTCGTTTCACAAGCATAGATGACATTAAAAGTGCATCGCTGACAGAGCTGAAAGCTATGCTAAAGATCGAGTTTCAGAAGTGTTTTGAGGATTGGAAAATGCGCTGGCATAAGTGCATAATATCTAGTGGAGACTACTTTGAAGGGGAAAACATCGATGTACATGAATAAATAAATATTTTTTTCAAAAAACGAAATTTCAGTGTATTTTTTGAAAACACCCGTCTACACTGCCCAACACGTCTTGGCGTTCTATTTATTCTTGAGGAATACTATCCCAAGCTACCTTTATTTCATGTCATAGAACCTCTAAAGTCCGTGAAGGCTGGGGTAAATTTCCGAGCGTTCTACCTATCATATACATCAAAGATGTTACATGGGCCAAAGATCGGGGATCTGGGCTGCCATAGCAAAAGATTCAGATGAGTCTCTTCAATAAACTTTAAACTAACTCGAGCAACTTGAGATCGAGCATTATCTTGTTTAATATGTGATCCATGAGCCGATTAAGGTAAGCGACTACATACGGTTTCACTACTTCCTGAAGATAACGTTGTCATGTTCATCGGCCAACATGTCCACAAAGCAGAATCGAGATTTATCAGAGAAGAGGACCTAATGCCATTCCACATTCCAATTTTGTCGTTCTCTGCACCACTGTAGTCTTTGCCGTCGATGCTCAGCGGTCATTAATTAGACATCTTTCAAACTACAATATTAATTGATGTCATTTAGTCCTTACTATAGCATCTATGTTTTACTAAAACAGTATTAAATTTAAACATCTCCTTCTGTGTGTTGCGATTTCTTTGTCAGTGAGTATACGAAACACTATTTATTTTTATACAGAAATACTGGTTGATCATATTGTAGACATTTGTTTTTTCAGAATTTTTGTTAGATACAATTTCTGTAAAGAAAACCAAAATAATCAGGGCATATTTTTTCGTAATTGCCTTACAACATTTTCAATTTCAAATACTTATCTGTTGTAGGCAAATCTGGGGAGAGAAAACCCTAATGAATTGGCAAAATAATCGAAAACCTCCTCAAGAACTTTCCGAAATTACTTATAATTCTTCAAACATTTTGATTTGGTTCAAAATGGCAATATAGTTCTGGGAAGGACTTTGAAATTCAAAATTACAGGTCTGGCAATTTAGGTCATATAATAATGTGTAAATATTAATATTAAAAATTACAATCAACAGTAGGAAGTTACAATTACTGGTATATATTGGGTCTATTGCTGATTTATCCTATCCATCAGACTTTACAGATTTTATTCATTGATTCATTGTTATTTTTGCAATTAAGTCTCACTTAAAAAAATATTACTATTAAAACTAACTCACAAAACTGCAATTTCGTACAAGATCTTTTAAGCGAGAAGTTAACTAATTAAAAAAACACAATTAATATTTAAATATAGCGTTCAGTCTACCAATTAAAATATATTTAGTTCTTGATCGATCATCCAATAAAATGTTGGCGTAACTAAAAGACATTTCAGTTAACAATACAGAAATACCGCTGGTTTTTATTTTGTAAAACTTCCTGTTCTGTCGCAGGAACCGTGAAATGAATGGATTCCGGACCCCAGTAAAATAAATCGCATGTTTAAAACCCAAGAATAGGTATATTCTTGCATATATTTATGTTGCGAAGAACTGTAACTACCTAGTACACTGAATGGAATGACAAATACGTAACAAAGTTATACGTTACACAGTTAATTAATGCCATTGATTATAATTAAATGACCACATGATTAGGAGTTATTTTTAATAAGTGGTTTATGTGTAACATATATCTAGATGATGAGAAAATCACCTAAAAGATATATAGGAGTAAGAATTAAGTCAAAAAAGCTTAATTAATATTTTTCTATATGCAATTGGGAAAACTGATTACAGCCCAATTTGAAATGTATTACTAATTGTGACTAAAATAAATGCAATTAGAAAGATGTTATAAGTAATTAGATACAATAAGTTCAAAAGAACATAGAAACCCAAGAAACATGTTCTTGCTATCAAAGAAAATCCGAATAAAAAATAAACCAAAAAAAAGGTATAAAAAGGTAATATAACATATCATCTTCACAATTCTATAAATCCTGCAGCGCCTTGATAATCCCAATTTCCCATAGTTCACTATTAGTTTTCAGTCATTAGTGGCAGTGCCCGAGATAAGAATGGAATATTATTGAAATTTAAGAGTTATAATGTTACAAATAGGAAAAAGATGCTCAATTTAAAACTTTTATATCACGTTTGCGATTGTAACAGATTTCGATATTTTTGGATATTTGGCATTTGATTTCATTTATTTCTGATATTATTTTAACACATCATAGAAAAATTTAAAAAAATGGCAGGCAGCAGAGAAATATCACGAACGACAAAGAAATGGAGGGATTAGAGGAAAAGACAAAGCAATTTGCTGACTATCTCTCAGCAAATTAATTTTAGATTTTTTAAATGTAATAGTTAAGGTAATGATTTGATGCCATGTTTTTTAATACATAGGTAGTTACAATTTTAATTTTGCAATACTACTTTTTAATTATAAATGCCTTTATTTAAGAACTGTACAAGATACATTGTTATAATAGGAAAATAAAATAGGTTACCTTATACAACTGGAAGTAGCTACATATATTAGAATGCAGACTTCCAACACCTGAAAATAAAAGAGTTAAATGTATTTTCAGAAATCAGACAGATATTCTCAAATAATCAGTAATCATTCAATTGAATATAAAGTGCAAGATGAACAACAACAAAAACGCATAAAAATGAGTAATTCTTGAAACCTTGGTTGAGCATAATCATTTCTCAAAATCTGCAACATTTTAAAATGGCTGCAGAATTATCTAAAGATCGTTACCAACAAGTCAAAATAAAGAATTATATATATATATATATATATATATATATATATATATATATATATGAACTAAGCTAGGTTCCGGGTGAGAACCGCGTCTGAATTTATTGAATACTCGACGTTTCGACTCCTGCTTCGGAGCCATTATCAAAAGACAAAAGTGAAAAAGAGTTTCAGAGTCTAGATCGAACTCGGGGCCTCAATCTGCCTACTCCCCAAGAGTCACTAGGTAACTGAACTGAATTTGAGTCTGCTCTGCTTCTTTTATTTATAGGTAGCGCTGGGTTAGAAGATGTCACGTGATGAGGCTGTGTTGTGATTGGTTGGGTATTGGTGGGCGTGTCTGCTTTGTTTAATCTGGCAATTACGGAGGTCCAAGCTGTGGGAAGGCGAGTACTGTCATCGCGTCTATTTAGACAGAGAGGTCTTTTTTCTATTTCGATAGCTTCGCGAATAGTGGATGCCCTAAGAGAATTGAGAGATATGATAGTCCTACTGTCCTCGAAGTTGATAGAGTGCCCTGTTTGGATATGGTGATGCGCGAGAGCTGAAGTCGGATCTTTTTTACGAACTGACAGAGAGTGTTCATATACTCGATGGTTAACGCGCCTGTTGGTACGACCGATGTAGCTTTGTGGGCAATCGCGACATGAGATTTCGTAAACTCCTCGATCCTCGTTAGGTACTTTGTCTTTGGGGTTACCGGTTAAGTTGCCTATAGTTTGAGTGGTGTTGAAGATAGTCTTTATTTGATGTCTTTGTAAAATCCGTGCAATTTTGTCAGTGACTCCTCGAATGTATGGAAGTACGGCTTTTTGATGTTGTTGTTCTGTTTCTGACGGGGTTGGTGTGATTGGGGGTTGTTGAGATTGATGAATTATACGCGCAATGTGGTCCGGATGATAACCGTTTTGTCGAAGGATTTGTTGAAGATTATTAAGTTCGTTTTGTCTATTGTCAATATCTGTTAAACGAATAGATCTGAGAGTCAAAGATTTCATTACAGAACTCAATTGAGCAGGGTGGTGGTGTGATTGGGCATTTAAGTATCGATTGGTATGGGTTGGTTTTCTATAGACGGTATGTGAGAATCTGTCATTGTTGGTTTTTGTTATGAGGACATCAAGAAACATGTACATATATATATATATATATATATATATATATATATATATATATATATATATATATGTTTAATCATAAACATTAACGGTAATTTTACAAGTAATATCTCCCCCTGTTTTTTGGGTTTTATATGTTTGTATATATGTACATGTGTGTGTATATGTATATGTGTTTATATATCATCGAGTCAGTATTCCAGTAGACTCTCTCTCTACAAATTCTTTCAATGTCTTTATATTCACACCCCATGACCTAAGAATCTTAGTGTCCTGTAACACCGAGCCTCGGCTTTTGTTTGCGTTCCATGTCACTGGTTAAATATGACAAATGGCTTGTGCATAACTTTTAAAATGTGATTGTTTTAATCTTAAAAATTGTACTCAATGTATGTGTGATCCAGTTACAATAATGTTTATTTAATTGTTGAAATATGTCTGTAATGTTTGTTTAAAACGCATTACGCAATCTACAGTACTTGCAATGAGAACCTTTTTTAATAATTTCCTAACCTCGATATTGTAAGTTTATTTTATCCATCTAGATTAAGTTTTACCATTATTAATTTGTGTAATCTTTCAGAAACTTGACTGAAGAAGAAATCAATAAATTTCGAAAGCTTTCATGATATAATAAAAGAGTACACTTTATTTAGTGCCCTTTATACAATAAAAAATTGGCTACTTTCCCATTATTTTTTGGAAATTCCAAAATTATATATTATAATTATAATTATTTAAATTTATCTTATATATATATATATATATATATATATATATATATATATATATATAAGATAAATTTAAAGTGACATATGGGGTGCCACAGGGAGGTCCCATTTAACCACTTTTATTTATTTGTTTTATAAAGAATCTCCAGCAACATTTAAATTACAGTGCAGTGCTTGCTTATGTTGATGATGTAGAGATTTACAATGTTGTCAAGGGGGATGCTGACAGCATTGAACTTCAGTTAGATTTGAGCTTTTTATAAATGGTGCGAGAATAATGATTTGCAACTTAACATAAAGAGACGTAAAGTTCTTACTTTCGATAGGCTTAAACAGCCAGTGAAAATTTTATAGAATCTTGATCGTCAGTCCTTAGATAGTTTGCGCAAGGCGAGATTTGAGGGTTATTTTTGACCATAAGTTAAATTTTTCGGAATATATTGTGACAGTAATTCATCCGATTTTCGTGGAATCGGCATTTATCCGATATTTCGTGGAATTCGAAATGTTGTTGGCCTGACGCATCGACGTCGGCGGCTGGCTTTGATGAACTTCTCGAAGAATTCTAGAGTCCTGGAACGAAATTTCTCGGCGGCTTTTTGACCTTCTGGAGAATTCCGAGAAGAAGTACATAAATTCGGAGAACTGACGGAAGGATTCATTCGGTATTCGATTGCCGTATAGTTAAGATATGGTGTTCAAGATAAATTGTAAATAGTTCTATGAATATAAACTACTTTAGTAGTGAAAATAAATTATTGTGAGTTAAACTGTGTTTTTAGAAAATCCAAGGAAATCCAAGAACTGAAGTGAACACGAGTCTGAAAATAAAACCATTACAATATAATGTCTATTAAGAATAAGACTATGAAATTACTAGGTTTTGTTTTAAAAACTATAAATGATTTTTCTAACTTAAATGTTATAAATAACATTTTTTGTGCTGTTGTGCGCTCTTTATTGGAGTGTGCCTCTTCTGTCTGGTGTCCATATTATAATGCATATTATAATGCCTAATCCTTTTAATTTTTTAATTTCTTCTTCATTTTGCGTAATACCATTTAAAATGGGGTCTGATTTAGACCTTGAAACGTTTGGACTTTTGAAATATACAGACTTTCAAGTTTATGTGGTGTTAGTCCCAAAGAACTCAGAAAAAAAAATAAAAACCAGAGATGCCACAATCGTCATTCAGAAAACAACTCTATTGGAAAAGGTGCAGAGGAAGTTCTTTGGATTCGTACCGTTTAAATTGGGTATTCCATTGGAAGTTGTAAATTATACGGACTTATACAGGTTGTTAAATTTAAATAAACTGGAACATAGAAGACATAAAGCTGATTTAATAATGTTTTTTTTTTAATTGTGAATATTCTGATTGATGCCCCTATGTTATTAGATTCAATTAAATTTCATGTTCCAAATAGAACTACAAGATCGACTTAATTGTTCTACACCGGACAAATTATGCATTTAATTGTTCAATATTTTGTAAGTTAAGACACTGATTTTATTATACCAGAAAAAGTAGACTTGTTTAACATATCCTTAGCAAGGTATAAACATATGATCTGAAGTATTAATATGTAACTAGGAGATGATTTCTTATTTTATGTAATTAAAATAATAAGCTCCCAAATAATTATTTTTTGTTTAGTTTTAGCATCATTTCGCAGGTACAATTTATGTGTATTTATAATCATGTAGAATGGCTTGATTCCATTAATATAATATTCTATTAAATAATTACTATCCCCTAAAATTGTAAAAAAAATACTCTGACGTAATTGAGAATTGCGTCCGATGTTAGCTATATGTAAAATGTTAGAACCGTAAGTCGAGATTCAAATGTTTCCGATCTACCACATAAATTAAAAATGACAACTATTGAATTGGAACTGCCTTAACCCAATCTAGCGATGGTATTTATCGCGAGAAAGTCGAATCGTATTTTTTTACAATGCTAACAGCGACCCACCCACAACAAACAACCTTCAGTAATAGCTATATTAACCAAGGTATGATTTATAAGAACTTATGGGAAACATGACTTATTTCACAATAGAAACATTTCGTATCTAAGAACAAGATTAGCAAATATAGTATAGCTAATCAGAATAGCCATGAATATCAAATGTTTTACTGTTTCAAAACATTCAATTCCAGATACAAATGTTATTTGACAACGAAATTTTCGAATTATGACATTGAGACGTAATCTGAAATAAAAGATTGGAATCTGGACAAATGAGATATTTTTAAATTTGTATATGTCTAATAGTTGAAGTTTTAAATGAAAAATAAAATAAGCAAAGTTAAGAATACAACAAAATTACAAGAAACAACCAAAGGTGATTTCAAAAATGTTTTAACAGTAGGTATAATGTTTCACGTTTAAAAACCACAATGTTGGTTCTTTCAATGTGGTCATTACAAATAATTTCAGTCATCGACTGGGAATTCTTCTGCACACATTTTTCATATTGAACAATATTTTAGAAGATAATTTTGTATTCCCAAACTTTAGAGAACACTATTAAATATGTAGAAACATTGTTGGTATCACATACTTGTAAACAAATTTCTTATACGATCAATTTTGTTTTGGTATTTGCAGCATAACATAAAAGTTTTTATTAATTCGTTTAAAAGATTGTGGTTGATAAGTCAAATATCCCTGTATAGGAGCACCTATTCTCAATTTGATCAAAATCAAATACAAAGATTGTTCGTTTAATATAACTATATAAAATTTATCAATTCATATGAATTAATTATTTAGTAATGTTAATAAAGTAACAAAATAAGAGTATACAAATTGCGCAATGCTAGTAAACCAAACAAATGATTTATTTGTTCTGCAACTAACTGCAATATTATTAATGTATATAATTTTTTAATAGTAAAAATTGAAGAACACGAACAACTTATATCAAAATAGTTAGAGCCCTTTTCAAAAACTCGATTACTTGTAAAAATTGGAGGCATACTATCAGATTAACGTTAATACTTACATTGAAGCCTTATTTTCATACAACAAAACAACTTAAAATGCCTAGTTTGTGCACACCATATTTATAATGTCCTATACTGGAAAAGTCAGGAAATCATTTAAAGTAGAGCGTTACTTATCGTTATAAACATCTCCCATTTGTACATGAAAATAGAGCCTGTAAATCTTGCCCAGCTAATGTATTTTAAAATAAGCATCTAAAAACTCGGTAAAATAAAACCCAGGAGGAACAACAATTATCAATAAAAATAAATCACTTCAAAAGATCCAATGTGCAATGTTAGTATAATAATACAATGGTTTCTTCACACAGAGCATAGAGAAGACAAGAACGCACCATTTTACAACTAAGTCTTTTTAAAATACTAATTATTCCTACACATTAATGAACTAATTTGATGTACTTACGAAGCGAATTATTAAAATAAAATGAGTATCGTTGATGACTACAAAAATTGCTTAATAGCTTATATTTTGTAATTCTATAAATAATTTATGGAATTTAAATGAAAAGAAGTAAACTTAATTTGGGTTCATTGAAACTGCCAATGTTGTACCTACTTGTGCTGCTTTCATGTTATATTTCAAATAAAGCTTTTAATCAACAAAATACCAAACGTTTCAAATTTCCTGTGCTAGAGAAGCTTTAGTTAAAACATTAAATTCTCCAGATAATAAATATATGACTTCTTTAAATTATTAATTCTTCTGTGAATGTTTTCTGGATGATACTTGTGGCATATTTTTCAATGTCTAAGTGCTTCTTGGGAATGTTAATAAACAAATGTATTTTTTTTTTAATTTTAACGCACATTATTGCCCACATTATAGTGTTATAGACTCTATCCCAATCATATAATAATAATCTATATTAATTCATCTAATCAGATATAATAGTCTAGGAACGCTAAATTTTTATTATCGGGTCACTTTCGATCTCAGGGCTTGCTTACCGCCAACGTAGCTAGAGAAATGGTCTTACATATAATTTTCTCAAAATATATTTTTTTTAATATTTAGTGAGATACTAATATAGGCATGTTTTATTATAGTTATACCTTAACCCTACCAAATATTAGATTTTTGCTTTAAGCTTAAGATAATTGATTAATGTATTAACAGGGTTTCCTTATGTAATATTATAACAATTAACTAATTGATGAATTATCCAATTCTGGGATAATTATACTATAGTCAACATCACTTGGATTGCTCCGTAACACTTGCCTTTCCCAATCTTTAGAAATTTTTATTTTTTCGCTCAAAAATTTAAATATTTCCCAGGAAAAAAGTTTCGTTATTATCCACTACTGGCCCTGTGGTTTAGAAGATAATTCTGGGCAAACATACAGATAGACATACACAGAAAATTGGTTTAAATATAGTTTTGTTTTTAGTACAATACGAAAATACATATGAATTTAGACCAAGTAGCAGATACTTCACTTGTATTTATATGTACCAGTTGTACCTATTAGTTTTTTATATCGAGCTAGTATAAAAACTGTACTAAACAGAAAATATTAATTAGTATTATTATAGTAGTTAACAAATATTTAAAATAAAACAGGATTTTCATGGTTATATTAATGTAATGTGAATCAGAAACTATTTAATACTAAATAATAAACATCATCAAATATTAAATTAACCTATTAATTGATTTTGAAGGCATTACATGGATATTTGATGTCCATCATTTACTAAGTCAGATAATATGGTGATTAAAAGAATTACAATGGAATCAAAACTGCTTGAAATTACAAAATAAGTTAAAAAATTCTTTCCATCGAATAGCTCTAAATTGAAACAAAATTTTCATGCAAATTGTCCGCAGTGAAAGAAATGGAAAATGGAAATCACATCCGATAGTTTAGATTTTTGAGTTCAATATTTGTTACAAGAAAATCTTTACTTTCAAATACTCTTTAATGTATATGTATATTTGTTTATGGGCCATTAAGTTCCAGTCACAATACAGCTTTGATGTGAAAAGTTTCTTCATACCAACATTTTGTAGGTGGTCACACATTCTATAAAAGAATCAGTATTTGAGTAACACTCCTTAGTAATAATTCGTATCCATTAAACATTTCGTAAATACAAGTCATTTTTTAACTGACGTCATTCATCAATAATGAACTATTATGTTTGAAGTATTGCATTCTAACGAAATATACATTTAACATACCTACATGCAGTCATAAGTAAATTTCTGCACATACATATGTTTATAAATGTATGCTTTTGACACTGAAAAAAAATGGAAATATTTTTACATATTGCAAAATAATAAGTAATAAAAATGTACCACGATCACTTTATGCAACACTACCTACTTACTCTCACAAAAACCTGATCATTTCGGTTTCTTGTCAAATACTTAAAACAATTGCAATCACAATGATTTGATCAAGAATTCCTTATTCAAAGGAAAGTTCGCTTTCCGTTGAGCCTAGTTAGTAACTCTCTTTATAGCAGAACCAAAAGACTTAAAAGTGTTTTCACAAGAACTTCTTGAATAAAATTTCTTCTTTTAGATAAACAAATCATGATAAAGTCGAAAACAACCTATTTCAGCAGACCAATGTTGTCATGGTACACCTGAAACCATATTCACCAACGAACAACAATGGAGACATGAAAAAAAAGATGCTAAATACACAAAATGACGAAAATCCAAATGCCCAGGTGAAAGTGTTTCAAGCTGTAAAAATGTACTCTGTTTTTGACAAATAAATGAACATAAGAAATGAGCGGTCTGATTTTCAAACTGTTTTATTGAATATAGTCAAGGTGTATTTGGTAAAATATCATTTCAGTATATTGATTTTTTATGGTTAGTTTTTTAAAAAAGAAAAAATCCCAACCACATCATTTTTAAAACGAATAGACATGAAATGTTCTGTGCTACAGAGGAACATATCTTCTGGATCAGGGATATAAGACTTCATGTAACATGCAACGTGCTACTATTTTGCTTATAATACAATTTCTAATTCTTCTTATTTCTAATTCTTAATATCTTCAACGACCCCAAAAATTTGGAAAGAGCACTGAAACAGTTTTTCAAAGTTTATCCAATAATACTGTTATAAATCACTGGGAGAAAAAAAACAAGGACTGGAATCTGCTAATGAGGACAAAAGCTTAATCTCGAAATAACTCGACAACTGTAGAGTTGCCACTCGATTTTGCTAGAAGAATTCGATGCGGATTTTAAAAGGAGCGGCCCAGCATCGAAAAGAGTTAGTGATTGCGAAGAGCTTATTTCGTGTTATTATTTCGATATCAACTGTTGTGAATATTTGATGTAAATAAAAGTTTCTAGAAAGTGAATATTAGTTTTACAATTTTAATTGAACCCACCGAGTTTATAACAATACATTAGCAGGTGGCCAAGGCTGTAGCCAGAAAAATTTTTTGGGGGACTGTTCACGACTCTTACACTTTTTTTGAAGATGAATAAAATGATCAGGACCGCAAAAGTTATTGTTCTGTCAATGTATTTCCAATATATACTGAATGCTCAATCACAAATTTGGAGGGGGGTTTAACCCCCCCACCCCCCGCTCGATAAACCCTTGTTGATGGCAGAGTTACCAAAGGACTTATGGATCCATGATGTCGTCATAAAGTTATTGTGGATGACGGGCTCCTCAGTGGCTTGTGGAAGGAACTGGGCCACCTTACAATGTGGAAAACTAGTTTATCTAAAATATAATGCAAGACAAAATCGAGAAGTCTTAATGTCAATATTTGTTCATACTCCGCAGCCGATACCGATAACCAAATATCTGAGGAAAATTTAGAAACTACCAACTAGTCCGTAAGTTTGCCGTTTTTTTCAGATTTAAATTATATTCATGTTTTTAAATGTTCAAGTTGTACGTTTTTATTGTTTGTATTATTGGTCAAATGACAAGTCAACTGACTGATGAGGAATTGACCTGTCAATTCCACATCCCTAGTCTCATTGCAGAAAACACTGAAAATCACATTCATACACATACAACTATATCCTCATACCAGTTCGTACAACGTTTACAAAGATGCATTTTATGAAAGTCTTTTAATAAGCAATATATTGCTCGTGCGAATTTAATTTACAAAAAAGTACAACCCGAGGAACATCGTAATAAGTTTGTAATATTAAGTCGAAAAAAAGCGTTGGCGAATGAAAAACTCATCGCAACGGTCCAACCTTTATGATTTCGTATTATATTAAGCAAATATTTACTATACTATTTATCAATTATCGTGCAACTTTCGAGTCAGGTAAACATTCACCGTGCCGAAAAAAACGACAGACTGTTTCGCGGCCACGCCGACAAAAAAGTTTTCACATTGTTCAAAAGCATTGAATCGGAGTCGCTTTATTAACGCTGTTACTATAACAACAAATTTGGTTAATTAAAAAACGTTCAGCTCGATATTCCAGGTGCGGATGCAATCCGTGGTTATGAAAAATTGATGTACTTTTAACATGTGTAGTTTTTTGGATGAAGATCTAATAATTCTGTGATGTTCCTCTAATGTATAAGACACGACAAAAAACATAGATGACATGTTATTTCGCGTGATTTTGTTATAGATATAGGTACGTAATTTCTAGACATATAAAGATAATTTGTTTTTGTTGCGAAATCGTTTTGATCATAAAGGTTTTCTCTCCTCAGAATTTTTCCTGCAACAGATAAGTATTTGAAAATTGTAAATGAAGCAGGCAATTTCGAAAAATTGCCCGGATTACTGGCTGTCCGTACAGAACTTCTTCCTCACATTTATTCTGAGAGAAAGAGACAATCAACCATTATTCCAGTAAATAAATAGTGTTTTGTATATTGTGTGATAATTATGTGTTTGGAGACGTTTCAACCCCAACTCTGGAGTCGTTGTATTGTAGTTCGAGGTTTATTATAAAAAATTTTACAAACAAGTAAGTCAGCATCAAAGGGAAAATTTTTAGAATAAACATTGAACTACAATACAAAGCGATTGTCAACGACTTCAGCGTTGGAGTTGACACGTCTCCAAATCCAGATAAGTATCACACAATTTATATACAGGAATAGTCTTTATATACAGGAAGAGTTCAGTTTGTAGACATCTCTTTCTCTCAGAATAACTGAGGAAGAATTTCTGTACGGACAGCCAGTAATCCAG